>CAWUFW010000324.1:0-2400000 GCA_963921515.1 Calotriton arnoldi
ACGATGGCGGGCGGAAGCACAACCGCCGTGCTGGCGGATGCAAAACCACCAGTTACCGCCGGCACGCAGCAGTCCACACGCCCGCCCAATTACGATGCGGAAAGTAGGCCAAACACCGCCGGCAAGCCAGCAACACCGTCCGCCATCAAAGTGCGCCCGCACACGTAGCGGCGCAGCCCAACTGACACACACCGTCCGACGAAACACGTCCCGCCCGGCGCATAAATTACGATGCCGCAAACAAACGGCTCCCACGGCCAAGAGATACCGTACGACAAACCGAAGCGGTAACACGGACGCCGAGCACGGACAACGAAGAAGCGGCTCCCCCGAGCATGAATCCAGCACTGCAGGCCCTCCCCATGCTCCTGCTGATGCACCACCAAGGACGCAACGTACCGCGGAGACGCAGGTAGGCACACACACAACAAGTGCACGCAAACAGCGCACACAGTGCAAGGGCGGAAAAGCGGACAACCCCCACCAGCGCGTGTACACTACACATCCACCATTGCATCCACATATGACACACAGGCCAAATCGTAACATCGCGTAACACATGTGTACACACCACCTGGGACTAGGAACCAACCACCCCGTCACGGCCCCAAAGCGGCGATGACGCCGCCACACATGCGCACAACGCAGAGGCCAACCGCAGCGCCATGCATGCGTCGCACACAGACACAGGGACACAACCAAGCAGCACACACATCAGCCCCACCCCGAACGCACATGACACGTGACAGGCCTGCCACAGACATGTCCCCAACGCCCAATTCACGGACAACACCCAACGCCACACAACCGACGCACACATGTCAGTGAAGTCACGCAACAGCAGGACACACCCCAGTGTAACAAACATGGCGTAGCACACAGCGGCGGCAACACCAACTAGGAGAAGCAGGGCTCCTTCGGGAAGAGGAACGCCAGTACCACACTGAAACACCCATACCACCCTGCACATATGAACAAGACATATAAAACGGAACACCAAAGAGCCCGGGACCGACAACAGGTGGCCCAAGAATAACATTCACACACAAGGCCCAACGCAGAGCGGAAAGGCAGCCTGCCGCCCACACAAGGGAGAGCAGACAGCACTGAATGACCTTCCATTCCAACTCCGAAACCACAGCCCTACGACAGAAGCCGGTGAATACAGCCATTGTCCAAGAATAGACCAACACAGGCTTGCCGAGGAGACCGACCACAGGGCAGATAGCGCATATCACAGAAGCACACAACGGACGGGGAAGAAAGAAGAAAACACTCCCCCATGTCGGCCACATGCAAGTTAATTGGAAGGAGTCACACATCACTGACCTTGAACTGTCTGAGAAGCATGTGGGAAGAGGGCCCGTGTCCTCCAAACAAGCCAACAGAACACAAGTCCTGTCTCCCTACGACTACACAGAGCTCACAGCAACCTCGGAGCGTGCACATTGCAGACTGCACACACAGCCGGAGCACGCCACCACAACGCACCGCTGCGAAATGGCAACCGCAACACACCTACCCAACTACGCCGAACAGCTCAAGCTGTACAAAACCAACCTGTTTCATACATTGGGATGCGATCTCCTGTCCCTGCTGAACGTAAGTTACCGACTGACTTACCGCATCACATTGTTCAGCTGCGTCATGCCCGTCTTCTACTGTCGGAGGTGTCCCTACCAGCATCCCGTGGAGATATGCCTCTCCAACCCGGCATGTCTGAAGGCGGACCTGCTACCACTACTCCTCCCTCTGGACGCACACGACAGGGCCTGCTCTGCCTATGGGGGCATGGCGTATGTGGCCAACATCGCACCCGCACTGAAATGGGACCACTGTGCCTCCACACGACGGATCATCGAGAACAGCTACATCGAATGTCACCCAGCATGCCCCATCATGGTCCTCCAAGGGACAACTTACGAACAACACCTTGACAGCCACCATCCGCTACATTGGCTGGCAAACATGTACACCACCAATGACATGGAAGCCCTGCTGGACGGCATCGCATACCTGACAACCTGTAAATTCGTCGGACCACAACGCAGGTTCCCGATTGACCTATGATGTCCAACCCCGCACCCATGCTTAGCTTCCGCACGGACTGGCCAGTCACCACCACAACAGCCATACCAAACGACCGGCAACTGTAACCACACCATCAACGACATCGCCATGACATCGGATATGACCGGGACATGCACACTGTTCCCCATCACATCCAGGAACACCGCATGCATCGTGGGAGGCAGTGGCATGGGCTCTGTGTATCGCACCCACATGGACGGAACTGCACGAACAACCAGGACACGACATGGATCCAGCGCCCATGGACACACACACCGCTCAGTGGACATGAATAGGTCGCCTGGAGTCTGTGGGTGCTGCACCCCTCCCACCCCCGCCCCGGGAATCCCATACCAGGACCTTTGCATGGACGACAAGTGCATACAACAACAACACGACCCCAGTGACTGTGACATGTCCAGTAACCACCACAGTGCAACAACAAGTGGCACGCCGCTGCATGCACGCAAGCACATGCCCTGATGTCATCTCACATGCACGCGTGCATGAGGAACAACCGCAGCAAACCTGTCACATGGAACTGAGATGGACTGTGCCCATGATGCCAAGCGGTCTGGTAGGCTACATGTATACCGTCTGTGTCAAAGTCCGCAGCTCCGCAGCTATACGTAAATGTACATTAGCACAGCCTTGGCCAAGCAGATGTCACTCTGAAGCCCACATCCCACATGCAACAGCCAATCACATGTAACCCCACACCCTATCCCATTTGCAATCATGCTCAGTATATCCTCAACATGTATTCCGCTGCCAGTAGTGTCCACTATACTGCATCACAGAGGACAGAAGACTCAATATAATGTTTGAAACCAAAACTGTCTCCGCTGACTCATTTCACAAGTACGAATGAGAGAGGATGAGAGTATGTGAAGTACACGGCAGTCGTGACATGACCATGTAGTCCACTGGTATTGGATGTCAACGCAAATGAGTAGCACAACTGTGGAAGACACACATGTGTCGTGTGAAGTCGTATGGACGCAGTGCTCAGGTGGGTGGGTGCGACGGGTAGATGCGCACATGCCAAGTTGGAGCACGCCGTGTTGGGAGGGGTCATGAACAGTACACCACCGCTTCCCTGGGCATTGTGAGAGGACACCTGTCGGGGGAGTGAACACGTGTGTGCACAGCAGCCGGGCACACGTACAAAGCGGTACCAGGCGCACCTCAGCCCACCCTCTGTGGACAAGCTGGATCCTGTTGTGCGCCCGCCATGCCCCTTGACAAGGCACACACAGCCCCAGTCGACCAGGTGTAACCCCAACATAGTCAATCCGCACAGGCGATACAGGGCACGGGATGGCAGTGGAGCATGGTGTGTGAGAGGTCTCCTCGCGCTCCTCCTGGTCATATCACGCAGGCAATAGAACCTCAACGTCTAGCATGGCACAAGTCAAATGGAAGTGTAGGGGGACGCACCACAGCACGAGCAGCACTGACGTCACGGGAGGTGGCTCGCACCATCCCATCCATTGCCCATCATACCAACCACGCCACATGCCATTGCGACTAAGTGCAAGCGCGTGCGCCACCACCCCCGAGCCCTCCCCAGAGAGGCCAAAGAGTGAATGTGTGGGCCATCAGCCACAGACGGACGCGGCCTGGCCGCAAGGGCAGCCACAGCCACTGGGTGTCGCAGGTGGCGGATCCGGAAGGCGAAGACTGTGATGCATAGTCCATGGTAGGCCGGGTCTCCATTTGGTAGCAAAAGTGGATGATGGACGGAACGCTTGAGCCAATCAGCTCTCACCCCCAGTCACTGATCTGGGCTTAATCCATCATCATTCTTTAGCTCACCCACCACTCCAGTTCAGACATGGCCATATGCAAACAGTCTGATCCTGTGTCTTCATGGGAACAGTCCAGCCTGAACTGCCGCCGCGATCTTCCTGGACCGAAGCATTCTAGGACCGCTCTGGCAGCCGCTGTCATCGCCAGGCTTGCTTGAATCCAGCGGCAAAGTGAGCAAGGTGACCCACGCCTGCAGACCCGCCAACTTAGGGCGAACAGCACATACAGTGATGATGGACGGAACGCTGAGCCAATCAAACACTCACCCCCAGTCAACTGATCTGGTTTAATCCATCACATTCTTAGCTCACTCCACCACCCCAGTCCAGACATGGCCATATGCAACAGTCTGACTTCTAGTATCCATGCCCAACTGCTGCCGCAGCCTTTGACCGGAAACAAGCATCCTAGGACCGTTTCTGCATTCCCAGCCACAAGCCAGGCTTACAGTGGCAAGGAGCAAGGGACCCACGCCTGGGCATCGCCACCGCCAGCTTAACAGTTTGTTACAAAAGGGATGATGGACTGAACGCTTGAGCCAATCAAACACTCACTCCCAGTCAACTGATCTGGGTTTAATCCATCATCATTCTTTAGCTCACTCCACACCCAGTTCAGACATGGCCATATGCAAACCAGTCTGACTCCTGTGCCTCATGTGGAACAGTCCAGCTCGAACTGCCAAGCCGTGTCTTCCTGACCGAAACAAGCATCCTAGGACCGGCTTCTGCATTCCATGCCGTCATCAGCCAGGCTTGCTTGACCCAGTGGCAAAGTGAGCAGGGACTCCACGTCTGGGCATACCCCCGCCAACTTAGGGCTAACCAAGTCGATACAAAAGGATGATGGATCGTGAACGCTTGGAGCCAATCAAACACTCACTCCCCAGTCAACTGATCTGGGTTTAATCCATCATCATTCTTTAGCTCATCCACCACTCCCAGTTCAGACATGGCCATATGCAAACAGTCTGACTCTGTGCTCATGGGAACAGTCCAGCCCGACTGCCAAGCCATGTCTTCCTGACCGGAAACAAGCATCCTAGGACCGGTTCTGCATTCCAGCCGCCATCAGCCAGCTCGCTTGAATCCAGTGGCAAAGTGAGCAAGGGACCCACGCCTGGGCATACTCAGCCAACTTAGGGCTAACAGGCTGCATGCAAAGGGGATGATGGACTGAACGCTTGAGCCAATCAAACACTCACCCCCAGTCAACTGATCTGGGTTTAATCCATCATCATTCTTTAGCTCACTCCACTCACCCCAGTTCAGACATGGCCATATGCAAATCAGTCTGACTCTCAGCTCATGGGAACAGTCCAGCCCGAACTGCCAAGCCATGTCTTCTCTGGACCGAAACAAGCATCCTAGGACCGGCTCTGGCATTCCAGCCGTCATCAGCCAGGCTTGCTTGAATCCAGTGGCAAAGGAAGGGACCTACGTCTGAGTATACTCGCCAACTTGGCGAACAAAGCTTGATACAAAAGGGGATGATGGACGGAACGCTTGAGCCAATCAAACACTCACTCCCAGTCAACTGATCTGGGTTTAATCCATCATCATTCTTTAGCTCACTCCACCACTCCCAGTTCAGACATGGCCATATGCAAATCAGTCTGACCCCGTGCCTCATGGGAACAGTCCAGCCTGCACTGCCAAGTCGCATGTCTTCCTGGACCGAAACAAGCATCCTAGGACCGGTTTCTGGCATTCCAGCCGCCATCAGCCAGGCTTGCTTGAATCCAGTGGCAAAGTGAGCAAGGGACCCACGTCTGGGCATACCCTCGCCAACTTAGGCTAACAAAGCGATGTACAAAAGGGATGATGGACTGGAACGTCTTGAGCCAATCAAACACTCACTCCCAGTCAACTGATCTGGGTTTAATCCATCATCATTCTTTAGCTCACTCCACCACCCCAGTTCAGACATGGCTATATGCAAATCAGTCTGACCCTGTGCCTCATGGGAACAGTCCAGCCCGAACTGCCAAGCCATGTCTTCCCTGGACCGGAAACAAGCATCCTAGGACCGGCTCTGGCATTCCAGCCGTCATCAGCCAGGCTTGCTTGAATCCAGTGGCAAAGTGAGCAAGGGACCCACGTCTGGGCATACCCCGCCAACTTAGGGCGAACAAAGTGATACAAAAGGGGATGATGGACTGAACGCTTGAGCCAATCAAACACTCACCTCAGTCAACTGATCTGGGTTTAATCCATCATCATTCTTTAGCTCATCACCACTTCGTTCAGACATGGCCTATGCAAATCAGTCTGACCTCGTGTCTCATGGGAACAGTCCAGCCCGACTGCCAGTCATGTCTTCCTGACCGGAAACAAGCATCCTAGGACCGTTTCTGGCATCCAGCCGTCATCAGCCAGGCCTGCTTGAATCCAGTGGCAAAGTGAGCAAGGGACCCACGTCTGGGCATACTCGCTGCCTCAGGGCTGAACAAAGCGATACAAAAGGGGATGATGGATCGAACGTTTGAGCCAATCAAACACTCACCCCAGTCAACTGATCTGGGTTTAATCCATCATCATTCTTAGCTCACTCACCACTCTAGTTCAGACATGCATATGCAAATCAGTCTGACTATGCCTCATGGGAACAGTCCAGTCCGAACCGCCAGCCATGTCTTCCTGGACCGAAACAAGCATCCTAGGATCGCTCGGCATTACTGCCATCAGCCAGGCTTGCTTGAATCCAGTGGCAAGTGAGCAGGACCCACGCCTGGCATACCTCGCCAACTTAGGGCGAACAGCGACATAAAGGGATGATGGACGGAACGCTTGAGCCAATCAAACACTCACTCCCAGTCAACTGATCTGTTTAATCCATCATCATTCTTAGCTCACTCCACTCACTCTAGTTCAGACATATGCAAATCAGTCTGACCCGTGCCTCATGGGAACAGTCCAGCCTCAGCTGCCAAGCCACGTCTCCTGACCGAAACAAGCATCCTAGGACCGCTCTCTGGCATCTGCCGCCAGTCAGCCAGGCTCTGCTTGAATCCAGTGGCAAAGTGAGTAGCAGACCCACCGCCCAAGTATACTGCCAACTTAGGGCTTAACAGCGTGATACAAAGGGGATGATGGACGGAACGCTTGAGCTAATCAAACACTACTCCCAGTCAACTGATCTGGGTTTAATCCATCATCATTCTGTAGCTCATCTACCACTTCCTGGACATGGCCATATGTCAAATCAGATCTGCCTCATGGGAACAGTCTGGCCCAACTGCCAAGCCATGTCTTCTGACCGAGTCAGCATCCTAGGATCGTGTCTCAGAGCCGCCATCAGCCAGGCTCTGCTTGAATCCAGTGGCAAAGTGAGCAGGGGACCCACGCTCCATACTGCTCACCTAGGGCTTAACAGTGTTAGCACAAAGGGGATGATGGAACGTTGAGCTCAATCAAACACTCACCCCTGTCAACTGATCTGGGTCTAATCCATCATCACTTTAGCCACTTACCATTCCCAGTTCAGACATAGCCATATGCAAATCAGATCTGACCTGTGTCTTAGTTGCCCACTGCCAAGCCAGCGTCTTCTGGACTGGAAATCAGCATCTAGGACAGCTCTGGCATTCCAGCCATCAGCAGCTTGCTTGAACTCAGTGGCAAAGTGAGCAAGGGACCCACGCCTGGCATCCCGCCACCTTAGGCGAACAAAGCTGATGACAAAAGGGGACGATTGAACGCTTGAGCCAACCAAACACTCACTCCCAGCCTGATCTGGGTCTAATCCATCATCATATCCCATCGTCTTAGACATGGCCATATGCAAATCAGTCTGATTCTGCCATGCGGATCATTCACTGCCAAGCCGCCATCGTCTTGACCGAAACAGTCCAGACTGCCCTGGCATCCAGTCGCCATACAGGCTTGCTTGAATCCAGTGGCAAGTGAAGGGACCCACGTCTGGGTGTACTGCCGAATTAGGCGTAACAGTTCTATTACAAAAGGGGATGATGGACGCTGAGCAATCAAACACTCCCAGTCAACTGATCTGGGTTTAATCCATCATCATTCTTAGCTCACTCTCCACCACTTGCCGTTCAGACATGCCATATGCAAATCAGTCTGATCTCTAGCCTCATGGGAATAGTCTGCCAACTGCCAAGCCATGCTTCCCTGACCGGAAACAAGCATCTTAGACGTCTTCTGGCATGCTGTCGCCATCAGCCAGGCTTGCTTGAATCCAGTGGCAAAGTGAGTAAGTGGACTTCATGCCTGCATACTGCCAACTTAGGGTCTGAACAGTTCATTAAAGGGGATGATGGACGGAACGCTTGAGCCAATCAAATACTTCACTTCAGTCAACTGATCTGTTTAATCCATCATCATTCTGACCCACTCACCAGGTCCAGACATGGCCATATGCAAACAGTCTGACCTGCCATGGGAACAGTCCAGCTCGACTGCCAAGTGTCTTCCTGACCGGAAACAGCATCCTAGGACAGTCTCTGGCATTCCAGCCATCAGCCAGTGCTTGAATCCAGTGGCAAAGTGAGGAGGGACCCACGCTTACCACCGCCAACTTAGGGCGTAACAAGTTCAGAGGCAAAGGGGATGATGGACGGAACGCTTGAGCCACCACACTCCAGTCAACTGATCTGGGTTTAATCCATCATCATTCTTAGCCTTCACTTCACATCCAGTCTAGACATGGTCATATGCAAGTCAGTCTGACCTCTGTTCTATGGGAAGTCAGTCCAGTACTCGGTCAGTTGCCGTGCTCTGGACCGAAACAGCATCCTAGGCTCGATTTCTGGCATTCCAGCCGCCATTACAGGCTGCTTGAATCCAGTGGCAAGGAGGCAGACCCACGGGCCTAGGCATACTCACACACTTAGGGCTAACAAAGCCAGAAGGGATGATGACGTGAACGTTGAGCCAATCAAACACCACCTCCAGTCAACTGATCTGGGTTTAATCCATCATCACTTTGTCACCACACTTGCTCTGACATGCATATGCAAGTCAGTCTGACTCCCGGTGCTCATGGGAACAGTCCACCTCGAACTGCCAAGCCATGTCTCTCTGACCGATAACAGCATCTCTGAGGATCACAGCCGTCATCAGCCAGCTTGCTTGAATCCAGCGGCAAAGTGAAGGGACCCACGCCTGGGCCACTCGCCAACTTAGGGCGTAACAAAGCTGATATGCAAGTGGGGATGATGGACGGAACGCTTGGAGCCAATCAAACACTCACCTCCAGTCAACTGGATCTGGGTTTAATCCATCAATCACTCTTTAGCTCACTCCACCACTCCCAGTTCAGACATGGCCATAGCAACCAGTCTGGAACAGTCCCGGAACAGCCTGAACTGCCAAGCCATGTCTTCTGGACCGAAACAGCATCCTAGGGACTGCCATTCCAGCCGCCATCAGCCAGGCTTGCTTGAATCCAGTGGCAAGTGAGCAGGGACCCATGCCTATCACCGCTTCAACTTGTGGCTGATCAGCTACAAAAAGGGGATGATGCGACGAACGTTTGAGCCAATCAGTCACCACTCCCAGTCAACTGATCTGGGTTTAATCCATCATTTCTAATTACTTTAGCTCACCCCATTGACATACTGGCGAATGTCTGTACCTCGTGTCTGCGGGAACAGTCTGCCACTGTAACAGCTAGCTGCCAAGTGCTCTCCTGGACCGGAAGCAATAGCCTAGATCAAGTGTTCCAGGCCATCAGCCAGGCTTGAATCCAGTGGCAGCAGTGAGTAGTGGACCCACGCCTACAGTACTACCGCCAATTTAGGGCTTAACAGTTTATTACAAAGGGGATGATGGACGGAACGCTTTACAACAAGCACTCACTCCCAGTCAACTGATCTGGTTAATCCATCATCCTCTTAGTTTCATCTACTCACTCCAGTCAGACATGGCCATATGCAAACCAGTCTGATCCCTGTGCCTCATGTGGAGTCCAGCCCGAACTGCTAAGCCATGTCTTCTGGACCGGAAACAGCATCCTAGGTGATCAGTATTCCTGCATTTCACGTCAGCCAGGTTTGCTTGAATCCAGTGGCAAAGTGAGCAAGTGGACCCAGGTCATACCTCCGCCTAGGGTTTTAACAGATGAGACAAAAGGGATGATGGACTGAACGCTTGCAATCAACAAATTTACTCCCAGTCAACTGATCTGGGTTTAATCCATCATCATTCTTTAGCTCACTTTACCACTTGTCCAGACATGGCCATATGCAACCGTTCCTGGCTCATGGGAACACAGTCCAGCTAACTGCCAAGCCACTGTCTTCTCTGGACCGAAACAGCATCGTAGACCGGCTCTGGCATTCTGCTGCCACCAGCCAGGCTTGCTTGAATCCAGTGGCAAGGAGCAGGGACCACGCCTGGTATACTGCCAACTTAGGCTAATCAGCTTTATTACAAAGGGGATGATGGACGGAATGCTTGAGTCAATCAAGCACTCACTTCCAGTCAACTGATCTGGGTTTATCCACACATTCTTTAGCTCATCTACCCTGCGACATATACATACAGTGTCGACTTGCCTCATGTGGAGTCCACTGCTGCTGCCGTACTCTGGACCGAAACACATCCTAGTGACGGTTTCTGGCATTCCAGCTGCCATCAGCCAGGCTTGTTTGAATCCAGTGGCAAAGGAGCAAGTGACCCACGCCTGGGCATTACCTCGCTACTTAGGGCTTAACAGTGTTTAGTAAAGGGGATGATGGACGGAACGCTTGAGCCAACTCACTCCCAGTCAACTGATCTGGGTTTAATCCATCATCATCTTTAGCTCACTCCACCACTCTAGTTCAGACATGGCCATATGCAAATCAGCCTGACTCTGTGCTCATGGGAATGTCTGCTGCTGAACTGCCAAGCCGATGTGACTTACGACTGGCAGCAGCATCTGGTGCGCCATCAGCCAGGCTTGCTTGAATCCAGTGGCAAAGTGAGCAAGGGACCCACGCCTGGGCATGCTCGCTAGGGCTTAACAGCAGCTACATAAGCTGATGATGGACGGATGCTAAGCTATTCAAACACTCACCCCCAGTCAACTGATCTGGGTTTAATCCATCATCATTCTTTAGCTCACTCACTTCCCAGTCTCAGACATGGCCATATGCAAATCAGTCTGACTCCTGTGCCTCATGGGAACAGTCCAGCCCAGCTGCACAAGCCATGTCCTTCTGGACCGGAAACAAGCATCTAGGACTGGCTTCTGGCATTCCAGTCGTCATCAGCCAGGCTTGCTTGAATCCAGTGGCAAAGTGAGCAAGGGACCCACGTCTGGGCGATACCCCGCCAACAGAGTTAACAAAGCGACACGGGATGATGGACCGAACGTTGAGCCAATCAAACACTCACCCCAGTCAACTGATCTGGGTTTAATCCATCATCACTTCTGTTCAGCTCCACCTCCCTGTCCAGAGGGCCATATGCAAACAGTCTGAGTTCATGGGGTCATTCATTCGCCAAGCCGCATCTGCTCTGAACTCAGCATCTTGTGCATCAGTGTACTTCCGCCCACGTTCCAAGTATCATTTTAACAGTTTTACATACATGTCAGTATGGACTCAGAATCGGAGCCATCAAACATCGCTTCAGCTCACTGATCTGGGCCTGATCCGTCATCATAGCCATTTCCACCGTCATATGCAAATGTCTGACCCTGTGTAGTTCACTTAACTGCCAAGCGTGTCTTCTCGGGACGGAGCATCCTAGACCGCTTAGTTTGCTTGAATCCAGTGGTAGCAAGGGACCCACGTGGCCTGTATAGCCCCCGCTACTTAGGGTTTTAAGCAGCGAGCACAAAGGGGATGATGGACGGAACGTCTGAGCCAATCACTACCCCAGTCAACTGATCTGTTTAATCCATCATCAGTTCTGCAGCTTCACTCCACCACCTCCAGAGCCCAAGGTACATTTTGTTATGAGTGCAAACAGATCTGACCTCTGTGTTCCCGGGAGCAGAATGCCAGTCAATTGTCAAGCCGCAATCTTCTTGACGTCAGGACGACTGGCTTTCCAGTCGTCATCAGCCAGGCTCGTTTGAGACTCAGTGGCAAAGTGAGCAGGGACCCACGTCTGGGCATACCCCCCGCTTGGCTTGTGGCTGCGTATACAAAGGGGATGATGGACGTGAACTTGATGCCAATCGGACACCACTTTCAGTCAACTGATCTGGGTGTACCCATCACGAATTTCGTCTACTCCACCACTCCCAGTTCAGGACATGGCCATATGCAAACTGGGGTCAAGACTGATTTGCATATTGCTATGTCTGAACTGGGGTGGCGTGGTGAAGCAAAATAACGATGGATTAAACCCAGATCTGTGACTGGGGGTGAATGTTTGCCAATGTGCAGCATTCCGTCCATCATCTTGTGTGTTTTGCATTTCGCCCTAAGTGGGAAGGGTATGCCCAGACGTGGGTCCCGTGCTCACTACGCCACTGGAGTCAAGCTATCCTGGCTGATGAAGGCTGATAGCCTGAAACCGGTCCTAGGATGCTTGATTCCGGTCCAGGGAAGACACGGCTTGGCAGTTCGGTCTGGACTGTTCCCATGAGGCACAGGGTCAAGACTGATTTGCATATGGCTATGTCTGAACTGGGGTGGCGTGGTGAAGCAAAATAACGATGGACTAAACCCATATCTGTGACTGGGGGTGAATGTTTGCCAATGTGTAGCATTCCGTCCATCATCTTGTGTGTTTTGCATTTCGCCCTAAGTGGGAAGGGTATGCCCAGATGTGAGTCCCGTGCTCACTACGCCACTGGAGTCAAGCTATCCTGGCTGATGAAGGCTGATAGCCTGAAACCGGTCCTAGGATGCTTGATTCCGGTCCAGGGAAGACACGGCTTGCAGTTCGGTCTGGACTCTTCCCATGAGGCACAGGGTCAAGACTGATTTGCATATGGCTATGTCTGAACTGGGGTGGCGTGGTGAAGCAAAATAACGATGGATTAAACCCAGATCTGTGACTGGGGGTGAATGTTTGCCAATGTGCAGCATTCCGTCCATCATCTTGTGTGTTTTGCATTTCGCCCTAAGTGGGAAGGGTATGCCCAGACGTGGGTCCCGTGCTCACTACGCCACTGGAGTCAAGCTATCCTGGCTGATGAAGGCTGATAGCCTGAAACCGGTCCTAGGATGCTTGATTCCGGTCCAGGGAAGACACGGCTTGGCAGTTCGGTCTGGACTGTTCCCATGAGGGACAGGGTCAAGACTGATTTGCATATGGCTATGTCTGAACTGGGGTGGCGTGGTGAAGCAAAATAACGATGGATTAAACCCAGATCTGTGACTGGGGGTGAATGTTTGCCAATGTGCAGCATTCCGTCCATCATCTTGTGTGTTTTGCATTTCGCCCTAAGTGGGAAGGGTATGCCCAGACGTGGGTCCCGTGCTCACTACGCCACTGGAGTCAAGCTATCCTGGCTGATGAAGGCTGATAGCCTGAAACCGGTCCTAGGATGCTTGATTCCGGTCCAGGGAAGACACGGCTTGGCAGTTCGGTCTGGACTGTTCCCATGAGGCACAGGGTCAAGACTGATTTGCATATGGCTATGTCTGAACTGGGGTGGCGTGGTGAAGCAAAATAACAATGGATTAAACCCAGATCTGTGACTGGGGGTGAATGTTTGCCAATGTGCAGCATTCCGTCCATCATCTTGTGTGTTTTGCATTTCGCCCTAAGTGGGAAGGGTATGCCCAGACGTGGGTCCCGTGCTCACTACGCCACTGGAGTCAAGCTATCCTGGCTGATGAAGGCTGATAGCCTGAAACCGGTCCTAGGATGCTTGATTCCGGTCCAGGGAAGACACGGCTTGGCAGTTCGGTCTGGACTGTTCCGATGAGGCACAGGGTCAAGACTGATTTGCATATGGCTATGTCTGAACTGGGGTGGCGTGGTGAAGCAAAATAACGATGGATTAAACCCAGATCTGTGACTGGGGGTGAATGTTTGCCAATGTGCAGCATTCCGTCCATCAACTTGTGTGTTTTGCATTTCGCCCTAAGTGGGAAGGGTATGCCCAGACGTGGGTCCCGTGCTCACTACGCCACTGGAGTCAAGCTATCCTGGCTGATGAAGGCTGATAGCCTGAAACCGGTCCTAGGATGCTTGATTCCGGTCCAGGGAAGACACGGCTTGGCAGTTCGGTCTGGACTGTTCCCATGAGGCACAGGGTCAAGACTGATTTGCATATGGCTATGTCTGAACTGGGGTGGCGTGGTGAAGCAAAATAACGATGGATTAAACCCAGATCTGTGACTGGGGGTGAATGTTTGCCAATGTGCAGCATTCCGTCCATCATCTTGTGTGTTTTGCATTTCGCCCTAAGTGGGAAGGGTATGCTCAGACGTGGGTCCCGTGCTCACTACGCCACTGGAGTCAAGCTATCCTGGCTGATGAAGGCTGATAGCCTGAAACCGGTCCTAGGATGCTTGATTCCGGTCTAGGGAAGACACGGCTTGGCAGTTCGGTCTGGACTGTTCCCATGAGGCACAGGGTCAAGACTGATTTGCATATGGCTATGTCTGAACTGGGGTGGCGTGGTGAAGCAAAATAACGATGGATTAAACCCAGATCTGTGACTGGGGGTGAATGTTTGCCAATGTGCAGCATTCCGTCCATCATCTTGTGTGTTTTGCATTTCGCCCTAAGTGGGAAGGGTATGCCCAGACGTGGGTCCCGTGCTCACTACGCCACTGGAGTCAAGCTATCCTGGCTGATGAAGGCTGATAGCCTGAAACCGGTCCTAGGATGCTTGATTCCGGTCCAGGGAAGACACGGCTTGGCAGTTCGGTCTGGACTGTTCCCATGAGGCACAGGGTCAAGACTGATTTGCATATGGCTATGTCTGAACTGGGGTGGCGTGGTGAAGCAAAATAACGATGGATTAAACCCAGATCTGTGACTGGGGGTGAATGTTTGCCAATGTGCAGCATTCCGTCCATCATCTTGTGTGTTTTGCATTTCGCCCTAAGTGGGAAGGGTATGCCCAGACGTGGGTCCCGTGCTCACTACGCCACTGGAGTCAAGCTATCCTGGCTGATGAAGGCTGATAGCCTGAAACCGGTCCTAGGATGCTTGATTCCGGTCCAGGGAAGACACGGCTTGGCAGTTCGGTCTGGACTGTTCCCATGAGGCACAGGGTCAAGACTGATTTGCATATGGCTATGTCTGAACTGGGGTGGCGTGGTGAAGCAAAATAACGATGGATTAAACCCAGATCTGTGACTGGGGGTGAATGTTTGCCAATGTGCAGCATTCCGTCCATCATCTTGTGTGTTTTGCATTTCGCCCTAAGTGGGAAGGGTATGCCCAGACGTGGGTCCCGTGCTCACTACGCCACTGGAGTCAAGCTATCCTGGCTGATGAAGGCTGATAGCCTGAAACCGGTCCTAGGATGCTTGATTCCGGTCCAGGGAAGACACGGCTTGGCAGTTCGGTCTGGACTGTTCCCATGAGGCACAGGGTCAAGACTGATTTGCATATGGCTATGTCTGAACTGGGGTGGCGTGGTGAAGCAAAATAACGATGGATTAAACCCAGATCTGTGACTGGGGGTGAATGTTTGCCAATGTGCAGCATTCCGTCCATCATCTTGTGTGTTTTGCATTTCGCCCTAAGTGGGAAGGGTATGCCCAGACGTGGGTCCCGTGCTCACTACGCCACTGGAGTCAAGCTATCCTGGCTGATGAAGGCTGATAGCCTGAAACCGGTCCTAGGATGCTTGATTCCGGTCCAGGGAAGACACGGCTTGGCAGTTCGGTCTGGACTGTTCCCATGAGGCACAGGGTCAAGACTGATTTGCATATGGCTATGTCTGAACTGGGGTGGCGTGGTGAAGCAAAATAACGATGGATTAAACCCAGATCTGTGACTGGGGGTGAATGTTTGCCAATGTGCAGCATTCCGTCCATCATCTTGTGTGTTTTGCATTTCGCCCTAAGTGGGAAGGGTATGCCCAGACGTGGGTCCCGTGCTCACTACGCCACTGGAGTCAAGCTATCCTGGCTGATGAAGGCTGATAGCCTGAAACCGGTCCTAGGATGCTTGATTCCGGTCCAGGGAAGACACGGCTTGGCAGTTCGGTCTGGACTGTTCCCATGAGGCACAGGGTCAAGACTGATTTGCATATGGCTATGTCTGAACTGGGGTGGCGTGGTGTAGCAAAATAACGATGGATTAAACCCAGATCTGTGACTGGGGGTGAATGTTTGCCAATGTGCAGCATTCCCTCCATCATCTTGTGTGTTTTGCATTTCGCCCTAAGTGGGAAGGGTATGCCCAGACGTGGGTCCCGTGCTCACTACGCCACTGGAGTCAAGCTATCCTGGCTGATGAAGGCTGATAGCCTGAAACCGGTCCTAGGATGCTTGATTCCGGTCCAGGGAAGACACGGCTTGGCAGTTCGGTCTGGACTGTTCCCATGAGGCACAGGGTCAAGACTGATTTGCATATTGCTATGTCTGAACTGGGGTGGCGTGGTGAAGCAAAATAACGATGGATTAAACCCAGATCTGTGACTGGGGGTGAATGTTTGCCAATGTGCAGCATTCCGTCCATCATCTTGTGTGTTTTGCATTTCGCCCTAAGTGGGAAGGGTATGCCCAGACGTGGGTCCCGTGCTCACTACGCCACTGGAGTCAAGCTATCCTGGCTGATGAAGGCTGATAGCCTGAAACCGGTCCTAGGATGCTTGATTCCGGTCCAGGGAAGACACGGCTTGGCAGTTCGGTCTGGACTGTTCCCATGAGGCACAGGGTCAAGACTGATTTGCATATGGCTATGTCTGAACTGGGGTGGCGTGGTGAAGCAAAATAACGATGGATTAAACCCATATCTGTGACTGGGGGTGAATGTTTGCCAATGTGTAGCATTCCGTCCATCATCTTGTGTGTTTTGCATTTCGCCCTAAGTGGGAAGGGTATGCCCAGATGTGAGTCCCGTGCTCACTACGCCACTGGAGTCAAGCTATCCTGGCTGATGAAGGCTGATAGCCTGAAACCGGTCCTAGGATGCTTGATTCCGGTCCAGGGAAGACACAGCTTGCAGTTCGGTCTGGACTCTTCCCATGAGGCACAGGGTCAAGACTGATTTGCATATGGCTATGTCTGAACTGGGGTGGCGTGGTGAAGCAAAATAACGATGGATTAAACCCAGATCTGTGACTGGGGGTGAATGTTTGCCAATGTGCAGCATTCCGTCCATCATCTTGTGTGTTTTGCATTTCGCCCTAAGTGGGAAGGGTATGCCCAGACGTGGGTCCCGTGCTCACTACGCCACTGGAGTCAAGCTATCCTGGCTGATGAAGGCTGATAGCCTGAAACCGGTCCTAGGATGCTTGATTCCGGTCCAGGGAAGACACGGCTTGGCAGTTCGGTCTGGACTGTTCCCATGAGGGACAGGGTCAAGACTGATTTGCATATGGCTATGTCTGAACTGGGGTGGCGTGGTGAAGCAAAATAACGATGGATTAAACCCAGATCTGTGACTGGGGGTGAATGTTTGCCAATGTGCAGCATTCCGTCCATCATCTTGTGTGTTTTGCATTTCGCCCTAAGTGGGAAGGGTATGCCCAGACGTGGGTCCCGTGCTCACTACGCCACTGGAGTCAAGCTATCCTGGCTGATGAAGGCTGATAGCCTGAAACCGGTCCTAGGATGCTTGATTCCGGTCCAGGGAAGACACGGCTTGGCAGTTCGGTCTGGACTGTTCCCATGAGGCACAGGGTCAAGACTGATTTGCATATGGCTATGTCTGAACTGGGGTGGCGTGGTGAAGCAAAATAACGATGGATTAAACCCAGATCTGTGACTGGGGGTGAATGTTTGCCAATGTGCAGCATTCCGTCCATCATCTTGTGTGTTTTGCATTTCGCCCTAAGTGGGAAGTGTGAGAAGTTGGCCTGGCATATGCTGTCCACTAATTATAGTGGGCACCTTGCACCAGTCCAAATCGACTCTTATGGTAGGTAGGTTAAAGACAACCTTATTGAAAGCTATCCTAGTGGTAGCTGTGGAGAGCAGCCTTCAGGCTAAGTCTTGAAGGAATGTAAAGCCGCTTGTTTTACCAGTCTATAATCTCTTGAGTGACCAAATGAAAGAGCACCACACCAGGTATATATTCAAAATATATGTATTTATTACTAAACACACCCCTCTAGTCTCTTTATGAGGCTAGAGTTCGAAGTACATAGGTTATAAGATCTTAAATCACAGTAATAGCACAAATACACGTTTGGGCCCTAGGGGCGTACCAAACCATATACCAATAAAGTGGTATGCGAACCACGACTGAACTAGACACTAGGCCTAGAGCCTCTAGAAGTGCTTGGACCACAAGGAACCACCCAAGGTAGTGACACAGGGGACCCACGGGAGACGCGTGCAGTGTAAATACACAACCGTGATACGCCGTTAACTTCTATGGAGAAAGTCGGGATCGGGAAAATAGAGGAAAGGGACACTTAAAAGAGGACTAGGACAAAACCCTTTGAGATCTAGGACTTTGAAGAGTCTCTACCCAAGGGAGCACCGGAGTACTCGTGTTACCTCACCCAGGGAAACCGGGTGCATAGGTGCCTTTCGGGGTCGGGTTTCGTCGTCGTTTCTTATGGCGATCTGCTGCAAAGTGCTGCTGGCGACCAGGAGAAAAGTGTCCGGGTGGATCCAAGAGTGGATCGGAGTTCTGAAGAACCTGAAAGCAGAGGGGACAGAGTCTGGGTCACTAGCCAGTGACCAGGAAGGCGATGGACAGATGCCCACCGATGTCGAGTGCTTCAGGTGCGTTGACGGTCGTCTCGTTTCTGCAGCCACGAGGTCCAGGAGGCGTTGTTGGCGACCAGGAGCAGGATTCGGGCTGGTACACGATGTCTGTCGAGTGCTGCGGTGTCGGCGACCGGATTGGACCCAACAAGCCTTGGCAACGGCAAGTCTCGATGTAGCTGAAGATCGTCGATGGTGCAGACCAGCAAGGTCTGGAGAACTCACCCAGCGAGGGTAAGTCAGGGCAGGCCTGGAGCAACCAGGGGAGCCCTTTGGTTTCTTTAGAAAGTCTTCTGGGGACCCACGAGCCGGCTGGCAAGGGATCGCGAAGACACCTCGGGCGGAATCACTCAACAGGGGCCCACGGTCACTCAGGACGGTGTAGGCCTCTGAGCTTCGGAGGGATTCCTGCTGGAGGTTGGGACCACACGTGGTCCAAAGCACAGGTTCGTAGAACGTTGTGAAGGGGTTGCACTCGATAATAGTGCACGGTACCCAGGGGTCGCGGTTCCTCGTCACTCGTGGGGTCCACTTGCCTCAGCTTCGCTGGGGACTCACGATGGCCTTGGAGAAGTCAGGAAATCCACTTCTTGGGCTGCAGGGACTTCGGACTCCGGCGGGAGCGGCGTAGTTTGCGACCGTCATTATCGTTTTTGGTGCCTGCCAAGCAGGGGAGTCACTCCTTGACCCCAAGGGAGATTCTTCAGTCCTCTAATCGTGATGTAGAGCGTCGAAGGTCCAGGATTCAGTTTCAAAGTTTAGTCCAGGGATATCTAATCTTGCTGTGGCAAGGGTTCCCCATTTTAACTAGTAAAACAGGGAGGGACTAACTCTATGACCCCACCTATGGGAGGGTCAAGGGAGGGGGTGGCTACACCCACTTCCCTTTGTCCAGTTTCGTGCCAGAGCAGGGGCAGGTAGCCCCTGAGCTGGTTTGAACTGGCATATGCACAGAGGAGCCTTTTGCTCCCCCAGTGCAGGACTTCAAAGCACTCTAAGAGTGCACCCACCCAGCCCCAATACACATTATCCTGTCTGGGGAGGTGGTCACACCTCCCTGCAACAGGAAACCTATTGTCCAGGCCTCCCCTGCCGGAGTTTCGTCCAGCAGCAGGAGGCCAGACTTGTGTCTGTGGCAGCAGCATCCATTTTGTGATGCCAGGGCTTCAGAAAGAAGTTACCGGGTAAGCCAGAGTTAACATGTCTTTCCCTCTAGAAGGGTGGAATGCTACCCCCGCCGCCAGGATTGGCGGGGGGTAGTATTCCAAGATGTTTGACACCAAACACGACATGTTTAGGTGCAGCCATTCCAAAGTTAGCATTTTACCGCGAGGATATAATGCGCTTAAGAGTATATGGTCAGGCTGCACTACAAACAGCATCAGAGATGGTCTCCGAACACTGCAGAGGGGCCCTGCTCATGCCGGGGCACCCTCTCACATAGGAACCATGCACTCTGCCTTTAGGATTGATAAGGCCTGCCTTAGGAGTGACTTATAGGTTTCTAGGTGTGTATGTATTTCGTGATATAGGTAACCTATATCACAGTAAGGGGTGCATGCACCACCTTACCCAGGCTGCAGTAGCAGACCTGTGGTGTCAGTTTGGATGGCCTTCCAGGGGTGGCATAATACATGCTGCAGCCCCTGGGAGGCCTCTGAGGTACCTATGCCCTTGGTACATAGTATACCATATACTAGGGACTTATAAGGGCACTCCAGATCCCAATCAGAGATGTGCCTAAGGCACATGGAATCCATTTTACAGAGAAAGCAGATAGACTGGGGCCCTGAATAGCAGGATCCCAGTCCAACTAAGTCATAAACCAGCAAAACACCATAAAAAAAGTGGGGGCAACCATATAGTCAGATTCCACCTTCCTACATAACCCCCCCAAACGAAAGGAGATAAGGCTAACCTTGGCCAGTTGAGCCTATATTGACTAAGTGGCCATATAAGGAAGCACCTGCACTAGCATGGTTGCTCCCTATGTTATGGTCCACTAAGCAATCCCTCACCCTAAGGGTATGAGAGGGTCTCCACCATGGGGAATCACTACCTCTGGTGTGCTTAGGTAAAGTACAAGGCTGGTGAGGTGTCTGAGTAGGGAAGTGAGGCCCTAGGAATGTTGGCCTCAGTTTCCTCAGATCACTGGTCACCATGTATGCCTGTCTTTCCGTGACTGAGTTGCACTTTGCTCTAAGGGTCAACCTTTGGCTGCCTACAGCTGGGGGTTGGGTCCCTTTGGATGGAACACTGGAGGGACATGGCAGGTTTGGAACCTTCTGGTCCCAGGTTTGCCCTTGCCTACCAGAGTCCTTCTGGGGGAGGTCCCTACATAAAGGTATGGGGGATCCCTCAGTGTGTAGAGGAATTTTCACCTGGCTAGGGCTACTAGACTGGCTGCCCCTAATCTGCTGATGGGGGGCTTCCTCTGGACAGGGGGCCCGGGGGGTCCACTGACCTCCCTGACCTCTGCAGCCCTGGGCTGACTGAGGCAGGGTAGAGAGGGGCAGGTTACCTGCTCCAGACTGGGTACCACCGTGGAAGGGTCCTCTGCCATCAGGGGTGTGGCCAGGCCAGGCCTGACTACCTCTGTGGCAGTTCCTTCACTAGGGGTAGGGTCAGTTCCCTGAGGAGGCTGACCCTTACCTACTGTCTGGGGGAAGAAGACTTTTCTTCAACCCTTTTGCTCTCTTTTGGGGGAGAGTGGGCCATTCTTTCAGGCTCCATCTCTCCAAAGTCTTGGGCTGGGGCTGTGGCCATCACAGCCCCACTAACCTTTGCAGGGACGCCCAACATCCTAAGATGGGTTTGGTGTTCAACTTCAGCCCAGGCTGAAATTTCCAAATCATTGCCCATCAGGCAATCTACAGGTAGGGTTGGGGACACTGCCACTCTTTTTGGGCCTGTGACCCCCTCCCAGCTGAGATTGACTATGGCCATGGGGTGATCTGTTCTGACACCATCAATGTTGGTCACCTGGTATTTAAACTCAGGTAAAAGCTGGTGAGGGGGGACTAGTTTCCCTGCCACCATGGTGACACTAGCCCCTGTGTCCCTAAA
Organism: Calotriton arnoldi; assembly: GCA_963921515.1. NCBI lineage: Eukaryota > Metazoa > Chordata > Amphibia > Caudata > Salamandridae > Calotriton > Calotriton arnoldi. Next base: position 21,704 of record CAWUFW010000324.1, read on the forward strand.
TGCCACAGCTTTCTGACCATTAATCATTGGCTCCAGTCTGTACCTGCCCAATGCTATGGGACCCATGGTAAAGGTGGCAAATCCTATACCACCATCAGAGTCAGAGGAGTCTGTTGAGGGGTCCCTGTCTAAACTAGGGCCCACCTCTGTTCCTCTTGCAAAAGCACCCAACTGTTTGGGTGCACTACTCCCAACTGGAGGATTACTACTGGTAGTACCAGGAGGGGTGGTAGTAGTTGTGGGAGGAACATTTTCTTTATTGCCAATCCTGGGGCAACTGGGATCAGTTTTCCAGTGCCCAGGCTTTTTACAGACATGGCAATATGGTTTCTTTTCAGGAGAGGAAGGAGTTTGGGACCCACCCCCAGAAGAGGAATTTTGGGGCCCTGTAGGGGACTTATCCTTAGATTTATCCCCACCTTTCTCTTGGGACTTAGTAGAATCTTTCTTCTGGTCACCACCCTGATTTCTAGTTTTTACTCCGGTACTGACCCATTTGTCTGCCTTCTTTCCCAATTCTTGGGGAGAGGTCAGATCAGAGTCCACCAGATACTGGTGCAAAAGCTGGTTTTGACAATTATTAAGGATCTGCTCCCTCATAATCAAATTGTACAATCCTAAAAAGTCATGCACTTTGTTGCCATGTATCCAACCTTCCAGAGCCTTTGTAGCACAATCTACAAAATCAACCCAGTCTTGAGTCTGAGCTTTTTGGGTGTCTCTGAACTTCAACCTATACTGTTCAGTGGTTAGGCCAAACCCATCTATCAGAGCACTCTTCAAGACTGTGTAATTGTCAGCATCCTCTTCTCTTACAGTGAGGAGCTTGTCTCTACCTTTGTCTGCAAAGGAGAGCCACAAGATTGCTGCCCACTGCCTCTGGGGGACCTTCTGAACTTTACAGGCCCTCTCCAGTGCAGTTATCCATTTGTGGATGTCATCCCCACTCTGGTAGGGAGGGACAATCTTGTTTAGGTTTCTATGGTCATAAGACCTGTCCCTATCTCTAGGGATATTGCTGCCACCATGGGACTCTAGTCCCAACTTTCTTCTCTCTCTAAGGAGATCTAGGGATTCTCTATCTAAAGCCAATTGCTTCTTCCTGATCTCTAGTTGAGTTTCCTCATACTGGACCAGTCTCTTTCTTCTCTCATGAGAGGATTCCCTCCTGTGAGAAGAAACAGAGCTCCCTATTGAGGTGCCAGAGTGGTTAGACTCCTGAGAAGGAGACCTAGACTTTCTGAGCACACTCATAATCCTTCCTGGGGGGACAAAGGTGTGGTTCTCTAGATCCTCATCTTCATCTTCCCCAGAAGGGATTGGGTTCTCCAGGTCAGGGTCATTGTCACCCTCCTGGTCAGTTTCAGAGGGGGGCTGGGGGTAGTGGTACCCCTGGCCCCTTCCTCATCTGCTGGCCCACCCTCTGCTCCTACCCCTTCAGTCTCTGAAGACTTACTAAGATCATAAGCCACCAACAACTCCTGGAGGTGTTGGGTGGTGGGACTTTGGCCTGTCCTTAATTTCCTCACGTTACACAAAGCTCTCAGTTCCAAGAATGGGAGTGTGTCATACTTGGAGGGGGAAGCTCAATGGCTTCCTGCAGGGCATCTCTAGATCCTGCTTTTAAAGACATTACTAGTGTGGTGTGGTGTATGCACTACCTACTCTAGTGTGGCCTACTAAACTCTCTTGAGTTGTAGAAAGGGTTGTGCTATCCCTTAACACACAACTCTAAGTTCAGTAGAACTTACTGATATTCTAAGCTTAAATTATATGTACCTTAGGTACCTTTAGTGGTTTTCAGTTGATCAATTCAATTGAGATTATCTGGTAAAACAATAGCAAGCTGGAATCCCACACGCTGCACACCAATGTGAGAAGTTGGCCTGGCATATGCTGTCCACTAATTATAGTGGGCACCTTGCACCAGTCCAAATCGACTCTTATGGTAGGTAGGTTAAAGACAACCTTATTGAAAGCTATCCTAGTGGTAGCTGTGGAGAGCAGCCTTCAGGCTAAGTCTTGAAGGAATGTAAAGCAGCTTGTTTTACCAGTCTATAATCTCTTGAGTGACCAAATGAAAGAGCACCACACCAGGTATATATTCAAAATATATGTATTTATTACTAAACACACCCCTCTAGTCTCTTTATGAGGCTAGAGTTCGAAGTACATAGGTTATAAGATCTTAAATCACAGTAATAGCACAAATACACGTTTGGGCCCTAGGGGCGTACCAAACCATATACCAATAAAGTGGTATGCGAACCACGACTGAACTAGACACTAGGCCTAGAGCCTCTAGAAGTGCTTGGACCACAAGGAACCACCCAAGGTAGTGACACAGGGGACCCACGGGAGACGCGTGCAGTGTAAATACACAACCGTGATACGCCGTTAACTTCTATGGAGAAAGTCGGGATCGGGAAAATAGAGGAAAGGGACACTTAAAAGAGGACTAGGACAAAACCCTTTGAGATCTAGGACTTTGAAGAGTCTCTACCCAAGGGAGCACCGGAGTACTCGTGTTACCTCACCCAGGGAAACCGGGTGCATAGGTGCCTTTCGGGGTCGGGTTTCGTCGTCGTTTCTTATGGCGATCTGCTGCAAAGTGCTGCTGGCGACCAGGAGAAAAGTGTCCGGGTGGATCCAAGAGTGGATCGGAGTTCTGAAGAACCTGAAAGCAGAGGGGACAGAGTCTGGGTCACTAGCCAGTGACCAGGAAGGCGATGGACAGATGCCCACCGATGTCGAGTGCTTCAGGTGCGTTGACGGTCGTCTCGTTTCTGCAGCCACGAGGTCCAGGAGGCGTTGTTGGCGACCAGGAGCAGGATTCGGGCTGGTACACGATGTCTGTCGAGTGCTGCGGTGTCGGCGACCGGATTGGACCCAACAAGCCTTGGCAACGGCAAGTCTCGATGTAGCTGAAGATCGTCGATGGTGCAGACCAGCAAGGTCTGGAGAACTCACCCAGCGAGGGTAAGTCAGGGCAGGCCTGGAGCAACCAGGGGAGCCCTTTGGTTTCTTTAGAAAGTCTTCTGGGGACCCACGAGCCGGCTGGCAAGGGATCGCGAAGACACCTCGGGCGGAATCACTCAACAGGGGCCCACGGTCACTCAGGACGGTGTAGGCCTCTGAGCTTCGGAGGGATTCCTGCTGGAGGTTGGGACCACACGTGGTCCAAAGCACAGGTTCGTAGAACGTTGTGAAGGGGTTGCACTCGATAATAGTGCACGGTACCCAGGGGTCGCGGTTCCTCGTCACTCGTGGGGTCCACTTGCCTCAGCTTCGCTGGGGACTCACGATGGCCTTGGAGAAGTCAGGAAATCCACTTCTTGGGCTGCAGGGACTTCGGACTCCGGCGGGAGCGGCGTAGTTTGCGACCGTCATTATCGTTTTTGGTGCCTGCCAAGCAGGGGAGTCACTCCTTGACCCCAAGGGAGATTCTTCAGTCCTCTAATCGTGATGTAGAGCGTCGAAGGTCCAGGATTCAGTTTCAAAGTTTAGTCCAGGGATATCTAATCTTGCTGTGGCAAGGGTTCCCCATTTTAACTAGTAAAACAGGGAGGGACTAACTCTATGACCCCACCTATGGGAGGGTCAAGGGAGGGGGTGGCTACACCCACTTCCCTTTGTCCAGTTTCGTGCCAGAGCAGGGGCAGGTAGCCCCTGAGCTGGTTTGAACTGGCATATGCACAGAGGAGCCTTTTGCTCCCCCAGTGCAGGACTTCAAAGCACTCTAAGAGTGCACCCACCCAGCCCCAATACACATTATCCTGTCTGGGGAGGTGGTCACACCTCCCTGCAACAGGAAACCTATTGTCCAGGCCTCCCCTGCCGGAGTTTCGTCCAGCAGCAGGAGGCCAGACTTGTGTCTGTGGCAGCAGCATCCATTTTGTGATGCCAGGGCTTCAGAAAGAAGTTACCGGGTAAGCCAGAGTTAACATGTCTTTCCCTCTAGAAGGGTGGAATGCTACCCCCGCCGCCAGGATTGGCGGGGGGTAGTATTCCAAGATGTTTGACACCAAACACGACATGTTTAGGTGCAGCCATTCCAAAGTTAGCATTTTACCGCGAGGATATAATGCGCTTAAGAGTATATGGTCAGGCTGCACTACAAACAGCATCAGAGATGGTCTCCGAACACTGCAGAGGGGCCCTGCTCATGCCGGGGCACCCTCTCACATAGGAACCATGCACTCTGCCTTTAGGATTGATAAGGCCTGCCTTAGGAGTGACTTATAGGTTTCTAGGTGTGTATGTATTTCGTGATATAGGTAACCTATATCACAGTAAGAGGTGCATGCACCACCTTACCCAGGCTGCAGTAGCAGACCTGTGGTGTCAGTTTGGATGGCCTTCCAGGGGTGGCATAATACATGCTGCAGCCCCTGGGAGGCCTCTGAGGTACCTATGCCCTTGGTACATAGTATACCATATACTAGGGACTTATAAGGGCACTCCAGATCCCAATCAGAGATGTGCCTAAGGCACATGGAATCCATTTTACAGAGAAAGCAGATAGACTGGGGCCCTGAATAGCAGGATCCCAGTCCAACTAAGTCATAAACCAGCAAAACACCATAAAAAAAGTGGGGGCAACCATATAGTCAGATTCCACCTTCCTACAGGAAGGGTATGCCCAGACGTGGGTCCCGTGCTCACTACGCCACTGGAGTCAAGCTATCCTGGCTGATGAAGGCTGATAGCCTGAAACCGGTCCTAGGATGCTTGATTCCGGTCCAGGGAAGACACGGCTTGGCAGTTCGGTCTGGACTGTTCCCATGAGGCACAGGGTCAAGACTGATTTGCATATGGCTATGTCTGAACTGGGGTGGCGTGGTGAAGCAAAATAACGATGGATTAAACCCAGATCTGTGACTGGGGGTGAATGTTTGCCAATGTGCAGCATTCCGTCCATCAACTTGTGTGTTTTGCATTTCGCCCTAAGTGGGAAGGGTATGCCCAGACGTGGGTCCCGTGCTCACTACGCCACTGGAGTCAAGCTATCCTGGCTGATGAAGGCTGATAGCCTGGAAACCGGTCCTAGGATGCTTGATTCCGGTCCAGGGAAGACACGGCTTGGCAGTTCGGTCTGGACTGTTCCCATGAGGCACAGGGTCAAGACTGATTTGCATATGGCTATGTCTGAACTGGGGTGGCGTGGTGAAGCAAAATAACGATGGATTAAACCCAGATCTGTGACTGGGGGTGAATGTTTGCCAATGTGCAGCATTCCGTCCATCATCTTGTGTGTTTTGCATTTCGCCCTAAGTGGGAAGGGTATGCTCAGACGTGGGTCCCGTGCTCACTACGCCACTGGAGTCAAACTATCCTGGCTGATGAAGGCTGATAGCCTGAAACCGGTCCTAGGATGCTTGATTCCGGTCTAGGGAAGACACGGCTTGGCAGTTCGGTCTGGACTGTTCCCATGAGGCACAGGGTCAAGACTGATTTGCATATGGCTATGTCTGAACTGGGGTGGCGTGGTGAAGCAAAATAACGATGGATTAAACCCAGATCTGTGACTGGGGGTGAATGTTTGCCAATGTGCAGCATTCCGTCCATCATCTTGTGTGTTTTGCATTTTGCCCTAAGTGGGAAGGGTATGCCCAGACGTGGGTCCCGTGCTCACTACGCCACTGGAGTCAAGCTATCCTGGCTGATGAAGGCTGATAGCCTGAAACCGGTCCTAGGATGCTTGATTCCGGTCCAGGGAAGACACAGATTGGCAGTTCGGTCTGGACTGTTCCGATGAGGCACAGGGTCAAGACTGATTTGCATATGGCTATGTCTGAACTGGGGTGGCGTGGTGAAGCAAAATAACGATGGATTAAACCCAGATCTGTGACTGGGGGTGAATGTTTGCCAATGTGCAGCATTCCGTCCATCATCTTGTGTGTTTTGCATTTCGCCCTAAGTGGGTAGGGTATGCCCAGACGTGGGTCCCGTGCTCACTACGCCACTGGAGTCAAGCTATCCTGGCTGATGAAGGCTGATAGCCTGAAACCGGTCCTAGGATGCTTGATTCCGGTCCAGGGAAGACACGGCTTGGCAGTTCGGTCTGGACTGTTCCCATGAGGCACAGGGTCAAGACTGATTTGCATATGGCTATGTCTGAACTGGGGTGGCGTGGTGAAGCAAAATAACGATGGATTAAACCCAGATCTGTGACTGGGGGTGAATGTTTGCCAATGTGCAGCATTCCGTCCATCATCTTGTGTGTTTTGCATTTCGCCCTAAGTGGGAAGGGTATGCCCAGACGTGGGTCCCATGCTCACTACGCCACTGGAGTCAAGCTATCCTGGCTGATGAAGGCTGATAGCCTGAAACCGGTCCTAGGATGCTTGATTCCGGTCCAGGGAAGACACGGCTTGGCAGTTCGGTCTGGACTGTTCCCATGAGGCACAGGGTCAAGACTGATTTGCATATGGCTATGTCTGAACTGGGGTGGCGTGGTGAAGCAAAATAACGATGGATTAAACCCAGATCTGTGACTGGGGGTGAATGTTTGCCAATGTGCAGCATTCCGTCCATCATCTTGTGTGTTTTGCATTTCGCCCTAAGTGGGAAGGGTATGCCCAGACGTGGGTCCCGTGCTCACTACGCCACTGGAGTCAAGCTATCCTGGCTGATGAAGGCTGATAGCCTGAAACCGGTCCTAGGATGCTTGATTCCGGTCCAGGGAAGACACGGCTTGGCAGTTCGGTCTGGACTGTTCCCATGAGGCACAGGGTCAAGACTGATTTGCATATGGCTATGTCTGAACTGGGGTGGCGTGGTGAAGCAAAATAACGATGGATTAAACCCAGATCTGTGACTGGGGGTGAATGTTTGCCAATGTGCAGCATTCCGTCCATCATCTTGTGTGTTTTGCATTTCGCCCTAAGTGGGAAGGGTATGCTCAGACGTGGGTCCCGTGCTCACTACGCCACTGGAGTCAAGCTATCCTGGCTGATAGCCTGAAACCGGTCCTAGGATGCTTGATTCCGGTCCAGGGAAGACACAGCTTGGCAGTTCGGTCTCGACTGTTCCCATGAGGCACAGGGTCAAGACTGATTTGCATATGGCTATGTCTGAACTGGGGTGGCGTGGTGAAGCAAAATAACGATGGATTAAACCCAGATCTGTGACTGGGGGTGAATGTTTGCCAATGTGCAGCATTCCGTCCATCATCTTGTGTGTTTTGCAAAACAGGGAGAGACAAAAGAGAAAACACAACCAACGGTCTATTCAGCACTACTGATCTGTTCCGACATCATACATGATACAAAATCTCATTTAAAAGTCACACTCTCTGGTATCAGAAATGTACACAGATTCAGTCTTGATAATTTCATCAATGCATTTCGGTGGATCTCACAGTTTGTTTGCCACCTTCTTCAGGAAAAACAAATATATTCTCCCACATACAATAAAAATTAATAAAACCTGTAGGAAAATGGTACAGCTATTGTAATTTTCATACTGGAATAAATCAAATACAAAGCTTTAACAAATGTCCAATGTGTCAAAGAGACCCCACCCCCCATGTTTCCCGTACTGAAGTGATTCTGTCACCAGATTGAAAACGCCTCATCCATAAATCCATTACATTAACCATCTATAACAACCTTATACTCTAGCGCTTAAAACATGTGTTTTGTACTTGTAGAAATTAATGTCAGTAGTTATTTACTCAAGCCGTTGTCACTAAAGTCCACACACATACATCCGTCAACTCATTCATCACCCCACACTGACACACTCAGCAGTGAATGAAAGAATCGAAGTTCCTATTCGGGACCTGTATTTGATTCCTAGTGTCCTAGAAGGACTTCTTATCTTGAAGATTCCAAACAGTCAAGGATTTACCCTAATCTTGGAGGTGCATCCTAAAATAGGAGAGAGCAATGCCATGTATCTCTATCTCTCTGACAACTTTACACTCAGTATCTGTATATCACTATAGGTCACATATCTATGCTCACCCTTATATGGAGATGCTGCCACTTCAATCATTAGCCACTGGACATAATGTACTCCGGGCTGAAGAAATAACGTAGGGGAGCTATATCCTCCTTATGATTTTCAATAGTTGTCACTCAGATTTGCTTCACAATAGTTTTTTAAGTAAGCAACTTTTTACGTAGAGCAAATATCTATAAATTAGAAACTTTGTTTTATCATCTTATAATACATATTAGTATGTTACCCTTAAGTGGAGAAATATCGTTTTGAGAAAGAGACTAATGGTGATATTATAGTACTTAAGAATTAAACACCCCATTTGCAAAAGAAGCCTTAAATGCACCCCCCCAGAGGAAGAAATCTCCACCCATATTACAGACTGGTCACAGCAATACGCCTCCATTCGCGCCTGGTGTTCCCCACTACCTAGTGCATGTTGGCACTATGAAATCTCTTGTCTCCACATGGGGGCTTTTACAAGTATTACGGTGCCCCATTTATATAAATAAGACATGCCAATTGTGTGTATCTCCCTCTTTTAATGCCATTTATTTTGTGTGTACTTGCCTGCCAAATATTAATAGCTTAGAGTTCATATCTTATCATCTTCAGGTGCATATTGGGTTCATTCCCCTCAGGTTGAGAAGTGTCGTTTTGGCGAATAAATCCCTTTATTAGTGGTGGAATTTATAGTATTTGAAAAAGCCAACACAATTGCAAATGAGGGGGACATACATATCACCCCCCAAAAAATAAGGAAACTCCACATTATCCCCTATCCGTATGAGGGATCGATCACAGCAACCCACCTTCATTAGTGCCTAGCGTTACCCACTCACTGGGGCATGTCGGCACTGTAAACTACCTAATCTCTTACTGGGAGCTTTGTAAATATTCTAGTGCCACATTCATTTGACTAAGACCACCCAGTAGCAGATATCTCCCTATTTTTGCGGCATTAATAGTGCATGGACTTGCCTGCCAAATCCCAACAACGGTAATTTGACTTGTTGCATTCTCCCATCTGCCAGGGCCAGCAACGCCCTGCACTCACTGCGTGAGACCGCCACCCATCAAGGACTACACTTCGCCTCTCTGGCATTTTCTATGCGGGCCAACCTCCTGCATTGTTACTGGAGGTACATAGCCTTCTACATCATAAATACTGTATCCCCCTTACATCGACTTTGACCCCCAACGAACAAGGCTTCCATGGCCCTCCCTATCATAGCGGACTCCACCTTTAAGGTCCCATTAACTGGACCCATGTTAAAAATGTGTTCAAGCTGCGTCGAGAACACAAAAGATCAATGCCCCGATACTGGAACATTTTAATTAAGGTAACAATGGTTTATATCTAGATTTAATACAAGGAGGTGTGGTTTGAACAACAGGTAAGAATGGGACCAGTTCACCACCTCAAAGAAACCTCATTTTGTAAGATTTCTGTTGTGTGTCTACAGAATCCATTTTTGTAAATCTAGCGCTATGGTAAAAAGAATCAATGAAGAATTAGTAGGCACTACATACAGTGCTTTATATTGATAGCAGTTTTAAATGTGTGCCTCATTAATTGTGACACGCATTGAGACATTACGACTGACTGCATGTACAATTGGTATTAACAGTTGTTTTTTAAATGACGTGTGTATATAATTTTGTTGTACACAGTGTTTGGGTGAATGAACGATCCTCGACAAAGATAGTGATTGTTATGATAAAGACAGTCTAACAACCGGTCTAGTTGGTAGATCAGGTGACTAAGAACGCATGCCGTGTATGGGCCAATAAAGGAATACTTAAAGAGCATGGGGGACTCTGGGAGTAATCCCTGAGTCGGAACGCGTAACGGCATCCATGCGGCATGAAGACATTTTTAAAGTAAGTACAAATATGCGGGTCCTGTTAATGGAACCATAAGGGTGGAGTATGCTCAATAGGAAGGGCGCTGGAAGCCTTGTTCATTGGGGGTCAAAGCCGATGTAAGGGGGAATACAGTATTTAAGATGTAGAAGGCTGTGTACCTCGAGTAACAATGCAGGAGGTTGGTCTGCATAGGAGACGCCGGAGGGGTGAGAGTGTAGTCCTCGATGGATGGTGGTCCACGCAGTCAGCATAGGGCGTTGCTACCCCCAGCAGATGGGGGAACGTAACAGGTCAAATTAACGCTGTTGGGATTTGGCACTATTAAGGTCGCAAAATGAGGGAGATATGTGCTACTGGGCGGGGGGTGTCTTAGTCAAATGAATGTGGCGCTAGAATATTTACAAAGCTTCCCGTAGGCGATTCGGTAGTTTACAGTGCCGATGTGCGCCAGTGAGTCGGGAACGCTAGGCGCTAATGAAAGTGGGTTAGTGTGATCGGTCCCTCATACGGATAGGGGATAGTGTGGCATTCTCTTTTTTTTTTTAGTGGGGTGATATGTATGTCCCCTGATTTGCACATGTGGTGTTTTTTTCAAAAGCTATAAATTCCACTACTAATAAAGCGATTTATTTGCCAAAATGACACTTCCCCACCTAAGGGGAATGAACCAACTGGCACATAAAGATGACAAAATAAGGTCTCTAACCTATTAATATTTGGCAGGCAAGTCCACAAAAAATATATGACACCAAACGAGGGAGATACAAGCGATTGGGGTGTCTTATTTATATAATGGGGCACTGTAATAATTGTAAGAGCCCCCATGAGAAGACAAGTGATTTCATAGTGCCAACATGCGCTAGGTAGTGGGGAATGCCAGACCCGAATGGAGGCTTATTGCTGTGACCAGTCTGTAATATGGGTGGAGAGTTCTTCTTCTGGAGGGTGCAATTAAGACCCTTTTTGCGAACGGTGTGTTTAATTCTTAAATATTATAATACCCCCATGAGTAAAGGAGTCTCTTTGTCAAAGCGATATTTCTCCACTTAAGGGGAACGTACTAATATGTATTTTAAGATGCTAAAACTAAGTTTCTAATTTATAGATATTTGCTCTAGGTAGAAGGTTGCTTCCTTAAAAAACTGTTGTGAAGCAAATCTGAGTGACAACCACGGGCTGTGCATCTCTGAGCGCGTGGGGCATCGCCCCGCTGATATTTGGTCCCCCAATTAAATGTAAGTAAAGTAAACACTTGAAGTGTTTTGCATTCTTTTCCCGCATGCCGGGTGCAGTATCCCTGAGGGTGGGTCCTGACTCCTGGGACGCCAGTGTGGGCCTGAAGGGGTGGGGCTTAACAATAGTGCCTCACAGACACAACACAATCAGTCAGAGAGGGCCCAAGTGCGCATGTCGGGTTGGACGGCTGCCTCTCTCCGGCCAGCCCGGCATGCGCACTAAAAGCCGGCTCAGAGTCTCTTCCCCATGCTCATTCTGGAGCCCAGGATAATTCATAGCCGCAGCCCCCAGGCTCAGTAATGAGCGTTGTGGTCCTCTGCCCCAGCCAATCCAGGCGCTGCTGTACGAGCACCCAGCCATCGAGCCATACTCTGCGTTACCGCACCGCAGGTTATCGAGCCTGTACCACTGGTCATGTCACTGCGGACCAGTTTCACTTTCTCCTCCTGCATTGCAGGTCCTTGAATGCCAATCCCTGGCCAAGCTTAAACTCTCATTATCATCATACCGATCCGACTTCGATCGACAGCACCGGACCCCACTAGCGATTCACATTCCATAGCCAGCACCGGACCACACATGTGACCCATTGCAGACTACCAATGCCTTGGTGCCCAACATCCAACAAATTCTGCTGGCCAACCCAGACCGCCACTCCCATTGCGGTATTGTCCGCTTTCCTCGCAATTGCTGACCTCCCCCGCAGCTCCCCAATCGGTTTACTCATTGAAGCTCTCCCACCCCGTGGCTAACGCACACTGCACGGCCATATGATTCTCAGGCATGCATTAATTTTGTCCTGATGATGATCCCATTATTTCTTCAAAGGGATCGAAACGTCGTCGACTCACTTTACATCGCATACACAATTTAATCTGATATTTAAGTGTAACGGTGTTGATTCATTCTGCTTGTCTTATTTTTTGTACTTCATACAAGCTATTTGCCCTGCCTGAATGTTTGTTTTCGTTTCTCTGTGTTTATTGTAATGTGTAGGACGCAGGACTGTGTCCCACTTTACTTTTTCTCTTATCTTGTACTTTAAATCATTAAATTTCCCTGTCCGGCTGGACAGCAGCAATATAGCACTGATTTGAGTCTATATTCATTTTCCTTGTGTACCAATTCTCTGTCAAGGACCGTTGTTCTTATAAAGTAACAGCAGGAGCAGCATCTGGATTGGCTGAGAGAGACACTGTATTAGTTTCTTGGGGCCTCTGCAGTGTGTGTGAGGCCGCGCGAGGGGGTAGGAGGCTGTATCTCTCGCTCTCCCCTTTTCACGAAGAGAGACAGGCCACAGTGTTCTTTGCAGGCCAGCCCTCTGGTTGTCTGGAGACTGCTTTACTGCAGAGTCACAGATCTTCTGAAGTACCCTCCCGTTTGAGCCTGTAAACCAGATGGCGACTGCCGAGCTCTGCACCATGTGCATGAACCCACTCAGGTATCCTACGGAGCATTTGCTGTGGTATGCAGGTTATCCGTAGCCACAGTCATCAGCAGTAGGTGCAATCGCCCAGAGGTCTATCTTAATCGGGCTGAGATCTCCGCCCTGTGGGTTATATGTATTTCCATGCAGTAAGTACAGCACAGATTTCTTTATGGGGTGCAGGCCAGACTGGTCGTACCTCCCTGGGAGGCTGGAAGGGTGGGGGGGCTGGTTTTGTAGAAGTACAGTGGTTTTGATAGCACCCACTGCAGAGTTCCCTGTACAGCCAGTAGTTTTAAGGCAACAATAAAAGTGTCAATATAACTCCGGTGATTAATATTCTTCCTGGAGAGAGATTGCAGTTTTGTGTAGTGGCAGTTTTGACTTATCTAAGGTAGCGCAGAGGGTTAATATGCCTGCTGCAAAGAACATGTACTATGCAGATCGCAGAACAGCATTTTATGTACATAGCTTACTGCTTTTGTCACAGAAGCCCTTCTGTTACTGTGCTGTTCATAAGTTACAATCGTATCTAACACAGTAACCTATGAACTACCATCAAAGAGCAGCATGCAAGCTGCATGGTACAGGTTAGAAAGTTACGTTTATTTCCAAGTCTTTCATTATCCTAATGTTGCTAAAAAGGGTTTTTGGATAGAAATAAATTCTTATTAGCAAAGCTAACACTAACCACTGTGTTACGTTCTGCATTTTGAGTTTGTGCTTCTCCATACCAAGCACTCTTAAAAATGCCTACCAGTATGGATGACATGAATCCAACACCTTGTAGTCCCCTTGGTCTTATGTAATATTTTCTATACACTGATTTACACACCTGTGATTCATTGTTATCTCAAAGTCTGTTAGGAAGTTCTGTAGTTATACTGAATAAGCAGCTACCTATGTCATTATCATATGAAATCTCTTTATTGATGTCATAACTACACTTACGCAATTGCTTTATTAACCTTCTTGCTTTCTCAAATTTCCTTGAAAACGCACCATTTGCCTACTCATGTTTCAAAATTTTCTTTGGAGGAGAAGCCCTTCGAACCACCCTTATGGCAGTCGGGCTCGCTCGCTACGCTCACTCGCCACAGGGCACTCATAAAGAACCTTTACGCCCCAACATTTTCAAATGTCACCAGCCGCCGCTGGTGACAACTATTGAAAACCGTAAGGAGGATATAGCTCCCCTATGTTATTTCTTCAGCCCGGATAACACTGTGTCCAGTGGCTAATGATTGAAGTGGCAGCATCTCCATATAAGGGTGAGCATAGATATGTGACCTATAGTGATATATAGATACTAAATGTAAAGTTGTCAGAGAGATAGAGATACATGGCATTGCTCTCTCCTATTGTAGGATGCCCCACCAAGATTAGGGTAAATCCTTGACTGTTTGGAATCTTCAAGATAAGAAGTCCTTCTTGGATACTAGCACTCATATACAGGTCCTGAATAGGAACTTCGATTCTTTCATTCACTGGTGAGTGTGTCAGTGTGGGGTGAAGAATGAGTTGGCGGATGTATGCGTGTAGACTTTAGTGACAATGGCTTGAGTGAATAATGGCTGACATTAATTTCTAGATGTACAAAACGCATGATTTAAACACTAGGGTATGTGGTTGTTACGGATGGTTAATTTAATGGATTTATGGACGAGGTGTGTTCAATCTGATGACAGTACCACTTCAGTATAGGAAACAAGGGGGGGAGATCCCTTTGGCACATTGAACATTTGTTAAAGCTTTGTATTTGATTTATTCCATTATGAAAATTACATTAGCTGTACCGTTTTTCTACAGGTTTTCTACATTTTTGTTGTATGTGTGAGAATTTATTTGTTTGTCTTGAAGAAGGTAGTAAACAAACTGTGAGATCCACCAAAACGCGTAGACAAAGTTATCAGGACTGAATCTGTGTACATTTCTGATACCAGAGAGGGTGACTTTTAAATGAGATCTTGTATCATGTATGATGTCGGAACAGGTCAGTAGTGCTGAATAGACCATTGGCTGTGTTTTCTCTTTCGTCTCTCCCTGTTTTGTTTACAGCTCTATTTATAATTTTGTTTTCATTTTATTGCACAAAATTGTTTGGCGCCATATTATGACAAATTTTAAATGAGTGATTTTTTTTTATAAACAACAATTGTGTCTAACTCCGATATGGTGCAATCATTTTCTACTGTGATATTGCCGATGTAAGTATTGTATGAAGTATGAATTTACAATTAAAACAGGTATTTTTGAATATCCCATTTTAGCCTAGTGTTTCGTTATACTGTAGTGGTACTGAAGTTTAAGTTATAATATTGTATGCCATACCAGTCCCAATGGCTGGTTAAAGAGTGAATGTAGTACACATATCCCAACGGGAGATCTGATTTTCACTGTTTAAGATGGTGCTCTGTCCCCTTGTTGTGTGGGGCCCTCTCATATTCCTGTCAATCTAGTGCGCCCATACAACATAAACCTCTAGATGGGTAACCACTTATTCAGTCAGTGAATACTGATTGGAGAAGCTGACCGTCAGTCATTACAAGATATTCCCCTCCCCATAGCCTCCTGACCTTATTCTAAGATGTCCACGTCTGATTACCCTCACCCTTCGATAATGTCCCCTGTGCTGTACACTGTCCACCAAAACACGACATAGCTATCTACAGCAGGCCACCTTAAGACAGCACTCTGAACGTGCACCCAAAACAGACCAAATAGGCAACTAACGCGCAACAGTCCTTCCTCTACTGGCCTCCTAGCACACACTTACATCTCCCGAGCAATGGGCATGTGTACCAACTGAGAAGCCTGGTAAGCCACCACCCATCAACTTCTCAAGTATTTAATCCTGGCACGTTCACCTAACAATGCACAGTAACTTTTGGATGATGTCTGTGCAGACATGCTGCCCCATTTTTTTGACCTACGGTTGGAAAAGGCGGGAAAGCTGGGGAACAGGAGGCCATGTTGTTTGTGCTACTTCTTCTTATACCGAGCACGCCCCCTTTTCAGTACCTCAGGGGGATCCCCGTGGCTGTCAAAGCTCCTGTACCCTGACTTGTGCCAAAGCACAGAAGGGGAGACAAACTTACATAGCGGGTTGCCTGGGTGACTATGCAGCTGTAGGGAGTCTCCTTTTGCCACCCTTTAAGCAACTTAGGGACGCTTAAGAATATTTGTGTCACTCAGGGCATCGTCCTGACCTACTCATTCCTTTCCATTTTCTTACCTGCTCTCATTTTGAACACTCTTCCTTAACAGCAGCAATGATTGTGGGGATTACAGAAAGTCACGAGTCAGGCTGAAGTTTCTCTGTGCTTTGGATTCTTTGCCTAGTACCTGAGCTTTAAACAGTGCTGCATTAGTTAACGAGCTGTTTAGGATGTGCAGTAGCTCGATTAGAAAGAGGGCATTAACTGGCAATAACAACCTGCTTTTCAAAATGTTGAAAAGTAACAAAATAATGACCCCACAACCTGGGGACAACTAGACTCGACTTTCGGGGGGCGGGGGCTTTCTCTTCCAGTCAATGGGGTATGACAAGCATATCAAGCAATGTAGGCGGAGATATCTTTATAGCAAATATGAGGGAAAGAAGTGCCAAACTGCAGTTTAAACATATTGGACAAACACAATTCTGTTATGATTGACAGACTGGAGTCCGTATTAACCCAAGCTTCCTCGCTTGGGCTCAGTTTGGTCATGAGCCTACTTGCTGAGGCCATATTGTTGATGGGTGCTGTTTGATCCATTTGCTGCATATGGATATTTCGATTTGTGACGTGTTTATTTTGCTGTGGTTAGATATCATTCATTTTTGACTGAGACATTGTCCGATTGAGTATGAGTCAAAGTCATACGGGTTTTCATAATTTGGTATGGTTTGTTTATTATCTGCTTAACAGTAACACTTAAGATTGGAGAAACAGATTGGGTGCAATAGAGTTCTAAGGTAAATGTTAAAGAGGGGGCGAGGATGTTTGGTACATTAGTTGTGAATTGAATGGAGCTGACCTGAAGAGGAGTGAGATAATGATCTGTCTGATAGAAAAGATGCAATCTGCTTGATTTATTCGCCCTGCACTCTGAAGTTGTCAAGTCTCTGTAGAAGAGACTGACTTTCTTCTGTTATGCTTCAAAGGCCCAAACAGGTACAGTTCTTTTTTTCACTTCATCTTGTGTGATTCACAAAGATCTTTCTATGTTTAGTAGTTGGGATGATGAACACTATCAAAGGCAAGGGAGAGTTCAAGTAATAGGTGTACCAGTACACCATTTTTAATCCACTGCTGCCTCTGTGTGTTAGCCATACCAGAATCTTTTTTGGTAGTCTGAAAGCAGGTTATTTTCTTTGAATGTAGGTTTATGTTTGAGGTAGATCTTTAAATTGTTTTATCTTTTTGACTCAAAACAGTCTGTTTTTAGCCAGCGGTCAGAAGGCTTTCTTGACTCAATGCCTGTTTGGTTTAGGGAGGGTTTTATGTAAGGCATTTGGAGCTCCTTTGGGAGAATACCTATATTCAATAAGTTGTTGGCTGTTCTGGTTGGATTAGCTGCAGAGCTAGTCATGAGAACATGGGTCTGCAGGTGATTCTGCTGGCCCACAGGTGTTTGCAACATTGATGAGGGATTGACGAAACCTTGAGGAGATTAAAGGTGAGTGACTGTAGATGTTTTTGCGTTTTGTTATATGGTGAATTGTACTTAGCTTCTGGAATTGTGTTCGAGCAGTGGAAAGGGATGCAAGAAGAGTGAAATTGGTGGGTGGGAAGTAATGCAGGTTTGCCCTCCAAACAGCAAGGGCCAGTGGTGAGAAGGCCTTCAGCTGTACTGCCAAGGAATCAAAATGACCTAAGGTACTACCACTTCAGATATTATGGCTGGCGGATCATTTTTCCTCTGAAATCTTCTAGTGAAGCTTTTTTTGTGACCTTGAGGCATCTCATCAGGTCTGCAGGCCCCTCACCAGCTCTCTCTCTTCAAATCTTCTGACCCATGTTAAGGGCTGTTGGCAACTCTCAGCTCTTCAGGGAGTAGGTAAACTCTCCAGGACATACAGCAGGTCTCCCTTGAGCAAGGCAAACACCAAGTCGCGGGGATCGTTCACTTTACTGGCTCCTGTCAGCTTTCCTTGCTACCACCTCATCAGTCTTGTGAGGGTGAGGAGTGGCTACTCCTGAATGCGTGCACTGTGTAGGGATGGGCAGTGATTGGAAATAATGTATATTTACTCCAATGATTATACATTGAGACACAAATATGCAGTTGTTTAGTATCCACAAAATAGCATATTTTTCAAAGTCAACAAAACATACATGTAGTGAAAAGACGATAAAATAAGCCATTTAATTTTAGGTGCAGAGGCTTACACCTGTCCCTGACACAACAAAGTCCTGGAACTGTCCTGTAACCTTGGAGTGCACCAAGCATGCTCTCATTTGGCTAACAGTGAACTACCACCCCTGTCATGGGTTTAGCACATACAGTGGTGGTGGCGACATACTGTGTTTTGTTCATCCACAGACCTTCTATCTGTGTTGCCAACCCCACCTGTGTAAAGTTTTGCATCAATGTGAAACCTAGATCCTAGAGCCAACATCCCAAGTGGATTTTGTGTGTTTTATGGCTTGTATGTGCATGAGTGAGCCAGAGTAATGGAGTCCTGCGGGTCCCGTTTTGAAAGCCCCCAGTCTGCTCTTCTGCACAAGCTGTAGGTGAGATTGTTTTTACAGACAGTGGAAGAGTACTACTGTCAGTCCTGAAAACTGAGGGAGGAGACAAGGCTCCTTAAGAAATTCACTTGAGTAGCTCCTGCTGAGTGCAGTTGCTGATTAGTTTTTCTACGGTACTGCCATTTAGTAGGTGGTCGGGGTGGGACACTTGTCTCAGTTTTTCAGGGAGAGAGAGATCTTTTAGGTGAGGTTGGCCTTTTGTCTTCACCCTGATCACCATTCAGTGTGGCTGGTGAAAAGACAGTTGCAGAAATCTCACGCCTCTTTGGGCCTCTGTTGTAGGTACTCCAAGCTGGAGACTACCCTGCTGTGAAGAGCATCACTCTACACAAAGGCTGTGTCTGGAGAACAGCCTAGAGAGGACACTTGACAGAAGAACTGCAGCAAACCTGTTTTTAGATTGCATACAGAGAATTTGCATTCCTTAGCTGCATTGATTGCCAAAAACTCGGAGCTACTTACATCCTTGTTGCTCCAGTTCAAAGTCCTTTCAAGGAGGGAGTAATCCATAGCATACTCTGAGAACTGCTGTACAACCAGAACTGGTGTCTGTGTGACAGCCAGCTTCCCAGAGGAGAGGGTACATCACCTGGAGTCTTTACTTACTTGAAGAGCTGTACCCCTGACCTGAAGCACCTGGAAGACAGTCTGCCTGCTTAGAGAGTGAAAGAGCTTTTCAAGCCGCAGGAGGTGTGACTGTCCAGTGAATGCCACAAACCACCATACTCTAGTGTGGAGGGTCTACCAGAAGAAAGAAGATAGCAGAGATAAATCTGTGAGTCCAAAGAGGGTGGGTGCAGTCTCTCCAGAAGTTCAGTTCCAAGAGGGAATAGCTGGAGGACATCAAACCATGCCGCCATGCAGTAGGAACGATCATGGTTGACCTCGCTGCTGAAATCAAGTACTGTGCCCATGGTGAATGTAGTCACCAGAACCCAGAGCTGATGTCATCACAGAAGTCAAGAATTGTGCCCATGGTGGACGTTGCCCTCAAAGGCAAGACTTGTGTACTTGGAATTCACCACTGCAGTATCTACAGAGTGCATCCTGAGACTTTTAGCATGCTGCTGTGAAATGGCAGCCCATCTGCTGCCCAGTGGCTGAGAAATGGGCCTGATGCCTGCCATGAGCCCTCACTGACTCCCATTGCCTTCATTCACTGGAGGCCTCATGGCTGCGGCTGTGGCTGCCCCATTCTGCTGCGGCCTACCCAGATCGATGGCCACTCCTGCAACCATGCTGTCTTTTGATAGAAGCAAGCAAGATCAAAGACACGTGATGCTGAAACACACAGAGACCTGCATTGTGGTGAGACTGTATCTAGAAGACTGTACTGAACTGAGCACAACCATAATTGAACTGGGGTACCTGCACCTGAGCCTTGATTATTGTCTCACAAAACAAACCTAACAGGGACCTGCCTAGACGCACAAGAATAGGGGCTCATGTAAAAGAGAGAAGAGGAAGATAGTAAAGACAGTATGCATTAGCCCGAGTGGCAGTGCATATTATTGTACCTGCTGCAGTATACCGTTTTAAGCGTGTCTATTAAAGTATGTTTCTTATCCAAATAAAGCACCGGTTTGGACAAAGAGATATTGCTCTACTGGGTGATCTGAGTTTCCATACCCCACTACCTCCTTGAGAAGCATGTGACTGCTCCAAAGTACTACCACTGAGAGTTAAGTCCTGAAAGGGTTGTACGTGGCCCAGTTTTTGAAGCCATAGTAGGACAGACTCTAGGTCATCCAAGACAAACCACCCCTGCCCCCACGGCCGTAGCCCAGTAGCTCCTTTTTGCCCCATGCTCCCTGAACTGGATCTGACACATTCCCTCTCCCAGAAAGGCTATGTATTCAGAGTGTCCAACTATACACTGTATGACACCTAAGTCTATAGTGTCAGTGTCATTCACTTAATACTACGTTTTCAATGGGAGTCACAGGCACAGTGGGTGCAGGTAGGAATAGTGCAAGAGTCTTGGCACTAAAGGCATTAAAGGAAAATAATGAAAACAGGGTATTTTGAATCAAACTAATACCGTTATTAAAACTACTTCACTACTTTTGGATAATCAAAGTACTCCACAGACAGGACATTAATCCACTTGTTATTCTTGAAGCATTAATGTACTTTAGTTAATGTATAGTGCAATGATGTGTGTTTTTAAGCACCTTACCGGATGTGTTTCAGTGCTTCTCAGATGTACTTTTTAGATCTGGCTTGACAGCACAGCTGTCGCCATACCTTGTGTGATCAACATAAAAAAGCTTCAGGAAGCACAGCTGTCAGAGAACTTTGGCTCCACCGACATGTTTACCTTGATTACAGCATTTGATTGGGCAGAACTTGTGTGGTGCTGCTGAGAAAGAGTGCCATGCTTCTTGCACTCCTAATGGCGCCTAAGTAGTATTCCCTCTCCTTACGTTGCTGCCCCATTAAAACACAATAACGTGGCAGTGTGCAAGAAAAAGACCCTCCACAACGATATGATAGTACTGGCTAACAATATTGCTCTGTGAAGAGCACCAGTATAACTGGTAGAAGTATTGGTGAAAAGAGCTTCCCAATAAGGGTATTCCCCCATCCAAAATGGTTGCTATGCCCACCGTGATGATGCACTGGCATCTGAATTTGTTTGTCTTTTCTTCCCCAACTGCATTTGTGACATTCAGAACAAAAAAGGTTTGTTTTGCCCACCCTTCCTGGCACTCCAGAAGTGCTGCTCACTGCAGCCTTAGCCTATGTTCCTGTGTTGCAACAGCTTCATGCCAGTACCTCCTCCTACAACAACCTACAGCCTCAGTTCACTCTCCCCAACTTCACCTGCTCCCGCACACCTATACCCATCTCAAACAACAGAAGGCATCCTAAGTATGTTCTCCCCTCCGGTACCAGCCCCTGCAGAGCACGACTGCTATGCAGGCCGACAGGGCCCAGATTGTGGTCTACATCATGGCTTCAGAAGCAGCAAAAATAGCATGGCTGGTGCAAGGTGACCCCGGTTTCTTCACAAGGCCAATTGAGCTCCGTGCAGGGCCCACAAGTGCCTCTTGAGCTGTAATTTCTTCCCCCATCTGCACCTGCACCATGCCCTTAGCCTGCAGTCCCAGTCAACTCCCACACCATCTCACCCCCTCAGTTGCAGTGTTTCATTCTTAGCCTCTTGTGCTGTTCCCCCTCCTGCTGCCTTCGGCTGCTTTCACCACTCCCCCTTGGCTGATACCCACAACCTAAGACTGATTCTTCTTCCCAAACAAGCCCCTACACCCTCAGCTGAAGCTTGTTTCCTGTACCATCCCCCAGTCTTAGAACATTTTCCCCTCTTGCACTGGACCGGTAGTTACGGATGGAACTGAATAGGCATCTCATACTGCAGGAAGATCAGGTATTCTGTGGGTGCATTTGTATGCATGTGTGCATGTTCACAAGTGTTGGGTAGTTTAATGTGTGCAGTGTTAGAGGTGTGGTGTGTATGTGCTGACTGACGGCGAGTGGTGTAAATGCAGGGCGAGCAGTGTGAGAGCAGGGTAAAAGAAATAACTGTTTAAGTTCAAGGGTGAGGTGTGAGTGGCGTGCCCATGTGAGAACATGGTGACCAGGGTGCTCTTGTGAGTGGATTGGGAGAGGAAAGGGTGAGCCCATGTGAGGGCAGGATGACTAGTGAACCTCTGTGAGTGTAGTGCGAGCTGTGTGAATGTAGGATGATTTATCCCTAGACACTCGAAGCAATTCACCATGTCCTTGACATGGCAAGTGACGATTCAGGTGTAATTTGAACTTGGATTATCTAAACTAATTCTGCCCCAAAATGTCATACTTTTGGGGATGCGGAAAGTTACTTTTCTAGAGGTGGGAGAGCCATTGCAGGCCACAGCCAGATGCGTAGCTCTGGAAAAAGTCCTCTTAGGAATTCGAGCCAAGATTTCATGTGGCTTCTGCCACCCACTCACTTATGTCAGTCACCAAGACCCTTCCCCTTCATCTAGTGGCTAAGGGGAATATTATCAAGGGCTTTATCGCCGCGTTAGCGCCACTTTTAGGCGCTAAAGCGGCGATAATCCTAACGCCCTATCAACAATGCGTCGCTAACCCCTATTAGCGCCAGTATCCGGCGATAGTACCCGGAATTTTTATCGCCCTTGATGCCAGCGATATTCACCGCTAATGAAATGCGAAGTAGGCGTTCCTGACTAAAATCCACAGAAAAATATCGCTAACACAGCATCGCACTATCAACAATGCTATCGCCGAACCGCGTAGCTACAAAAAAACGAGCGCTAACACACGTTAGCTCCAGTTTTTAACACCTGATACAAACCTGACTTAAATTGCAGATAAGTGGACATATATAAGGGAGACTAGGCCAGAGCTCCCTCAGAGCAGCCACAGAAGCCATGGAGGTAGTCATCATGCAGATTGGAGTCCCACGAAGGCAACAACAACCACCGCCAATGCAACCCCCCCCGGACCACCCCCACTGAGGCAGGGACAAAGAAGACAGCGGGCACTGCGCAGACGTGTCTGCCTTGCTGATTTAAAGCCAGAGGATGTCATAGCCCACTACAGGCTCAAAAGGACATCCATCCAGCATATCCTGACCCTCATTGCCCACAGGCTGACGCCACCAACACAGCGGAGAACAAACATCCCTCCGCAGACCAAACTGCTTGCTGTGCTGCACTTCTTGGCCTCTGGGACATTCCAACCAACAACAGCCAGAGTTGGCGGAGTATCACAGTCAGCCTTCTCAGGCTTCCTCCCCACTGTCTTGGATGGTATACTCAGCCTGATACCCCAACACCTTCACTTCCCCAACACCATGCAGGAGCAGATTGCTATCAAGCAAGGATTCTATGCCATCGCTGGATTCCCGCAGGTGTTGGGTGCAATTGACTGCACACATGTATCATTTGTGCCGCCTGCGGACAGCGCACACATATACCGCAACAGAAAGCACACGTATTCAATGAACGTGCAGGCAATAGTGGATCACCGGGGACTGTTCACAAATGTCATTGCCAAATTTCCAGGGAGTGTGCACGATGCATTCATCTACCGACACTGCGTCATAAACCAGCGCTTCCAGAATCACATATATGGAAACTCATTGCTTGTCGGTAAGTACCAACTGGACACACCACATGCACTAAATCCACTAGAATGTTGCCCCATCAAGAATGAGGATTCAAATACGTTGCCTAGGTACCGATAGGGGGGGGGGCTGCAAAAGGCAGTGGCACACCACCTGGTGTCACATGCTGATGTATTGTGTACGAGCATGAGATCACCAGGCTCCTCTGCGTACAGTACCCACCATCTACTGAACATCCATGTCGCAAATCAAAGTTAACCTCACTGGCATCCCAGTCTGGTGTGTTGGTGTATTGGTGAGGAGGAACATAATGTTGTTGTCCATGTTGCTGGTGACACATGATGGTTGACTAAATATCGCACAAGTACTCCCCCATGTCTCATCAGTGTGTCAACTCAGAGCTGTGGAGTGACCAGGCTTGTATCAATGCATGTGGAATGTTGGATTTGCCAAATGTTGCAAATGTGTATGCGCAGGTGGAGAAATCTGTCCAGAAAAACTATCTTGGGCCATTGCTGTTGAATGCAGTGTTGATGGTGCTGCTGTTGATGGTGGTGTGTAGCATCTCATCTCCAACTCAGCTACACAAAAGTCTCATTGTCCCATCTGTAATATGGTGTGTCATGTTGTTGCACAATGAGTAAGTGGATGTGTCCGTGCACACAACATGTGTGTAGACTATGTATTGGCAAACGCCAAAACATATCAAATTACAAGAAGTGTGCTAAGGTGTGCCCTGCGTATCAGTGTGGTGAAGTGCATGGACAATCAGATGTCGTTAAACAATTCACAGAGTGCAATTGACCTTGAGTATGTATGGAATGTGAGTTTGAGGCTCTGCTTGCGACAGAGGATGTAGTCCATGAAGTTCATGTCATGACATGTGAGGCTGTAGATGGCGTGTGCAAACCGTCAATGCCCTCAGTGGAGCCTGCAAGCGAGGGGTCTGCTATCAGTTGCTTTGTGTAAGCTCCGGACATTCAATTGCATATGTTGTGTGGTGTCACAGGTCTGTCGTCAGCACCAGACGCAGATCGGAATGTGATTTGTGCCAGGCGTGGCCCATGTCATGATAACATTCACATGGCGTTGACTGCGAGGAGTGATGATTAGTGCCATCGCTAGATGTGTGGATGCCACCTTGCAGCACACACCAGCAAAATGGCTGTTTGAAGGATCAACACTGAGGCAATGTACTTAGCATTGATGCTGCCAAATAGCCAGAAGCAACACATGGCCTACCTAAATTTAAATCTGCAAAAATCAGAAATGTACAATGCCTCTCTCAACACTGCCAACACAGTATGCACAATGAATAATGGACACATCTCCCTCTTACTTGTGACAGGTGACCAAGGATATGCTCTCTGCCCGTGGATGATGACACCCATACGAAATCCCACCACCCAGGCACAGAGGCAGTACAATTCTGCACATAGACGTACACGTGGCATCGTTGAGCGCACATTTGGCGTGCTGAAGTCACGTTTCCGTTGCC
Organism: Calotriton arnoldi; assembly: GCA_963921515.1. Lineage (NCBI taxonomy): Eukaryota > Metazoa > Chordata > Amphibia > Caudata > Salamandridae > Calotriton > Calotriton arnoldi. The sequence continues at coordinate 46,513 of CAWUFW010000324.1, forward strand.
TGGACATCACAGGTGGCAAACTTCTGTACAGCCCTGAAATGGTAAACAAAATCATACTAGCATGTTGTGTATTGCACAACATATGTGTGCGCACCAAGGCCCCCTGGATCCAAGTTCCTGCAGCACCGGACGATGACCAGGATGATGAGGAAGATCACCGAGGTGGACCACACCCCACAGCCACTGCAGCCGGAATTGCCCGAAGGGACAGGATAATAAACAATTACTTCACTTGAGCACATCACGTTGTGACTGACTACAACAGAGACATGTTTCGTGAACATTACCACAACAACTGTTTGTGACAATAAACAAACTTAACACATATACCCTGTCTGCAAATCACTCTCCTGCATAAGTATATCCCAAATGAAACTTTCACATTGTTCAAAATTAACTATAATGACTACTAAAGTCAAACAATGGCGTGCATGTCACCTCATCACAGAGATGCCATAGTGTGTCAATTGTTCACCACTTGACTTAAGAAGGTGTAAATTGTGGCACACAATTACTCAATTAGTGTGACATACTGTACGTAAATCATGATTTACAGGGTGTACTCGGTCCTAAATCTTGAAACGTATGTGGGCGTATGGGGAAAACAATGATCATGAATGTTCAGTCTGTGTGAAAATATCATTACAATGTAATGAAATGGGGCACAAATATGGAAATTGGGTGTGAAATGGGGCTCAAATATGAATATTGCCCGTGAAATGGGGGTCAAATATGACTATTGGGCGTGAAATGGTGGTCAAACATGAAAATTGGGCATGAAATGGGGGTCAAACATGAAAATTGGGTGTTAAATGGGGGTCAAATAAGATAAAATAAACTCACCTTGACCACAAGACCATGAATGAGCCATCAGCAGACCCCACATGCGCACCATCCCTGAACACCTTCATGAAGCACATCAAGACCTATCTCATTGTCGAACTAATCTGCGTATCGGCGGATTCACCCAACAGACCTGAAGAACTATTGGGCCATCTCCTTCCCACACTTTGCAGACAAAGTCACCTAGAGACACATAAAGCCGCAGATTAGTGCCTTCACTGAAGAAAATCCCATCAGGGCCCCCTCTCAGTCGGGGTACGGCAGCAAGCACAGCACCAAGATCGCACACCTCACCACCAACTACGACATACGCATGCCACTTGACCAGGCCCAACTAGTGGAACACATCCCATAACACTTCTCTGCAGCCTTCAACCCTGTCACACAACGCAGCACATCCGCCAGAAACCACGACACCGGGATACGATGAACCGCCCTCTCCTGGATCCACTCCTCCCTCTCCGTAACAAACCACAGGATCTGACTCCCCCTTCATCCACCAACCGACAGAGATCAACTGCGGAGTACCACACGGATCGTCCCTAAGCCCCACAAGTATTCCACAACTACATGGACACACCCACCTTCATCGTCAGATAGCATGGGCTCAGCATAGTCTCATACGCAGACAACACACAGCTCATCCACTCCCTCACGAAGATCTGAAAATACTACCAAATCTGCTCCCAGCTATGAATGTTGGAAAGTGCAGATCGAATGAAATACATCAGCCGAAAGCTCAACTCAGAGAAGACTGACATCCACATCCTCATGCCATCCACATCCGCATGGGACAACACCTGCTGGCTCTCCGCCCAGGTAAGCCTGCCATCACCGACAGACCACACACGCAACCACGGCATCATCCACTACTCTTCTGTCACCATGACCTTCCAGATCTACTCCATAGCCTTCAACAGCCCTAACTGCCTACGGATCCTACGCAATACATCCAAAAGTATATCCCCCAAATGCATCAAAAAGCAAAACCACGCATTCACAACAGCAGACTGGACTACGGCAACGCCCTCAAATCAGGAATCAACAAAACACTACTACACAAGCACCAAAACATCCTGAAGTGCGCAGACATACCTGTCATCACAACCCCACGTCACAAACACAAAAGACAGAACATACTAAACCTCCACTGGATCAACCTCGAGATAAGAGTCAACTAAATATCACTCACACACATACAAATCACTCCACCTCATCATCGGACAGAAATACATCAACAAGAGAGTCACCTTCAACCTCCCCAAGAGGAAATGACGCACAGCAAACCTTGGCCACGCAGACTCACCCCGGAACCACAAATCAAGAGTGGGAGGAAGAGCATTCTCCTACGTCGCTGGCAAATCCGGGAACAAGATGACAGTCAACATCTAATGCTCTACCATCCTGCAGGCTCTCAGGAGGGACAACAAGACATGGCAATTTGCCAGAGACGGAGCTGCACACTTACTCCCCCAAGCGCCTTGTGAGATTCACGGGTGAGTTGTGCACTTACAATTCACATCATCAATTCAATGATTGTAGTTGCAAATTGCTAGTGATCTGGGGATGAGTCATGTTAAGTGACAACAAGGGGCATAACATCAAGGACCCAAGATAACATTATCGCCGCTCTAGCGTCCGTATACAGGCCAAAAGCTGCGACAATGTAATCGCACCATTAACAAGGTTACACTATCGCGTGAATCCTTGACGTAGCGGCCCTTACCTTAACGCCCAGCTCAGCATCTCAAATGAGATGCAAGTTGGCCGTTCCTTGCAAAAACAATGTGAGTAATGTTGCAAACCGACATTTCTCCTATCAACAATGTGAACGCTAACCTGCAGAGCGATAAGAAAAGTAGCGCCAACCTTGGTTATCGCTACCTTCCTCACGCCTGCTTTCAGGCTGACTTTGCCATTATATCCAATGGAAGGTTGATATAATGGCAAAGTCAGCCCTGCCCTATCAACAACGTATCGCCAATCCGTGTGCGATTAGCACTGGATTAGCTGCGCCAATCGCACATTTGGCAGCTAACTCAGTGACTAGTATCGGCTCGGCGATGCGCGTTCTTGACAACGCGCTAACCGTGCGATTAATTCCAGAGTTAGCTGGCAATAAATATGCAAGCGCTAAGTGCGCTTTGCGATATTGATCGCCGGCCCTTGAGGATATGGCCCTCAGTCTGTCACCTGTCTTGAGATCTCAAATGTAGGCTGCCCTCATTGTGCGCAAGAAACATCAGCCTGTATTCAATGGCTTAGAGAAGACATTTCCTCTGACTGTCCATCTAGGTTCAAAATTGGTCTTGCAACGTGCGTAGGGTAGCTCATCTGGTTCAAAAGGTCCGCCACTGGGGAACCCCCGCTTAACTCCTATCCCTGGACGTGGAGAAAGCTCTCGCCCGGGTTGACTGGGCTTTTCTCCGTGCGGTCCTGCACCGCATAGGTCTCAGTCCTCTCATGATCGCCCGCATTATGGCCCCCTACTCCGCCACTAAGGCGCGGGTACGCATCAATGGCACTTTAACCCCGTCCTTCCTCATTTGCAGAGGCACCCGCCAGGGCTGTCCACTCTCGCCGCTGCTCTTTGTTCTGTCAGTGGAACCCTTGGCGATTGCCATCAGGCGGTCGGCGGAAGTTCGGGGCATTCGCATGGGGGCAATGGACCATAAGATAGCTTCATTTGCGGACGACCTTCTGTTAACGCTCACTGAGCCGTTGACCTACCTCCCGACACTCCTGGATCTCCTGTCTCTCTTTGAGCGAGCATCGGGCCTTCAAGTTAACCTTTCCAAATTGTGTGCGCTTAACCTAACTCTTCCCTCCTGGTTGCATGAAGAAGTGCAAAACATCAGTCCCTTACGCTGGGCTCCTACCTCTATCCGGTATTTTGGCATTAATATTACAGCTGATCTTAACACCTGGACACAGGCTAACTGGCCGGTAAGTAGGACTTCCATACGGGCGGACCTACGCCGTTGGAGGTCGTTGCCCCAGTCCTGGTTAGGACGCCTTAACGCGATTCAAATGTCCCTATTACCAAAGGCCCTATACCTCTGTCAGACACTCCCCACGCCAATCACACACAACGATATCCTGACACTCCAGAGGGAATTGGTCGGCTTAATTTGGGGAGGGAAGCGGGCCCGCCTATCGACTAAAGTCCTGATGCTACCAAGAGATCGAGGGGGCTGGCCTGCCCTGATCTGTTGTCCTATTATTGGGCCTCCCACCTGCGGTATATCTTGGAATGGTCAGTAAGAGCTAGTGAGAAGCACTGCTTCCACATAGACCGCGCTGTGGCGTGCCGTCCGCTTTGGGACCTGGCATGGTTGCATAGGTCTGCTAGACACCCCAGTGCTCATGTCGCCACTCCTACGCGCACAGTGCTGGAGATCTTGGACAGGATTGCGATTCACCGACACCTTACTACCTTCCCCTCTCCTCATACGCCGGTCTTACTTCATACAGATTTTCGGCAAGCATCTCGCCCATCTGAGTTTCCACACTGTGCGGCAGGTGAATGTCGCATCATAGAACAGCTTTTCGAAGGAGGAATCTTCAAAACTCCAGACCAATGTAGAGCGGATTGTAATCTCCCCAAAACGGTGCTGCAGGAATATGTTCAAATTTGCCACTGGCTGCGGGACCCATCGTATACTGAGGGCGCCACGCGCCAGCTTACGCCTTTTGAACGTCTGGTGCGATCGTTTGATGGGTCTAAGGGATTGATCTCCCGGACCTACAAAGTACTTCTATATTCTCAGGCGATACTCCCTCTCACGTATCGAAACCAGTGGCAAAGGGATCTTGAGGAGGATGTCACCCCGGAGCGATGGGTGCAGCTCTGGCGAGACATACGGTGTATTCTTAAATCTATAGCTCAACAGGAGTCTGCGTACAAAATGATGACGCGCTGGTACTACACTCCTCTTCGGCTCCAACGCATGTTCCCGAGCTGTACCCCGGCCTGTTGGAGATGTCTGAAATCTCGGGGCTCCTTCCTCCATATTTGGTGAGAATGTCCATTGATCCTACCTTACTGGGAGGACATCCTCGGCCGAGGCAAAACAGTGGTGGGATACCCCTACCTAGCGATCCTGGAGTGATAATCCTGGGTCACCACTGTACCTCGCTAAAAGCGATGAAACCGGCGGATTGCCGCCGGATCTTTCAAATGCTTACTGCTGCCAAGAAGGTCATTGCCGTACATTGGAAAAAACCATGCACTCCTCCGGCCTCAGTGTGGATTACACGGCTTTGGCACCTAATGGCCATGGAACTCCTGATGCATCGGCTGGCGCATACAGACGCTAAATTCCAGCGTACTTGGCAGCCCCTTATCCACTATTTAACTCGGTTGGAACACGCTCCGTATGTACCTCCGCGCTTGTGCGCCCTGCAACTCCTTGAAGATCCACTCCTGCCCAGGGGAGTCCCTCCTGATGACAGTCAAGAGTGATATGCCCTGCCCCAGCCCTGCGCTAAGCTCACTACCCGTTCCTATATGGGTAGCGCCTCCTCCGGGGGTTGCTGGCTCCGTCCCGGCCTCTCCCCCCATCCTTCCCGCATCGCTAGCCAGCCGGAGAGTTGAGTCCTTTCTCTGCCTCTTCTTTTCTCCTTCCTTCCACTCTTTCTCTTCTGGGTCACATTTTACTTCGGATCCCTCGGGATGGCCATCACAACCTGTTCCCAGTGCAAATCCAGGTTAGATGCAGGTGGTACCCCCGAAGGGGTGTCGGGGGGAGGGGTGGGCGCAGGACTGGCCAGTGTCACAGCTGGCCGCAGTGCTGCTTATTTGCATGATACCCACCCCCCATTCGCCGTAGGAATTAAACCTTCCATACATGGGAGCCTCCTGCCGGGGGAGACTCGTGATACAAGGCCGCCACGTCCAAATACACCTGTGGGGACGGAGCGTTTCAGGGGGGCTCCTGTGTGAAGGCCAGGCTCGAACAAAGATATTACAATGTCGCTCACTTATATGCATAGTGGAAGAAATGTATGTAATGGGTGGGGTACGGATACGCTCCTGTCATACTGCTGTCAGCTCCCCCGACGCGGCCGGCCCCAATAGGGGTTGTAGGCGGCTTGCTGTGTGCTCCCTCCCCCCCGAGATTAGCTTTTGGCTGGCACTGACAATTGCGCTGCCGGCCCATCTGGGATGTAGGCAGTACGCTGTGTATGTGGCCTTTCCATCTTCCAATAAAGGTTTTTGAAAACTGAACTAATAATTTATATAAATAAAAAAAGAAGTTGGTCTTGCCGTAAAATCTACACGCAAACGCAATGTCTAACGTTACATGTGCCAAGTAAAAAACATCGCTAGACACACCCAATGGACAACACAGTACCAACCTAAGCCTATTTGCGTCCTAAATGCGTGCAGATGAACATTACATTCCCAAAAACTGCCCGCATACACAATTCACCAACAACATAAGCACCTTTGCGAGCTATTTGCGTGCAGAAATCAATCGCAGACCTAAAAACGGGCCGCATACACAATGCAATAACATGAGCACCTTTGCGAGCTATTTGCGTGCAGAAATCAATCGCAGACCTAAAAACGGGCCGCATACACAATACAATAACATGAGCACATTAGCGAGCTATTTGCGTGCAAAACTGCATCGCATACTTAAAAACGGGCCGCATACACAATCCACTAACAACATGAGCACATTTGCGAGCTAGTTGCGTGCAAAAATTCATCGCATACTTAAAAACGGGCCGCAAACACACAGGAAGTGATGTATGCATGCTTCCTGTCTACCAGGGGAGTGTCCTTCACTTTCACTTTCGGTTCTGAGCACATTGCTGGTTATTGCTGAGATTGAGGGAGGTGTCTGGTGGTTTGTGCTGTTGGTGTGAGATTCTGAGAGTGTTGCTGTGTCCTGTGTCCTGTGAAAAGTGTCTGTTAGCTTGTGTTAAATTGTTTTACATTGTTTTACATTGTTTTAAATTGTTTTGAATTGTATTAAATTGTTTTACATTGTTTTAAATTCTTTTGAATTGTTTTAAATTGTTTGACTGTCTCCTGTCCTGAGTCTAGTTGTGTGTTTGTGTTTGTGTATTTCACGTAAGTTGTTTTAGGGGGTTATCATTTTTCTTTTTGAGGGGTTACTGGGGTGCAGGGAGATGCCGGCTGTGGGCAGGTCCGGAAGGATGTCTGAGGGGGCATTGGGGGCTTCCTTTGGCTGGTTAAGTTCAACCTGCCATTGATGTTGGAGAGGGGGGACGTATCCTTCAAGGGTACAGTGTGGCAGTGCGGAAGGTGCGTTGGGAGCGGGTGCGGGTGCAGATGCTCCGGTGCTTTGGAGTGGACCGGAACGTGCGCCAGTGGAAGCACCGCTGGCAGGACATGCTGGCACGTGAGGCCGACATCCTGGACTTCACAGGAGTAATGACTGGCATCCAGGGTGGTAAGTACAAACACTATTTTAACCCTGAATACTGTTACGTACATTGACTATTGACGTGTGGGACATGAAGGCATGATGTCATAATGCTGTGTTGACACCGTGATCCTGTTGCAATTTCGTGAATACAATTAAAGTCTTCAAAAAGACATGCGCATGATGCACTGGACTCTTGAATTGCATGATTTAGTCTCCCCACTACAGTGTTTGCAACAGAAGGGAAGGTGTCGGAATACACTATCGTAATATCCCTTATTGTAGAGCGCAATCCAGCGCCAGTTGTATTATCAATTTCTGTTGTGATGACCGGGTAGTAAACATGTTGCGCTGTAAAGCCCACATTGTAATCTAGGTCACCTGTAGGACACATTCCATCAAGCACATGCTTATTGTGACCGTCTACTCATTTGTAAGGGTCGCAAGGCACGATGGGGGGTGTGCATGTTCAAGTCCATCAAGGTGTGTGTATGTGGTCAATCCATTTACATTAGTCTATTTCTGAAGATGGGGAGCAATGTGGTCTGTCGAGGTGGAAGTTGAGGACTCACAGTGTGTTGTAGTTGGGGGATGCAAAGGCATGCGTGGAGATGATGTGGGTGAGGGAGTTTGCTATAGGTCTACGGGGGCAGCAGCGGTAGCAGGGAAAGGGGCGTGGAAGGATGAAAAGTCTGTAGAGAGGGAATACAGAGTACGCATCAGGAAGCCGGATACTGACAAACAATAGATTATGTATGAGTGTGGAAAAAAGTGAAGTAACAACTTGATAAGAGTGAATGATGGAGCCGAATGCCTGATTCAGAGCTCAAATTGACCACCAGGGTTGGTGCACAGGTGAACCTGCGTGTGGAGGAGGCCTTCATAAGCACACTCCAGAGAGTGCATGTGTTTGGGGGAGGCCTCATTCAATGGTGGAGCAGCGAGGCTGCCAGAGCAATTTCACTGACAGTTAGTTAGTGGCCTTGCTAGTCTGTCCCCGCAGCGGACGTCATGTATGAGGGGTCCAATTCATGTACATTTGATGAGTGATGTGTGAGGTGTGAGGTGCAATGTGTTTACACATGATGTGGTCACATCAGAGGCACAACGCAGTACCATGCCGACAATCATAGGGGGCTATGTTGGGTGACCCACTGCGCTGGATCAACACCTAACAATGTTGTGCCAAAGCTGGCACACTTGTGCCAAACCGGCGTGCTCATTAATGTATGTATGTGTACAGTAAGGGTGACTGTACATGTACTAGCCAAGCCATTGTGCACGTGTGCTGTGTGCTTGGCAGAGTGTAGTGTAAATAATGGCAGTCACACATCACTTGTGGAACCATTGCTACGCTGCCCCTGTACATGGTTTATGTGTGAGTATGATTTGGAGAGGTCAAAAAGACACACCGCAAATGGGACATCTCCAGGGTGTCATAGCCCAAATATCTCTGGGTAACTGCCCGTTGTAATCGGCCGAGATGCAATTGTACACAGAGCTATTTTAATCCCATGTCCGTGTAGTGATGGGGCCTTGACATTGTGTCACACGACTCAAATGTGCATGTCTGCCAGCAGTAATGTATTGTGTGGTCCGGCTCTGCATTCACAGCTCCTGCGTGAATGGCAGTCTAAGTTGTCACAGTAATGTGGCCAACATGAAAGGCAACACCACAGTTATGTTGCATCATCAGTTACTGTAATGTATTTCATCATGAATATGTGATGTTTGCTTACGTCTGGTAACAACACGTTAACATTTGTTGTCTCGCAGATGGTCGTCAGCCTATAACCCAGGGGGACATAGACAGATACAGGGACCCGCACGCCACTGGTGAGTATGGACATATTCTAGTGTCATGTAGCAGTGCCATGGATGACTGTTACATATGCTACACTTTGTTGATAAGCAGTATGGGTGTGTATCGCATGTCCCTTACCCACAATGTGAAGATGCATTGTGTAAGTCAGATTAGTTTACAAATTGGTAGGTAAAGGTGGGCCAATGGATCTGTTTCACAGTTGTGAGTTTGCCCATCAGCTGTCAGTGATACCCATTCCAATTGAGGGGCATCCTTGTAATACCCAAACGTCGCCACTGCGTCACTTCCACTGAAGTGGTGTTGTCAATCGGGTCGTAGCCTTTTTGCCAATGTAGAGTTACGCTGCCTTGTCAAGAAGGCACACTTACATGCTGTGTTTATTGTAAACAGTGCGTGCAGTGGGTGTCAAGTTGTGCACAAGGATGCAGTGCTTTTCAGGGGTGCAAGCTCAGAGACATGTTTGAACAGTGCTTACTTATGTATGCTGCATAGCAGCTTCACTGAAGTGGCAGGGTGTAGCTGAGAGTCAGACATATCAATGGCACATTACACAAACACATTTCAAAGATGTGCATGTTAACTGCAATTGCATCTTTGTGCACTGCATTGGTGTTGGCAGCCTGTGTCCGTGGGGACATTCCATGCTTGACTATGGATCATGTGTACATACTCCTCGGACACAATTGGTGACATTCCTCCACACACATTTCCAACACACGCTTGAGGTATGCATTGTACAAAGTACCATATATTACGCAATGCAGGGCTCAACGACACTATCTGTGTGTAAACATTAGCCATGACAATGACACAACGCACATGACCCCAGGGTGCAGTTTAATGTTGAATGCATTGGAACAGTTGTCGTTGTAAAGGCATGCGTGCTCTTATTCACTACGGAGTGAGGTCAGCGGTCACAAGACATGCATGTGTGACAATTAGGGTGGAATGATGCCTCGCCCTCTCAGTGGCAGAACATCAGGAATTGTATAGTAATGGTGGAGTGAGGGACAGCGCATCCCGTCAATGTAAGCGGTCATACACCAAACATGTTCCCATGTGTGCAGCACGACTGGAAGTGTGAGTAGGGCTGTCCCAGTCTTGTTCCTGTGCATGTAGTGTGACATTACTATAGATTGACAAGCACACCTGCACACAGACACCCATTGCAATCTTGTGCAAGACTGGCTGTTTTTGTGCGGACTTGATGACCTGCACACAGTTGCTGGGATACACACAGGGGTGCACATGTGCATTGTGCATTAAATGCTGCAGTGTGTCACAGGACAGGATGAGGGTGGTTCTGTACTTGGAGGGCAAATGCCTCCCTCCTCCAGGCATTTGTACATGTCAACCGCAGTCAGGGTGTCCAATGGTGCCATGTTTTGACCGTGTCTGTCTCATTTTGTAGTGACAGTACATGTTCCATGACATGCACTGTCATGTCAGTCTCCACAGCATGTAGTGAACCATTCAGGCTTATATATTTGGTTGACCACGTCCGTCTCGGACTTCACTTAGATACACTGGTGTGTTGGCTCACATGTTGAATCAATCTTTGATTAACGGTTTTATGGTGAACATTAACATGTTCAGATGTACTGGAATTGACATTTATTATATGTTACAGACAACATGACACCTGCGGAGCAACATGCCTACCAGGTAGGCAAGGACCGGTACCTTCATGTGAAGAAGGTTGCAAGAGGTTTCCGACAGATGGCGAGGAGGTATCGGAAAGACAGGAAGGCTGGGAAATGGAATGCATTGCAGGACGTTGGCCAAACCAACAGCCAGGCCCTCCCCGTACCCTCTGGTCCCAGTGTGGCTCCTCAGACTGTCATTCCCCCTCTGACCACACCCGCACAGGTGCCAATACCACCTGCACCTGCAGCTGCAGCTCCCGTGGAGCCTTTTGACGCCACGGACAGGAGGATGCTTGCTGCGAACAATTCAATGCTCATTGACATACGGAGGGAATTGTTGTACCTCAACAGGAACTTACATGATATCCGGACACACCTTGGGCTGCAGTGATTCCTCCCCATTTTGGCCCCCACCCCCCTCTTCTCCCTTGCCCCGATGTTTATGTTCCAGTGTTGGCTAGTGTTAGTGATGTTATGTTTGTTTTAGGCAGAGTAGTTTTAGTGTAGGCCTAGTTAGTGCAAGTTCATAAATTTATATATTTTTCTACAAATTTTATGGTATTTGGGGATAAGTTTCATTTTCCTTTGGGTGGGGGGTTGATGTCGTTACAGTTTTTGCGTGTTTAGGAATAGTTAGGGTATGGGGTTAAGTGAAGTTCAATTTAATAGTTAGTTTAGATTTAGTGTTAGGATTAGTTCTTAGTGGTAGTGTAGGGAATTTAGACTTTTCATATTTGTTAAATAAATAATGTTATTCATATTTGGTCTGTTTGCACTTACATCAGGGATGATGTGGGGCAGTGGGGCTTATTCCATTGTATGCAACTCATGCCGTCAATGGGCAAATCATTGAATGTGTGACTATGGTCATGACCTGTTACTTAGCAGGATGGATAGTGTCAGGATACCATATATGTGAGCACAGTGAACTTGCATGGCTGACAGATTGTTAAGTATGGTTTACAGCTTAGTCTAGGGACTTTTAATTGTGACGTTCGACATCTTAAGTGTGACGCACAGGGTTTTACTGCACATGGTTGCTAAATTACTACACAATGTCGGAACATAGATATGTGAGTACATAGAAGTTGCTAGAGTTAGCCATCATGGATATGGATGTATGCACCGAGTAACACATATAGCGTATGACACATGCATATAAGATGCTCCGGCCTCTGAGTCCATATACATTGCACAGACCTTGGCACACTTGATGCGTGGTACCAGGCTATCAGCTTGCTTTGCCTTACCTGTCCCTGTGCATGGCAGCTCAATCCCCATGACATGCAAGATGTAGGTCATTTGTGTGTCAATTGGTAAAGTCACATGGCACAACAGTGTATGTGAATCACATGAGTTACGTGACAATGAGTTCTGACCTTACTTTTGAGGTTATTCACAGATGTTATTTAGGAGTTGCACTGTAAGGTATACTGACTTAACTTCTACTATCTTCCTTTTCGGACTGCCATAATTATTAGAGTTATGCTTTGGTCACAGTTGACGTTTGGTTGCATGCACACAGGTCTGATGCACACATGCATAGCTCCCTGTACCGACAGTGTAATGGGCACTTGTCACAGCTGTCACTTTTGTCATTGACTCATAGTGATGACACCCTTGGAATGTAGCCACAGAAAAAGACTATATGCCAAGTGCAGTTCAACAGACCAATATGCTCACAGTGGGCACAGCATGAGAGGGCTCAAAGATTGTCAGGCATTGTTTGTGCACAGATAGTGGCTAAGTGACGCTTGGCCATAGTCACCATTGTGAACTACACTTCAGTGTGGCAGACTTTGTTGTTCCATATATATGTATGTTAGACATGTGCCCTTAGGTCTCCTCAGCAATGTGATACTGGTGTGCAACATCTAGGGTTGTGAGATGCAATGGGCAACATCGCAACAAGATTAGTACACCATGTTGAGTGTAAGTAGATATGCCAGGAGATTATGGTTTGCTATTGTTCAGGGTGACACTACTTGTGTCCTGAAACAGACTGCTACATTTGTTCACACATGCCTGTCTCATGAATGAACGTGGGTGAAAGTTGGTCTATTGCTAGATTGTGGTATCTGATCAAGGTGGCCACAGAGATTTTACACATTCAGGCTCATCTCACTGCCGATCCATGTCAGGTGACACATGTACCTAGCTTGTATTTCCCTTGCTGGACCTTCTTGTGGATTCACAGGACATGTATTATTGACGAAGTTCAATGCCTAATTGATCATGTAAACACGCATCTGTGTGAATAGAATATATTTATTTACAGTACAAAGGGGGAAGACAGGGACAGTACTTGGACATTCAACCCAACATTGCATCTATGCCCGTTAGAGGGGCAGACAGAGTCCTTAGGGAGTGACGGATCAGAGGGAAGAGGCGGAGTTAGCAGTGTCATTGTCACAGAAATAAGCTGGTGTGGAAGTCCATGTCTGGGTCCAAGGTGAGTGTTGGGTGACATTGGAAGACAATGGAAGGGGTCGTTCGGTGGCATGACAGTAAGAAGAATACCAAGGTAAGCCCGGCCTTCTGACGTCAATGTTTGCTCTGTGTTCTCCTTACCATGATGGCAGAATCATCATCATCTTCGTCCTCTGATGTGTCATGTGGCTCACATGTGGGTGGTGGTATGGTTGGTGCAGCACTGTGAGGCACAGACACATCAGGGGGCGGAGCTGAGGATGTGGAGCCACCAGCAGCAGCAACTATTGGCGCCAGAGCTTGGGGCAGCAGTGAGGTGATGAGCAGATGCAGGGCCTGGTAGATCCCAGCTACATTGTGCTGGTGTTCAGCCGTGGCAGCCATCTGTTGTTCTTCACGCCGCTCCCTGCTCTCCATTATCCGGGCTATCCGGGACAAATCAGCGCTGACACTACTGTAGCCACCCTGCTGAGACAGTTGGTCCAGTCTCTGTGTCAGGACTACAGCAATGTCATCCAGGGAGCGTTGGAGAGCATTGAGCGGCCTGTGGATGTCTGTCATCCTCTGCATGTGGTCCCTGATGGGACTCAGACACCCACGTATGTCGTCCATTTTGGCTGCCAGGCTCTCAAACCCCAACCGCACCTGGTCACGCGTCTCCCGCTGGACCTCAAGCACATGGCGGTGAAAGGCCTGATATGTGTCCTCAAGGTCCGGGGAGGCAGCTGTGGTGGGAGGTGCCTGCTGCCGGATGGTTTGTGCATGGGGTGTGGTTTGCGCAATGCTGCTGGGTTGCCCCGCTCCTGTAGATTGTGTGTCAAGGGAGTCCAGCATCTGGAGGAATTCCTCCTGGTTGATGGTGGTGTAATCATCCACGTCTGACGTGAGTGGTGGGTCATTCTGCTGAACAGGAGGTGTTGTCTCTCCCTCTGCAATTGGAACAGGAGATACAGTTTAACAGTGTGTTACATGTGGGTGCATGCATTAGTTAACTTGGCAAACTGACTGCGGGAGACTGTACCATCTGACAGTTTTGGATGAGCTGCTTATTATTAGCAGGATGTTGCATATTTCAAGGGCATCACGGATGTGAGCTTGTCCTTGTACATTGCCATCTTACATTTTAGCAATATGTGAATTGTTTTACGACAGTGTCTACACACAGGCGCTACCTGTTCTGTCCTCTGTTCAGTTGTGTGAGTGATGCAGTTTGTGACACCTAGTAGTCAATGTTGATGTACTCAGATTTGTATGTGTGTGCAGTGCATTGTGTGATAGTGGCACCTGCTGCTTTAGTTTTACTGCCCCTCGTCCCTTTCAGACAATGAGCCTTTGACTTCTGTGAATGTACAATGCAGAGATGTTGTAAGCTGTGGTGACTATGTGTGTTGGCCAGAGTTGTGACACTTGTGCATGGTGGTCATGAGATTTCTGGGTCACATCGGGGGCTATGTGTACAGAAGGATGTGTCTCCCGCTTGACTAGTGGGCAGCGGCAAGAAGGCAGCGAAGCGGTGGAGCCCGGCAAGGGACGGAGCTGCGGACTATTTCTAACTACGCCGCCTCGACCTGGGGCTGAGTGCGGACTGCGACCTCAGGGGCTACTGAGAGTGTGTAGCGCGACGAGCGCCGAGCCGGCCGCCCTGCCCTCCCAGCAACGATGAGGACTTGCCCTCTACCGCACCGGCTCTGCACCGCGGGGAGTGGGGGTGCTGCGCCCGGAGGAGCTCCGGCCCGAGTGGCTAGCGGCGGCCGGCCCAGCGGGGCGGAGACCGAGGACCATTCAGGAGTAACCACACCCACACCGGCGGGGGAACTGGCAAGGGGCCTGCTTCCGAGCCCGCCGGACAGGGATCACCGCTGAGGATTGCCGGGCCCAGGGGAGGCACAGCAGGGGCCGTAGCCGCATGAAGAGGCCTGGCGTAGGCCGTGCCCGGCCGGGAGGTGAGCGCGCGTCGCCTGGATGCGGCTCTTTTCTCGAGGGGCCTGCACCGCATATCGGAGAGCTCAAGCCTGGGGCCAGGTGGCCTAGATTGGCACTGAGCAGCGGCGGCGCAAGACATCCCACGCAAGGTGATGTTTAGCGGGGGTACGTGAACTGGGCCCTGGCCCCCACCGGACCCGCTCTTCATATTTCACCCGTGGGACTCAGCACCCAGATCTGGCATCCACTCTCCCGTGCTGCCCACGGGTGTCCCAGAGGGGGTCGGCTCCCGGCACCGGGGGCTGAGTCTGCATGAGGCGGGGCATTGACGGGCCTGGGGCTCCGGCCTGGTGCGAGCAGAGGGCTCCGGATCTCCACGAACACTGAGGACTGTGCACCACGCCGAGCGCTCAGGGCGCCACACAGCGTGGCGGGCGGGGTTACACTCAGCCCTTTCGCCCACTGGTGGCGCAGGAGCGCAGCGTATTGTGCCACAGCCATCCCAAGCATTGAGGGTCAGCCTGAACATATCGGAGGGCCCACCGGATCCAGCGCCCCACGCACCCGGGGGCCTCCCTTCCACAGGGCTCTAGTGCGACGACCGGGACCACCAGCAGCTGACCGGAGTGGAGGGCTAACGCGCCAACGGGCTTGTTCTATCGCCCGGCGCTCCATGAACCTGGCCCGCAACATGGCCTCCACCGGAGGGAAGAAAAGCTAATACCAGCAGGAGGTTTTTGCACATTCGCAGGGGGGTGACTCCATCACATCCCGCAAAGAAACCCGGCCCCTCCCCGGCCACCATGAGTGGCCCCGTAGAAGAGCCAGTCACAAGGGCCTTCCTGGAGTCCCTGTTTACAGCCCTTCGGGACAATATTCACACGGTACAGAGGGAATTTACGGCGGAACTCAAGGAGGTCCACAAAGAAATGGATGGCATCGGGGAACGGGTGGCAGCGTTGGAGAACGGAAGTGACGCCCAAGAATCTGAGGTCTCACTCATGCAGCAGGCCCTCATCCGCATACATGACCAACAAGTAGACCTTCAATCCCATTTGGAGGATCTAGAGAACCCCTCCCGGCGACACAATGTCCGGATCCGGGGGGTGAGAACTGACGTGGAGGCGGGCGATATAATCACATATGTGCGTGGGCTCTTTATTCATACTTTGGGTAACCCTTTGGACGCAGAACTAAAGATTGACCGTGCCCACCGGGTGGGACTGCCCCACTCGGACACCGCCCCCCCAGCAGACATACTAGTCTGTGTCCAAGACTTTTGCACCAAAGAGGGAATAGTCCGTAAAGGCAGAACCATGCACCCCATTTCATTCCGCTACCAGACACCGGTTCTCTATCAGGACCTTGCCGCACTCACACTTCAAAAGCACAGGACTTTCAGACCCATCACTGTGGTCCTCCGCCAGCGCAATATCACATACTCCTGGGCTCACCCATTCCGCCTCATCCTTCGCTACGATGTCAAGCTGTATCAGTTACGTTCCCTGGCGGAGGCCATTCGGCTCTTGGGCATTGACGTTCTGGAGGAGGACGACAGAGGAGACCCCAGGGACCCGGGCTTTGACGAGATACAACCGCGCTGGAGGCTGCAGAGTCGCATGCGCCGCCTCGGCCGGCACCAACGTCCAGACCCTGATGAGATGGCAAAGGGTCAGCGGGAGGCCCTAGAAACACTGCCAGAAGCCCTCACCAGGTCTCAAGCTTCCTGAATGGTCCTGGGCCCTTTAGCCCTGTTATTCTTTCCTACCTTCTATGCTCTCTACCTCGGGTGGTTCTGAGGGTGGAGACGGGGTAAGTTCAGGGCCATGAAAACCCTATGATGACGTTTGACCAATCTTCTGTGGAAGATGGAGTGCCTCCAGACCTTTGTTCGTGTTTTGATAATTTTTGGATTTGGTTAGTTTTTGTTTCTTACTGGGGCTATTTTTCCACCTTCTTCTCTTTTCTGTCTTCCTCCTGCCCTCCATCCCAGTCCTGGCTGCGCACATCTGCTGCCTCACTGGTGCTTTCATATCCGGGAATGGTAGCCTCACTCCAGCGGCGCTAGCTCACCTCTGCATACTACACTGAGCCGTAGATGCCACCCTATAGTCTTTGAGTCATCACTCTTAATGTGAGAGGCCTGAATAATCCTATCAAACGACGCACGATCTTGGCCTACTTAGTGAATTCGGGAGCTGAGGTGTGCTTATTGCAAGAAACGCACCTTCTGCCCAAGGATTGCCACAGACTTCGCTCACGCGCCTTCCCCACTCAGTTCTTCTCTTCCGGGCCTACTAAAACTGCGGGGGTGGCTATCTTGCTCTCCATGGCTTTCAAGGGGAGGGTTGAGCAGAAAGAAGTGGAATTGAAAGACTGATTAGTGACTTACCAACTCCAGTTTGGGGAACACACTCATTATTTGGTCTGTCTATGCTCCAAATGAAGGGCAGGAGAGATTTCTCCATTAAGCTTAGTACGGAGCCACGGCTACCTCAGAACGCAGTATCCTTATGGGGGGACCTACATTTGGTCTTTGATAACGAACTGGATGGCTCAGAGCAGCGTTATGGCCAGGTGGGCGCCCTCTCCCACGCAGGACTCAACAGACTGACTGACCTCGGCCTGACAGACATATGGAGATATTACCATCCACTGTCTAGGGAATACTCCTACTATTCCAGCGCCCATGAGACTTATGGCAGGTTAGATTATTTCTTGGGCACCCAGCTCCTCAGAGACACCACATCCTCCACAGACATTCTAGTTACTGCCCTATTGGATCACGCTCCGGTGGTACTCACATTGACCTTCCCTCCAGTCCGGAGACATGCCTGACAGTGGCACTTTCGGGACACTCTTCTTCGCCGTGCTGACATCGTGGCACAGCTACAACACACTTTAGTCAACTACCTATCACATAACGACTACTCCGATATGTCCCTTTCCACTAGATGGGAGGCCCTGATGGCAGTGGTGCTGGGGTCCGTCATTGGTATATCCTCGGCGGATGACGCAGAACACTAACGCTAACAGGAGGATCTCTCCCAGAGGATTGGGGAGCTAGAAGTGATGCATCGCCGAAAAGGAGCCCCGAGGATATGGCGCCAATTAAAGGCAGTCCGGCCACAACTGGCAGCTATAGACCGCGATAAGGCAGAATATGCGGCTCTGCAGTTGCGCCACTCCTTCTACGTGGGGGCCAATAAATGCGTCCAGCTCTTGGCGCACAAGCTGAGGGATACCAGGTTGCGAGAAGGGGTCAGTGAATTTCGAGTTCAAGCAGGCCGCACACGTACAGAAGACTCCGACATCGCAGAGGTCTTCCGGGACTATTACGCACAACTTTACGATGCACAGTCCTTGGGGAGGGATGCAATGGTGGCATACCTGGACCAGATAACCCTTCCATGCGTCTCCCAGGCTCATGCTGAACATATAGGAACAGTGATCCGCCCAGAGGAGGTGTTCTCACCTATCTCTCGCTTGAAACTGCCCAGATCCCCGGCTCTGGACGGGTACACCATGGCCTTTTATAGGCAATTATGCCCCACGATCACCCCGCTCCTCACCCGCCTCTTTAATTATTTTGGCAAGGGCGGGGCGATCCCTCCCTCGATGGTAGTGGCGGCTCTGGTGGTTATTCACAAACCGCGCAAAGACAGGTCGCAATGTGAGGCGTACAGGCCCATCTTACTTTTGAATCTAGACCTGAGACTCTACACCAGTATACTGGCAGCACACCTGGCCCCTTACAAGCCCGGCATTATCACCCCTGATCAAGCCGGGTTCATACCGCAGAGACAACCTGCCGACAACACGAAGAGAGTCCTTGATCTTATCGAGAGAGCCTCCCGCATCCCAGGTGAGTACATGCTCCTTACCGTTGATACGGAAGAGGCGTTTGGCAGGGTCCATTGGCCTTACTTGGACTCTGTGATGTCCCGTTTTGGCCTAGGGGGAACGAATGAGGACTTGGATCCTCAACTGCTATCAAGACCCCTCTGCGACAGTTAGGGTCAATGGACACGCATCGAGCCCCTTCCGTATTCACAGAGGCACTGGGCAGGGGTGCCGGGTGTCACCCTTGCTCTTTGCTCTATATATGGAGCCCCTTGCTCAGAGAGTTTGTGAACATCCGAAGATCATGGGCATACACTTGGGCAGTGACACACACACCATCTGCCTATATGCGGACGATGTCCTGGTTACCTTGGCGGACCCTGCCACGTCGTTCGCCCACTTTTCTGGAGGAGTTAGTCTTCTTCGGAGGAGCGTCCGGGTTTAAGGTCAATGGTGCAAAGTCCATCGCTCTGAGCCTCTCTCTGCCACCCCCGCTTCTGGTGGTACTTCAAGCCCATCACACCATACAGTGGTCGGCTACCACGGTTCCGTACTTGGGTCTTCAGCTGGCCCCTACACTACAGGCCACAATGGCAGCTAATTACAGGATCCTGCACTCCCACATCCGCACGGACTTGAGACACTGGAAATGTTATCCCATTTCATGTCTGGGGCGTATTGCAGCCGTGATAATGTTCATACTCCCAATACTTCTCTATCTATTCCGAACACTCCCCTTACGGCCTCCTACAGGTTGGATCCAACGGGTGCAATCAGAACTATCCCAGTTCATTTGGCAAGGCAAATAACCGAGAATGAAGTAGTCTGTTAGCTTCCTCCCCCCAGCGAAGGGGGCCTTGGGATCCCAGGTTTGGTGCTTTACTTCAAAGCCGTTCAATTGCAGTATTTGGTGGAATGGAGCCGGGCGGAGTCATGAACACACTGGCTCTTCCAGGACCACGCATTCACTGGTACCTACTTAATGAAGTTCCACTTTCTTTGGAAGTCACAATGCCCTCCCAACCTCTATGCATCCCAAATTGCGCACACCACTGTGGTGGCCTGGGATCTAACGCACAGTCGACACAAGCTCACGACATTCCCCTCCCCACTCACTCCCCTCTTTGGCAATCCCGATTTCTGACCTGGGCTCGCAGACACATAATTCCCTCTCTGGAGATGCACAGGCTGCCGTGCATTGGGCACACTTTACGACACGGAAGGGGTTATCCCTTTTTAGCAACTGCATGCGGATTATGACCCCCCCCGAAACTGAACAATTGCATTACCTGCAGCTCCGCCATTGGGCCTCCCATCCCAACAACCAGGCGCAGGCCCACAGACTCCTCACGCAGTACGAGCGGTGGTTGATCACTCGCTCCTCGGATAAGGAGTTGATCACGGACTTGTACAGTATGCTCCTGTCACGCTACACCCACTTTTTCCATGCTGGTAGTGCTCGGTGGACTTGGGCCGTGATCTCACCAACACCTAATGGGAAGGGGTCTGTCACAGGGTGCGACATACCGCAACTCACACAGGCCTCACTGAAACATACACCAAGCTAGCGTGCTACTGGTACTACACCCCCAAACGCCTGCACCAAATAGATAGGGCACACAACCCGGACTGTTGGAGAGGGTGTGGGAAGGTGGGTGCACTTGTCCATCTGCTTTGGGAATGTGACCGCTTGACTCCTTACTTGACCCAAGTGCTTGACGGAGTAGACAAACACCACGCATATCCTATTAATCAGCACAAGGCTGCATCTCCCAGACGCCAAAATGAGCATGCTGTGTGAATGTGACAGATCACGTGCACCAGTGTGCATGCCGACAACAAGCTCAGCACACCTGTAACATTGCGCATGTGTCTGACTTGTGTGCAAGGTTGTGCATGGCCATCCAGGGTGACTTTGATGGCCATACACAACCTTGCACACAAGCCAAACACATGCGCCAAGTTGCAGGTGTATAGAGCTTGTTGTCGGCATGCTCACTGGTGCACGTGATCTGTCACATTCACACGGCATGCTCATTTGGGTGTCTGGGAGATGCAGCCTTGTGCTGCTGAATTGGATATGGGTTCTGATGATGCAAGGTGTGCATTTTGCAGGCCCTCCACATCTCTAGGTGATGTTGCATTTTGCTATTTGATGTTGCCCTTATTTAGTAATCTGATGTTGTACCTGGACTGTGTTTGTCCGACTTTACGGTGCACATTTCGAAATCTGGGTACATGTGAATATGTGTCTTGCAAGGTTTTGGCTTGAGTCATGTGATCTGTGTCCATGCCACCATGCACAGGGCTATCTGGGACCTGCTGCACAGTGATTGTGGGTCTGCAATGCAATTCATTGTGCATGGGTGCCATTGTGCCCATCAACCCCCATCCACCCACTCCATGGTTGGTACTCACCCTATGGTTGTGTCTGCTCACATTCAGCAGTGTCCTGACCCGGCACTCCGACCACCGTTTCATCGGTGATGACTTGGGCCACCATTTCCTCCGTCTCATCCAGCTCCAGCTGGGGCGCTGGACTCCCACCTCCGGTTGCACTTGCTGCCTTCCGATTGGCTGCTATTTTTTCCTTTGTATTCTTCTTGCTGTCATTCCAGCGCTTCCTGACCTCATCCACTGTCCTCCTCTTCCTCTCTCCAACAGCATTCACCTTGTCCGTGATGTCTTCCCATAGTTCTTTTTTCTGGACAATGGCACTGAGCGTTTGATGAATAACTCCTGCTGATGTTCAGCCACCAGGCTACACAGGACCTGATTTTCCTGGTGACTGAATCTGGGGTTCCTCTTCCTCTTGGCCTTCTCCTGGGTCTCTGTCTGCTCCTCCTGGCTAGCTGGGGGTTGTTGGTGGCCTCAGCACTAGTCCCGGCTTCCTCCATGTCTATCCTGGCTTCTGGTGTATTCTCCATTTTGTGTTTTTTTTTGTTTCCCCTGCTTGTTGGCCTTTTATGGGGAATTTTGGCGCTTGATTGATGTGACCTGCAGGCCTGCTGCCAATTTAGCAGCCGATTTCGGCGCTATTTGGCCTATCGCCACTTTTCTGTCATTAGCGTGCGTTTTTTTATCGCCGGCGCACAGGATGTATCGCCATCCATTTGCGCCGGGATTGGTTGCTATCGCTGGGTTGCGGCGCGTTGTTAATACGTCGATACCACGGCGATGAACTCCGGTTAGCGACGGCGATAAAATAAATGACGCTAATCTCGCTTCGCGATAATTATCGCGGTTTGTTGATAATATGCCCCTGAATTGTGCACCGTGAAAGCAAGACACCTGGTTTACCTGCTAGACAAAATTTGTTTTACCCTAGGCAATTACCTTATTTCACTGTGCCTCCATATCTTTTATCGTTCCTTTAAGAATACCTTAAAAAAAACTCAATTTAGGATGTGCCCTCTACAAAAACTTCACTTTTATGTTTTAATAGACTTTAATGTTGCTCATATGTTGATCCATTTGAGCTAGAAACTATTTCCTTTTTTTTTTTTAAATCTACAGATTCTGCAGCAGACAACGGATATGTGGCAAATGTGGCAAATACATTATAATACGAAAAAGGCTGCTGTCGCAGAATCGCATAATTCTAGTGGCCCTGCTAATAGCATTGTCATCGCAGGCATGAATGTTTCAAAGTTTGCATTTAGAAATTGTGACTTCTGATAATGTTACAGTCAATGCAGAAATGAATACTAGTGTACTGAAGTGAAACGCTTCCAAGTTAAAGAATTTTACTTTTCGAAATTTGAGTCTTTAACATATTTTTAAATGACAAATTGTATACCACACAGAGGGCTCAGTTCCTGTTTAGGAGCTTGGAGCCAAACCAAAACATTTGCTGGGCTCTGGCTCAGCACTTACTATGCATGTGCTGCTTGCCCACCTTTGTATTGTAATGAAATTATTTGTCCAACTCTGGCAGCAACAGCTCATAACAAGAGCGGGGACAGCAGGGGGCCGTAAGCTATTAAGACACACAAAGAATTGTGATAAAAGGTCTTTTGAAGGCCTGAAAAATACTTTGGAGGAGGCCGAGATGTCAGCCCCTGCCCAGCCCCAAGCGTGAGCAGTTTCAAGAACTGCCTGTGTACTCCACAGCCTGGGCTACAGCGGAGGGGGGGGAGGGGGGCTAAAGTCTGCCCCCAACCAATCACAATGTAACTCTCACATCTTTTTCTGCTGCTGATGCTTAACTATTTTCGGCTTACTCATGATGAGGTCGCACAACAGCAGTGCTTAATTTGGGCCAGTGGTTGCAGGTGGTGAGCACCGGCATTCATGTTTGGGGACAGACAGTTATTTTTCCTCAACAAACGTTGATCCAGAGCAGGAGAGAGAACACAAACACAAAACCGTGAAAGAAGGAGGACGAGAAAGACAGAATAAGACTAACAAAGAGAGGAAGCAGGGATGAAAAAGAGCCTGCAAGAATGATGTAAAGAGGCGGGGAGGATCTGGCAGTGGATTAAAGAGGCATGAGGTGGACTCAAGACTATGCAGCCTTGGTATTCAGAACCCTGACCTTTGAATGCACCGGCCTCGGACTTCTAAACAAAACATTGGGCCCTGGTACATATTCTTTTATAAATTAAGCATTGCCCAACAGGGCCTATCAACCGATACTGCCCAGCAAGGACACGGGGCAATAGCATACCGTTCCTTTCAGTTTTCTAAAACCAAATTCTCAGAAGGGGTTTTCCCAGCAATGACTGCTCCCAGCGAAAATATTCTAAAAGCATTAGACAATGCCCTATAGAACATTATCATTAGATAATTGCCTTTCATCCTTATTATAAGCCTTCGCCTTTGTCTCGGATGCATTTCTTGGGTCGCAGCCATGACAATGCCTCGCAAAACATTAATTAATGTTATAATGATGTAATAAATGTAAATCACAATAATACACTCTCTACATTCCCTTATTACCCGCAGCAGAGAACAAAAATGCTTTAACACTTGTCCTGAGGTGGATGCTAAAAATGTGCTAAAGAGACATGGAATTGTTCCATGAAAACAAGTCAACAATCACAGGACTGACCACTTGTTTTACCCTTCAACCCATCAACACCCACCTATTTGCTTATGAGGTGCTAGGCAGATAGCAAGGAGTGGAAAATAAACCAAGTAAACAAGGCATTCAGTGTTTGGTTTACTTTTGATTCGTGCTCCTGCTTTTATGACCTGTAAGAACAAAGGTAACAAGGACAGGGCCAGGGGTACTGAGAGGCGAACCATGGGTAGTCATCCCTAATGGACTGCCATGATTTGTTGGGTTCTGAATTATGAATTTTAAAATTGTACTACGTATTTCTGGAGAAAATATAGAGCAGATAATAACACTGCTTTATTTCGAACATTTTTATATTTTTGAAAAAATAAAAAAAACACAAAATCATTACATTTACAGACCATATGAGTTGCCTTTGTGAATGTTCAATCACATAAAAACTCATCAAAGGTGTACTGCAGTGACGGCTGGTGACATTGGAAAGTGGTGGGGTGTAAAAGTTCTGTATGAGTGCCCTGTGTCGAGTAAGCGTAGCGAGCGAGCCTGACCGCCATAAGGGTGGTTTGAGGGTCTTCTCCCCCCCAAGACAATTTTGAAATAAGAGTGGGCTAATGGTGCATTTTCAAGCAAATTTCAGAAAGCAAGAAGGTTAATAAAGCAATTGTGGAAGTGTAGTTATCACATCAATAAAGAGATTCCATATGATAATGACGTAGGTAGCTGCTTATTCAGTATAACCACAGAACTTCATAACAGACTTTGAGATAACAATGAATCATATGTGTGCAAATCAGTATATAGAAAATATTACATAAGACAAAGGGGACTACAAGGTGTAGGATCCATGTCATCGATACTGGTAGGTATTTTTAAGAGTGCTTGGTACGGAGAAGCACAAACTCAAGATTCAGAATGTAACACAGTGGTTAGTGTTAGCTTTGCTCATAAGAATTTATGTCTATCCAAACAAACCCTTTTTAGCTACATTAGGATAATGAAAGACTTGGAAAAAAAAACTAACTTTCTAACCTGTACCATGCAGCTTGCATGCAGCATCTTTGATGGTAGTTCATAGGTCACTGTGTTAGATACGATTGTAACTTATGAATTGCACAGTAACAGAAGGGCCTCTGTGACAAAAGCAGTAACCCACTAAGCTATGTACATAAAATGTTGTTCTGCAATCTGCATAGTACATTTTCTTTGCAGCAGGCATATTAACCCTCTGCGCTACCTTAGATGAGTCAAAACTGCCACTAGACAAAACTGCGATCTCTCTCCAGGAACAACATTAATCACTGGAGCTATCTTGACACTTTTATTGTTGCCTAAAAACTAATGGATGTACAGGGAACTCTGCAGCGGGTGCTTTCAAAACTACTGTATGCTACAAAACTAGCCCCCGCCATTCCAACCTCCCAGGGAGTTACGGCCAGTCTAGCCTGCACCCCATAAAGATGTCTGTATTGTACTTACTGCATAGAAATGCATATAACTCACAGGGCGGAGATCTGTGCCTGATTAATCTAGCCCTCTGGAAGACTGCACCTACTGTTGATGACTGCGGCTGCAGATAACCTGCATACCACAGGAAATGCCCCAGAGGATAACTGAGTGGGTTCATGCACATCGTGCAGAGCTTACCGGTCACCTGCTGGCCACAGTTTCAAACAACTTGAGATAGATGAATCGGTTTGTTGTTTACATTTGATAAAATAATTACCAATGTTTCAATCAAGGCGAATATGTCTCCATAACTTCCCTTGAAAATACATCAAATAAGAAAATTATCTCACAAACGAATTGATTTGTGTAAAAACGAATCGTTCTTGAAAACAAACCAATTTGTGAAAAATGGAACGAAGGTGAAACGCAATTTTCACAGAAACACATTTCTTCAGTTCAGTTTTTTCTGTATTCGCTGAATTCAGTTTTACGCTTTTGCGAAAATTATAAAAAACATTTTTGCCCAATCCTAACCTCAACATCCCTGATATAAAAATTCCCCACCCCCACAACAGACCATGAGAATTTCGTTTCAACGGAGGTCTGAACGGCGTTCCTCATTCTCTCACCTTTCGTCAACCTCCCCTCCCAAATCACTGAACTCTCATTTATCGTTCCCATTAAGGGGAAAACGATGCGATTTTGGGGAGAAGTCAACCTTTTATGGAAAGGGGTGACAAGTTGTATGCAGCGCCCACTTCAAAATAGGATGCCTCGTGATGCTACACAATCAGCAGAAGAAGCAGAAAAAAGCACAGTGAGGTTTTAAGGAAAGTCATTGTCTGCAAAAACAAGCACTAGTAAAGCCAGCTTTTCTCAGTTTGTCAGTGCAACCGTCCACCACTCACTGCTGCCGGTAATAGCTTTGCCAATGATTGTAAAGTTGTTGCATGAGCATTGGCAAAGCCAATAGTGTTGAGTGGCCATCTTTGATGTGTCCAAGCTCCAATAAACAGTCTGAAAATTAAAAAGTGGGCGGGACGAAGAGCACTGTTGTACAGCCGGGGGACTGAGACAAAGAGTTGGGGAGCAAAGCGCAGGGACAGAGGTAGCATAGAGGGGGAGGTGACCTAAAGGGAAAGTGGATGGGTGGAGGGAAAACATAGTAGTGGAAAATAAGAAGGACCTTGCACTCCCCATCCAGCAGCACGCCTTGCTCTATTTCACAATAATCATTTGCACTGCCGAACCTCCTCTTGTAGGGATGATTCCTGGTTACCATACAGCCTGTAAACAAGTGAACAGTACGCACCTGTCATGGCATCCGTGCAACATCACTCCTGGCCCCTTGCGAGAGGAGGGCGCCTTTCGCTGGTAGCAGGGATAGGGTAGGGTTCCTGTCCTCAGCAGGTGAGCGCTCTCATCCGAACGTAAAGGGTACTTCAGAAGCCCTGTGACTCTGCAGTATAGCAGTCTCCAGACATCCAGAGGGCTGGCCTGCAACGAACGCTGCGGCCTGACTCTCTTCGTGAAAAGGAGAAGTGAGAGAAACAGCCTCCTCCCACCTCGCGCTGCCTCAGACACACTACAGAGGCCCCAATACCTATTAACACGTCTCTCTCAGCCAGTCCAGACGCTTCTCCTGCTGTTACAGCAGCGCCTGGATTCGCTGGGGCAGGAGACCTCAACGCTCATTACTGAGCCTGGGGGCTGCGTCTATGATGTCTATGCATCTATGAGTCACCCTGGACTCCTGTATGAGTAGGGGGAAGAGACTCTGAGCCGGCCTCTTGTGCGCATGTCGGGCTGGCCGGAGAGAGGCAGCCGTCCAACCCGACATGTGCATTTGGGCCCCTCTGACTTACTGTGTCGTGTCTGTGATACATTATTGTTAAGCCCCACCCCCTCAGGCCGCACTTGCTTCCCAGGAGTCAGGACCCACCCTCAGGGATACTACAACCGGCCAGCGGCAGAAGAATGCAAAACATTTCAAGTGTTTACTTTACTTGCATTTAATTGGAGAGCCACGGGGGCTAAAATATCAGTGGGGCAACGCCCCCACGCCCTAAACGCGGCACTGCCCCTGGTGTACAGGGGTAGATGGGAACCTTTCACTTAAATAGACGTACTCATCATGTGGTCATGAAAATAATCAGAAAAACATAGATTAATTTAACAGTAATCTGATTCTGCAAATCTGCAGACTTCACTCCATACAATTGTATTCTGGTAATCTAAGCACAGTATTTAAACAGAGCGTAAAAAACAAAGAAACTCACAAAACAGACATATATGACAGATCTTAATTGAAATAGGATGTCATAAAAGTCTTATAAGGATGTGTTACCAAGCTACTGTAAAGAATTAAGTGTTTTTCGTTTGTAAGTAAAGATGGAGTTTTTTTCTATATTGATCTCCTACTGTCGATCAGATTTGAGTGTCCCATTGCAATCTTGTTAGAGCTGCCTATAAAACTAAGCCATGCCCAGCTTTTATGCAGCTTGTTTAGCCTCTCCTAGGATCACTGTGATTTATTTATAGATAGAAATCTGACTCTTTTAAGGCTGATTGGAACATTGACACAAACTATGATCTTCATATAAGTGCCCAGTATTCTTGAAAAATAACTGGAAAACACCCTAAGTCCAATTTTTCACTCCATTGTTTCAGTGGTATTAAATTAAGTTTGGGAGTGGTCAGAGATAAAATGTTTAAAACCTTTGAAATCACATGCCTATGAGCCATGTATTATCCAATTTGGATAGAAGTACATGCTAAAGCTTTATATGCTCGGTTGAGAATGGATGGAAAATCATATACAGATCCTACTGGTTTACTCTGTTTGGCAAGCTCTCCTGTTATGCAGTGTCCTCATAAACGTTGAAGCACTGTCCTTAACACAACTTAAAAGCAGTATGGCGAACACCTCATCCTCAAAGAAGAAAATGTACATTTTCTCTTATCCTCACCAGACCTACTCTAGAATTGACTATCTCTTAATTGATGACCAACACCTATCCTTGATATAAGAAGCAATAATTGAACCAAAGCTGAGGTTTACAGCTTGAGTTAATCTAGCTTTGAGTACTTTCTCTTACTACGTTTTGATGCTTTTATGACCATATGACAATATAACATCTTTATATTGCTGCATAGCTGATGAAAATCCAATTTCTCCTAGTGTGTTAGCTTGAAGTAGGTTTTTGTGATTCTTAAGTGCCCCATTGCCTATTGTTAAATCATGAACACATATGTTATTGTTGTTAAAAATGCCAATAAAGACATTTTGTTTGAAAGAATACATTGAATCAATGTTGATATTGGATCATGCCTACATTTCAGTATTCCATGTCCTTGGTAATGTGCAACCCAATCAAGACATCTGAAGAATTAGGAGATTTTACATGACAAGGAGTCATTTAATACAATTAGAATTTTAATCGTCTTTAAAATTATTAGAAATTCAACCTATGTGGGGGCGGAGCTTGCACGCGATGAAAATGGCCGCCTGAGTGGAGAGCTCCGCACTACTATCGCGCAATTCATTAATTATCCGGCATCTGCTCGCTTGATACGGCTTAACTAGAGCCGACACTGGTTCTGGTGAGGCTTCGGAGCAAAACGAGCTGTCTCCGATCCCTGTGCTCACCCGGACGGCTGAGTGGGCACTCGCTGCCGGTGCTGGACTTGCATAGGCCGCAGTCCCCGGGCTGGTGTGAGGAGTGGGGGCGGCCCGACGCCCTGCGGCTAAGTTGAGAGCGCCACGCCCGGGACTGTGGTGCGAGCTGTGTGGCCGGCTGATGCTGGCGCTTGCTACGAGGTGATCTCCCCCTCAAACGGTGTGGTGGCTGGGGCAGCCCGTGGCCTGCGGGGCAGAGGTGCGCAAGAGACCCAGCCACGAGATGCCGGGAGGCTGATGCGTGTCTACCACCGGATGCTGAGGGAAGTTGCGGTCCTTTGAGGTGGAGACGACGGGGAGGCACGAAGCCCCTACTGCGGCCCTCCGAGGTGACATTCGGAAGGGAGAGCGCTGCCTACGGACCCAGGGAACAGTGTACTGGAGCACGGTCCTCTGGGAGTTGTGGGATGCAGTGAGCGAGCCCCGACATTTTGAATTTTGTAGGTGCGGAAGTCTCAAGCCACATAGCCTGGTTCCTACGGCTAGCCGAAATTACTGTTGCCTGGCGGAGGTCCATACCTTGAGGGTGAGTGGAGCCCCGCGCTATCCTCTGCACCTGCGAGCCCCGGTGCCAAGCTAGGTAGAGGCAATGCCTGGAAGGGACCCACTGCCTGCGCGGAGCCTGAGGGGAGCCTACAGGGCTTGGACGCTGTCTTTTGTGGAGCCATGTGGACTGGCGCTCTTCGTGTGAGTGTCTGACGAAATTAACGGCAGGGCTGCCTCTGCTGCGCCGCGGTGTTGGGGCCACTGACTTTGTACTGCGCTGCTCCTCCTGCTGTGAGGTGCCCTATAAGGAGAGACTGCGGGAAGCTCTGTCCCTGGCGTAAGCCACGAGGAGGTGGCACCTGAGACGGTGAATAGCAGACGGTGCCCTTCGTAGTGAGGAATCTATCCCTGCCAGGTCGTGGCGGGCCAGACTCTCTGCGCAGTTGAAGAGCAGTAAGTGCTTGTGCGGCGTCGTTGGCCCGGTGCCCTGCGGCGGCTGCTCTGCAGACGGACGCGATTGTGGGACCGCAGCGATCAAGTCTTGCTCTGACCGTAGCCAAGTGCTGTGATCGTTGGGGCACCATCACATATTCCTGGCAGCGTGCACTGAGGCAGTGGTTGCCAGCTTGGGTGCCTGCTGTTTTTGGACCTACACTATTGCAGAGGACCCGCTGAGATGGGCAGAGTAGATAAATCTCAGCTGAAGCTAACGTTTGACCAAAGGAAGTCCAAGATGTGAGACACAGCTGCTGAAGATGCGGACACGGTGCAGGAACAACCTCAGGAGGAGGCGGACGGCGATATTCGTTCCATGCTGGCTGCAATGGAAAAAGGCTTGCAGAGCAGTCTCTCTGTTCTGGGGACTAAGATGGACTCCCTCTCATATCGGATGGATAGGATGTCCGAGAGGCTGGACAAGCATGCTGAACGATTGGACATTTTCCGGGTTACGGTGGTAGAAGAAGCACAGACAACATTGGACGCTGATAATAAGCAACTGGGTAGAGTGATGCAGGTTTTGCAGGATAAAACCGAGGACCTTGAAGCGCATTCCCGTCGCAATAACCTGAGAATCACGGGCCTTCCGGAGTCGACCCCGACTGGCAACATGGAACACTTTGTTGAGAAGTTATTGGTAATGCTCCTGGGTAGAGAAACTTTTTCTCCCATATTTGTGGTGGAGAGGGCGCATCGCTCTCTGGGCCCTCGCCCAACTCCTGGTGCTCCCCCAAGACCGATAATTGCGAAGTTACTAAACTATCACGACAGGGATTCGGCGCTGAAGGTGGCCATGGAAAAACAGTCATTGCAGTATGAAGGATCCACTATCTCTCTGTTCCCAGATTTCACGCTAAGAGTGCAAGAGGCGCGTAGACAGTTTGCTCCACTGAAGAAGCAATTACGTGAGCACAACATAGACTACGCCATGCTATACCCGGCGAGACTCCGAGTCAATCGACAGGGCCACTCGCGTATCTTCACCGATCCGAAAGCCCTACAGAAAGCCCTGAAAGACTGGTCTAAAGAAAAGCGTCGCAGCCCGGAGCGAGGCTCCTTGGAGGGAGCGGAAGGTGGTCGATTAGACGAACAGGACTGATCTCTGGACTATTCTAACTGCAGATAAGATTGCTACTTTTGGGGTGGTGTGGGGAGGCCTAATGTGAAAATGCATGGGGTTACCAAGTATAAACATGAGTTCTTTACCATCAGAGGGCATTATAGGTGAGTTACAGCGATAGCGCCCTGGCAACGTTGGAGCTAGTTCCTCAAGGGGGTTTAGTAATGATGTTTTTTGACCTAACGAGGGGAAAAGGAGGAGGGGGTTGGAGATTCATTCTTTGTAGCAGATACATAATACTTGTTTGATGGTGTGCGGAGCGGATACCTGGCTAGGCTTAGAAGTTCTACCTTGTTAGGCGAGCAACATCCGCCCACGAGTGAAGCACACACCTGGGGTATTGCACTTTGGGGGGGGTCCCTTGGTTTGAAGTTGAGTTGTTTCCGATTGCTGAGTTTTACACTGGAACAAGGGGACTGTTTGATGATATCTCGCCGAGGCACAGTTGGGGTAGGCCTGGCGTGGGTGGGGGGCGGGAGGGGATGGAGATCCAGACGATGGGACACTTTTTCTAAACACTACATTTTGCACATCACGATTGCACGAGTTGTATGTTCCAATGGCAGGCACAGCTAGATTGCTAACGAACGACCACGCGACAGCTCGCAGTAGATCCCATAGTGATCCAAAGTGTGGTAGGCTTCGAGCACTCACATGGAATGTGAGGGGTCTTAATGACCACAGGTAGCTCCGCAAAGTCCTGGCCTACTTGACAAGACACGAAGTAGACATTGCGCTACTGCAGGAGACGCACCTTCCTCTTAATAGCCCCATGCTTCGCAGCAGAGGATTGCACGGACACATACACGCAGCAGGTTTTACCACACATGCGCGAGGAGTGCTTACATGGGTGAACCCCAAGGTTGCGATTAAACTCGAACCAATAGACACTGACAGAGATGGGCGATATGTAATATCTAGATGCCGGGGAAAGGGAATGGACATACTCATAGTTAATATATACGGCCCCAATTATGATAATCCCAACTTTTATGCTGCATTGTCTGAACAGGTGCGTGTTTGAGGGGAAGGGCAACAACTCTGGGGTGGCGACCTCAACTTAATCTTGAACCCGCATCAGGATAGATCGGGGGGGCCGGAGAGACAAGTCACGGCAGCGGCCCGGACAGTGACGGATGTCATGGTCCAGTTCGACTTGCATGATGTGTGGCGGCAAAGATTCCCCGGCAAAGGGGGATACACACATTACTCCGCGTTTTATGATTTACATACCCGCATAGACTATTGGCTAGCATCCAGGCAGCTGTATGAGTGTACCCGGTCCTGCGAGGTGCTGCCCCGTAGGCTCTCGGACCATTCCCCAATAGTACTAGTTCTGGACGCGCCCCAGAAGACTATCCCCCCCTTTACTTGGAGGTTCCCACCTTTTCTCTGCTAGATGCAGTATTTAAGGAGGAGCTGGCTGAAGCGATCGAAACGTTCTTTGTCACAAATGTGGGTTCGGTGGACAGCTTTCAGGTGGTTTGGGAGGCGTTCAAAGTCTATATCCGCGGAGTCACCATGACTAAACACTCCGGAGTCCTTAGAGCGATACGACAGAGACTAGCAGATTTGGAAACGATCTTAACTAACCTGGAGACACGTCTCCAGATTAGAGCTGATGATGAAGTAATGAAGGAGTTCAAAGCACAGTTAGAAGAATACCACGATGCTGCAGATGCGGAAATAAAACATCTTGGTAAATACGCCACTGCCCGCACCTACGGAGAGGGCGAAAGGCCGGGAGCGGTACTAGCACAGTTACTCAAAAAACGTCGAGAAAAAACGGTAGTCGCAGAAATCAAGACAGCAGAGGGAGATACACTCACTGAAGAGGCAGCCATAGCAGGGAGGTTTAGGCAATATTACTCACTGCTCTACTCTACTCGTAGCGGAGGGACTGAGGCGGAAATCTTGGACTATCTAACTCATATAAAGTTGCCATGGCTAACGAACACGCATCGAGAATTCCTGATGCGCCCCCTAGAGAGGGAAGAAATTACTTTGGCTTTATCAGGCATGAAATCGAGCAGTGCGCCGGGTTCAGACGGCCTAACTGTCGCTTTCTACAAGGCGTACTTGGACCTGCTATTGCCACACTTAGCCACTCTCTTCGACGACATGTGTGTGTCGGGCACTATGCCACCTTCGATGAGAGAGGCGATCATTGTAGCCATCCTGAAACCGGGCAAGCACCCTTAGGAATGTGCATCCTATCACCCGCTTTCCTTGCTTAACGTCGATACAAAAATCTTTGCGAAGATCCTGGCAAACAGGCTGGTCCCTTTGATCCCGACACTTGGCGCCCCGGAGCAGGCGGGGTTTGTACCGGGTCGAAATCTTACTTATAATTTGCGAACGGTGTTCGGAGCGGTGCAGCACACTAAGCCGGAGATTTCAGCGGTGGCAGTTTTTCTAGTCATGGAGAAAGCCTTCGACTCTGTCGAATGGCCCTTTATGAGACAGGTGTTGACGAGGATGGGCCTGGGGGAAGTCTTTCTGCAGCTTATAGGTGTATTGTACAGTGCGCCCACAGCCCAGATCAAAATTGGTAATTTGGTGACTGATGCTATACATATCACTAGGGGCACACGACAGGGCTGCCCGTTGTTGCTGATACTATATGCTCTGGTGGCAGAACCTTTAGCTTGTGCGCTTCGGGAATACCATAGGTATAAGGGTGAACGTTTCCCGGGCTACAAACTTATCGTCTCTACATACGCGGACGATACGCTCCTATATATCCGTGACCCAGAGCGCAACCTTTCCCCTGTTCTGCACGAAGTGGTGCGCTTCGGTGCGGTGTCTGGACTATGAGTAAATTGGCCGAAGTCTATCGTATTTCCCCTTACCCCTGCCACGACGCAGTTTGAGCCTGACTACCCGCTGCAGTGGTCGACGGACTTGGTGCGATATCTAGGTATCAAGGTGCACTCGGACTCTGAGGTCGTATTTCGGGAAAACTACGGGGTAGCGATTAGTAAATTGGATGATGAGGTGGAAGGCTGGATTCGACTACCTTTATCCTTGATGGGCAGAATTTCTATAATGAAAATGGTGGTACTGCCTCGCTTTCTGTTTCTTTTCTCTAATATCCCATTGGTACTTCCAGCCGCATTCTTCAAAAGGCTCACAACATTGATGATTAAGTTAGCTTGGGCTGGCAAGCAACCGCGGGTCAAATGGCAAATCCTTACCTTACCGTATCACATGGGGGGGCTTGGGGCCCATGATTTGGACTTATACTATAGGGCGGCGCAAAGTGCACTGGCTTACCACTGGATGCATGGTTCACTGGACACCCCACACTTACGCATAGAGAGGGTTGTGGCCTCCCCTCGCCCATTGCCTGCTCTGCTTTTCTCGCCCCCAGACTGTAGGACGGGGATACTTGACTCAATCAACGCGACTACGCATGCCTGGCACCATCTTTTAAAGTTACAGGCGGGTGCCATACTGTATTCCCCGCTTGCTCCACTGGACTGGTGCCACTGGTTGCCCCCATGTAGGGATAGGGGAGTTGTGAAAGCGCTCAACTCAATAGAGATCCGGACTATAGGGAACTTATTTGAAGGTGGCACAGCGCGAAGCTGGGAGGACTTGGTGACCGGAGACGCAGCGTCCACCCTTCTTACCAAATTTCAGTTCCATAGAACTCGACACGCGTTGATACAAATCTTGGGGGATGACTTGGCTGAACCGCCGGAGTTGACTTCCTTGTCTTACGTCATCAAAACTGACGACCCGACGCGTATAGTATCTAAAATATATAAACTGACTATGTCCTATAGAGAGAACTACTTCACTAAAGCCCGCTTAGCTTGGCAGAGGGACTTAGATAGAGACATTGACGACGCAATGTGGACGTACTGCTGCACCAGCACGAAACTTATCTCCCTGAATGGTAGACACCGTCTGATCCACTTTAAATATCTAAATAGGGTTTACTATACTCCAGAAAGGTTGTGCAGATATGGCCTCAGAGAAGAGTCGAGGTGTGAGCGATGCAGCGAAAGGTTGGCCGACTTTCTGCACCTGGCATGGACCTGCCCGGGGATTGCTAGATTCTGGGAGTGAGTGTTTAACAGAGGTGATTGGACTGGAGCTCGCGCCGGAGCCGACATTGGCGTTGCTGGGCTATTCCAAACCAATACCTAAAGGGGTACGCAGATTAGTCAACATGGGGATGCTGTTAGCCAAACGTAGAGTGGCGTTGTGTTGGTCGAGAGGACCGACTCCTCCGATTGCTCAGTGGGCGAACGACATGCTATATTGCGGTACTCAAACGGAGAACTATAGTGTTCTTCTCCCTCCCCGCAATAGGCCTAAGAACTTTTGGGCGCTGTATAGAACATACAGGGCGACTAAGGCAGGGGACGGTGCGCCCACTGAAGGGGTACAACAAGAACCGAGAGCGAACAGCCTTGAGGTTTAGTGACACAAGCGCGGCTCTGGTGGAGGCAGAGGGAGTAGAGGGTTGCATATAGAGGCACTGTGGAGCGAGTCCTTAAGTCATGGGTACTCACAAACTTTCTCTCGGGGGCCAAATTTACAGTGTGGTTTGTGGCCGAGGGCCGCACCGGTGGGGGCGGGGTCAGTGGGGGAGGGGGGCGGGGCTAGAGCAAAAAAAATAACTATGACCATGAGGTTGAACACAGGCCCCTGCAGCGGACGCCTTCATCCACTGAGCCACCAGACCCGGCATACACACATCTCTCTATCTATCTATCTCTCTCGCTCTGTCTCTGTCTCCCTCTCCCTCTCTGTCTCCCTCTCCGTCTCCCTCTCCGTCTCCCTCGCCCTCTCTGTCTCCCTCTCCCTCTCTGTCTCCGTCTCCCTCTCTGTCTCCCTCTCTGTCTCTGTCTCCCTCTCCCTCTCTGTCTCCCTCTCCCTCTCTGTCTCCCTCTCTGTCTCCCTCTCCCTCTCTGTCTCCCTCTCCCTCCCTCTCCGTCTCCCTCCCTCTCCGTCTCCCTCCCTCTCCATCTCCCCCTGTCTCCCTCTGTCTCCCTCTCTGTCTCCCTCTCTGTCTCCCTCTCTGTCCCTCTCTGTCTCCCTCTCTGTCTCCCTCTGTCTCCCTCTCTCTCTCTGTCTCCCTCTCCCTCTCTGTCTCCCTCTCCCTCTCTGTCTCCCTCCCTCTGTCTGTCTCCCTCTCTGTCTCCCTCTCTGTCACCCTCTCTGTCACCCTCTCTGTCACCCTCTGTCTCCCCCTCTCTGTCTCCCTCCCTCTGTCTGTCTCCCTCTGTCTGTCTCCCTCTGTCTGTCTCCCTCTGTCTGTCACCCTCTGTCTCCCCCTCTCTGTCTCCCTCTCTCTCTGTCTCCCTCTCTCTCGGTCTCCCTCTCTCTCGGTCTCCCTCTCGGTCTCCCTCTCTCCCTCCCTCCCTCTGTCTCCCTCCCTCTGTCTCCCTCCCTCTGTCTCCCTCCCTCGGTCTGTCTCCCTCTCTGTCACCCTCTGTCTCCCCCTCTCTGTCTCCCTCCCTCTGTCTGTCTCCCTCTGTCACCCTCTGTCTCCCTCCCTCTGTCTGTCTCCCTCTCTCTGTCACCCTCTGTCTCCCTCCCTCTGTCTCCCTCCCTCGGTCTGTCTCCCTCTCTGTCACCCTCTGTCTCCCCCTCTCTGTCTCCCTCCCTCTGTCTGTCTCCCTCTGTCACCCTCTGTCTCCCTCCCTCTGTCTGTCTCCCTCTCTCTGTCACCCTCTGTCTCCCCCTCTCTGTCTCCCTCCCTCTGTCTGTCTCCCTCCCTCTGTCTGTCTCCCTCTCTCTGTCACCCTCTGTCTCCCCCTCTCTGTCTCCCTCCCTCTGTCTGTCTCCCTCTGTCACCCTCTGTCTCCCCCTCTCTGTCTCCCTCCCTCTGTCTGTCTCCCTCTCTCTGTCACCCTCTGTCTCCCCCTCTCTGTCTTCCTCCCTCTGTCTGTCTCCCTCCCTCTGTCTGTCTCACTCTCTCTGTCACCCTCTGTCTCCCCCTCTCTGTCTCCCTCCCTCTGTCTGTCTCCCTCTGTCACCCTCTGTCTCCCCCTCTCTGTCTCCCTCCCTCTGTCTGTCTCCCTCTCTCTGTCACCCTCTGTCTCCCCCTCTCTGTCTCCCTCCCTCTGTCTGTCTCCCTCCCTCTGTCTGTCTCCCTCTCTCTGTCACCCTCTGTCTCCCCCTCTCTGTCTCCCCCTCTCTGTCTCCCTCCCTCTGTCTCCCTCCCTCTGTCTGTCTCCCTCCCTCGCTCTGTCTGTCTCCCTCGCTCTGTCTGTCTCCCTCGCTCTGTCACCTCACCCACGTGTGTGTCAGTGTGCTGTTTTTAGTATAGCGCGATCCAGGTCCTAGGTGGGGCGTCAGGGCGCGTTATAGCAACTAGAACAATTTGTGTACAGCAAGAAGGAAAACAGAAGGTGTGACAGAGCTCTAAAGTAGTACTGCATACTAAGCCTATTAATAAATAGCATGAGGTCTGCATGAACAAAACAGAGACAAGTAAATACACATAATCTCAAAATGCTGCAGAGCAATAACAGCGACGCACTTGCTGGAGTCTGGAGCAGATTAGGTGAACTACCAATTGATAACAGCCGTACCTGCTGCCTGTCTCAATGATATATATCAGTGATTGACAAGGTCAGGTATTTTTTCGTGGTGCAGAGAAAATATATTCACAGAGGTTCATAACGATATAAAAGCAAAAACATAGCAGGCACTATATAGATAGGGGATCGGGCTAATACAGCCACCAACAGATTACCAGCATGTCTGGACCTAATGGGGATAAAGTTTCCTTAGGACTCTGTCTGTCTCCCTCGCTCTGTCACCTCACCCGCGTGTGAGTCAGCCCGGGCTGGGCTGAGACAGCTTCCCGGGCACACACACAGCCGCACCCGAGTACTTCACAGGTCTTTAAAAGACCATTCACTTGTTAATGAGGCTTTGTTGTATTTCACCTCTTCTTAGCGCCCCTGCATCTCCACTCAGAGTGGAGATGCAGGGGCGCTAAGAAGAGGTGACATACAACAAAGCCTCATTAACAAGTGAATAGTTTTTTAAAGAATCGTCCGGCCCCTATAGAGCGCTGCTGCAACCGGCGGTGTTTGCGGACACTTAAAAAAAAAAAAAAAAAAACACAGGTAGGATAGCTGCAAGGTCCGCGGGCCGCCAAGGAAGGCTTGCCGGGCCGCTGGCGGCCCGCGGGCCGTACTATGAGTACCCGTGCCTTAAGTTATCTTCATGACACTTTCGGGACTGGTCCTGAAACGGAGGGGGCGATCATGGTTGGGTGGGTGGTGCGGGTCGACAACGAAATGTAATGAGATTCTACTTGCCTGCTGCATTATTTGGAAACTATGTTGTATGGGTATTGTATTCTTCTGGTAATTGCAACTGTCGTATGGATGGAAATGTGTCCTTTGTTTATTGTGCATAAATTAATAAAGGTTTTCTAAAACAAAAAAGTATGGAGCACAAAGACAACTCACTCGAGTAATACTTCAGCAGCACCACAGGTACCAGAGGGCCGTGTGGACGCCCACGCCCACGGGGGCAGGTACTAAACGAAGCAATTCATGTGCGCTTGATGCCTTTGACTCCAGTTATGCCTGTGACAAAGGGCTTGTAGCCGGAAACGCGTCGGCTAGAAAATGGACTGGGGGTTCTCTGTTCCTCACGCTGGCAACCTCCAATAAAAAGGATGATTGTTAAAAAAAAAAAAAAGAAATTCAACCTATGTTTTTATTGCTAAACCCAAGAGCAATATGCTTCAGCTCAAATTTTATGGAACCCCTTCAACGCCACATTGAGAAGCATAATGTAAGAAATTGGGTTGTTGGTTGATTGGGGTGGGAGCCCTGGTCAAGCAGCAACCACAGTCCTTGTCAGGGTAAGGCACAAGCAAACCACAAGTTAACCTGTGCTCAGCACTCTGGTAACTTGGCACAGAGCAATCAGGCTTAATTTAGAGACAATGTGTAAAGTATTTGTGCAACACTTTAAA
This sequence comes from Calotriton arnoldi, assembly GCA_963921515.1. Classification (NCBI taxonomy): domain Eukaryota; kingdom Metazoa; phylum Chordata; class Amphibia; order Caudata; family Salamandridae; genus Calotriton; species Calotriton arnoldi. The sequence continues at coordinate 85,636 of CAWUFW010000324.1, forward strand.
CAGTAATAAAGTGAAATCATCACACAAAAGGGATCCCACACCAGGTTTGAAAAATAAAGTGATTTTTAATAAATAAAACCAGACCAAAACAACAAAAATCCAATCAGTAGATCTGTAGAAATGCAAATTTCAAGAATTTAGTGAAAATAGAGCAAAAAAGCACAAACCCCAACTGTGGATATGCGGTTGCGGGAGCCCGGGACAAAGTCACAAGTTCAGGCCGACCGCAATTGAGCGCGGGCCAGCTACAGGGACTCAGTTAGTGTCCAGTATTTATACTCAATTGTACCTCTGAATTGTGGAGAAGCTGCAGGGGCAGTCCTTTGACATGCACAGGTGCCTTCCTTTCCCTGGCTCCAGACTAACTACAGGGGGTATACATCCCTTTGTGTGGAGGCAGGCTATTCAAGTGTAAGTGTGGCTGTTCCCAGCTATCCCTCCTATCCTGCCAGTGATAGACCATGCAGGCACACCTAAGCTCCCTATTGTGTGTGACTGTCTAGGAGGAATACACAAAGCCCAACTGTCAACCACACCCAGCCATGTGATCCAGAGACAGGTTGCAGACACCAAATAGCTAAGGCAGGAAAATGCCAACTTTTCAAAAGAGGCATTTTCAAAATTGTAATTTAAAATCTGACTTCACTATGAGTTAGGATTTTGAATTTCAATTCCAAAGACACCAAACATGAACTCGTTACTTGTTCCCATTTGGCAATTACAGCTTATTAATTGTAATCAGGTAACTTCAATGTTATCCTATGGGAGAGGTAGGTCTTGCAGTAGTGTAAAACGAATTTGAGAGTTTTTCACTACTAGTACATGTAAAACTTAAAAGTACATGTCCTACTTTTCACATACATTGCGCCATGCCCTCTAAGCTGTCCAGGGCCTACCCTAGGAGTGACTTATATGTATTAAAAAGGAAGGTTTGGGCCTGGCAAAGGTTTATTTCACCAAGTCGAAATAGCAGTTAAAAACTGCACACACACACAGGCTGCAATGGCAGGCCGGAGACATGTTTAAAGTGCTACTTAAGTGGCTGTCACAATCAGTTCTGCAGGCCCACTGGTCGCATTTAATTTACAAGCCCTGGGCACAGATATTTCCGCCTCACTGGGGACTTACAAGTAAATTAAATATGCCAGTGCAGACATTTGGAGAACTAGACACCCAGAGCTATTGGAGGGTACGTGTGCGTCAGCGTACCATGGGGCATGGTCGCGGCTAGACTTCTGGCTGGTGTCGCGTTACATCTCTGCCTGGACCTCTGATAGCACACACTACCCCAGAACATTGTCTGATCACGCTCCTTGCCTGCTGCAGGTGACGATTCCGAACACCCAACCCCCAATGTATAGTTGGAGACTGGCCCCTAATGCACTACTAGACTCGGCCTTTAGAGAGGAGATACAAAAGGATATTGAAGAATTATTTGATATGAATAATGGTTCTGTGTCCACACATGCGACACTGTGGGAGGCGTTGAAGGTGGTGGTGCGGGGCAAGAGCATATCACGCCAGGCAGGGGTGCTTAAGGCCATAAGGTGCACACTGGCCTCTCTAGAAACCCATATTAGAGAGCTGGAGACTGAATATTATAATGCAGAGAACCCCACAATATTACCTAAAATTAGGGAGGTAATTTCTGAATTTGAAGAAGAGGCACAACGAGAGGTAAAATTCCTAGGAACGTACACACAAGCTAGGCGCTACGGGGAGGGTGACAGGCCGAATTTGTTGCGACCGCCGCGCACAACTACATATAGATACGAAATAATTGGCGGCGATTCCACTGTGATAAGAGGCCCGTGTGAGGTTCTTGACGAATTTACGAAATATTACACCAAATTATACACTGCCACGCACCGCGGGGAGCCGGAGGGGCTTCTGCAATTTCTTGAGTCTATAGAGCTGCTTTGGCTGAGCAGGGCCCATAGAGAGTATCTAGACGAGCCCTTCACTGCGCATGATATACTACAGGTGATAGGCAGTCTACCTGCAGCCAAGGCCCCTGGCTCTGATGGGTTAACCACTGAATTTTATAAGGCATACGCGGATTTACTGGCGCCTCACCTATTAGAGGTATTCCAGGAAGCGCAGGATACTGGCGAGCTACCACCATCAATGCGCAAGGCGATAATCCTAACGCTTTTGAAACCGGGGAATCCAGGCCACGAAATGGACTCTTACAGGCCGTTATCATTAATATACATAGATGCAAAAATGTACGCGAAGTTACTGGCCAACAGGTTGCAGACCTTGCTCCCTATGAGCGCGACACCCGATCAATCCGGGTTTATTCCCGGCAGATCCACGGCCCATAATCTTCGCACCTTCTTCACTGTGTTACACTACCTAAACCCTAACACTAAGGCGCTCGTGGCGTTCCTCCATGCCACGAAAGCGTTCGACACGTTGGAATGGCCCTATTTGTTCACCGTACTGGGGAGGATGGGACTCAGTCGGCGAGACAGCGCATGAACGGTATGATCTCAAATCCCTTTGCTATATCTCGCGGAACGCGACAGGGTTGTCCCCTATCCCCGCTACTGTTCGCTATAGCAATGGAACCGATAGGGCCCAGGATCCGCCAACATCATACAGCTAGAGGGTTGGGGTTCAGCTCTAGGGGGCTATTGATTTCGTTATATGCAGACGATATGACTCTGTATATAAACGACCCGGAGGTCAACCTCAAGCCACTACTCAGAGAGCTCACAAAATTTGGCGGCCTCTCAGGTATATTCGTAAACTGGTCCAAATCGACCCTGTTTCCCCTTACGTTGGCAACTAAGCCCTTTGATCAGGAATTCCCGCTGAAATGGGCATCTGGCCCGGTCAAGTATTTAGGTATTTGGTTGAGCCGTGATGTGCAAGAACTTTGGACTCTGAATTATGGCCGTGCTGTAGCCTGGTTGGAAGGGAAGGTAGGGTTGTGGGCCAAGCTACCCCTCTCTCTTGCTGGCAGAATAGCCATAGCGAAGATGGTCATATTGCCCAAGTTTCTGTATTTATTTATCAATGTCCCACTTCCGCTGACTTAGGAGTTTTTTAAAACCCTTCGATCTCTCATGATCTCCTTGGTCTGGGCGGAGAGGCAAGCACATGGTACCTGGGAGATACTCACTCTTCCCCTAGAGCTGGGGGGGCTAGGGGCCCCGGACATGCCACTATACGCATATTGTGCACAAGGGCAGTTTTTGCACTTCTGGTTACATCCCGTCCCTTTCCAGCCCCACGTGGCTGTCGAGGCGGACATAGCAGCTCCTGTTCCTCTCCAGGTAGCCATTTATAAAAAGTACAGCAGGCCTAAGGACGAAGTGGACACTGTGGAGACTCTGCGGTGGGCCTGGGATAGGCTACGCATTAGGGCTGGCCTGGAGACTCTCTACGCTCCGTCCATCCCTTTGCCTTACAATCCGCAATTCCCAGCCCTGGCTGATGCTGGAAACGTGACATTGGCGAAATCAATGGGACTCGAAACATTCGCAGACCTATACCCAGAAGATGAGTTCTGCATTCCACCAGATTTTGGTACAGAGGGCCCAAAGAATTTTTCGGCACTTTTTCTCTACTTCAAGATCAGTGCCACATGTAGGCAAATGCACTCCTCCTTCCCAAAACCCCTTGAACAGCTACCAGTGCTAGAACAGTTGATAAACACGACTAGCTCCAGCAGACTTATAACACGGCTACACGGTTCTATGCAAAACACAGCACCCCTGGTCGTACCCAAGGCTCAGCAAGACTGGAATGTAGAGCTTGATGGTCAGGTGACGGATGACAAATGGGTTTTCTGCTGCGGCCAACTCCAAGTACTTTCACCCAATTATAAATTGAGATTAATACACTTCAAATATCTGCATAGGTTTTACAGAACCCCTAGTCAGCTTTCCCGCATGGGGTTGCGACCAGATGCTAGATGCTGGAGATGTGGGTATACCCCTGCCTCCTTTTTACATATGGCCTGGCACTGCCCACTCATCGCCGCTTTTTGGACTGCTATCTTCAATAAGATCCATGATATACTAGGGACACCAAGCGTACCGCATCCTATCATAGGGCTTTTGGGCTATGTTAAAGACACTAAGGCCGAGCACCGTAAATTGCATGCTCTACTACTCTTGATGGCCAAACGAAGGGTGCCCATACATTGGGGGGAAAAGAGGGCGCCTGCGATAAAGGCTTGGATTAAAGATATCACATTTAGCCATACTCAGTTGTCAACCTTTTGTGAGCTGAAGCCTGTAGCTTCCAAGCCAAAAGATATTTGGGAGCCTTTCCTGGACTGGCTGAAAACACTGCAGGAAGACGTACCCACCTCCCCCAATCGGGCTGCGGTCGCCATCACACTGCCATTGGAAGCGCACACAGTTGCACACGTAGTTTAGTCCAACTCTCTCAGTTGATTGATGTCTCTTGCATTACACAGGTTATGTATGGTGGGTTCCAGAAATGTATTAGTTGAAAACTTTGCTGTGCCATATTCTCCGGGGGATCCGACCCGATGCCTTTTGTAGCTGACATGCTGTTATGTAATATGTACTAAGCCTCCTGTCCTTTTTTCAATAATATATTTTGTTTTCGTTGTTGTTTTGTTTTTGGTTCGATTGCTCACACACGTAGAACTATGCTGCAGTTTTGCTCTCCTGACTTGATAACGTGAGCTGTATGTGTTTTATAAAAATGTCAATAAATAAAGTTAAAAAAATATATATATGCCAGTGCAGTATAAGCCAATCTTACCAAGTTTCAAGGAGAGAGAACAAACACTTTAGCACTGGTTAGCAGTGGTACAGTGTGTAGAGTCCTAAAGCCAGCAAAAATGAAGTCAGCAAACAGGAGGGTTGAAGGCATAAAGTTAGGGGGTAAACCATGCCAAGATTGCCAGGTCTAACACGTGCCCCCCCAGCTGAAAGTGGGGAGAACTACTGTTGTAGGGATTCTGCACAAACACAGAACTATGCGCAGGATTATGGGACCTTGGTGTATAGGGACTGAGTCTTCCTACCACCTTAGTACCCACGAGCCCAGGACCGACTAACTATAGTGTCTCATTTGCTCTCCTATTCACTCACAGAGAAACAAATGATTAGACACCCCAGAAAACAACACTCCCAGATCTCTCAGGAATCGCGGTAACAAGACACACCCTTTCGCTCTCATTCTTGTACTTGTCCACAATAAGATCTGACAGAGACACAAAATCGGTTAAAATATTTATTTTAACTAACGTGCCCTAGCATGCAGTATACGTGCCACAACAAGCAGGCAAATGCATAGAACAAATACAGTCAGCATAGCAGCTAGTCCATAAATCATAAAGGGAGATGTCATCATGGAAAGACAATAGAGCCTAACCTCCCTCCCTTGCTAAGAAGCAGTATTATTATATATTAGAAGATCTCTGGGCTTTGTCAGCAGATCCCATACCTTAGCCTATAGATGGTAGATCTACATCATAGGTGCTGTCTCGCTTTTCTCCCTGGAAAGGTCCCTCTCCAAATGTGTGCTACCTATTCGTGTATTCTAATAAAACCAAAGTGCGTTTGTCCAAACAACAGCTGCATCGGTATGTTTTGTCTAAGGGCTAAGGCCTGGCCAGAACAAAATAACAAGGGGCATTGTTGTGCGACCTTGCACATAATGTTCAGTCAAGGTCCCAGCAACATGCAGAGAGTGAACTCAGCGATGAGTTCTCATGTGAAAACAGCCATAGAAAGTATTGCAAAAAATAAAGACGTGTAGTAACGTGCGCAAAGCAGCAGGCAGGCTGCAGCGTGCTCATGCTAACATAGTAAAAACGACAATGTCCCTATGGGCCACGTGGCACCCTCCCCTTGGCCAGGTCAGTAGCACTATGCCAAAACAAACATCAGAGATAAGCAGAGGCAAAGCGTCTCAGTTTCAGTCCAAATAGGAAATTCGTGTGTACTGTACAAAAAACATATATTCAAAAATAAAAGACAGCCAATCGGGTACCCGAGAACATATCCATTCACAGCTGCTCTTCAGATTCAGAAATGTTGCGGCAAAAGCGGAATGCCATAAACTCCAGTATGTTGTCTGAACCTTCCATAGTAAAGAGGTATGCCATCCAATTGAGCAAGTCAAACGAGCACACATGCTCCTCATATCCAGAAGCTGTTAGGATCATACAGGGCAACCTGCGCTAACTTCGATGAAACTCCGGTCAATGAGGCGCTGCACACGAGCACAGGTACTCAAGTCTGCCGTTGGTCCAAGTAGAGGATCACACACCAGGCACTTACCCTTGGAATATTCCTGGTCATGGGCCTTTAACAGGCCCATTAACAGTTCGTAATCCAGGGCAGCGCGGGTTGTATTGGAGAGGCAGACATCCAGGGCCCATTCGTAAGGGCACCGCAGGTAGTGGAACACAGGTTGCACGCCGGTGAAGTAGGCATAGCGGAAGGTCAGCCAATAGTCGATGTCAAGAGCTTGTGATGGCATTGCAGTAAAAAGCTGGCGCATCCGGTCACGATACAGCTGCAACTGGACCGGGTTTGGCAGCTCCACAGATCGAGCAGCCATTGCGAAGTAATAATAGCAATGCAAGTACCCTGCAAATCAGCAGGAGCACCGGGTAAACCCTCCGAAGGTGCTGGAAAAAATAGAATGAATAAAAGCGGGTATTAAGCCAAAAATAGTCTGAAAGGAGGTGACAAGGCCGGATCCCACAAGTTTAAAAAAGTGGGCAAGACCCTCTGTATCGGACGCATTAAATATTTGGTGGATTAATTCTCCAAAATGGAGTGGGAGATTCGTGTTTAGCAGTGAGTGAATCTCACTTGCAGTTCTCTCGAGCTGATGTGAGAGCCCCTTCTTGTTGAAACAATAGCGCTTTGAGTCTGCTTATCTCATTGAAATCTGTTTTCAAAGTTGGAATGGAAGGCCAAAGTGAACTATCTACAATCCCATGCGGGGGTGGAAACAGGACACTGCTGCAACATGTAACTCGTTGGGAAACTGTTACTATATACGGGATGCCAGCCCGCAAGCCGCAGCAGTCATGGTTATTCAAAATGAGATAACTTCCGTTAGAAAGCAAAGTTAGCACAGGAATATCAGGGACAGGGGTACCTTTTAAAAAACAAGCCAGATTAGGGGCCAAAATGTTACAGGCGCCGTGAAGTTTAACTTGTTTACAGACTAGGGAATGTCCTACTGTGGAATGGCAATCCTCCCCTGTAAGGAAAACTTCCTTATCCGCGCGTTGACATCTAAATATGAAAGACAACGACCATAATTCATTAATATAGCTACTGCCGAGGGGCTCATATCTACCAACCAGATAATGTTTCATGCAGGCTGTAAAGTGAAAAAGTGACATAGGCAGTGAAATAACCCCATGTATTAACCACACAGTTGAATCGGTCTCTGCTACAGAAAATGGTAACTGTTCTAATTGTTCAATATGTAACAATGTGTATGTGGCGTCCTTCATTGACATTTATTTCTGTTTATCAGTCAAATTAAATGGCAAAAACAGTGCAGAAGCATTCAGGTAATCCCACGGTACTTTTCCACTTTTGAGCGTTTGTAAGGTCCATGCAAATTGCATTACAGAACGTAACTGATTTTGACCATGACACAAAACAGACACATCACGTTGAACAATGTCAATGACTGATGATACAATATTATCCAATGTATATATACGAGAAGAGAGTGTATTAATGCTGTTATCAACAACTGCAAGAACGTTTTCTAAATTAGCCTGGTCAATTTGGCGCAGGCGGACCACTGCTTCTATTTGCGATAGCTTCCAAAATTCATTATAGGCTTTATAAACAAAACGTTTTGATCAAGGGGACTTTGGACCTAAAAGAAAATCATCAAGATCTATGTCACCTGCCAAGAGAGAAAGGTGTTGTTTCACAGATGACAGTGTGGAATGTTCCAGCCATTCCTGACACAATTTACCCACCGAGTATGTGGTAACTGTATGTGAATGTGGGAAATGTGGATCAGGTCTGCTTTGTGTAAACCCCTGTGTAGTATTCAGAAAGCGTAATTGACATGCATTGGAGTTTGTTGGCCACAGTAACCATCCCAAAGGGCCAATAGTGGAAGAGTTAAGTGTGCCATTCTGAAACATGACAGCTACGTCTTCAATTGTATAGTTGGTATGTGTTTGCCATGTGTCATAAGGGGCCAATGATGGAAAGGAGGGACTATTCAGATTTTTGGCTGTGGCTAAACCAAAACAAGTAGTCAGTTGTACCGTCTCATTTAAAAATATTAGCTGAGACGGTATCAGACATGCGCGATGCAATGACTCAGTGCCCTGCACTTGGCAATTTTTGGTACCCCAGATGGATTTTAAATCAATTGTGTCCTTCCAATACTCATAACCTTTCACGGACAAATCATTTATGAAGGACAAGGAGTAAACTAATTTAGTACGGGTCAGCATACATTTAGTGCGGGACGGTAGCTTTAGTTTGTAGTAATATGACTAAGGATTCTGAAAGATTGTAACCAGGCAAATATATAAATTTACTCTTTTGGGCCTTTGAACTACCCTGTAACGGTGTTGGGCAATGCTCCCATTGGGTGTAATTAAAAAATGGTCTCTGAGTACTGGTTTTGTGCAAAATATGATGGCCATAATGTTGATAACAGAACAAATCGGCATAATTTGCAGAATTTAAATCCAAATCTTCAGTGTCAAAAGCAGTATAATATTTCAAGTCAGAGAACAATGAATGAACAGCATGAATATCCCAGTCATCAGAGTGTATGCCAGGCAAAACCACATCTCCTAAGGAAACGCGGAAAACGTATGGAATGTTCAAAATTTCGATCGGGTCATGGATATCGAATGCAATTTTATCCCAAACAATGCCATCAACAACTGGGAATTCTGAAATATTAACTAGGGCCTGATATCATTTTATTTTGTGAGGTGACGTGTGTGGGGCCAGAACACTGTCAACCAAGTTCACAGCAGAGCGTTCAGGTAAGTAATGGCCATGAATCAAGAGGAAAAACACAGTCATGAACCCAATCCACATGAAGAGGAACACCATAGTCAGCACCATCCAGACATAAGTCCAGGGCGGGACCAGGTAAGTATTTTTGAACCAGGAGATGAAAGGACTTGTACGTGTAGGGGGCTCTTACACAGATGATGACAAAGAAGATGTATCAGAAGAAAAGCTAGTACGGTCTATATAGTAACCACTGGACCCCAGCTGAAACAACAGGGGTTGTTCTTCATTGGATGGTGAACGAATTTACTTTCAGGAATGTCAATGATCACATCAACTGGAGGAGAAGCATACTCCGTATCCACAGATGTGGATGTTGAAGGCAAAACGGGCAACAAATCAATTGAAGATTCCATCTCCGCCTCCATTTGTTGGGGATTAGTCGAAGAAACAGAAGCCATAGGATGCAGTTAAAGATCTCGGCGTGGAATTCTTGGAGGCATACTATTCAGTATCGGCCATATGGTGTAGCTTGACATGTTCAATGGAAATTTAACTAGATGGATACTGGATGAGCAGCAGTCAGGAGATCTCCATGGACACGTTCTTGGGACTGACAGCACGAGATCAATGAGAACAGGATATGAAACATGTAGGTGAATTGTGCTGCACCTTGATAGACACAACTGAGGAATTAACGAAGTCTTCTGACTCAATCGTGATATTGAGACCTGATGATGTCCGTAGGGACAAAACGTGTTGGCTGGGCTGCGTTGACTGCTTTTGATGAAAAGCATTGATTGAATAAAAAAGTTGGATCCATTAAGAAACACAAGACTCCCAAGTGATTATTTTTTTAATGGACTGACGATAATTAAGGAATGAACAGTATTATTCTTTGAATTTTGGAAAGACAATTCAAGGATGGACTTCTACACGCTCCTTTTCTTCTAAAATTGGATTTTGCATGAACGTGGCCCTGGGGCAATGTGACTGCTTAAAGTTCAGCGTGAGAGTATGTTAATGGAATTGTCCTGATATCACACCAGTGCGCCCTTGGTCTTAGCCCACACTGCCAGTTGCAGAATTTTGGATTATACTATTCAGTATCGGCCATATGGTGTAGCTTGACATGTTCAATGGAAATGTAACGATTCTCCTTATGACCAGGTAGTGGAGGCAGAATCACAGTACAGGTGCCTTTCAAACCAAGGACTCTGACCGGTGCACGATATCATGGACCAAATTCTTTTTTGCTATCCACCTTTTCTCGGGCCAGATCTCCAACTTTAGGAAGCCAGCAAGAAACAGGAATCAGCACCGCTGCACCCGTGGAAGACGGCAAATGGGCTTTTGCTTGTGAATCACAAGCTTTTTGTAGGTCCTGTAGCACAGCACAATGGTTATCTACGTCAAAGGTTGCGGCAGCCGCCACAACATCTAGACCATCAAGGTCTGGAACAAACATTTTAATGCCAAAGAGCATTTCGTTTGGGGTCCACCCACCCAGAGATCTTCTTGGGAGATTATTAATTGCACGTTGGACTCCATAAAGGTGAGTCAGCCAGCCCCTGCCAGTAACTAAAACCCTAACTGTTAAAGATTGCTTTAAGTGACGGTTTATTCGCTCCACAACAGAATTGCCCTCAGGCCGATATGGAGACGAGAATTGCACCTGCACCCCCAGAGACTTCATCGCATCCCGGTAAGCCTTAGAGTCAAACGCAGGACCTTGGTCAGAATAGAAGGTGCCACAGGCAAATGTCCCGACAAAGACACGCAAATCTTTTATGACAGTTCGAGCGTCAGCACTGCCTTGCGGCCAAACCCAAAGGAATCTAGTGCACGAATCCACTGCAACCAAGATGTGTTTAAAAGCAATGTCAGACGTCAAAGGACCGCAGTGATCAAGATGAATGCAGCCAAATGGCTGATTAGAGAAGTAAAGTTGAGTATGTGGCGGACGTGCAACAGTAGAAGGCTTAATTTGTTGACAAATGTCACAAGAAAGAACATATTTACGTGCCTGTTGGTATAAACCATGCCACCAAAAACGTTGCTGCAAAAGGGAAATAGTCGCTGTACTCCGGCATGTGCAGAAGCAACGCCTTCATGCGCGGCTATTATCAAAGAAAGTCTGCAGTCATCGTTGGGAATCAGTCGATTCCCAATGGATGGAATAGTCACAAACGGAACTTGATCAGATGACAAGTGGTATGAGTAACATGAAGGAAAACCTTGGGGGAACTCCGTCCCCTCTTTTGTCACAGCTATAGTCGCCAGAATATCATCATCAATTTTAGTCATGGACCTTGTGACTGCCGCTACTGAACAAGTGGCTCCTGCAGATTTGGCTGCTCATCAGCCATAGAGTTACCAACAGTATGGGCTCCCACACACTGATGACCTAACGTATGAATAACATGTGTGAGCGGCAAACGTTCCTTAAGAGCGGCCACCCGAACCCAAAGTGTTTTATGCTTAATTCTTAATTGCGCTACCTTTAGAATCACAAAAATCCTTTTGTAGCCAGAAGAACAAATTGTCATTGAAGGATTGTACACAGTAAAAGGAATCACACACTATAAGGGTGGGAACTTCAGGATCAGCGAATTCAAGAGCCAAAACCAAAGCACGTAGTTCTAGCAATTGAGCCGTGCAATCTCCTAGAGACTGTGTGTGAACCAAGGTGGATTTAAAATCCCCATCAACGATTTTCCCTGCCACAATCGCGCAGGCTGCAGAATAAGCATGTGTAGAACCCATGGCTGACTGCCCAGATCCATCAGTGTAAATTATGCCTTTGTACTGATCAAGAGGGAGTAATGATAAAGGAGGAGGATGACCATGTTCATATTGTAAAAACTCCTGTGTTTGCAAAGAAGGGTCAAACACAAAGTTGACATCAGCTGACGTCAAAGAACTGGCCCATTGTATCCAACGAGGATGCAAGGTTTTGGAATTCGGGACACTAGCCTTTGTCACTGCTTCTAAAGCAGGTACCGGTGAAACCATGAAAATGCGTTTACCTTGAGCCAGATAGCGTTCCTTAAGAATTGCCATCTGGACCGCTGTCAAAATCTTTTCTGTAGAAGAGAAACGCATCTCAGCAGGAGTATACAAATGCGATTTATATGCAATGGGGACAGTGTCCCCCTCATTGAACGTCAAGTAAGTAAAGCCTAACGCCTCTGGTACAATCCTTATGACCAAATTTGTAGAATTATCTTGTGTTAACAACAAGTTGGTCGCAAGCAGATCAGACTGCAGACACCGAAGAATTGCTGTATGTTCCGGAAGCCAACTGGAAGATGAAAAAGAAGGTTGTATCAAAAAGTAAAGAGGTTTGATACGCTGGGCATAATCAGGAATGTATGTCCTCCCGAAATTAAAAAAACCCAGCAAGGATTGCAATTTTTTAAATGTAGATGGAGGTTGCAATTGGGCACATGTCTCCAGAAAGTGGGGGGCCGACCCCCTACCTTCATTGTTGAGTTCGTAACCAAGAAAAAGAACCGCCAAGAAGGCGATGTGAGACTTAGCAAAATGGAATTTGTAACCAAAGTTTTCAAAATGTGTGATAATGCGGTCCACACACAAGAGATGCGGCTGTAATTCATCTTCCGTCAAGTATATGTCATCGACGTACGAGAAGGCATCGGGGGGATCTCATGCAAAAGGCTGCAAACACGCCAGGGCTATTCTTATATCCCATAGACAATCTCGCATATCGGCGCTGATTGCCCAACGCACTGAATGCGTTCAAATCACGGCTCTCAGGAGCCAAAGAGTGGCTGAAGAAGCCATTGGGAAATATCCAAAGTGGTTTTGTACTTTTTTCGAACGATGTTGTTCACTAACACAGAGCTGTGTGTGTTCTGAACCGCAAAGGTACGAACATGACTGTTCAAATGTCTGTAGTCTAAAACTATACGATATGAACCATCCGGTTTCAATATCGGAAAAAGAGGATTATTCATGGATGAAACACAGGGTTCAATCACGCCCTGATATGCCAATTGAGTCAAGATGTCACTTACGGACACTTTAGCGTCTCGCTTGATTGGATACTGTGGTTGGGGCTCGGGTGTAGAACGCAAAGGAATCACATGAACTGGCGAGCCCTCGTCCCAACCTGTCTGATTGCGATATAATGCCGGGGCTAAGGATAAAGCCCACTTGGAGGCATAAACCATTTTATCGTCATCAGGAACATATTGTGAAAAGCTGGGTAGAATAACATCTTCCCCTCTAGAGGAAGCTAGGACAAAAGGGGGAGGCCAATCAACCTCCACCAACAAAATATCATAGGAAGAAGAGAGATTTTCCCAAAACACTGCTTTAATCGGGTGTTTAATATCACCTTCAATTTGGAGGCTTACTTCATATAACCTATCAGGAGGGGCAACTCGAGTGTCAGCTGTTTCAACAGTAAGGAAAGTATCAGTTGCTTTCGCGTCCAGACGCTGGTGGAGTGTCTGCCGCACTATGGTAACTTCCGCTGCACAGTCAAGGAGGGTTACAGCCCAACTCCTGTTGAAGAGCAGAGTTCTCACCGTCTGAGGCATACTTTGCAGTCAAAGCGGCAACTTTTTTCTTCTGAAACTGGGTTCGATATTGAGGTGGTTCCACCTGCTTGACTTTTAGATCAAACTGGCAGTGCGGGTCACGTCAAGCTTGCGCAGACTCGCCCTGTCTGCGATCCTGACGTCCTCACCTGCCGAACTGTTGATCCGACGATTCCTGAAAGGAACGAGGAGAACGAGGATCAGGAACCTGAAACCTCTCTGGTGTCTTAATTTTAGAGTGGTCACGCAAATCGTATCTATGCTCAGAAGCGTCAGGTGGAGGAGAACCTGCACGTGAACCAGGCTTCTATTGTTGCTGCCGCTGCATCTTATTCCAAGCCTTCTTAGGAAAGACTGGACGACCCTCCTTTTCAGGAGGGTATTTATTCTGTGCCTGTGCAAATGGTTGAATCCCCAAGCTATTGCGACCCAAAGATGTATACACATCTGCAATAATAATCTGCAACTGACGCTGCCGATCCACTTCCGTCATCGCCGCCAGGCGTTGACGTACTTGTAAGCAAACCGCTTCACCTTTAATGTTGGCCAGAATCATATCGGAGACAATAGGGAACATCCCCAATAACTTCATCCCCAAATCCAGGGCTGGACCAGCCCCGTGTTCATCCTGTACCTTTTTCAGAATGCTCGGTAGAATGCTCATGGAGGGGGTGCCAAAGCACAGTGTATACACCGAAGCAAACACAGTCCCCCAGGTGGTGCAGTCAGCTAAAGCGGGAATCAGAAAACTCGGCAAACTCATTGTAAAGATCCTGTGTTTTTCAACAGGAGTTGTGTGTGGAAAAACAGCTTCAAGTTTCTTAAATTTTTGTGCAAGCCAAAATTGCAAGTGATCACGATTTTGAGGACGTTTGCCCATCACCGAATTAATCATGACGGGCCTAATCACCAAACCGCCACCATGTCCTGGTGGTGGAGGAATAGCTCCAGCTGGAGCCACCTGAAGTGCACGTTACATATACTGTATGACACTTCTGTGAAAATGAATCAACTGTGTATATAACAGATGTAGCTCTGCGACAGTAACACCAAGATAATTAGGATGTGGACTAAAACCAGCCAAAACCGGCCAAGTGGCCCTGTCAACTGATAAGGGGCCCATGCGAACAATAGAGAGTGGGTGAGGAAGGGCGCCATTAAACCAAATAGTATGCTCCCAGGCCATCAACGGAACTTTAAGTAATGCATAAGGACGATAAGCCGCTGGAGCAGTCGCCCTCGTATAGTCATGAAACAAATTATCATTCCCATCAACTGTGGAAAATGTAACCCAAGAATAGAAAACCTCGAAGCAGTAAGCTGGGTCCACCTCAACAAAAAAAATAATGTTAGCCCCTGCATGATGCTTCAAATGGGCAGTAACCGCTGCGCGGTTAGGTGCCGCAATAGGGACCGGTTGTGCCATGTCTATAAAGACAGGAAGAAAGAAACAAAGAAAACGGTAACGCAAAATAGGGAAAGAAAAAACCTTTTCCATTTCAAGCTTGAACAACCTATAAATACACAAATATAGGAGGCTAAGCCCTCTCACCACGGACGTCTCTGGAAACCGGTGAGAGGGAAATTGTGGACAAGCACAAGCGCTATTCGGGGGTCTCGTGAATAAGTACCAGACCAAACATTGGTGGCGCCATGTTGCAGGGATTCTGCACAAACACAGAACTATGCGTAGGATTATGGGACCTTGGTGTATAGGGACTGAGTCTCCCTACCACCTTAGTACCCACGAGCCCAGGACCTACTAACTATAGTGTCTCATTTGCTCTCCTACTCACTCACAGAGAAACAAATGATTAGACACCCCAGAACACAATACTCCCAGATCTCTCAGGAATTGCGGTAACAAGACATATCATTTCGCTCTCACTTTTGTACTTGTCCACAATAAGATCTGACAGAGACACGAAATTGTTTAAAATATTTATTTCAACTAACGTGCCCTAACATGCATTATACGTGCCACAAAAAGCAGGAAAATGCATAGTACAAATACAGTCAGCATAGCAGCTAGTCCATAAATCATAAAGAGAGATGTCATCATGGAAAGACAATAGAGCCTAACCTCCCTCCCCTTGCTAAGAAGCAGTATTATTATATATTAGAAGATCTCTGGGCTTTGTCAGCAGACCCCAAACCTTAGCCTATAGATGGTAGATCTACATCATAGATGCTGTCTCGCTCTTCTCCCTGGAAAGGTCCCTCTCCAAGTGTGTGCTACCTATTTGTGTATTCTAATAAAACCAAAGTGCGTTTGTCCAAACAACAGCTGCATCGGTGTAATTTGTCTAAGGGCTAAGGCCTGGCAGAACAAAATAACAAGGGGCATTGTTGTTCGACCTTGCACATAATGTTCAGTCAAGATCTCAGGAACATGCAGAGAGTGAACTCAGCGATGAGTTCTCATGTGAAAACAGACATAGAAAGTATTGCAAAAAATAAAGACGTGTAGTAACCTGCGCAAAGCAGCAGGCAGGCTGCAGCATGCTCATGCTAACATAGTAAAAACGACAATGTCCCTGTGGGCCACGTGACACTACCCAGTCCCTTGGGAGTTCTCTTCAATAAGATGGAAAAACCTGGAGAGACCATCAGCATTGGCGTAGTCTGTTCCAAAGACGGTGTTCCACCGTAAAGTTAATTTCCTGTAGGGAGATGGACCACCTCAACAGTTAGGATTCTCATCCATCATCTGCATTAGCAATCTGAGGGGGTCTGTGGTCCGTCTGAAACCGGAAGTGAGCACCAAACAGGTATGGCCTCAGCATCTTCAGTGTCCAGACCACTGCAAAGGTGTCCATCTCTGTTGCACTCCACCTCTGTGCCCGGGTAGTAACCTCCTACTGATGAAGGCTACTGGTTGATCCAGGCTCTCTTCGTCCAGCTGTCTGAGCACGGCCTTATGCCATTTTCTGAGGCGCCCGTCTGGACAATGAATTCTCTGGAGTACTCAGGCTTGAGCATGGCCTCCTTCAGGGTATCAAAAGCATTCTGGCACTCCTCCATCTAGATCACCTACCTGGCATGTGTCTTAGAAGCCAGCTCTGTCAAGGGAGCAAAAACGTGGCTATACCCCTTGATTAATCTCCTGTAATAACCAGTGATGCCTAAGAAGAAAAACCCACCTCTGTCTGGGTCTAGGGGGGTTCCCAAGCCGGAATGGTCTCAGTCTTGGCCTGGAAGGTCTGCACCTTGCCTCCTTCCAACTTGTGTCCCACATAAACCCCTGAACGCTGCTTTATTTGGCATATGTGGCCTTGATAGTCAGACCTGTCCTCTGCAGAGCCTGAAGCACTTCCCTGAGGTGGCACAGGTGGTCTTCCCAGCTAGAACTAAAGACCGCAATGTCATCTAGATAGGCTGCACTGAGGTTCTCTAATCGAGCTAGGACCTGGTTGATCAACCTCTGGAATGTGGCACGGTGTTCTTCAACCCAAGAGGCATAACCCGGAACTGGAAATGCCCTTCTACGGTAGAAAAGGTGGACCTCTCTTTGGCCCCCTAGGTTAAGGCAGTCTGCCAGTACTCAGACATTAATAACCCTTGGCGGAGCTGGCGGAGTGCCTCTACGCGTAGCTCCATGGAGTTTAAAAAAAACTCAGTGGAGCTATGCGTAGCTCCGCTCCGCTCCCTCCCCGCTCCCTCCCCACTCCCAAATCATTTAAAAAGATATAAAGAAGTGACTTACCTGTCCTTCTGCCGCTTCCCCTGCCTGGCCGCTCTCCTTCCTGCTCCTCTCTCGCGTCGTCCATCTTCTTTAAAAAAAAACCACTATGTTGTAAGTCTTGCCCGTGAGCAGGAAGGAGAGCGGCCAGGCAGGGGAGGCGGCAGAAAGACAGGTAAGTTCCTTCTTTAAATCTTTTTAAATGATTTCGGAGGGGGGAGGGAGCGGCAAACTCCGCTCCGCCACGGAGGAGGAGTTTTTGCCTACTCCGCGTTCGACACCGAGCGCAGAGTAGGCAAATCTCCGCAAACTCCGCTGGCGGAGCGGAGTTACCCGCCCAGGGTTAGACATTAAGCCAAACGTGCTGAGGAATTTAGCAGCTCCCAGTCGGTCTATGAGCTCATCAGCTCTGGGGATGGGGTGCGCATCAGTCTTAATGACTGCACTGAGCCCTTGATAATCCTCACAGAACCTAAGCACCTGGAAAACAAGCCTTGGGGACCAGCACCACTGGACTGGACCAAGGGCTGTTCGAGGACTCAATAACCCCTTCCTCCAGCATCTTGGAGACCTCCTCCTTCATGCTGGCTTTCACCTTGTCAGACAGCCTGTAGATTTTACTTTTCACAGGCATGTTGTCCCCAGTATCAATATCATGTAAACACCATGTTGTAATTCCTGGAGTAAGGGAGAAGAAACCTGCCCCAACAACAGACGGCAGTCTCTCTGTTCATCTAGGGTCTGGGTAGGGAAGAGGCTGACTCCCTCCATTGACCCATCCGGCTCCTTAGCAGAAAGGAGGTCGGGAGAGGTTTACTCTTCTCCTCCACTCCATCATCAGTGACCAAGAGCATGGTTACCTCGAGCCTCTTGAAGTGGGGTTTTAGGCGATTGACGTGCAAAACCCTTAGAGGGTTCCTGGGAGTCTTGAGGTCCACCAGGTTGGTGACCTTACTCTTGCACTCATTTACCTCATAAGACACAGACCAGCAGTCTTGCAGGGCCCTGGGCTCCACAGGCTTAATCACCCATGCTTTTTTACCTGGCTGAAACTCAAGCAGAGTGGCCTTCTGGCCATACCACCATTTCATGACCTACTTGCTGGCTTCTAGATTCTCTTGGGCTTTCTTAATCTGGTTATGGAGTGCGAAGCATGAAGCTTACCACATCCTGGGGGATCCTTCCTGGAAGCTTGCTGTCCGCCTCTTTTATCAGACTGAGAGGTCCTCTCATAGGATGCCCGTACAGAAGTTAAAAGGGGCTGAAGCCAACTTGTCAAGCTCCCTGGGGCAGTGAACTTACTGTCAATAAGGTGCTGGCGCAGATCTGCAAAACAAAGACTGACCATATGCTTTCTTTCAATCAAATTGTATAGCCCCTGATAATTCTTTACTTCACTGCCCTTCACCCAAACAACCAGTGCCTTGCAAAAGGAGTCCACACAATCCACCCAGGTCTGCTGGGGCAGATTCTGGCTGTCCCTAAACATCTGCCTGTACTTCTCAGGGGTAAGGCCATACTTTCTGACTATGGTTTCCTTCATGAGGGGATACCTCATCCTGTGTCCCTTATCTTGGGCCAGTAGGGCATCCCGCCCCTCATTAGATATCTTCCAGAGGCTAGCCCCCAATCCTTTTCAGGAATCCTTTATATCTCCAAAGACACCTCATATGCATCTAACCACTTGTCGATGTCATCCTTCATAACAAAGTCAGGCCCCAGACCTTTGGGAACATGGACCCTCTTGTCTTCTGAAGGGCACTGTAGAAATGCTGCCACAATCACTCCTGGACTCTGCCTGTCTGGCCTTGGTGTCCAGCTCCTTCAGACTCAGTTCATAGCCACCAAGATGTTCTTCTCCTCTAAGGCTCTCTACCTCAGCCTTCTTTGCTTCCAAGGTCGAGGTTTTCTTTTCCTCTGCCTCCATGGCCAGTTTATTTTCTTCCATCCTTAACTGAGCCATCTGCAGTCTGAACCCCCTCTCAGCCTTCCTTTCCACCGCTCCTCTGGGGACAGGCTGCAGAAAGACACACTACTCTCTGCTGTGGTAGGGAGCTCCACTTCAGGGGTCAAGTCATTCCTCTCAACTGCAAGTGGCACCACAGCAAGGTCTTCTCTAGGCCCTTCCACTCGTTACCATCGCTCTCTGTAGCTCCAACCAACAACTGGTGGGCTTCTGCACAGGCCCTCAGCGCCATTTGGAGCACCACCTTCCTGGTAGTGCTCTTTGGTAGAAGTCCCATCTTCTTGCAGAACTCCTTGAGCTGGGCCACAGTTTAGGTATCCATGTTGGCCAGCTCAAACCCCTTTCTCCCAGCTGTGGTTTCAGGTACAACAGTCAGGGAGAGAATTTAGAAAAAGCAAAAAGGTCAATCAAGGAGAATTTTAAATTTCAATTGTTCTCAGATATGGAATGGTAGTGTATTCTAAATCACTGTATGGCACTGCACAAACACAAGTCCTAATCCTCACTGCTGATCACCTGTGTAAGAAATTGGGTTGTTGGTTGACTGGGGTGTAATCCATGGTCAAGCAGCAACCATAATCCTTATCAGAGTAAGGCACAAGCAAACCCCAAATTAACCTGTGCTCAACCTCCTGATAGCTTGGCACAGAGCTTAATTCAGAGGCAATGTGTAAAGTATTTGTGAAAACACAAAGAGATGATGGAAGGAACGCTGACACTTTTCAGACACTCACCCCCATTCACAGATCTGGGTTGAATCCATCATCGTTCTTTAGCTCACTTTGCCACCCAGTTCTGACCCAGCTATATGCAAATCAGTCATGATCCTGTTCCTCATGGGAACAGTCCAGCCCGAACTGCCAAGCCAGGTCTTCATTGAAACGGAAACAAGCGTCCTGGGACCGGTTTCGGGTAACACCCCTCATCAGCCAGGCTAGCTTGAATCCAGTGGCAAAGTGAGCAAAGGACCCACGTCTGGGCATACCCTGCCAACTTAGGGTGAACAAAGCAAACACCAGGAGGTGATGGACGGAGCGCTGAAACTTTTCAGACACCCACCCCCAGTCACAGATCTGGGTTGAATCCATCATCATTCTTTAGCTCACTTTGCCACCCCAGTTCAGACCCAGCCATATGCAAATAAGTCATGACCCTGTTCCTCATGGGAACAGTCCAGCCCGAACTGCCAAGCCAGGTCACCCCATGACCAGAAACAAGCATCCTGGGACCGGTTTCGGGGTAACACCCATCATCAGCCTGGCTTGCTTGAATTCAGTGGCAAAGTGAGCAAGGGACCTACGTCTGGGCATACCCTGCCAACTTAGGGCGAACAAAGCAAACACAAGGAGATGTGCATGTGTGTATTTGTGCAACACTTCAAACAGACATAAAAGGAAACCACCACACGAAAGGTATCCCACATCAGGTTAAAAAACAGAGGGATTTTTAATAAATCAAACAAGACCAAAACAACAAAACTCAGTAAAGCTGGAGAAATGCAAATTTCAAGATTTTAATAATAATAGCACCAAAAAGCACAAAGCCCCAACTGTGGATATGTGGTTGCGCCAGACCAGGACAAAGTCACAAATTCAGGCCGACCGCGATGGAGCACGGGCCGGCTACAGGCAGCCAGTTGGTCCACTGAACAAAGTACCTTAAATATTAGTTTACGGAGATTGCACGGATCTGTGTCGAAGATGCATTGTGCAGCTGGACCTATGCACAAAGTGCCAACTGTGGATAAATGGTTGCGCTGGACAGGGACAAAGTGACAAATTCAGGCATGCCATTGCCGCCTGTGAATGCAGTTTTAAAACTGCCATTTCGTCCTGGCAAAATAAACCTTTTGCCGGGCCGAATTGATATATATAAGTCTCCCTTAGGTTATGCCCTAAACAGCCAAAGGGCAGGGTGCAGTGCATTTAAAAAGCTGGACAAGTATTTTTAAGTTTTACATGTCTTGGTAGTGAAAAGTACCTACATTTGTTTTTCACTACTGTGAAGTCTACCTCTCCCATAGCATAACATTGGGTTAACTTATTACATTTAATAAGTTATATCTTTCAATGGGGAGCCGGTAGGAATGTCGAGTTTGGTGTCAAAGGAATTGTAATTTAAAACCTTCTTTAATGGTAAAGTTGAAGTTAGTCATGTTTCTGAAAATGCCACCTTTAGAAAACTGGCATTTTCTTGTCCTAATCATTTGTTGCCTGTAGCCTGCATCCTGGGTAACATGACTAAGTGTAGCTGCCAGTTGATCTCTGTGTTTTGCTCCCAGACAGTGAGACAAAGGAGCATAGGTGTTGGCAGGATGGGGCCATCTCTGACCTGATAAGGGGGACGAGTTGTCACCTGCCACACTTGCACAGCACAAAGGCTCTGCCTGAGCACACTCCCAAAGGGTTTGCCACTAGTCTTTTGTGGGGCCAGGGCAGGGAGGCAGTAAATTCCAGGTCCCTCTGGGGGTAGAAACCTCCAGAACATTCACCTACTTCAAAGTGGGTGGGTATCAGGTATAAATAATGGACCCTCGGATCCAACTTTTTAGTACACCTCTGGATCTGTGGAAGACTCAGAAGGACTGCTGTACTGCTCTGCAAGAAGGAAAGCAACAGTATTGCCCTGCTGCCTGAGTAAAGGACTAAACCTCAATCTTGAACCCAACACCACCAGAGTGACTCCAAGGGCTAGGTTACTGGCCTCCTCATCAGAGCCTTAGGGACAGAAAAGGCTCCATCCATCTTTAAACCCAGCACCTGAACTCTGTCTGCTGTGAGTCCTACCCTCAGTTGGTGAATGAATGAATGAATGTCAGGATTTCTAGAGTGCACGGCTACTCCATGGAGTGTCCCGGTGCACTTTAGAAAGTAAGAGAATGCAAAGGGACGGAATTAGAGAGTAGAAAGCCACATTTTAAGTTGCTTTCTGAAAGAGCATTCATTGTTGATTTGGTGTAATTCAGCAGGCATGCTGTTCCAAGCTTGTGGGTCCAGGAGGGAGAAGGATCTGTCTCCAATTTTTGCTCTTTTGACCCTTGGAACTTTGGCAAACTGGTGCCACCCTAGTCCTGGACCCTTGGAAGTGAGCCTGAAGGTGCTCAGCCAGCCCAACTGCGGTCCCTTGAAGCAGAACCGACACAGTGCGACACATCTTGCAGCTGTATGGGAACCACCACAGCGCGAAGTGTTCCCGATGCCAGCACTAGCATCGCAGCTTGCAGTCTTCTCGGAACCACCATTGCACGATGCATCCTCGACACAGGCTTTCGCATCGGACGCCCCTCGTCGACGGCATCCTCGATGATGATGCAGTACTCCGCATCATAATCCTGCAGCTCTTCAAAAACGCCGGTGTGCGATGCATCTTGGACGCAGGACTTTGCATCGCAAGGCCCTTGTCAATGGCATCCTCGACAATGGTGCTGGTCACCGCATCGCTGCCCCTCAACTCCTCAGAACCACCTCTACGTAACACATCCTTGGCACGGGATCTTGCAGTGCTCCACCAACCATGACTTAAGGTACTTTTATTCAGCAGGCCTCAATCCCATCGCGGTCAGGCTGGACTTGTGACTTTGTCCTGATCACACGCAATCACATAATCACAGTTGTTGCTTTGTGCTTTTAGGCATTATTTTCACTTAATTCTATACAATTGCATATCTCTGGTTCTACTGATTGGATGTTTGTCATTTTGGCCTCAAATAATTCATTACGTTTTACTATATTTTTCAAAATTGTTGAGGGATTTTCTTGTTTTGTGTTTTCACTTTATTACTATTTTGAAGTGATGCATAAACGCTTTACTCATTGCCTCTAAGTTAATCCTGACTGCTTTTGTGCCAAGCTACCAGAGAGTTAGCACAGGTTAATTTTGGGTTTGCTTGTCTTTCATCTTGCCAGCGATTGTGGTGGCTGCTTGAGTAGGATTTCACGCCCCTACCCCCCACACCCAGTAACTCAGTTTCCTACAGTGTGAGAAGGAAAAAAATCTTTATTAGAATTTTGTTTTATATATGTAGGTCCCTGTATTGTAAAAATGCATAGAAGAGGGTCTAAATGTAATTAGTTTTTATTATTGGCCCCTTTCTTGCATGAATAAAAGCTTTAAATGAATTGAGCAATGCAAGCCTTTAGCAAAGTTAGCGTGCTTCTGCCCTTCTTGAAACCATAAAAAAGTCAGGAGCATTCTTCAGGTCTGGTCCATGTCCCTCCCACAGTTAGTCCCACCCTAAGCAGTCATGCAGTGACAAGCCACGGAGCGTTTGAGAAGAATATGCACCTGAAATTATCAGTGCAAAGCTGATCACTCAAACTATAATGTGTTGAAAAATTACACATTACTTCACATTGTTCTGCTCTCTTATATGCTCTCACTGTCTTGCATATGGTCCATCCAAATGAACTGATTCAAATCTAGCTGATGTGTATTTATTTTGCTATTTGAGCATAAATAGTCATTAATGTAGTCTTTTGTGCCTCAAACATACAGTGAGGGCATCCCACTGCAATATGTCCTGCATTTAGTGCCACTGCAAACTGTACTTAAAGTACGGCTCAAATGTTACCAGCCATAAAGGTATTGTTATGCCACCTAGCAAGACCATAACGCTCTGTGAACTGTAATAGAGTTAGGGTCATATTGTCAAATCTATAAGACCTCTGACCCTCAGTCTAGGTCCACACTCTCTCCCCGCAGCTCCGCTGTGCCGTCTCTTGCCTCCAGACCCCGACCTCCTCCTTGGGAGGTTCGAGGCTGCTGCCCGCTCCTGTGCCTGCTGCCCGCTTCAACTGGGACCAGACTGCCTGCAACCACCGTAATCTTTCTCAGCCGTTTTTTTTTCTTAATTTTTCCCTGTGGTGCCACTGTTATTGTGCCCATCTGTGTCTTGCTCTAATTCCACCACTGTTTTTATTTTCTCGTGCCTACCTGTTCCTTTCGCCTTTCGCCGCTGCTGCCCCTGCGGCCCCTCCCCGGAATTCCCCTCCGGAATTCCCCCGCTCCCGCCTCCCAGCCTCTCCTCACTCCCACCTCCCCTACTTAATGACGGCCGCTGCGCGGTCGCGCCGCCGGCGCGCCAAAGGCAAGCCCGTCTGTGCCCGTCCGTGACCCGACCGCGGCCAGCGCCAGGAACCCTGGACCTCCCACTACCCATCGCTACGACACCACCACCCTCCTCGCACTCAACCCTGGAAGACTTAGAGAATGCCAACAGGCCTCGCCGAACACGACCCACGGCCAGTTCTCCTGCCTCCACTGCCGCCAGACCCTCACCGCCACCCCGGCCTCCAACACTGCCGACACCAGCACCGGCGACACCCTAAAATGCATCCTCCTCAACATACGCTCCGTACACAAACACGCCATGGAAATCTGGAACCTACTCGACTCTCTCTCGCCCGACATCGCCTTCTTTACAGAGACCTGGACCAACGCATCCTCCTCCCCCGACAGCACCGCCATCCCAGACGGATACAAGATCCAGAGGAAAGACCGCCCCAACCACCCAGGAGGGGGCATCGCCATCGCCCACAAGAGCACCCTCCGCCTCACCACATCCAGCAAAACCTTCCCCTCCGCCGAACACCTGCACTTCCAGATCCAGACCACCCCCAAAGCCACACTCCGAGGAACCCTCATCTACAGACCCCCGCGGCCCCCAAACACCCTTCGCCACCACCATCACTGACTTCATCGCACCCCACGCCATCACCTCAGCAAACTACATACTCATTGGAGACCTGAACTTCCACCTCGACAACCCCAGCGACCCCAACTCCACTATCCTTCGTGACAACCTCGCCAGCATCGGACTTAAACAACTCGTCAACACACCGACCCACAGAGCAGGACACACCCTCGACCCCATCTTCGCGGCAGGAAACAGCGTCCAATTCAGCCACACAACGCAGCCGCCATGGACCGACCACCACTGCGTACACTTCGCCATCAACAAACCCAAGGCACCCAAACCAGCCCCACGCCCACCTCGAAGGAACTGGATCAAGGTTACCGACAAGCAACTTAACTCCACCCTCACCCGAGACAACCACACCTGGGCACCCGATGCAAATGACGCAGCCAGAGAACTCCACACCTGGATCTTCAACTGCGCAGACGAGCTCGCCCTTCTACGCAACCCCGACAGACAACGCCCCAGGAAAGCCGCCTGGTTCACCACCGCTCTCCAAGAAGCCAGACGCACCTGCAGATGCCTGGAGAAGAACTGGAGAAACACCAAGACAACCGAAAACCACACCACCTACAAGGACGTCATGACGGACTACCACAACCAGATCAGAGCCACCAAGAGGAACTTCATCCACAACAAAATCCTGGCCAACTCCACCAACTCCAAGGAACTTTTCAGTGTCATTCAGGAATTCACCAACCCACGCAGCGAAGCAACAGACATCATCCCATCCCAAGACCTCTGCGACAAGCTTGGAACCTATTTCCACCTCAAGATCAAAAACCTCTACGACAACTTCATCAACCATCCACCAGGCGCCACAGACGGCTCCCCCCCCCCCCCAGAAACACCAGCCAGCCCACCATCTCCAACTGGACACCGATCACGGCCGAAGACACCGCCTCGACCATGAAAAGCATCCACTCGGGGGCCCCCACCGACCCCTGCCCCCTCACATCTACCACAGAGCCGCGCCGCCATCGCACCCGAACTACATCGCACCATCAACACCACCTTCAAAACAGGCACCTTCCCAGATGACTGGAAGCGCGCAGAAGTCAGACCCCTGCTCAAGAAGTCCGCAGCTGACCCCACCGACCTCAAGAACTATCGGCCCATCTCGCTTCTCCCCTTCGCAGCCAAAGTTGCAGAGAAAACAGTCAACAGGAAACTGACACGATTCATTGAAGAGAACGCCGTCCTCGACCCGTCCCAATCCGGATTCCGAAGCAACCACACCACAGAGACCGCCCTACTCGCCGCCACAGACGACATCCGCACCCTCCTGGACCAAGGCCACTCCACAGCCCTCATCCTACTCGACCTATCAGCGGCCTTCGACACTGTCTCCCACTGCACACTAGTCGCCAGACTACACGACGCAGGCATACAAGGAACAGCCCTGGACTGGATCCGATCATTCCTCACCGGAAGAAGCCAAAGGATCAGACTCCCACCCTTCCTCTCCGACCCCACGAAAATCATCTGCGGAGTCCCACAGGGTTCATCACTGAGCCCCACCCTCTTCAACATCTACATGGCCCTCCTCGCAGCCATCGTCCGACAGCACGGCCTCAACATCGTATCCTACGCCGACGACACCCAGCTCATCCTCTCCCTCGCCAAAGACCACACCACTGCCAAACTCAACTTCCAGAAAGGAATGCAAGACGTCGCAGTCTGGATGACCAACAGCTGCCTGAAGCTCAACGCCGAGAAGACAGAAGTCTTCGTTCTCGGTACCACCCCTTCTGCATGGGACAGCACCTGGTGGCCGACCGCCCTCGGAAGCCCACTTACCCCGTCAGACCACGCCAAGAACCTCGGCATCGTACTCGACTCATCACTCACCATGAACCGACAGGTCAACGCCGTCACCTCCAGCTGCTTCAACACCCTCCGCATCCTCCGCAAGACCTTCAAGTGGATCCCCCCTGAGTCAAGGAAGACAGTCACCCACGCACTCATCACCAGCAGACTGGACTATGGAAACGCACTCTACGCCGGCATCAACAAGTCCCTACTCCACAAACTCCAGACAATACAGAACACCGCCGCCAGACTCGTCCTCGGCATTCCCCGACACGAACACATCAGCCAACACCACGAAGTCTCCACTGGCTCCCCGTGGAGAAAAGAGTCACTTTCAAAATCCTCACTCACGCCTACAAATGCCTACACAACAACGGACCCAAATACCTCAACGACAGAATCAACTTCCACGTACCCAAAAGAAACATCCGATCTTCCAACCTCGCACTGGCCAAAACCCCGCGCATCCACAGAGCCAGAGCAGGCGGAAGATCCTTCTCTCACATTGCAGCCAAGACCTGGAATGAGCTACCGGCAGACATCAGACGCGCCCCCTCCCTGAACACCTTCAGGAAGACCCTCAAGACCTGGCTCTTCGGCTAAACAGATCTGCGGACCCCCCCTCCCCTCAGCACCTTGAGACCCTCACGGGTGAGTAACGCGCTTACAATTCCCTGATTGATTGATTGATTGAGGAGTCTCAAAAGTAACAAGTGCCTCTTAACCATCACCACGTGTACAGTTATCCCCACTCCCAGTTGGGATCTGGTCTTTTAAGTCCACACTTTGTTCTCAAATTCCAGGGCTATTGAATTATGTTCAAACCTAATAGTGTGATGTCATGTCATTACATTCTGTCAGTCACTACTTTGTCTGTTCTCGTAAGTGGAGATATACGCATTCTAGTTGTTCTCCCTTGTGTGCACCAGGAAGTTTTATGTTCACAGATCTGCAAAACCTCACCATCACTGATACATTCTGAATTGTTAATGTGTCCTGTCAGCTGTTGATAAAAGATTTCTCAAATTCAAAAATCATTGACATATAAGGATAATAAGTCCCTGTTGTCATAATAGGTCATACTAAACCCTGTGTTTCTTATTGGTGACCAAGGGGAGGAGCCGATGCAAGAGGGACTCAAATTCTTCGCTGCGTATCATCACCTACAAGGTGACCATCATTGGTATTCTGAACCCTGCGGGCATTAACGGATAGTATGTTGCTTGCCCTGGCACAACTTGTGGTCCATCTCAGCCCACAAGAAAGTTCAACTTTTCCCCAATCTATATCATCATTCTGACAAATAATATGAGTGTGCAATTTAAAACCCCATCTCTGCTCTTTATGATAAAGGAAATGGCTGTCTTTGTTACTTGCGAAAACGTTTTCTAAATCTGTCCATGTCAAATCAGTCAGTGTGGTCCTGGGTTTTATAATGGATCCCCGGTTTCGAAGTTAATTTACAAAAACCTATATTGCTGAAGTGCTCCTTGTTTCTTGTGCAGATTTTTTGTGCTGTCATCTAAGTGTACAGTAAATTGCATCTCATGGACAAGTGAATAAATACACCACAAATTCACCATTACAGTTAGTGTGAACTGCTTCCATGGTCTGCCGAGGCAAATATCTAGTTCTATAGAGGTTTTGGTGAATTTACACACCACTGATATCACAAGGGTGATGTCCAGTAATATTAGGAAGTGACCATAGCATACTCTTTGTGGGCTGGGAGTTTTGTTGCTCAAGCTTGGTATAGACCAGTTGGTCCTTCAAACTTCTTGCTCCTTTGAATGCAAATAATATTCAACATTCAGCCAAACACAATGAACAATTGCCTAACAAAATCACCTCTCTTATGGACAGTTGTTCTCCAAAGAACATTTCTAGGTGGGGCAGAGCGGAAACAATACAAATCATGGCAACCCTCATTGTAAATTGTCTTTTGAGAATTTTGACAACTAGGCTTTCAAACGATTTCTTTTAACCATTAACTTATTAATCACAATATTTCTCTGGAAATAGAAAAAATGATCTTTCTGAAAAGGTTAAGATTGAGGAAACAATTAGGTGGAATGAACATTGCAAATCTCATCCTGTATCAGATCATTCTGCTAATGGGCAGAACTGAGGGCATTATGCCCCACGCTTTCGAGGGCCCCGCTCTCCTTCAGCAACAATTATTTAAAGATTTTTAATTGCAAGCAAACCTGATGTCTTCAATAATAATGAAGTAGCTTTTGTTGCCAGACCATCAGAAGGTGGCAGACATATTTTCTCCTTCCTTGAATTTAACTGTGTTTAATGCTTAGAAAGAGGTGCTGCTTATCAAATCTGGCCAATACTGAAGAAGCATCTGAGGGACCGGCATTAAGTATTGGCCCCATCCTCTGCCAACTTGCACTAACCTTGTGCACTGGATCCAACAGGAGTGACCCCATTTTTCATCTCTCATCCCCCTCACCAGTGACCACATATACAGAAATATGAGGGCCGGGGGTAGAAGCAGGGGAAAGACTCGCCACTTCTGACACATTCCTTGTCTCGTAGGTAAGCTCTGCGGAATGTAGTGAATCCCTTTGAGGCAGAAGAGATATCTTAAGTGTCAGGTTGTTTAGAGAACAAAATGTAACTTCAATCGTGAACTCGTATGCCTGAACTCTCTGCACTCCAATATGGTACAGGCAAGTTCCTGAAAACTAAAAATACAAACAATAAGTATCTCAAATATATATGTGTACTAGTATTTCTCCCTATTCTTAGGGTAACTACCTCAACCAAAGTCAGTACATACCCTCTTATGGAAGAAGAGTTATAGTTTCTACTTGAAGTCTGTAAAACTGTGAATATAACCAACTCTGTTAATATAATTTGTAAATACATATGCAATGGTCCTCTTTAAGAGTCCTCCCTGTTCCTTTACAAGGCACCTTAGTAGACTCAGACTTAACAGTTCAGGTAAATGGTCGAGAGAATAGTTGAATGTTCGTTTTCACCAACAATCTGACTTCAGGATATTTCTCTGCGCTCCAATAGTCCATACTAACTACCCTTTAAAAAGCAACTGGTCTTTGCGAGGGAAATCAAGAGCACAAGAGTTTGTGGCTTGCTTGAAATCGTTGTTAACTGCCAACACTCAACTGCACAGTGCTTTCTTCGCATGCATGCAGCTTCAGTTCAGTGAGTACCAGCACTCCTGCCTTTCCTTTGCAGAAAGGGACCCAGCACAATCGGATTTGGTGTACCACCTACACAAGCATGGGCCACACAAAGCGGTTACAAGAACCTCCAACCCCGCTTCTTGACAGTGCCCCTCCACAAGGCCACCATCTCAGCAGTGGGGCTCCTGATTTGTCGGGATGTCTTGCCTAAAAGCCTTGCAACAAGCGTGGAGCATGATGATTGGAATCGGGTTCCTATGATCGCTCTTCAGGACCAAACCTGTTCCATTCAGCCAAGTACTGCAACCTTCCTTTACAGTTCTTGCATTCAAAACTCTATGTACCTCTGTTAGACATGGCATCGTTGGCGTGATTTCACCTGTCTTTTTGCTTCTGACCTCCTGTTTTTGACTATGCGCTGCATTTAGTTTTTGCTGGTTTTAGGATTCTGGGCACTTTATCACTGCTGACCAGTGCTAAAGTGCAAGTGCTCCCTGTGTAGAATGTATTGGTGATTGGTTTATCTAAGACTGCCATATATATATATATTTTTTTTTTTTAACTTTTTCTTTATTAATTGCTTAAAAATACATTCTACAACAGAACAGGTCATGTTATATATCATTTTCACAGCATTTAGTACATACTTGGTAGCATTTTACTTTTGCATCTTAGTGTTATTTACTCATTGTCTGTTCCTGGAGTGTTTTACGTTTACATCTCTTACACGTTCATCATATTCGGGTTGGCTCGGAGGTAGGCCATGAGCGGTTCCCAAAAGTCTTTAGGTTTTGAGGTCGTTGGCAATTCCTCTTCATATGTTTTAAGAGTGTCTCTACAGTATATTATGTCCATTATCCAGCGTTTGTTTGTGGGATACTTTTTACTGTCCCAGTGCATTGACACCCTTCTTTTTGCTAGTAGCAACGCTATTACACCAAATTTTCGTTGACCGACTTTAGTTTCTTTAACATTCCCAATAGACAAGTTGGTATTGAGCATTCTATTTTACAATCTTGCGTGCAGCTTAGTATTTGTATAACCTGTTCCCAATATACCTTGACTTTACTACAATTCCATGCTAAATGTATGAAATCTGCGTTGTCCATCCCACACCTTTGACAGTTTGCCTCTTCTCGTATTCCATATTTCTGCAATTTTGTTGGTGTGTGGTATGCTTGGTGCAGGTATTTATAGTGTATGATGCATAAATTCCCATTCGGGGTTAGCATTTCCGTTAGTGTACATCAGGATTGCCAATCCTCTGTACTTAAGGAGTGGGTAGTAGTGTATTCCATTGTTCCTTCGCCTTACTAGTGCCTTTTGCTATTTCAGTCTGTATTGCCTTGTACAATGTCGTAACTATGTGTGTGTTATCTGGATTAGTTATTACCATTTGTAGTGGCAATAATGCAGGTGGTTCACTTGGGAAAGTTGGATACAGATTTTTAACTGCTGCTCGTGGTCTGTGGTATGTAAATTTAAATATTAGCGATTGATTGCTAATATACGCCAAATCACCAGGTTCAAGGAATATTCCATTTTTGTACAGCTCTCCCACTGTTACAAGCCCCACTTGTTGTAGCATTTCCATGCTGCCCTTATCCTGCGTCACAGAGAGCGATGGATGCTGTTTTAGTGGCAGAGCTGGCGCATACAATGGCAGTTTACGCGCTAATTTTCCCATGTGTTGCCAAGCTGTGGTTGTCGACTGTATCGTGTTAATTTCGTTTTTAGATATCTGTTCCCGCTGATGTGTTAATATGCTGCTGAGCGGTATTGCATTGGCACCTCCATCTTCTACTGCTAGATGTGGCATGTATTGTATTGGATGGCACCAATAGTGCGCGAACTGTGCTTGTGCACATAAATAGTATAGCAATAAGTCTGGTGTCGTAAATCCTCCTTGCGCGTATGGTAATATTAGGGTTTGTAAGCCTATATGTGCCTGCTTACCTGCCCAAATTAGTCTGGTCATGCATGTTTTTAATCTACTAAAAACTGGGGCTGGTGGTGTTATTGGTATATTAGTGAATAAATATAAAAAGTTGGGTAATATTACCATTTTATGATTGATATTCTATCTGCTAGTGATAGTGGTAATTTAATCCATCTATTTATTTGCGTTTCTAGCTTGTCTATTGCTACTCCATAGTTTGCTTTTATTACAGTAGCGGGGTCTCTATGAATCCATATTCCTAGATATTTAACTGGATCTTCTTGCCAGGTCAAGGGAAACTCCATATAGTGTGGTTTTGTGATCTCGGTCAATGGGAGTACTGTGGATTTCCTCCAGTTAATGTGCAGTCCAGATTGCCTCCCAAATTTAATGTACTCTCTCAACAGAGGTGATAGGTTGTTTCTAGGGTCACGCACATATAATACCATGCCATCTGCATATAACGAGATGCCTATGGGACGCTGGTGAAATTTCAATGCCGTTGCTGTATGTTGTTGTCTTAATAAAATGCCTATGGTTCTAATGCAATGGCAAAAAGTAAAGGTGATAATGCACATCCCTGTCTTGTTCCATTTTGAATGTGTATTGCATCTGAGATATGTCTGTTAACTTCAATGCGTGCTATTGGTTTAGTGTATAATAGTTTTATCCATTTTAACAATATAGGGGGATACCTATTCTTTGTAGTATCACGAACAAATATGTCCACTCTACTGAATCAAAAGCTTTAGCAGCGTCTAGTAATACTGCTGCTGCTTCTAGTTCAGGGTTTAGTTGGTGCTGTAAGGCAAATATCGTACGTATATTATGTGCAGTGGATCTTGCTGGTATGAATCCAGACTGATCTGGTAATACGATATTCTGCATAAGTGGTTGTAATCTTGTGGCTATGATTTTTGCAAGTATTTTTGCATCTGCGTTGATGAGCCATAGCGGTCGGTATGACTCGCATCGATCCAGGGTCTTTATCAGGTTTTAATAAGGCAACCAATAGCGCCTCTCTCAGTGTTGGTGGCAGAATCTGTTTATCGTATGCTTCTTCGTACATTTCCACTAAATATGGGCTTAGAATCTCTTCATATTCCTTGTAGAACTCTCCTGTAAACCCATCAGGTCCGGGAGCCTTACCATTAGGTAGTGTTTTGATGGCCTCTTGTACATCCTGTACTGTGATTGGTTGTACTAAATATTCCCTTTGGCCGTCTGATAGCCATGCTATTGCTATATCATTTAGGTATTCTGTGATTTCTTGTGCGTGCGCAGTGTCACATGTGGCATATAGTTTACCATATGTTTCTACAAATGCCTCTAGTATGCCTTTGGTATCATAATGTGTTACTTCGTTTGTGTCTGTTATTTTTATAACTGTCTGTGCTTTATGTTCGGTTCGTATTTTTTGTTCTAATATGCGGCCCAGTCTGCCTCCCTCGCCAAATGCTCTGGCTGTTTGCCTGTGTACTATATATTGGATTTCACTATCTGCAAGTTCTTTGTAATTATTGAGTTGTTCTCTAATGCTCCCCAGTGTGTCTGCTTGGTGTGTACGATCGTATTCGTCTTCCAGTTTCTTGATAGTGTTTTCGCACTTCGTTAACTGGGTACGTGTCTCTCAGGATTCCTGCATTTGTGCTAATGCAGACCCCCTTATAGCTGCTTTGAACGCTTCCCAAAGTAAACTTGCATCCTTCACAGATTCCTTATTTAGTTGGAAGTATTCTTCCACTGCTTTCCTGAGTGTGCTATTATATATTGGGTCTAACAATGCTTTGGCGTTAAATCTCCATACATATGGTGGTGGTGTGTATATCGGGATATCCAGCGATAATAATACAGGCTTGTGATCTGATAGTGTTTTTGGGTAGTGTTTGATTTCACGCACCCATGTGCTAGCTGTATCTGTCGTTAGCCAGTAGTCAATCCTAGGCCAACTTCCATGTGCTGTGGAGGTGTGTGTGCTTTCTCGTGTCTGCGGAATGCGCAGGCGCCATACATCAACCATATGGAATTCCACCATCCCATTTTGTATTATTTTGGCTGCTTGTTTGTGATGTTCTGTCGTGTTATGGGATCTGTCATAATCATCGTTAAGTGATACATTCAGATCGCCTCCCCATATAATTTCCATCTGTGGTAGTCCGAGCAGTGTGCTCCATACATTTGTGTAAAAAACCTGGGTCATCCACATTTGGTCCATATGTGTTGACTAATCCCATTTTTGAGCCTCCTAGTGTTCCAGTAACTGTTATGTATCTCCCTTGCTCATCTGTGATTGTGTGGTCAATCCTAAATTGTACCCCTTTTTTTATGAGTATCATGACTCCTCTTGCATATGGCGAATATGATGATGTTATTATGGTCTCAGTCCATTTCCTACCCAACCCGCCGGCCTTTGATTTGGCTAGATGTGTTTCTTGAAGCATAGCTATTTCTATCTTGTGTCTATCCAAGTATGTCAGTATTTGCCTAATTTTCCTGGGGTTGTTTATTCCTCTAACATTCCAGGTGACTAACTGTATTGGCGATGCATTATTGCGATTAGCCATTGAGCCGTCCGTGCTTTTTTGGTATATATTGTGCTAGATTAGTACTTATTCATGTCGTGTGTATGGGTATTCTATTATTCTGGGTGATATTGGCTCTGTATACAATCATCCTCCCTTTCAGTTTCCTATGATATGTCATGCCTGTTAAAACATATAAACCGTTCCCCCCCCTCCCACTTTAGCATCCCAATCATGCCAAAGACATACCCACAAAACAATGATATTCAACATTCTAACTTTGTTGGGGAACACCCTTAAGGGGCGGCTAGATACCCTTACTCCCATCCGCAGAGCGGATGTGGCCAGAATATTGTTGTTTTAGGAACATCCTTTAATATAAGTTCTATTTTTTGTTCGTTATATGAATGTTTCTCCTATATTGAAGTTTGCGTTATTATCCTTCTCTGTGTATAAACTACCAGTTATCCTGAATCAAATTATAACATTACATTATAACTAACCTTATGAGTTCTTCAGTTTTCACAGTACTCAATAATACGTTTAAACATCTTTTGGTTGTGCTGCAACAATTTAACATTATATTTTACCTTCCCACCCCTATATTGTCGCCCAACTAGAGCATCTGGGTAGGGTAGTTCTGAGTCTCATGTTTCCGGTTTACGTAGTTCTTGAGTCCCAATTATGTATTTGTTCCGTTGCTTCTTATCTGTAACCTCTCATATATCAACATAGTTGATTGCCTGTTACAGTATATAGTAACCCGCGCTATCCAGTTATATAACATTTTAAAATGACTCACCCCAGTCTACATACCTGCGATTGTGCCGGGGAGGGAGAGCGTCTTGGGCTTTTTTGCTTAGTCTGCACCTGTTTAAGGAAATCCTGGGCTGTTTTCGGCGTTGAGAATACTTTCATCTTGCCTTGGTGTGTGATTCTTAATCTTGCAGGGTACAGCATTGCATAAGGTACTTCCATTTCGCGCAGTTTTCTCGTGACGGGATCTAATTCCCTTCTCGCTTTCCGGACCGCTATAGTAAAGTCCGGGAAAAAGGACAGTGTGTTCCCTTCGTAGTTAATCTGCCGTTTCTCCCTTGCCAGTCGCAGTGCTATATCGCGATCTCTATAGTTCAGGACGTGGCGGTGCTCCTGGTGGTGGCCTGGGAGCTAGCCTTCTGCGTGCTCTCTCTATAATTAATACTTGGGAGAAGTTCTCTGCACCTAATATTTCTTTGAGCATTGTCTCGACGTATTCTTCAAGACGGCCTGTATTTGTGCTTTCTGGAACCCCCGTTATTCGTAGGTTGTTTCTTCGGGAGCGCGCCTCCAGATCTTCATTCTTTGCTTTGATGTCTTCTAACAGTTTTTCCATGTCGCTGCATTTTTTCACTGTTGTATGCGCTTCATCCTCGATGGAGGAGATGCGCTGTTCCGCATTGTCGAGGCTCGCTCCCTGCTTGTCTAGTTTAGTGGCCATACTGTTCATTCTTATCGTTAGTGTATCAATCTTTCCGTCAATAGCCTGTAGACTTTGTTGGATCAAAATTAGTGTGGCCTCCATTGTCGACGTGCTTGATTGCTCTGTCTCCAGTTCAGTGTCTGAGTGTGCCACAGTAGATCTGTGGGTCCGACGGGGGTCAAATGATAGCTTGGATTGCTGTTTGTCTGTCTTGCCCATTTTCTCTGTACTTCTCGTATTATCCAGCACTCAGCGTGATGTGAGCCGCTCACAACACCTGGACGGAGTACAAGTTTCCA
The DNA here is from genome assembly GCA_963921515.1 of Calotriton arnoldi. NCBI lineage: Eukaryota > Metazoa > Chordata > Amphibia > Caudata > Salamandridae > Calotriton > Calotriton arnoldi. Next base: position 121,696 of record CAWUFW010000324.1, read on the forward strand.
CTCCTTGAGTTGTTTTTTTGTATATAATCGCTTTATTTCCCTTAATCCCAGTCTTTATATATATTTGTCAGTGCTCTCCGTTTGTATTTACTGTAATAGGGTTGTTTTGCCGCTCCGGTGTAGTCAGATCGTCATCTCCGATATGAAACACATATCAAAGCAGTGTGACAGAAGAAATGGAGTCTTGCGCGTGTTTTTTTGTGCAGCTCTCCCTCAACTTTGTTTTCGTGCAGTCTCTCATGCATATAAGAGGGAGTTTTCTTTGGTCTGAGCAGTATAGATCGTTATTGTGCTGGTTGCGGCTATGCGCTCATGCAGGTTAATATTTCTTGGGATCGGCTCATTTATTTATGCTGAGTAGTTTCCACTATGTACTCTATTATTTGCTGCCAATCTTACGTACGTGTGGGTCGGGCCGCTTTTCCCTGCCATGCTGATTATTAGTTGTGGCTTCGGTAGCAGAGTAGGCCGCACCACAGGTCTCCGTTTATGAGATGTGACGAGCTCTGTCTTGTATAGGGCGTGTAGCCGTGCAGAGGTTCCGTCACTTTGTGCGCTGTTATTTTATTGTGCTCCTAGTTGAAGCAGATATGCGCCCACCGTCCCATGCGCCATGGGCTGTCTCCGCCACCCCATCTACCGCGGTCTATCGGGCCTCCACCCTCAGAATTAGCACTTGCCTTTATTTTGGGAGAGGGCTCGGGGACACTGCTTTTCTTCCCATCGGATTGGTTGCTTCTGGTCCGCTATTTCCCCGCAGTAGTTTCCGGAGAGGCGTATGAGCGCGGCGCTTCACATCACTGTCGCGGCGCCATCTTGTCTCGAGCCTGTCCGCGGTCTGTGATCTTTGTAGCGGCGTTATTTCTTTTACGGTTGCTGCTCGATATTTCCTGCAACGGTGTTATGGTGCTCGCATCTCCGATGTCAGATTCCGGCTTCCAGTGTCACGGATGTCCGCTAGTTCCGCTAGTAATTACTGGATTTTAATTCCGGCCGGCAGAGCAGCACTATCGTGCGGCCATCTTGCCGCGGGTTCTCTAGCGCCCCCAAGACTGCCATATTTGATTTACTAATAAGTCCCTAGTAAAGTGCACCAGGTGTTCCCAGGGCCTGTAAATCAAATACTACTGGTGGGCCTGTAGCACTGAATGTGCCACCCACATGAGTATCCCTGCAAACATGTCTCAGACCTGCCACTGCAGTGTCTGTGTGTGCAGTGTTAAACTGCCATGTTGACCTGGCAAGTGCACCCACTTGCCAGGCCCAAATTTCATTTTTACTATGTGTCACCCCTACTGCAGTCCCAAGGCAGCCTCATGAGCAGGGTGCAGTGTATTTAAAAGGTAGGACATGTACTGGTGTGTTTCACATGCCCTAATAGTGAAATACTGCTAATTTCGTTTTTCACTATTGCAAGGGCTATCGCCCTCGTAGGGTAACATGGGGATGCCTTGAAATATCTTTTAAGTGTAATTTCCCATTGGGAGCAGATAGAGATGTGGAGTTTGGGGTCTCTGAACTCACAATTTAAAAATACATATTTTGGTGAAGTTGGTTTTTAAATTGCGTGTTTAAAATTCCACTTTTAGAAAGTGTTTTTTTTCTTGCTTAAGCATTCAGTGCCTCTGCCTGTCTGTAGAATACACGTCTTGGGTTGACTGACAGGTGGGCTCTTGTGCATTCACTCTAGACAGTCATACAAAGGGAGCTGAGGTGTGCCTTGCATATCCTGATGGCCCATCACTAGGCCGAGGGGCCTTCCTGAGCTAGAGTAGTGGGAGGAGTTGTCACTGACAGCTGAATAGGGCTGTGCCTGTCCTCACACAAAGCTGTCTTCACCCCCTGTAGTGTATATGGAGCCAGGTCAGGGAAAGGCAGGGTCTTGTACACTACAAAAACTTTTCTTTGAAGTTTTCCTACTTCAAAGGCAGAAAGGGGTATCAGTATTGGACCTCTGACACCCAAAAATCAGAACACTTCTGGACTGAGGACATTTTGCCAGTAAAAAGAGCTGGACGCTGTAGGAGGGACTCGACTCTGCCTATTCCTTTGTTGTGTTAGCCTGCTGCTTGCTGCTTCTGTCCTGGGAGTGAAAGGACTGGACTTTGCTTTCTACACCCTGCTTCCAAGGTTCTCCAAGGGTTTGTGTGTGCTTGTCTCCTGTTAATAAGTCTCAGGGGCATCAAATACTTCACCTGTCAGTGCCTGGGCTCTTCCGCTGAGAGTCCTGACTTGCCAAGTGGTGCCAAATCCAGTTCCTGGGCCCTTTGAAGTGTAACCTGGTGATCTTAAGGAGAAAATCCACGCATCGAATCCCAGAGCCTGGTTTCTTGATGCACCATTGCAAAAGATCGACACCGCCTGCACAGAAGCACTGTTCCCGCTTGACGCACCAACCACGGCTTTCACTGCAGGCCCTGCGTGCCATCGCAGCGCATCAGAAAAATCGCTGCAGCATGAGTCCTGTGCACTGTGTCACCGATGTCCGTGGCACCCACTCCGACTTCGATGCAGCACCTGCTTTGCGGCTGAGGAATCGATGCAGCACCTGCTTCACTACTGTGAAATCAATGCAGCGCCTGCATCACTGCTGTCACATCGACGCTGTACGCTGGATTTTCGACGCATCGTCCCTCAACGCTGATTCTTCATCGACACCATACCGCAGTAAGGAACAGAGGCCGCGTGTCCGGAAACCGACGCATCACCTCCCCTGCTAGCAAGGAACCAACCCATAACCTCCCCTGTCAGTAAGGAACCGACGCATCACATCTCCTGCCTAGCAGTAAGGAACCAACACATCACCTCCCCTGCCACTAAGGAACCGTCCCATCACCTTCCCTGTGTATTAAGGAACCGATGCATTGCTTTGCTTTTCCGGTGGGTGTGTGTGTGTGTTTATGTGTGTGTGTGTGCGCGTGTGTGTGTGTGTGTGTGTGTGTACACAAATACTTTACAAATTGCCTCTGAGATAAGCCTGACTGCTCGTGCCAAGCTACCAAGGAGGTGAGCAGGGGTTATCTTAGCTGTGTGACTGCCTTACCCTGACTAGAGTGAGAGTACCTACTTGGACAGGGCACAAACCCCTGCCAACTAGAGACCCCATTTTTAACAACCTCATATTAATTTTCTGAATTCAACTCCTCCGGCAAAAGATGTCAAGCAAGACGTGCCTTTGGGAGGAAAGTTTTAATAAAGAGACATGGAAAACTGTACAAATTCTTACAGACTGTGGCAACTTTAATCTAACACCAACTAGATTTACACTATGTTCTATCCCAAATGGACCCACAAACTTATGTTGCAATTTAGATTTTTTCAAATTCAGATTTTTTTAATACTCTTTTTCACCACCAACATACTGGGACGAAGGCCTTCTTTTTGGCCCTGCATAAAACCTATAGGCTTCTTTAGCTTTTCCCAAGGCTTCTAATGCAGATTAACACAGTATGTATATATCAATCAATCAATCAGTATTTGTATAGTGCGCTCATCACCCTGTGGGGTATCCCGGTGCTGTGTGGGGTGGTACTTATTCGAACAGCCAAGTCTTGAGGCCACTCCTGAATTCGGCGAGCGAGGTAGAGGTTCAGAGGTGGATGGGGAGGCCGTTCCAGTCCTTGGCGGCTAGGTGGGAGAAGGCGCATCCTCCGGCTCGGCTACGATGAATACGGGGGGACGGTGGCGAGTGCCTGGGAGCCATACCGCAGATGTCTGGAGGGCTGGTGGAAGGTCAGGTGGTTGTTCAGGTATTCTGGTCCCGTGTTGTGGAGGGCTTTGTAGGGGTGTGTGAGCAGTTTGAAGTGGTATCTCTTCTTGACGTGGGGAGCCAGTGAGGGCTACGGAGTTCGGGGGTGATGTGGGTGTGAGAAGTTGGACTGGTATATGCTGTCCACTAGTTATAGTGGGCACCTTGCACCAGTCCAATCGACCTTTATTGATGATAGGTTTAAAGACAACCTTTATTGAAAGCTATCCTAGTGGTAGCTATGGAGAGCAGCCTTCAGGCTAAGTCTTGAAGGAGTGTTAAGCTGTTGTTTTACCAGTTATAATCTCGTAAATGACCAAATGAAAGGAGAACCACACCAGGTATATATATAAAATATATGTATTTATTACTAAACACTACCCAATAGTCTCTTTATGAGGCTAGAGGTCAAAGTACACAAGTTACAAGTCAAATAGCACAGTAAATTAGCACAATATACGATTAGCCCTAGGGGCGTACCAAACCATATATTAAGAAAGTGGTATAAGAACCACGACTTAAGTAGACACAAGGCCTAGAGCCTGTAGAATCGCTGGGACCCCAAGGAACCACCCAAGGTAGTGACACAGGGGACCCACGGGGGCTGTGTGCAGTGTGTGAACACAGCCGCGAGCTCCGTTAAAGTCTATGCGAAAGTCGCGGTTAGAGTTTTAGAGTTTAAGGACACTTAGAAATGGATTAGGACCAAACCCTCTTGGACTTAGACAGTTCTAGGGTCAACACCCACGGGAGCACCGGAGTAATCGAGCTACCTCACCCAGGGAAGCCGGGTGCATAGGTGTCGAATGGTGTCGGGTCGCGTCGTCGATTTCAATGGCAGCCTGCAAGGAAGTGCTGCTGCCGGGAAGATGCGAAGTGTCCGAAGAGATCCAAGCCTGGATCGGAGATGAGAAGAACCTGAAAGCAGAGGGGACAGAGTCTGGGTCACTTTGCCAGTGACCAGGGGCACGATAGTCGAATGCCCACCGATGTCGGGTGCTTCAGGTGAAAGAGGTGAAGCTTGACTCTTCAGCCACGAGGACCAGGAGGCGTCGACGACAACCAGGAGCTGGATTCGAGCTGTCCCACAAAGGATGTCGAGTGCTGCAGCGTTGGTGTCCGGATTGAACACAACAAGCCTTGGCAACAGCAACCCACGCAGAAAGAAGAAAGATGCTTCTGTGCAGACCAGCAAGGTCTGAGGGACTCACCACTCGGTGGGGAGTCAGGGCACGTCTGTAGCAACCAGGGAAGCCCAAAGAAAATCAGAGTTGCCTTCACAGGGACCCACCAGTTGACAGACCAGGGATTGCGAAGGAGCCTCGAGTGGAAATGCAAGAAGCAGGCCCACGGAACACTCGTGGAGTGTAGGCTCACAATCTTCGGTGCAAATGGTGCTCGGGGCCTGGGCTACAAGTAACCCAAAGCAGGACTTCAAGATACGTCGAGAAATTGATGCACTAGCAAATGTGCACAGTGTCCAGGGGTTCAGGTTCCACATCACTCGTGAGGGCTGCAGGTCTCAGCTTTGCTGGGGACTCGGGTCGGCCTCTGAGAAGTCTGGAAATCCTCTTCCTGGGCTGCAAGTACTTTGGAGTCCGGCGGGAGCTTCAGAGATGCAGACCGGCAATTGCTTTGTTGGTGCCTGCCAAGCAGGGGAGTCACTCCTTGACCCCAAGGGAGATTTCTTCAGTCCTCTAGTCTTTAGTAGAGCGTCGAAGTTCCAGGATTCAGTTGCAGAGTTTCGTCCAGGGATATCTAAAGTCCTGTTGCCAGGGGTTCCTTACTTATACCTAAGGAAGGGGTTGGACTAACTCTGTGGACCCACCTATGGGAGGGTTTGGAAAGAGGGGTGGCTACACCCATTTCCTTTGTCCAGTTTCACGCCAGAGCAGGGGCTGGCAGCCCCTGCAACCGGTTTGAACTGGGGTATGCACGAGGACACCAAATGTGCCCCCAGTGCAGGACTTCAAAGCACTCTTGGAGTGCACCCACCCAGCCCCAATCCACTAAGGCCTGTCTGGGAGGTGGTAACACCTCCCTGTGACAGGAAACCTATTGTCCAGGCCTCCCCTGCCGGAGTTTCGGTCAGCAGCAGGAGGCCAGACTCGTGTCTGTGGCTGCAGCATCCATTTTGTGATGCCAGGCTCTGTTTAGTTGGTACCGGGTATACCGGTGCTGTCATGTCTCTCCCTCTAGAAGGGTGGGATCATACTCCCACACCAGTTACTGGTGTGGGGGTATGATTCCAAGGTGTTTGACACCAAACACGACATGTTTCCGGGGAGCCATCCCAAAGTTAGCATTTACAGTGGGGATATAATGCACTTAAGAGTATATGGTCAGGCTGCACCACAGACAACCCCGGAGAGGAGATTCCGAAGGCTGCAGAGGGGCTCTGCTCATGCATGGGCACCCTCTCACATAAAACCAAGCACCCTGCCTTCAGGATTGATAAGGCCTGCCATAGGGGTGACTGATAGGTTTCTATGTGCAGTGATAGGTGAGATATAGTGAACCTATATCTCTGTAAGGGGTGCATGCACCACCTTACTCAGGCTGCAGTAGCAGTCCTGTGGTGTCATTTTGGATGGCCTTCCAGGGGTGGCACAATACATGCTTCAGCCCCTGGTAGGCCTCTGGGGTACCTATGCCCTGGGTACATAGTATACCATATACTAGGGACTTATAAGGGCACTCCAGAATCCAATCTGTGGTGTACCTAAAGTACATGGAATCAATTTATAAGAGAGAGCAGATAGGCTGGGGACCTGACTAGCAGGTTCCCAGCCAAACTAAGTCAAAAACCATTAAAACACCAGAACAAAAATGGGGGCAGCCATGTCATCAGATTCCACCTTCCTACATAACCCCCCCCCCCCAAACGAAAGGAGATAAGGCTAACCTTGGCCAGTTGAGCCTTTATTGACTAAGTGGCCATATAAGGAAGTACCTGCACTAGCATGGTTACCCCCTGTCTTATGGTCCACTAAGCTATCCCTCACCCTAAGGGTATGAGAGGGTCTCCACCATGGGGAATTACTACCTGTGGTGTGCTTTGGTAAAGTAAAAGGCTGATGAGGTGTCTGAGTAGGGAAGTGAGACCCTAGGAAAGTTGGTCTTAGCTTCCTCAGATCACTGATCACCATATATGCCTGTCTTTCCATGACTGAGTTGCACTTTGCTCTAAGGGTCAACCTTTGGCTGCCTACAGCTGGGGGTTGGGTCCCTTTGGATGGAACACTGGAGGGACATGGCAGGTTTGGAACCTTTTGGTCCCAGGTTTGCCCTTGCCTAACAGAGTCCTTCTGGGGGAGGTCCCTACACAAAGGTATGGGGAATCCCTCAGTGTGTTGAGGAATTTTCACCTGGCTAGGGCTACTAGACTGGGTGCCCCTAATCTGCTGATGGGGGGGTTCCTCTGGACAGGGGGCCCTGTGGGGTCCACTGACCTCCCTGACCTCTGCAGCCCTGGGCTGACTGAGGCAGGGTAGAGAGGCACAGGTTACCTGCTCCAGACTGGGTACTACCTTGGAAGGGTCCCCTGCCATCAGAGGGGTTGCCAGGCCAGGCCTGACTACCTCTGGGGCAGTTCCTTCACTAGGGGTAGGATCAGTTCCCTGAGGAGGCTGACCCTTACCTATAGTCTGGGGGGGAAGAAGACTTTTCTTCAACCCTTGTGCTCTCTTGTGGAGGAGAGAGGGCCATTCTTTCAGGCTCCATCACTCCAAAATTTTCCTGGGGTGGGGCTGTGGCCATCACAGCCCCCCTAACTTTCTCAGGGATGCCCAGCATTCTCAGATGGGCTTGGTGTTCAACTTCAGCTGAGGCTGAAATTTCTAGATCATTGCCCATCAGGCAATCTACAGGCAAGGTTGGGGACACTGCCACTCTTTTGGGCCTGTGACCCCTTCCCAGCTGAGATTGACTATGGCCATGGGGTGATCTGTTCTGACACCATCAATGTTGGTCACCTGGTATTTAAACTCAGGTAAAAGCTGGTGAGGGGGACTAGTTTCCCTGCCACCATGGTGACACTAGCCCCTGTGTCCCTGAATGCCACAGCTTTCTGACCATTAATCATTGGCTCCAGTCTGTACCTGCCCAATGCATTGGGACCCATGGTAAAGGTGGCAAATCCTATACCACCATCAGAGTCAGAGGAGTCTGTTGAGGGGTCCTGTCTAAACTAGGGCCCACCTCTGTTCCCCTTGCAAAAGCACCTAACTTTTTGGGTGCACTACTCCCAACTGGGGGATTACTACTGGTAGTACCAGGAGGGGTGGTAGTATTTGTTGGAGGAACATTTTCTTTATTGCCAATCCTGGGGCAACTGGGATCAGTTTTCCAGTGGCCAGGCTTTTTACAAACATGGTAATATGGTTTCTTTTCAGGAGAGGAAAGAGTTTGGGGCCCGCCCCCAGAAGAGGACTTTTGGGGCCCTGTAGTGGATTTATCCTTAGATTTATCCCCACCTTTCTCTTGGGACTTGGTAGAATCTTTCTTCTGGTCACCACCCTGATTCTTAGTCTTTACTCTGGTTCTGACCCATTTGTCTGCCTTCTTTCCCAATTCTTGGGGAGAGGTCAGATCAGAGTCCACCAGGTACTGGTGTAAAAGCTGGTTTTGACAATTATTAAGGATCTGCTCCCTCATAATCAAATTGTACAATCCTAAAAAGTCATGCACCTTGTTGCCATGTATCCAGCCTTCCAGAGCCTTAGTAGCACAATCTACAAAGTCAACCCAGTCTTGAGTCTGAGCCTTTTGGGTGTCTCTGAACTTCAACCTTTACTGTTCAGTGGTTAGGCCAAACCCATCTATCAGAGCACTCTTCAAGACTTTGTAATTGTCAGCATCCTCTTCTCTTACAGTGAGGAGCTTGTCTCTACCTTTGTCTGCAAAGGAGAGCCACAAGATTGCTGCCCACTGCTCCTGAGGGACCCTCTGAACTTTACAGGCCCTTTCCAGTGCAGTAATCCATTTGTGGATGTCATCCCCACTCTGGTAGGGAGGGACAATCTTGCTCAGGTTTCTATGGTCATAAGACCTTTCCCTACCACTAGGGAAGTTGCTGCCACCATGGGACTCTAGTCCCAACTTTCTTCTTTGTCTATGAAGCTCTAGGGACTCCCTGTCTATAGCCAACTGCTCTCTTCTGATCCTAAGCTGAGCTTCTCCATACTTGAGCAGTCTCTCTTTCCTCTCATGAGAGGATTCCCTCCTATGAGAGGAAACAGAGGTCCCTACTGAGGTGTCAGAATGGTTAGACTCCTGAGAAGGAGATCTGGACCTTCTAGGCAGACTCACAACTCTTCCTGGTGGGACAAAGGGGAGGTCATTCTGATCCTCCTCCTCATCTTCAGGAGGAGCTGGATTTTCCAGGGCAAGATCATTGTCATCTTCCTGGCCAGTTTCAGAGGTCAGGTCCTGGGTATTTTCACCCCTGGTCCCTTCCTCATCTTCTGCCCCACCCTGTCTGCCTACCCCTTCAGACCCTGGGGTCTTCTGAGATCATCCAGCAGAAGCATCTCCATGTGACGTTGGGTGTTGGCACTTTTGCCTGTCTTCAGCTTCCTAGTCTTACACAATTCTCTCAATTTCAAGAATGGGAGGTTGTCATACTTGGAGGGTAGAAGCCCACTGGCTTCTGGCAGGGACCCACTGGTTCCTGGCCTTAAAGACATTACTAGTGAGGTGTGGTGTATGCACTACCTACTCTAGTGTGGCCTACTAAACTCTCTTGAGTTGTAGAAAGGGTGTGCTAAGCCCTTGACACACAACTCTAAGTTCAGTAGAACTTACTGTATTTCTAAGCTTGAATTTATATGTACCTCAAGTACCTTTAGTGGTTTTCAGTTAATCACACACTTGAGATTATCTGGTAAAACAGAGGCAAGCTTGAATCCAACCGCTGCACACCAATGTGAGAAGTTGGCCTGGCATATGCTGTCCACTAGTTATAGTGGGCACCTTGCACCAGTCCAATCGACCTTTATTGATGATAGGTTTAAAGACAACCTTTATTGAAAGCTATCCTAGTGGTAGCTATGGAGAGCAGCCTTCAGGCTAAGTCTTGAAGAAGGGTTAAGCTGTCTGTTTTACCAGTTATAATCTCGTAAATGACCAAATGAAAGGAGAACCACACCAGGTATATATATAAAATATATGTATTTATTACTAAACACTCCCCAATAGTCTCTTTATGAGGCTAGAGGTCAAAGTACACAAGTTACAAGTCAAATAGCACAGTAAATTAGCACAATATACGATTAGCCCTAGGGGCGTACCAAACCATATATTAAGAAAGTGGTATAAGAACCACGACTTAAGTAGACACAAGGCCTAGAGCCTGTAGAATCGCTGGGACCCCAAGGAACCACCCAAGGTAGTGACACAGGAGACCCACGGGGGCTGTGTGCAGTGTGTGAACACAGCCGCGAGCTCCGTTAAAGTCTATGCGAAAGTCGCGGTTAGAGTTTTAGAGTTTAAGGACACTTAGAAATGGATTAGGACCAAACCCTCTTGGACTTAGACAGTTCTAGGGTCAACACCCACGGGAGCACCGGAGTACTCGAGTTACCTCACCCAGGGAAGCCGGGTGCATAGGTGTCGAATGGTGTCGGGTCGCGTCGTCGATTTCAATGGCAGCGTGCAAGGAAGTGCTGCTGCCGGGAAGATGCGAAGTGTCCGAAGAGATCCAAGCCTGGATCGGAGATGAGAAGAACCTGAAAGCAGAGGGGACAGAGTCTGGGTCACTTTGCCAGTGACCAGGGGCACGATAGTCGAATGCCCACCGATGTCGGGTGCTTCAGGTGAAAGAGGTGAAGCTTGACTCTTCAGCCACGAGGACCAGGAGGCGTCGACGATGACCAGGAGCTGGATTCGAGCTGTCCCACAAAGGATGTCGAGTGCTGCAGCATTGGTGTCCGGATTGAACACAACAAGCCTTGGCAACAGCAACCCACGCAGAAAGGAGAAAGATGCTTCTGTGCAGACCAGCAAGGTCTGAGGGACTCACCACTCGGTGGGGAGTCAGGGCACGTCTGGAGCAACCAGAGAAGCCCAAAGAAAATCAGAGTTGCCTTCACAGGGACCCACCAGTTGATGGACCAGGGATCGCGAAGGAGCCTCAAGCGGAAATGCAAGAAGCGGGCCCACGGAACACTCGTGGAGTGTAGGCTCACAATCTTCAGTGCAAATGGTGCTCGGGGCCTGGGCTACAAGTAACCCAAAGCAGGACTTCAAGAGACGTCGAGAAGTTGATGCACTAGCAAATGTGCATGGTGTCCAGGGGTTCCGGTTCCACGTCACTCGTGAGGGCTGCGGGTTTCAGCTTTGCTGGGGACTCGGGTCGGCCTCTGAGAAGTCTGGAAGTCCTCTTCCTGGGCTGCAAGTACTTCGGAGTCCGGCGGCAGCTTTGGAGATGCAGACTGGCAATTGCTTTGTTGGTGCCTGCCAAGCAGGGGAGTCACTCCTTGACCCCAAGGGAGATTTCTTCAGTCCTCTAGTCTTTAGTAGAGCGTCGAAGTTCCAGGATTCAGTTGCAGAGTTTCGTCCAGGGATATCTAAAGTCCTGTTGCCAGGGGTTCCTTACTTATACCTAAGGAAGGGGTTGGACTAACTCTGTGGACCCACCTATGGGAGGGTTTGGAAAGAGGGTGGCTACACCCATTTCCTTTGTCCAGTTTCGCGCCAGAGCAGGGGCTGGCAGCCCCTGCAACCGGTTTGAACTGGGGTATGCACGAGGACACCAAATGTGCCCCCAGTGCAGGACTTCAAAGCACTCTTGGAGTGCACCCACCTAGCCCCAATCCACTAAGGCCTGTCTGGGAGGTGGTAACACCTCCCTGTGACAGGAAACCTATTGTCCAGGCCTCCCTGCCGGAGTTTCGGTCAGCAGCAGGAGGCCAGACTCGTGTCTGTGGCTGCAGCATCCATTTTGTGATGCCAGGCTCTGTTTAGTTGGTACCGGGTATACCGGTGCTGTCATGTCTCTCCCTCTAGAAGGGTGGGATCATACTCCCACACCAGTTACTGGTGTGGGGGTATGATTCCAAGGTGTTTGACACCAAACACGACATGTTTCCGTGCAGCCATCCCAAAGTTAGCATTTACCGCGGGATATAATGCACTTAAGAGTATATGGTCAGGCTGCACCATAGACAACCCCGGAGAGGAGATTCCGAAGGCTGCAGAGGGGCTCTGCTCATGCATGGGCACCCTCTCACATAAAACCAAGCACCCTGCCTTCAGGATTGATAAATGCAAAAGAAACAATTGATGGACGGAATGCTGGACAATGCAAACATTCACCCCCAGTCACAAGGATCTGGGTTAAATCCATCATTCTTTTGCTCACCACACCACCCCAGTTTGGACCCAGCCATATGCAAATCAGTCTTGACCCTGTTCCTTGTGGGAACAGTCCAGCCCGAACTGCCAAGCCAGGTCCTCCCTGGACCGGAAACAAGCATCCTGGGACCGGTTTCAGGGCATCACCCTTCTTCAGCCAGGCTAGCTTGAATCCAGTGGTGTAGTGAGCACGGGACCCACGTCTGGGCATACCCTTCCCACTTAGGGCGACAAATGCAAAAGAAACAATTGATGGACGGAATGCTGGACAATGCAAACATTCACCCCCAGTCACAAGGATCTGGGTTAAATCCATCATTCTTTTGCTCACCACACCACCCCAGTTTGGACCCAGCCATATGCAAATCAGTCTTGACCCTGTTCCTTGTGGGAACAGTCCAGCCCGAACTGCCAAGCCAGGTCCTCCCTGGACCGGAAACAAGCATCCTGGGACCGGTTTCAGGGCATCACCCTTCTTCAGCCAGGCTAGCTTGAATCCAGTGGTGTAGTGAGCACGGGACCCACGTCTGGGCATACCCTTCCCACTTAGGGCGACAAATGCAAAAGAAACAATTGATGGACGGAATGCTGGACAATGCAAACATTCACCCCCAGTCACAAGGATCTGGGTTAAATCCATCATTCTTTTGCTCACCACACCACCCCAGTTTGGACCCAGCCATATGCAAATCAGTCTTGACCCTGTTCCTTGTGGGAACAGTCCAGCCCGAACTGCCAAGCCAGGTCCTCCCTGGACCGGAAACAAGCATCCTGGGACCGGTTTCAGGGCATCACCCTTCTTCAGCCAGGCTAGCTTGAATCCAGTGGTGTAGTGAGCACGGGACCCACGTCTGGGCATACCCTTCCCACTTAGGGCGACAAATGCAAAAGAAACAATTGATGGACGGAATGCTGGACAATGCAAACATTCACCCCCAGTCACAAGGATCTGGGTTAAATCCATCATTCTTTTGCTCACCACACCACCCCAGTTTGGACCCAGCCAAATGCAAATCAGTCTTGACCCTGTTCCTTGTGGGAACAGTCCAGCCCGAACTGCCAAGCCAGGTCCTCCCTGGACCGGAAACAAGCATCCTGGGACCGGTTTCAGGGCATCACCCTTCTTCAGCCAGGCTAGCTTGAATCCAGTGGTGTAGTGAGCACGGGACCCACGTCTGGGCATACCCTTCCCACTTAGGGCGACAAATGCAAAAGAAACAATTGATGGACGGAATGCTGGACAATGCAAACATTCACCCCCAGTTACAAGGATCTGGGTTAAATCCATCATTCTTTTGCTCACCACACCACCCCAGTTTGGACCCAGCCATATGCAAATCAGTCTTGACCCTGTTCCTTGTGGGAACAGTCCAGCCCGAACTGCCAAGCCAGGTCCTCCCTGGACCGGAAACAAGCATCCTGGGACCGGTTTCAGGGCATCACCCTTCTTCAGCCAGGCTAGCTTGAATCCAGTGGTGTAGTGAGCACGGGACCCACGTCTGGGCATACCCTTCCCACTTAGGGCGACAAATGCAAAGGAAACAATTGATGGACGGAATGCTGGACAATGCAAACATTCACCCCCAGTCACAAGGATCTGGGTTAAATCCATCATTCTTTTGCTCACCACACCACCCCAGTTTGGACCCAGCCATATGCAAATCAGTCTTGACCCTGTTCCTTGTGGGAACAGTCCAGCCCGAACTGCCAAGCCAGGTCCTCCCTGGACCGGAAACAAGCATCCTGGGACCGGTTTCAGGGCATCACCCTTCTTCAGCCAGGCTAGCTTGAATCCAGTGGTGTAGTGAGCACGGGACCCACGTCTGGGCATACCCTTCCCACTTAGGGCGACAAATGCAAAAGAAACAATTGATGGACGGAATGCTGGACGCAGGGTCAAGACTGATTTGCATATGGTTGGGTCCAAACTGGAATGGCATGGTGACAAAAAAACGATGGATTTAGGCCCAGATCTCTGTACTGGGGTGAATGTATGACATTGTTCTGCATTCTGTCCATCAATTGTTGTTTTTGCATTTGTCACCCCGAGTGGGACGGGTATGCCCAGACGTGGGTCCCGTGCTCTCCATGCCACTGGAGTCAAGCTATCCTGGCTGATGAGGGCTGAAAGCCCGAAACCGGTCCTAGGATGCTTGTTTCCAGTCCAGGAGGACCTGGCCTGGCAGTTCGGGCTGGACTGTTCCCATTGGGCGCAGGGTCAAGACTGATTTGCATATGGCTGGGTCCAAACTGGAATGGCATGGTGAGCAAAAACGATGGATTTAGGCCCAGATCTCTGTACTGGGGTGAATGTATGACATTGTTCTGCATTCTGTCCATCAATTGTTGTTTTTGCATTTGTCACCCCGAGTGGGACGGGTATGCCCAGACGTGGGTCCCGTGCTCTCCATGCCACTGGAGTCAAGCTATCCTGGCTGATGAGGGCTGAAAGCCCGAAACCGGTCCTAGCATGCTTTTTTCCAGTCCAGGGAGGACCTGGCCTGGCAGTTCGGGCTGGACTGTTCCCATTGGGCGCAGGGTCAAGACTGATTTGCATATGGCTGGGTCCAAACTGGAATGGCATGGTGAGCAAAAAAACGATGGATTTAGGCCCAGATCTCTGTACTGGGGTGAATGTATGACATTGTTCTGCATTCTGTCCATCAATTGTTGTTTTTGCATTCAGGATTGATAAGGCCTGCCATAGGGGTGACTGATAGGTTTCTATGTGCAGTGATAGGTGAGATATAGTGAACCTATATCTCTGTAAGGGGTGCATGCACCACCTTACTCAGGCTGCAGTAGCAGTCCTGTGGTGTCATTTTGGATGGCCTTCCAGGGGTGGCACAATACATGCTTCAGCCCCTGGTAGGCCTCTGGGGTACCTATGCCCTGGGTACATAGTATACCATATACTAGGGACTTATAAGGGCACTCCAGAATCCAATCTGTGGTGTACCTAAAGTACATGGAATCAATTTATAAGAGAGAGCAGATAGGCTGGGGACCTGACTAGCAGGTTCCCAGCTAAACTAAGTCAAAAACCATTAAAACACCAGAAACAAAATGGGGGCAACCATGTAGTCAGATTCCACCTTCCTACAGTGGGATCGTCTGGGAAGGTCCAGGATGACTCTTGCTGCTGCGTTCTGGATAGTTAGAATGCTCTTGAGGAGGAGGGTGGTGGTTCCTGCGTAGAGGTCGTTCCTGTAGTCAAGTCGACTGGTGATGAGGGCTTGTGTGACGGTTCTTCGGGTGTCTGTTGGGATCCGTCTGAAGACCTTATGGAGCATTCTGAGGGTGTTGAAGCAGGTGGAGGTGACCAAGTTGACCTATTGTCTCATGGAGAGCTCTCTGTCGAGGATGATACAGAGTCTGCGGGCGTGGGTGGTGGGGGCGGGAGCTGGCCCGAGGGCAGTGGGCCACCAGGAGTTGTCCCACGGTGAGGAGGGCTCTTCAGAAGAGGAGAACTTTGGTTTTGTCTGAGTTAAGTTTGAGGCAGTTGATTCTCATCCAGCCGGTGACGTCAGTCATGGTGTTCTTGAAGTTCGCTCTAGTGGTGTCCGTGTCTTTGGTGAGGGAGAGTATGAGCTGGGTGTTGTCTGCATAGGAGATAATGTTGAGACCGTGGCTGCGGGTGATGGGTGCCAGCGGCTTCATGTAGACGTTGAAAAGGTGGGGTTGAGAGAGGAGCCCTGGGGTACGCCACTGTTGATGCTCTTGCGGGCAGAGCAGTACAGTGGGAGGCGGATTCTTTTAACAACAGTAACCAGATACGGCCACTAAAAGCATCTTGTCACTGCTGGTAAAGTCTTAGCTAGTCCAGGATGCCCAGCCACCTTAGAGTCATGAAGTCAACTCATAGACTTTTAATGGTAGATACACAGCTCTTTCATGATACAGCAAGCCATATTTTTCATATCTATTGTCGTGTTTCTATAGCCATGTCTTTTTGTCTATAGAAGGACTTTTTATACACATTTTGGTAAAAAATGAAGCTACATTAATCAAAGCAATGGGTTAACCACATAAACCCTTAGGAAAGAAAAGATTTGAGACAGATTTTCAGTCACTTGACTTTAATTTGCCAACTGACCTTGTTGTAAGAAGGCATTGGCCTTCCCAATCTTTGGACCTGGTCTTTAATTTATCATAAAATTATAGTCAGAGAAAACCAAGTACCTTTATGTTTGTATGGGTAAGTGCTCCGACTGATATAAAATCTGCAGGTTTATGTGCTTTTTGTACACTACTATGATGTGTTATCCTCCTAACAAAAAATGCCTCATCGTTCAAATGATCTCTTTATGGCCAAAAGTTTCTTATCAATAATGGTATAATTTAGCTCTGCTGTGAAGATTTATTGGAAGAGTGAGCTACTGGGTGAACCTGGCCAGTGTTTGGATTTCTCTATGAAAAAACACCTCCAGTCACATAACAAAAAGAATCTGTCTCAAATGTGAAAGAACACTCCTCATTAAGATGTTGCAAAATTGAAGCGCCATGAAAAGATTCCTTCAAAAACCAAATGCTGATATGCTTTTTCTGACCAAATAAAAGCTACTGCTTTTTTTAGTAACTGGGTATTGGGTCTTACTATTTCAGAAAAATGATGAATGAATCTCATATACAAATTGGCAATACCCCAAAACCTCTGAAATGTCTTAACTCGTGTGGGTGTGGGCCATTGCACTATTACTGCTACTTTCTGTTAATCCATCTGAATGCTTTCAAATGTAATGATATACCCTCGAACCTGCACTGTAGGAGTAGTGTGATGAAGTCATTTATCTATCTTAGCTAAGAGATGATGTTCTCTCAAACATTGCAGAACCACCCTTTTATGTCAAAGGTGAGCCTCCAAGGTTTCAGAACTGAGAAAGATCTCATCTAAATCGATAGCACAAAGCACAGCCAAAAAACATCTCAATACCATATCAATAAAATATTGAAATGCTGCAGGAGCATTGCACAGTCCAAAAGGCACGACCGGATACTCGCACAATTCAAACTTAGTACAGAAAGCAGTTTTCCACTCATCACCCGCTCTGACTGTAACCAGATAGTAAACTCTGTTGAGATCCAACTTTGTAAATATCTTAGCATTTAAAACAGATATCGATGGCAGAGGATAACGATTTTTCACAGTAATTTTGTTAAGAGCTCTGTAGTCTACACATGTTTTCTGCACTCCCCATTTATTAAATACAAAGAATAATAGTGAAGAACTGGGACATTGTGAATTCCTAATAAATCCAGAAGCCACATTTTCATCTACATGCTGTCTTAGATATTCTGTTTCTGATTCAGTTAGTGCATACACGTGATTACAAGGAATTGATGCACTTGATTCTAAGTCAATCATGCAATCATAACGTCTGTGTGTGGATAGCACATTTGTTTTTTTCTTGTCAAAAATATTGCATTTTTCATAACAAGGAAGTAATGGAATAGCACCCCAAACAGCTGGCAAAATACCCATACATGCAGGTACCTTCAGGGACGATTTTCTCTAGGTGAGCATGGAAGAATGCAACTATTCTGAAAATAATTGAATTCACTTTAACCATCCTTACAGTCCAATCAATGCAAGGATTATGTAGGGTCAGAAAGTGCATCACCCAAAATAACTTTAAAATGACTCACTTATATCAAAATTAATCTTCTCTTGGTTATTTCTAAAAATAAACCAGAGAAATCATATATATGAAACCTCACCAAACTTAAATATAGATTAGAAACATCCACTGTCTTAACATCCTCAAGAATCTTTGTCTTAGTGACTAGAATTTGCAAGGACTGAGCAAACGTAATATACATAGAATTTCCTGAAGCTCCAGGATCTAAAAGTCCTCACACAACATTTTCTTGCACTTCTGACAAAAATATCTTTATGGGAATTAGCATGTGAGTCTTTGGGAACTTTGCTAATGTATTAACTCGACAAGGCAGTTACTTAATTCTCCAGTTGCCGGAATTTCCATTCAGAAACGAAATAATCCTCTGGAAAGGTTGCAGGTTTTCACAAAGGCAAACTGACAATGATCAAGGAATAATGCACATTTCTTCGGGACTCCAGAGAACCTCCTTGGAGGTGCTTAGGGTACAACTGAAGTCAGTGCAGAACAAGATTGTGCAAAAAGCTTTTCTATGATTTGTTTACTGTCTGCGGGTAAGGGAATTGAATTTCACCTTTCTTCTCTGTCTTCTACAAATTATTTTTCTCTTGTTTAATGGAAAATAACTCTAGCGGAGCGATTTGTTCTCTGATTTAACTACACTAACTTCTTGTTTTAATGTAGTTATGCCCTCCAAGATCTTAAATAGAGTAGTGTCTGAATACATCACTTAATTTGCATGATATTATGGGCTAGGCAATCTGTCAAGTTGCACTAACATTCTGAGCAACAGGAGCAATGTTCTTTTCTGTCTCTATCCAACCCCACCAATGACCACATATAAGGAAATATGAGGGCCAGTGGTAGAAGCATGGGAAGGGCAATGAGATAAGATAGAAAACAGAGACACAGGACTCCATCACTTCTGCCACATCACGCACATGTTCAATGAGGTCTGTTGAATGTAGAGAGTACTTATGAGGCAATAGAGATCATTTAAGTGTCTGTTCAGGGAACTGAACAGAACTGCAATTGTGGATTGACATGCCTGAACTCTATGGCTACATAACTAATTCTGTGTGCTTTAATGTGGAACAGAAAATGTCCCAAACCTAAACATACAAACAATAGGTATCTCAAATATATATGTGAAGTAGTAATTCTCCTTAAGTTTTCGATAATTCCCTCAGGCGTAGTCACTACACCCTCTATTATAGATGATGAGTTATAGTTTCTACTTCACTTCTGTAAAACTGGAAAGATAACAAGCAATATTAATATCCAGTTGTTCCTTAATCTAGTAATGGTATATGCCTACCTGACCTGTAATACCATAAACATGATATTTGTAAACACATATGCAACAATCCGTTTTAATAGTCCTCCCTCTTTCTTCACGGGGTAACTCAGTAGAGTATAACCCAAGCCCTACAGTTTTGATGACTGTTGAAGAGAATAGTTCAAAATTTGTTTTCATCAACAACATGACTTAAGAATATATCTCTATAATGCCTTATATCAGGACCTCGAAATCCAAGTCTTAGTATGCATTCCATTAAAGGTTACACCCATGAAAGTACACGTTACCTACATAGCAGTGGTAGAAGCAAGGCGGTTGGTACACTTGTTTTAAATACTGTGCTGGTCCTCATGGAGCTGGGACTGTTCATTTCCAGGTTAGACAAAAAGGAAGTTCTGGGACTAGAAGAGTAGAGACAAGATAAGGCTCCCCACTTGCAGGGCTTACTACCTGGCATTTCCTTGTGCTTTCATATGTTTACACCCATTCTGCATCCCAGCATGTTTGTTTTGTTCTCCCTAGGGCTATTTCTGCGTTTAGTGTTCCATGCATTCTTCTTCTTCTTCAAAGCCACAGATTTCTGGTCATCATGTTATTGAAGACAGTGGATTATTTTCTTCTTCGATAAAGGAGCCCGGCAGCAGGACTTCAGTTCATAGATTCCAAATATCATCCACCGTTATCCTGTTCGGTTCTCTGGCTGAATTCAGATGGCTGGGGGACAAGTTACAGCGACACATACCATTGGTGAGTAAGAGTGTATATTCGTAATTACAGCTATAGTTCTCATTGTGCTCAATACTCATGAAACCTGCTCCATCATTTCTACTATTCCGAAGCTCGTGGTGGGTTGCCTAAGGCCTCTTATATTGTTTATCTCTCTTCCCAAACCCCTTCACCCCAAAGATATCCCTATTAGCTTCAGTTAGCAAGTATAGAATGTTACCATCACAGAGACTGGGATTACCATCCTCATTCACAGCTACTCACAAGCTTGTTGGGATCCTGACATCCTAGTAGATTATAGCCTCAGTCTGAACAGTTCAGATAAATGGCCATAGTTCATTTATATAAACTTTCCTTTAAGAAGCAACAGATCTTTGCAAGATAAAGCTGTATTCCATGTAGCGAGGCACTGGCTGCAGCAACACTGTAGCATGATTGCCTTGCAAAGGATGCTATGAACCACAAGGAAGTTGTACCCGATAACGTAAGATGGTATCTGTATCTCTGGAAACATGCAAGTATTTGTGGCCTATTGGGAATCCCAGCGAACACACTGTCCCACAGCGCGTCCTCCTTACGCATGTAGCTTCAGTCCAGACAGCAGCAGTGTTTGTGACAACCACCAGACTTTCTTTCACTGCAAGGCACCCATCACGAGATGAATTTCTTGAGGGCCAAGAAATTGTAAATAATATTCAGATACTTTACCCCTAGCTGTATTTAGTTCCAGATGGTCATTGGATGTGTGTCAGACCAAATTATGTCCATTTTACCCACTTGTTGAAGAGTCTGAGATTCATTTTACTGTTTTACCTCTGTATGAGAATCTCAGGTCCAAATGGCTAGTGGCTTTGATAAGGAATATGGTGTTAACAATTATAAAGTTGCATTGCGCACCTTCAAATCTGATACCACCAAGGATTGGCCACACTTCTGGCTAAAAGAGAGACTGCCTGCCACTGGTCAAGGACACACCCGTCCACACTCTCGGAGTGGTGGAGGGCGATGGACTGGTGCACCAAGCTGGAAGAGCTGATCTACAGAGCTCAGAGTTGCCCTTTTAAACATGCAAATATTTGGGGAGCTTGGTGGGCCTACTTGGGGCTGTTGCCTGGACCTGGGACTCTATGAGGAATGCTCTGTGGATTATGGACCATAACAGATAGGCTCTGTTTTATTGCTCAGTGGGATGATATGGTAAGCCCATGGGTTATTGTTGGGCGCGATGTTCTGGTGGGTTGTTTTTACCATGCCAAAAATTTAACAAAGTTTGTTGTAAAAAAATCTGATACAACAGAATGATAGTCTTCACTGTTTCTCGCTATATGCTACTGGCTTGGAAAGTTCGACAAGCCTACTTATTGGTTGCAGGATGATTAGCAGTATTCTAAATGGCTCTTATTGTTATAATATATTGTACTTTTACACATTATACATAACTGCATTTTACACTATGCATTTGAAATGTTTATCTTATTTGTATTATTTATTCAAACGTGTATGTATGTTTTATGGATTTGTATCCAAAATAAAGTTCATTGACTGATCGATACTGTTCTTACCTTAATGCAGTAGGACACAAAACTTAGTAAAAAAGAACTAAATATAAAATACTGTCGGTATGGCACTCCAAAAAAGTCAAAATCAATATGAACGTCCCTATTATGTGAAGGACTGGGAAAATTGTGAATCTCGATAATATAATCTAGGCTCTGAAAACTCCACGAGTTTTGCAGGATTCCAATGTAAATTTAGTCTACGAAATCTAGAAACTGAAGCAGATGATAACAAGGAGAGGAAGATTGTTTTTGAGTAATACGCACCAGGTTAGAAGGCCTTACCAGCTGCTGGGTTGGACATTATTATACAGGACCCAGTAGCTCCCACCCAGGCAGCCCTTTACAGATCGGATAGTATCAATAGGGTGGTGTATTCTCCTCTACAGAGACTACTTTGTAAGGTTTGGTATGTGGTGAGGTAGAGGAGCTAAACGCTGGGTTGTTCTGGCAGGTAAAGCCCCCTAAATCACCGGCTAGGTAAGAGCATGCTCCTCTCTGTAGAACATGTCAAATGTGATGCATATTCTTTCCTTCTAAATGTTCGTATAATGTGAGGTAAAGCTATATAGCTTGTTTTCTTATACGAGGGTGTGGCGCGGCGAAGAAGTATACAGGGACTCGTGCTTGTTTTATGGGGACTTTCTTTATTCGCTCTTTAATACAGGGCTTCTTTTAACGGGACTCAGTCTTCCTATCCTTGGCTCTGGTCCTTGGCAGTCGTTTGTGGACGTTCTCTTGTTGTCAGGGAATGTCCTGCCCAGCGCCGTCTGCTCCTGAGTTGCCAGTCACTCCGGGAATCCGCCAACAAAGCCAAAAAACAAAGGAAACAGAAAGGCAGATCAGGCTAGGCTCTCAGTCCCCATGGTTGGAACAGGGAAAGGAGTGAGGAAAGGTGTCACCCGATACCAGCACCAGTGATAAAAAACCTCTATGCTGCGTTTGTTTTCATTACGCGCATACGCGTTTAACCTGAGCTCGGCACGAGTTCCCCACCTTCCGCCCCTGGTGTCTCCTGGGAGACTCCCGCCCGGTTTCCCCACAGGCTCTCTAAGCGGTCTCGTACCTTGTGAAGCCACGTCCCTCCGGGAACGTGGCTGGCTTCCGCGCGGTGCCGGGTAGGGTCCGGCTCCTCTTTGGCTCCCTCGGGTTCTTGGGTCCTCCTTCAGGATCCGGCGCGTCTCTTTCCCCGACACTGGATTCCACAGGGTCTTTGGTCAGGGGTGCCACGAAGAAGGTCTGCACGGCTCTACTCCTTCCTGGTTCAACGTCTTCCGGCTCCAAGGCTTCCGGTGCACACCTCCATGGACTCAGGTCTCCCTCTTTCAAGACGTGCGGAGCAGCTGATGGCGTCACGTGATCGGGAGGTTGTTCCCAAAGTGAGAGTCCCTTAAAGGAACAGTGCAGTTCTCGGTCCACAGGGGAAGTCTGTGAATAAAGGAGAGGACACGGAGAAAGGTAAGGGGGAAACTGTTCTGGGGGTATGTCCTCTACGGAGTGCTCCGCCACTTCGTCACAGAGGGTTTGCATCAGTCATAGAGTTTCTAGTCACAAAGAGGGGTGTTTTACCTCCTATTTTCCTTATCTCATTGCTATGAGACATTCCATTGATATCAGAGAGGTGATTGCTGAAAGCTTCCCTACCCCTATTGAGCTGAACATGAATTGACCAGGGAGCTAATGAATTTGCCAGGACTAGTACATAACAAAAATATGTTACCGCTTGTTGGGCTATCTTTTTTTACATAGCTACAGAGAACTCTTTTTGTACTGTTTCGGCACTAAACCTTTACATAGAGTATCTGGTTCCACTGTTTGTGTCCTTTGCCTTTACACAGAGTATGTGCTTTCCTCTGCTTGTACTCCAAACTTTATACAGAGTATATGTGTCCCTATACTTTGCTTACCCGAATAAGAAGCAGTTTTAAATGAAAAATGTGTATTGAAGCATAACTGTTATAGGTTGTACATTAAATATTTAATGTCAGATACATACAGCTATAAGTATTTGTGTTTACATTTGGAGTTCCGTAGTTTTTCAAACAATTAAAACAATTCTACAGATGTATCAATGATATATTATCAGTGGCGGCTCCTCCAATAAGGCGGAGCACTGCGTTGCAGCAGTGAAGGAAAGGAAAAAGAAATTATGATAATGTTATGTTATTATCATTTTATTTGATCCTGCTGCGGCAGCATGGGAGCTGGGCGGGGCTGCTCTGCTCAAAGAGCAAGACAGGGGAGGAGTGGTGGGCACACAGAAGTGGGCATGGTGCTTTGGCCGGCCGTCTCGGGCAGGCCAAACAGTCATGCGGACTTAGCATGTTCTCCACCCAGGCTGCATTACAGCCTGGGTGGAGAACATGCCCAGGCCCCCAGTCCCCATCTGAGCGCTGAATTACGGCGCTCAGACCAATCACAACGCTGCATTGTAACATTGTGATTGGCTTAGGGGACCCTGGCTGCTTCCTGTTCTACAGACGGAGGAGAGACGACCTGGGACAGAGCGGCGAGGAGGTAAGTGTATTTTTCTTTTTTTACACTTCCTTACCCCCTCGCCCCCGCCACCCCAGATCCATGCCGACTGCCACTGAATATTATTGTTTAATGTTGAAGTTATCGTTCACGAGTTCCTGAGACATGTTACCTACAATAATTCCAGAAAGTGTAACCCCTCTCTTGTTACCAAATCTACACCTACAAACATATTAAGATTACGCAGTTTAAAGGGGCTGACAACTCCCTAAAGTGTTTTTTCCATCTTACACCTACTCTTGCCTTAGAATTGACCGAAAAATGGAAGCACATCACCAACACCATAATACTTGCACAAGACATATTCACCTGGCCCATCAGCGTGTCAATAGGATGGATTTAATATAAGCACCAACAGCCCATTGACTCCATGCAATACTTCAAACTTTTCTGGGATTCACTTAGAGGATGCGTTGCATCAATTCCACTTTGAAACAAGCATTGGCATAGCCAATAGGTCTCGCTTTTGGGACCTTATAAGTATTTAGTTATGCAGCATAATATCCTTGGTGCAACAACATTAACTGTTGCATGGTTAAACACTTATAAGGCCCCAAAGGTGAGACCTATTGGCTATGCTAATGCTTGAGGTGGTGTTGAGTGGTGTTGAGGTGGTGCTTAGTGATGCTGTGGTGGTGCTGAGTGGTGTTGTGGTGGTGCTTAGTGATGCTGTTGTGGTACTTAGTGGTGCTGTGGTGGTGGTGCTTAGTGATGCTGAGGTCGTGTTTAGTGGTGCTGAGTGATGCTGTGGTGGTGGTGTGGTGGTGCTGAGTGGTGCTGTGGTGGTGCTTAGTGATGCTGATGTGGTACTTAGTGATGCTGTGGTGGTGGTGCTTATTGATGGTGAGGTGGTGTTGAGTTGTGTTGTGGTGGTGCTTGGTGATGCTGAGGTGGTGTTTAGTGGTGCTGTGGTGGTGCTGAGTGATTCTGTGGTGGTGCTGAGTGATGCTGTGGTGGTGCTGAGTTGTGTTGTGGTGCTTAGTGATGCTGAGGCTGTGTTGAGTTGTGTTGAGGTGGTGCTGAGTGATGCTGTGGTGGTGCTTTAGTGATGTTGTGGTGCTTAGTGATGCTGAGGTGGTGTTTAGTGGTGTTGAGGTTGTGCTTAGTGATGCTGTGGTGGTGCTGAGTGGTGTTGTGGTGGTGCTTAGTGATGCTGTTGTGGTACTTAGTGATGCTGTGGTGGTGGTGCTTATTGATGGTGAGGTGGTGTTGAGTTGTGTTGTGGTGGTGCTTGGTGATGCTGAGGTGGTGTTTAGTGGTGTTGAGGTGGTGCTTAGTGATTTTGTGGTGGTGCTGAGTGATGCTGTGGTGGTGCTGAGTGATGCTGTGGTGGTGCAGAGTGATGCTGTGGTGGTGCTGAGTGATGCTTAGACGAGTTTTGAATTTAATCTGTACATCCCGCTGTGTAGATAATTACACTCTAGGCACAGATAGATATGCATTATGCTGCCTTCTGCACAGCGACAAGCATGTGCAAGGCTAAGCGAGAAGGGGAAGATGTTTGACAGACTATGTACTTAGCGAGACTTTAAAATGAATGCATTTAAGCAGAGACAAACCTAGCCCATTGTATTGGCTTGTTGACTGTTTAACTCTTTGCTGTAAGCGTCAGTGGTGGCCTCCTCGTCTGCTGACAAAACACAGGCAAATGCAGATGCAGTGGTGACGTGATGTGGGGTGGGGGAGGGGACATTAAAGCGCTTGTCCGAGCGAGAGGAAAGCCAGATGGCGCCTCTGAGAAGGGAGGGGGTAGTGCGCGCAGTGTCTGTAAAACAGGAACATGTGTAGACTCTGCTTCGGCTTCCTTTAATTCAAAAGATACATTGCCTTTTGCACCATTGCGCTTCTCTGATGCAAAGAAAGAAAATGAGCAATGTAAAAACTCCTCGTCTGCTGACAAAACACAGGCAAATGCAGATGCAATGGTGACGTGATCTGTTCCTTTAATTCAAAAGATACATTGCCTTTTGCACCATTGCGCTTCTCTGATGCAAAGAAAGAAAATGAGCAATGTAAAAACTCCTCGTCTGCTGACAAAACACAGGCAAATGCAGAAGCAGTGGTGACGTGATCTGTTCCTTTAATTCAAAAGATACATTGCCTTTTGCACCATTGCGCTTCTCTGATGCAAAGAAAGAAAATGAGCAATGTAAAAACTCCTCGTCTGCTGACAAAACACAGGCAAATGCAGATGCAATGGTGACGTGATCTGTGGTGGGGGAGGGGGCATTAAAGCGCTTGTCCGAGCGAGAGGAAAGCCAGATGGCGCCTCTGAGAAGGGAGGGGGTAGTGTGCGCAGAGGAGCCATTAGAGAACACCCAGATGGCAGCTGCGCGCGTGCACGCCATCGTGAACGCAAGCTGGAGGCCAGCAAAAGCCTCTCTGGTAGCACTTCAAAAACCCACTTACTAAATGTCTCGGCCAGAGCAGCGCTAAGCGCTGGCTCAGGCGAGACCTAAAAACGAAAGAACTGCATTTCCAGTTCACACAACCAGTATATTTTGACTAAAGCCGGCACCCATATCACAAAAATTCTATCAACCCCATTTATGAGCAGTATTGTTCCGCAAAAGGTAATTGAATGGTACAATTCCAGCCATCTTTTCTGCAAGATGTTGAATGAATGAATGAATGAATGAGAGAATGAATGGGTATTTATAGAGCGCAACTGCTGCTTCAGACGAAGTGTCCTGAAGCTTGTGAAAGTCAAGTAGGATCGAAAGTTATAGTTCATCAAACAACACCGTGTTCAACTGTGCCTTGAACAGGCTTTCGCAAGAGATGGCATCTAGAGAGAATGGGAGAGCATTCCGGAAACCGGGAGCCAGAACAGAGAAGGACCTGCCCCAGGTCTGGCATTGCAGACTCTGGGGATGAACAATAGGTTCTGGTTAGTAGAGCGGTGTGCCCCTGCAGGAGAGTAGTGTTTAAGCTTGTCTTGGATGTAGCTGGGACTCTTCTGGTGGAGTGCTCTGTGGGCGATCATAAGCATTTTGAATTTTATCCTAGAATTGATCAGAAGCCAGTGTGCTTCTATAAGCCCTTGTCTAATAGACTGATGCTTGGGGGTATTCAGAATGAGCCTAGCTGCGGAGTTTTGTACACGCTGCAGTCGAGACAGCAGATTTTAGGGAGCACCTGGATAAACTACATTGGCATAATCCAACCTGCAGGTGATTAGTGCATGTACAATCCCCTTGCCAGTGTCTAGGGGAAGATATGTAAAAGCTTTCTTAAGTATTTCAAAAATCTGAGGCTAGTAGTTGCCTTACCTGACATGAATGTGGATCTTTGTTATCTTCACTTATTGCTTGATTGTTGTGCTGAAATGTTTGACACATTTCAGTGGTTTGGCTGCCTTCTACCAGAACTCTGGCATGCTTTACTTTATTGAAGGGTGGCATTTCATTTTTACATGTTGGTTGAGGTGGATACTATCGGGGTACTCGTGATCCAGCGCTAACAATAAAAATTATTCTCCTATATATTTCGGTCATCCAGGTGCAACTATTCCTTCAACACACACACTATATCCATATGACGGTGGGGCCCATAACACCGCATATACATTCACTTACTCATTTATTCCCTGGATTTCCTCCGTCAATAACCTAGGAGAAAACGATTCGCTGGAAGGAGACGGGATACCTCTTTTAACATGACATAATGTTTCTCATTTGCTTTAAGGTATTCCGCTCATTGGTCAATGGACCAACTAGTAGGAATCAGTAGATGGTGATTAAGACCAGCTCAATCACAATAAACTCTTTATCAATTTACCTTAATCATTGAGCTAAAGAATCACTGAGTCATTTGTTTAAAGAATAATAAAGTTTATATAAAGTTTTCGAAGCAAGGAATAAATTTTAAGCTTATTATTCAGATCATTACATTTATCATCATTATAAGAATAAATTGAAATTGCAATGCATATCTATTAGACGGAAAAATAAGGTTATCATAGCAAGAACTCTAATGATCAATCTATCTGTCTTGGAAAAATCTAATAGTTCTAACTGAAAAATTGATCAGGAATAAAAAGGTTCTCCAAAAGCAGCATCTTATACTCAACTGGAAAATAAAAATAGCAGCAGCAGTCAGCTCGTCAGCATCAGCAACCGCAACTTCACCCATCTACAGCATCTAACTTCTCCAGCATCTGCTCTCCAGCAACTCTCCAGCAAATAACCCCTCCCACCAAGAGTAGGTCTTCTTATACCCTAATTCTAGCTTACTGAATAAAATGTTGCATCTTCATGGCGTGATTCTTTCTCATTGGTCCACTCAGGCCCATATACATTTTAATCAAACTTCCTGGTCTTAACCAGTTCCTTGTGGAATGTCCATGCTTGCATCGTTTCCCACAGTTCATGACATTGCTCATCCGCTTCGATCAGTCCAATTTGTATCTTTTTCTGCTACTTTTTAGATTTAACAGTTCCGTCCATTTATTCAGTTTGACTTCTCACGCTTCTTGCTGATCATCTTGGCACACATCTGCTCAGAAAGGTCACAATAGCCTTGACCATACTTCCATCTTAGCCTCTCAGCACGAGCACGTGATCATCCTTTTCCCCAGCCTCTCTCCTCTACCACATGGTTTCCTGCTCATGCGTACTCTAGCAAATGGCGGCCATTTTATATCGCTGCTCAGCAGGCCTAAGCGCACTATTTTCAAAGATAAACAAAATATTGTTAAAACAAAGAAATATAAACCCTTTCGTTTCCCTCCCGTCTTTCTACGTACCCCAATTAGGTATTACCTAGCAAAAAGCAACATATAAAGCCGTCCCTTACTTACCATCGCTTTATTTTGCAACCACACGTTTTATTTAAAAAGCACAGATCATGCGTTTATTATTTAATTAGTACGCAAATATTATGTTATGTTAGACACGTAAACAATTATAAGTTGATTATTTTGCACACAGAATAGCGTGTTACCTTTAACCCTTTATATGTAACATACATTGTTGGTTATTTACTTAAACGAACATGTTTATTAATTATTTTACGAAAATTATTAGGAGGTTAAAAAAATTTCATTTACCCTGCTCCATCAACTCCCCCTTTGGTGATTTTTAATATCACCACAAAACCCAAGTTATACAATTCTTTCAGACAGCATATATCTTTTATCCGTTTGCTTTTGTTAGTTTACACAACTGTATCCCTTTCAACTTGTCTCTTCGTTTTCTTGTACATGTTCTCTTTTATTTCTTCTAACTCTATTTCACCCATTTCTCTCTCTCTCTCCTTGTTTATCATATTTTCTTTTTCTATTTTATTCTGTCTTCTTCTTCTCTTTATACATGTTATTACAAGCTTCAGCACTAAAATTATTATTATTATCATGGTTGCTATTATTATAACTTTCCCTATTATTAATCCACTCATTCTTGTTAACCAATTTATTACTGAAGAAAACCCTTTACCAAGTTTTCCAAATGCACTTTCAACCTCCAGTGGAACAAGTTCTTTGTGCAAACTTGTAATATTTGTTATATACTTCTGTATATTTTCACTTTTATCTGGAATGTAAGTGCAACAATGTTGGACTTTCAGCATTCCACAGACTCCACCCTCTTTTGCCAAAAGAATGTCAAGGGCAAGTCGATTTTGCATCACCATAGCTCTCATGGCAACCATCTCGGTATTTACCATCAAGAACCCTCCAGCAGTATCTGTAGATAAACGATCTACCACTGTGGATAATTTCCGAATTCTAAATGCATTCAAAGATATTCCCACTGCTGGTATCAATGCACCAAAAATATCACCTACTATTTCTGAAAAACTTTCCCTTTTTCTACGTGTAAAGGTGTTTATCATTCTGTGTGTTCCTTTTTCTTTTCTGTCCATATGGAAAATCTTAGGAAAAACCAGGCCTAAATAACATGACCCATACCAATGGTCTGGTAACCTGTAATAAGCCCTATTACCGCAAACATAATAGATCCCTGGAAATATTGGATCTTTTCCCCCTTTGAATACCCATCCGCCTAGAATTTGATAATTGCCATGGCAAATACTGGAACCCACAAAATAATTGTCATATCTTGTCTTATTTCTTTTAATGCACAACCTTCCCTGTTGGGGCCAATCCAGAGTCATAGCTGCATTTGTCTTTTTCTTGTCATGATTGTCTTCCTCAAACGCCCAAAGAGGTGTTTTTGTCTCTTCTATCACTTTTCTTTGAAATTTCACTCTTCTCTCTTCAACCATCTCTAAAAATACTTTTTCTTCCTTCTTTAACTCACAGGTAAGGTTGTACCTAATTATATTATCTAATGTTAAAATCTTATCTTCTAGAAAATATTCACCAAACGTTTTTCCCTCTTTTATTTTGTTTAGCTCGGGAACTACAGAAACTTTCGCAAAAATCTTATCTATGTCAGTGTAATAATATTCTAATCTACCTGTTTTATAAAATAAACTTGCTAAGACGCTACATGTTATTCCATACGTCAAAGGGAGGTGATGATAAGTCACACCCTCTGCTACAGATGCAGGCAACTGCATACAAACATAGCAATCTCTTACATCCATTGTTTCTACATACTCATATAATAATTTAGTAAAAACATTTTTAGAAAAATCTGTTATTGATTTGTCCTTGTGTAATTCTGCACTACTCTTTAAAATAACTGGTTCTTGAGTGTTAGCTCCTTTTTCTTTCTCAGTGTTATTAGACGTTTCTACTACAGCTAAACTAATTGGAATAGTGATTGCTAAAACCACCCATACTGTCATTAATAATCCTGTACAAAAGCAGCACATCTTACACCATCTACTTAAAAACTCACATTTACATTTTCTATCTCTAGTATTCTCCATTTTGTTTTATAACCTTATTTATTTGTTTTCCAGAAAATTGTGTCACTACACCTCAGGAATGACTTATTTGCCACTCTGTACTCCAATGTTTTGTCTTTGCTTGGTACTTTCTTTTAATTCTTTTTCAGAATTCTTTCTTTGTCATATCCTGTAAAATTCGTCAGATCCAGTGTTTTGTCAAATCCGGTAGAAACTATTTAAACTTCTTCAGGTTTGTTGCACCTCACCTTCACCCATTAGGTTTCTTTGTTCTGGGTTCTCGTGAGTGTTCTTTTCTTCTTTGTTATCAGTTAAAGCAAGATACAACCATTCAGGCGATCTATACTTCGGATTTACCTTCTTTACTCTTTTCGTTTTCTGCAAGTGTTTTCCACCTTGTTTTTCTTGCTCTTTCTGACTTGTTATTTCATTCACTTGTTCGGCACTTTTCCCATCTAACCTTATGATTCTGTATCTTAATTTTCTTACTTCGTTGGGCCAATTGTCTCCTTTTCTTGGCCTTTTTGCCTCAGTTCCTTTTTCCTCTCTTTCTGTTTTCCAATTTCTTTTTCTTGACTCTAGTTTTTGGTTTATTTCTTCTCCACTTTCTTCAGACTCTGTTTCAATTCTTTCGTTATTGTCTCTTATTTTGAAACTTATAATTTCATTTTCTTCCTCTACTTGTGGTTCTTTTCTTATCTTCCTTCGTTCACCTATTTCTGTCCCTCCTCGAGGTTCTTCCGAATTTGTGTCAGTCTCTCTATCTGCTTCTAAATTTTCCCTGTTCTCGTGTTTGACTATCTGTCCCTATTGCTCCTCTCGGATCTTCCGATTTTTCTAGCTTTTTGTTTGAAACTCTCCCTTCTTCATCTATTAATATTATCTCCGAAGGATTTTCACCACAACTTGTACTTGGTTGCTCACTGTTACTATCTTCTGGCTCAGTTTCTTCTCTTATGCGTTCAAATTTCCAATTCCTTTTTAGAATTTCTTCACAATCCGAATGATCTGTATCAGATTCTGAACTGGTATCTGATATTTCCAGATGTCGACTTACAGGTCGATCTTCAAGTTCTGGAACTTCAGCTATTTCCTCTACTTCTTCTGTCGTTGCACTTGTAGTTGGGTCTTCCAGATGTCGACTTACAGGTCGATCTTCAAGTTCTGGCACCCTGTTTGTTTCCTCTTCTGCTTCTGATGCTGAACTGTTATCCAATACTTCCAGATGTCGACTCACGTGTCGATCTTCAGGTTCTGGAACTCTGATGGTGTGACTGGCATGCACCCAGTGTTTCACTCCTGCACACTTGACTGCAGTGGTTGTCACCAGGATCACTTGTCGTGGTTCGTCCCAGCGAGGAACCAAACAGTTTCTTCTCCTGTGGACTTTTATGCGGACCCAATCTCCTGGATTCAAGTCGTGAGCTGGTTTTCTTTCAAGAGTGGTCGCATCCGGTCCAACCTGATGAAACACAGAACGCACCACATCAGCCAATCCTTTGCAATAATCCAGCACTAGATCATCAGTTATAGTCAGTAGTTTGTTGACAGGTACTTGTGCTTGTCTCATTGCTCGTCCCATAATTATTTCATGGGGACTGAGTCCAGTTTTCCTTTCCGGAATACTTCTGATTGTCATTAAAACTAATGGCAAGGCATCTGGCCATTTGAGTCCTGTAGCTTACCACATTTTTCCTAACCTGTTCTTAATTGTTCCATTCACTTGCTCTACGATTCCAGAAGCCTCTGGTCTCTATGCACAATGCAGTTTCTGTTTAATACTAAGTGCTTCACAAATCAGTTTAACTAATTCATTTTGGAAATGTGTTCCTCTATCTGTTTCAATCGTGACTGGAAAACCATACCTCGGAATGAATTCTCGCAGCATAAGTTTTGCTACAGTTATTCCATCATTCCTTCTGGTTGGGTATGCCTCCACCCAACGGGAAAACAAACAGACGACCACTAGGACATACCTTAGTCTGTTGCAAGGTGGCATTTCAATAAAATCCATTTGCATTCTAGTGAATGGACCTCCTTCTCATCCTATTGTTCCTAGACTCACTACTGTCGTCCTTCCTGGATTTAACTGTTGACAAATAAGACATCTCTGACAAAGGCTCTCAGCTATGGCTCTGAATTTTGGATTATACCATGTTTGTCTAAAAAGTCTGATCATTGAATCTCTCCCAATATGGGCTTGTCCATGGTACATCCGTGCCATGTCAGAAATCATGCTATCAGGCATAACTGGTCTTTCATCTCTGTAAACCCAAACATCATTTTCTTCATGTTTTCTACATCCTGCTTTTATCCATGTATCTTTTTCCTCATCATCTGCAGCTTCCTGTAACTGTCTCACCTCATCCCATGTCTCAACCGGGTTAGTAAAAAGCAAAGGACAAGAAATATGCTCTCTTTCTCGACTTTTGTTTAAAGAAACCACATTCTTTGCACAGTACTGTGCAATCTCGTCAGCATATTTATTACCGACAGTTATGTAGTCTTCCCCATTTTTATGTGCATTGCACTTCACAACAGCAATCTGTTTAGGCAGCTGTATCGCCTCAAGCAACCTTTTCACAAAATCTCCATTTCTAATGGGCGTTCCTGCAGACGTCAAGAAACCTCTTTGTGACCAAATCTGACCAAAGTCATGCACCACCCCAAAGCCGTACTGGCTATCTGTCACAATCGTAACCCGTACATTTCTTCCCAACTTGCATGCTTGAATCAGAGCTACTAGTTCTGCAACTTGGGCAGACCGTATCCCTTTCAGACAAGATGCTTCCATTACAGTTGCTACTGTGCAAACCGCATATGCTGCACTTAGAACTCCATCACTCGTTCTCAAACATGAGCCATCCACGAACAGAATATAATCTGATTCCTTTAAAGGCTCATCTCGTATGTCTGACCTTGGTTTTGTGCAATATTCAAGCACATTCAGACAATCGTGATCTACTTCATCCATTTCAATTATACTTTCTTCATCTGGTAAAGATGTCGAAGGATTCACATTCATACATCTGTCAATGGTCACATTATCTGCACTCAAAATTACTTATTCATACCTAGTCAGCCG
Source organism: Calotriton arnoldi (assembly GCA_963921515.1). NCBI lineage: Eukaryota > Metazoa > Chordata > Amphibia > Caudata > Salamandridae > Calotriton > Calotriton arnoldi. The sequence continues at coordinate 155,435 of CAWUFW010000324.1, forward strand.
ACTATGTGTCATGTATTGGGTTTTCGTTCTTGTCAAAAGAATTTCCACAGAATGGGGAACATATACTCTCAGTGGATATCCCATCACTATGCCTTCACTCTGTTCCAGACTCACACAAGTAGCAGCAACTGCTTTCAAACATCCAGGCAACGCTTTCGCTACAGGGTCTAAAACAGCTGAAAAATATGCAATGGGTCTTTTCATAGTTCCATGTCTCTGTACCAAAACTGAAAATGCACATCCATCTCTTTCACTGCAATACAGCTCAAAATCTTTCTCATAGTCAGGCATTCCTAATGCTGGAGCCTCACATAATTTCTTTTTCAGCTCTCTGAATGCTTTCATTTCTTCATCATTCATTTCAAAAGGATCTTTAACATCCTTCTTTGTCAGTTTTTGCAACGGTTTTGCAATCAGCGAAAAACCGCTTATCCATTGTCGACAATATCCAACCATTCCCAAAAACATTCTTACCTCTCTTTGCATCATTGGAGCTCTCATTCCTTGAATCATTTTTATTCTTTCAGTCGTTACCTTTCGCACTCCTTTCTCAATTTTATGCCCTAAATACTGGACTTCTTGTTGACAAAACTGCAATTTTGAAGGGGACACTTTATGTCCTCTTTTTGCTAAATGATTCAGCAAAGCAATTGTATCATTGACACATGCTTCCTTCGTTTTTGATGCCACCAGTAGGTCATCAATATACTGAACCATCACTGACTTTTCTGGCATTCTTAAATCTTCCAACGATTTCTTTAGAATCTGATTAAAAATTGAGGGACTTTCTGTGTACCCTTGAGGAATTCGGCACCATGCCAAAATACGCTCTCCAAACCTAAACGCAAATAATGGCTGGCTATCTGGATGCAATGGAATAGAAAAAATGCATGACATAAATCAATTACTGTGTACCATTCTGCTTCACGTGGAATCTGGTATAGAATCACAGCAGGGTTTGGTACTATTGGGCAACAAGGCACAACAATTTTGTTTACCTTCCTCAAATCCTGTACAATTCTATATGTTCCATTTGGCTTTTTCAGTCCCATTATTGGCGAATTACATGGACTGCTCATGATTTCTTTTAGAATCCCTTGTTCAATCATTTTATTTATTACTGGCGTTATTCCTTCAATTATTTCTGGTGTCAATTTATACTGGGGCGTATTTGGGTAACTCGTTCCCTCTTTCACTGTTATTTTAACGGGATCTATTCCTTTCATTAATCCTACATCTTCTCCTGTAAAATCCCACACTTCTTCTTTCACTGTCTTTTTCAATTCAATTGGGATTTTCTCTGCATCAAATACAGGAAACAAATCATTTACTTCTGGTTCTAAATTCACCATTGTCATTTTATACAGCACATCTTCATCTGGGGTCTGAAATGCAATTCCGTCTGGGGTACAATAGATAGTGCAATTCATCTTGCACAATAAATCGCGTCCTAAAAGGTTCACGGGACTACAATCGCATACCACAAATCGGTGCATTTCACTAAATGGACCAATTCTTACCTCCACTAATTTAGTAAGAGGCGTCTTAATTTGCTGATTTGAAACTCCAACTACTTGGATATGTTCACCTGAGAGAGGATGGTTTGGAATTTCCACTGACCTAACAGTAGAACGGGTAGCTCCAGTGTCAACAAGGAATGTTACATTTGCACCATTCACTTCTCCATCCACAAATGGACCAGACTGATCTACCTCTAGAGTTGCGCCAAGCACGCGCTCTTCCCCCTCTCCTAGGCACCGTCAGAAACTTTCATCCGTGTCATCCTCATCCTGTCGTAACCAATATTGAGAAATTGCAGCTGCACGCGGCAACTGTGTTACCTGTTCTCCTCCGTAGAATCCTTTTTCTGCACTGTATTTCTGTTGGTTAACACTCTTGGGAAGTGGTGGTTGTGGCACCTGACCTTGTTGAGTAACTACCTCACTCTGCACCTGTGAATTTAATGATTGATTTTCCACATTAGGTTTTGGAGGAAATTTACACTCATTTCTCCAATGTCCTAGCTTTCCGCAGTTGTGGCATGGCCACTTCTTCTTTGCCTCATCTATGCTCATTTGTCCTTTTCCTTTACCTATATTAGGTCGGGATCTAACCTGTCCTGTTTCATTACCAGTATTACTCAATTGAGCTTCTTGCTTCTCTGCAACTTTCACCTGTGCCCACATGGCCTTTTCTTTCAATTTACGCTGTCTACTCTCAATATCATCACTGCAATACTTAACATATCTCAAAACCTCGTCAACTGTGCTATTCTGCCAACAAATCATATGCTGCTTAATCATTTCACTTATCTCTGGTTTCAATCCATACACAAATCTATATGCAAAATGACTCATATCCTTCTCATTTAGTGTCTCATAACCACTGTACTGTTTGAAAACCAACAACAGCCTCTCGTAATAAGCATGCACTGATTCTATACTTTCCTGCGTTGTTCTGTCTATTTTTACCCAATCTGTTTCTTTTGGTGGAATCTTATTCTTCAAAAAGGTAATTACTTGGTCGTACTTCCTCATCACTTCTGGTCCTGGCGCTCCTGTTTTAGCGTCCCTTGGATATTCTACAGTTGGCCAATCAATAGTAATCTTACATTCCGTCCACAAATCAGCTGGCACTACTATATCAAACAATCCATCCAAGTCTATCCACAACACTTTTGAAACCTTAACAAATCTTTCCACTTGTCTGTACCATTCTACCGGCTTCTCTCTCAACTTTGGGAAGTCATTTGTAAATGACAGTATATCCTGTCTAGTCCATGGAACATGCACATAACTACCACCTGGAGTTTCTCTCATCGGGTACTCCCTTACAACTGGTTCCTTATCTGTCACTGCAAAAGCCAAAGATGCTTTATCTGTTGTTTTCTCGTTCTTTTTCGTCCATCTATTTCTCCATCTATCCACATCACCCCATTTTCTCAGTAAAACAATTAACTCTTTTATTTGGGTCAGTCTTCCTGATGTGTTCAAATTCTCTATATCTTTCTCACAAAAATCTACTCTGTATGGTTTCTGCAACGTTCTCACTTTTACAAACTCTACTCCCAGTTCATTTGCTGTCTCTTCCAATTTGTCATGTAAATTTCTAGCTCTCCATGTAAGACTTTTGCACAAAAACATAATCTCATCATCCTGATAATTTTTTAATTTTTCTGTACCAATTGTTCCTAAAATCAATTCTTCCATGTCTATTTTCAACCTAATTACATCTAATGGTTTCACTTCTGTTTCTTTTGTTTTTAGCGCTTTCATCCATTCATTTAACTCATCTGGAGTCGGACCTACAGGCGTACTATTTAATTCTATCCAATTGCTACTTCTTTCTGGTGTCCCTGATGCAGACTCCGTCACCATAGGCATTCTCCTAATCTCATTCTCATTTATCGTCAAATTAGTAGGTGGGCTTGGTCTATAGGTACTAGCCAAATGGTGTGCACCTTCATTATTCAGTTCCATCCCTTCTCTTTTTCTTTGCAAATGTGAATTCATGGGAGTCACTAAAGAACGTTCATCAATTTTCTGATTCTCAAAAATTGGCATTACTGGACCTATCGTTACTGGTACAGTTACAGCTTCCATATTCTTTGTCAATGCTCTTATTTTCTCAGTCAATTCTCTTGTGGTTTTTGCTAATTCAGTTGCATTGTCACTTTCTATCTCTTCATTTTGTGAAGTTTTTAATTGATCTTGTGACCTATTTGTCTCATCTCTTCGTTCGGGATTTTTATTCCTCCCAGTTTCCATTGGCGGTGCATTAGGTGTCACCACCGCAGAAGTCTGTTGGTATGGAGGTGGGTTTCTGTTTAAAATATCTTCCAGCAATTCGTCATCTGTTTCACAACCACCATACATATACTTTTCTACCACTACATGTTTCTTTTTCTCGGTACACTTTCTCTTTGCTTCTTCCTCAACTGTAAAAGCTGGAAACAAACCTCCTGTCATGTTAGCACATCTCCAACGCTTTATTCTGTCCTCATGATTTACTCCCCATAACCTTCCAGGCACAAACTCATGATTCTTTAATCCTCTGAATCTCTCTCGTTCATACATCTCATCTTCCCATTCCGTTAAAGCTTCAAACTGTGTCGGTCTAGGTCTAGGTTCTAACATTGCCATCTTTTCTCTCAAGTTCCGTAGTACAGCTACATTAAATGAACCATTCTCAGGGAAAGCCAATGCTCCATCATTCTTGGTATATTTTGTCCAATTTTCTAACCATATGCATGTATGATATCCATATTTCAGCATCATATGCGAAGCTGGTGATTTCGGCGGAGGAATTATTTGTCCCTCTCTAGTCACTACCTTTTTGTCTTTCTTAAAAAAATTCTTAACTTTCGTCATCCATGATGTTTTCTCTCTACCATACTCATAATACGACATGATTCACAATCTCTTTTCTCCTCAAATGATCCGCAATTCAACACTGTTCTGTATGCGTTATTCCAACCAATACTAGCGCGACTCACACCAAAGCTCCAATCAGAGCGATTTCTGTCTACCGCGCCCTGACCAATCCCAGCGCGGCTTTTGTCTACGTCAGTTCTGCTCCTGTTTCCGTGTGACTAACGCACTGTCCAATCCCAGCGCGACTCTTGTCTACGTCACTTCTGCTCTTGACCCCTCCTTTACAAAATTTATCGGCAATTTCTTTTTCAACAATTCTTCGTTAGTTACAACATTTAAAACACATTTCCATTGTCTGATTCGCTAAACCGAAGAGATAGCTTTGACCATTTACACAAGAACTCTGTATTTTCCAGTAGGCAGCGCTTACCTCTACGCTACCACAGAATTTTCAGTTTCGCCGATAAAGTAGTACTTCCCTCTACCTTACCCTTCTTTCAAGCAATCAGTAAACCCGTTCCTCTGGGGATAAAACACATGTGGAGACTATACTGCTCCTGAGAATTAAGGCCAGAGTTTCACAAGAAAACCGATCACTATTTCACTCACACACCTTTTATACGGAAAATGTCCCTATCATAACACAACCTGTGTTATCACCAATATGAACTCAGACAATGCACCATTCCATGTGACTTCTCTTGCCACACGTGTTCCACTTCCTACTTCCCAGAAGCGTGAAAACTTACATATAACATAACGCGACTCAACATAAAGTGTTAGACATGAACTTATCAATAATCACTAATCAATAATCAATAATCACCAAACTAATCTATAGTAACCATAACTCTGCTACCAAGAAATCTGATCCAGCGCTAACAATAAAAATTATTCTCCTATATACTTCGGTCATCCAGGTGCAACTATTCCTTCAACACACACACTATATCCATATGACGGTGGGGCTCATAACACCGCATATACATTCACTTACTCATTTATTCACTGGATTTCCTCTGTCAATAACCTAGGAGAAAACGATTCGCTGGAAGGAGACGGGATACCTCTTTTAACATGACATAATGTTTCTCATTTGCTTTAAGGTATTCCGCTCATTGGTCGATGGACCAACTAGTAGGAATCAGTAGATGGTGATTAAGACCAGCTCAATCACAATAAACTCTTTATCAATTTACCTTAATCATTGAGCTAAAGAATCACTGAGTCATTTGTTTAAAGAATAATAAAGTTTATATAAAGTTTTCGAAGCAAGTAATAAGTTTTAAGCTTATTATTCAAATCATTACATTTATCATCATTATAAGAATAAATTGAAATTGCAATGCATATCTATTAGACGGATAAATAAGGTTATCATAGCAAGAACTCTAATGATCAATCTATCTGTCTTGGAAAAATCTAATAGTTCTAACTGAAAAATTGATCAGGAATAAAAAGGTTCTCCAAAAGCAGCATCTTATACTCAACTGGAAAATAAAAATAGCAGCAGCAGCTCGTCAGCATCAGCAACCGCAACTTCACCCATCTACAGCATCTAACTTCTCCAGCATCTGCTCTCCAGCAACTCTCCAGCAACTAACCCCTCCCACCAAGAGTAGGTCTTCTTATACCCTAATTCTAGCTTACTGAATAAAATGTTGCATCTTCATGGCGTGATTCTTTCTCATTGGTCCCCTCAGGCCCATATACATTTTAATCAAACTTCCTGGTCTTAACCAGTTCCTTGTGGAATGTCCATGCTTGCATCGTTTCCCACAGTTCATGACATTGCTCATCCGCTTCGATCAGTCCAATTTGTATCTTTTTCTGCTACTTTTTAGATTTAACAGTTCCGTCCATTTATTCAGTTTGACTTCTCACGCTTCTTGCTGATCATCTTGGCACACATCTGCTCAGAAAGGTCACAATAGCCTTGACCATACTTCCATCTTAGCCTCTCAGCACGAGCACGTGATCATCCTTTTCCCCAGCCTCTCTCCTCTACCACATGGTTTCCTGCTCATGCGTACTCTAGCAAATGGCGGCCATTTTATATCGCTGCTCAGCAGGCCTAAGCGCACTATTTACAAAGATAAACAAAATATTGTTAAAATAAAGAATATAAACCCTTTCGTTTCCCTCCCGTCTTTCTACGTACCCCAATTAGGTATTACCTAGCAAAAAGCAACATATAAAGCCGTCCCTTACTTACCATCGCTTTATTTTGCAACCACACGTTTTATTTAAAAAGCACAGATCATGCGTTTATTATTTAATTAGTACGCAAATATTATGTTATGTTAGACACGTAAACAATTATAAGTTGATTATTTTGCACACAGAATAGCGTGTTACCTTTAACCCTTTACATGTAACATACATTGTTGGTTATTTACTTAAACTAACATGTTTATTAATTATTTTCCGAAAATTATTAGGAGGTTAAAAAATTTTCATTTACCCTGCTCCATCACTCGCCACAGCCAAAATACCTCATGCCAGCTGTCGTCTGCCATCAGCAATACCACAAGCACAGGCACAAGCTTCTCTTTCTCTTCATCTTGTCCTACTGTTGGACGTTACTCTGCTGTGATGCTCTTTTAGATTTAAACATGCTCCTGCCATCCTCTACTAAGACCATTCACATCTCCTCCTCAGTTGATGCACACCTAAAGATGTGAAAGCTCTACCAGAGAAAAGGTACGGATTGCTCAAAATGTGCTATGCTATTCACCTTTCCAAGGTATGAAATTTAGAAATTTTGTATGATACTCTTTATACGTATGTTGCAGTGCGAGTACTGTAATTGCGCTAGCCTACTAAATAGGTATATTGACACCTTTGTATTGCCCTTAACAAAATTCATGGAATGTGCTCTGACTCCCGAACTGGCCTGGGTCATGCTTAATAAAAACCACAAAAACACAAATAAATAAAATTATCACTTAGTAATCCTTTACGGTCACTTCAGGCAAACACTTTATTTAGAGAGCGCACACAGACTAATAAAATATTTTTGGTGCCAACTGTTTTGTCAATAAAGCATTTATCTCTGATGAGTCAATAACAAGAGGACTGCATACCACAGAGCAGGGTCAATGAAGAAAACAAATGTGTTTTGAATGAGGGTGGCTTCATTCTGACCTCGTGTTGGGTTCCTCGGGCTTCCCAGTGAGGGCTTTTCGGAGGGTGACAGTCTTGCAGGTTTCCCTTAAAGGCCTTGAGACCTGAGTCGAATCTTTGCGAATACGTCAGCGATCCCTGAAATTCGTGCTTTCCCTCTGCTTGTACAATGTCATCAATAATAAGAAGATGCTTTCTTCATGGAGAAACATGTATGCTGAAACCCCCGCATGTTACTGCACATGCTAGGACTAACATGTCCCTGTAAAGGTAGTTCCTCCCCTGCACTTCCATATGTTGCAACTGTGACTTCTCCAGAACTGCATCACATCGTTATTTCTGCGTGTCCTGCACCCAAAGATCTACTTGCTGCCTACTGGCTAATCCTTTTCCTCACTCTTGTGCTCTTCTTACTGAGTTCCTAACCTGTTTGGGCCCTGTTTAGGCTTCAGACTTACCCCAGTGTCCAATCTTCCATTTGATCCAGTCTTCTGTTGGCTTTCAGTTTCTATCAGCCTGCCATCACTCATCTTCAATCTACCGGTCTTCTCCTTACAAAGACTACCTCATGTCCATTTAGCTTCCTCACCAGCTTTTCCATCAACTTTCTGGATTTTGGTGATTCTTCCTCCCTATTATGACTTATCATGTATTTTCCATATCACAGCCAGTGTCCAGGTAGGATGCAAGATTTGTCTCTCGCATCTGCCACGTCTGACACCTCTGATGGCAAGGAATTCCACAGTTTGGTATCTAGAATTGACAATCGATTCCTTCTCCATTGGAAGCGAGCTTTCAGTTTTTTGCCAGAATGTAGGGAGAGCTTTTCTCGCCCAAAAATGCTCAAGCTGTTCTGCGGACGTGGAGCTGATTCTACATCAATTTGATTCTTGACACAGAGTCAATACACTGCCCAATGTCCATTGAATTTTTATCAAACTTGCCTATTTTAAGCAATAATTAAGCTGGAGTGTTCTGCACATGCTGTAACAAGGCAACTTGATATTTAAGGAGGCCCCCAAATAAGGCACTGGAATAAATATAGCATTATAGTCCACTGTGAAGGGCTATAACGTTTTTTAACGGCCCTGAACCTGAGTTATAGGCCCAAGCCACAGGTGAAAGCTTATAACGAGGGTGAGGGCATTTAACAATCAGTGTAGTCTGATGCAGAAGGGCTAAAATATTAAAACATTCTACCCGCTGAGGGTAGAATGTTCTAAATTAAAAAAGAAGAAACAGAAAGACAAAAATTGGAATCTTGGAGAAGAAGGTCTGTACCATCAGTTATTGGCCCTGAGTCACTATATTGTCTTCAGTGAAGCTCCCAATGTTCCAATCTTTTTTTAGAATTGCTAGAAGAGCCAGCTATGCCCGATGAAGAATCTTATTAATCAATGTGAGGGCCTGTTTCAGTTGAGGCACACAGAAATAGTCAGATTAAATTACTGAACTGATCGGTGTGTTAGAGCTAGCTTCCTTTGCCCACAAGTGACGAGTTCCCAGCTCTGTAATAAAGATGTCAGTGTTCTCATCCTATGACAAGTGCCTATACCTTGACACGGTTTACTTTATGTTCACCAAGCTTCATCCATGTGGCCACTTCCCCAATTCAGTCTTTCAATATCTGAAAGGTTTTTTGTAGATCGTCAACCTGCAAATAAATGTGTGTGTGTGTCAATATGAGGATGAATTTGCAGACCTTCAGACCGAATCAATCTAAACAAAGGTTTGATGGAAATGTTGAAGGGGGTTGTGCTGATGTGCATCCTGTGGGCCTCCACTAAACACTTATTTTGTGGCTGAGTGCAATAATTCTAGTTTGACACAAAGGCCCAGAGTTACTAAAGCTTTGCACCAGCAAAATGTGATGCAAAGCTACGGCACATGCTTTTTACTATGCATCACAAGAGGTGTTTTGTGCTGGAAAAGTGCCTTTTCTCAGTGCAGAAACCGTTTTACTCCATTTGGCATCAAGAGAGTGTTACTGGGGTAGATCAGCACAAACACCTAAATATTTTGATGCAAGGCATCATGTACTAAGATAGCCAGATCAAGGTTTGTGCCAAAAGCTACCGCCTATTTGAAGAAGGCCCAAACAAGGGGAAATGTGTTAATTCCTCAAAATAAATGATGTATTGGTTGTGTTCTACAGTGCCAGCCCACATCTAATGTGTTGGATCCTTCTCAGTTAGTCTGTACATGGGAATTTTTACTTCCAGTACAAATCCAATGCTAGACAGCACAGGCTCACCTCTGCACCATTGCACGAGACACAAGGCTGTGCGTCACGCAACGCAGCCCTTTGTGACCAACAGCACAGTAAATGTGCCAGCAACAAGCCAATCTTAGTTGATATGACTATGCGCTGTGTTTCACCTTTCTGGAATGCAATACAGCAAATTTGCATGCTGTGCTGCATCGTGGTAAATCTGGACAGTTGTGCCCTGTCCCTGGGAAAGGACTGGAACTACCAAAGTGCTGATTCAAAGACCAAAGCGATACCAAAGGGGATGATGGACGGAGCGTTAGAGCAAATCAAACACTCACCCCCAGTCAACTGATCTGGGTTTAATCCATCATCATTCTTTAGCTCACTCCACCACCCCAGTTCAGACATGGCCATATGCAAATCAGTCTGACCCTGTGCCTCATGGGAACAGTCCAGCCCGAACTGCCAAGCCATGTCTTCCCTGGACCGGAAACAAGCATCCTGGGACCGGTTTCTGGCTATTCAGCCATCATCAGCCAGGCTAGCTTGGATCCAGTGGCAAAGTGAGCAAGGGACCCACGTCTGGGCATACCCTGCCAACTTAGGGCGAACAAAGCGATACCAAAGGGGATGATGGACGGAGCGTTAGAGCAAATCAAACACTCACCCCCAGTCAACTGATCTGGGTTTAATCCATCATCATTCTTTAGCTCACTCCACCACCCCAGTTCAGACATGGCCATATGAAAATCAGTCTGACCCTGTGCCTCATGGGAACAGTCCAGCCCGAACTGCCAAGCCATGTCTTCCCTGGATACTGCGAGACTAGGAGGTCTACCCAGTCATATGTTACAACCAAGAGCATTCCAACAAGACCTGTAAAAAATTGTACAGTTATAGAGCACTATGAGCAGACCCGGGAACCTACTGTGGCTGACATTACCCGACCAGCCAACCCCCTTACTGTGACTTCTGAACAGGGGTCTCCCTATTGCCTTCATCATTTTTATGGCAGCCTTATAAATTGCAAATAGTTCCCAAAAGTTCTTCGGGCGATTGCATGGTGGGAGAAGTTCACTATAATTTTCCGTCTGCGTGCAGCAGTATACCATGTCTCTTGACCAACTGTGTATGGTAGGGGTCGGGCCACGTGACCAGCATATAGCCACCCTACGTCTCACCATGAGCAACCCCATGTCAATTAAACGTCTAATAGCTTTAGGCAAGTATTTAGAGTATCCCAGTAACGCCAACGCAGGATCCGGAGTAAGCTGCACTTTAACAATTTCCCCAGTATCGTAAATATAGAAGCCCAGAAATTGGCAATCCCCGGGCACACCCATGCTAAATGGTAGAAGTCAGCCGGGTGGCACCACATCTTTCACAATCAGCAGTCTCCCTCAGTCCGTACCTGTGTAATCTTTCAGGGGTGTAGTATATTATATTCAGAAATTTAAAGTGGATTAATCTATGCCTGCCATTCAGTGATATGCGTTTCGTACTATCGCAACAGTACCGCCACATTCCATCATCTATATCCACCCCCAAGTCTGTCTGCCAGGCCAGTCGTGCTTTAGTATAGTGGTTGGCCCGATATTCCTGTGCTGATTTGTATAACCTGGACACCATCCGCTCCGACGATTCTGTTTTTATCATGACAGTGAGTGGAGCGACATCGGGCGGTTCAGCGAAATCATTCCCTAGTATTTCCCTTAGCGAGCGCCTCAGTCTGTGAAAGTGAAATCTGTGTAGCAATGTAGTGTGCTGGCCCTGTGTAGTCACGTCTTCCCACGTCTTTGCCACTCCCTCCCCAAACAGCTCCCCAATCTTAGTTATATTGATATCACTCAGTGCCCGAGTTACCCCTCTATCTGTGCAGGCTGGTAGCCAACGGCACCATTCCAAAGGAGCCAGAGAAGAATATAATATGACTCCAGCTTGCATTTTTTTTTTTTATTAAATGTTTTTATTTAGAATTTCCATACAGTACACAGAGTTCAAAAATAATGAGCAAAGACCACAGAGATATTACTTAAGAAGCCAACATACATAGGCAACATCGCGCCCATTATTTGGGCATTCGTCTTACTTCTGAGAGTTACAATGCAGGAGCAAATGCACATTCACAGGTGTTACTATCCAGTATAACATATGGGATACTGCGAGACTAGGAGGTCTACCCAGTCATATGTTACAACCAAGAGCATTCCAACAAGACCTGTAAAAAATTGTACAGTTATAGAGCACTATGAGCAGACCTGGGAACCTACTGTGGCTGACATTACCCGACCAGCCAACCCCCTTACTGCGACTTCTGAACAGGGGTCTCCCTGTTGCCTTCATCATTTTTATGGCAGCCTTATAAATTGCAAATAGTTCCCAAAAGTTCTTCGGGCGATTGCGTGGTGGGAGAAGTTCACTATAATTTTCCGTCTGCGTGCAGCAGTATACCATGTCTCTTGACCAACTGTGTATGGTAGGGGTCGGGCCACGTGACCAGCATATAGCCACCCTACGTCTCACCATGAGCAACCCCATGTCAATTAAACGTCTAATAGCTTTAGGCAAGTATTTAGAGTATCCCAGTAACGCCAACGCAGGATCCGGAGTAAGCTGCACTTTAACAATTTCCCCCAGTATCGTAAATATAGAAGCCCAGAAATTGGCAATCCCCGGGCACACCCATGCTAAATGGTAGAAGTCAGCCGGGTGGCACCACATCTTTCACAATCAGCAGTCTCCCTAAGTCCGTACCTGTGTAATCTTTCAGGGGTGTAGTATATTATATTCAGAAATTTAAAGTGGATTAATCTATGCCTGCCATTCAGTGATATGCGTTTCGTACTATCGCAACAGTACCGCCACATTCCATCATCTATATCCACCCCCAAGTCTGTCTGCCAGGCCAGTCGTGCTTTAGTATAGTGGTTGGCCCGATATTCCTGTGCTGATTTGTATAACCTGGACACCATCCGCTCCGACGATTCTGTTTTTATCATGACAGTGAGTGGAGCGACATCGGGCGGTTCAGCGAAATCATTCCCTAGTATTTCCCTTAGCGAGCGCCTCAGTCTGTGAAAGTGAAATCTGTGTAGCAATGTAGTGTGCTGGCCCTGTGTAGTCACGTCTTCCCACATCTTTGCCACTCCCTCCCCAAACAGCTCCCCAATCTTAGTTATATTGATATCACTCAGTGCCCGAGTTACCCCTCTATCTGTGCAGGCTGGTAGCCAACGGCACCATTCCAAAGGAGCCAGAGAAGAATATAATATGACTCCAGCTTGCATTTTAAGGAGGTAGTGCCAAGCGTGAACGGTCGAATTAATCGAATTAATCGAGTCAAAAATACCAGTTCTGCGGTTCGGGGGTTGAAATAAAAGCGCTGGCATAGGAAGCGGCGCCGCCACAACTTTCTCAATCTGGAGGTGCGGTGTGTCTGCTGGAACGTGTATCCAGAAATGTGCATGTGCGCACTGCGCAACCCTATAGTACAAATTCAAATCTGGCGCCCCTAGACCACCCATCCGATAGGGCAACGTTAGGATATCCCACCGTATCCTGGCCTGCTTTCCAGCCCAGGCCAGCCTAAGTAGTAGCGCTGTGATTGTGCGAAAAAAGGAGCTAGGAAGGACCATCGGGATGTTATTAAACAAAAACAGAAATCTAGGTAGTATCACCATCTTCATGATGGAGACCCTGCCCAATAGTGAAAGCGGCAGTCTAAGCCATCGCTCCACATCATCTTCCAGCTTACTAACTGCAACTCCATAGTTTTCTCTAAACACTACGTCCGAGTCCGTGTGTATTTTAACACCCAAGTATCGCACAGAGTCTGTGGTCCACTGCAAAGGGAACTCTGGGGTAAACTGCACTGTGGCAGTAGTAAGTGGGAATATAATTGATTTGGGCCAGTTGACCTGGAGACCAGACAATGCTCCAAACTGGACCACCTCACGGAGGACAGGGGACAGATTGTGTTCAGGGTCCCGAACGTAAAGCAGCGTGTCATCTGCATATGTTGATATCACTAATTCATACCCCGGGAAGCGGAGACCTCTGTATCTGTGGTATTCCCTCAATGCGCAGGCCAGCGGTTCTGCAGTCAGCGCATAGAGGAGTGGGGAGAGCGGACATCCTTGCCTCGTCCCTCTAGTTATTTTTATGGTGTCTGTGACCATGTCTACTATTTTTATTCTGGCAATCGGATTTTTGTACAGTACTCCCAGCATTTGCAGAAATATGCCCCCCAGGCCAACGCGCGTTAAGACATGCCCCATAAAAGACCATTCGACCGAGTCGAATGCCTTCTCCATATCAAGGAACACTGCCACTGCTTGCACTTCTGGTTTGACATGTTGAATCGCTCCAAATACTGTACGTAAATTATACGTCAAGTTCCTACAAGGAACGAAGCCGGCCTGTTCCGGAGCAACCAGCAGCGGGACGAGTGGGGTTAGACGATTCGCCAGTACCTTAGCATACAGCTTTGTATCAACATTCAGCAGTGACAGGGGGCGGTACGATGCACACTCTGTCGGCGGTTTATCTGGCTTCAAAATGGCGACTATAAGGGCCTCCCTCATAGACGGAGGCAATTGTCCACTTTCATAGATCTCTTCAAACAGCGTGTGTAGATGTGGTATGAGTAATCCCTAAACTCTTTGTAAAAGGAGACCGTTAGCCCGGCAGCGCCAGGGGCGCTACCAGCTCTCATCCCAGATAATGCTGCCGATATTTCTTCTTTGTCTAGAGGGCGCATGAGATATTCCCTGTGGGTGTTCGTCAGCCAAGGGAGTTTAATGTGTGCCAAATATTCTAAAATATGTGCGTCCATTTCTCCAGTCCTAGAGGCATACAATGCAGAGTAGTATTGTCTAAATCTGTCAGCTATGTTTAGTGGTGCCGTGATAGGTTACCCCTGTTCATCATTGATTAACGTCACCTCTGCCCTCTCCCTGCGCTTTCTAAGCAGTGAAGCCAAAACAGAGCCAGGCCGCTCGCCTTCTCCATACGTGCGGGCCGTGGCATACTTGCCTAGGTGTTTCAGGTCCGAATCAGCGGTATCATGAAACTCGCTGAGTAACTCCTGGAGTTCCCCCTGCGCCTGATCGTCGGCTGCGGATTGTAGCCTACCTTCTAGAATCTGTAGTCTGTTCTCCAAGTCCGCTAGTCGTTTTCGCAATGCTCGGAGTACACCCGAATGTTTAGCCATAGCGATACCTCTAATGTATACGTTGAAAGTTTCCCACACAACAGCGAAAGTGTCTACGGACCCTATATTGTGTACGAAAAAGCTTTCTATCGCTTCCGTCATATCTGCTTTAAAGGCAGGGTCTAACAAAGAGTATGGGGGGAATCTCCATGTGAAGGGAGGGATGCGGTTATTTGGGCACTCCAAAACCATGAGCACTGGGGAGTGATCCGACAAAGTACGGGGTAACACTTCACAGTCCCGGACCTTTGCATACAAACCCTCAGAAACCAACCAGTAGTCAATTTGTGTGTGTAAGTTGTGATATGCAGAGTAGTGGGTATACCCTCCCCCTCCCCGGGATCTCGTTCTCCATACGTCTAATAAAGCCAATTGCGCCATCGCCCCGTAATTGCTCGAGCCGTAGGCGTAGGGCGTCGTTCCGGGCCTCCCGACCTGTCTAATTGTGGGTTTAACACACAATTAAAGCCCCCTCCCCATAATTGGTACACCCTCTCATGCTGTCTCATCTTTCTAGCAATCTCTTCAAAGAATCTGGGATTATCATAGTTCGGACCGTATATGTTGACTATAATCAGATCTAGTCCTTTCCCACTACAGCTCGTGATCACATACCTCCCATCACTATCCGTTTCCAATGGACAGAGTTGCAATCCTGATTTCAGGTTTAGCCAGGTAATTACTCCCCGGGCATGAGACGTGAACCCGGCAGCATGGACGTTACCAGGGAGCCCTCTGCAATTCAGCATTTTGCTGTTAAGTGGGAGAGGAGACTCCTGTAATAGCGCAATATCGACATTATGTCTGGTTAGGTATGCCATAACTTTCCTCAGCTTCCTGTAATCATTCAGGCCTCTAACATTCCAGGTCAATATTTTAAACATATTGGGTTTTTCCTGGGTCATGTGTTTGGATATACAGTCCCATTATCACCATACTCTGTTATCAATGCAACTCTCTTCGTCACTTTGCGACGTGTTGCTCTGTACTTGGTCTGAGTTGTGTTCTCTGTGCCGTAGCAAAAACGTACCCCCTGTCCATTTGACCCCCCTCCCACGCCTTGCATACCCCAACTCTGCAATGGCGGAATCCCGCTAACAAACCCAGTACGTCTACTGTGTGTTCAACTAAAACTGGTCTGACCAACAAACAAAGAAAAACACAGAAAAATTCCAGGTTGTGGTTCACACGCTAGGGCAGATGTTACCTGGGCCCTGCACATTCACCTATGCAACAAGTGCGACAGGGTAACCCTTCGCCATCAAGCGAGTCTTGTGCTTCAAACAAACATTGCCGTGCTAATAAGCCAGTGTCTTTTATCTCCCTATCCAAAGCAAGCACTGCTGGGCTTAACTCTATTGAAGTCCGTACCGAATTGCTCATAGCCTAGCACCCTCTTGACTATCCTAGACATTTTCCTTAGCATTCTGCTTTAACCTAGTCAACAAAACTCGACAGGCATTTATGTCTCATCGTGTCCTGCCCCCACCCCGCAATGACTTATCTGACAGGTATGTTAGTTTAGCAGTCAGTCTTGCTCATCCAGATCACCTCCTGAAGCCCCTTCACGGACAGGCGAGTTCTTCTGGAGTGGTCTCTCCATTGCCCATTCCTTCAGGGCTTTTTGCAAAGTTTTAGGGTCCGTGAATATGTGGGAGCGCCCTTGTCTGTTCACTCTCAGTCTCGCCGGATACAGCATGGCGTAGTCCAGCTGCTGTTCTCGTAGTTGCTTTTTCAACTGTGACAATTGTATGCGTGCCTCCTGAACACGGACCGTGAAATCCGGGTACAGTGATATTGCGGACCCCTCATAGTGGAGTGTTTGCTTCTCTCGTGCCGCTTTCAGCGCCGCATCCCTGTCCCTGTAATTTAGCAATTTCGCAATGATCGGCCTTGGTGGCGCACCAGGGGGAGGTTTAGGGCCCAGCGAGCAGTGTGCACGCTCCACTATAAACATTGCAGAAAAAGTGGCACGGCCAAGCAGTGTCTCCAATAACTTTTCCACAAACAGCTCCATATTGCCCACATTGGTGGTCTCCGGCAGGCCCGTAATTCGTATGTTGCTTCTCCTAGAGCGAGCTTCTAAATCTTCTATAAGCTTAGAAACGTGGCTAGGTTACACCTTGCGCAAAACCAATATTTGAGTATCACTGTAGTTAAAAAAAAAAATTGTCTCAATATTGCTCTAGGGAACAAAAAGAAAGCGGCCACCCGCGTCCCAAAATATCCCTGTGACTAAAAGAACACAGAGGATAAACAGTAAACAGAATATTGCTCCCGAGCAAAGAGCAAATTAACATTCAAAATTGAACCATAACAAATCATCAGTCCAATAAAATGTCCAAATTCAAGATCTTCTCAAATAGTTATTCTTCATTTTATTTTCTTGTTTTCTTTATCTTTGTCACAAACATCGTTAAGTTATACACAGATTCGCAGTAGATAAGTTGGTGTAGATAACATCACCAAATGTAGCCAATAGCCAACACGTGTTTCGTCTCGGGGAGAATCACCCGAAACACGTGTTTCGTCTCGGGGAGAATCACCCGATGACTTCCTCAGGGCTACAACAAAAAATATGTGTATAATATTATCCATCTTGAATAAATAGCATATAATTACTCTATATTTAAAATCAGAACCAAGGGGTTTTGTATAAACATAAAAACAAAAAGGTGAATTAAAGCCAAAGCCCATAATCACCCAAAAGATTCACCCAGTGACAAGACCAAACAAATTATATAAAGTGCAAAGAAAAAGAATTGTGCTCCAAAAAGCAAGACAAACAGACTAATCGCAGAGGTCAGATGACATGCAACTCTCTTCGTGCAAAGTCAAAACAGCTTAAATAATACATAAAATCGCCACTCACCAAACACAAATCTCTAATAACAATATCACCACATTTCAGGTAAAACCTGTATGTGGTCCCATATAAATATGAATCTAAAGAACATATAAATAGTACGTATCCTTCAGCATTCTGACGTATTATTTTAGACAATATCTAAAGGAAAAAGAGAACGAAAAAGTATAAACATCTTATACCACCGAAAGACGCCAGCCCGCAATATCCAATACAGTCCAAATTATCATATACTTAAAGAGGTCACAATCTAAAAACATCATAGGAAAAACAGATAACTTCCAGTTACTATGCTAGTAAACAATCCAAAATCATATCTAATATAAAGTTTAAGAAGATTTTTTTAGGAATTAAAAATATGTATACCTCGATGGGACATGTAATCTGGTCCAGATGAGTATATATGTAAATTCTAAAATCAAAAGTAAAGCACAACACGAGTTAGTCATAGGAATTATATCAGCTCATATCAGAGCTCCTAAATATCTAGTTCTTGAGTACAAACACAAATGCTTGGAACAATCTAATATGTGCATATCTATTAAAATACACATCAAATATCAGAAGCATTTGTGTTTGTACTCAAGAACTAGATATTTAGGAGCTCTGATATGAGCTGATATAATTCCTATGACTAACTCGTGTTGTGCTTTACTTTTGATTTTAGAATTTACATATATACTCATCTGGACCAGATTACATGTCCGATCGAGGTATACATATTTTTAATTCCTAAAAAAATCTTCTTAAACTTTATATTAGATATGATTTTGGATTGTTTACTAGCATAGTAACTGGAAGTTATCTGTTTTTCCTATGATGTTTTTAGATTGTGACCTCTTTAAGTATATGATAATTTGGACTGTATTGGATATTGCGGGCTGGCGTCTTTCGGTGGTATAAGATGTTTATACTTTTTTCGTTCTCTTTTTCCTTTAGATATTGTCTAAAATAATACGTCAGAATGCTGAAGGATACGTACTATTTATATGTTCTTTAGATTCATATTTATATGGGACCACATACAGGTTTTACCTGAAATGTGGTGATATTGTTATTAGAGATTTGTGTTTGGTGAGTGGCGATTTTATGTATTATTTAAGCTGTTTTGACTTTGCACGAAGAGGGTTGCATGTCATCTGACCTCTGCGATTAGTCTGTTTGTCTTGCTTTTTGGAGCACAATTCTTTTTCTTTGCACTTTATATAATTTGTTTGGTCTTGTCACTGGGTGAATCTTTTGGGTGATTATGGGCTTTGGCTTTAATTCACCTTTTTGTTTTTATGTTTATACAAAACCCCTTGGTTCTGATTTTAAATATAGAGTAATTATATGCTATTTATTCAAGATGGATAATATTATACACATATTTTTTGTTGTAGCCCTGAGGAAGTCATCGGGTGATTCTCCCGAGACGAAACACGTGTTTCGGGTGATTCTCCCCGAGACGAAACACGTGTTGGCTATTGGCTACATTTGGTGATGTTATCTACACCAACTTATCTACTGCGAATCTGTGTATAACTTAACGATGTTTGTGACAAAGATAAAGAAAACAAGAAAATAAAATGAAGAATAACTATTTGAGAAGATCTTGAATTTGGACATTTTATTGGACTGATGATTTGTTATGGTTCAATTTTGAATGTTAATTTGCTCTTTGCTCGGGAGCAATATTCTGTTTACTTCTAAATCTTCTGCCTTGTCTTGGAGGGTGAGCAGCAATTTCCCCATTTGCTTTTGTTCTGAGTTAAGTTCTGTTTGGGCTTCCTCCATCTCCGTGACTCTGCGTTCCGTCATGTCCTGGCGATCCGCTTGTTTATCCATGCGTTCTGTGAGACGGTCCATACGCAGTGCCAGAGAGTCTATCTTGCTATCTATGTTGGACAGACTTTTTTGCAGGCTTTTTTGCATCGAAGCTAATATAGCCCGGATATCTCCCTCCATCGCAACTGGATCCTCGTCGTGCGCCTCCGGGCCCTCCTCCGAGTTTTGCTCCCGGTGTCTGGACTTCCGTTGGTCGAAGTTTTGTCCACCTTTCCCATGGTGGCACGAGGATATGTTAGTCTTCTCTCCAGTGCCGCCGTACTCCGCTGAATCGAGGCACCACTCCCTCTCCCAATCTCCGTTAGCTGTGCGCCAATAAAGTTGTCACTCCACGAAGTGTCGGACACTGTAGTTATACTCTGATACGTATCCCAATCAAAGGTTCAGGAAGGGGGGGGGGAAATTCGCAGCTCAATCAGAGGGTCTGCCCCTTGGCACCAGGCCCATGAAGTCCTCAAGCTTTTCCGGCTTCCCCAGCCGTGTCTGCCACGTGCTAGGCAACCCCCAACAGTCCAGAAGCCCAACGTTCGCCTAAGTGGCTGTGAATTGGCAAGCTATGTTGGTGACATGTAGGCTTACCACCCACAAACAGCCTCCTCGCAGTTCTGTTCTCTTCCTCGACACCACACTACCACCGCCTCCTGTGCTGGGACACTATGCAGAGCAGCGGCGACCGCAATAAGCCGGTCGTGGAGCCATGTTGGACACACTCTCGTGTGGGGGCTGTGGCTTCTCCCTGCCACGCAGAGCAGGCCAGTGGACACCTTCCCAGGGCTATAACTTCCAAGGTATCAAGGGCTCAGGGCAAACCACCCTGTAAACGCAATGCCGTCCCACTATAGTTGTGTGCGCGGAATCCTGGGGTGTGCTCTCCCAAGGGACCTGAAACTGCGGTTAGTCGCGCCTTAGCGAGAATCTGGGCACTCGACTGTTCGGTGTAGAGTGTAGGCGCCTGCCCTGTCAGCACAGCGCCCGCAGACTGCTCTTGCCGCCGTGCCCCCAATCCTCCTCACCTTCGCACTGCGGCCTTGAGCTTTCTTTGCGCAGTGAATATAGGGGTGATCAAAATGGCCGCGGCCGGCCCCTTCGCTCCAGCGCCCCCTTTGATGAAATCACCGCCGCCCGGCTATGGTTGTTCAGGGCTCGGGTATTCAGTGGGAGAGGGGCCTCCGGCAGACCGGAGCAAACAAGCGCCAGCACCCGCAAACAAGGCGAACCCCGCCGGTCACAGTCCGGCAGGGGGAGTGTCCCCGAGCCCAGTGGCAGCTTGCACCATCATGCCCTCCACCTGCTCTGGCACCGCTCACAGCTTCCCAGGGCGCCTCACAGCCCCCGCCTCGTCCAGCCGGCCCCCTCACAGGCTGCTAGGTGCTCACCGCGAAGAGGCAGCCGCGTAGATTCAGCCGGCCGATTGTCTCCGTTGCAGCAGCAGGCCTCGCCAGCGATAGCCGAGTGTCCGCCACAGACAGCAGCAGCGCCGCTCGTGGGCCGCCGAACCGGGAGCCAAACAGCTCAAAATGACGGCAGCAGTCTCCAACGCCGATGGCAGGGCAGCTTCAGGTAATAAGTCAGCACATTATAAACGGATAATAGCGAATATTGTGATGGCTCGTGGAGCCCAGGAACTATGCGGCCATCTTGGTTCCAGGCAAGCTCCGCCCCCCGGAACCTCTAAATTTGTACATCCCAAAATATTACCTCAATAACTTGCCCACTGGTTGATGAATCAGAGACAGTGTGAAAGCTCAATTTCATGAGGCAGCATGTCCCTGAGATAAGGCACCCCACAGCATATCAAAATGCATCCAATTAATTAAGGGGCCACTTAATCATTGAATTCTAGATCAGGAATAAAATGTAAAAGATTCATTGCAAAATTCAAAAGGTGAGGTACAGAGACCATAAATGCAAAAAGCATGAAGGCTCTCAGAATAGGATATTACAGAATAATGAGGAAATCAGAAACATTTAAAGTCCAGGTTGAGCATCAAAATCAGTAGAGAAACGGACAGCATCCCTCGTAGCATCGGAAAGTCTTTGGTAAAGTTCTGGCTCACCCCCAAAATGAGGAGTTTATATACCATTTTCTGACATAGAAAAGTATTAGCTCTGCAGAATCATCATAGTGTGAGGAAAAGAATTACATTTTAGCAACTCAGAGCACAGTTTTGTGAAACATCATAGTGCCTTAGCATCTAAGCACTATCCCACTACATGAGTATTGATTCTGCCAAGTCTATGATAATGTCGTCCGGAGATAGCAGGACAAACTAGTTAAATAAACAACGGTAAACTATTTTGAATGGATAGGGTAGAGTGAGCTAGCGTGGTCCTTGGGAAAAGAAACATTATTGTGACCATGCTGATAAGTTTTCATTGAGAACAGCAAGAACAACACCAGTGCAAATAAACAAACATAACTCTGCTTGGCTGTGTGCTGCAGAAATAATGAACAATGTACATGAAGGAGGAGTCATATATTTTGAACAAGATGACGTCTAGGCTTAAACTGAAGCCTAGTTAGCAAGAGCCAGGAAAAACACTTCCATATGTTATAGAAAATTTGTTTCAAGTGCAATAGCATCATGTCAGTGTGCACATATGACTTCAAAAGTATGACTTCAAAAGTATGTTCTGCACTTTGTTAATAATGCACAAAAATATAAAATGCACAAAAATTCCAACAACTTGATTGCAATAACCTTAACAATGTTGCCTCCTATACTCAAAGGTCAACAGATGAGGCAGTACTGAGGTATTTACTGAGGTATTTACTGTGGGGCCTGCCAGGTAATCTTCACTTTCCCTAACCCACTTTCTTCCTCACCTGCATACCTTCATAAACAATTTAACTTTCCCTTTAAGTGGACGCAGTTATGTAAATACATTTTGAAGACAGGTGTGTAAATACTCTAAAAACATGCTAATTAGAATAAACAAGTTGTAATCAAAGCCTGTTTCTATAAACTGTACATTTTTAGACAGCTTGAGCAACTGGTTAAAGGTGATATGTACCTTGGAAAGCTGCCTTCCTACTGGCAAAGTTATGTTATAAATGTTACTCAACCACTTCATGTTGTGTTCAACAACATAGGGCCCGCCCCCTCGGGGAAACGATTGGCTGTCGCCTAAGTACCGGCTCCCAGTTTGCAGCGTGGATTGGCTAAGAGGACAGACAGTCATTTGAGCTGTCAAAACAAGCCCCTGGGTGCAGGTAGAGGCAGCCAGCCCATGCATTGTTTCTCAATGTAGCTGCGATTGATTTCATCTGGCTGCTGCCAGGTGAGCAGGAAGCGCGCGCTCCCCGTGCCTCGGAAATGTCAGCATGAACGCGAGATTTCAAAGAGTGGAAGCTGGGCCTGGACACGAAGCGCCGAGGGACAGCAGCAGCAGCAGCAGGTCGGAGCAGGGGCCCGTGAAGGCGGAGATGGTGACCAGGGTGCGCCGGGTGCCGGAGAGTGAGCGGGAGCCGAGGGGTGCCGAGGACTGCAGACCCAGGTACACAAACACTTCAGGGACGGGGCAGCGGGAGCCGGTTGAGCTTCCAGCGTTATCCGGGAGGAAGTTTGAAACAGGCGAACTTTCTAGTTTTCTTGCTGACTGTAGATTCACGCCTGACGCTCCTTCGATGCACAGATTCTAGGCGCCAGGTTCCCATGCACCATGTCGCCCCCATTAAGAGTATGTGATGGCGTAACAAACGTGGTCAATGTATGCAACGCGTTTTTCGTGCATTTACCACTCTTTGGGGGCTTCATGGAAAGTAGTATGATTGCATCTAAAAAATGCCACACCACTACTTACCATCAGCAAAACGGTGCTAATTTTGCACAAATATATACGCTAAAGAGTGCGGATGCCTGGTGTATGCAGGTTGTTCCGCATTTTATATCTATTCATTTCGCTGTAATTTCCAATTGTCGGTTGCGGTAAGGATATTACAGGAAGTGTAAAATTATCGCAAATTGACGACTTTCTCTGAAAGAGCACAGCTTTACAAGCACGCGCCTCGGGCGGAGCGAGATGAAGCGTCGAGGTGTTTATTGCGCGTCATGAGGCGTGGGTGACATTGTAAAGTGCTCGTTTAGCTAACTTTGAGCGTGCCGCAGAGGTGTGTCTTGCACTGTTGTTTATGTTTACACGTCATTGAGCAAGGAGCCAGTGGCCCGCTTGGTATGGACAGACACCCTAGTAGCCTCAGTTGTCGTATCATGCTCTGCGAGATGCCGGAGAACGACTGATCCCTTACACAGGCTGCAGGAGTACGCCTAGAGGTCTTTAACAGTATAGTGAGTTATGTGAGTGTCGCTGCCTATTCACTCACTCATGCCTCCGCATATGTGGTGCATTATAAAACACAAATAAAGAAACAAATGAAATACACCTGCATACTGAAAGTCGCACGATGACTGTAAGGCTGGGGCAGTGGGCATGAAAACGCTGCTACAACCAGTAAACGTTCAGTGACAGGACCCGAGTCCTGGGCGCCTTTTCATTTTGTGTAATAATTCTAATCTATACAACCGGCATTAGAATATCTGGGACGCCTTTCTTCGCCCAAACCTGCATGCTCAACACACACACACTTGTTTTTAAATGTGATTGGTAAATACATTAAAACACGTGTGTGTGTGTGTGTGTTGGCAGAAGACACATTCTTTAAATCCTCTTGGTTACTGACAGAATTGGTACCTTTCCAATGCAGATGTTTTTCCTTTCTTGCTGCAGTAGGATTGCTGGATCGGTTTCCTGACCCTGTCGCTGTGCCCAGTAGGATTTAACCGTGGTTTAGTGTATTTTTAGGTGGAATTCATAAAATAGACGTGCCTGGCCACTGACTTTGACTGTTGTGACCTTATGGATGACAGTAAGTTTGGTTATCAACGGCAGTGACGTCACAGTGCCCACATCTGCATTTCATCGCTCTCCCCCTGTGCATTATTTTATGGCTGCTTCATGACGCTGCTCCACACTTTCCTCCCTCTCGAGGACAGCTCGCGCAGGGTGTATGTATGGGGCATGGGAGTCTACCACATACACTTGTTAATTATATCATTAGAACTGCTCGGTGGAAAATAACCTGTTGTTGATACTTTTCTGTGCTGAGTAAAGTGCCTCACTCATGCATCTGCATGTAGGCTGCGTAGACTCTGCAATGCCATGCTAATGGCCGATTGTGAGCTATACAAGTACTAATTAACAATAACCATTCAGTAGATGATTTACTTACAATTTCTTTCAATTCTGTTAAAAATTTCCATGAATTTATTGTTTGCCGTCGGAGCCAGATAATTGTGACAGAAACGCTACCAGATTTTGGAACTGATATGACAAAGTGGCTATCTCTTGGTACCTTTCCTCGACTGGTTCCATTATATAGTGTTAAAGTGTGTTTTCATTTATTTTTTATTTTTAAATAGTCAGTAGCCTTCCCACCTACCTGCTTACGACAGTCTTCTTTGAAGACATTTTAGTATTTTGCACAGGTGAGCTGACCTTTTAATTCTCCTGTCGTAGGTACACTTGGCAGCTGCGTGGGGAGGGTGCGTGCTGTATTGTTCCTGCTTCTTCATTAGATCACATTGACCTGTTAAGATGCATTTGCGATTACCTGCCCAACCTTTACAGGTCTAACGAAGAACACACCACAAAGCAGCAGAAATCAGAAGAATACAAAGTGTAAATAACATAAAAAATGCTTCCAATTTGCGCTGCTCCTCATCCTTTGTATGGGGTACCCAGTGTCTCACTTACTCCCAGTCTCAGCACTGCATTCCATTTTACATCATACAGGATTTATGTTGCTCCAACATGCTAAGTAAATAGTGTTAGGTCATAATTGTTTGAGTTCACCAAGGCCCTTTTATTGCAGATTATTATGTGCACAGTTAAGTGGTTAAAAGGACAAGTACGGCTGCCTGTGAAATCTAGGAGACGGGAGTATTTGATATCCTGTCATTTGATACTAGTGAGTAACTAGTCAATGAAACACAATCAGAAAAATATTTTGGGGCACCATGTTAGATTCAAGTTTACAGTTAGGGACCTGTTGGGGTGCAGAGCAGGCATATGGTAAAGGACAAAATTAAGTTTATGCTAGGTACAAAGTAAGGGCCAGGGATACATTTTGAGTTAGATCCTGGGTAAGAATAAGGGTACATTGTGGTGTTTGGGTCATGCTTAGGTTAGTTTTAGAGTAAAAGTAATCCTCAAGGTTTGGGATGGGGTCCGCTGGGTTAAAGTTATGCCCGAGCGACATGGCTGTCACAATGGAGGAGCAGCCAGGGCTGTTTGCCCCTGTCCCACTCTTTTCAGGACTTTGTGTGGCATTGCTAAATATATTTATATATCACGAAAGCAAGCTTACCCTGCTTTCGTGATATGTTCTTGATAAGGTAGGTAATCTTAGCCACCACTAGTTGTCAACATAAAACCAGCAAAGGGCCTCACATCACATTTGTGACCTGAGCCCTAGAAAAGCTTCAGACAAGCCTGATTGTTGAGATTATGCAGGAGTCAATGTTACAGTTAGGGTTTGATGAAAAGTTTGGAGAAGGCTTGGGTAAAGTTTAGATTATGGTATACTCGACATTGTATGTTTTGTCTTTTATGATTATTTTAATCGAAATAAAGACTTAATGAAATGGAAATGGTATACTAGCGTCTTTATCAGGGTCAGGAATAAGAAATGGATAAGATAAATGTAAGGTAGATTTTGCAATTTGCGCTAAGGTCAAACATGAGTATAAAGGTTAGGTGTGAGTTAAAGGCTAGCTTTTTAGGTTTTCAATTTCACTAAAAACTTTTTAGAATAATATACAAGAACAATATTTCAGAAGAAGGCAGTAGTATGAGAAAAGCAATCCGATTTTCAGTGGTAAAGCTTTCAGCTAAATAGTTTTTACTGAAAGGTTCCTTTTCAATGAAATAGTTTCCTACGAAAATGTTTCTCTGACTTGATATTTTTCTGAACTGTACTGAGATTAAATGACCAGGATCAGAATATTTACCCAGTGGCACCTGACAACAATGTAAAGTGATAAAAGCATTTTGATCGCTAGCTCTTGTTTCCTGTTCCTCTTATTTGTAGTCAACTATAAACACTAGAGCCAGCAGTAAGTGTGAAAACACCGTTGGCTTATTTGTTTTATTAGCCACATTCTTTGTGTTTCACATCCCACACAGAACGCACACCACACCTCAAAGAGCTTCACTGACTCCCAATACACAAACACCCTCATTTCAAACTCCTCACTCACACATTCAAGGCACTACACAACTTATGCAACTTAGTGTAGGAAGGTGGAATCTGACTACATGGTTGCCCCCACTTTTTTCCTGGTGTTTTGCTGGTTTTCGACTTAGTTGGGCTGGGATCCTGCTATTCAGGACCCCAACTTATCTGCTTTCCCCTTAAATTGATTGCATGTACTTTAGGTACACTCCAGATTGGATTCTGGGGTACCCTTATAAGTCCCTAGTATATGGTATACTATGTACCCAGGGCATAGGTACCCCAGAAGCCTCCCAGGGACTGCAGCATGTATTATGCCACCCCTGAGAGGCCATCCAAAATGACACAACAGGTCTGCTACAGCAGCCTGTGTAAGGTGGTGTATGCACCCCTTACTGAGATATAGGTTCCCTATATCTCTCCATATCACTGCACATGTAAACCTATCAGTCACCCCTATGGCAGGCCTTAACAATCCTGAAGGCAGGGTGCTGGGTTTTATGTGAGAGGGTGCCCATGCATGAGCAGAGCCCCTCTGCAGCCTTCGGAACCACTATTACGGGGTTGTCTGTGATGCAGCCAACCATTTACTCTTAAGTGCATTATAACCTCGCGGTAAATGCTAACTTTAAAACGGCTGCATGGAAACATGTCGTGTTTGGTGTCAAACACCTTGGAATCATACCTCCACTCCAGTAACTGGGGTGGGAGGTATGATTCCTCCCTACTAGAGGGAGAAACATGGCACCACCGGTACACCCGGTACCAGCTTAACAGAACCCTGGCATCACAAAATGGATGCTGCAGTCACAGACACGAGTCTGCCCTCCTGCTGCTGGACGAAACTCCGGCAGGGGAGGCCTGGACAATAGGTTTCCTGTCACAGGGCGGTGTGACCACCTCCCAGACAGGCTTTAGTGTATTGGGGCTGGGTGGGTGCACTCCAAGAGTGCTTTGAAGTCTGCACTGGGGGCACATTTGGTGTCCCTGTGCATAGTCCAGCTCAAACCGGTTGCAGGGGCTACCAGCCCCTGCTCTGGCGCGAAACTGGACAAAGGAAATGGGTGTAGCCACCCCTCTTTCCTGACCCTCCCATAGGTGGGTCCCCAGAGTTTGTCCCGCCCCTTCCTTGGGTATAAAGTAGGAACCCCTGACTACAGGACTTTAGATTTACCTGGACGAAACTCTGCTACAAAATCCCAGAACTTCAACTATCTACACGACGTTGGATGACCGAAGAATCTCCCTTGGAGTAAAGGAGTTACTCCCCTGCTTGGCAGGCACCAAAGACGCATCTGTCCGGTTGGCATCTCCGAAGCTCCTAAGGACTCCGAAGAATTTTGCAACACAGGAGGTGGGTTCCCGTGGTCTCTGAGGTCGATCTGTGTGCTCAGCAAGTCTGAGGCCTGTATCCCTCGTGGAGACCGCGCAACCCGAACCCCTGGACACCGCGACCATTTGCAGAAGCATCAGCTTTGAGGCGACCTCTGAGGCTGAGCTTTGGATTACTTGTAGCCCTGACCCCGAGCAGCAATTCCACCGAAGATTGCCCGCCTACACTCCACGAGTGTTCCGTGAGCTGGCCCTTTGTGTTTTCTCTCGAGGTCCCTTCGCGATCCCTGGTCCGTCGACTGGTGGGTCACTGTGAAGGCAACACTAAGATTAATTGGGCTACCCTGGTTGCTCCAGACGTGCCCTGACTCTCCATCGCTTGGGGAGTCCCGCGGACCTTGCTTGTCCGCACCAAAGCATCTTTACTCTTCCTGCATGGGTTGCTGTTGCCAAGGCTTGTTGGGTTCAATCCGAGCACCGACACCCCAGCACTCGACATCCTTCGTGGGACAGCTCGAATCCGGCTCCTGGTCATCCTCGACGTCTCCTGGACCCCGTGGCTGCAGAGTCAAGCTGCACCTCTTCGCACCTGAAGCACCCGACATCGGTGGGCATTCGTCTATCGTGCCCCTGGTCACTGGCTAGTGACCCAGACTCTGTCCCCTCTGCTTTCAGGTTCTTCACATCTTCGATCCAGGCTTGGATCATCCCGGACACTTTTCTTCTTCACGGCAGCAGCACTTTGCAGCAGATCGCCATTGAAATCAACGACGATTCCCGACACCATTTGACACCTATGCACCCAGCTTCCCTGGGTGAGGTAACTCGAGTACTCCGGTGCTCCCGTGGGTGTTGGCCCTAGAACCTCTTAAGTCTAAAGGGGTTTGCTCAAAGTCCTCTCCTAAGTGTCCTTTATCTTTAAAATTCCAACCGCGACTTTCCTCATAGAATCCTACGGCGCTCGCGGCTGTGTTCTCACACTGCACACGTCCCCCTTGGGTCTCCTGTGTCACTACCTTGGGTGGTTCCTTGGGGTCCCAGCGATTCTACGTGCTCTAGGCACTGTGTCTAGTCAAGTCGTGGTTCTTATACCACTTTCTTAATATATGGTTTGGTCCCCCCCTGGGGCCCATTGTATATTGTGCTATTTACTGTCGTTTTAATACTGTGATATTGTGTATCTTTGACTCTAATCTCATAAAGAGATTAGTAGTTAGTGTTTAGAAATAAATACATATATTTTATATATACCTGGTGTGGTTCTCCTTTCATTTGGTCATTCAAGAGGTTATAATCTGGTAAACCAAGCTGCTTTACACTCCTTCAAGACTTAGCCTGAAGGCTGCTCTCCATAGCTACTACTAGGATAGCTTTCAATAAAGGTTGTCTTTAAACCTATCATCAATAAAGGTCGTTTGGACTGGTGCAAGGTGCCCACTATAACTAGTGGACAGCATATGCCAGGCCAACTTCTCACACTTAGGCCCACCTACCTGAACAGTTCACCTCCTTCTACCAACCAGTCAGAGATCCCACGCATACACAGAACCAGATCAGGAGGGAGGACGTGCATTCTCTTACATCCTTCCTAAAGAATGGAACGACCTCCCACCCCACATCAGAGCCTCCTCCTCTCCTTTTGAATTCTGTAAGAAGCTGAAGACCTGACTTTTAATTTAACCAACCTACCATAGGCAAGGCTAGGCACACACCTGCCCAGCGTCAGGATACCCTCGCGAGTGATAGTGTGCTTTACAAATACACATAACATGCCTGGGCCACTGAAGCACTGCCTGAAATATGGATTACCCTATGCTTTAAGTCCCATGGCAAGGACTTTGTGTTTTACTTTGACAGTCACTAGCTATCGGTCTTGAACAGCATAGAGGTGAGGGAATTCCTTAAGTTAATTGCAGTCCCATGTTTGCTCTTGCATTCTGATCTGATGTTAAACCCCTCTTGAAGTGTGCGGCCTAAACTTGAGAAGTAGTCCCATGCGCTTGTAATCAAGAATCCCAATTGTTATCTGAGTGATAACAAAGCCAATCTTAGAACTAAGTAAGTCACTAAATAAGGGTCTCAGTTTGGTGGTTCTTGACCTTCTCGGAAAATGGCGCTTACAAAGAAGTTGCACATGGTTGGCTGGCTGATTTTGACAGACATGGTTTAAAACTCCAAATAAGAGCTGTCCTTCATTTAGTTTGCAGACATTGGTATCCCTGTGCCCAACCCAAGACATGCAGGGAAAAGGTGGATGGATCAGAAATTGGAAATTGTTGAAAGTTTCCAGTCGTCCACAATATAAGGCCAACTCCAATAAGCAACTTAGAAAATGCATATTCTGTAAAGTAAAGGGACACGTGGTCAAGGTTTTGCAGGCATCCTACGGGATACCAGAGTATAGTGATGTGAAAGAGTTAGTAATCGGTTTAACCTTTCAGTGTGGTTTTTAGCTGCTCATGGGGTTCCTTGGGTACCACTCGTTGCCTAGACTGGATGTAATTTGCTGTCTCTTTCTTGGGAGCTGTCCGGTTGTGTAGAATTAGCATAGTTGGTTCTTTGTCTGGGCTCCAGTTGAGATTGCATTCTGACCAAGAACAAACATTAGTTGCTTTTTGAGAACAGCTTTGTTGACATTACTATAATTTGGCAAGTCACAGCAATCAAGCTCTAGGTTTTTAGCAATGGGTGCATGTAGGGAGCATAACACAAAGAAGACATTAACTTCTCCCAGCAAATTATAATGTTAGTGACCATTTCGTGTGTGCCAGTTAGCCATTAGTTATTAATACCTAGTTCAGTAGTGCAAATTGTTTCAACATTGGGTAGGTGAAAAGCTGTAGGGATTACAAAGAGATAAATGTATCAGGCACTCAATTCTCAGAGGGCAGGATGCAATGTATATAGAAAGCAGGAGACGCACTTTTTAGTTTTACTTTTCCTGGTAGTGAAGAACTCTTAAATTCATTTTTCACTACTGCAAGGCCTATAGCTCCCATAGGATGACATTGGATTACCATATTACATTTTATAAGTGTAATTTCCAAATGGGAAGATATAACTAGTTCGTTTGATGTCTCTAGAATCTTAATTTAAAATCCTAACTTCTAGTGAAGTTGGATTTTAAATTACAATTCTGAAATTGCTACTTTTAGAAAGTAAAAGACACACAGATTATAGACGGAATGCAGAGCAAATCAAACATTCATCCCCAGTCAAGAGATCTGGGTTAAATCCACCGTTCTTTTGCTCACCATGCCACCCCAGTTTAGACCCAGCCATATGCAAATCAGTCTTGACTCTATGCCTCATGGGAACAGTCCAGCCCCGAACTGCCAAGCCAGGTCCTCCCTGGACCGGAAACAAGCATCCTGGGACTGGTTTCTGGGCATCACCCCTCATCAGCCAGGCTAGCTTGAATCCAATGGCACAGTGAGCCCGGGACCCACGTTTGGGCATACCCGGCGCACTTAGGGCGAGAAAGCAAAATACACACAGATGATGGACGGAATGCAGAGCAAATCAAACATTCATCCCCAGTCAAGAGATCTGGGTTAAATCCATTGTTCTTTTGCTCACCATGCCACCCCAGTTTAGACCTAGCCATATGCAAATTAGAAACCAGTCCCAGGATGCTTGTTTCCAGTCCAGGGAGGACCTGGCCTGGCAGTTCGGGCTGGACTGTTCCCATGGGGAATAGGGTCAAGACTGATTTGCATATGGCGGGGTTTAAACTGAAATGGCATGGGAAGCAAAAAAACGATGGATTTAGGGCCATATCTGTGTACTGGGGTGAATGTTTAACATTGATCAGCATTCTGTCCATCAATTGTTCTTTTTGCACTTTTAGAAAGTTGGCATTTTCTTGCCTTAGTCCTATGGTGCATGCAGCCTGTCTCTGGGTCACATGACTGTGTGTGGGTGGGAGTTGGGCTTTGTGTAATCCTCCTAGACAACCACACACAAATCGAGCTTAGGTGTGACTGGATGGGGCATCACTGGCAGGATGGGAGAAGGTGGGCACACCCTCACTACACCTGAATAGACTGTCCTGCCCCCACACAAAGGGCTGCATACCCCCTGTAGTTAGTCTGGAGCCAGGGCAGGGGAGATGGGGCATTTGTTCTCTTCAAAGGCATTTCTCTAGAAAGTTCTCCCCCCACTTCAAAGGCACAACTGTGTTTAAAAGAAGGACCTCCTCAGACTCCACCACTTCAGTACACTTTTGGACCTGTGGATACTCTGCCAGGAAGAAGGACTGCTGTGCTGCTGAAGGACTGCCACTCTGCTGGACTCCTGCTTTGCTGTGCTGATCTGCTGCGCTGTTACTTGGGTGAGAAGGATTGGACCTGCATCTCTTGACCCCAGAACGACTCCAAGGGCTAGTTAGCTGGCCTCCTGATCTGAAGCCTCAGGGACATAACAGGCTTCCAACCCCTACACCTAGACTCCGCCATCTGTGAGTCTACCCTACCAAGTGGTATCACCTCAGTCCTGGACCCTTGAAAGTGAGCCTAAGGTGCTTGCCAGAGGAACTGACACATCTTCTCTGCTGAGCGACGCATCCCCAAGCAGAACTGACGCATCTCCTCGGGTAAGCGGCGCATCCCTGAACAGAACTGACCCATTACCGCTGCTGCGTGGATAGGACCAGTCGCAAATGACTCGCAACACTGCTGCAACCTGCAACTTGGGACCGACGTACCACCTTTTGAACTGCCACTGCGCAACGGTTTCCCTGGTGCAGGTCCACGCATCTCTTGTCAACGGCAGCCTCGACGACGATGGCAAAACTCCATATTGCATCTTCACAACTCTTCGACACATCACCTCAGCTACACATTGCATTCCCAACATCGGACTTCGCATCGCAAGCCCCGTCGACAGGATCCTGGACGTCGAAGCATCAGGACCTCGCACCGCAGCCTCGCCGCATCTCAGAACTAACGCATCGCCTCAGCCACACGACGCATCTTCAACCAGGATCGCTCCGCAACCAGGATTTAAGGTACTCTGTTCATTCGGCCTTTCCGGGTCCCTATATCTGACCCGAGCTCCATCGAGGTCAGCCTGAACTTGTGAGTTTGTCCCGGTCCGGCATGACCAGATATCCCCAATAGCGCTTTGTGCTTTTTGGCGCTATTTCTCACTATAAACTTTAAACTTCAATAACTCCAGTTCTACTATTTGGATTTTTGTCGTTTTGGTCTAGTTTTATTTATTAAAGTCAGTTCCATATTTCTAACCTGGTGTGGGATCCTTTTTGTGTAGTGTTTTCACTGTATGCCTATTTGAAATATTGCACAAATACTTTACACATTCCCTCTAACTGAAGCCTGACTGCTCTGTCCCAAGCTACCAGAGGGTGAGCACAGGTTAATTTAGGATTTGCCTGCCCCTTACCTTGACTAGGATTGTGGCTGCTGCTTGACCAGGGCTCATACCCCAGTAAGCTAGTAACCCAATTTCTAACAACCACTATATACTTCCTAAAAAGAACATTACGATTTTGCTTTCAAGGCTTCATTTAAAAAGTAAAATTGTTCAGATATCTGTACCAAAAGTATATTTTGACAATAGTGGCAAAGCATACAATAGACATTGCCATAGTGTCAAACTAGCTTAACTTAACGATCAGTTTATTATTATTAATTTTCATTAAATATTCACAATTTTGAGACACTGACTCGAGAGTGAGTACATCTCCTGTGAATTTGTGACACTCGGGAGGGCTCTGAAAATAAAGGAAGGCAGTTTAACACGTCACACTTAAGGCGGTGATCCTCTGTGACACAAGGTCAGGAGCACATGTCACCGAAAACTACTGTGTCTTTTGCTTATGATTCTAATACCCTTGTTGCAAGGGTTACAACTATCACAGCCCTATCATTCCTTGCTGTTGATTGAAATGTAAGGGTGTCCAGACACATTGCTACATTCACACAGTGCCTTCCTCGGACAGAGTAATAGTCCTTAAACCTTAGAGCAGGGGTTTGTGCAGCGTTAAGTACGTTATGATGCTGCTGGTCCCAAATAATATGTCTAATTGAACGAAGAGAAAGTGGGGACACAAATTTGTAGAAACAAGACAAGATGACTGAAACTTTTTCAAAGAATAACATATTCATTTTGGTGTTTTTACTTATGCCTTTTTCGTATCATAACTCTGTAGTTCTTCAATTGCCTGTAACTACATTATTACATAATACCCTATGCAGCAATCATCCCCGTCACCATAGCATCCTCATAGGGGGCAGGCTGTGACCGATAGGGGGGAGGCTGTGACCGATAGGGGGTAGGCTGTGACCGATAGGGGGCAGGCTGTGACCGATATGGGGGAGGCTGTGAACGATATGGGGGAGGCTGTGACCATGTCCTATCAGATGACTGATGCCTTTATGCTTCTTGAGACACAGATGCTCCTTCGGTGGAGGGCTTTACCTTTAACTGTAACGAGGTGTCCTCCCTTCTCTCTAATGGTTTATCCTTCCACTTCTGCCACAGACACTGAAGTTGGCTTTTAATGGCTGACAACCGGAGAGGAGGTGGGATCTCCACCCCAAGGTACCAAGGAAGAATGTCGTGGTTCAGGCTCACCCTTAATACTGCAACAAAACAGCCCACAATATGAGCTTTCAAGAAAACAGTCATGGAAAAAAAATGCCACAGCAAATCAACCCTCAAAAAATACAGCCGACGATTAAACAAGCCACAGCAAATTAGCTTTAGTAATAGCAGCTGACAGAAAACATAGTTTATGGCAAAGAAAGCCCGCGTCGCATGTTTGAAGGAAGTTGTAAACTAAATACCAGCTAGGTGGTATCAGGTAATGTAGAATAGGTAACACGATAATTGAACTCCATTCTGCCAAAGTGTTTAAAAAACAAACTTTCAGAACATTTTCTGTTACAGATTTAGAGAGCCCTCGAAGACAGAAACGAAGAGGAGCTTACAAAAGAAATCAGCACACACTGAATTAGTCGGCTTGTTGACTTGCACACTCTTTGCTGCAGTTAAAGTAAGAGCATTCGAGACACAAGAGAAAAAACAAATAAAGCTGTGAAAGCCCTTTTCTGCAGCTTCATCGGTGTGCACAGTTACCAGGCTACTCAGGAGCAAAAATAAACTCGTGTACGACACTCCTGCGTCAAGAATAAGAGCACAGTGACCTGACCAGCTCTTTCCGAGGTAACACACCGAGGGTCTGTGACATCCTACATGAACAAATCATGAAACCACCCAACTTTAACGCAACATGCTAAAAAGCCAGCTATATTGAATCAAGATGATGGGATGCACACCATTTATAAATAGTTTGTCATGTAAACAATAGTTAGCCGAATTTGCGTGCTAACTGGGTAAATGCCTTGCCCTGGTGGCATCTGAAATTGAACGAAAATGTGTCGGGGCATGGTTACACCCCAAGCCCAATTGCACAGCTTAAAGGTGAATATACCATTCACTAAATGTATAATAATCCATGTTTTCTCCGTGTACTCAAAGTTTTTCAAAATTTTAGTCACTTTTCATCACATCTCATCCATACGAGGGGTTTCGCGCTGTTTCCAAAAGTTTTCCATGCTCCAATGTGCCCATCGGACCTCTTTTAAGAACACAAATAGATGCGCAATTCATCCAAAGCAGTGTTTATTAAAACCCAATGCATTTCGGGCTTCTTGAGCCCTTCTTCAGGGGTCACTACAAATGAGCAATAAAACAATCATTAATACACTGTCCATAATCACAATGAAACATCATGCTAGCCATGAGGAACTAATTGCCTTTAAAAACACTTTATCACTATTATTATGGGTGTCAAATAACGCAAAATTACACTTCAGCAAAAATGAAATCCTACATATCTTGATCAAACGACTCATTTATTAAAATTAACATTACACCCCCCTCTCCCCCAACCCAATTTCTTGTTGACTATTTCACCCAATGTTCTCCTTCAAATTATCCTCGTGTTTTAATATACTGGTCTTTACACCTCCCCACCTTTTCTTATTACACCCTCTTACTACTTCCACCCTTACAAAATCTCACCACATGCACTCTACTACCTCACATCCATCCTCCACTCAATGCTACATATACTGCCTCTCATCACAAACATCCCCGCTTATCACAAACACCCGCACTCACGCAAACGCTTAATTCACAACCTCACTAAATCCCTCACCAAAACCTACGTACGTCCCTTACCTAATCAACCTTTCCTTTCAACCATTTCCGCCCGCACTCACGCCTCCCGAATGTGCAAACATACACCGCGTTCTGTTATCGCTCAATCCTCAGTGCTAACGTACCTGCAGAAACTTCATAATGCCTTCATCCCCATTGCTCGGTTCAAGAAAGTGTTCCCTCTCTTATTCAACCACCAAATTTAAACCAAACAATTCCACTATAATCCCTCCCTCGTTCGTGATGCGCAATTGGTCACCTGATCCACCCACTGTTTTAACGCCCTCTAATGCGAAAGTAAACTCAAACTCCCACAATGTAATTCACTACCCACAATTAAAATTTCACGCTATCATGGCTTTACAACAATGAATTTTTCTACGAGTTTCACTCGAACAGATAAAATAAAATATGCATGAACGTTAGATAACTAACGCCTCAAGTACACAAATGCTTTTAAAGTTCATTTAAAAAACACCCTAAACACAAACTTATGGACATAAAAGATGTTTTCGCCAGACGTATGGAAGCTACGAAATATGATGCAAACGTTTTTCTCTTAGTCACATTTTTGTTGTTTGGGTGCAAACCCATTGTAGGGCACTGTATAATGCAAATTGAATCAAGATAACTGTAACGAGGTGTCCTCCTTTCTCTCTAATGGTTTATCCTTCCACTTCTGCCACAGACACTGAAGTTGGCTTTTAATGGCTGACAACCGGAGAGGAGGTGGGATCTCCACCCCAAGGTACCAAGGAAGAATGTTGTGGTTCAGGCTCACCCTTAATACTGCAACAAAACAGCCCACAAAATGAGCTTTCAAGAAAACAGTCATGGAAAAAAAATGCCACAGCAAATCAACCCTCAAAAAATACAGCCGACGATTAAACAAGCCACAGCAAATTAGCTTTAGTAATAGCAGCTGACAGAAAACATAGTCTATGGCAAAGAAAGCCCGCGTCGCATGTTTGAAGGAAGTTGTAAACTAAATACCAGCTAGGTGGTATCAGGTAATGTAGAATAGGTTATTATATCACAAAAAATACTCCTATAGATTAACTGATGGTTAACATAAAAACTGTGTTACCTAAATACGATAGGGAGGTGTCAATGTGAAGATCTAGGACTGCAGACACCCAGGGGTGCGCAAGGAAGCAATTCCTTTTTGTTTAGTTACCCTCACACACCCTAGTGGTGTCATGCTTCATCATCGGGTCACCCCAACGCCTATAAGTTGAGGTGGGCTCAACCACAGTGTTGGGAAGCTCTTTGGAAAGTGAAGACCAGGGGATTATAGATAAAAACCCTCCGACAGACCCCGGTTTCCCTTTATTATTGGGTCTGTCAGGGATATTAAAAATAATTAAAGAAACGGGTCAATGGGAGTGATAATGGTCCTATGACCCTATTGCCAACATGTTTCAGTCCTGGGATGGCCGTAGAGGTCCTGGACTTTCTTCAGGGCAGAGGTCGTCCTCCTGGGAACAACAGTGAAGGGGAGTCCCTATCCTGTGAACGAACAAGGGCAGAGTAGCTGCTCCTTTTGTGTAGATAACAGATGATTAATCTGTTATACGCAGTCCTTCATCTCTGAAAAACACAAGAAACAAACAGACACCATATCGTTTCTATTGCATAAACATCATTTGTGTAGTTATTAACACTCCTAATTAGGTGCGTCAACTGTGACCCAACATTTAATTAAATGCCAGGTGAGTGTGCAAATGGAAATTCTCATTTACATCATATTCATGCCATACACACCTATATCTGTTACATAATAGTGCTATGTGGCAGATAAATGTGCGGTGGCGATTTTACTCGCATACTGACACTATCAGCATGCCAGTGTGTGTACTTATTCCAAAGTGAAAATATCGCGTGACAGTCTATAAGAACAGCACTAGGCTGCTATCAAGCAGTGTACTATTGTGCAGGTATATACTCGCATCTTTGCTTTAAAAATACTATTCATAATAAAGCATCCATTTTCTTACCCAATTTGCGGAGAAAAACTGTATCTCAGGGGCCCGCTAGAGCGTGATGGAATAGCCCTGTAGTCACACTCTGTTGTATTGTTTAGGGGTAGATACTCCCTACCCCTAAACAATACAACAGAGTGTGACTACAGGGCTATTCCATCACGCCTAGCGGGCCCCTGAGATACAGTTTTTCTCCGCAAATTGGGTAAGAAAATGGATGCTTTTATTATGAATAGTATTTTTAAAGCAAAGATGCGAGTATATACCTGCACAATAGTACACTGCTTGATAGCAGCCTAGTGCTGTTCTTATAGACTGTCACGCGATATTTTCACTTTGGAATAAGTACACACACTGGCATGCTGATAGTGTCAGTATGCGAGTAAAATCGCCACCGCACATTTATCTGCCACATAGCACGATTATGTTACAGATATAGGTGTGTATGGCATGAATATGATGTAAATGAGAATTTCCATTTGCACACTCACCTGGCATTTAATTAAATGTTGGGTCACAGTTGACGCACCTAATTAGGAGTGTTAATAACTACACAAATGATGTTTATGCAATAGAAACGATATGGTGTCTGTTTGTTTCTTGTGTTTTTCAGAGATGAAGGACTGCGTATAACAGATTAATCATCTGTTATCTATACAAAAGGAGCAGCTACTCTGCCCTTGTTCGTTCACAGGATAGGGACTCCCCTTTCACTGTTGTTCCCAGGGAGGACGACCTCTGCCCTGAAGAAAGTCCAGGACCTTTACGGCCATCCCAGGACTGAAACATGTTGGCAATAGGGTCATAGGACCATTATCACTCCCATTGACCCGTTTCTTTTAATTATTTTTAATATCCCTGACAGACCCAATAATAAAGGGAAACCGGGGTCTGTCGGAGGGTTTTTATCTATAATCCCCTGGTCTTCACTTTCCAAAGAGCTTCCCAACACTGTGGTTGAGCCCACCCCAACTTATAGGCGTTGGGGTGACCCGATGATGAAGCATGACACCACTAGGGTGTGTGAGGGTAACTAAACAAAAAGGAATTGCTTCCTTGCGCACTCCTGGGTGTCTGCAGTCCTAGATCTTCACATTGACACCTCCCTATCGTATTTAGGTAACACAGTTTTTATGTTAACCATCAGTTAATCTATAGGAGTATTTTTGTGATATAATATCTTGACTTGGGAGGTTATACTCCAGTGTGGAATCCTCTCAACCCTCTGGGCATTAGGGATCACTTCCCCATAGCCCTATGTTTATACGTATGTTGCGCAGCGTACAGCTGTAGGGTATAATTCAGAACTCATTCTGAATTTTCAATAATGGTACTTTAGTTAGTGAATAATACGAGCGTTTACAGTCACGTACAGCATTACATACTGTTTATTGTAGCTTTTGCATGCATTATCATCCGACATTATCATGGCAGAACAATTGGGTCTAGGCTACACAGATGACATTGCATCTGCCATTTTGGCAGGGCCATCCCTGTTACCTGATACCAATATCAGTCAGAGCCTTACCCAAGCACAAAACTGGGACGAGTTGAAAGAACTGAAGCGATGCCAGATGAGAATCTTATTACATGGTGCCATTATGACAGAATATCTCCGTGGAAACGCAGCACCAAATGGACTACTAGTCACCAATGCCCCAAGAATATTCTTAGATGACCCCCAATTCAAAAAAGAGTGGTCACTGATCGCGTGGCGATGTTCACGCGACTGGTTGATCCTCATTATTAATACGGCTAAACGCTTATCTGAAGCATTAGTAATCAAAATCAAAACCAGCGAAGATTACTTGATTACAGAAATTAAGCTGACTCTCTATAAGAAAAAACTTGAAGAGGTCAACAAAGAAATAAGTGAACATAAAGACTATCTAATGCAAAATAAAATCAGTAAATTACAAAAAGACCTGAAGAAGTTTAGTCATGAGAGGGTGTACCCCTATATAAAAGATGACTATAAGGGTTATGAACACTCGGACTCAGGATCTTCTTATAGTGGACAGTCGGCATCTTCCGACTCGGAACAAGAAGAGTGGTCCAGTGATGGATCTAACAGAAGCAGGAGAGGAAAACAAAGGAGACCTTGAAGAGGGGTTTTAACCAAAGATTTGTACAACCACAGATGTATCCGTGGCCTGGCCCATTTGGCCCAGCTCCATTCCATGGACCACCACAATATCCTATTGGACCCTACTATCAACCTGAATTTAACCAACATTTTTTAGGACAGGGCGGAAGAAGAGGCAAACGAGGAAGACGTGGGAACAAGGGGGTCCAGTGCGAAGACAACAGGACCCCAATCAATACACGGAGCCATACCAGAGGTCAACCACAGCCGAGCACGAGCACAATGAGGGACTAATCGTCAACTTAACAGACGTAGTCTTGACGACAGAGGAGAAGGCGATCCTGGACAAAGGACTAGGTTTTGTTCCAACTACCTACATGGATAAATTCCGTCTAAGATGTGAACTAAGTGAATTCTTCAGGAAGATCCGCCTCAAGACTTTCTTTATGGATAAAGAAAGACAAGATAATGATGACAGCTATACCAACCTTAAACTAAAGTCCACGTTTCTTCCTCCAACATCAACAATGCCCCCAGAGGTGATGGCCTTCGAGGAAGCAGTAATCAAAGAAATTGAACAATTACAACCAAAAAGAGACACATTCAATAATTTGAGCACCAAGGAACGTACAGCCCTCGAAACCTTAAAAACCAGATCTGATATAATTATAAAACCAGCAGATAAGGGCGGTGCAACTGTTATTCAGAAGACTAATGCATACAGAACAGCTTGCTTTGATCTCTTGGCAGATACCAAATATTACAAAAAGATCAATAGGGACCCAACCCAACGGATAAAAACCACGATATCAACATTGACGACAGATGCCCTTGAAAAAGAGTGGATCACCAAAAAGGAGCATGATTTCCTCAACCAAGATGATCCAAGAATACCTCTGTTCTACACAATACCTAAGATCCATAAAGGCAGGATACCACCCCCAGGAAGACCTATTGTATCTGGAATTGGATCTATTCTTGAACCTTTATCGAAATACGCTGACTGGTTCCTACGACCTCTGGTTACACGCATAATTTCATACGTACAAGATACAAAATATCTATTTAATCTTTTGACAGACATAGAATATGACCCACAGGAAAACATTTTGGTATGCCTTGATGTGGAAGCCTTGTATACAAGTATCCCTCAGGAAGAAAGCATCAAAGTAATAGAGGATATTCTAAAACAAGAAGAATGGCAGTGGGCAGCTCCTATTGAGTGGGTCATCACTTTGATTCGGTTAGCCCTTACAGAAAACTTTTTCAAATTTGAGGACCAGTTGTATCTTCAGATACACGGAACTTCAATGGGCAGTACCTTTTCCCCCAGTTTAGCCTGCCTGTATATGGGTCATTTTGAAGATCAACATATTTGGACGGCAAATGCTTATACTACTAACATATACAAATGGTACAGATATATTGATGATGTACTTCTCATCTGGAAGGGAGAAGTTTCGACTCTCAATAGCTTCATTAATTGGATTAATTGTTTAAATCCCCATCTACGATTCACCATGAATATGGATAGAGAAAAGATTTCCTTTTAGATATTACACTGAGAGCAGCTGGCGGTACTCTGTTAAGCTCACTATATACAAAGCCCACTGACAGGAACAGTTTATTAAGATTTGACAGTGCGCACCCACGCTCTCTCAGGGAGAATCTTCCGATAGGCCAGTTCTTGAGAGTACGGAGAAATTGCTCAGATTTGAAAGACTATAAAAAAGAAGCTGCAATTCTCACCACCAAACTTAGACAGAGAAAATATCCGAACAAGATTATAGAAAAAGCTAGTAAAAGAGCTCGTAACACTCCTAGAGCTGCACTTCTAGAGTCCCATCAAAAGACGCCACTTGATCAAATAATTTGTGTAACCACGTTTAATTCCTCATCCAATGAGGTGAAGAAAATCATCAACAAGAAATGGCCCATACTTACTTCAAATAGACTCCCTTATGAAAAACCCATGTTCTCATTCAGAAAGAATAAAAGCTTGAGAGACACTCTTGTTCACACTGACACGTTCAAAAATGTAAACAATGTTCAACTTACATTGTGGAATAACCCACCTGTGTTGGGTCATTTTCCATGTGGTTCATGTGTAGTGTGCCCCTTTACAGAACATACTAAAAGCCTTGATTTAGGCCTACACTTTCCATGGGAACAAAGATCCCATACTAATTGTAATTCAGAATCAGTTGTCTACCTCATCAAGTGCCCATGCAATTTGAGCTATATCGGTATGACTAGTCGCAAGGTCAAAGTTCGTATTAGTGAACATAGAAGCACAATAAGGCGAGCAGTGACCGCAACTAAATTAACAGCACACTATAAGGAAAAACAACCTAAAGACACAGACATACGGTGGACAGTTATAGAGAAAGTGAAAGGCTCAGGCAATCTGACGAACAGACTTCTAGAACGAGAACAACGATGGGTGTATCGTTTGAAGACATACGAAATTGGTCTGAATGATTCTATACCTTGGAATCAGCTAAATAAATAAACATTACTGAACTACATATCTTCACTGCTA
This sequence comes from Calotriton arnoldi, assembly GCA_963921515.1. Classification (NCBI taxonomy): domain Eukaryota; kingdom Metazoa; phylum Chordata; class Amphibia; order Caudata; family Salamandridae; genus Calotriton; species Calotriton arnoldi. The sequence continues at coordinate 198,414 of CAWUFW010000324.1, forward strand.
TCTCTCTTTATATGACAAATGGGGATGTTATATGAACAGTATCTTTGGATAGTCTTTTGGTTTTTCCTTCCTGATTCAAATGTAAAAAGTGACCACTTCTAAATACTTATTTATACACACTAGTATAATAGACTAGACTTTACTGCTCGAGCTCCAACTAAATGCAAAGGAACTATTGTTCCCATTATCCCCTTCCATAATGATACTGACATCTTGCTCGTCATCTTAATTATACACTGATTTCCGAGCATGAGCACTTGTTTTGTTTTTCTTTAATCTGCCAAAAGAAAACTCCCACCCGTATGTAGATATTATATGACACATATGTAAATTTAAGTGTGTCACGATATTAGAATTACGTTGTTGAGTCAGCCCTACATCGAGGCTTCTTCGGTAAATCTAATACTAATGCGAACCGATTTTTCGGATCGAGACACCATTTTGTAAAAAGACTTCAAATCCCATGATCCTCTATGGCACATCACACACGCATCTACGTGCCTAACGGCACTTGAGCATACCATGGGCGTGACTCTCAATTGAGGTTTTCCCGCTAGAATAAAGGTATTTATATCCCTGTTCAACGGCAGTGAAGAGCGAAAGCCGGGGACTCGGACCAAGTAGGTACACAGGCGGAATAGGACCCTTGAAGAAGTAAGTTGGGGGGTGATAGGTGGTTACAACAGGTTTAGTCTTGTGACTTTGCTCAACACAGACTTTTTGCCCTGACTAAAAAACCTCCGGTATACTTCATCTTCTCCCTACCCCTAAACAATACAACAGAGTGTGACTACAGGGCTATTCCATCACGCCTAGCGGGCCCCTGAGATACAGTTTTTCTCCGCAAATTGGGTAAGAAAATGGATGCTTTTATTATGAATAGTATTTTTAAAGCAAAGATGCGAGTATATACCTGCACAATAGTACACTGCTTGATAGCAGCCTAGTGCTGTTCTTATAGACTGTCACGCGATATTTTCACTTTGGAATAACTACACACACTGGCATGCTGATAGTGTCAGTATGCGAGTAAAATCGCCACCGCACATTTATCTGCCACATAGCACTATTATGTTACAGATATAGGTGTGTATGGCATGAATATGATGTAAATGAGAATTTCCATTTGCACACTCACCTGGCATTTAATTAAATGTTGGGTCACAGTTGACGCACCTAATTAGGAGTGTTAATAACTACACAAATGATGTTTATGCAATAGAAACGATATGGTGTCTGTTTGTTTCTTGTGTTTTTCAGAGATGAAGGACTGCGTATAACAGATTAATCATCTGTTATCTATACAAAAGGAGCAGCTACTCTGCCCTTGTTCGTTCACAGGATAGGGACTCCCCTTTCACTGTTGTTCCCAGGGAGGACGACCTCTGCCCTGAAGAAAGTCCAGGACCTTTACGGCCATCCCAGGACTGAAACATGTTGGCAATAGGGTCATAGGACCATTATCACTCCCATTGACCCGTTTCTTTTTAATTATTTTTAATATCCCTGACAGACCCAATAATAAAGGGAAACCGGGGTCTGTCGGAGGGTTTTTATCTATAATCCCCCTGGTCTTCACTTTCCAAAGAGCTTCCCAACACTGTGGTTGAGCCCACCCCAACTTATAGGCGTTGGGGTGACCCGATGATGAAGCATGACACCACTAGGGTGTGTGAGGGTAACTAAACAAAAAGGAATTGCTTCCTTGCGCACCCCTGGGTGTCTGCAGTCCTAGATCTTCACATTGACACCTCCCTATCGTATTTAGGTAACACAGTTTTTATGTTAACCATCAGTTAATCTATAGGAGTATTTTTTGTGATATAATATCTTGACTTGGGAGGTTATACTCCAGTGTGGAATCCTCTCAACCCTCTGGGCATTAGGGATCACTTCCCCATAGCCCTATGTTTATACGAATGTAGAATAGGTAACACGATAATTGAACTCCATTCTGCCAAAGTGTTTAAAAAACAAACTTTCAGAACATTTTCTGTTACAGATTTAGAGAGCCCTCGAAGACAGAAACGAAGAGGAGCTTACAAAAGAAATCAGCACACACTGAATTAGTCGGCTTGTTGACTTGCACACTCTTTGCTGCAGTTAAAGTAAGAGCATTCGAGACACAAGAGAAAAAACAAATAAAGCTGTGAAAGCCCTTTTCTGCAGCTTCATCGGTGTGCACAGTTACCAGGCTACTCAGGAGCAAAAATAAACTCGTGTACGACACTCCTGCGTCAAGAATAAGAGCACACTGACCTGACCAGCTCTTTCCGAGGTAACACACCGAGGGTCTGTGACATCCTACATGAACAAATCATGAAACCACCCAACTTTAACGCAACATGCTAAAAAGCCAGCTATAAACACCTTGATAAATGACAGACGCGGGACAACTAGCCTATGATAACACGCTCACTCAGTCTAGTACTCTCTACTGTGCCCTATAGCCTTGAGCTACCGATGCACTGACTCCAATCATACAAGAGCAATCCTGGACCAATAGCTATGCACGTACTCCTCTCCTAGGATGAACGTTTTATTGTTGTTCTATGCGATCCTCTCTATATATAAATGTCGGAGTTTATAGACACTCCAATTGTTTGTCAAAAGCCGCACATCTTTTTTGGTATTCTTCCTCGTTGTTTGTTTATGGGCACTCTGAGTAATCGTACAGACGTTCGCAAAGGATCCGCATCCAGTCTACTTCATCAGGGTCAATATTAGGTAGGTTCATAGAGCTCAGAAACTCAAATCATTATTTTTCCCAAAAGTGTTTACCCATTATTTCCTCAACTACTGTCAGTACTTATATAAGATTATGTTATAATTCACCCAGGATTCTATATGCTCGGTTCTCTTTGTCTGCTATCATATGTATTCTACAGAGTTCTGAAACGTAGCTAGGTTAGGTCTGCAGTATCTATACAAATGTTACCCACTGCCCCATATAAATACGGATGTTAGAGCGCACAACACTTTCTACATACATGGGTCGTGGTATTGATTGATTTAGTTTTGTCAGGCTCTGTGAAGTTCGGCCAGGCCAAAGACATTCTCAGTGTCATCTGCTCATTTCGTAGACAAGATATCGGTTTAGAGGTCGTAGAATGGAACAAACTAAGACAGGCATTGACATTGCTTTGCTCACGCCTCCCACGTGTAATTGGTTCATGGACTAGCATTGACATTGCTTTGCTCACGCCTCCCACATGTAATTGGTTCATGGACTAGCATTGACATTGCTTTGCTCACGCCTCCCACATGTAATTGGTTCATGGACTAGCATTGACATTGCTTTGCTCACGCCTCCCACGTGTACTAGGTTCATGGACTAGCATTGACATTGCTTTGCTCATGCCCCCTCCCACATGTAATTGGTTCATGGGCTAGCATTGACATTGCTTTGCACACACCCTCTCCCACATGTAATTGGTTCATGGACTAGCAGTGATATTGCTTTGCTCACGCCTCTCATGTGTAATTGGTTCATGGGCTAGCATTGACATTGCTTTGCTCACGCCTCCCACGTGTAATTGGTTCATGGGCTAGCATTGACATTGCTTTGCTCACGCCTCCCACGTGTACTAGGTTCATAGACTAGCATTGACATTGCTTTGCTCACGCCTCCCACGTGTAATTGGTTCATGGGCTAGCATTGACCTTGCTTTGCTCATGCCCCCTCCCACTTGTAATTGGTTCATGGGCTAGCATTGACATTGCTTTGCACACACCCTCTCCCACATGTAATTGGTTCATGGGCTAGCATTGACATTGCTTTGCTCACACCTCCCACGTGTAATTGGTTCATGGGCTAGCATTGACATTGCTTTGCTCACGCCCGCTCCCAAATGTAACTGGTTCATGGGCTAGCATTGACATTGCTTTGCTCACGCCCCTCCCACATGTAACTGGTTCATGGGCTAGCATTGACATTGCTTTGCTCACACCTCCCACGTGTAATTGGTTCATGGGCTAGCATTGACATTGCTTTGCTCACGCCTCCCACGTGTAATTGGTTCATGGGCTAGCATTGACATTGCTTTGCTCACGCCCCCTCCCACATGTAACTGGTTCATGGGCTAGCATTGACATTGCTTTGCTCACGCCTCCCACGTGTAATTGGTTCATGGGCTAGAATTGACCTTGCTTTGCTCATGCCCCCTCCCACTTGTAATTGGTTCATGGGCTAGCATTGACATTGCTTTGCACACACCCTCTCCCACATGTAATTGGTTCATGGGCTAGCATTGACATTGCTTTGCTCACACCTCCCACGTGTAATTGGTTCATGGGCTAGCATTGACATTGCTTTGCGCACACCCTCTCCCACATGTAATTGGTTCATGGACTAGCAGTGATATTGCTTTGCTCACGCCTCTCATGTGTAATTGGTTCATGGGCTAGCATTGACATTGCTTTGCTCACGCCTCCCACGTGTAATTGGTTCATGGGCTAGCATTGACATTGCTTTGCTCACGCCTCCCACGTGTACTAGGTTCATGGACTAGCATGGACATTGCTTTGCTCATGCCTCCCACGTGTAATTGGTTCATGGGCTAGCATTGACCTTGCTTTGCTCATGCCCCCTCCCACTTGTAATTGGTTCATGGGCTAGCATTGACATTGCTTTGCACACACCCTCTCCCACATGTAATTGGTTCATGGGCTAGCATTGACATTGCTTTGCTCACACCTCCCACGTGTAATTGGTTCATGGGCTAGCATTGACATTGCTTTGCTCACGCCCGCTCCCAAATGTAACTGGTTCATGGGCTAGCATTGACATTGCTTTGCTCACGCCCCTCCCACATGTAACTGGTTCATGGGCTAGCATTGACATTGCTTTGCTCACACCTCCCACGTGTAATTGGTTCATGGGCTAGCATTGACATTGCTTTGCTCACGCCTCCCACGTGTAATTGGTTCATGGGCTAGCATTGACATTGCTTTGCTCACGCCCCCTCCCACATGTAACTGGTTCATGGGCTAGCATTGACATTGCTTTGCTCACGCCTCCCACGTGTAATTGGTTCATGGGCTAGCATTGACCTTGCTTTGCTCATGCCCCCTCCCACTTGTAATTGGTTCATGGGCTAGCATTGACATTGCTTTGCACACACCCTCTCCCACATGTAATTGGTTCATGGCTAGCATTGACATTGCTTTGCTCACACCTCCCACGTGTAATTGGTTCATGGGCTAGCATTGACATTGCTTTGCGCACACCCTCTCCCACATGTAATTGGTTCATGGACTAGCAGTGATATTGCTTTGCTCACGCCTCTCATGTGTAATTGGTTCATGGGCTAGCATTGACATTGCTTTGCTCACGCCTCCCACGTGTAATTGGTTCATGGGCTAGCATTGACATTGCTTTGCTCACGCCTCCCACGTGTACTAGGTTCATGGACTAGCATTGACATTGCTTTGCTCACGCCTCCCACGTGTAATTGGTTCATGGGCTAGCATTGACCTTGCTTTGCTCATGCCCCCTCCCACTTGTAATTGGTTCATGGGCTAGCATTGACATTGCTTTGCACACACCCTCTCCCACATGTAATTGGTTCATGGGCTAGCATTGACATTGCTTTGCTCACACCTCCCACGTGTAATTGGTTCATGGGCTAGCATTGACATTGCTTTGCTCACGCCCGCTCCCAAATGTAACTGGTTCATGGGCTAGCATTGACATTGCTTTGCTCACGCCCCCTCCCACATGTAACTGGTTCATGGGCTAGCATTGACATTGCTTTGCTCACACCTCCCACGTGTAATTGGTTCATGGGCTAGCATTGACATTGCTTTGCTCACGCCTCCCACGTGTAATTGGTTCATGGGCTAGCATTGACATTGCTTTGCTCACGCCCCCTCCCACATGTAACTGGTTCATGGGCTAGCATTGACATTGCTTTGCTCACGCCCCCTCCCACATGTACTTGTAAGAGGTTGTCAGTGGTAGCAGCTCTACCCATGGCTTGCGATTTGGTACCCCTGGCACTACCCAACCCCTGATCTCAAGGGGTATAATTCCCCCTGCTGGAATAGAAAGTAAACACTTTGTTACATGTATGTTTTAGTTGCTGTGTCTTAACTTTTATCTTCCAGGGAGGGATGCTCCATGGTATTGTGTATTGGGATACGCCCTTATGACGCAATACTGTTCTGGGTGCCTTCTCAAAGTCCCACTTTACTTGTGTGGTTTCCATTCCCTACCCTCCTCAGAGCCTCCCAGCAGAACTATAAGAGGCTATTAAAAGGTCAAGGGGGACACAGAAGGTCAACCCTTTAATGTCACCAGGGCTTTCTTTAATAGTGGGTGGTATCACTCCTGCCAACCCAAGAATTTTGACTTGATGAATGGTGCTGATTGAGACAAAATAGAGAGGAAAGTAGCCGAAGTCTGAAAATACAACACCGTTTGTTCAGGCAAAGTAAGAAGAAAGGGAGTCTCCTGCGCTCCCTACCCATGCACATCAGTAGCAGTGGCGTAGCAGGGGGGTGCAAGCCCTAATGCAGGCAAGGCAGGCTTGTTTCATGGTAAAAGACCGCTTTAAGGAGCCCCTCAAGCACCAGGGCCCCGGCGCAACTGCACCCACTGCACTGCTGTTAGCTATGCACCTGCCACTAGCACACCCATGTTCCATACAAGCAAACCCTAGGGAAAGGACGTGGAGACACACACAACCCTCTGTCCCCTCGAAACCGATAGGTGTGGATACTGAAGACGCAGCGAGATGCTGCCAGCAGCACAGTACATGTCGGAAACAGCAAGACTTGCACAACTACGAGGCACTAGTGAAACACAAGTGAGAGCAGGCAGACAGCAACTAGACAGGCTAGCATGACATCATGAGGAAGACATGAAATGGTAGATTTACTAGTCTGCATGCACGACCTCGTTATTCTAGTTACCATGACACCAGTATTGTAGTTGTTCCACTGATGACCACGGTCTATACGTAATGTGCACATGTCTGCACAACTGTGCTTACCAGACACCACAAGTGGCCTATCAGATGGAGCTGTCTAACTCTTTAGCACTTGGACAGGTACAATCGAGAACTACTCCTATGAGTACCCTTACCTGATCACAGAAAGTCACCTCTGAAAATGTAGGCACACCGTGCTACTTTGTGTCTGTCCTGCAACTAATTGGGCTGGGGATTATTGTCACCAAAGGATGGCAAATTGGGAATTTCATAAGCGTCCAGAAGTCTGTGATATACATCATTTCCTGCCATCCATGCAGTTCGGCATTGAAAATGTTAAATCACGCGAAGGGCTACTACGGCTGCCAAGCGAGGTTTATACATCTTTGGTGCTTTTTCAGGTTTGCCTGACAAATGTCATTCCGTACCACAATACTCAGTGCACTGAACGATGCGGTTGCCGTTCCTCAGGTGTCACTTGGACCTTTGGAATGGCTGTGATGGGACACATGGCCTGAAGGGCCTAATGACTCTGTTCCACACACTTTACCTGTGCATGTATTCTGCAGTCTCCTATAATGTGTGCGTAATTCAGGTATGACTGGAAACAAGAATTAAAAGGGATGCTGGAATACTGCATCCTTACTCCCCTTCTCCCCAAAAAGACATTTTACTAAATAAAAGCTGGGGAAACCTCAGATTGAGACTTTGCTGAAGATAGGGAATATCAGATTCCCAGTGATTGTCGGGGGACGCTTTGGGGAAAACTCAAAATATCACTATTTCTTCAAGCCAGTATTACTGATACCCATGTTATTGTTATTTTTATTTTCAGGTGTGAAATACTCTTCCTATCTGTAATGAAGTCCTATGTTCTTTATCTTCATCCCTGTATGGCCGCCTAACACCCTCCGAAGTCTGGTTTGTGCTAAAGAAAACTACAAAAATAAATAAAGAAATAGCTATAACCATAAACATGTATATCTTCACTTCTTGGGCACCTATCGGTGTATCCGATTCACATTTATGTATCTTATTTCATTTATTCTACACCTTTGTGCATTTTCCCTAAAAATCGTACCACATTGTTGATTTCTCATATAAGTTTTGATGTAACTCGGCTCTTAAGCTTCTTTAAGCTTTTTTTTGTATGGCAGTTTTATATATTTTGCAGTTTCTTTGTTATCTTTTGTGAACTGGGCACGTATAATGCTTTTTAATATGATTTTTTTTATTTGAGCTTTTTGTTGTTTTTCTTGGCAGCCTTTGTGACGAGACATACTTCTGCAGTTTCCTTTCAGTGGGTATTTTTGGATAAAACGTGAAAACGTGTTTGCATTTTGTCAATGCTGACTAGATGTCAGGAGCTTCTTGTCCCCAAAAGATTGCTGTCAGAACATTTACATCAATGTCCCTTTCGGATTTTTATTGCATCTACTTGCCTAAATTATGTTGTGCTAGGCACAACTGTTTGACAGCGTTACTTGTTTTTTAAGTTCTATTTAATGTATATTTGGGTGTCTAACCTATGGACACCTCTGTGCTCAGTAGGAAACCAATATGTCTTAATCAGTCAAGTGCAGAACATAACAAGAGCTTCCAATTTGGGAAACAGGCCAAGTGTGAGACCTGAATCCCTTTGTCATGTTTTTTTTTACTAACTTTCGTCCAAATGACTTCCCACTGCAGTTAACAATCGAAAATCCAGATCAATATAAGTTGGATACAGTGGTCCTTGCAGCTGCCTTCATATGAAGATGTTTAAGAATCCAGCAGTGGGACATGCTTCAAAGAAGGAATATCTAATTTATGAGAAAATGACAGCATCACAGTCTGGCAACACGCCACAAAGTTAATGTTTAAAAAAAAAAAAAAAAAGATAAGTGTCAGAACTATTGAGAAGCTCCTCCACCGAGCCACATGTTTTTCTTTACTAGTTACACATTGACAACCGACATGAAAAAGAACCTCCCTCCCCTGATATAGAATTGTGGAAAAGTGGATTAATATGCATTAACGAGAACATGTTCAAAGTCAAACAGAACGTGTTCGGACACAGACCTTGTTCTAATAAAGGAATTCCTTTCGAAGGAGTTCTCCACTTTACCTGCCATTAAACATAAGTGTCAAAGGTAAACGTTTCCAGTTCCATCTACTGTGAATTACATCAATAATTTACAGATTTTAGCAGGAACTTTGAAACTATTGTTTTTTACGGTTTTCCAGTATGTTACACTGCTTGTTTACTAAATGTGGGTATGGAACTATAACATATTCCATTCTTCTGTTTATAATTTATGTGTGTTTTTTCATGTTTTACTTCTTTAAAAGCATATATTTTTTGTCCCTGAAATGTTTATATGTGTTCCTGTGGTACGACCATACAAGACATTAAATTTAGTACAGTGCTATACCACAACAAAAAACATAAAAAATTACATCTGTTTTTGTTAATTCAGAATGTTCAAGATTTTCCGCAGTGGATACACAAAGCTCCTCCTTTTCTGTGCATCAATAAACGTTTATTGATCACTGCAGCATTCATAATGCCCTCTAAATAGGGTGACTTTTCTAAGCAAGCCTCTTATGCTGGTGCATACGTGTGGTGCCTAGCGGTAGTTATTGGGCTCATCAGAAATATAACTTAAGTTTAGAGGGAAAGTTGTTTTTAAACAGTATATATGCAGGAATCAGCATTGACAAATCTTATTCTCGGATGTTAATCCCCAAAAACATATAATCCCGTTTTTTTTTTTTTCCAACCCAGAATTACTGGGACGCAGGGTAATGGTAAAATAGCATGCTACTCATAATGAGGGCCTTAATCCTTTCTCCTACTCCAGCCAGTCACCTTTTCCATCCGGAAATCATTTGGAAAATTCTGTAGTAATGAGCAAGAGATGTAAAAATTGTTCAGGAAAATATACTATGGAAGGTAATTTTACGTGTGTGGTTAATGGGTTTTGTTGTGGTAAAGATAGAAACTATTAAGGAACAGCAACAGGCACTTCAAAACATTTGAGCTTTATTCCTCTCAGAAGGATATTATGGAAAATCATATAGAATAATTTGTGATGCAGGCAGCTCTGCTAACATTGTTCATCCTGGTCCCTTTTCCCCTGTGACCTTCAGCAGTGACTTCCTCCACAGTTGTACATCTGACAAGGCACTTTTTACAAGATCCCTTGAATCATAAAGTAGAGAGAGGCCACAATTCTGTCAGAGCTCCCAAGAAAGTTTTTAAAATTCGTATAAGTGGTAACTAATTAGCATCTTTGAAAACATCACAGGAAGTGACGTCACACAATCTTTGAGATTAATAACAATATGGAAAGTGACATTGGTGATATGAAAAAAATATTGAAATAAATGTCAAATACATATAATAACATCTAACCCTGACTAAAGTAGTCTCATGGCTATTAAAATTAGGGCAGCACAACTTCGATGTGCCCAACCCCTCTTCCTTTAGTGGAATGGCTTCCTTAAGCTTCTGTAGCTTCAAAGAGTGCGTTGCACTCAGCAGAGTTCTTAACGGAGCCTCATTTAGTGCTCGGGTAATAGCCAGGGCCTCTGGAATTATGCGATTTTGCGGTTGCTGCTTTAACGTGTAAACATAACAAAATAATGAGGTTAATAACATCACAAGATGTGCTGCATTCTGCCACATAATTTGCTTTCTCATGCCCGATAATTTTGTGATCCCTGCTGCATAATTTAGTTCTCCTCTGCCGCAGAATTCCAATGGCCTTGGTTATAGCCCTACCTGACCACCAAATATGTGAGTCTCATTCACGAGCGAAACGAGGAATCTGATCTCTGCAATATACAGCATTGAGTCCAGATGTAATCAGGATCACTTTGGTCCAGTTTCAGTTGTTTGCTATGATGAGAAAAAGTCATGTCTGTTAATTACACCATATCTCAGAAACCCTCCGTCTGTTTGATGACTTTCAGCTGTATTTCTGGCCAAGAGCAGAGGTCTGTGAGTCGTGGTTTTGTAGATGGTTGTCATTTGCTATAGATCATAGCTGACAAGTTTTCAGATTGCTTATGTGTGACATTTCCATGGCTTCGGTGTGCATATGAGTGACATTCCATTGCCAAAGGTGTGACACTACGAGGGACACATTAAGCCAAGTAAACCAAGCTATGAAGTCTATGTAAAAAGATAAAAATCACAAAATCAGAGCGGCCAGGCTTTCACTTTGCCAGCCTGTAACATTTACGTATAACAGTGCGAAATTGCTCTCTTTTCTGAAATGCAATGTGTAGAAATGGCCTTAAAATAACTGCAACTTTCCTTAAGTGCTGAAACAAAGTGTGCAAGGATTAGACGGAACACACATCCCTTTCACTGCAGTTCACAGTCCTAATGCACAAGTTGGGTGTAAAGACTTGTGTATTTTAGGCCACAGTTGGGGTGAGTATGCATACGTTTCCCACATTTGCTCGCTCTCTGGCCCACTCTCCCCCCTTCACTCTCTCTCCCAATCTTAAACTATCCCACAACTCCATTTCCCTCACTCTCTCATCCATCTTCTCCCTCTTGACTTTACTCCCATTTTCCTTCATCTCTCCCTCCTCTCTCTGCATCTGCTATCTTTTCTCCTCCTCTGCTATCAATCTCTGAATCTACTTCACCTCTTATTACTGTGTTCTCTTTTGCTTTCTGTCCCTGTCCCCTCCAATTAATTTTATTCAGGCGTGCCTGAAATCACGGTCTTACAGCTAGAGAAGAAGATGGGGGGGGCGGGAGAGGGGACAAGAGAAAATTATAGGATTTAACCCATCCTCGGTATATAGTGCTTTGATTTTCCTTGTTGCAGGAAGAATGCCAGGTGTAAGTAAAGGGCGATTTTATTTGTGATTAAAAATATCTGGCATTTAAAGTTACATTGTCAAACGCTAAATGCATGCATTTTATTGTAATATTATGTACTCTTCCACTCAAACGTCCACCAAGTTACCTATCCTGTTCCTTTCCCACTATGAGAGGAACGGGCCAGTTAGATATAGAGTTTCATGTAAAATATTGTTGCAAGACAAAAAATCCAGACCCAAGCACGAACTAAATGGCTTTTAAAAGATGAGTACAAGCTTTCTTCTGGTACTGTTTGGCTGGCAGATGCCATTCGGCGTGAACTTTCAGTTGTTTTTGGCGGCATCCTTTTCTGAAAGTTTAACATATAATTCAATATTGTTTGACATCATCAGGATTACAATTAGCTGAAAGTGGCTAATAAATGTAAGTTTGTTCCGAATAGGGGGTCCCTCTTGTATGTATTGCATTGTATGCATGTCTTGTCATGGGCCACAAAAACCCTTAAGATGGTACAACCCTGCAGCGCATATCAGAGTCACGCATTTGTTACTGCAGCTGCTTTTCAGCACTCGTGTGTGCATTAAAATTGAGTTTCTTCAACAAAGGGCACATCATTGCAAATACCTATTTTACGGAAAGCAGCACTAAACAGCACATGCTGTTGTAAGCGCAGAAGCTGTACATGTAAAGGGCCCAGACATTTACACTTTTTTTGTTCGTGCCATAGAACTTAAATTATGTGCAGTCAGTCGCGGCCGGCATAACTCGCGGGAGGTGGGGGGGAGTGGGGTTGGGCGGGTGGTCGCGCAGGGAGGGGGGTGGGTTAATTTAATAAAAATAAAAAAATTAAATGTACCATCTCCTCCAGTCCCGCGTCGCGTCTCCTCTCTCCTCTCCATACAGGAAGCGGGCAGCCTCCCTCCCCAAAGCCAATCACAACGCTACAATGGCAGCGTTGTGATTGGCTAGGAGGCCGACCCCACAGGCGTCTATGGGGAGGCCATTTTCTCTATGTAGGCTGCATGCCCACATAGAGAAAATGCAGCGTGCGTATGACTGGTTTGGTCGGCCCTGGGGCCGACCAAACAGTCAGCGCACTCAGAGTGGGCAAGCCACTCCTCCCCTGCCTGGAGCAGGAACGCCCACCCGCCCGCCCCCAACCAAACCCTGCCTTCTGCTTGCTCGCAGTGCGAGAAGCAGAAACATAAAATGGTTTTTAAAATACCATTTTATGTTACTGCTTCTCGCACTGCGAGAAAGCAGTGGGGCGACGCTCCTCCGCCCACGTGGAGGAGCCGCCCCTGTGTGCAGTTATGAACTTTGGGCCGTATTGCGGCAGACACAGTGCATGGCAGAGGATACACAGCCCTGTGTGGGGAAATGTATCATGTACTGTCCTCTCCTTATGATTTACTCCAGAAGAAAATACAGTTGAGGCATTAAACACATTCTGGGGACTGCTGCGGTGCTTGTCCTACGCAGCGCAGCATTTACAATTGGATCTGAGAGTTCCAGCAGAGCTGTAGGCACAAGTGAGGTGGAGCCAGAGAGCCTGTGTTTTTTTCAGATATTGCCACTCAAAAGATCCTCGGAAACAATCACAGTCATTGCAGATAGCCTTGTGTCTAGAAACGGGTGTAAGAGACGCACCATAAAGTTAATTGTCTGTTGGAGCTTTGATGACAGGTATCCATCTCAGGGAATTCCAACTTCTGATATGCAGAATGCAGAAATACCTCTTGCAGAACATACTCAACCAACTTGGTTTATTCATCCCTGATATAGTCCTCTCTACAAAGTACAGAGGGAGGCTGTGCATTTTTATTTCTACACTATGGTGCAGGACTTTGCTTACATGTCAGCTGTCTTTGCAGGGGCTTTGGAGAAAGGTTGCCAATGACTCTTACTTCTTGCAGCTTGTCTTGGGTGCAGGGTTGGGATAGACCTTACACTGGACCTTACAATGCTCACCCAGGCACTCATAACTAGCCGCCTGGACTACAGCAACGCCCTCTACATAGGAATCACCACACAACTTCTGAACAGACTCCTGCTCATCCAGAACACAGCAGCAAGACTCATCCTCAACCCCCCCCCGAGACAAACCCACATGACCCCCACCTCACAGCACCACACTGGCTCCCTGTAAACAAACGGTGCTAGTTCAAACTACTCTTCCACACCTACAAAGCCCTTAACAACTCTGGCCTTGCCTACCTCAGCCCCAGAGTTAATTTCCACCAACCCACCAGACAACTGCGCTTTGCATCCCTCACACCCTGTGCATCAAAAGAAGCAGTAGCCACAGCTGCCCCTTCTCCCACGTGGCTGCCAAACACTGGAACCACCCCCCTCTGCAACTCCGATCAACACCCACCCTCCAAGACTTCATAAAGAAGCTTAAAACCTGGCTGTTCAACAGAAAGTCCTCTTCAGTAGCACGCCTCCATCCACCCCCAGCGCCTGGATTCCCTCGCAATTGATAAGCTGCGCTTAACAAATCCTATTGATTGACTGTTGTCACCTTGGTTTGTGGTTTTATGGAATATGGGGGGGGGTCTATACTCTGTTAATAGATGGGACAGTAACTGCCGATGCCACCTGGTCTGAGCATATCATGGACTGTATATCGCATATGTGTAATGGTGATCATGCTGTAATGTTGAATTGTTGTTGTATTTTATTCTTTGTCCTTTCATGTAAGATGACAATAAAGTCAATTGCAAAAAAAAAGGTTTTATGGAGGGACTTCCTTCCGCACAAGCTTGGTGTTAGGCGCCGAGTGTAGGCCATGCACAAGACTGTTATTTAACTTGTGGGTTTAAGACATAATTTCCACTCCTGCATGATGTAGTCTCAGCTCCGCCTCTGGAAAGTAGCATTTACTTTCCGTCCTGCTGCCCAAGTAGTTAATGGGGAGACTGTACATCACAAAATGGGCGTTTTATTGTTGTTCCTTATTCTGTTGCCTTATGGTGCACAGTGGCTGATTAAAACTTCTATACGTTCCACATCCTGTTTTAGGAGTCAAATTAAGCTCACAAATGATCCCCAGACGGGGCTTTGTCAAATAGTCAGGGCTTTAATTTGAGCTGGTGGGTGCCCATGAGGGCCACCAGCAGTCATTTTTGGATACCAGCAGTTATTTTACGCCATAAGTCATTTATCGAGTGCAAGAGAAGGAAGCGCACACAAACGGGAAAGGAGGAAGAAAAGACGAAGACAGAACAACCTTAATTAATGGAGAAAGCAGGGACCGGCAAGAGTGAGATAAAGGGGCAGAGGCCTGAGGTAGTTTCCAGTCTATGCAGACTTGGTGGTCAATGCGCTGACATTTATTACACTGGCAGCAGGCTTCTTAGCAGCTCTTTGTGCACCAAGGCCAGCTTTAGCACTGGTGGTGCCAGGTGCGACACCCCCCAATGACCTCGTTCTCCACTGATTCCCTCACTACTAACCTCTAACAGTGCCCCTCATCTCTCCATAGCCCCTCTGTCACATGCATTTCATTTGTTTTATAGCGCTACTCATACCAGTGTAGGGTGGCAGAGCACTCTACATCATGCACATATTATACAGAGACAATGAATCATACATGTGTAAATTAGTCTATGGGAAATGGTACATAAGACAATGAGGATTACAAGATGTAGGAATCACATGTTATCCAAATTAGTAGGCAGTATATTTTAAGAGTGTTGGTTCTGGAGAAACACAAACTCCGGATTTAAAATGCAACAGTGTTTGGGTTTGGCTTTACTAATAAGAATGCATTTCTACACACACTAACTGTTAGACCAGGCATCCTTGGTGTGGTTTCCCCTGACATTTTGCCTCTACCTCCTGTATTTTTTACTGTGTGCTAGATTTCATTTTTGCTAGTTTAGATGCTTTGGGCACTTTGCCACTGCTGATCAGTGCCAAAGTGCAAGTGCTCCCTGTGTAAATTGTGATTATGATTGGTTATCCATGATTGGCATATTTAGATTTACTGGTAAGCCCTTAGTAAAGGGCACTTAGTGTGCCGGTGCCTATAAATCAAATGCTACTAGTGGGTCTGCAGCACTGGTTGTGCCACCCACATGAGTAGCCCTTCAAACCTTTCTCAGGCCTGCCACTGCAATGACTGCGCACACAGTTTTTAACTGCCCACTTGCCAGGCACAAACATTGCCTTTTCTTACATGTAAGGCACCCCTAAGGTAGGCCTAAGATACCCCCCTGGGCAGGGTGCAGTGTATGTGAAGGCTCAGGCATGTAGTGGTGTGTTTTACATGTCCTGATAGAGAAATACTACCAATTTCTTTTTTCATTACTGAAAGGCTGTCTTTCCCATATGCTATCATTGGAGCGGCCATGTAACATTTTACAAGTGTAACTTTCGGTTGTGAACAGCTAGAGATTTGGAGTTCCGACTCCCAGAGCTCAGAATTTGTTAACACATCTTTTAGTACAGATGGTTTTTAAATTTGTGTGTTTTGAAACTGCCACTTTTAGAAAGTGGGCATTTTCTTGTTTAACCATCATGTGCCTCTGCCTGTCTGTGGAATCAACGTCCTGGTTTTAGATTGACAGGGGCTTGTTTGTGCATTCACTCCAGACAGTCGCACAAAGGGAGCTGAGGTGTGCCCTGCATATGCTGATGGCCCGTCCTGGGCTATAGTGGTGAGAGGAATTGTCACTAGAACCTGCATAGGCTGTGGCTGCCCTGCACAATGCTGTCTCCACCTCATGTAGTGTGCCTGGCCAGTACAGGATAGAACTGGTTCTTGTGTGCAAGAGAGTCTTTTCTTTGTGCTGACCTCAAAGGAAAAAATAGTATAAGTATTGGGGCTATGACCCCAGGATTTTAGAACACTTCTGGATCAAGAGGAATCTCTGACAAGGAGAAGAACTGAAGAGCTGTGAGGAGGAGTACTGTCCCTTTTCTGTGTGTTGCTTTGCTGAGTTGGCCTGCAGTTGCTGCTTCTGCTGGAGAGGACAAAGTCTGGACATTGCTGTGAAACCTGCTTGAGAAGATTCTCCAAGGGCTTGATGTAGAGCTTGCAATACAGTAGTCCAGTTAGCGTTCAGTGAAAGTAGATATTTTATTTCCATTTATCACTTTTTAAAGCCATTCCACTCTTTTTTATCATGTTTTATGGCAGGTTGTTAAAAAAAAAGGAGACAGCCGACACGAGTAATTGTCCCAGGATAAATCCATCTGTCGGAGTGTTGCAACACTCCGACAGATGGATTTATCCTGGGACAATTACTTCGTAACTCCAAATTGTGAATATTCTCATGTACTACTATGAAGAAATCCGGAAAGTAATATACTTCTAATAGACTGTATGACTTCTGAACATCTGAACTAGCCTTGAGAAAGCCCTGGCTCAATCTGCCACAAAGGGCGAAACACGTGTCAGCTGTCTCCTTTTTTTTTAACAACCTGCCATAAAACATGATAAAAAAGAGTGGAATGGCTTTAAAAAGTGATAAATGGAAATAAAATATCTACTTTCACTGAACGCTAACTGGACTACTGTATTGTATTACAAAAAAGGAATGAACCTAATGGGAAAAAAACAGACTGACTGATAGGAGGAACACCTGCTTACACCCCTACTTTATCACGCATGTATAGCGCCTCCTAAAGCTATCAAGCCGGAGCGCTGGTAATGGCACTGGGCAAAGTAGCTCCCGGTCCGTGCTGCTCTGGCAGACGCAGTCAGGCGACTGACAGACTCTGACCTAGCTGAGGGCTCCCGGATGGTTCCATTCACCGGCCTCATATTCACGTAACATGTTGGCGTCACGGACTGCAATAGTGTCCCATGATTTGGCCAATGAGAATGCTGAGAGAGGAGTTATAGGCGGGCCTGGCGCCTGCGGCGCGAGCTGGCAGGCAGTTATGACAACAGGAAGTTGTCTGGAGCCCCCCCTGCTGCTTGCACCGATATCTATGCTGCAGCCGGTATTTTGGTGTCACTGCCTGCAGCTTCTCATTAGATGGCGTGATTCATTCCCCGCAGCCTCATGACGCTAGTGGCCAGGATCGTGGCTTGCCAAACAGCCAGAAGATCTAGGTAATTATTATCCTATATTTATTTCTCTGTCTGACCAGAGGCAGGTTGCGCAGTGGTGTGTGCCGCGGTGAGGCTGGGAAGTACTCCTGGAAGGGTCCGACCACTCACCTGACAGACAGTGAGTGGAGTTAGTAAATTTTGGTAGCAGTCACTAAAGTTCTTCAAAATATTATTAAAGTGAACTGTATCCCAAAGGTGCGACCTCCCATTATGTGTGCACTCGATTCAAAGGAAAGGGCGGGCAAGTTTAAGCCACAGCAGTATGGGCTGGAACCCTGGTACTCACTTCTTCACTGTGACAGTCCCCGTAGCTCTGCGGGTAACATCTTCTCTAATGCAATCTCTTGAAGAGTGCCATACGGTACTGGCCGAGTGAGCAGTGAGTCATGTTCAGACCTGAGGGAGGAAGGGGAAGAACAGAGGTGTATAGGGTGCACCAGCTGGAAAGGCTTTGCTGCTTTCAATTCCACGAAGCCTTTATGACCATTCATGGCAGCACGAGCCGCCACTGGGTGCCCCAGCAGTGACTGAACTTCTGGAAAGCTAATGTCGACCAATGTGGCCTTCCCTTGAGAGGCTGGGACTAGAGCCCACGCAGAAGGCAATGTCGAACTTTAATTTCACCATTGCTGGTCTATATGCATGACCGTTTGTGCTTTCAGTTCTTATAAGGTTTAGGTTTAAAACTAACGTGACCACCTCACTCTGAGATTATAAGCACTGCTCCTAACCTACAGATTATTGCTAACGTCTTCATCTAATTAGTTCACTGGAAGACATAGGTGCAGGAAGTATTGGGGTGCTGCGGCACCCCCAAAATAACCATTCTTGACTTAAGAAGGTGAATGAGCATTATCTTGTCACGTTTACTGGGTGTTAAAAGACAGTAGGCCAACAGTGTAAAACAATCTCATCTAACAAATTGCTGCTTATACTTTTAACATGGGCCCCCATGTCTGGTCGGCATTGGTGTGGGCAGTGTCCGGGTGTGAGGCACAGGCAGAGTACATTTTACTGCATATAACATAACGGGGGCACTCACTTTAAAATGAAAGACAATTTAAATAATCAGTACGAAAGACATTCTTTTACATTACGAAGCCTTTACCTTTTCCAGCACGAAATGTTGTTTTTATCACAGCTACCATACTACATAGAAGAAAATGAACGTTATCGTCTGTTTTTTATTTTGTTTTACATCTGGAATGTCATGTCATTCGGAAGGTTATGAAGTATTACGTGTGTTACAGTCAAGTGCTGGCTGCAGAGCTGCCCTGTTCTTCGTGTCGTTTCTCTGTACTTTTAGTTAACGTTTTTAATAGCACCAATGTGCACACTGGTATTGTTTTGAGCATGGAAGATGAGACTTACTACTAGTAACAAGTAGCCTGCTTGGGGCCAGAGCGCTCTATGTTTCATGTTGGGTAGTGCCCTTACATTTTTAGTGCTTTGCAGCTTTATTAAGACCTTTTTAGTGTTTCTCGTTGCTCAAATGGATCTAATTTCTGATATTTATATGTTCCCCTCATCTTCATTGCTTGATTTTTGTTCGCGACAAAGTGTCACTCATAGTCGTTGAATGTCACTCATAATTACAGTGAAATTATGAAAATGTCACACATACGCAATCTGAAACCTTGGCAGCTATGCTAATAACAACGATTATTTACAGAAACTCCCAGGACTATAAACATGACAATATGGAGCTGGGTTTCCTGCCAATCTTCTCATTAACAAATATTTCTGCCCCGGACGTACACCCAGTGGCTCCAACGTCTCCAAAAAAGCTCCCTGAAACATATCAAAAATCTGTCCCACGTGCTTGCAGTAACCTGCCAGCGGTGTGGAGAAGAGGGTCACACCTGTTGTGGAAGTGGACACTGGCACTTACGAACCCTACTGCCCTAAACCTCGCTCCAGAGATCTTTTCCATTCTGACTAGACAAAAACATCGA
Source organism: Calotriton arnoldi (assembly GCA_963921515.1). NCBI lineage: Eukaryota > Metazoa > Chordata > Amphibia > Caudata > Salamandridae > Calotriton > Calotriton arnoldi. The sequence goes on from CAWUFW010000324.1 coordinate 218,193, forward strand.
TGACAGAAATGTAATAATAATCAAGCTGTGTTTTAGTTTATGCTGTTGGTTTGCCCAGGAATGTGCTTTTTGTAATGTTATTTGTATACGCCTTGAAGCTCAGCTTTGTTTCCCTTTAGCAATAATAATATTTACATTAAATATAAGCACACATCTATCCTTTGGAGCACAGCTGGAGGCGCCTGCGAGCATTTGTGAGCTGTCTTATTTTGTAAGATTTGCACTGTAACTAATCTCGTTATGCCTTTAGTGGTTGACACGAAAAGAAAGTATAGGAACTGTGAGTGTGGGTCCAACTGGATGGAGGGGTAGTAGTGAGGGAGTCTGTGGTGTCGTGAATAGAGCCACGGCTAAAACAATATAATATCCTGCAAGTATTTTGTTGGTATTTCACAAACCGAGTCGAATTACACACTTAGTTGATCGTTAAGCATGTTTCATTTAATTTTTAAAGTACGCACGACTGAATTTTAAATTGATCACAGAATGTTCGACACTGTTAGTGCATTGCTGGACACAGCGTACCACTAAGAATAGAGCTTGTGAAAAACAAGTTAGACACAGATCTTTGCAGTAGGTGCATTAACATGCAAATTATTATCACTGGTATTAGAACCTGTGGCCTGCAGGATACAAAATAGAGCTCTGGTGTAGGTGCATTCAGCCACACCAGAGTGTGGAATTAGAACATGTGACCTATCCGCCACAGAAGACTCTCCATTGCTAATTTATTAACTAACTGAACTGCTCAAAAAGAGCCTACTTATTTCTCTGCTGTTGCCATGTTCAATCTTCTCCCTTTTCTTTACTTTTATCTCTTTCTTTTGTTTATTATTAATGATTTTTTCACATTTTCTTTTTACCGTATTATTTTCTGTTCTCTATCTCTTTTTATCTCTCAACCTTGTGTCTCTTCTGCTTTTATTGCTACTCAAGTTTCCCTTGTTATGACCTCCTTATCTAGCTCAGTCCATGTCCTTAAGTTGCCTTAAATTGATGTTTGGGGTGACTACAAATAGTTTTAGCTGTCTGGAATAGCTTGCATCATTAATTAGTTCTAAAAGCACAAGTACAGAAAATAGATTATTGCGTTTTTCATGGTTTGCTGTTGCTTGGATGGGCTGTCCGTCAAGGTCTGAGCATTTTATGTATGGTTATACTGTCTCAGTTGTTTTCCTATTGGGTTTTAATGACCGGGCATCAAGTAGTTCTTTTGGTAGAACAGAGCCAGTGTGTGATCTTCGCTGACGCAATAATTTAATTTGACGCTTTTGCCTGTTTTGTTTTGGAAGTGCTTGCTGTTTGGATACATTAGCCTTTCATAAAGACCTAGTGCTATTCCTTAATCACCCTTGCATGTTTATTTGTTTTAGTTGCTTTCATAACATGTTGTTGGATTTACATCTTTTTTTGTTCTCAAATTAAAGACATGAGTGCACATAGGCTTTCTTAATGATGCAATGAAAATATTGGCCCATTGCCAAAAGTATTGGACACACACTATTTCTTTGTGCATGCCTTCATCGTTTTCAATGCAAATATCATCTTTTATATTGTTTTCTTAAAACTCTTCTTTGAGAGGACAGGTTAACTCTGCGTTTGGGAAAGGGGCCCTCCTCTTTGCCCAAGATGTTTCATTATGGGATTTTCGTCTTGGCAACTGAGGGCACCAGACACTACGTTGCTCAACTATTACCAAATACATTCCCTAAAAAAACCTAGACCTATTGGCCTGGCCAATGTTTGTTCCTCTTTGGTTCTATTTTTATGCAATAGCATTCTCCTGACATTTTTCACTTCACTCATTCTCTGTCCCCTTCCAGAAGATGTCATGAGTGATGTAATATGTGGGGTAATTCGCAGTGCATGACGAGGGCACGAGTTATAGTTATCCTTAGGGCACGAGTTATAGTAACTTAAGATACTGTATACAATACTGGTAAAGATCAGTGGTGTTTAGAGTTTAAAATGTTAGGCTGTACTGAACAATTCACCTAACTATAACCTTACTTTATCCTTTTTTTTTTCCCCAGTGAATTTCTAGGTTTTTTAAAATGTAAAGTAATTATTAATTACCATACGTAAACCCAGTCCCCTGCCTTTGGCCCTGAGCAGCGTGGGGTTGACTGCCGGGGCCTGGCTTGTGGCCAGGCCCTGTGACCAACCCCATGAAGGCAGCCAACCCCACACTGCGCAGGGCCTTCGATTGTGCATGGGGGGGGTGGCCACAGGGCTTGGCCCTCGGACCCCATCCCTGAACCTATTATGGCCCCGGGGACCCCATTCCCCAGGGCCATATATATTTTAAAGGGGAGGGGGTCATGTCCCCCCAACCTGAGCCTTATTAGGCCCTCGGGACCCCACCCCCAGGGCTGTTTCTTTTTAATTAAAGGGGAGCGGGGCTGCGTGTCCACCCTCCCCAAGCGTTATCAGACCCTGGGGACCCCATTCCCCTGGGCTTTTTTTTTTAATTAAAAGGGAGGGGGGGCCGCATGGCCCCCCTCCCGAGCAATATTGGGCCTTAGGAACTCCATCCCCCAGGGCCACTTCTTAAAATAAAGGGGAGGGGGCTGCAGGTCCCCTCCTCTTCAGGCCTTGTTAGGCCATGGGTACCCCATCTCCAGGGTCGTTTTTTAAAATTAATGGGGAGGGGGTCCCGTGCCCCCCCCCCACGTGCCTTGTTACACCCTGGGGATCCCATCTCCAAGGGCTGTTTATTTTAATTAAAGGGGGGGGCACGTGGCTCCCCCCCCCACCCCCACGAGCCGTGTTAGGCCCTGGGGACCCCATTCCCTGGGTCATTACTAAAAGTAAAGGGGAGGGGGGCTGCAAGGCTCCCTTGCCTGAACAGTTATCGGCCCCGGGGACCCTATCCCCTAGGGCCCTCATTACTTAAAGGTGGGTGACCTGGTACCCACCCAGGACCAAAACCATATACTCTTTGGGGACTGCGGGGGGAGCTCCAAGGCCCCCACAGTCCCAGCCGGCCCCCCACATGCAGCGGGAGCCAGCATTGCTCCTGCCCGGAGAGAGCAGCTACTAATGCAGCTCCCTCTGGGGGGCAGCAATATTTTTATCTGTTTCTCTGCCCACAACAGTGTGGGCAGGTAAACAGATCAAAAGTCTGCTCCCACCTGGCAGGAGCATTTTCAATGCTCACACCAGCTAGGAGCATACTTTGTGTTTGCTCCCACGTGGCAGGAGTTTTGAAAATGCTCCCACCAAGTGGAAGCAAACACAGGTTTCCCTGTCCATGCCGGTATGTACAGGGAAACAGCTATGTCCAGGGGGTGGGCTCCCCCAGACATAGCTAGTGAGCCGGCCCAGGGATGGGCCCTGGGCCATTAATGGCTCAAGGAAGGCCCCACCTCCCTTTTTCAACAGTTTAGCAGTTCGGGGGATGGGGTCCCCGGGGCCTTTAGAGGCTCAGGCGGGGGGGGGGGGGTCTCACCTATCTATTCCCCTGCTCCATTTAGATGGTGGCAGAAAGCTGCTTTCCCTGTGCTGATGTGTGCAGGTGAAGGGCTGTGGTTGAGAGTGGTGGTGCCATTGCCTGATATAGGGTTGTTGGTCAACTACCATATTCAGCAGTGCCCCCTCCTTGACAAGACGCCATGTAAACCATGCTAGTCTGTTACAAAACCACACAGAAGTAACTCTTATGTTCTTGGAGAAAACTGCAAGCATGTCAGGAACTTAAAATACTTCTTTAAACTCTTGTTCATTCTTTCTTGTTTATTTTATAGCTCATTTCGCTTGTTGGCTTATTCATATATGTACCTGCTCCATGACAATCTGTTAAGAACACATATGCTTTTATTATTTAATTTGCCTAACTCTATACACACTTAAAGGTATTTACACAATCAAACCGGTTACTTTTTTTCTTTTCCATTTTCACTTTATCTGTTTTGAGTTTAACTGTTTCGTTCAATTCCTCCTCCTCATCTGTGCTCTCAAATTTCTGTAAACTCCTCATTGGCTGCTTCTTGTTTTATTCCTTTTACACTTTCGGCACCCAACCAAATGATTGTTATTTCCAGACCAGATGACTGTTGTAACCAGACGCTTGGAATAGTATAGTAAGGTTCAGATGTACGACCGTTTTTTGCAGTCGCAGATGGGCATTTTGCCCTTTTGCGACCACAAAAAACGGTAGCACAATGTACCAACCCTATTTTGCGAGTCGCTAATGTAATAGCGACTTGCAAAATAGGGTTAGCGACTCGCTATTAGGAATGGCCGTTCCAAGGGCGTCCCTTCCTAATAGCGACTCTGAACCCTATGTAAGAATGTTTTGCAACCGCATTTCCGGTCGCAAAACACTCGCAGTTTACCACCCTCTTTAAGAGGGTGGTAAACCATTCGCAAACGGGAAGGGGTCCCCAGAGGACCCCTTCCCCTTTGTGAATGGGTGCGCAAACATTTTTTAAGAGAAGGCAGTAGTCCCAGGGACCACTACCTGCCCTTAAAAAATGAAACAAAAACGTTTCATTTCGTTTTTTTTTTTTTTTTTAAATGCATCCTGTTTTCCTTTAAGGAAAACGGGCTGCATTTAAAAAAAAAAAAAAAAAAAAAAATGCTTTATTGACAAAGCGGTCCCAGACATGGTGGTCTGCTGACACCAGCAGGCCACCATCCCTGGGAGTGCCATCCATTCCCAATGGGGTCGCAAATTGCGACAGCCTCATTAATATGCATGAGGCATGAAATTTGCAACCCCATTTGGAATCGCAAACAGTGTCTCTGACACTGTTGCACATTAATGTTTGCGACTCGCAATTTAATGCAATTTGCGAGTCGCAAACATCAATGGTCGTACATCTGGCCCTAAAACTGGTATAGTGTTGTACCAAGAACAATGAATTTTGAGAAAGATGGAATATTGCACCCAGACTGAGGGACTGAAATACCTGGGCTCTTTGAATAGTATACTAAAACGGGTACAATTACAGCCTGGTATGGCCAATCCAAACAGCCAAGAAGGATAGGGTCAGAGAGGCCTGGGAGCAGGAGCTTGGTAGGCCCCTATCCGCAGAGCGCTGGAAGTACTGCTCTAAACAGATAAGTATGGTATCTATGAATTACAGGCATAAGCTGTTACATTATAAATTCCTTCAGAGGGCTTATATTACCCCCCAAAACAACATAGGATTGACCCTACACTTCCACCAGTGGTGGCTCCTCTTCTAAGGCGGAGTAGCGTTGCCCCACTGCCAAGAGCAGCAAAGTAAGGAAAAAATAAAATGATAACGGAATGTTATCATTTTATTTTTTCTTCCTGGTGCGGCAGTGCGTGAGGGGGCGGGTCAGAGCTGCAGGGGAGGAGTCGGGCCGCCCAAAACAGTCATGCGCACTCCCCCTGTTCCCCATGCAGGCTGCATTACAGCCTGCATGGAGAACATGCCCATCCCTACTGCCCCTGGCTGAGCGCCATGTCACGGTGCTCAGACCAATCACAATGCTCCATTGGAGCATTGTGATTGGCTTAGGGATGGGAGCCTGGCTGCCTCCTTCCTGTTCCGACCTGGAGTCGGACACAGTCGAGCAGGAGAGAAGACGCGGGACCCTGTTGCGGCAAGGTAAGTTTTTTATTTTTGTATTATTATTATTTTTTTTTTAAAGCAGCTGCGAGAGCCCAAAGCCCACCCTCCCACCTGCGAGCCGTGCCGGCCACCCCTGACTTCCACACATCTGCTGGCGTTGCAGGCAGGACAAAGCTGTTTTTTTGCATCTGGCCTGGGAATGCCCTCCCATTCTAAGGTATTGTTGTGAGGTTTTGGGGATGATATCAGACATAACGCAACACACACTACAGGCAGATCCACGGATAGCCCTGTTGGGGTATGGTAAGGAGAGTCCAGCCAGAGTTTGGCGCCTCACGGCGATGGCCCTACTGTTAGCCAAGCGCAGAGTGGCAATGACTTGGGGGGCTTCCTGGAAGTGGAACACCTACCGTTGCTCAATGTATAAAAGATATGGTGATTTGTAATGATAGCTTTAAAATGTATGTATTATTGCAACCACCCGTGTCTCGTTCCTGAGATATATGGAGACCATATGGCACCTATCTTCTACATACAGCAGCTGAGGCTCGATCGATCCAGTCGCAAGATAACTCTGACCAAGAGACTGTGCCCCCTGCTATCCAACCTGCAATAGCGATCCGACTCGCTGTCCTACATGATTTTGACTACGATATGGATAACACCTTGCTTTTAGTTTTGTCTGCATAGGTCCGTTGCGTATGTTCCTCTTCTTTGCCTCTTGTATGAATAGTGCGATACGGTATGGTTATACAATGTATACTGTATGCTTTAACTGGGGATACTCTTGTCTTTTTTCTGTCGTTTGATCATGGGTTGTTGATGTTTTTTATATGTCTGATTGCTAATAAAAATTAAAATAAATTTAAACCGCTACATGTTATACCAAGAATGATGAATTGTCGTATTGAGAAAGATGGACTATTAAAGTATCCCCTGCCATACATTATAAGGATATTGCAAGTCACCAAGGAGTTCCATAACCCGAGGCCGAGGTCCTCTATAAGGTTATGGAACTCCAAGGTGGCTTGCAATATCCTGATCATGTACACCAAGGTACTTTATCCCATATAATACATGGTCACTCCATCACCTTTCCCACAAACCATTTAAAACCTTGGAGCATAGCTCTTTCATATGAAAGAGCGAGCATGTTTGCAAACATGAAGACTAAAAATAAAAGCACTAGTGCAAAATTAAACACATCAAATACCTGTTAGATATTTGTTGCAAACAGATATTAGAAACAGTTCAATACAAGTCAATTTTCAAAATAAAAAACTACAGTAGCTCGGAATGTGTAGAAACATGCAGTGGGGGCTCCTCTGCTAAGGCGGAGGTTCATCGCCCCACTGCTATTTCAGCAGTGCAAAAAAGAAAATGATAATAACATGATGTTAATATCATTTTCTTTTTCTATGCGGGAGTTGGGGCGGGGCTGGCTCTGTGACACCAGAGCAGAGGGGAGTGATTTCCACTCCTCTAAGTGCACATGACGGTTTGGCCGGCCCCTAGGGCCGGCCAAACCGTCATGCGCACTTGGCATGTTCTCCATTGGGCTGTGTTGCACAGCCTTGTGGAGAACATGCCTAGCCTCGCCAGGCACTGCCAGAGCGTCCAAACCGGGCGCTCAGACCAATAACGACGCTGCTCCTGCAGCGTCGTGATTGGCTGGGAGAGTCCGGAAGCCTGGGTGCTTCTGGTGCTTCCAGCAGACAGAGGAGAGGCGTGCGGTGGACAAGGTAAGTTCATTCTTGTATTTTTTTTTTTTAAACCCTCGCCTCCCCCGGTTCTGAGCGAGCCGCCACAGGAAACATGCAGAAAGATTCCAGCTTGCCTCTATCTAAGGAGTGCAAAAAATAAACATATTCTCTCTACTTGTCCATGTAAGCTAATGAAATCGAGCAGAAGAAATAAAAGCAATGTTCCGTATTTGTTGCTTTAAATAGCTGCTTCAGTTATGCTCTGTGACCTGACCTGCCTTTTACCTCGGCTGCTGGCAGCAGGCATTGTGATGTCAAACCTCGACGGTTTTAACTTATAATAGTTGAGTTCTGACGTCTTTTCATTGTACTCTGCGACGGGGCACGTCACAAGTCGTCGATTATAAAGAAATTAGAGACTGCTGTTCATATAGAGATTACATAATCCCATGTATTATAATGTTATACCAAGAATGATGAAATGTCACAAGGAGACACATTGAATGTTATACCTAGACTGATTGGATATTACACCCAGAGTGATGGTCTGTTATAACCAGATCATTTGACCATTGTACAAAAACTGGCACCATACCACTGCAAGAATAATGAGCTGTCATACCCACACTGAGGAACTGTTCTACCCACACTGAGGAACTGTTATACCCACACTGGAACTGTTATACCCACACTGAGGAACTGTTCTACCCAGACTGATGGAATGTTAATCCAAGATTGAGAGACTTTTACACCCAGACTACGATACTCCTAAACATAGACTCTTTGAATATTATAGAAACACGGATACGGTACTACTTCATGAATGACTAAATGTCATAATAATGCAGATGGAATGTTATACCCAAAATGATTGAATGTTCTTCCCAGAGTGTGGGAGTCTAGGAACATTATTCACGAAATTTGCGATGATATACTAAGAGTGAAGAAATGTCTTATCTAGAGAAATTTTATGTTATACTGAGACTCTTTGAATGTTATACCCAGATTGAGGTAATGCCATTCCCAGAGTCTTGGAACATTGCACAAGAAACTGTAACATAAACTATTTTATGCTGTATCATGAATGATGAAATGTCCTAGCAAAAATAAAGTAGAGGTTCATACTCAAATTGATGGTAGATTACTTAGATGCTGTGGATCTTATACCAACGGGGTGGGATGCTCTACCAAGACTGATAAAATGTTAAACCGAGGCAGATGGAAAAATATACTGCGATAGATGGATGTTTACACCAAGAGTGATTAAATACTTTACCAAGAAAGATGGAATTGTAAACATATTTTCAAAGTACTATACAAAGATTGAAGCCTGGGCATCGTATTATTAATGGAACATTATATGAAGGCTTTTGACATATTATACCCAATGGAATTTTATATACATAAAGTGTTGTACCCATTGGCCAGTTGACACCCCTCCTCCCCCAAACACAGTAAAAGCAGCCAGAAATTTGGGAATCAAATTTGACGCCACACTCGCCTTTAACCAACAATCATTAGCAGTTGCTGGAACCTGCTTTCACATCATAAAATCACTAAAAAAGTTCTTTGATCTGCTTCCCCTAGCAGCTCGACAGGCTGTTGCGGTGGCCCTAATCACGTCTAGATTGGACTACTGCAATAGCCTCTATGCAGGGGCTAACAAGTCAGTTTTACACAAACTACAAATGGTCCAACATGCAGCAGCACGTTTAGTGCTAAAATGGCCCAGGAGATCATCTGCCTCGGCGGCCTTAGAAACACTACACTGGCTACCCATACATAAATGAGTTCTATTTAAGATTCTGATAATCACCTTCAGAATATTCCACTCCTCAGGACCTCAATATCTTAGGACCAGATTCATGCTCTATATCCCTACCCGGAACCTCAGATCATCCAACGCTAATTTGCTAAAACCCCCTGCATTCAGATATGCCTCGAAAGGAGGGAAATAGCTTGCGGTGCTTGGCTCCAAAGCGTGGAACTAACTTCCCAACCATCTCCGTCACATCCAATCTGAAACGCTTTTTAGGAAAGCCCTGAAAACTTGGATTTTCTCAGCCTCAGATACACTCGCCTTCAGCTATCCTTCGTTCCTATCTAGTAACCCTATCAGCGCCAGGATGCTCCCCGGAGTGACGGTCGCGCTTTACAAATGTCTCATTGCATTACATTGAGATGCTATGTTATACCAGGGTTTATGAATTGGTGAATAAGACTGAGCGGATTGTATAGCCAGATTGATAGAATGTGGTGCACCAAGACTGATAGAATGTTTTGTCTAGTTTTATGGACTGGTCTTCTTAATTACACATCGATTTTGATGAACACAAGCCTCACCCAGAGGTAATAAAGCAGTGCACATGCAGATAAAATGTAAATTTAAACTATACTTGGATAGTAGCTTAAAAATATAACGTTTTGGTCCAGATTAAAATGGCACCATTCTACATTGCCCCAGACATGTAAGCTAAAGTAGCACTGTCAAATTTATACTGCCAGAAAGTTCGTTTTAATTTTTCTTTCTAAACATTATTAACAAGGGAGCAAGCTGAGGTCAATAGGAAGAACATTCCAATACTTAGGAACTAATCTGGAGAAAGTTTGGTGCAAAGTCTCAGACCTCTTAAATCTTGCTGTTTCCAGGATGACAACGGATTGACCCCTAGAACTCCTGGAATCCCCAGGAACCTTATTCTCCACTGCCACATACCTCAGGTAACCAATATGGACCCTCTTTTATGCAAGATAAGTTAACTTTAAATAGTTGCCTACAATGTAAGGTAGTGGAAGTCTCCCAGAATGGGCGCAATGTGGTCTGTGTACCTCGTTTGGTTGCAACATCAAACACAGCTTTTAAAGATGCCAGCATTGCCTTAGAAGGGCACTTTAGCATGACGTTTCTTGAGCCTCTCATGACAATGTTGCTAGTGCCTGTGCCACAGTTCTGAAATCAGCCAGAATCAGAAAGAGTTTAATGCGGTGAAACAGATGGAGCCAATGCATGGCTGTGGATACAATAGTGTTGATATGTTTTATTATGTGCAGTCCTAAAAGTGAACTCTAGAAACGTTGCTGACAGAGAGAGCTGCTCAGCCTACCTCCAGTGTTAATAACTGGAACCATTGCTGTGCCCAGAGCGTGTATGTTTTCCCATTAACAGCATAAAGTCAGTCCAGAAGGGATTTCGTTTCATGACATTTTGAGCCATCCAAGAGTCATTGCACTCTGAAGGCCAACTTAATTGGCCTAGGGACTGATTTATATATCTACCAAAATATAAATCCCATTATATCCTATGGGATTTTTATTTCGGCAGATGGGATATCTGTCACTGTTGTGATGGAGTAACCCGTCCCCCGATATTTAAATCAGGCCCTTAGCGTCGTCCCTGGTGGCGTTCTCAGATAAAATCGGAGTGTTATCTGTAAATAGGAGCATGGTGAAGCCCAATCAAGTCGGGAGCTCCCTCGGCAGCAGTATATACAAGCCGAACTTGGCAGATGCTAAAATAAATCCCTATGGGGCAACGTAGGGTAAGTGAATCAAACTTGACAGTCTCGCTCGTTCCTCATCTGCTGTGACTGATTGGACAAAGAAAAAGTAAACCAAGTTAGCACCTGGCCCCCAAATACCATTTGGTCCTTTGAGATGGTAATGAGTGGAGACCCTAAGTCAATTGCAATGCACATTCCTGAGAGGCTCAGCATCATAAATAGGTGGCATCAGCAACATTTAGCACACAGAAGGGATACCAGCAAACCTTATATTCCCATTCTACCGCTGTAGTGAAACTAGCTTTGATATCATCCAGAGGTCACTTTTGCACACACATGGGGCAGTGCCTGTCTAACACCCACTTCACAATATTCTTTCCTAAAATGGAAAGGTAAACTAAAGGGACATAGTTGAAAAACTCAAGGTCCAACTACTTTATTTTCATGAAAACAACACTCTTCCCACATTCAAGCAATTACAAAAGGTCCCTTAACTCAAAAAACATTTACAAAGTAAAGCCCAAATTAGCAAACAAGATAGAAATTCTTAACCTGAGAATCAGAAATCCAAATCCAAACAAGTATTGGCACAGCAAATAGGTTTTGCCTATGCGAGATCTATTGGCTTTGTCAATGCTTTTTTTAGACATGTTGCACAGCAGCACAAGCAACAACGGACAGCGGTAGGAGGGTGGGGGTGGGTTTACAAACAACGGACAGCAGGAGGAAGTTTGGGTGGGTTGCAAACAACGGACAGCAAGAGGGAGGGGGGTAAGGAACAACAGCCAGTGGGAGGGGTGGGGTCAAAGCACCACCAGGCAGTGGGAGGGGTGGGGTCAAAGCAACACCAGGGAGAGAGCAGTAACAGTGGGAAGAGGGCAAGGGAGGGAGACTAACTGCAGAGACATGCACTCTATAAGAGTGCATGTTAAAGTGAAAAAAGAGGACCTGTAGGAGTCTGCGGCCAGTGAAAGGAGATTGGCCACAGACAGGAAGTCTCCTGGCAGGAACACACACAAAGCCCTAGGAGGAAGCCCGAGGCAAGGAGGAAGTGCTGACAAATAAGAAGCAAGGAAACTATAGTTAAGTGGATGCCAACCATGGTAAGTAATGGACAGGTTTTAAGACCGTTTTAAGCTTTTTCTTTTTGAAGAGATTTCTCAAGCACAGCACAGTGCTGTGCAGGCAAAACCTAAACAGAAAGTTGAACACCTCTTTTCTAGAATCTAAGAAAATTCATCTTTGGTCATAGGTACAAAAGACTTTCTTGGATCTGCAGCCTTGCTAGACAAAGGCTGGAGTATCACAGAATTAGGAGGAAAATCCATACCCTGTCCTCATTTCCCAAAGTTTACTATCACGATATAACAAAAACCTCACATATTAAGGAGGTATTGTCTTCTTTGCTGCCTGCTATTCGATTAATGTCAACATTGCATTTTGTTTTATTTTATGCTCTTAATTGTTTTGCTGCTAACATTTATGATTAGTGTAAGAAGGCGGATGAAATGGCATACCAAGAATGGGATGATGTATGAAGACTGGTGGAATGTTATAACTCAGATTGCCTACTCTTTTGTGCTTTTGAAATTTGCAGACTACAGTGATAGCTTTAGTTTATAGTTATTTTACTTACCCTGTAGTAGCCAAGTGGAGCCCATGAAATAGTAGCAGCCTCTTTAGCTTGTAGCATGACAACAGTTCTGCACCATTATTGAAGTACCTTGTTCTGCATTCAAAATTAACTAGTGATGTGGTTTTGAAATGTAGACCAGGGTTCGGTACTTGGCCCAAACCATTTTTATAAACCATTTTTATGTGCATCGCGGTTAAACGTTTTGTGCCTCATATCGCAAATATTTGTAATATAAATATGTGAATACGAAACTGTAGAATGCTCTATATTAAAATTAATTTCCTGTTTCCTCATCGTTTTACATTCTGGGCTGTATTACATATACGGGGCACTTTCCCTGTTTGCGTTTTGCACACCTTTTAATAGGTACGCCGTGCGCAAATAGGGAAATGCGCCGTATTGCAGTGAATGTGCTGCCCTAAGGACAGCTGTGAACTTGTGCTGCCCCGGGGGCAACCCATTCAGGTGAAATACGAAGCGGCTGCTTCAAAGTCGCTCCATGTTGCACAGTGCAGGCGTCAACCTGCCGGCACTTTTATAAGGGAAGAGAGATCCTCTTGCAGGCGGGTACAGTTAGTGACTGCATTTGTCTGCAAGGGTATGTCTGGGAGGGTCCATAGGACCCCCTTTCTCCCCTCCAGAGTGCTGCCTTTATGAGGCGCACTGAAAGTGTACCACCTTTTTGGGCCTCCTTGAGGAATGTTTGCCTCTGTGTCCACGTCTATAATATATAGAGGCAAAATGATTCCCTCATTTGCATGGGGCCGCATCCACATGCAAATAAGGCAATGCCCCCTAATGATAGTGCTGGGGCTACATGTGCACCAGTGCTATCTGTATTACAGAAGGGGCCGTACAAGCGTCTGCGGCACCTTCTGTAATACCAAAGTACCAGAGGACTCCAAAGCAGGCGCACATGCCTGTTGCGCTCCCGGAGTACTTCATATAATGCGGCCCTTGGTCTTGTGCACCCAGCCACTACCCATAAAATCATTTCATGAGACCATGAATCAAATGCAGGTGTTCTTTTCTGTAGCTTCAAAAAGCTTGCATTTTTAATGAGAACTAACGAATGCCCAATGAAAACCTGATTCTCTCCATCAAAAAAAAAAGTGTTTTATATTATGTGTGAAGTAATTTTTTAAGTTTTCTGGGCTTTAGGAGTTCTCCTGGCAGGCTGACGGTGGTAGTATTCTAGGAGTACCCCCATAGTATATATTTTCACATACATAAATGTAACAGGTGTACGGTTATGCATGCATAACTGTAATACAACAGTTCATTTACACCTGACATCTTTTTATAGTTTATTTTTTGTTGCCGTCTCTGGAAACCTCTTCCCCCTACACCAACAACAATTTTGGCAGTGATGCCTCACTATTTCAACCCTGGATAGCGAGTTTCTCCTCTGCTTGGCAGGAGTGAATCTCCGACTGTATCCATGCTAGGAATATACCTGCCAGTGGCGTAACAAAACATGAGGGGGCCCCCTGCAAAGTACATGCAGGGGGCCCTCCAAGCTCTGGACCCAGTCCGGAGCTCTCAGCTCAGGGACCTGCCAGTGCCAGAGGCTGTCTCCGGAGCTCAGGGTCCCCCCCCCCCCCTCACCGCTGGGGGTTTTATTATGCCACTGTCAACTAGCCGCATGAGGCAGGACTCGTTATGTCGTACGCCGTGATAGTCCAGTGATGGAGTTTGCCCACAACCGCTCATGCATAGTGCTTAATTTGTACCGGTGCTTGCTGGTGGTCAGCACCAGAACTAATTTTTGAGGTCTGGAACTAATTTATCATCACCAGGTTGATCTAGAGCAAGACAGAGAAAGGCAAAAAACGGTGAAAGAAGGAGGAAGGGATAAATAGAGAACAGTGACAAAGGGAGAAAACAACAATGAAAAATTAGCCAACAATAGTGAGGTGAAAAGACAGGAAGTGTAAGAAAGAGGCATGTGGTGGAATCAGGAGTAGACTGTATTGGTATTCGGCAACACCGCCATTCAGCAGCAGTCTCCTAAGAAAAACAACCTGGGGAGCATTCGTGTTTGACTAATTAAGCACAACTCGTGTCTAAATCCACTCACAAACTTCATGGTGTGTCTCTGAGGTTCGCAACAGCATGGAGGATGTTTACACCACATCTATGTAAACACAAATTTCCAACATGTAGAGTAGGAGGAATACAGGACAGTCCATGATCAAAAGGCTGCAAGTGGAATAATACTTTATTTCAGAAATCAGGTAGTCAAGCTAAGAAACACATAGTGGCACATTATGTTATATAGATTGACAGGACTAACATACTCGAGGCACAGTCACACTACAGTGCCAGTTCCAGTTTATTACCCATGTACAACGAAATTGGCAGGATTATTTGTAGGAACTTTACAGAGTCATACAGTGACTGCAATAAAACCTATTTTTCTTCTCTGTGGCGTTCATTACGAATGCCCAGATGCAATGATTTTGGGATAGACTGGAGTTCACAATTTAACAGATGTGATCATTATTGCCTTTTCTGAATTCAGCCTTTCAAAATGCGGAATAACGAGTCTTTTTGTGCTTTCTGCATCAAAAGCTGAGTGTCCTGGTATTTCCTTGCCATTTTCCTGCCTTTTTCATGAGGTGAGTATTGAAGGTTTCACCAGGAGGAAACTGTGAGGGCCGCAGACTTTATAGGTGTAGTAAACTCTGCACATCTTTTGATTGCTACCGCTGAACATGCAGGTCTTTGCGCAGGAGTCACAAAATTATGTGGCACTCTCAATAGATCCATCCAATGCGGGATCCTGCGCCAGTTGCATCTTTGGGTCGAGGACTTAGATGCCCCCTCGAGTTTGCACCGAGATTAAGGTGACACTGATTACCTGCCATTGCGGGTAATACATCTACAAGTGGATCTCTAGCCGAGTGGCAGTCCACTCCAAACACTGGTTTTGTATACTACCACATTTTTATGGTTTATTATGTTTTCGATATGAGCCATTCTACATATCTCACTTTGGTCCTGTAGAAAGCTGCCACACCTCCATGAAGGGTATAAGGCTGAAATATGTCGACCTTCACTGTTCTCTGGCAGGCTGAATACCCTCCTGTCGTAGTTTGTTTTTAAACCTGACCATAGGACACCCCAATAAAAATATTGGTGTACCTTGGAGTTTATTTTATCTCACGCACACCTTCCTTACTTCTCACTCCTCACCACACCTTGCTCATCTACAGGTTTTAGGATACCTCTTTTGAAACACTGAAAACATCCCTGAGCGCATCCCTCTCAGAGAGCGGGTTGTAGCCCACATTGTGACTAAGTTCACAATGCGAGGAGGTTACCCTATGATGAAGCATGTCACCCTCGGGTGGGTGAGGGAAACCATCCTATAAAAGGGACACACCAGCACTCCTCCATATCACTCAGATCCATGGGCCTTATTTGTGGTTTTTGACTGCCAATAGAGGCCCATATATTTAAGACAACCATATTTCCAACTCGTATGGAAGCCAAGAAAATTAAATCAGGACCAAGACGGGAGACAATTCGCACTTCAGAATTACTCAAATTCTTCTGAGCAGTCTTTTGTTCATGACAAAGGTTATTCATCTTTCTTTAAAACAATCCTTTATTTCGATAGAAGTTATATGATAGAAACCTTACATAGTAAAAATATCTTTACAGTGATTTTAGATACCTACTTTAATTGCAATATTTATTTAAATTACTTCTCACTGGATGACATATATGATTTGTACTCTTTGTACATTTCTCAATTTAAATGAAAGTTCCTTAGATTGTATATGATATTTCATTAGTTAACGTTTAAAACTGATAGACTCTAAAAGAAGAAATCTGCACACCATGTCAAGGCTCAAGATACATTTATCTTTCGGCCTGGCTATTCAAAACAGGCGATATGACCTCAAAGAGTTAGAGAGCCAGAGGGATCCAGACGATGGGGAAAGGTGAGGGAACAGGCGGGGAGAAAGAACCCAAGGGTGAAGTGTCAGTGCTCTCAGGGGCAGTGTAAGCGATGCAGGTTGGACTGGGAAGGCTGCACTTTGCAGTGGGTTTGCTGTGTAGGGTAAGGTCTGTCGGGGCAGAAATAGTGCTGTGGGGTGCAGTGCAGATGGTGTGGGGTGTGATGTCGGATGCAATGTGTGAACTGTAGGGAGCAGTACGAGTTGAGGTTTTGTCTTCCCTGTTCCTTCCTCATCTGTGTTTGAGTGAGTATGGTACCCCTGCAAAGATGCCACAGCAAATTAACCCTCGCTGCTGACATCTACTGTGATCTGTAAATCATGAATTCTAATCTTGCCAATACCGACTTAGCCTGCTGTACATCTTGGGTTAGTACATTTAGTACCATTCGATTGGGTAACAGTCACACATGTGATTTATATTTGAAAACGGTAGATGTGGGATTGAATCACTTTATAAAACATGTTATCACTACTACATAGCCCCAGATTTTGCACAGTGTTAGGGCTCCCTAGGCTGTGCCCTCAACACCTGTTGTCAGTGTATGCACACACATGCACACCCACCTCACTCCCAGCTGAGCCGGTGGTCACTTCCTCCTCTGACCTACTTCGCCTTACAGAAGTGCCGATGGTCACTTCCTCCTCTGACTTACCCTGTCTTGGGGAAGTGCCGATGGTAACTTCCTCCTCTGACTTACCCTGTCTTTGGGAAGTGCCAGTGCTCACTTCCTCATCTAACTTACCCTGTCTTAGGGAAGTGCTGGTGGTCACTTCCTCCTCTTAATGACCTTGTCTTAGGGAAGTGCCGGTGGTCACTTCCTCCACTGGCTTACCTTGCCTTAGAGAAGTGTTGGTGCTCATTTCATCCTCTGACTTACCTTGCCCTGGGGAAGTGCCTGTGCTCGCTTAAGCCTTTGACTTACCTTGTCTTGGGGAAGTGTCAGTGGTATCTGCCTCCTCTGACTTAACTTGCCTTAGGGAAGTGCCAGTGCTCACTTCATCCTCTGACTTACCTTGCCCTGGGGAAGTGCCTGTGCTCACTTCCTCCTCTGGCTTACCTTGCCTTAGGGAAGTGCTTGTGCTCACTTCATCCCCTGGTTTACCGTGCTTTAGGGAAGTGCCAGTGCTCACTTCCTCCTCTGGCTTACCTTTGCTTAGGGAAGTGCAGGTGTTCACTTCCTCCTCTGGCTTACCTTGCCTTAGGGAAGTGCCTGTGCTCACTTCATCCTCTGGTTTACCGTGCCTTAGGGAAGTGTCAGTGCTCACTTCCTCCTCTAGCTTTCCTTGCCTTAGGGAAGTGCCGGTGCTCACTTCCTCATCTGGCTTTCCTTGCCTTAGGGAAGTGCCAGTACTCACTTCCTCCTCTGGCTTACCTTTGTTAGAGAAGTGCAGGAGGTCACTTCCTCATCTGACTTATCTTGCCTTAGGGAAGTGCCGGTCCTCACTTCCTCCTCTGGCTTGCCCTGTCTTAGGGAAGTGCCGCTGCTCACTTCCTCCTCTGGCTTTCCTTGCCTTAGGGAAATGCCGGTAGTCACTATCTCCTATGGCTTACCCTGTCTTAGAAAAGTGCTGGTGGTCCCTTCATCCTCCACTAACAATCAACTCATCCTGAATGGCAGACCTAGGTGCATTTTTTGGACGTGGGAATGTGTAGACCAGCATGGTATGTATACGGCACACATCTGCAGTGCAACTCGGGTAGCATTATTTAAGTTATAGGCTCGAGTTCCCTCTGGACAAAAACTAATTTGTAAAAGAAAGCCCTTGACTGATTGCGCAAGTGGATGGACATTGTTAGAGAGTTCACTCACAAACTAAGCGCTGCGTCCCATAACACTATCCGTTCCCCGGTGGTGATCATACACAACATGTAAACACTTCCCACACAGGAACAAACATACTTCCAACCACACACCTCACACAGTGTAGCGTGCTACCCATGGAGGCAAGCGCTTCAGAGCCCCACATAAGGGGAGTAGGCGCTATATACATTTTCTAGTACAATACATTTGCACTCTCATTTGCACGAGTCCAGCTGTGTGCCGTCAGTGCCTCTGCGCTTCCCTGTGCACACCTGCTTTGTAAAGTGGCGGCAATGTGTAGCTTTTCGGGCCCTACAGTTGTTGGAGTGTTAGAAGGTCACAAGTCAGGTTCAAACGGCTGTTGTTTCAAAGCTGCAGCTCCGTGAGCGGAGTGTACATCTTAGCTTCATTTGCAAAAAAGTCTTGATTACCGGACGTCTACAAGGGGTGTCATGTTCACTGTGCTTCTTCAACTGCAATAAAAATTCCTTCTTCGTAATAATAATGGTCGTCATTTATAATCTGCAGGAGTAGGAATACAGATTTAATGACAAGCACACGAGGTGTCCGACGTTCGTTGAGGGGGCGTTAGGAAATGATAACTAATAACCACACGTTACAAAAAACATTTACGTTTTTTTGCCTTTTATTTCATCAACAGTCTAACAATTTTTTTGTCGATAAACATATGGTTACCGCCCCCCTTTCCTAGGGTCTGAGTGCCCAGCGGCACGAACCGTGCTACTGCAGGCTACGAGACGGGGCCCCCTCCGGACTCAATCTGGAGTTCTCCGGCAGAAGTGCGGTGCTGAGGGGGCCCCCTGGCCCCCCCGCACCGCGGGGGCTGCGGGGGCTTGTGTTACGCCCCTGATACCTGCCAAATGTTTGCAACTACAAGGCCGTCTGGGGGAGTTCACCAACTTAGTCGGATACCTCGATTGTAAGCCCACCGCCTTTGTTCCACAAGAGCAGATATCCTCACATTGAAAATTACTCAATGCTGGTGTAAAGTTACATGTGAGTAAATCCATTTACAAGTCTAAATTCATGTTTTGTGAATAGCAAACACGAGTTAACACTTGTAAGCAAAAGGCATTTGCACATTTTAAACTTGCATGAGAAATATATTCATGAATTGGGCCCTGAGAGTAACATTAAGGTGAATCAAGCAAGACTTCTCTGTCATATGCCCTTGTATGGAACAGCTCAAGGTGATTTGACACATCTTAACCCCCTATGTAACCTTCTCTTAAAGCTGTTTGCTCGAGGTTATCACATTTCCCATGTCAACATTAACGCCATATAATCTGCTCTAAATATTGACAAGTTGCATAATTACTCAAGAGTGCGCTTGGAGACATTGTGTGTGAAGGCATACTGCTAGACCTGAATTTTAACTCTTTGCATTGCGTCAACCCCCGCAGTGTACCTGGGAACTGTGTATCCGTTCCACAATGAAAATAAGCCTATTCTCAGCAAAGTTATTACTGTAACATGGCAGGAGACATTTAATATGCTACAGTGTGCGGAATACTTGCACTGCGCTATAAGCAATGTATTGTTCTGTTTACTCTACTTTTATTTTTCATGACCAAGCCAGTTGTCTATGGTTTCTACATGGTCAGCTCCATTTCTGATTCAAAATACGTGCTTGGGTAAGAGCAGACGGATCTTATTGCAACAGAATTTCACTTTTCCACACTGAGTAGGGGTAGACCTAATGAGGAATCATATACTGCAAATGGGATTCACGGCGTCTTTCGTGGACCTAATGACACCAGGACTGCAGAGGAGAGTCTGGAGATGCTTGGGTGTCAATCTACCATAATGCCATGGATACTGAAAGTGACCTGGTCCACCTTCTGATCACTGATGTTATCACTTGGAGGACAACCATGTCCGACCCTGTTCAGCTCAGCAGTCTCCAATTGGACATGTGTTCTAGGGGGAGGGAAGATATGGAAACTGGTAAAAGTTTACAGGGCTCTTAAAATCCTATTTATTTTCTTTTACACTTTTAAGTCGGGACCCCTGAGACCAGGGGTAGCAATGGGAGTGCCAGGAATACCCAAGGAAAATCAATTATGCACCCACGTCTTCACCATAAAACTCCAGTAACCCTTCTCAAGACACTGTAACGTCTTCTCTAGATTGGCCCAAAAAGAGCAAACCTGGTTTGAAAGCAGTAGGACACCACCATTTCTAAAGGTTGACAAAAACCTGCTGATAGACGAAAAAGTGGCGTAGCACCAAACCATAAATGTTGGAAGTAGCAACGAGAGCTGAAAGACACAAAACGCACTGTACACCAATAACCGTAAGGAACACGTCATAAAGAGCAGAAGGTCATAACTATGCATTGAGATAGAGCTGTGCAGCTCAATATACTTACTGTCCACACCTACACCATCAACACTCCTGTTGCTTTTCTGTGTGGCTGTGTTGCCAACCTAGAAGGAGAAAGCAGACAAATATCTGAATTTCGAAAGCCGAGCAGGAGTTGCACGTGCATGAAAGGGATAGCCCCAGGCAGGTCACAAATAACACCATAACATATACATAGATGCCTCCACAGATGAATATCTGAATTCGGTGCTCGGATCCTTTTTCACACAATAGCTGCCTGACACCTAAAGGGAACATGAAGGCAGTCTCACTGGCTTGAAGGGAAACTAATTAAAGCAGTTTGCAGAAACATTATGCTGTATCCATCCAGATAGTTAGGCACCAATGATTAGTCTCACCCATTCAGGGGGGGGAAAAAACCACCACACCACCACCACCCACTCTGTTTCTCTCTCTCACTCACTCTCTGTCACACACACTCTCGCTCTCACTCACTCACTCTCTCACACACACACACACACACACTCTTTCTCTCTCACACACTCTTTCTCTCTCACACACTCTTTCTCTCTCACACACACTTTCTCTCTCACACACACTTTCTCTCTCTCGCTCACTCTCTCACAAACACTCCCTTCACTCTCTTGCTTACTCTCACACTCTTTCCCTCTCGCTCACTTGCTCACTCTCTAACACACACTCTCTCTCACACACACACTTTCTCTCTCACTCACTCTCTCACACACACTCTCTTTCTCTCACCCACCCACTCACTCTCTCACACTCACGCTCTCTCTCTCTCACTCTCTCACACACTCACACACAGTCTCTTTCTCTCTCTCTCGCTCACTCTCTGGCACTTTTAGCCCCTCTTTCTATTTTCGTATTAGAACATCATCATGAGGTCAGTCTCTTTACTCATGGGACCGTTCCAAACCCACTCGCACAATCGGGGCTCAAAACAACAAGTGAAGCAAAGTTCAGGATGCATGAGGATACTACTTTTCAGTGTTCTTCATGGCACACCAGTGATTGGAACTCTAACTCCCTTGCTGGAGGAACATTCTTCTATACCTGGCTCTGTGCTAGGTCTAAGTAGGGCCCACCCCCTAGATGTGAAAGTAGAGTCCTACTTCTGCCCTCTCACTCACGGGTTCCTAGGCTAGTGATGACCTGATCTGCATTCTCCACTTACTGCTTCACTAGCAATCTTGCAGATCTGGTATTCATTTGTTTCACCATCGATCTCCAGGGCTAGACATGAGTACAGAGATGGTTAAATACCAGGCAGGCCAAGTAGAGTTTGCCCACCGGTGACTCAGCAATAGACTAGTACTGACCTGTCCATCCCTTTGGTCTCCTAAGGCTTTTGTCGCCATATCCTGCAAGAGCCCATCCCAGACCAGTAGTCTGCAGCAGGATCACCTTGCGCTCCACCTTCCCTCAAAGGGTTGCTTGGCCAAAGCTCAGCATCAGGCCACCGTGTCTGTACCCTGCTTGACAACAACTTCCCTTAATCTCCTAGAACCTTCTTAAGTTACCCATATTCACTCCCACATAGGTGTTCCAGCTGTTACTCTCATCAAACCCAAACCAAGCACACACATTCCACCTACCACTGGTTGACTTACAGGGAAAATGCACTCTCACAGTCAAATCACAGCGCAAGATCTTGTCTCTACTCATCCCTGTGCACATACCATTGTGGACAGGGTCCATACAGTAGCATAGTGCACTAGTCAACAGTGCAAAGATACCAGCCTGGACTGTCATCACTTTCTAAACTGGATGGTCCAATATGTCACATGGTTATGCTCTACAGCGTAGTATCCTTAAAAATGTAAGTCCGTTTTTATATAGCGCAGCTACTCACCCTTACGGGTCTCAAGGCGCTGGGGGCCATAGTGGAAATTAAGTGAGCTATTGCCCAGAGTCACATGGTGCTGAGCTGAGCTGCCGCCGGATCCGGGGATCGAACCATGAACCCTGTGCTCCGAAGTCAGCTGCCCTGGCCGCTGCACCACACCTCTCCACACCTCTTCGCTGCTGGTTTTCTCTTTAGCCCCACTGTGCATACTTGCCATCTTCAGTAAGGGCGGTGCTCAGCTGCAGTTGACTCCAGCAATTAACTATGGGTATTTCCTTGTAGCAATGGTGACCCGATCCCTGTTCCAGGGGAGCCAGTGTTGTATAATATTTCATATGACCGTAGTAATCGTCTTGTAGTATTTAATTGTCCAAATACTGCTTTCTGTTACCAACATACACAAGTTTCTTTGAAGTATACGAAGTAACAGTACGTCATTTCTGTTTGATACACTCAGCAAATAAATAGATATACGAGCTAATGAAATTATGCGGATTCTTCCCTAAATGCATCACAAAGTGTATCATATGATATTGAATATCTGAATATGAAAGGCACAGACAGGTTTGTTAGTATTGCAATGTGTACAATAAATTAATTTAAATGCTGTAGTATTTGGTTCACCCTGATCTTAGTTGCTAAATAAAATTAAATAAAGTAGAATAGATATTGTGATGGTGCGCTTCATTTCACACCACTATCCTGCTTTAGGGCCTGATTATGATGTCGGTCGGAGTTGCCGCTCACCGACATTTCTGCTGTTTCGGAACCGACCGACCTCGGGTCAGCAGTCCGAAACCGCAATTACGTGGGGTGGCAAACTCCCATTTCCCTGTGGGAGCTTGTGCGGCGGTCCGAAACGGTCCGCAGCACAAGCTCCAATAGAGAAATTGGAGTATGCGACCGCACCATGTGCGGTCGCATTGTAATGGTGGTGTCGGGACCGTCGATCGGAGGTCAGTCGGTCCCGAGACCGCGGCGACGTCCGCCCGACATCGTAATCGGGCCCAAAGCGTTGGATGTCGGAGGGGTAAAATTTACTATTCCCACTCCAGCCAATGCAACAGTAGGGAAAGTGTTGGATTGCGGAGGGGTAAAATTTACTGTTCCCACTCCATTCAATATAACAGTAGGGAAAGTGTTGGATTGTGGAGGGATAACATTTACTATTCCCATTCCAATAAGTGCAAAAGTAGGGAAAGTGTTGGATTGCGGAGGGATAACATTTACTATTCCCACTCTAATGAGTGCAAAAGTAGGAAGTGTTGGATTGCAGAGGGGTAAAATTTTATATTCCCACTACAGTCCGTGCAACAGTAGGGAAAGTGTTGGATTGCCGAAGGAATAAATGTAATATTTCCACTGCAGTCAGTACTACATTGGAAACAAATTTGCTGCAAAACAATAAAATAATTTCAAAAACAAAATAAAATGTTTTAAATATTAAGAAAAACACAAATATATTTCATATAAAATAAAAACATAATGTAAATACACATCATAAATAATTGCAAACATTATTCAAATTTAAATCTAAAAATAATTTTCATATAAAAATATATTAAAAAATTCTTTATCGACACAAAAATAATTTATTAAATAATTTTTCTTTTAGTTACTGCCTACCATATACCCCTACAAAACCTACAAGCAACACTTAAAACTTAACTTTAAAAAGCTAATTATTTACACTATTAAAATAAATATTTACCAACAAGTTAATTATAAATAAATAAAACTTAATTATGTAATAAAATGTAATTTACTTTACACAATATACCCACGAAATATACAGCACACTCCTAAAATTGACATAAAAATTAATTACACTATTAACATAAATTGTAATTTTAATACTTCTTATCAATTAAAAAATTAATTCTAACCTAATAGAAATGTAATTTACTTCCTACCATATACCCCAACAAAACCCAAACCCACATCTAAAATGTTAGTTAGAAAATGTAATTACACAATTAACATAATTAATTATAAATTCGATATTTATTATTAAATAATATTAATTGCTTAGAATTAATTTTCATCCCACCCTGTACCCCTGTAAACACCACAACCCGCACATAAAATGTAATTAAAAAAAATAATGGCACTATTAACATAATTAATTATTAATTAAAAAAATAATATTAAATAAACATTAATCATTAATTTATTATAATTAAATTACTTCCCTCCCTGTGCCCCTAAACACCCACAACCCACTACGGTACTAAAAATAACAAAAATTACTTGCGTTTAATTTAATAACTACAAAAAAAAATACAAATACATAAAAAAATATTAATTATACAAACAAATGACATCATATACATTTAAAATATATACTAAAATACATACTAATAATTAAAAAAAGATAAACAATTTTTTTTTGTAATCGATATAAATGACTTCAATATTTTAAAAATCGATAATACTAACCTTAAAATCGATATTCTTGACATCGATATTCTTGCTGACGATATTACAATGTCGCGATATTTTTTACTATATATTTTTGCAAGACGATATTTCCAAGTCGATATTTTCTCTCCACACTAGTCTGGACAGCCGTCCAAAGCTGGACAGGGCCAACACTGCGCCCTCCAAGTCAGTAGGTCTGCTGTGCATATATAATGGCATATCCTCCGCATATAGCGAAATATACAAGTGTTCACACAACAACTGTAACCCCCAATAGTGGCCACCCTGCCTTATTGCCAGTGCAAAGGGTTCTAACGCCAGTGCAAATAACAGAAGGGACAGGGGGCATCCCTGTCACGTACCCTAATCCACAGCGCACGCCTCAGATCACCGGCCCAGTTCATATTCTAGCTTTCAGCTGGGAGTACAACAGTTTGGTCGCTTTAACAAATGCTACTCCGTACACCATCCCCGGGAGCATGGTATATAAAAAGTCCCACTGCAGAGAGTCGAACGCCTTCTGTATATCCACAGACAAGGCAAGGGTGTCTGGCGGAAGGCTCTCCATATACAAGGATATGGATCAACTGGCGAATATTTGGCAGCGTGCTACGGGTAGGTGTAAAGCCCATTTGATCGGGGTGTATTAGTTTGCACATGTGTGGCAAAATCCTGTTTGCCAGTATCTTACTCAGGATCTTGTAATCCACATTGAGCATGGATAGAGGGTGTTAGGAGTCCACCAGTAGTGGGCCTTTGCCTTTCTTTAGGAGGGATACTATTGAGGCCTCGTGCAAGGAAGGGGGGAGCGAGCCCCGTTGCCACGCCTAATTGCATACAGCTACCAACTGAGGGGCAACCACAGCTGAGTAGGTATAGTAAAATTCCACAGACCAGCCATCTGACCTGGGGACCTTGCCCCTGGCTATCTCCTTGATAACTCCCCAAACTTCCTGTATGGTGATCTCTGCCTCCAGCCACTCAGCCGGGTCCTGGGTCGGAGAGGAGGAGTGGGCAATACCTCTGCCTCATCGACTTCCGCACCGGCCAGGTAGAGCGGGTAATAGTAGCACAGGAACATAGCGTTGATGTCCTCCTGCGCAAACTCAAGCTGATCTGTAGAATCCTGAACCTGAAGGATTGTGTGTCCCCACGTCTCCTCCCAGAGTGGCCAGATTAGCCAGGCCAGCATGAGGACCCCAGCATGGTCCCCAACGTATTTCTCTCTGCATGGGCCCTCGCAATGTACCCTCTATAATCATATTGGTGCAGGTGTTCTACCGATGTAAACAATTTCTCACATTTGGCAAACATCTGCTCTTTGCCAGCAGGCGTTTTGCCCAGCTCCGGAGTGAGCCCCGTGAGGACCGATTCCTGTTTATGTATATCTGAGTGTTAGAGAGACAGTAGCTGCATTAAGGGCCAACACATTAAGGGCCTCCCATTAAACCCCTACAGAAGATGCCGAGTCCTCGTTATCGAGCATAAAATCTATGGTCTTCTTATGAAGTAAGGACTGGAATGCCTGGTACTCCAACAGGGTGGGGTGTAACTGCCAGGTCGGGATGCAGGACCTGCAGGGAGACCACCGAAAGGTGCACAATGGGGGGCAATAGTTAGAGTAAGTCTGCACCAGGTTTTCAGCATCTACCATCCTCTCACACACTGTAGCACAACTCAGCACCTTGTCCAATCGCACCTCTAGGTCATGCAAGTCCGAGTGCTATGACTACACCTGCATCCCGGGGTTCCTCACCTCTCCAGTACTCTGCCAGGCTCCAGTGCCGTACCCTATCACAGAAGGCCTCCCCCAGTCTTGTCGCAGGCGCCAAGCGCAGCGGAGGGTGTGATCTGTCCATATTGACATCCGCAACACATTTAAAGTCTCCCTCAGCAATGCGAACATACTGCATCATGGACGGAAGGAGGAGAGTCAAGCTATCTGGAAATGAAGTTTGATCAGTATTGGGAGCATATATATTGAGCAATGCAACATCCTTACCGTCCAGCCGTCCCAGTACCAGGACAAACCTGCCTTATGTAACTGAAATGGCACCCCAGGTCTGATCCAAATGATGCCCCCCACCCCCCGTGGCGTAACAAACACCCCCGCAGCCCCGCCCCCCCCCCCGCTGCGGGGGGGAGGGCGCAGTCTTCAGTGCATGAGCCCCCTCAGCTCATCTGTAGAGAGCTGTATGTCTCTTGCTCTAAAGCAGCTGCAGTGTGCAGCCTGCTCTGAGCTCCTCGCGCTGACCCAAGACTGAAGAGAAACAAAGTAACAACTTACATTGTTTCTCTTCAGTCAGAGCCAGGCCCGGAAAAAGGATGGGGGCCCTCAGAGAGCATGCTCCACAGGGCACTGTTCCTCTGAGAAGGGACGAGGCAGCACAGAGATGACTGAGGCAGGATAATGTTTGCAGCTCCAGGAACAGGATCTGCTGGGACGCAGCGGAAGGTACAAAATCAGGGGCAGAGCTATCAGTGGTGCAGCCAGTGCAGTGGCACCGGGGTTGAGAAGCGAGGGGGGCATCTTGCCTGTGTTGACTGCATTTATTTTACTTGTTGGCTCCTCAGATCAGTGTTTTTCCTCGTATCTGCCCTGCACCAAACTCTGTTTCCACTCGCTGGAGAGAAAGAAACTGGAAGGACAGGTAGAAAAACAAGCTTTTGCAATGCAATAGATCTCGCAATTGCGAGATTTTTAGCTATTGGCATTGCAAATGACAATGCCTTTTATTTATTTGTTTAAAAAACAACACATAAATAAAAGGTATTGTCATTTAAAATTCCAATAGGTCAAAGTTTCGAAAATATGAGACCTATTGCATTGCACATGCTTTTTCTAGTTGGTGTTGTTCTTTGCACAAATATTTGTCATTTGCATGCTTGCTCGCTAGCGAGCACTGCATGTACTACCCTCGGATAGTTTTATATTAACACACAACACTGTATGCACGGCACGCACACGTCATCCCCAGTGAGACATGTACTCACTCACTGCACACAAATCGTTTTACATTGGCACATACACCTTTCCCAGTCAGCGCTGTAAGTACCGAGACCGGATAGGTTTACATTAACTCACACAGCCCTGTATGCAGTGCACTCAGATAGGTTTACATTGCCATCCACATCTTTCCTAGAGAGCTCCGTATGTGCTGTCTAGACAGTTTTACATTCACACATCTTCTCTAGAGAACTCTGTATGATCTGTGACAAGAAAATGTTACGTTGACACACACAGCTTTCCTAGTGAGTGCTCTACGTACCGTGAGCAGAATGTTTTACATTCACACACATGGCACTGTGTGTGTTATGCCCAGATAGTTTTACTTTCACACACAAGGCACAGTATTCACACACAAGGCACTGTGTGTTGTGCCCAGATAGTTTTGCATTCACACATAAGCCACTGCGTGTGCTGTGCCCATATAGATTTACATTGGCATACACATCTTTCCTAGTGAGTGCAATGTGTACTGTGCCCAATTAGTACCACGTTGACAAGAAGATGTCTCCTATTGAGTGTTGTATGTATTGCAACAAAATAGTTTTTCATTGGCATACACATAGGTAAACTCTGTATGTACTGTGCCCAGATAGTTTCTCATTTACATGCACTTGTCCTCAGATGTGAAGTGTGTACTTTTGCCATGCACAGGTGTAAAATGAACTGTGCCTAGATAGCTTCACAATGCCATGCACACGTTTATTGTGATTCTACTGTGCCCAAATAGTTTTTCATTGTCATGCACGTCCCCTACAATGTGTTTCTTGTTAACATGTATGTCGCCTTGTATGTGCACTACGTCCTGTGCCCAGATTGTTTCACATTGGTGTGCACTTGTCTTCTGGTATGTGAAGGACTGCCCAAATAGCTTCACATTGGCACGCACGTCTCCACCATCTAAGTGAGCTCTGTGTTCGAAGGATTTCACATTGGCATATCCACGTCTCCTAGTGTGTTGTATGTTCCGTGCTCAAAGAGTTCCACATTGGCATGTATAGCGTGTAGTATGTGTAGTGACCTGCTGGTCGTATGTACTGCGCCAGCTAGTTTCTCTTGCACGTCTCCTTCAATGTCCTGTGCCCTCTCGATGGGCCCATGTCTGTTAGCGTTGCATGCCCAGCATCGTGCCACTTGAATTAACCCCGTGAAACTGTGCAAATGTTTTACACAACACGTGATTTCTTTTGTGTGAAGAGTGTAACCCCCTCCCCCGGCTAAGTTTCTAGTTGATGAACCTCGAAAGGAGAAGAGAAGGGGAGATTCGAAAAACGTTTTCTGACCACGACGAGTCCTAGCTGAAGCCTCGAGCCAGGGCGGGGGTGAAGTATACCTCTTGCTCCTTCAAGATTGTTTTATTTCTTGTGTGGTAGAGCAGACGATCATCAGGTCAGCTACGTCGTATCAGACGCAAGTAAACAACATGCAGTTCACGCTGGCAAGAAGCCATGGTGCCACCACCAATGGGGGAGGAAGGGAAAGAACCGGGCAATGGCAAACCTGATGCCCCGCATAAACAAGCATTTGCAATGCAATGGGTCTTGCATTTACGCGAGACCTATTGCATTGCAAATGGTAGGCATCACGGACAAAGGGGGAGGGAGGGCAAAGGGGGAGAAGGCACGGACAACGGGAGAGAGGGGGGAGAAGGCACAGACAACGGGAGGGCGGAGGGAGGAGAGAAGACACAGACAACGGGGGAAGCAAGATAATGAGAAGGAGATAAATGGAAAGAATGAGAGTAAGTGAGGCACAGAGAGAGAAAGAGAGACGAAGGGTGAGAGAACTAAGAAGAGAAGAAGAAGAATTTGAGAGAGGGAGAAAGTGAGAGAGAAGATACAGTGAGATCAAAAGAGAAGACATGTTTTGTGATCTGTTGTTCATGAATTTAAATCTCAACTAGGCCAAGTCATAGTTTCATCTTTTTGAGGTTGGTAAATTTGTACAATAATGCCTTTGAGACTGTAGAAATACAGAACAAAGAAACACTTTATTATAAGAGGTGCCTTGAGGTGAAGAGGGTTATCAGAGAGTTCTGCAGACCAAAGGAGAGTGAAATAAGTTTACAGTGTTTGAGAGTAACAGCGAAAATATAAGACCACAAATCTGAGAAACCTTATGTTGATGGAATATTATATTAACAATGTTAAAATTTAAATATTTTGCGGACCCATTGATCTTTTATGGTTCAGATCTTTTTATTAATTCATCCAGGAACAAATACTCTTACCTAAATCCAAAGGCCGATTAGGTAGAACAGTGGGAGAACAGAAGAAGGAGATAGATGGGTGGATACCAGGGGGCACTGCGAAAGGCGGTAGGGGAGGGATAAAATATCAGGGGTTGTCACCCAGGGAGCATAACTTCTCTCACCAGAATTAGCTCTTTCGCAACGTATTCAGTGTCAGCAGGCTGGATCTTTTAGTGCTTCCTACCCACTGCGCTCAGTCTTTGTCTTGCTGATCAGGCGTGCCCCCTCGTCCTGTAAGCTGGGGAACTCATAAGTAAAGAGGACAAGTTCCCAAAAGTCCTGTGCCAGAGATTGGATGCATGGGCCCCTCATTTTGTCAAAGTGTAGCAACTTGTTCTGCGGGGAAGCAGTAAGCTTTTCCATCCCTGTAAGGTCCCACTGTTTATGCAGCCAAAGTGAGACGACAATGTACCTGTCCCCCATTTGGCTTTGATTACCTGTTTAGCCCCACACAAAGCCAAAGCCATTATCATTGCCTTCCCTTTGTTAGAGTGTAGAGGGTGTGTCGGCATTGGGGAGTCTCAGTAGGACATAGCTAGAAAGACAGGGTATATCTGTATGCAAACATTTAATTGATATCTTTCAGCACGGCTTACCAGTAGCGTTTGAGTTTGGGACAGAGCTAGAGGAGATGAGTCAGTGTGCCTGGGTGGCTGAAGCTGCGTTAACAGCCATTAGGACTGTTGAGTTTCCATTTCACCTTTTGGCTGGGGTGTAGTACCAATAGTGTTTAATCTTAAGCATTGCTTCTTTTCCTGAGGCACAGATTGAGTAGGTGTGCATTTTGTGGAGTATGTCAGTCCATTTCTTTTGGATGAAGTGAAAGTCCAGCTCAGCTTCCGAGCTGCGGGGCTAGAATAGTTGCACAATTCCCATGTTTTGAATCGTGTACCCAGACCCGCCTACTCCAGTATTTCTCACAGAAAAAGGCCAGTGCACTCAATCAAATGCCTTGTCTCTGTCAATTGACAAGAGAAGTGCTGGGACGCACTCTACAGTGAATGTGTGCCTGTCTGTCAGTCTCTCAGACACCCTGGAATAGAAAGCTGCACAGTGTGAATGGTTATGTTTGTGACTGGTTCTCTTTGTCTTTATCAATTTAGAGAAATTTGGGGAAGACACCTTGGATGGGTTCTGCAGGACAGTAGGTTGGAGAAAGAGGTCGGTCTTAGTTTTGGGCTGATGATCAATAAACCAGGAGTTGGGGAAACTAGTGGGTCTTGAGTAGCGGCATCACATGTTGGTAGGTCGGGTGTTGGCAGGAGATCCTGGAGTTGTTCTCTGAACAGTAGCAGGTTGGATGGTTTGTGATGCTCTACAGGAAGTCTGTTTCAAGGGCTGTTGTCAAACATTAAATGGATCAGCCCTCTGCGGAGTATTTTAAAGTGAGGTATTGGGAAGACGGTGTGTGGTTGGAACACAGCTTATTTTTTGGGGTGATTTTGTCCTTTATTGATAGTGGTGCTTATAGGTAAATGACTTTGTGAGGTAGTGGCGTGGAAGTTGAAAAAGAAACAAGAGCGAGTTGTTGGCATCCAGGAAATACAACAATGGACTGTTTAAATACATCTGTCCAAGAATGGTAACAGACAGTTGCATGTGTTAAAAACCTTAGCCCTGCCTGGTATTTACAATTTATTATCAGAGTGTGGACACAAATGAAAGAGCAAAATTAAAAGGCAGCAGGCAGAGATTCCAAGACCAGGTTTACTAATGTCACAGCTGATGGAAAATTTTGATACACGTACTCTGACCACAAGAAAAGTGTACATCCTCTTTAAGCCAATGTGCTGACCTAAATGATGCACCTCATGCATTATACTGTCTTTTACCTTTTCCTATGTGGGAATATGCCTGGGGGGTTTTGGGAGTTGTCAATGTGGATGTCTCTGTATATGAGGTATTGACCTGCTGGGAACTTTTTTTTTGTTTCCATAAGAGTCCACGACATCTTTTCCACAGTGGCGGCTGGTGACATTTGAAAGTGGTGCGGCGTAAAATTAGTGGTGGAGCACACCGCGGCGAGCGAGCCCGAACGACCTAAGGAGGGTTCGGGGGGTTTCTCCCCCCGAAAAAAGTTTGAAAAATGAATGGGCAAATGATGCATTTTCAAGCAAATTTGTCTAGACCAACGCTCCCCTCCTTTTTGACTGTGAAGAGTAAAGTGCATGTGGTTATGTAGATGCTTAAAAACATACATCCCGTCCTAGTCAGCCTAGCCTGACTCACAAAAAAATATATAATTGAGCCTCTACTTATCTCTCTTGCAGACAGAATATCAGTTGTGTTTCTGTGGCACAGCTCTGCCGATGAGACAGCCGGGACTGCAGGCTTTTACTGGGCATATTAAA
Source organism: Calotriton arnoldi (assembly GCA_963921515.1). Taxonomy (NCBI): domain Eukaryota; kingdom Metazoa; phylum Chordata; class Amphibia; order Caudata; family Salamandridae; genus Calotriton; species Calotriton arnoldi. The sequence continues at coordinate 250,594 of CAWUFW010000324.1, forward strand.
GTTTTTGAGCGACAAATCCTACTTCAAACACCTTCCCCACTTTTTAAAAATGAATTCACAGATGAACCCAAATGGCATATAGCAGTATTTACAAATACACATGCACTATAGGATGCAAATTCTATGCATAATCACACTCAATAAATCAAAATTTGAAAGATCTAGCTCAATCCAATCACTGCTTGTCTTCCTATATGCGCAGACATTCTCAATAACTACAAACAGCAACAACTACACTTAAGACCAGCCTAATATGCACTATTCATGACACATGAAGGGAACCCAGAATCCAATGCACACTTTAAAGAAAATATAGGCATTGTCAAAGCCAGCAGAATTGGCATTTGCTGTTAACCTTTTGGCTTCGCCAATGATTTTTTTGTGAATGTTTTTGTGTGAAGGCACAATTTGTATGAAAGCAAGCCTTTTCAAAAGCCAAAAGGTATATATTTTTATAGAGGAGCACACTTTGCACCACTAATCCATGCACTACTTATTGCGCAGATGCGCACACTGTGCAAGGGCAGAATGTTGTCAATCACAGTGGCTGAAGTGAGCTGACCCTGTGCCTCATGCTTTAGGCTGTGGATGGGCAGAAGCACAATGTGAATGACACTACAGCAAACCAATGGATCAAGAGGGCTGACTGATATCCCTGTACGTATGTACAGTATATATGTATTTATTAAAACAAACGGTCGTCTAACGCCAGAACTAAAAATGCGACCTTGAATTTGGAAGATAATTTGTGGTTTGACTGAAATAATGCTAAAAATTAAAATTTGTCCGAAGTAATATCAGCACATCTTTCCTAATGATATGAGGATATATATCTGACGCAAGTTTCAAGTGAGAAGGAAACTAAGAGAGCAGCGGGACAAAAAAATGCAGGACATGTCAGCCTTTCAACATGTTTTTGTGCCCGGCCTCAGGCGGCCTGTTTTCTAGGTTAAACCTGTGGCAAGAGAGACTCGGGGCAACAGAGGGCTTGCTCGTTATATTTAGTGTTAGTACGGCTAGAGGAAGTCAAGACATATGCTAGGGTTCACTTGATCTGGGAGTTGTTTAATGATTCATTTAAGTGCAGGCCAGGGTTATTATCCACGTAATTGAAATGAAGCGACTTAATGCAGAACGTCCCTCTGTGCACGCATCCAGCTCGGATCGCAAGCAGATGCCTTCGAAATGCTAAAGAAGTCTCTAATGTATGTCAAGACTGGCAACAGCCTATTAAAAGGAAAATCAAATTGCTGCCTTCAGTGCCAGCCTAATGATCTTGTGCGTGTCCCAGAGTAGAGATGTCAGACATGTTTTTAATACCTGATATTTTGTACAATGAATGCAGACGGGTCCAAGGGGGAAACCATAAGGTGAAACTTAACTCTCGTTTCAATGTGTTCTTTGTACCACTCCTCATGCAAATGTAACTTCAGAGTTGACAACATCGCTGAAAACACACGCAAATGTAAAAGAGTACATCCCCGTGATGAGCTGTGTATTGTGCTGCCTTAAAACATGCACACTTGAGATGCAGACATGGGTCTCTCTGTACTGCAGGCGAATAGCGGAGCCTGCTGGGTCACGTTACCACCATCAGTATACGCTAAACATATAGACACATTTAGGAAGATTAAATACTATTAGGATATAGGGGCGGATATTCCATGCAACATGAAGTAAAGTGCGTGAAATGTAACAGGGACTGCATCACGGAAGTTGGTTAAATAGTAAGTCTGCTTCCCCACTGCGGCTCTACCGCTCTAGCCCATGATAACTTTAAAAAATGCCCGCATGGGCCTTACCTGGCCTGCTGGTGAACTGCCGACGGACTCCTGAGGCTTCCTTCCAGAAAGAGTGCAGACACGCGCGGGAAGCAGTGTGAGGTAGAGTCTGCGCAGACTCAAATCCTCGGCTTCCCGCCTGCCACACCCTTTCCCAACTCGTCACACGCCCTGTAATGAGTTGGGAAAGGGCTGGGTGACAAGCTCTCCACTCTGATTGACGTGGAGGGTTAGCGATACCGGGCTTGGACTTAAAACCCCCGGGGCTAACTTTGCCTCCACGCCATCAGGAGGTGGAGACTGGGCCCTGAAGCTAGGTCTTTGCCGAGCTGATGACATCACAGCCTTCAGGGCTGTGAGGTTGTCAGCCCGGCAAACACTTAGGCTTCTTTGGGCCCGCAAGGGGGAGCTGGGAGCATGCGAGGAGAGTCAGTCACGTCAGGTGACATGCCTCCAGCCTCCACAACGAACGGCCACTGTCACATCGGCGGTATGGAGACTATATTAATTTTTATTTAGAAGACATAAAAAACGGATATTTTTTTTTATTAAATAAAATATGAGCATATGAGCATTGAGCACTTTGGTAACGGGGGCGGAGCCCCGACGCCCTCGGGGAGAAACCGCCACTGCTTTTCCATGTCACTGTACAGAAAAAAACAAGAATGCTGTATGTGTGATAAGGGAAGTGAAGGGGTTTGAACAAGGCTATTATACATGGTCCAAAACAAAAAGTGCTTGTGGTGGGTCAGAGGTAAGGATGTGTCCCCCACTCCAGCAAAATCCTCTCCTCCATCAGTGGCCTTTTGGTGAGTGTGTATGCGTGTGTATGTATATGGAGAGAGAGAGAGAGATTCAAACATTTTAATCAAACAACACTGATTTGCTACAAAAGGATGTTGGACAATTTAAAGTGTGTGGCAAGGTGCAGTGTCTTTTTTTTCGGTGTCGTCACCCAATACATTGAGCAGCTGTGGTGGTGGACACTACGGAAGCCAGGCAAATAGCACTGGGGAACTGGCACCATCTGGCCTCTCTAGAGACACCAGTGAAGACTCTGGAGTAAATAAATACAACCTTTGAGGCTAGGGGTTCTTGGAGAGTTTGAGGAAGAAGAAGGGCAATAAGATCTCAAGATGAGAGATCCAGGTCTGTACAGGATTGATAAAGAGCATAGTGATAGATAAGAATGCACTGGAAGCGCTAATCAAGGGACACAGTGAGAAAGTATGCAGGGAAGAAATCACGAGGTGCAATAAGTACAAGATCAGCTGGAAAGCTGATAAGGAAGAGAGGGTTGGGTATACGAGAGGAAAAGAGAGGTAAGGAATGGAGAGGGTGAGAAAATGGACAAACCTCCCCAGCGTACTGATGGCAGGGACCCTGTAGTGGATAGACCACCACCTATGATAGACTGCCGGCAGACTAAGCCCAACCATTAACTCCACCATCCAGGGTTACTTATGACGGCTGTATTGGTAACAGTGACGTCACAAAAGCCCCGCAGCCCCTGCAGTATGGCGGGTCGCTGGCCTGAGAGCTCTTGTCTGGTTCGGAGAATACGGGGGGCCCTCCATGTACTTTGCAGGGGGGTCCCCTCAAGTTTCGTTATGCCACTGCCCCCCCCTCGCAAATGCAGAGTAGGCTGTGTAATATAATTGCCCTCTCCATCTCCTGTGAAGTGCCCTACCCTCAGTGTCAGTTAAGTGCGTCTCCTGCAGGAATGCAATTTGCGCTCTGCGCTGTTTTAAGTAAGTCAATACATTATAGCGTTTGGATGGAGAGGACAGGCCCCGTACATTCCAGGTTATCAACCGGAGTCTATCAGCTATTCCAACAAGTGAAGGTGCAATCTAGGGGCACACAACCCACGACCGAGGAGTCCCACTATAGCCCCAAGCGCCAGCCACCCAACGCATCCACACCTGCCAGAAACACACCACACATAAAACCCAACGAAAAAAAAGCAATCAAGCAAAGCCCCCCAAAAAATCCCACAACCTCCCCCCTGGACTGAGACATTAATACATCCTGTCCAAACACAATCAACCAGGGCCCAACAACAATGGCCAACCAAGTCCACATCGGAATGCTCAAGAGGCAAAAGGTCAGCCAGACCAACAGCATACAACGCAATTGTACAGGGTGCATGAAATCCAAGCCCCACACCCACGCACAGTTCTCCCCAGCCAGTGAAAAAGGAGGGAAATGCAGTAAGTCATTTGGACTTTGAAGGCCATAACGTGGTCGTCACTCCACAGTACTGAGCAAATAACAGTCGCCCTCCATTAGGAGGTCAAAAGATACTGTCTGCCGTACCCAGGGTACCCCCTGGAGAGTGTTTTCAAGCCCAGGCACTGAGGAGCCCTCAGAACTCAAAACGGACCCCCTCCATCTTGACAGCTCTTATCTGTTCTTCAGCCGCTTTCTGCTTGGTCAGTTGATTCTCGCTCCCACCCCCTGGTGTTGAGAATGTCCATGCCTCTGACACGTAGATGGGCGACTCTGGATGCACTGTCTCTTTATCATAGGTTTCCAGCCAGTCCCACGTTGCAGCAGGATCCAGGAAAAATGGGTCTTGTCCTCTGCCTGCACTCAAGCGGGCTGGGAAGAGCAGGGAGTATGGCAGCCCCAGCTCTCGGAGCTGCCTCTTAACGGAGAAGAACGTGATGCGCTGAGTTTGCCCCTGAAGGGTAAAGTCGGGGTACAGTGAGACTCTTGCGTTCTGCACCACGAAGGGGCCATGGAGGCGGGCTTGCTGTAGAAGAAAGTCCCAATCCTGAAAATGAAGGAGGCAGATGACCACTGGATGGTGTGGGGCCCCAGGCTTGGGAGGGGAGGCAGGGACCCTGTATGCCCAGTCCAGTGCAAAGAATTTGGACAGTCCCTCGGGCCACGACCTCCTGGAGCCAGTCCTCCAGAATATCGGGCATGGCGTCGCTCTCCGCTTACTCTGGCAGTCCAGCGACACTAATATTGTTGCGGCGGACCCGCCCCTCCTGAGCATCAAGCCGGGCAGCCAGCCACCTCGTTTGTGCCTCTAGGTCTGTGAGCCAGCATTCCATTGCCTGGGCTTCAGGTACCAAAGTTTGAACCGTTGTTTCCAAGGCTGACACTCTTCTAGCCACCTCCTTAGAGTCCTCATGGAGTAGGCCATGTTCGACCGCGATAGAATCTATCTTGCCTTCCAGATGCACCACTGTAGCGTTGATCGCTGCCAACAGTTTGCCCAGTTTGGAGTCCATGGTTGAGGCATTTCCTCCCCCAGTGCCCTGCTTGATATCCACCCCTTGGGGCGATCGATGGGGCATCATCCCTAGTCCGCTGTGTGCAACCCATGTCTGACAACCGGGGGTAACACAGGCAAGACTCCCCACCCCCCCCATCCCCCAAAAGCAGTACAGGCAACCAAGAGCAGGGCCACCAGGCGTCCCAGTACCTCTATGCTCACTGTTACCCAAGGTCACAATGTAAGGATAGTACACACAGCGGCTAGTTCCCTCTGGGGAAAGCAGTAATGACTCCAGAGGTTGAGAAGAATAAGAAATGGCGGAGGGGATCCACAATCGCCAGCCCAGCTCTCAAAATGTCCCCAGGGCGCCACATTGTCTGCTCGTGAGTCAAGCTGCAGTCACTATAGGGCACCGCCGCTCTCTTTGCCAGGCACCACCAAGGGGGCCCCCCGTAGCAAGATCTGGGGGCCCCAGCACCAAGGGGGCCAGCAGCACCGAAAACAGACGTCGTTCAGTTCAGTAAATTGCCAGTTAAGGCCCCAGCAACGGTGTAAAGGGGTCAGGAATGTCCAATAATCTGCGGGCCCTGCGCTGGCGCAGCAAGAAGGGGGGGAGGACCCAGCACCACAATAGGATTCTAGTGGGCATTATCTCGCGGTATAAAGTCCCGGAATGTAGGGGAGGGTCTTCCTTTTGTCACCTCCCCGCAGCTGGTGTTGTTGAAATTGCCATACCATGAAGCAGGAGGGGGGAAGGGACGTCCAATCGAGGCCTGGCCCCCTCAGGGCCCTTCGTCAAGAAATTCAGAGGGGGAAAAAGCTGAGGGTCCACACGTAGCTGCACTTTCCTCCGGGGGGCCGCAGTTCAGATCACCGTTTGTGTCATTTTGGCGCGCTCTGCAGTCTAAACCCAACTATGGAGCCACCATCTTGGGTGTGCAGTTGGGATGATCACTGTCTCTCAGCCCTGGGGTTGGTGGCACGAGTCCAACTTCTCCTTGTGCCCTCTATCACCCCCATGTCTCCAGCCCTCCATGGGCGCCCAGGATGGCGGTAGTGGCCGGGTGTGGCGGCCAGGGGAGGCCGGGGTCTCGTGGGCTAGTGATGAGCTCTAGCATCGAGCTGCCTATGGCTTGGGAGCTGACTCCTCCCCCCCAGGGGCACTCCATTGTTAACATCTTCTTCCACAATAATGCTCTTTCAGTGGTATCAAAGGTGGTTCAGAAGTCAATAACTGCTCATTGCCTCGGATTGAACCTACTCTCATTACCTGGCCAGCCAAGAATGTCTGGGCCACCATATTGTGCAGCGTGAACATTCTCTCCCTAAATCCTGGCTGAGTGAAGGGACTAAGCAGTGCCTCTTGTATCAGTCTAATGACTGGTCCCGTAGGCTCTTAGAATATGTCTTTCAATACATCATTGAAAAAATGTATGATTTTCCAGTTCTCTTGTCTTCCCCTTTTCTATACTGGAACCAGAGATGCTTCTCTCCACTCATCGGATGCACGTCTCCTATTCCTTACTGCAGGACTATTTTGGTGAAGAGAAAAGTACACCATGTAGGATAGTCTGCATTCAATAAAATATCTGGTCCCACTGCCATAGCCTGCTTAGTGGAGACTGCGAACTATCAGGTGCGGTAGCTTGAATAAATGATATGGAGGATAAGAATCAAATTTAAAACCCTTTATATCACTTACATATACTAATTGAGGAAAGCCATGAAACGTACGCGTCAAAAATCTCAGGTAAGTGACTGAGGAATACCACAGAGGAATAGAGTCCCACCACCTGTCAGACTTTAAAAGCCTATCATGGCTGTCCACCAGAAAATCACCTGCGCATTTCAACCCTCGGAAGTGGCCAGAAGGTCACACTGAACAATATTATCAAATTCCTAATAAATAAAGAATTGCATTTGTGGCTCTCTTGCTCAGGAGCATGGCACTTTGGAACTGGCCCAATGCACGTTTGTCTCTAGGCATCCACGTGAAATTATAAGAGATCTGCATTTTTGTATAGAATTTCTGGCTTCCTTGTGTGATTAATAGTGCACTTATACAAAGATTTGCTATAATGAAGTGGAGGCTCCACCACTCTCACATATGGAAAAGTAATAACACAATTGTAACAAAACTAAGGGCCTGATTTCGAGTTTGGAGCAGTTGCACCGGCTCACCGCCGGCACAGCTGCGCCAAACCCGTGCACAGACCGCCCACCGTATTACGAGTTAAACTCGTGGACGGTCGTTGCCCTTTCCCATGGCGGTGCCTGGAAAACGGGCGCCGCAATGGGAACGGCAAAAAAGTTCCAGCATGGAATAGACGGTTACGTCCATGCCATGCATAGGGGCCACCTAAAGGGCCACCTTTGTTCCTGCACTGCCAGTCTTTTCATGGCAGTTCTTCTGCTTTGAAATGGCTGGCGGTGCAGGAACTTGTAATATGCTCAGCGGGACTGCGCCAGTCCCGCTGGTCATACTACACTGTGGCGCACCTTCGCCACCGCCAGTGAACGACTGTTCCCTGGCTCAGCCGGCGGTCCTCCACCGCAGCGACTTTGCAAGTCGGAATGCGGCGGACGGACCACCGCGAGTCAACTGCCAGACTCGAAATCAGTCTCTAAGCACTTTTTTAGCATGTTTACATTTGTACTCTTCCTCTCTCAGACAGCTACTGGAAGTGAAGCAGGAGCATCCATAAAGCAACCCTTTGACTATCTCTGAATCCTGGGTGCAGAGCTATGGCACACAGGACAGCATCCCTCTGCCTATTTAGCAGAATGACAGACGTGACACACCCCTATTTTTTGTTTAATGGAAATAACTCCGCACTATAAATAAACACAGAATCTATATTTTCTCATTTCGGCCACACTGTGCATGGAGTAATATTATGAGAAACTGTTTATGTATAACAGATATGTGAACTTTAGCCCAAAACTAAAGGTGTACTGCTCCAACAAAGGTGTGTCTCTGTGTGATTATAGGATCAGAAATGAAAGGATGTGCTCTATATCCATTGAAAAGGAAGGTCCCTCAAGAGCCACAAAGTGGGATGAAATCCACTTCCCCACACAAGCATGTGTGCTTATGAATCCATGTTAGCAGGAGAACATTGTACCTGCAGCAGATATGTGGACATGAGTATATATGGTGAAGTTGTACATGTGCAGCTGAGTGCAAGCTAGGGATTTGTATAGAAGCTTAGAGCCATCTCTAATTATAAGTAGAAATATACGTAGAAATGCCAACCTTTATCCAAATCAGATAAAGTGAAATATGAATTAGTCGTTTTCTGCCACTATAATGTGCCGTTGAATTATATGTAATTAGAGGAAGATGAAAGGCAGTGAGACGCTATCAATTATGGTGAACACTCAACAGCAAAGCCAGGTGGAGTGCACGGCACCTCAAACACACTGACAGAACCAATAAAAAAGGGAGGCATATTTTTTCGAGAAGTGCTCATTAAGGAGGTTTATTCAGCAAACCTTTCAAACACTCAGAAGTATGTCAGTGAAGCTCCCGAGGGGCTGGGCGCAGATATAGGTCACTGACTGGGCCAACCAGTCTGACAACACTGGGACTGCATCATCAAATTTAAGAAACAGGACGATATGAAAGAAAAAGAAATCACCACAAAATGCATGCATCTCTAAAGTTAGGCGGCTATGACAACAGAAGCATTGGAAATCAAAGTAGGGTGGAGAGACACAACTTGAGTGGGCAGTAGCGCCCCTCCTAACCCCCATCAGCTGATCCCACAATGAGAGAATTCCAATGGAAAGGCGTGTGTGGAAATTCGGATCCACGGGTATTTAGAAAGGTAAAATCAACACCGAAGACCATGTCAAAAAATGTTGGGATGGCGGCATTCTAGAGCATGTCCCCCCTTCCCACTGCTCCTGTTGTCAGTAATTATCCCTCATGATTACTGGGCCTGTGTTTAGCTCAGACCAGTCAGTTTCCCAGTTATGACATCTTCAGGGGGAAAGTCCCCACCACAAGTGATGGTTCCAGCAAGGAAAGAACCCTGCAATGATCTGCAAATATATTAAAAGAAAAATGACAAAATTTTACACTTTTGGATTCCACATTCTTGCAGGAAGACGTTTCAAATATAGACACAAGCAGGCTTGCCAAGAAGACGACCCTTAATCAGTTGAACCACCTGGCACCCATGGAAGGAGAAAGCTTCAGCACAGCTAATATCTTACTAAAGTGTATACCCACTGTGTATCAAGTTTTAAATAAATATTGTGCTGCCGAAATGTTGTAGCCAGAAAATTGACAAACAAAACAATGTGTAATTAAGTGTGCATAGTTAAGTATAGATTTATCTATTCTTAATTCCACATATATTTGACATATATTCGACACACACATATCTATATTAATATATTATCTACTGGCGGTCGCCAGTAGATAGTTATAGTTAGGACCTATTTTCCATAGGAAATCCGCGACATTCTATTTGAAATAACTCTTGCGTCGGTTGACGAATCTTCGCGAAATTTTCAAACTTTATGGCCCGCTCCGGTCCGCTCCTACCCTGAAAGTCTCAGGGTGATTCGTCAGCGGGGGCCGAGAAAAAGGGGGGTCCCAAAACGTGTTTTCCCCATTCATTTTCCCATAGGAAACTTTAGACACGGCTACAGCCTGAACTGCTGAACGGAATTACACCAAATTTGGCAAAGAGGTAGTTCTTGGTTCAGAAAGAACCCTTTTGTTAAATGGTGTAAATCCGTTCAGTAGTTGCTGAGAAAATCAAAAGTAAAAGTACATATATATCTATGGCCGCGTCGGATTCGCGCACCCTCCCGATCACGAGCTGTCTGCTAATTGGCTGTCAACACTCCAAACCAGGAAGTGTTGGCAGCCATCTTGTTCCTCGGTAGAACCGAGGAACAAGAAAGCAGTAAAAAAGTGTGCAAACGCACAAAGGGGAAGGGTAGCAACACCCTGACCCCCTAGGTCTGCTCAGGGGTCCCACAAGGACCCCCTGGGCAAAAAAAAAAAATTTTTTTTTTAAAAATCGGCAGGATGCGCTCAGGGTGCGCGGATCCTGCCGGAAAAAAATCGAGCGCGGTCTCCGCGCTCGATTGTATTTGCCCCGGGTGGCCCAAGTCCCGGGGGCATGGTGGGGGTTAAATTTATGTAAGGGGGCCTCAAAGGGCTCTGAGCCCTCCCGCAGCCCCGGGACTGCCACCTCCCGGGGCTTTTATTTTTATTTTTTAAACCTGTGTGGGGGCTCCAGCCCCCACACGCCCGAGGACCACCACCTCCCGGGGCACTAAGAAAATTGAAAATGGGGGTCCGTTTGGACCTCCAAGCCCCGGGGACCACCACCTCCCCGGGGCTTTCAAAATGTAGGGAGGGGAGCCGCGCGGCCCCCTCCTGGAGCCCTTGATGGCCCTGGGGACTGCCACCCCCAGGGCCGGCTCCTGCAGTGTCCCGGGTGCCTACCCCGGGACACTGCTGTTTGCTATGACAGGACGGGAGCCTCGCGGCTCCCGTCCTGTCATAGCTAAACTTGGTTTGCATTTTGAAAGAGAGCAGGAAACCTGCTCTCTCTTTCAAAATGCAAACCAATTGCTTTTCACACGGGGAGCAGCATGTTAGCTGCTCCCCATGTGGAAAGCAATGCCGGCTCCCATAGGACACGGGAGCCGGCGGGACTGTGGGGGTTTGGGGACCCCCACAGTCCCCAACCAGAGGCCAGGCCCCGGGGATGGGGTCCCCGGGGCCATAAGTGGCCCGGGAGGGGGCCACGCAGCCCCCCCAAATAAAAAAAAAAAAAAAAAATAGGGCAAGGCCGGCCCCGGGGATGGGGTCCCCGGGGCCTTAAATGGCCTGAGGAGGGGGCCAGGCAGCCCCCTCCATATTTTTAGTTAAAAAGAGGGCATGCCCCGGGGATGGGGTCCCCGGGGCCAATAGAGGCCCAGGGAAGGGGCCACGCGGCCCCCTTCCCGTTTAAAAAAAAAAAAATGCTCAGGCCCCGGGGATGGGGTCCCGGGGCCAAAGTGGCCGAGGAAGGGGGCCATGCAACCCCCTCCCATAAAAATTTAAAAAAAAAAAAAATAATAAAAACGGCATCGTGCCGGAGGCCCCGCCCACTCCCTGCAGTACTCTGCAAACGCGCCTCCTGGCGCGTTTTAAGAAGGGAAGTAATTCCCCTTGAATACTGGGGTCCCTGGGGCCAACTAGCCCACCAGGAACCTCCAGTATGCGCCAGGGGGCTGCCTTGCAGAGAGGTGTACAGAGGCCACGCCCTTTTACGCCTCTCTGCAACGCAGCTCTGTGGCGCTTAATGGAGGTAGCTGGTGGGCTAGTTGCACCCCAGGGACCCTCAGGATTCAAGGGGAGTTAATCCCCGACTTAAAACGCGCCACGGGGCGCGTTTGCACAGTGGTGAAGGAGGGCGGGGCCTAAGGTGACATGTGTGCAAACAGGCCCCGTGGCGCGTTTTAAGATGGGGAATTAAATCCCCTTCAATCCTGAGGGTCCTGGGGCCAACTAGCCCAACAGGTACATCAGAAAGCGCCACAGAGCTGCGTTGCAGAGAGGTGTAAAAGGGGTGTGGCCTCTCTACACGTCTCTGCAACGCAGCCCCTGGCGCATACTGGAGGTTCCTGGTGGGCTAGTTGGCCCCTAGGGACCCTCATGATTCAAGGGGACTTAATCCCCCAACTTAAAACGCGCCACGGGGCGCGTTTGCACAGATGTCACCTCAGGCCCCGCCCCTCCCTTCATCATTGTGCAAATATTCCTCTAAAATCTGCCGAACTACGAATTCTGATTTACTCACCTGTTATCAGGAGAGACCTCAGTGCTGCATCTTTCAGCCCAGTACTAATCCTGAAAAGTAATTTTAACCGTACTTACCAGTAACTTGAATTTCCTTCCATAGGATATCATTGCCTGCTTTATGCTGAAAAAGTTTCTAAGTGTTGATTTTTGAAACATACAAATATTCCTCTAAAATCAGCCGAAATACGAATTCCGATTTACTGACCTGTTATCAGGAGAGACCTCAGTGCTGTATCTTTCAGCCCAGTACTGGTCCTGAAAAGTAATTTTAACCGTACTTACCAGTAACTTGAATTTCCTTCCATAGGCTAACATTGACTGGTTTCACTTGGAAATTCTTCTAAGTGTGGAGTTTTGGAACTTTAAAATATTCCTCTAAAATCAGCCGAAATACGAATTCCGATTTACTCACCTGTTATCAGGAGAGACCTCAGTGCTGCATCTTTTAGCCCAGCACTGACCCTGAAAAGTAATTTTAACCGTACTTACCAGTAACTTATATTTTCTTCCATAGGAATCCATTGTCTGGTTTTCAGCAGAAAAGTTTCAAAGTGTCGATTTTCACAAACTACAAATATTCCTTAAAAATCGCCTGTATGACTTAAACGCATTCTTTCAACTGTTTACAGGAGATGCACCAGTGCTGGATCCAGGATCCAACACTGAGTAAGAAAAAGTAACGATAACAGTTTTTACCTGCTAAGTGAATTTCCTTCCATAGGATAACATTGGTGATTCTATGAGAAAAAGTTTGTGTCAACTTTTAAAATACAATAATATTCCTTAAAATCACTACTGTAACCAAAACGCTTTTACTCAACTGTTTACAGGAGATGTCCCAGGACTGAATCTAGGATCCAGTCCTGTGGTTAGAAAAGTAATCCATAAAGTAACTAATTGCATTTAACTAGAAATTCACATTGAGCTGAATGTTGCATTGTGTTTGAAAATGTGTTGCCCATTGCAACAACTGTAACTACTGTACTTAAAAGTCTATTGCCTATGTGCAAAGTATTTAAACTAAAGTAATTCATTCTGAGAAAGTATTTTTGTAATGTATAATGTAATTACAATGTAATTTAAAAAATAAAATATGTAAAAAAAATTGTTTCTAAAAATGTAGTAAATCAGTATGAAAAAATAAATATAACAATTAATACATTTAAAAATTGTCATTTACAAAACCTTTGAAATTCACTGAAAAAACCGTAGGTTTCAGACATGTTATAGTTAGGAATTAGCATTTAAAAAACCTTTGAAATTCACTGAAAAAACCATAGGTTTCAGACACGTTATAGTTAGAAATTAGCATTTAAAAACCTTTGAAATTCACTGAAAAAACCATAGGTTTCAGGCACGTTATAGTTAGAAATTTGCATTTAAAAAACCTTAGAAATTCACTGAAAAAACCATAAGGTTTTAGGGACAGTTATAGTTAGTTGGACATTGCACTCGTACAAAACCCGTGAAATTCCCCGTTATAGTTAGTTCAGGTAACTATAACTCGCGCCCCGCAATGCACTGCTGATGACGTCACATATTACATCACTCATGACATGGTCAGTGACATCACTGATGACATCACTGATGACATCTCAAATGACATCACTGATGACATCACTGATGACATCATCCATGTGAGAATTTAATGCATCTTCTCACACCCTAATATAAGTTTTGAAACACCCACTCTAAATTACAGACTGCCATTCTCAAAACCATACACACTCCAATACCAATAAGTACACACCCACTCACTGATTCTTAGGTCTACACACACACACATCTACTCACTCACCCGTACAGTCACTCATACTTAGTCACTCAGTACAGGACTATCATATGCACTCATACACCTATATAAACACTCACACAACGCAACTCATCCATAGAGGTACTCACACACCTAGTCAGTCATGCAAATAATTAATCACACTCCAATTTACTCACCTATACAGTTATACACACCAGCTCACTTACTCATAAAAATACTAGCACATTCTTACGCTCCTATGCAATCACTGATGCAAGCACACACTCATCCATATAGCCACTCTCACAATCACACACTCTCACTTATAGCCATTTATATACTCCAACACACATATATACTGCCTTTCACATATGTAGTTACTCACACATGTACCACTGAGATATACATTCAATCACTAACACACCCATACACACACTCACCCACCCATACAGTCCATCACAGACGCACTCTTGAAACCATGCACCCAGTGAATCACCCACTCACACATCTATGCACAGAGTCACACTCACCCCACCCACACAAACACTGAGGCACCCATACAGATACTCAGAGAACCAATCCATAACCCATATAGACACTCATTTAGCTAGTCAGAAACCCATGCAGCTGCTTACACAACAACAGACAGACGGATACAGACATTCACACAGTTTAGTCACTCACCCATGCATCCAGTAAGATACGTTTAATCACTCACTTATAGACTCAGTCACGCACCTACTAAATCATCCATTCAGACACTTATACACCCACTCATTCTTCAATACGCCTTTCCCTATATATATTAAACATATTTAAACTTTACACAAACACACAGTCACTGGATGATGTCATCAGTGATGTCATTTGAGATGTCATCAGTGATGTCACTGACCATGTCATGAGTGATGTAATATGTGACGTCATCAGCAGTGCATTACGGGGCGCGAGTTATAGTTACCTGAACTAACTATAACGGGGAATTTCACGGGTTTTGTACGAGTGCAATGTCCAACTAACTATAACTGTCCCTAAAACCTTATGGTTTTTTCAGTGAATTTCTAAGGTTTTTAAATGCAAATTTCTAACTATAACGTGCCTGAAACCTATGGTTTTTTCAGTGAATTTCAAAGGTTTTTTAAATGCTAATTTCTAACTATAACGTGTCTGAAACCTATGGTTTTTTCAGTGAATATATATATATATATATATATATGTCGACAAGCTAAATATATGTGGAATTAAGTATAGATAAATCTATACTTAACTGCACACTTAATTACACAGTGTTTTGTCAATTTTCTGGCAATGTAAATGCTAAATGTACCTTATATACTTATCTTCACAATATTTTGTTAGTCTATATTCTGCCTATTACATTTTGGTAGCAGAGTATTTTTGTGCTCGCTAATTTGACATATAACCCACTGAGTCCCTAGAGAAATTTCCAATATATTAAGTGCTTTATCTGTTACTTTTTTATTCAGGTTTAGGGGTGTTACCACTTCTGCGTTTTCTTCCCGCCTTGAAATGATTTACTCCACCACTTTGGTTTGGGATATTTCCATCAGCTGCTTTGAGTCTAACCACCATATTCAGTTGGTTGATCTTCTAGGTATGCCGAGAGTGAACACTTGTTCATGGACGAATACTGAATACCGTAGAGACCCAGCATCTCAGTTTATTCTTGATGTAGTCCCCCAATCTTCACTTTCCAAAACACCCATGCAATTATTTGCCAACCCCATTTTAGCACTCACCATTATTGTGATATACATATTGGACTTAATCTTGATAACAGCGTTCTCATACTATTGGGTAAAACAGGGCACTCCAACTAAAGGGAAAAACTTAGTCCTGGGAGATTTGAGGATTCTTAACAGACAGAGAGGTGTTTGCAATGAGTCACATATAGATTGATTTGTTTGATATTTCTTAGACAGTTGCATGGGCTCTCCGTATGTGGATGAAAAGGACATGTCTTTGTTTGGGAATGCAACCAAGGACTATCTTCATATACATTTCTCATTTACCTAAAAACAGGCAATCCGGTAAAAAGCTCAGCCATATATTTCTCAATGTGGCATTCAAAGGAGTTTTAAGAGGGATAGCTGCAGGGTTGTAATGCTTTTGTTATTAGAATCTTCATGTCAACACCCCAGCATAAAGTTATGTCATCTGGATGGAATTCTGTGTTTGACAGTTGAGGCTGGGCAGGG
The DNA here is from genome assembly GCA_963921515.1 of Calotriton arnoldi. Taxonomy (NCBI): domain Eukaryota; kingdom Metazoa; phylum Chordata; class Amphibia; order Caudata; family Salamandridae; genus Calotriton; species Calotriton arnoldi. Next base: position 266,393 of record CAWUFW010000324.1, read on the forward strand.
TGAGGTTTTGGCTGGAAGACACTTCATCTCAGCAGTAAACATAATTTTGAAATTAATCATCTGTGTGTGTGCTTCAGACACTGCAGAATTTGGCAACGAGTTTTCCTCTGCAGAGGGCAGGTGAAACTTGTAGTGTCTTGGATATTATACGCGCTAGGACCCTTGCGATTCTGGGCGGACTTTAAACAGGAATTGCACAGTCTGATGGGAGGTGTTAAGGTGTGGTTATAAAAGTTTTGATGTAATGCGTGCAGTGTGTGATCGTATGTTAGAGAATAAAGACGTATATTGCAGAGCTCCATGTTTGGCATATTTATTTGCTTGCTCCCGGGCTGGAGAGGACACTACAACTGGCAATGAGTGGGGGATACGAGCCCCGAAGAAACATGGCTACTCTCCCTGAGAGTTTGCAAAGATACAGCGAACTGCTCGTGCATGCCACGTCCACCCTGAATCAATGCAAAGTAGTCTACAGGAGGCATATGTAGAGTCAAGGCCCGCTCCAGCCCATACACAGCCATCAGAGAAGTTGAAGGCCTTGTAGTGGAGCACATTTGAAATGCCTGCTAGAATCTGCTGATAAGGCTGAAAGAAGAGAGACTGCGCTGAGCCATCAGCCATACGAAGGCAAATGCTAAAGGTAGAGACAACCAGGTACAAACACAGAAACGTACTTAACGGCACAGGCGATTGAAGCGCCATATGATCGCGAATCGGGCGTGGCAACGCAAATACAAACACCAGGGTTGTGCTTGCAGAAGAGAGCGCGAAATGCAATGCATCTGTGTTCTTGAAACCACAGCCGCCTTTCGACACATCTAAGAAACTGACTATTGGTGCCAGGTGGGCTGCATGGATCGTGACATTCGATGACTTCATAGATGCTCTAGAGAAAGAAGATAAGAAAATCATTAAATATTTGAAAAACCTCGCCTGCGATGGAGTAAAAGAAGTGATAAAGAGAGTCTCACAAACTGATGCAAAGTAGTACCAAAAGATAAAAGAGACGTTGGAAGCCAAGTTCATACCAATGCTGAATGTTGACTATGAAAGGTACATTTTCATCCAAGCACGACAACAGACTGGTGAAACGATGGATGGGTTTGTTAAGAGACTTGATGTACTTATCAAACACTGCAAGTTCTGTGACTTTAGCGATGTAGAAGCCATGCGTCTCAGAGTCATTGATGGTTGTCTTTCATACATCTTCATGCGACACATGTTGAGAGCCACTCAATCTAGAGAAAATGTTAATGGCTGCAAGAGCAGGAGAACAAGTAGAGCGATAAGATGCTGATATGGAAGCTGGAACAGGTCTAATGAATCGGGGTTGATCATGAAAAGCAAGCAGAAGCACAAAACAGACGCACACAGGTCGATGTCTTTGAATAGGGAATGTGCTTCCAATATGGGTTTTAATTTCCCCATGAAGGTAAATGTCCTGCCATTGGACAAGTATGCAAAGGCTGTAAGAAAGAAAACCACTTCATAATGGTCTGCAAAGCGAAAGAGAAACAGCGTGCGTCACAGCGAGAAGAGAAATTGAATGTCAGAAGGTTCCAGAAGGATTCTTGCCACGCCCACAAGGCCAAAAGGCAACATCAGTTGCGGCAAGTGGAAACCAAGCACAGTCTTTCATCATCAAGTTCGTTGTATAAAGGCTCTTCAACGTCATTATCAAGCACCAGTTAAGCAGACGGATGTGCACTGATGAAGTCTACTATGAAATGACATGCACATGTAGGATTAGCTGCTTGCAAAAAAGATCAAGTCAGAAAATAATCACTAAAACGAAGCTACAAAACTCATTTGGACAGTGTCCAAGAATTACATTAAAGGTGGACGTTTGCCCCATAACCTTCATTATAGGCAGTATTGGGTTGATTAATATCATGCCAGTAAAGAAGTTTAACAGCTTACCTCCTTTGCCAAGCCTTACCCCGTCAAACAGAAAGGTATACACATGGGCTGCATCTAAACTGCTACAGAGCCAAGGGTCATTTACAGCAACCATGAAATACAAAACAATGTTGGTGCAAGTGCCAATTAATGTTCTTCAAGGAACTTCGATTGCATGCCTACTTAGCTTTGCCACTGCTGATGACATGGGTCTGATATTTCTCAACTATAACATCCGTGCTCAGTCTGAAATTGTGAGTCCGTTCCCATCATTGTTTCATGGCCTAGGAAGACTCAAGACAATAAAGATGCAACTTCATATAAATGAGGACATTCGCCCTGTTACCCATCGGCACCGCAGAGTTGCTTTCCACTTACAAGCAGCTGTTGAGAAAGAACTAGAAACACTGTTGAAACATGACCTCCTTGAACAATCAATCGGTCCTACACCGTCCGATTCGCCCATAGTCGTGGTGCCCAAAAAGACAGTGTAGGTGCAGTGCACATTTGTGTTGATGTGCGCCAAGCCAACAAAGCAATCGAGAGAGAAATATATCTTGATCCTCACGTAGTGGACATGATCATGCAGATTAACGGAGCCAAAGTTTTCTCCCGTCTTGACCTGAACAAAGGATACTGTCAACTGGAGCTGGAAAAAAACTGTAGATACATTACTACTTTTTCGACTCATGTTGGTTTGTTCAGATTCAAAAGACTGAGTTTTAGAGTATCTTTGGCTGCGGAGATATTTCAAGATGTTATTACCCAAATAATCCAACCTCTTACACATGCTTTCAATTACAGTGATGACACACTGGTATTTGGGACAACACAAAAGGAGCATGACAAGGCTCGTACACAAGTGTGCCAATTGCTTGCTGACGCAGGTCTCACTCTGAATGCAGCAAAGTGCGAGTTTCACAAAACCAGACTTAAATTCTTTGGGCACATATTCTTTGATGGGTAGATGACTCCTGACCCTGATTAAGTGCAAGCATTTTCATCTACTTGCCCTCCACAAGATGTAACAATGCTGCGATCCTTCTTAGGCATGGCCAGTTAATGCTCCAGATACATTTGTGACTTCGCTACAGTGGGTGTCCCATTGAGAGCCTTAAAAGAGCAAAATGTTCCATTCCAGTGGTCTCCTCAATGCGACCACAGTTGCAAAGGAATTAAACATACAGTTGAAAATGCAACGGAAATGGCCTATTTTGGCCCCAAGTTAGATACTGAGATCACAGTAGATGAGAGCCTGGTGGGGATGGGGGTAATCCTTGATCAACACAATGGCCACCCGAATGCCCAGAGACACATTGGGGCCTATGCCAGCAGAAGCCTGTATGAAACAGAACGTCCCTACTCGCAGCCGGAGAAGGAGAGTCTGGCTGTAGTGCGGGCTTGCAAATATTTTCGTGTTTCTATATGGGAAACGTTTCACTATTATCACAGACCACCACACGTTGCTTATTATCTTTGGCAACCCAAAAGCTAAAATGTCTCCTCGCATCAAGAGGTGGGGGTTGTGACTGCAGGAATATGACTATGCAATTGTATGCAAGCTGGGAAAAGACCAAAACCCTGCAAATTACTTTTCACAAGTACCACTACCTCGCCACAGTTCAACATCCAAAGCGGTTGAGGAGTACATCAACTTCATTGTGAGGTCCATCATGCCAGCAGCTCTATCCACTGAACAGATCATTGCTGCTACCAACGCAGATACAGACATGCTCATCCTCAAAGACCTCATCACGGCATACTCTTGTAGGAAAAATATTCAACCCTTTGCTGTTGATGTTGAATTTCAAAAAAAAAATTATTTACAGGATGAGGGTATCATCTTGAGAGGCTCGAGATTCATCATACCTGAGAGACTGAGACAGCAAGTCATTGAGCTAGCCAATGAAGGACATCGTGGCATTGTAGCCACCAAAAGAGCCTTAAGACGCCGAGTGTGGTTTCCTCGCCTAGATGAACGAGTTGAGAAACAGCTGAAAGCGTGCCATCTTTCTAACTGTTTATCTCCCGAGGTAACGCAGCATCCACTGACAATGTCTGACCTTCCTGTGCATGCCTGGGAAAGAGTTGCAGTTGACTTCTTTGGGCCTTTAAGTAACGGACATCATCTCATGGTAGTCATTGATAAGTATTTGCGTTTTCCTTTAGTAGAAGACCTATCATCAACAACACATGACAAAGTCATTGAGCAGCTTGATGACATTTTTGCAGTGTGGGGCATCCCCACTATTCTTAAATCTGACAATGGCCCGCCTTTCAATAGCAAAGAATACAAGGAGTTTCTCGTTCAACTCAGTATCAAGCGTCAAAAGAGTACGCCTCTTTGGCCCCAAGCCAATGGTGTTGTTGAAGGATTCATGGGTACCCTCAAGAGGGTAATTCAGCGAGCCTCAATGGAGGGAATTGATCTCAATCAAGCCATGTGTGAAGCCCTTTGGTCTTACAGATCTACTCCTCACTCCACAACTTGCTATTTGGGAGAGTCATCAGAACGTCCGCATTGGACATCAGATTGATCGATGAATGCCGATAAGGGTCGTGTAACAGACACTTCTCAAAAGTCACATATGCTGATCAATACTGACGCCCCCAGGAAACCGTCTTTGATAAGGGGCTGGGTACTGGTCAAACAGAAGCAGAAACAGAAAACAGACACTCCATTTGCTGTTGACCCTTTAAGAGTTGTGGCGTGCAAAGGGCACATGGGGACAGCGCATGATCTCGGAAAATCCATCACATGGGCCTCGTCACACTTTAAACATTTACCTCAATGTTAATGAGTTCCTGAGATCGCGAGCGAGGTGACCCCGTCTGAATGTCTAGGTCGAAATACTGAGCCTATGTCAATCAATCATTCAGGGGTTTATATAGCGCAGCTAATCGGCTGTGAGTGTCTCAAGGCACTGAGGGGGAAGGAGGGAGGGGCTACTAATCCGTCTGGGTGCTAGGGTTCAGTCGAAGAGCCAGGTCTTGAGATCCTTCCTGAATTGGGTTAGCGACGGCGATTGCCTGAGGTGGAGAGGCAGGGTGTTCCAGGTCTTGGCAGCGAGGTAGAAGAAGGATCTTCCTCCGGCTCTGGTCTTGTGGATCCGTGGGACTGTGGCCAGGGCCAGTTGGGCGGAGCGAACGTGTCTGGCGTGTACGTGGAATGAGAATGTCATCGGTGCCTGATCAAGGTGTATCTCAAACTACTCCACACCACCCGATCTGGCAGACCAGTGCTAGCACCTCAGTGACTCATCATGGAACTATGATGTTAATGTTGTCTGTACTTTTTATTTAACAAAGGAGGAGATGTCTAGGTTGTCGCCGTTCTGGGTGGACTCTAAACAGGTCTACACACTATTACATAGTGTGATGGGAGGTGTTAAGGTATGGTTATGATGTAATGCGTGCAGTGTGTGATCATATGTTGGAGAATAAAGATGTCTATTGCAGAGCTCTGTGTGTGGCATATTCATTTGCATGCTCCCGAGCTGGGGAGGATGCTACAAAACTGTCTATAGAATACACCTATGGATGCTAAACAGGGGCCTGTTTGATATGTACGATGAAGGAGCCCTTCATAGGAGTCCATGCTATAAGTCAATACATAGGGTAAAGGTGCAGAAATAACTTTGAGGCCATTTGAGAACAGAATGGTGGGAGTATATGTGAATGTTAGCTGTATATAATTTTTCACCAACACTTGCCATGCACAAAGCCCATGGTAAATCGTCAGTGGTGGCTAGCTCATATAAAAAATGGTGGGACGCAAAAGCGCTATTCACCATAAATGTGGAGCAGCACGACCGCTGGCACTTATCCTTTTCACAGGCAGGAACAGGAAGGACTTCCTTCCTGCTTGTGGAACAGAACGCCAACCAACCCTGGAGCAGCATTCATGCTGTGAAAGCAGCTCCAGGATTGGTGGGAGCAGGTTCACCCAGTGCTCATTTTGAGCCTGGTGGCCTGTGCCAGCAATCCCCAAGCTGTTTCACAGCCTTTGGATTGGTGGGTCATCAGTGCGCATGTCGGGCTGGCCGTCGCAAGTCGGCTGGCCAATCCGAAATGCGCCCTGTAGACCAGTGCTGCCATCTTGCATTTGCAGGAGTCAGCCCCGCTCCCACCCTCGCGCTCTAGACAGCGCGAGCTGGTGCAGTGGCAAATAAATAAAATGGCGTGGAAATACCATTTTATTTATTTGTGTTTGCCTGCTGCGTTCACAGCAGGCCGGCGATGCTCCTCCGCTCCTGAGGAGGAACCGCCCCTGTAAATCGTCACCACATAAAGAGACTTACTATAATGGAATGTTCTCAGGCTGCCTGCCACACGGCTCATCTCATGCTGATCTCCACACTGGCCTTCTTGTGTGGGTCCCTAGCACTATTTCAGCAATTGTTTTCTCGCTCTAAAACATACTGCAGTACACGCTCATACTAGAAAGCCTACACTTGAATAGATGTTTGTGCTCTAAAAGCACGTGTGTGCAAGGAAAGAACTGTGGAAAGGTCCAACAGGGCAAAAACAAATGATATAGAACAGTGACATACTATCTGTAAATGCAAAAACTTCAGAAGTAAGGAATACACATACTGTGTACTATTAAAGGTAGGATCTTCAAAGAAATTGTTGGAATAACATTCATTACATTAATTTATATAGACTTAGTAATTGGCAACTAAGAGGCAAAGAACAGTGACTTTAAAAGCAGAAAAACAGAATAATTGCTATTATTAATTTTAGTTTATTAACCCCTTCGCTGCTAGGCCTTTCCCCCCCTCCCCCCCCGTGCTAAGCCTTTTTTTGGCTATTTGGGGTAGTGCGCGCTTAGGCCCCTGTAACTTTTTAACCACATAAGGTATCCACGCCAAATTTGCCTCCTTTTCTTCCAACATCATGGGGATTCTAAAGGTACCCAGGGTTTGTGGATTCCCCTGGAGGGGTCCCAGAAATTAACCAAAATACAGCTAAATTTGGGGTTTTTGGGGAAAAATGCGAAAAAAGGGCTGCAAATGAAAGCGTCTGGGTTTTCCCTGCAAATGGTATCAAAAAGGGTTTGTGGGGCTGAAATCACCATTGTCCCAGCTGTTAGGAATGACAGACTTTTGTCAGAAAACCAATATTTTTACATAGTTTTGGCATTTTTCTGAAACATAGCCTATTTTTGCTATTTTTTGTGCTTTTAACCTCCTCGCAGTTAATGGTAGAAATGGTTATGAAAGCAATAATGGATCCTGGAAAGCTATACATTTTAGAAAAGTAGACAACATTCTGAATTCAGCAAGGGGTCATTTGTGTAGATCCATCAAGGTTTCTTTATGGAAAGTAACAGTTAAATATAGGAAAAATTGAAAATTAGTTGAAAAAACAGCCTTTTGTGTCAACGTTTTCACCTGTAACTTCTTCTAATTATGACAGCTCTTTGAAAGCAATATACCGTTAAATCCGCTGGACCTTACTGGTTGTGGGGATATATAGGACTTGTAGGTTCACCAAGAACCCGACGAACCCAGAGCCAATAACTGAGCAGCGTCTTGCAATGGTTTTTTATTATGTACCGGGTATATAGCAATTATTGTGGGAAAATGTATACATGGAAAAATCGGTATGAAAGACACCTATGCATTTCTGAAATGGGAACAAAATATAGAGTTTAGAAACAGTAGATATTTGCACATTTCCGAAATTGGGAATACTCATACTAGCATGAGAATTATCGGTCATTTTTTTAAATGACTTCTTTTTTACACAATGTTTTTCATTTGGAAGGCAGAATGCATCGAAAGTCAATAGGTACTAACAGTTGCTTTACAAATCTGAATTACCCTAAGTCTCCCGATAAAAATGGTACCTCACTTGTGTGGGTAGGCATAGTGCCCACGACAGGAAATGGCTCAAAACCCAACGTGAACACACCACATTTTGACAATGAAGAATTACCCTTTTTTTGCAAAGTGCCTAGCTGTAGTTTTTGAACCCTAACTCTGCCGGCACCTAGGGAAACCTAGCAAACCTATACATTTTTGAAAACTAGACACCCAGGGGAATCCAGGATGGGGTGACTTGACTGGCTCCCGCCAGGTTCTGTTACCCAGAATCACTTGCAAACCTAAAAAAGTGTCAAAAACATCACATTTTCCCCACATTTCTGTGTTGCAAAGTTCTGGAATCTGCGTGGATCCACAAATGTCCACCCGCCCCGCGATCCCCAAAGTCTTCCGAAAAAATTGGTACCTCACTTGTGTGGGTCGGCCTAGTGCCCGCGACAGGAAACGGCGCAAAAAACGCAAGGAGGACACACCTCAATTTCGCAGTGAAAAATGACCCTTTTTGGCAAAGTGCCTAGCTGTAGTTTTTGAACCCTAACTCTGCCGGCACCTAGGGAAACCTAGCAAACCTATACATTTTTGAAAATTAGACACCCAGGGGAATCCAGGATGGGGTGACTTGACTGCCTCCCCCAGGTTCTGTTACCCAGAATCCCTTGCAAACCTAAAAAGTGTCAAAAAAATCACATTTTCCCCACATTTCTGTGGTGGAAAGTTCTGCAATCTGCGTGGATCCACAAATTTCCTCCCACCCAACGTTCCCCCAGGTTTCCCGATAAAAATGGTACCTCACTTGCGTGGGTGGGTCAAGGACCCGCGACAGGCAAGGGCCCAAAAGCTATTGAGGCGACATCAAAATTACCTATCACAAACCAACCTGGTTTTGCATGGGGGTCCCATGAGTTTTGGCCCGGGGCTCGCAGCCATCTAGGGAAACCTACCTAACCCACACATTTCTGGAAACTAGACACCCGGGAGAGTCCAGCGAGGTATGGCTTGCGTGGGTCCCCCATCATTCTCCTACCCAGAATCCCCTGCAAACCTAAAATTTTACCGAAAATTTCACTTTTTCTCACATATGTGTGGTGGAAAGTTCTGGAATCTGCGTGGATCCACAAATTTCCTCCCACCCAGCATTCTCCAGGTCTCCCGATAAAAATGGTACCTCACTTGCGTGGGTGGGTCAAGGACCCGCGACAGGCAAGGGCCCAAAAGCTATTGAGGCGACATCAAAATTACCTATCAAAACCAACCTGGTTTTGCATGGGGGTCCCATGAGTTTTTGGCCCGGGGCTCGCAGCCATTTAGGGAAACCTACCTAACCCACACATTTCTGGAAACTAGACACCGGGGAGTCCAGCGAGGTATGGCTTGCGTGGGTCCCCCATCATTCTCCTACCCAGAATCCCGTGCAAACCTCAAATTTCGCTGAAAAATTCACTTTTTTCTCACATTTCTGTGGTGAAAAGTTCTGGAATCTTCGTGGATCCACAAATTTCCTCCCACACAGCATTCCCCCAGGTCTCCCGATAAAAATGGTACCTCACTTGTGTGGGTAGGCACAGTGGCTGCAGCAGGAAATGGCCCAAATCGTACTCTGGAGACTTCAAAATTACCTACAGCAAAACTACGTGGTTTTGGTGGGGGGCACCTGAGATTTTGGCCCCGGGCTCGGCGGCCATCTTGGGAAAGTACCAAACCCAAACATTTCTGAAAACTAGACACCCGGGGAGTCCAATGAGGTATGGCTTGCGTGGATCCCCAACGTTTTCCTACCCAGAATGCAATGCAAACCTTAAATTTAGCTGAAAAAACCACATTTTCCACATATTTGTGTGTGGAATCACCGTGCCGGCACAAATGTCCTACCACCCAGCGTTCCCTTGTTCTCCCGAGTAAAATGATACCTCACTTGTGTGGGTGGGCCAAAGGCCTGTGGCTAGGAAGAGCCCAAAACATAGGGATTTCGACTATAGCACCGAGAATTCTAAGCGCTACATTTTTAAATAAATACGTTTTTAGCTAATTCTGCTTTGGACACCCACACAAGTGAGGTATCATTTTACTCGGGAGAACAAGGGGAACGCTGGGTGGTAGGACATTTGTGCCGGCACGGTGATTCCACACACAAATATGTGGAAAATGTGGTTTTTTCATCTAAATTTAAGGTTTGCATTGCATTTTGGGTAGGAAAACGTTGGGGGATCCACGCAAGGCATACCTCATTGGACTCCCCCCGGGTGTCTAGTTTTCAGAAATGTTTGGGTTTGGTACTTTCCCAAGATGGCCGCCGAGCCTGGGGCCAAAATCTCAGGTGCCCCCCCCCCACCAAAACCAGGTAGTTTTGCTGTAGGTAATTTTGAAGTCTCCAGAGTACGATTTGGGCCATTTCCTGCTGCAGCCACTGTGCCTACCCACACAAGTGAGGTACCATTTTTATCGGGAGACCTGGGGGAACGCTGGGTGGGAGGAAATTTGTGGATCCACGAAGATTCCAGAACTTTCCACCACAGAAATGTGAATTTTTCAGCGAAATTTGAGGTTTGCACAGGATTCTGGGTAGGAGAATGATGGGGGACCCACGCAAGCCATACCTCGCTGGACTGTCCCGGGTGTCTAGTTTCCAGAAATGTGTGGGTTAGGGAGGTTTCCCTAGATGGCTGCTAGCCCCGGGCCAAAAACCCATGGGACCCCCCTTGTAAAACCAGGTTGGTTTGTGATAGGTAATTTTGATGTCGCCTCAATAGCTTTTGGACCCTTGCCTGTCGCGGGTCCTTGACCCACCCACGCAAGTGAGGTACCATTTTTATCGGGAGACCTGGGGGAACGCTGGGTGGGAGGAAATTTGAAGATCCACGCAGATTCCAGAACTTTCCACCACACATATGTGAGAAAAAAGTGAAATTTTTGGTAAAATTTGAGGTTTGCAGGGGATTCTGGGTAGGAGAATGATGGGGGACCCACGCAAGCCATACCTCGCTGGACTCTCCCGGGTGTCTAGTTTCCAGAAATGTGTGGGTTAGGGAGGTTTCCCTAGATGGCTGCGAGCCCCGGGCCAAAAACCCATGGGACCCCCCATGTAAAACCAGGTTGGTTTGTGATAGGTAATTTTGATGTCGCCTCAATAGCTTTTGGGCCCTTGCCTGTCGCGGGTCCTTGACCCACCCACGCAAGTGAGGTACCATTTTTATCGGGAGACCTGGGGGAACGCTGGGTGGGAGGAAATTTGTGGATCCACGCAGATTCCAGAACTTTCCACCACAGAAATATGAGAAAGTGAAATTTTCGGTACAATTTGAGGTTTGCAGGGGATTCTGGGTAGGAGAATGATGGGGGACCCACGCAAGCCATACCTCGCTGGACTCTCCCGGGTGTTTAGTTTCCAGAAATGTGTGGGTTTGGTAGGTTTCCCTAGATGGCTGCGAGCCCCGGGCCAAAAACTCATGGGACCCCCATGCAAAACCAGGTTGGTTTGTGATAGGTAATTTTAATGTCGCGTCAATAGGTTTTGGGCCCTTCCCTGCAGCGGGTACTTGGCCCACCCATACAAGTGAGGTAACATTTCTATTGGGATACTTGGAGAAATGCTGGGGGTTGGAAATTTGTTGTTACTTTCTGCAGTGTGAAAATTTGGACACAATAATGCAAGGAAAATGTCGCAGTCACATTTTGAGGTTTGCAGGACATTGTGGGTAAGATAACTTGTTGGAATCCACAAAGAGACATCACCATGCACTCCCATGGGTGTTTAGTTTACGACAAAAACTACAGTTGTTAGGTTATTCTTAGATGAAATGTACAGCTTGGCAGAGAGACAAAACAGACAAAGATTACTGCAGAGCCATCTATTCTTCAAGCACACACACATACTGGTTGGATTTGGCACGAGGGCGAGTGATGGTTCAGTATATAAAATTTTATTTACAAGAGATTTCACAAAAATGAAATGCACTGTCAATAATTGAAAGGACAAAAACCTGAACCAGTTACTCACAGCTCGTGAGCTGTAAAGCCACTTCAAGGCACCAACCGCTTTACAGGCCATTCACACACCTTTCATACATGATACCCACAAGACCATTCACACCACCAGGCACAAAACCAACACATTACAACATTCACCAAAAAGGACAAGGTACACCCTGCTTGACAAAAACAGAAAAGACATTTTTATGCACAACCACCTATTCCTCACGCACACATACATACTGGTTGGATTTGGCACGAGGGTGAGTGATGGTTCAGTATATACAGTTGTATTAACCAGAGATTTCACAAAAATGAAATGCACTGTTAATTGAAAGGACGAGAAACTGAACCATTGACTCACAGCTCGTGAGCTGTAAAGCCACGACAAGGCACCAACCTCTTTACAGGCCATTCATACACCTTTCATACGTGTGACACATACAAAACCATTCACAATGCCAGCCGCGGGCCCAGCACATTACAACACTCACACCAGCAGACAGCGCCATTCAAGGGCCCATCACTTTCACATGCCCACATTCCTGACACAGCAACCACACCAGCTCACGGATTGCGTTGAGTGGCGTATGGCTAGCAGTGTGTGTAGTGACCAGCAGCTAGTCACTACTCACACACCGCCAGCCAAGCGCCAGTCTACGTACACCACCAGCCGAGCACCAGTCCACACACACCGCCAGCCAAGCGCCAGTCCACACACACCACCAGCCAAGCGCCAGTCCACACACACCGCCAGCCAAGCGCCAGTCCACGCACACTGCCAGCCAAGCGCCAGTCCACACACACCGCCAGCCAAGCGCCAGTCCACGCACACCGCCAGCCAAGCGCCAGTCCACACACACCGCTAGCCAAGCGCCAGTCCACACACACCGCCAGCCAAGCGCCAGTCCACACACACCGCCAGCCAAGCGCCAGTCCACGCACACCACCAGCCAAGCGCCAGTCCACGCACACCGCCAGCCAAGCGCCAGTCCACGCACACCACCAGCCAAGCGCCAATCCAAACACACCGCCAGCCAAACGCCAGACCACGCACACCGCCACACAAGCGCCACTCCACGCACACCGCCATCACATTTAGGTTTTGTTTAATATAAATAAGAAAACACAAACAAATTGCAAATAAATACAAATCTACTAACACAAAATCTGAAACTAAATACACTACACAAATGCCAACCTTGAAACTGAACAAAAAATATTAAACAATAGAGGCCAGGCAGTTCACTTTACCACTCATGGATGCTCCCAAAAATTCTTTTGCGTGTGGTACATTCTAAAACAAGCAGGCACACACAGCCCAGGGTTAGAAGGTCACTCGGGGCAGTACATACGAGTCTCCTTCCGCATACCTCTTCGCCAACAGACTCTACATCTCCTACTGGGAAAGTCTTTTGAGGGTGTGGGAGGAATGTGATCAGGAAAGTGGCGATCTTTCAATCTAGCAACATCCTCCACCACTCCAACTCTAGGAACACTTGCCTGTTCCACTTAAAACAAGGCTGCCTATTACAGACTCCTGAAACTTAACAAAAGTCATCTTTGACTCAGGACAAGAATCCTGGAACACAACAAAAGCATTAAAGGTTGCCAAGTGGAAAAGATGGATAGCCAACTTCTTATACCAAATGTAAGCCTTACGAAGAGCAGCGTAAGGTTCCAACCTCTGATCTACTCTGTCAACACCACCCATGTGCCTATTATAGTCTAAAAGGCACACAGGTTTGCGCACTTCAGCAATGTGACCCCAAACAGTCACAGGTGCAGTGCTTTCATCATGGATGGTAGTCAGCATGTAGACATCTCTCCTGTCTGAAAACTTCACAGCTAGAAGCTCCTCGCAACGCAAAGCACTGCACTGTCCCCGCACAAGCTTTTGGCAAACAAGTTCTTTTGGGAAACCTTTACGGTTAGAGCGGATTGTGCCACAAGCAACAGTGTCCACTTTGGCCAATTCCCTGAACAACCGCACACCAGTGTAGAAGTTATCTACATATAAATGGTGGCCTTTGTTAAAAAATCCTCTACCAAGTTCCCACACAATTTTCTCAGTCACTCCAAAAGTGGACGGACAACCAGGGGGTTAATCCTGGATTCCTTACCGGTGTACACCCTGAAATTAGAGACATATCCAGTCCTACTGTCACACAGCATATACAGCTTAATTCCATAGCGTGCCCTCTTACTAGGAATGTATTGCCTAAAAACCAAGCGGCCCTTGAACAACACCAAAGACTCATCCACTGCAATTTCTTTCCCAGGAGCATAGATTTCAGAAAATCGATCAACAAAGTGATCAATGACAGGCCGAATCTTAAAAAGACGGTCACATTCAGGGTGATCTCGTGGCAACGCTAAACCATTATCGACAAAATGCATCATCCGAAGCAGAAGCAAATACCTATCACGACTCATGACTGCCGGAAATATAGCCGTTGCCATCAAGGGACTAGTAGACCAATATGAAGACATTGATGTCTTCGTTAGCAAGCCCATCAAAAAAGTTAAACCCAAGAACTTCTTCATCTCTTCCAATTTGTGGGAGTCCACCGGGTAGCTCTAGAGTGGGGCTTAAGGCTGGCACTGTTGTCCCTCAAAAACTGTTCGGCATACAAATTATTCTGCTCAACAATCTCTGCCAAAAACACATCGTCCATAAACAACTGAAAAAAAATTATCGGCAAAAAGTTTTCAGTATTCACTCTACACCCTGGAACACCAGTAAAGTCTGGCAATGCCGGCTGCACCATGCCTGGGGCAACCCAGAGGTCAGCACTTTCAACGGGAAGCCTTGCAGCCCCAGGCTGCAGCCCAGATGCCTCTTGCCGCACTACACCAACGGGAAGCCTTGCAGCCCCAGGCTGCAGCCCAGATGCCTCTTGCCGCACTACACCAACAGGAAGCCTTGCAGCCCAGATGCCTCTTGCCGCACTACACCAACGGGAAGCCTTGCAGCCCCAGGCTGCAGCCCAGATGCCTCTTGCCGCACTACACCAACATGAAGCCTTGCAGCCCCAGGCTGCAGCCCAGATGCCTCTTGCCGCACTATCGGCACATCAATGTCCTCCTCTAACACAGGCACTTCATCTGCACTAAGAGTAGCTTCATCCGCACTGAGAGTAGCTTCATCATCCGATGATTCCATGTGGAGAGAAAACTCACTGCCTGAATCGTCCCCTGCCTCCTCTGCCTCAGATGCAGAGTCAGTCTCTGAACCATGGTCAGAGGAAGACTCAAAAAGCATACCAACAACCTGCTGAGCAGTAATCCTGCGGCTAGCCATTATCCTTACTAAGAAAGGAGACTGCACAAACAAGTCAACAACAACCAACACTGTGCAAAGCAAGCAAGTAAGTAAAAAAATGTGTGCCTTTATCACAAAGATCTATATACTCAAAAACTATACGATTCACTTACAAGAGACAGCTACACTCACCAGCACCTACTCTGCAGAGACACAGCAAAAACCAACGATATCCCACTAGAAAGCAAAAAACAAAACCAATTACTTACAATACAACAAAATACACATCGAGCACAAATGCAAAAAGTTTTTGACACTCAAAAACAGAAGCCAAACATACTGCTATTATTACACCATTCGCAAAAAACACATTCATGCAAAGAAATAAAACTCATTTACATTGTACAAAAAAGTCTCTTACCAAACACATGCAACTACGCAAACAGTAACGAAACCTCAACCTGGAACAGTCTAAAGAGCAAAAGCCTTGACCTAACAAAAAAGGAGAAATAAAGCATTACAATTGCAATTCACAAGAAATAAAACAACATTATAACACGCTATGTCACTACCCAAATGGGGGCAGAAAGGCCAAATACACCTAAAAAAATATATGTCCCCTGGAAGCGGCCAATTTATTTATTTTTAGATACCTGGCTCTAGTGGCTATTCTACCCTCCACCCCCGGGCCAGAAATGCCATAACATGCAGGTGATCTGTCCCCAGGGGGGGCAGAACAGTCTTTAAAATTATTTAGGCCCATAAGGAAGCGACCCTTGGCCAAGGGGTCGCTTCCATTTAAAATTTAAAACTCTCCCTGGTGTCTAATGGGGTTTTCTGCCCCCCCCTGGCCAAATACACAAACCGATCTGCCCCCAGGGGGGTAGAATATAATTTTTTTTTTAAATGGCTCCTGAAAGCAACCCTTGGCCAAGGGGTCGCTTCCAATTTAAAAAAAAAACAAAAAAAAAATCCCTGCCTCTAGTGGGCTTTTCTGCCCCCCTTGGGTCCAGGGGTATCTGCCCCTGGAAGCGACCCTTGCCCAAGGGGTCGCTTCCATTTACATTTACACAAAATCCCTGGTGTCTAGTGGGGTTTTGGCAGAAAGGCCAAATAAAAAAACCGATCTGCCCCCAGAGGGGGCAGAATATACTTTAAAATGATTTGGCCCCCCAGGAAGCGACCCTTGCCCAAGGGGTCGCTTCCATTTACATTTACACAAAATCCCTGGTGTCTAGTGGGGTTTTCTGCCCCCCCTGGGGGAAGAAAGGCCAAATAAAAAAAACGATCTGCCCCCAGCGGGGGCAGAATCTACTTTGAAATAATTTGGCCCCCCAGGAATCGACCCTTGCCCAAGGGGTCGCTTCCAATTTAATTTTTAAAAAATCCCTGGCTCTAGTGGGCTTTTCTGCCCCTTCTGGGTCCACAAACGGCCAAAAATCGGCCGATCTGTCCCCACGGGGGGCAGAAAAGTCTTTAAATTATTTGCCCCCTTAGGAAGTGACCCTTGCCCAAGGGGTCGCTTCCTTTACCGAAAAAAAAGGAATCCCTGGTGTCTAGTGGGACATTCCTGGTGCACGATCGCGACGCTGTGCGCAATCGTGCACCAGGAATGCCCTGCATTGAGACATCAAGATTTGGGCCCCCCACCCCACCGCACCAACAAACACTCACCCTCCCTCTGGACGCGCTGGAAAGAAATGATTTCCAGCGCATCCAGCGCTTCCTGATAACGTCGGCGCGCGCTGTGCGCGCCGACGTCATGGGAAAGCGTGGGGGGGCCGGGGGTGGCAGCGGAAACTCTTCCGCTGCCATCCCCCTATGTGGGGGCAAGATCGATGCCCCAGGGGGGGAGCGCCAGCGCTTCCCCCAGGGGCTGTGCTCATGACGGAGCGGTTCCGTCATAAGCACAGCCCAACCGATGCTCATGACGGAACCGCTCCGTCATGAGCATCGAAGGGGTTAAACTATAATTTGTTGTTTTAGCCAATTATGTTATATGCTCATTAGTCTTAATCAGTACATTGCTAGAATAGAATGTTTTTACATCCGTTTTTCCTTATGACACCTGGTGGTCCACCAGTGGTTTAGAAATCATGGAAGCAGATGTTCCTTAATTGAATGTTGGTTATAGGGGGAGGTAAATATGGTTCTGTATGCAGACAAACAATACTACTCAACGGTATAGGACTTGAGGTATGAGGATTTCCCAGACATTCCCTTAAACTTAAAGGATGGTGAGTTCATCCAATTAACCCTTATGAGATGTCACTAGACATGATAGAACAGCATTTCGCTCCTAAAGTACAATAAGATATAATGAGCTTTGTGTGCTAAGGGGACTGTCAGTGACTTGTGAACTTGAAGTGTGTAATAATTCACTTATTAGGCTCCGATTGTTGGGTACACAAATTAAAAAAGAGCAGGTATTAGCCAAGAATCCGATCTTGGATGAAACAATTCAAATAGCTAGAGTAGTAAAACCTATAGCTATGTGGCTTAAGGAAATCGACTCTCCATGAGGAACCAAAGGGAATAGAAGATTGCTCTGAATGGTTGGCACTGGTGGTTTAAGCATATAAATTGGAAGAAACCTTTTGGGTGTATGTTGACCTTCGAGGGCTTAATATAAATATTTGGGTTGACGGATAAACCCTCCCTAACATGTCAGAGATGCTGAGTGTAATAGGCGTGGAAAGGGTATGTAGTGTGCTAGGCATATCTGTGCTGTACCATGAAATAGATTGAACCAATGAGTAAAGACTGCTGGCTTTATTTTTAATTCCTTTATGTGTATATTGGTATTGTAGGATGCCATTAGGTTTAGCCTTTGCAGCTAATCCATATCAAAGAACTATGTGGAAAGTTTTTGCCGGTGCCTCATAGGTACAATGCTTCTAGCATGATATTTTAAAAGTAGAAAAATCACAAGAAGAACAAGATAGTGTTCAAAAAAGTCCATAACAGATTAGAAAAATCGGGATTTAAAATAAAAAGAGAAGAGTAAGTTGAGGGTAAAAGTTGTTATGAACTTGTTATAAAATGGTATCAAAACAAAAGCAAGCATAATGAAAGCAATCGCAGACGCACAGCAACCTGATAATAGAGAACAGTTGAAATCCATTCTAGGGTTTGCAA
Source organism: Calotriton arnoldi (assembly GCA_963921515.1). Taxonomy (NCBI): domain Eukaryota; kingdom Metazoa; phylum Chordata; class Amphibia; order Caudata; family Salamandridae; genus Calotriton; species Calotriton arnoldi. The sequence continues at coordinate 284,492 of CAWUFW010000324.1, forward strand.
AGTATTATTCCAAATGTATATAAAACTTTGGAGGCATTTTAGAGCCTATGAGGATCATAATGAAAAGGAATGTGCCATTTGAGTGGAGTGTTCAGGGTGAAGAATAAAAGTACAGCTATGCCAACCACAATAAAGTATTTATATGTGAGAAGAAAAGCCAACAACATAGGTTGGGAGCAATGTTACCACTAAAGCAGAGGGACAAGAAAGGTTTGAAGGAATTGCATCTATGTGACTAAATGGAGCAGAGTTATCATAGTTATATGAATCAATGCCAAAGCATATTGTTGGGAGATAAAGAATTTAGACATTTTTTATAGATTAACTTTTAGTGCACATATTTGAGTGTGAAAAAGGATTAGAGGGGACTATAACCCCTAAAGTGTGTCTGAGTTGATCTAATGATATCTTTCGGTGTTCATCAGCTCCTATGTTCCTGTTTCTCAAATTATTTTATCCTATTATGCCCCAGACATCTCCCAGCAGGAGATACCAAGCATGTACCATTTTGTGAAACCTGACAAGCGTGACACATCCTTGGGGAAATCTCCTACCCACAAGTATTTTTCTGTCAGTAGTCCTTTTCACCTGCTCTAACAATCACATAATTTATACCATAATTAGTGACATCGCAAATTGCATCATCAATATCAGTGATGACATCACCAATTAACATCATCAATGACTTTAACATAATGTCTATTTGTAAAGCGCAGGTTCACCCCAGAGTATCTTGGCGCTGAATAACAGATGTTTATTGTTACCCAACTCAACTGTACTCATTTTATCAACCTCAGAAGGACAAAAGGCTGAGTGGACTCACCAGGATGTGAACCTGTGACCATGAGGTCGAACACAGGCCCCTACAGTGGTTGCATTAGTCCACTATGCCACCAGACCCGGCGTTTTAGGGTTCAGTTATAATGTACAAAAAACAAAATCAATGTCCAATATGTGCAGGACATTTTCTGACAGAATGTGGTGAACATTTGTCAATTTTTCCTCTCCGCACCACCATAGTTAGCATGGTGGACCAAAACAGGAAAATAATTTCCCTAAATAGGGCAGCCTTTCCAGTGGATGGCAGGGGCAGCAGAGACCCCATCTTTGCTGGCCCAGTTGCAGCCGTATGCAAACTTCCCCGCTACGTCAAAGGACTTTTACCTCTGAAGCAGGTTCAGTCACCATGGTGGATGCTGCTCTGGGAGAAGAAAACTGTTACAGCAAATCCGTCATGCCATAGCAGCACAACAGGTACTTTTATTTTTTCCAACGACAGGCTTCCAAATCATGCATCCGTCGTGGGAAAAAACACCAAGCATTTGCAATGCAATAGGTCTTGCATTTGCGAGAGTTTAAGCTATTGGCATTGTAAATGACAATGCCTTTTATTTATCTGTTTTGCTAACTAACACATAAATAAAAGGCATTGTCATTTACAATGGCAATAGCTCAAACCTGTAGAAGAGCAAGGGATCCCCTCTGGAGAACAATACAGGTCTGGGAGTAAGAGGGGGACTAAACGACCAAAAAGACCAAAAACACTCCCTTAGACCTATATTTCTTTAACTAGCGATTGAATCTAGCATGGGTAAACAAAGTAAACAAACATCGATGTTTATGACATTACATCAAGATAATTTTTTATAAAAACTTCATTGTTATCATAAGTTTCTTATTATATTTTTCTTAAATGCAAAAATGTCAAAATTATGAACAGATAGAAACTTTTTTTGTCTTTTTCAAAAATATTCTTTTTTATATACATACATTCAACCAATAATATAAAAATATGTACAACCTGGAAAGTTCCCTAATTGACAAATCTATTTCTACTCATACATACTTCACATACATCCCCATACATACAAGACACTTATGCACATCTGGAATAAACAGGAAAAAAGATGTAAATCATTTCCAGCAAGGTGAAAAATATATAAGGTCTGGACACACGAGGTCGACGCGCGTTTCGGTGGGTTAACACAGAACGTGAACCACCTTCTTCAGGACCTTGTCCAAGGCGAACACAGTGACAATCAGGCAAATATACTTAGGGAACAATTTTCAGAAAGCAGAATACCAATAATTTGGACCAGAACGATGAAATAGATGATAAGCGATGGTAATAGTTACTTAAATCACTAAGAATGAGCAAAAGCTCACAGCTGGTCTGTTTAAATATTTTCCAGAACCTTTGCGGGGATGGAAGTCCACCAATAGTTTTCGATTGGTTTATTATTCTCTCACTCTATTGTCAAACTAATTGTAAAGGCATAGTATGCCTAAACCACGATTGGCAGCATCATCAAATGTTCAAAAATACTGAATAGATAAAATAAATAAGGAGGATGCCTGATAATCTCGATGAATGCCCGCAAAATGCTCCGCGTCCCTGACGGCCATAGCTCAAACCTGTAAATGCAAGACCTATTCAAAGAAGCGGCCGCCATTGTCCCGGGCATCTCGGAAAGTGAAAGCACGCATGGCGCGGTGAATGTTGCAGGAAAGCATGTCCTGCCTGCAGTAGGAGAAACTCATTAAAGAAAGTAGTGCTTACAGACTAAAAAAGTCGTACCGTGTAGCAACCGAAGTAAAAGGGCCAGTCCTCATGGGAGGTTACAAATAGAGACAAGGCAGTACTAAGGAGGGACTAACAAGCCTGTTAACGAATCAGAAGCCAGCATTTACAAAGGGCAATGACAAATATGGGCGGAGAGTGGGCGAGTATGCCATACTCCAATACAGCATGCCGCAGAGCAGGGCATGCGCTTCCCTGGCTCGACCTAAAAACAATGTCCCCAATATGTTGTGAGTTTTCTATCAGCTCTTGGAGGGGAAACGGCCACTACAACGAGGCCGTTTCCACGCCTAACCATAACCACGCATGCATTACAACGCATGCGTGGTTACCACGAATAGCCTTTACCACGCATACCTTTACTACGAGATACGTAGTAAAGGCATGTGTGATAAAGGGGAAAATAAAGGGGGGCTTAGGGGGGAGGGGGGTCTCCCCACCCCCAAAAAAAAAAGCGTGGGTTTAAAAAAGGGGGCTTGGGGGGTCTCCCCACCCCCCCCCAAAAAAAACGGAAAAATCCGCACCTGTTTCCGTCATTTTCAGTTAAAGAAGAAAAAAGATGTGGAGGCAATCGGCGTCCTTAGAGGAAACGGAAAGACACTTCCGCTTCCTCTTAACGACGTAAAACGCAAATCGGAAGTGCTTGGAGTGGAGAGGTGAGGGGGTGGTGTCGCGCAGGGGTAAATTTTAAGGGTACATTTTTAGAGTTAATTTGTAGGGATCGGAGATATCCTTTAACATGAAAATGCCATTAACATACATAGTTTAACCACGAAAATCGTTGTAAAAGGATGCGTGTTAAAGGCATTTTCGTGGTAAAGGATATGCGTGGTGATGGCATTCGCGTTGTAACGCATGCGTGGTAAAGGCATGCATTGCAACGGAATGCGTTGTAACATCATACAACCCTCTTGGAGGACAGTTGTGCTTTTTCCTGTCTGTGATCACCATGGTTCACATGTTGGGACACTTCACATGAAAAAAGCCAGTATACATGGCATTGAAGGGACTGTGCTAAATATGGTGTCCCTTCTGGCGCCACCTATTTCAACAGTGCCTCCACCAAAAGGGTTTTCCTAGTCTCAGAGTTTCAGGAAACAGAGAAAGGGGTATGAGAGTTTGGATTGAGAGAGGCTGGTAGAAGTTCCATTGCTCGTTCCACCTCAAAATGAGGCTCCAAGTCTCTTTTCACTTCATCTTTGTAATTTATTATTTATTCTGAAGTTTTATATAGCGCTGGCCACACCCGAGGGTATCGGAGCGCTTTACAACAGTCATACTACAAATGGTCCCAGAATACAGTACTAGTAACGAACATATCCGGAGAGTTTCCGCAGGTTGTGTAACCAAGGGGCATTGAGGACATTGGGGAGCCTTCGCCGAGTGTCATAGTCTTGGGCAGAGCTCCTCTTTCCTGGAGTAGAGTCCTCAGCGTTTCTGCGGCTCCTGCCCCTTCGCTAGGGAACGATCTAGGAAAAGGTTTTTGAGCTGTCCTTTGAATTTTGCATAGGAGGGGATGGTTCTAATGAGGAGGAATAGAATTCCAGATTTTGGGCGCGTTGCCCGCGAAGGATCGGGCCGCGGTTTTTTGTTTGCGGGCCTTCAGCGGGATGAGTAGTAGTGTGTTCGAGCTGCTGAGGGACCTGGTCTGACCGGCTTTTTTGAGTTTGGAAGCCAGGTATTCCGGTTTGCCTGTGTGCAGGGCTTTGTGAGTGAGGCAGGCTGTTCTAAAACTAGCACGCATTTTGACTGGGAGCCATTTTAGTTCTCTGAGTGCGGGGGAGATGTGGTCGAATTTCTTCACTCCTGTGACCATTCTGGCTGCTGCGTTGAGGGTTGTTTTGAGGGGAGCCAGGTGTGATTTTGATGAACCTGAGAGGGCTGCGATCCCATAGTCTAATCTAGACAACACCAATGCTTGGGTGGCTTGTTTGAGGTCTTTGGGCGGGATGAAAGGTTTTATTTTGTTCAGTAGCTTCAAGTTAAGAAAGGCGCTTTTTGCGGAGTTCTTAATGTGTATGCTCATGTCTAATTTCGGGTCCAGGGTGATACCTAGTGAGGTTACCTTTGAGCGCATCGATCGCTTTTAGCCATTCCGCGATTTGGGGGTTCTCTTCTTTGTTAGAGATGAGGAGTATTTCAGTTTTGTCCTGATTGAGTTTTAGGTGATTACTTGAAAGCCAGTGTTGGACTTCTCTGAGCGTGTCATTGAGTCTCTGAATGTCCTCATTGGAGGTGATTTCCAGGTAGATCTGAGTGTCGTCAGCATACAGATGGAAGGGGATGTTGGCTTTTCTAAGAAGGTTGGTGAGGGGTTCCATGGAAATGTTGAAAAGTTGCGGGGAGAGCACTGAACCTTGGGGGACTCCCCTGCTGACCGGGTGTAGGTCGGACGCAAAGTTTTTTTTTTTTTATTCTTTGGGTGCAGTTGTGAAGGAAGGAGGAGAACCAGTGTAGGACCACCTCATCTAGACCTGCCCTTTCTTGAAGCACCTTGGTGAGAAGTTTGTGGTCGACCGCGTCGATGGCTGCCGATAGGTCTAGGAGCAAGAGAAGGCAGCATTGGTCCGCATTGAGTGATTTGTGGATGTCATCAATGACATTAAGGATTGCGGTTTCAGTGCTGCGACCTTTTCTGAAACCCGATTGGTGGGAGTCGAGAAGGTTGATGCTATCCATGTGCTGAGTTAGCTGAAGGAGCACGCATCTTTCCAAGGTTTTGGATAGAAGAGGTAAGTTAGAAACTGGTCTGAAATTATTCAGATCTTTTGTGTCTAGGCCAGGTTTTTTCAGAAGTGGCGTGACTTGACCGACTTTGAGGCAGTCTTGAACGACTCCGGTTTTCAGGGAGCTGTTAATAATCTTGCACCAGAGCGGGGGCAAGGGAGAGTTTCAGCTTTTTGGTCAGTTGTGGGGGTGGTGGATCTAGGGCGTGGGAGGAGGGATTGGATGTGGAGATCAGTTTGACTATCTCTGCTTCCTGTATAGGGATGAAAGATTTCCAGGATTTTGAAGGGGGCTTGGATGCGTTGTCATTCGTCTCAGGCGAGATGCTCCTGCAGTGGGGGGTGATGTTGATGTCCAGTGAGAGCTCAATCTTGTTGGTCTTGTCCTTGAAGAAGTAGGCGAAGTTGTCGCAGAGCTCTTTGGAAGCCTGCACTGAGGAGGTAGCGGGCTTGGAGGTTTGTTGTCTAATGATGTTAAAGAGCTCCCTGGGCCTGTTTTTTGCGTTGTCAAGCGCGGTGCAGAAAAACCGAGGTTTTTTCGTTCTGGATGTGCTTTTTATACTTCCTACAAGCTGCTTTGAGTTGCTCGCGGAGGAAATCGGAAGGGTTGCTTCTCCAGAGTCTCTCTGTGGCTCTTAGTTGTCTCCTTTCGGAGTTGATGTCAGTGTTAAACCATGATCTTGAAGGAATATTCCTGGTTTTTTTTAGTTTCAGGGGGGCTATTTGATCAAGAATGGACGTCATATTTGAGTTGTAGTGCGAGGTGAGTTCGGTTGTGGTGAAGTGATCAGAGGTGCTGGGGAGGAGCGAGCAAATCTTTTCCTCTAGGTCGGCTAGGGGAATCTGAGTTAGATTTCTAGACCATTTGGGGGGGTCTTGCGAGGGGGGCTGTAATAGAGCCTTTTGGTTGATGTGGAATAGTATGTTGTGGTGGTCGGACCAATCCACGGGGAGGACGTGATCAATCGTAACTGCGTCTCTTTGAGCAATAATGGCATCTAAGGTTGCTCCTTTATTGTGCGTTTCTTCTGAGCAGAATTGGGTAAGATTGTTGTCCTGAAGAAGATTGTTTAGGGTTTGAGTTAGTGAGTTCTTTATATCATTCCAACGTTGGTTGAGGTCTTAGGAGGATCAGATTGTTTGAGTCACCTAGTGAGCAGTGCGCAATCAGGTCAGAAAACTGTTCCCCGAATGCGGATGTGTTGCCTGGGGGATGGTATAGAAGATGGCAGAGTATTGCTCTATTGTCGTGTGTCTTGATGTTGGCGGAGAGACATTCAATGGTGCTGTAATTGAAGGTGTTCATTTCCTTAATGGCAATGTTGTTCTTATGTATGATTGCTATACCTCCACCTCTTTGTTCTTTTCTGTCCTTGTTGATGATAGTAAAGCCTGGGGGCACCAACATATCTAGGTTTGGTGCAGAGAACTCATTTAGCCAGGTCTTGGTGATGAACGCGATGTCAATGTCATGCGAGAGGATGGTTTCTGCTAATTCTGTTGCATGTTTGGAGGCTGATCTGCAGTTTATGAGCATGCAATTGGTAGTTAATAAACTGTAGCACCAGAGGCCGATTGTAGACGTCATAACTAAGTAAATGGCAAATATCCATGTTTGCCTTGTGAAATAAAGTAGGCTGTCAACCATCCCGTACTGAATACTTGGGAGCATTAGTACTGAAGGTTTCGTTTAGCCATACATAGTCACTAGGCTGTTGATGTATCGGAGTGAAATTACATTTGATAAATACAATGTTCACGACAATTTTAAAAAAAGCCAGTAAAACTTCAATATGCAAAAGTGAATCAGTTCCCACCAAAGTACTGAAATATATCTTTGCTCTTGAAAGTACACCATTTTGCAATGTTTTTAGATGTCATGTTAAGGTACGCAAATGTATATCACATATGGCTGCCCAAAGAAGGGTTTCCTAGCGCGCCTGTTGAATAAGTGGAAGACAGCAAAACTTACAGCTAAAACAGCCAGGTCTTAAACTGCTTCCTGAAACTAAGGTGGTTTGAAATGTTCCGTAAGTGGATCATAAGTTTATTTCATAAGCTAGGCGCTAACACACGGGAAAACCTCTCTCCCTGTCTGGCTAGCTTAAAACGTTCCAGTCACTGCCAGATTGAGGCCCGCTGATCTTAACCTGGTGGGGCGGCACGGCTAAAGCAGAAAAAACAAGCTAGGCACACCCACTTTGTTGAGGACTCGATGAGTCCCGTATAATGCCTTAAATTGAATTTGCTTCTCCACTGAGAGCCATTGTAGATTGCAGAGCTGATTCGACACTCAGTGTGTTCTTAGCGAGAGACATAGCAGAGTGAGTTTTTAGCAAGAGACATAGCAGACTTTCCACCGCATTTTGAATAATCTGCAATTTTTTTTAGCAGACCCAATTGAGTCTAGATACATAATGTTACAATATTCTAGGCGCGTAATGATTGAAGGCCTGGAAGATCATGTTCTGAAGTGATGGAGAAAAGAAGCCTAAAGTGAAGAAATCGTCTTCAGGCTTGTTGATAGCCCAAAGCAGCAGGATGGCAGTGTTTTAATTTGTGGCTTAAAGGACTCCATATTGTCAACCCAGACTCCCAAATTCTTAACTACAGGTTTGGGCTTGCGGTTCCGGGGAAGGTCGGAAGGGAGCAGAATGAGGCAGAAATGAGGTCAGAAACGAGCATAAAGAGGCAAGATAAAGGTGAGAAACGAGCAGAAAGAGGCCAAATCAGGGTCAGCAACAAGCAGAAAGAGGCAAATAGAGGTCAGAAGTGAGTAGAAAGAGGCAGAATAAAGGTCAGCAACGAGCAGAAAGAGGCAAGATAAAGGTGAGAAACGAGCAGAAAGAGGCCAAATAAAGGTCAGCAACGAGCAGAAAGAGGCAAAAGAAAGGTGAGAAAAGAGCAGAAAGAGGCAAATAGAGGTCAGAAGTGAGTAGAAAGAGGCAGAATAAAGGTCAGCAACAAGCAGAAAGAGGCAAGATAAAGGTGAGAAACGAGCAAAAGAGGCCAAATAAAGGTCAGGAACAAGCAGAAAGAGGCAAAAGAAAGGTGAGAAAAGAGCAGAAAGAGGCAAATAGAGGTCAGAAGTGAGTAGAAAGAGGCAAGATAAAGGTGAGAAACGAGCAGAAAGAGGCAGAATAAAGGTCAGCAACGAGCAGAAAGGCAGAATAAAGGTCAGCAACGAGCAAAAAGAGGCAGAGTAAAGGTCAGCAACGAGCAAAAAGAGACAGAATAAGGATGAGAAACGAGCAGAAAAAGGCACAATAAAGGTCAGAAACGAGCAGAAAGAGGCGAAATAGAGATCAGAAACTAGCACAAAGAGGCAAAATAAAGGTCAGAAACGAGCAGAAAGAGGCATACCTGCTTCTCTGGCCTAAGATATAAAATTACATGGTCCGCAAACATTTTTAATTTGGCCATCCCTATTACGAGGGCCTTAATCCCCTCATTCTCCCGGATCCGAACTGCCAGAGGCTCTATAAAGAAAGTGAATAAGATTGGAGATAGAGGAGATATCCTCCACTTTGAGACGAAAGCCTCTGCCAGGGTGTTACAAAAGGACTGAGAGCAGTCCTTGAGATAATAGGAGCTAAAAGAAGTTAATTTTTTGATGACTGAAAACAATGCTTTGGAACAGTTAGTAGCTGCTTTGGTCTTCGTTGTGAAGTATGCAGTTTTTTCCTTACAAATCTGCACCTTATATACAGCTAGACAGTTTTTATCACTGGCTTTTTCTGATTCACAGTAGGCAGAACGGCATTTTTTTTTCTGGTCCCTGCAGTTCTGCTTCAGGATCTTAAGATCCTCCGAGAACTATGGGGGCGAAAAATTATTTCTTTTTATCCGCGGTCCTTTCACTAGTTTCACGGTTCTTTGTTCAGAAGGTAGAAGCCATCTATAAATCCTTCCCCATATGTCCCATGGACCTCGTGGCTCCACTAGCTTCTCCTTCTACTGCTACTTTGGCAGTAATACCCTCTATCTCTCAGGATGAGCTTCTTACATTGAGCACTAAGGTCAAATCAGGTTCCCCTCTGGATCCTATGAGACCTGCCCAATTTAGAGACTGCTTACCGATACTTCTCACGCCCTTGTGTCAAATGATCAACCTTTCTTTCACCACAGCGGTGGTGCCTTCGCCATGGAAGCAAGCAAGGGTGATCCCCTTGCTGAAAAACCCTCATTGGACCCCACTAAGCCGGAAAATTTTCGACCTATCTCTCTCCTGCCTTGGGTCGCTAAAATTGCTGAGGCCCACACTAATAAAGTCCTTTCGGGGTTTTTGAACAACAGCGGTATCTTAGACCGCTCCCAGAATGGTTTCCGCCCCGGTCATAGTACCGAGACGGCGCTTTTAGCAGTGAGTGAACACCTGCGGACCATTCTGGATGAGGGACAAACTGCGGCTCTGATACTGCTCGATCTCAGCGCCGCGTTTGACACGGTCTCCCATCGGATCCTCCTGCATCGCCTAGAGGAGGCGGGGGTAGTGGGTCTGGCACTGGATTGGCTCCGGTCCTTTCTGTCTGACAGAGCTTTTCAGGTCTCTGCCCCTCCCTTCCTCTCTCACACCCATTCCATTAAGCAGGGGGTTCCTCAGGGCTCGGCGCTTAGCCCTGTTTTGTTTAACCTCTACGTCCAACCCCTGGCGGGAGTGGCGCGGGACCATGGCTTGACCATGGTTTCCTATGCTGATGACTCGCAGCTGGTGGTGGCCCTCTCTGATGACCATTCTCGGGGCACCATGCAATTCCGGAACGGGCTAGAAGCAGTCGCACGCTGGATGACCACCAACTGCCTTCAACTTAACGCCAACAAGTCAGAAGTGCTGTTGGTGGGGAACGACAAGGGGCTCTGGAGTACGCAGTGGTGGCCGGCGTCCTTGGGCAGAGCCCCCACTCCTCAGCCGGTGGTAAAGAACTTGGGGATCTGGTTCGACTCTACTCTTGGGTTTCAGGAGCACACCAAAAAGATTGCTGGTACCTGCTTTGGACTCTTAAGGGGTCTGAGGCCTATATTGGGTTTCTTTGACCCAGCCACACGCCAGCTGATAGTACAGGCGACTATTTTGTGAAGATTGGACTATGCCAACTCATTGATGTTAGGCGCCAATAAGGCGGAATTGAATCGCCTTCAACGAGTCCAGAATGCAGCCGCTCGAGTCCTGCTCAGGCTCCCAAGATCCTGCTCTACGTCGGGTGCTTTGCGGCGCCTTCACTGGCTACCCGTTCCCAAGAGGATCGAATTCAAGGCACTTTGTCTGGCCTTCAAAATACTAAAACTTTCATCCCCTGAGATTCTATCTAATTTGTTGGTCCCCTATGTTCCCGCACGCCAGCTGCGCTCCGCTGGACAATTTCTGGTCACGGTCCCCGGGTGAAGCGCATCAGAGCGGGGGGCCGGTCCTTTCGCTGTCTTGCCGCTAAATTGTGGAACTCTCTTCCTGTTCAGATTCGCCGCTTAGACTGCCTGTTACGCTTCCGCAGTGCCATCAAAACTTACTTGTTTCCTACAGTCTAGCCCCTGCTCTCTACCGACACTGCTATCAGCGCCGGGATGCCCCTTTGCTGGGGCAGCTGTGCGCTTTACAAGCTTACCTAACTAGAGCCAGAGATTGAGACACACCATCTAGCCACTTGGTGTACTGAGAGGCTGCAGGACGAGAATTATTTAGCCATAATGTAAACCCTTGGCTTGGATTTTATGCCATGCATGAGAGGTCGTCCATACTGGACGAGCTGGGGGATCCTGACCAGCATGTACATATTGGAGCTCAAAAAGAACAGCCCTATGGTCAGTCCACGTTAGAGGTTTTTATGTTACCTAGAATAATATTGTTTGAAAAAATCCCATGGCCCGCTACATGATTAGGACCTTCTACCAACTGAGACAAGCAAAAGGCTGACATTGTAGAGAGGAGAGACATGGTATCAGGATCAGCTAGTGCCACTAAATAAAAATTAAAGTCACCTAAGACTGTAAGATCGCTTCGCAGAATATCAGCCTCCAAAAGATTGCCTATCTCTTGGGCAAAACTGCCCCGTGGTCCTGGAGGCTGGTAAAGAAGAATCCCTTTTAGAACCTGATTTTTGGACATTTCAACATGAAAGAAGGAAGCTTCACAAATGGGAGTAGGTAAAGATGAACAATGAACCATAAGATCAGATCAATTAACTTTTGGTATGCCACCGCCCTGTTTACCAGAACTGCCTTTTCCTCAAATTGAAAAGCCCTGTGGAATGGCTGTAAGCATTTCTGGGCTTAAGGCAGCATCCGCCCAGGTTTCTGTAATGAAAGTAAGCAAGGGTTTGTAGGTGTCCATAAAGAGATTGAATTCTAGGCAATGCTAAACTGATGTGATGTGATGTGATGTGAATAGGTACTTGTAAAGCGCGCGGCTACTCTAGTGTCCCGGCGCTGAAAGGACCACGCGACAGACCGTATGCACTAAAACAGGTAGGCCTAGATCTAATGTTGGAATAGCCAGGTTTTTAGTTGCCTCCTAAAAGCGAGGAGATCTTGCACCCGTCTAAGAGAAGGTGGCAAGCTGTTCCATAGCCGAGAGGCCACCACTTGGAAGGAGCGACCACCCATGCGGGAGAACTTGGGGATGGTCGTCATAAGCTGTACTGAGGACCTCAAAGCCCGTGCTCTTCCTAATGTAAGAGGCCCCCGTATCGCGTAGGGCCTTAAAGGCCAGGACCAGAGCTTTAAAATGGATCCTCTTCCGGACTGGCAGCCAGTGCAAGGATTTCAGGTGGGGAGTCATTCGTGCTCTGGGACCCACCATGAGAATAGCTCTGGCCGCCGCATACTGGACCACCTGCAGGCGAGATAGTCAGGGAGGCCCAGGTACAGGACGTTGATGTAGTCCAGCCTTGATACAATCGGGGCCTGGACTACAGTCTTCCGGGAGCAGGGGAAGAAAATTCTTTAACATTTTTAATAGCCTAAAGCAGGTGCCGGCAACAGTTTGAATCTGCGCCTTCATGGACAGGTCCCCGTCTAACTTGACACCAAGGTTCTTCACGGTGCTTACTGAGGTTACAGGGGGGGACATATCCTGTGACCACCATTGGCGCCATGCTTCAGAAGGATTGGGGCCGAAGAAAATAATCTCCGACTTCTCTGGATTGCACTTCAATTGGTTACGTCTTAACCAGGAAAACACCTCTGACAAGCAGGCGTTTATCTCACTGCCTCTAAAATCGGCCCCCTTGTCACAGGTTAACAACAATTGCTTGTCATTGGCGTATGATACTATTTTTGCGCCGTGTTCCTCAGCTAGGAGCGCAAGGGGGGCCATATACACATTAAAAAGTGTCGGGCTCAGGATCGAGCCCTGTGGTACCCCTACCTTCATAGGGGGGGATTAGAGCCGCAAAGGGAGGGGACCATATTGTTTGCTGACGGCCACTTAAAAAGGAGGTGAACCACCTGAGTACCGCGCCACCAATACCGCAGTCCTGGAGCCTTCGCAAGAGTCGGTCGTGGGGCACGGTATCAAAGGCCGCGGAAAGGTCCAGCAATACCAGTACTGCGTTACCCCCTTTGTCTAGTGACCTAACGTTAACAAGTGCACAAGGTATCAGCATACTAGGTTGTGGAGAAAGACCAGGTGTGGAACGGTTAGAGTTTGAAGTGCATTATTGATGTGAGTGCCTAAGGTATCAAAATGAAACCCACAGGCAGAACAAGAAATGTCTTCTTGAGCAACCTAAGAGGTCAAAACGATCACACCTTGGATTTTTACCTATACTGTTAATTGCCATCATGGATGCACGTGAATAGGAGAGTCTATCGTTCTGATCTCAGCCACAACTGGCAGCATGTCTGGCGCTGTGCGCAGTCTGTGCGTGGATGGGCACAGACGGGCTTGCCTTTAATACGTCTTTGGCGCGCCCACTGCACGCCCACTGCACGGACACACTATGCGCTGCTGTAAATGGGCCACCATACCCCAAAGGGTGGGACCAGAGGCGTGGCATGTTCGCGTTAACTACGATGAGCCGAATTAAAACACGGGCGGGAAAAAGGAAAACGTAACCAGGGTCCAGCAACCCCTGAATTCCTGTACCAGGCTCCCTTCAGGAAAGGAAAACTACTGGTAAAGAAAATGTCAACTAAATAAAAGGTGAGGGTAGAAGCCTTCAAATATGGCCCCCAACAGGGCTGGGAGCCAGGCACCACCCAAAATCTGGCATAGACTGCCTACAAGGAAATGAAATCACCAAGCAGATGTGGGAAATCCACATGCTGCAGTTAGCTCGGCTCAGCTTGGAACCAATTGCGCAACATTCGAACTTAAAGGTTTTGGTCAAAGGGCAGTTTCATATGTTTACTAATTTAACAGAGGCTCAGGAACTCCTGCAAAAGATTTCTAATTGAGTATAAACACAATGTCTGGTCTGTTTGCCAGTCTGGGTATTGAATTAGGCCAATGCTGTTTGATGATGTCATGGGCTGTTTTGAGCTAGGAGGTTGAGATCCTATATGGCTTAAGCAGGGTTTCATCAGGGGTGTTGGAGGTTGCGGAGGGTGGGTAGCATGTCCACTAGGGTACAACAACATGGCACCACGGGAGGGTTGCTGCTGCAGCGAGAGGGGTAATGCGGGTGATTCCCCTACCACAGGGGTTAGGGGCTTTTGTTTGGGGGGGTGCACTGGGTGGTTTCAGGCTTGGGGGGTGGGGGGAGATCCATGGGTGGTGGGGAGCACTTATGGCAAAAATGAGCAGAATTATATTAGGTAATGAATTTTCAGCAGCATATTACGTGGGAAAGTTACTAATAAGAAAAGGATATATAGGTAATGGGTCTTAAAGCCCGATTTATTTCCTGCAATGTCAATGGTGTCAAATAAGTGGAAGTACGGGGGTTAATTAGATGGTTGAACTGTTTTTCTCCAGAAGTTTTGTTTCTACAGGAAACCAAGCAATTCTCCGAAACTTTTTATCCCGAAGTATTACTCAAAGGTCTATTTTGCCTCAGCTGGTTTGGCTGTAAGGGGAGTTGTAGTCTACATTGGTAGAGAATTGGACTGGTTGTCTCTCAAGTTATTAGAGATCCCCAGGGAAGGTGGATTGGCTGAAAGTCAGTGTAAATGGTAATGTTTTAAATTTGGTCAACTATTACGCCCCATTATTTGATGAACCAGATTCAGAAAAACAGATTTATAATGTTGCTTTGGGAGCTGTGGGTCCAATAATTTTAGGGGGTGATTTCAATTTTATTCAGGATTTAGTATGGGATACATCTAATAAAACTAAAAAACAATTAAAGCCCAAAACTAAAAAGAAAGTGGTCGATGCGCTGAAGAAAGACTTTCAACTAATAGATCCATGGCGCAGGGATCATTTGGGAATGTCACAGTACACTTGCTTCTAAAACCGCTTTCATACAGCTTCCCGTATTGATTATTTTTTAATTTCTCGTTCACTTAAATGGGTAAGCTCAGATATTTGGGCTGACTCATTTTCTGATCACTCTTTGGCCACCATTAAAAAATAAAAATTACACTTTTAATTTTTTTCTGTTTAAACACCCGTTTTTCTTCAAGGAAGCCGGGTTGCATTTCAAGAAAAAATACTGCATTGCTTAAAATGCAATCTCAGACATGCTGGTCTGCTCCCCACAGCAGGCCACCAACCCTGTGATGGCTGCAATTCCTAGTGGAGTACGTGCTAATGGTTGGTTCTGTCGAGTAAGGTAGAATTACTTTAATACTTATATTTTGTCCTGACCACTGGGAAAACCAATCAATGATATATAATTCACATTATATACCATACAGACTCAAAAAACTATGAGACTAACACAGTGGACTCAAAAAAGTGAACAATATATTATCAGTCATATTTCGTATAGCACAATACATATACAAATATATAAAAGCACAAGAAAATTCAACACCGTATATCATTGCATACATAGATATGTGCTGTGTACTCAACATAGACCAACATTTAACATTTACAATACACATGGAGAAGGAAAGAAAATCTTGCTCGACAGAACCAACCATTAGCACATACTGTTCTAGTCACCCAGGTTCTGTGAGATACTGGGTAACCCCATTAATCTTTAATGGGCAATTCCTAGTGGGTCACAATTTGAGACCTACCTCATTAATATTCATGAGGTAGGTCGAATTGTGACCTACTACAAATCGGTAATTTGCAAACCGACCTATTAGTACATAGGTCCCTTCACAAATGACCACATTGGTTACAACAATACTGGTTGCAAATTGCGCCCAGTATATTGTGAGCAGCTGTACGTACATCTGGCCCATAGTTCTTACTGAGCATTGCTAGGATTGCATGATTCATGTGTCTAAACTTCAGAGTTACTGCCAACTTCAAGAGTAGGCCTTGACTACTCGGCTATGCTACCACTGGAGGGTCAGGGGTGCAAAGGGCATACTTAGTTATCCAGCTGGAGTGCACTGGTGTCTGTAGCCCACGGACTCCAGTGGTAAATGTCACTACCCACCACCCCATACCCGGTACAGTCATAGGACCCACACACACCGTGGCCAGTCCAGCATATGTAAAGGAGCCGATTTAAAGCCTTTTAGTGGTCTTGATTATATATAGCATACAATTTGGAATCGATTCTGTATTAGGTTAGAACGGGGTAGTTGAGCCATTTCAATAGGTTATTTTTCTGTTGCTTTAAAGCACTAGATGAAACTAAGAAATAAATACCCGCGCATTTGTTTAACTTTTAGGTGAGTGTTGCACACCACAAAAATAAAAAATTGAAATAGAAAATAACCATCAGAAGTATTCATTTGTTTTTTCATGTGACACATTCCCTGCAATGTTAAGTGACGAGGACGGCCTGTGATGCCATAGAATCACCTACATGCATGAAAAATAAATCAGTCAATAAGTCAGGAAAATTCAGTGGCTGCTTTTCTTTTCTAGAAATCTCATGCAAAAAACAAATTGGGAATAAAGTTATGAAAAGTATTATTAAACACACATATTTTATATTGTAACATATGGAGGTTGTATAGAATAAATATGAACATGAGTCAGAGGATATCATTTTCTCCTTTATGAATACATCAAGTTACGGTCTTGCCCGTTCACTTAGTTAGTTTAATAAAAACGTGCATTCTGCAAGCACTGTAAGGATGCATATGTCCAGTAGATGGCAGTATAAGGCTGAGTTCTCTCCATTGATTGTTATAGTAACTTCCGTGTTTTATGGTGTCTTGACTGAGTGACTGATTGCATGCGATAGTGGCAACCCATGTGTTTCTTAGAAGTACAAGTAAACTGCTCATATTGGCAAATCTTCCATAGACATTCGATTTTTAAGGCAAAAAAAGAAACTGCAAAAGATGCTCTGCTAATAAACTAATATTCAGGGCTTTAAGTGGGAAAAATAAACTGGGGGTGCTCTAAAAGGGGCGGGGCAAACCTCAAAGGGGTGTGGCCTATCTCAGTAGGGGCGTGGTCTAAATAAAGATAACTAGTGTAGCAGTACCCCCTGCTCTGACAAGCCGTCAGCTCTAGGACTCCTCAGAACCCGCCCCCGCCCCCCCCACCCCCCCCACGTCGTGTGTGTCAGCCCGGCTGAGACAGCTTCCCGGGCACACACACACCGCCGCACCCGAGTACTTCACAGGTCTTTAAAAGACCATTTGCATGTTAATGATTCTTTGTCGTTTTTTCACCCCTTCTTAGGGCAATTGCACAGCTCAGCACCAGGATCTGCATTTAAGAGGTCGGAAGGGGCAGAGACTGCTAATGAAAAAAAGAGCAGTGTACAACCAAATGAGCTTCTGTGTCAGAAACCAGAGACTACAAATGCAATCCCTAAAAATAATTCTGCACCACTGAGCGCCAATACATATTTGTTGCAAAGTACCTACACACATGAAAGGGACTGCCAGTAAATGGGTGGAGCCTCACACAATCAAGGGGTCAGCCTGTGGTTCAAGAATCAATCCCAGGTCATCTCTCTCCCGCTTTGAAGCACCATCAAAAGATGGTGGTTGCGGGAGGGACAGAGAGACTACGTCAGGTAGGAGGGCCGAGAGGGAATTCCAAGTTCTGTCATTTTCTGGGGCCATGAAACCTGCAAGTGAAAGAGTGAGAACGGAGAAAATGAAATAACCACTCTCCCGAGTCATAATTAGCCCCCAAAAATGTAATCGCTTAAAATAAAAGTGCACAAATGATGAGTAACAGTTGTTGCAAAGTCCCTGATTAGATACACGTTGCTGCTGCTATGAGATTGCAGCCTCACCCACTACGGTATTTAGGCTAGGGTTCAGGATTCATACACAGGTCGTTTTTCTCCTACTCGGGAGCAACGTTAAAAGATGTTGCTGTGCCCAAGAAAAGAATGAGTCTTGCTAGCTTTAGGTGCAAAATAATGAAGTATAATTCCTCCTGATAGTTGTCAATCAATTTAAGGAGTAACTTAAAGCATATTTGTTCCTAAGTGGTTAACCTTGATGTGCCCAGGCCTGCCGATCCGCAAGCACCTTGATACCTTAAGTATGTGTGTAACAATAGTCCAAGAAAAAAAAAAAAGAAAACGGACTTCCTCTGCGAGGCCCGAAAACAGAGCCCGATAGAGACCTGTTTCGAGGCCCCCTAAAAATAACTGCCGGTGCTCAGACCCGGACAGACCCGGCCCACTTAAAGCCCTGCTAATATTCGATTTCGCCCAGCTTCTATGATGCTGGTAGTATTGTGACATAAGGGTATATCCTCTCTGCAGTTTTATATAGCGCGAACTCGACCCGAGCGCTATACATGAGCACCAGTTACATTACACAAGAACACATCATTTTTTTGAAGGCAGAGGAAGATTAAGTGATTTGCCCAGAATCACTAGATGTTTTGCCGACGCCGAGACTCGAACCTGGTTTCCCATGTCCAATGTCGGCAGCTCTGGCCGTTACGCCACATCTTCTCTTTCTCTCGCTAATAATGGTGAAAAGGACACAATTTGTCTTTGTATTTGCACAAAAAAAGGTTTAGAGGATCTACAAAGCACTGTTCATCATGGGACATTTTTGCTTGACCTCTGGGATAGCAATGAGTTCAGAAAAGTTATTGACTAGCTGTTGGGCTCTGTATTCACATTAACTGGTTAATAGTTTCATTGTTTACTATAATGAGACCCATTTTAATCATTAATTAAAATAATGCATACAATATGCAAATTCTGGTCGAACTAGATGCATCTCCTCGTCAGGTGACTTCTACCCAGAAGTGTCTACAAGACACAGGGAAGTTGAAGTGCCACAGCTAGTTGTAACTGAACAATGTGATAACTGAAGTTGTGCCTTTTGACATTCCTGGGCAACACAATAACGCCTTGTTCTGAAAATAAGTGCAGCGGTTTATAAAATACTTAATAAATATTAAATTGAGGCCATGTGCTGTTTTCTGGGCCACAATATCTCTACTGTCCCTAGAGATTTCTTTCTTGGATACACTACTTCCATTAGAGCCCCCAACTTGGTAGAGTGGGGAGTAGTACTTTCGGCTCATTTTCCCAGCTAAGAAATATAATTCACCTGATTAATCAGCCAGTGAGAGTAGTGGTAGTTGGTGCTACTGTGAATTAAAGGCTTGATTACCCGAACCTCCTTTATCCGCTGGAAACTTCTATTGTACAGAACTCAGAAGAGAGAGAGGTCCCTGGTCTTTAGAGATGGGCACATGTTGCAGAAGCTGGCTGTGGCTTCAATTGTTGCTGCTGCTGTTGCCCTAGGAAAGGTGTAATTTGCCTGAAAAGCCTCTTAGGAATCATGGCTGTGACACTGAGACTGCCTTCTACTTTATACTCACTTCACTTAGGTTCTAAATTCATTTCCCTTCCATTTTTTCTACATAACAGGGCGTTTTGTTGGTTGAATGAGTAAACTCTTATCAGCACTTTATTGTAGACCTCGGGGATTCTTCGATTTCACAGTTTTGAGTTTATATCAAAATCCCTTATTTCAAAGTCTCTGCTGCCACCTCTGTTAATTGGGGTTCACTCTGATGCAACCAGTGTGGGCATTCTTTAGCACGCAGAGGGATTACAAAAAATAATGTCTCCAGTTGGTGGGAAATGCGCTGAGAACAGGTTCTGCTGCCTGCCCACCTTAAGTTTATCTTTTCACTCTAGTGAATTGCCCTCTTCCTTCTCATGCCATTCATGTGGTTTCTGGTGTCCTGCCTGTTGAACGCAGGAGGTGTGTGGTGCATGGTATGGCCTGGAATTGCCTAGCTGGTTCTCCATGGTCCTCCAGGTTCCCTGGGAGCGGGAACAGACTGGGAGAGGAACCGCCTGGCATTTTTAAAGTTTTGGCAAAGCTGAAGCTCCTGCCATGGTCTGGAGTGCCAATGATTTACCCTCAGTTGTGTGTCTTGGGCGGGGACTGCCGCTTCCAGTTTCCCCCGCTACCTAACACATTTTTGAAAGTTAAAACTTTGGTAGGGTTGTATGTCAGAATATCGTACGCAGACATATCATCTCACATAAATATTGTGTCCTAAATATCGCTTACAAAATACTGTCCCATTATTGTACATTTTCTATTATTAACTCCAGCGGGCGATCTTTTATAATATGACATTTAAGACAAGATATTTGAGTCAGACGAGACCCTGATAGCAATATTCTGGTCACAGATATTTGATAACAGACCGCTCGCTATCTTCATTCAAAAGATTTTTCTCATTAGTTTTCCATTAGTTCCCGGGTGCTGACCAGAGCGTGGTCCTGAATCCACGTTATTAACTGTATGAAACAAAATTCATGTAATGATATTCCGATACCACATTGCCAGAGAGACCTCTTTGGATCACTGCCATTACTGGAGTAG
This sequence comes from Calotriton arnoldi, assembly GCA_963921515.1. NCBI lineage: Eukaryota > Metazoa > Chordata > Amphibia > Caudata > Salamandridae > Calotriton > Calotriton arnoldi. The sequence goes on from CAWUFW010000324.1 coordinate 304,646, forward strand.
AACAGAGATCCCCTGGAACAAAGGCTCGACTGCAGAAAAGCACTGCACCAAGGTCTAGCGAAAAGACAGCCAAGCAGTGAGAATGCTACCTAGGGTCCCTAAACAGAGCTGTATGCCCCCAACGCTTCTCAGATTGCTTCGGCTGCCATTACTAAGAGAAATCTCTCCAGTTGGGCAACGTAATTCACACGTGTATTTGGTCCATGGCAGCACTTCTTTAAAAAAACGCATCTGATTAAAACCTATATCCGTTGGAGGGCATCTGACGGTGCTGTGAAAAACCTTTTTACTGGAAGGGGAGATCCTTTGCAATGCTTGGAATCCAGGGGTAGAAGAAGTTCCCATTGAAACTGGAAGAAACAAATCTCTTAGGATTTAAAAAGGGAGTAAAGTTGTATGTAAACTAGGCGTCTTGAAGGAGTAGGGAAGAGCCCTGCTTGCATGGTCTTAGCGCAAGGGTGTAGCAAGGGCCCCTATGACGCAGGCCCACCCACCATTTAGTGGGCCCCCATCCACCATAAGCCCTATGAATTTCTGTGGCATATTAATGTCTCAGGAGCCTCTCACTACATTCTGCAGGGGGGGGGGGCATCATTTTGCGTTACAGCACTGTCTCAGCACTTGGATACCACAAAGTGGCTTTAGCCCTACAGAAATTCAAAAAAATAAATAAATATATTCAAAAATAAATAAAGAACGAACCATGGCACCATTGACAATATCAGGGATCACAGCATCAGTTAGGTGTTTGGATAAAAAAAAATATTAAAGTCCAGGCTTACAAATTTCGAAGTTTTTCATTGTTTGGAAGTTTAGATACTTTGTTGCTTTAAGGTTTGAATCCCATTGCATACAATTAAAGCTGGTAGATCGAGATGGTGCTGGGCACATTCAGTTCGTCAAGATTGATGAAATGGAAAACAATCTATCAGTTTTGTATCATAGGGATCTGAGCACTAAGAGTGGAGGGACCCCTGAAGACACTCCAATCAAACAACCCTCAGCAAAGGTTTAAGTATATTTCTGGGGCATCACACCTTGAAGTGCTGTTTTAAACACGTTGCAATCCATTGAAGTCTTTGACTTCCTTGTATTTACACCTAGAAGATTTGTTTACTTTTCTGGTCTTAAAACTTTAATAAGTATTGGCAATGCCAATAGGTCTGGCTTTAAGGGAATGTTGTATGGCAACTTGAAGGTTTACATGTAAACAGCATGGGAATAGATATGTATTTGTTTGGAAGCAAAGATCTGTAGAATAATATTGGTGTAGTTTAAAAAATTAAGTGACAGCTGCACTGTCAAGCCAGACCTAAAAATCCATGTAGGTTAATTAGGGTAATGATTGCCCTCCTTCCCTCAGTGCTGCTGCCAGATAAAAACAACATAAAATATCTAAGACACTTTAATAGCATTCTAATGTCATGTGTGTGCCCCTGAAAGTTCAAGCTTAGGCAGCTAGATAAATAAACAAAATGATCCCAGCTGTCTGGAGGGCAAGCAATTTTTTGTGGAAGCACAAAATGTCTGCCCAATCAAAACATGTACTCCTGGCTCCCAACATGTGGGCAGAGCCAAAACCCCTCTCTAGTGATGCTCACATAATTGTCTGGTGACAGCTGTGCGGTCAAGCCTGACCTTAAAAAGGGATGAACTGGGATAACCTCGGTTTAGCTTGCAACTGATAACAACTCTTCTTCTATTAGCTCTCTTCATTCAAGTATTCTTTTCATTCTTTCTTTCATCAGTCTGCAAAAAAGCATGTGTGAAGACAGATCCTTCAGCTCAGTCGTGTCAGCCTGATATAAAACCTGATCATCTTCTTACAAGACTTAATTAGGGAAACTAAGGCCCAACTGGCAAAAGAATTGCAGACAGTTTGCCATTTTCTGGTTTACAGGACTGGTTACTTTATTTCTGTGACTGTCTGTAGGTTTCTGCACTAGTACTTCAGCAAGTTATTCTGTATAGGTGATTGGCATTACTTACTCACTACCTGTAGTCATTGGGATGTTATGAAAACTCAGTGCTCTAAAATACCAATTTTAGATGCCAGACCTTTATAGTGTACATTACACATAGCTGCATGCAGTAAAGATGAGGTCCTCCTGAAGAAACACAGCTGGCTTGTTACAAGTATAGGACGCACCACCAGTGTCTTGGCATCCAAAATCAATTGAATTCACTGTGCGGCTCCCCCTCATTGAAGACGGCACAGTGATTTTGCAGTTGTTCTGTAGATACTTTAACCACATCAGCCCTTTATATTGATCATCCTCTTATACCCATGATGTGGGAGCTTTGTATATTTTAACATTTTCCGGCATCACAAGCTACTGAAGAAAATGCTTGTGGTGTCCATTTTACTCAAAATTTCTGCACACAGTCCTTTGAGAGGTTCGCTGTTGTTCCTTCCTTTTGCCAGTTCATTTATAGATGATCACACAAGGACATTACTGCTGCAGGCTCTCCAGACTGTGAGTACCATCTTTTGCAGGTAGGTGCTGGGGTGGTTGTAGACTTTCCACCCCTCCATGCACTCTGGTCTTGCTGCAACTTGTGCCTTGCGGCTGTGCTTTGAATTGTGGCTTGGAGCGCTATGTCCCTGACAATCCCAGATTTCCACATCAACCAATACATTACTCTTTCAGTCTTCTTTCCATGCCTCATTTCAATCAGATAGAAATATCCTTTTGCAATCTGGGCATGAGAAGAGTTTTGAGATTGTACATCAGCCACTCCACGGAGTTCAGGCTATTCCCAAGCTACCTTTTTTAGCATGTTTCTGGCATACTCTCATCAGGCACTATTGTGTTTTCTCACTGAAGCACTGCATTGTGACATTGCCAACATGCGATTGGCGGCCCTCAACAAACCCCTAAAATACGTAAACAAACTGCTACAACATCCAAGTTATTCCCCTCCTATCGAATGTGCATGCTTCCTCTAACAGAACTAAGGCATCTTCTTGCTTTCAGCAGTGTGTGTCAAGAACTAATAAGGGCCTGCAGAGGCAGGGCCCAACACAGCCTCCCCAGTAACACTAAAACCACTGTGCATCCGAATATTGCTTTCAAGCTCTACCCAAGAACTAAGCTCAGTCGTTATTCTATTTTGTTTTGCAAAAACCTACACCTGAACCAAAGATGGAAATAATAGAAGACAATTTTAATCGAGTGCCTTGTGAGGAGTTTCAGGATGTCTTAAGCAAAAAAGGAGCAGATACGCTTCCTCTACATTGCGAATACAATTGTGTCACTGAGCTAATGGCAAGTGAATTCATTCCTCATGGAAGAACAGATCCTTCAACTGTCAAGCAGGATGAAATTCTGTGCCAATAAATGAAGGAAAACTTGGAGAAAGGACTTTATTAGGCCCTTTATTTCACCCTCTTGTGCCCCCATCATCTTTGCATCTAACATGAATGGGGAGTACAGACCAAGTATCAAACCAAGAATTAAATGCCATTCCAAATAAGGAATCACCCTCCACTTATTCTCATCTTAGTCATGCTTGACCAAGTCTAGACCACAAACATTTTCACCAAATTTGATCTGCAGAGAGCTGGCAAGAATACGAGAAGAGGACGAATAGAAGATAGCCTTTAACACACGGTATGGCCGCTTACCTTTGTAACGTTCCAAAAGCATTTCACTGTTGCTGTCAACAAATTTTTTCGAAATCTTCTAGATGTTTATATGGCATCTATTTGAATGAGGCCTTTATACACTCCGAGCCTCTGGAAAAACACTGTGCTCATGTTCGAGAAATTCTCACCAGGCTTAAAAAATATTCATTATATACCAAGATCAAGAAATGTTTATTTGAGGTATCAATAATCTTCTTTTTGAGCTTGGAGAACTCTGGACAGTGCATCAGAATGGATTCCTCCAAAGTCAAAGCTGTGTTGGAATTGCCAATTCCCTGAACAGGGAAGTAAGTAGAATGAGAAGTACTAGGTCTACCATCGGAAAAGGTACAAGAGATGGCAATGAAGTGGTGTCATGAGCCTCCTGTAGAATGGCATCCAGTACAAAGGAAGACGCCCAAACTTGTCATTCGATACATTTAGTGGCCTTGACTTAAAATGTCAATATAAAAATTCATCAAAACGTGTGATATGCACAAGCCAAGATTTCTCATGTACTTACCGCTGGTTTGCTATACCATACCAACTCCAAATCAACCATGGAATGTGATGTCAATGGACTTCATTCTAGAAATGCCTCCTTCAGACGGATATAGGCATCCAATCAACCATGGAATATGATGTCAATGAACTTCATTGGAGAATTACCTCCTTCAGACGGATATAGGCATCCAATCAACCATGGAATATGATGTCAATGGACTTCATTCTAGAAATGCCTCCTTCAGATGGATATGGGCATCCAATCAACCATGGAATATGATGTCAATGGACTTCATTCTAGAATTGCCTCCTTCAGACGGATATACAACATTATTGTTAGTGGTGAATTATTTTTCTAATATTTCATTGCCCACACCAAAAACTACCTACAGATATATAACTTGCTGGAAAATATTTGGTCTCTATTTTTCATTTGCATGGTCTGCCAGAGAGTGTTGTCACGGAAAGATGAACGCAGTACATGGCTCTTATCTGGAAAGAACTGATAAAAGACGTAGGGACTAATATATTTTTATTTTTAAATTTTCTTTATTAACATTTCAACAAATACATCGCACAGTAAAGTTTGAAACATCAGGCACAGAGAGGGGATAGGGAAGGGGGAGGGGGAAGAGGAGAGGGTCTCGCACAGAAAGTGCGTCAAAGAAAGGGTCAGGACCCTGTATATAGCGCATTACACATTTCCATTTCCATTATTGCCCACAATTCCGCATATGGCAAAGCAAGTTAAACACAGGATACCACCCACTCAGACATCGCAAATTATTCGTAGGAACGCATTATCATATATTAGTGGTTCAAAGGTTGGTGATGCTACACCACTGGCGTTGGGAGCTTGTGAGCGCATGAATGAAAAGAATGGATCCCAAATGTCTTTCGGGAGTGACTGTGTAGGCATCATTTCCCAGAAATGGGCCAGCTGATCCTGGCAATAAGTGGCATCTCGCAGCCAGGTCAAGACTAGGGGACTGCCTTCCTCCCCCAGTGCTTGGCCAGGTTACGCTTAGCTAATATTAACAGCATTGCGATGAGACGGCGCGAGGTAGATGGCACCGCCTTTACATACCCAAGGAGGGAAACCACTGGGGTGAAGGGAATTGAATGTTCCAAAATTTGCTGGAGCGTGCAGTGCACCCCGCGCCAGTAGTCTATGATTAAGGGGCACTCCCAGGCCAGGTGCAAAAACGAGGCCTGAGGTGCCAGTTAGCGCAAACAGCTAGCCTCTTCGCGCAGTTCCAGCCGCTTGAGATGTAAGGGAGTGTGGTACAGCCTATTTAAAAACTTAAAATGTACAAGACGCAGTCGATAGTTGGGCGACAGGGCTTCGGTCTGTGCGCAGCAGTAGGACCATTGTTCATCCGTCACAGGGGGCTCTGTGTCTCATCTCCACTGAGCCTTGGCGGCAGGGGCGCATATTGGTGCTTAATGTTGCATCACCGTGTATAATCTGGTGACAAGCCTGCGGTGCGAAGTGTGCGAAAGTATATGTTCTAGTGCATGTAGCATCATGGGAGGAGCCGGAAAGGTGGCATGTGTTGCGCAACACACAGCCCTAAGTTTGGTATAAAGGAGAATGTCCATTATGCTATGTTTAGAGAGATCAGTCGATGCAGGTGCTGCTAAGAACTGATCATTCAGATATAGGTCTGCGAATGTAAAAAGGAGTTTTTCCTTGGCTCTACACATTCTGTCATCCATCATTGTAGGTAGTGCTGGATTGTGTGCTATAGGTATAGAGGGAGCATATATGCAGTCAAGGGCTGCTCGATGTCGCAGCCCGTCCCAAGCCCATCTCACGCAATCCACAGTGTTCGCTGTGGCACATGTACGTTTGTAGGTCTGATAAAGCGCTGTTGCTATCAGGACCGGGGCGGGCAAGTCTGTTTCCACACGTGCGGTTGAAATTTAACCGGATGCAACCAGAAGTGCAAATATTGGGCCTGGGCGCATAGAGCATAAAGCTGCATGTCAGGTGCATTCAAACCACCCTGACTAAAGGGCAGCGTGAGAGTGTTCCACGCTATCCTGGGCTGTTTTCCTGCCCATGCCAAAGATATCAAATTGGACCTTAATCGTTTAAAGAATTGCTGTGTGAGCGGCATGGGTAGATTAAGAAATAAATATAAGAATTTGGGTAACATGACCATTTTGGCGATAGCAAGTCGGCCTGTCAGCGACAGTGGGAGGCTTGACCAGGCCGGAATACTCTCTTCTAGCCAGGACATTGCTCTACCATAATTGGCCTGCCAGAGTTCGCTCATGTCGCAACTGATCCAAACCCCCAAGTATCTCACAGGCTCTGTTGCCCACTGCGGGAACTCTGATTGAAATGGCGCCGTACTCTCGGTCAAGGGGAATATAACGGACCCAGCCCAGTTTATGGCTATGCCCGACAGCCCCCCAAATGCAACGATTTCCCTGATTTCTGGGTCTAGATTGTCCTGGGGATATCTGATATATAGTGCAACGTCATCCGCATACATAGAATCTAGAATTCCACGTTTATGAAATTGTATTCCTCGATGAGCATGGTGCTGACGTAATCTAGCAGCTAGTGGTCCCATGGCGAGCACAAATAGGAGGGGTGACAGGGGACATCCCTGCCTCGTGAGATTGGGAAGGGATTGGACAGTAATTCCATTCACACGCAACCTAGCAGTAGGGGAAGTATATAATAGCTTGATGAGATGCAGGAATTTCCGGCTGATACCCATATGTTGTAGCAGTTGGAACAGGAATGGCCACTCCAGCGAATCGAACGCCTTAGTGGCGTCAAGCAGGGCGACGATTGCCAGTAGGCTCGAATCTACGCCATGCATGACCGCCAACAGGGTCCGAAGATTATGTGCTGTGGAGCAGTCCGGCACAAACCCGATTGATCTGGGCAAATCATGGCAGGGAGTAGTGGGGCCAGACGGTTCGCGATTAGTTTTGCTAGAATTTTGTTGTCTACGTTTATCATCGAGAGCGGTCTGTAGGAGTCACAGGAAGTGGCGGGCTTAAGAATAGGGGCAATAACCACCTCTCGGAGTGACTCCGGAAGCTCTCGGGCCTCAACAGATTCCTGGTACATAGCAAGCAGATGGGGAATCAGTATAGGAGCAAATTCCTTATAAAAGGATGTTGTGAGGCCATCCAAACCGGGTGCCTTATCGTTCGGGAGACTACAGATAACTTGCCGGACCTCTTCCTCTGTGAACGGAGAGTCTAGGTATTGGCGGTGTGTGTCGTCTAACCACACCAACTGTATGGTTTCCAGATACTCTTTAGTTAGATCAGAGTATGATTGTGATTTGGTTGAGTAAAGGTCAGAGTAGAAAGTGGTCATTGTGGTCAGTATTTCAGTGGGGTTCGTGTGGTGCCTAAGTTGCTCATCAACTAAATCTATTATGTAGTCATGCGCTTTATGTGGCCTGATGTGTTGTGCTAAAGTTTTGCTTGGTCGCTCTCCCTCGCCGCATCTACGGGCTCTGGTCTCCCTACCCAAATAATATACCTCGCGGTCTCCCTCCTCATTATATTCCGATAGCGTGTACCGTATTTTCACCAAAATATCCCTATCATTAGTTTGAAATATATTAAGCTCCAGTGCTCGCAGCTCAGACTCCAGGCGGATGGCTCTCACGGACTCCTGCTTGTTTCGCGATGCAGACCCCCGTATAACAACCTTGAAGGCCTCCCATAGTACAGATGGGGACTCGACTGAGCCAACGTTCAATGCAAAATAATCAATGGTCGCTGTCCGGATCTCGGATCGGAATACATGATCTCGTAGCGTGCCTGCTGGCAAGCGCCAAGAGAAGGCTCGCGGGATCGCAAGAGGTAGCGTCAACTTTAGTAATACCGGGGAGTGGTCTGAGAGTGTACATGGGAGTGTCGAGGTATTAGTAGTCCATGTCAGGATTTCCCTAGTGACAAGCCAGTAGTCCACACGCGACCATGCTCCCATAGCAGACGTGATGCACGTACCCTCCCTGAGGGTGCCATGTAGAGATCTCCAAGCGTCAACCAGGTTCTGGTCTTGTATTAGAGTGTGAAGTTGTGCCACCGCCTTGGGGTGCGGGCGGCGGAGTGCTCCATGCCTATCCAAATCTGGGTCCAGAGCAACATTAAAATCTCCACCCCAGATTATCGCCCCTGGTCCCAGATTTACGATGTGCCGCCATACCTCACTGAAAAACTCAGGGCAGTCGGTATTGGGACCGTATATGCTGGCAAGTATGATTGGGTGTTGATGTAGTGTGCCTGCTAGGAGTACAAAGCGACCTTCCGGGTCCAATTTGGCTTGTATGAGTTTCCATGGCAAATTTTTACGGATCAATATGGCAACTCCACAAGCATAGTTAGAGTAGCAAGAAACATGTGTCTCTCTGCACCACCGAGCTCGTAAGCGAGTGTAGTGGAGGGGGTGAGGTGCATCTCATGCAAGAAGCATATATCAAGTTGGTGTCTTACCAGGTATGTATGCACAAGGCGGGCCTTTCTGGCGTCATTTAGCCCGTGAACATTCCAGGTGAGGCATTTAATGTCTGTGGTCTTGTTGCGGTTCGGTGTAAGTAGCTGGTCTGAATGCACCTAGTGTCCAGCGTCTTTAGTGCATGTGTGGGCAACTTCATGATGCAGTGGTTGTCTAGTGCGATTCCAGAGTATGTTAGCAAGAGCACAAGAGCAACAGCAGTGCCCTCATTCTTCCTCTAGAGGGGACAAGGGGGGGGGGAGGACAAGGAAAATGGTCGGTGCTAGGTCGTGCGCATTTGCAAACAAGCGCAACGGCATCACACTGTGAAACAGGAACTCACCCCCACCCACTCCAACCCCCGAACTCGGTGGAGCTCTTACCTTCCTGTCATGGTGGGGTACCCTTTCCACCTCCTCCACTCCTTACTTCTGCGTTCCAGTGCTGAACTCCTCAATGGACAGATGTATGCCTGGATGCCCCATTCGCACATAAAAAGAAAGGTGTCCTGGCATAAACAAAGCTGAAACACAAGAGGAGCCATAAGTCATGCTGGAATGCTTGCAAAAGGCGGCCAACTTCTTCAGGAGAGACACAGCGAGAACTAGACCGCAGTATCTACCCTGCACCGCTGAAATACGACACCGCATGAAACAATACTCAACCTGGAGGCCACATTGGGTGTGGGCCTACCGACATACCTCACATAATGAAAAAATCAAATAAGAGTCATATTAAATTAATAAAGCGATTTTTGTTGCCAGTCCCAAGATTGAGGCAGACATTATTTTAGTATGCAATCTCACTGAAAGTTGCTTTCACCAGAAATATGTTCTTTTTAATTTTAAGATACTTAGCTGTTCTTTTGTATAGTGCTTGCTAAACGATGGAACCTGTTCTCTTCTAAAGCACTCTGACACCCGTTTGGGTCTTGTTTGCGCTACATAAAACTGCAAGATAAATAATGATGGTACCTGTGGCATATTGTGGGTATCCATAGCATGATGCTTCCTTTCTCCGGTATAATGCCGGACCTGACAGATTGGTGGTCATTCCTAGCATATTATGTACCTCCTTGGCATGGTGGTGCCCAATCCTGGCATTATGGTGGTTCTTGAAGTATGGTGGTCATCTTTTAAATATTGTGAGCATCCTTTTCACAACATGATCACCCTCACATAATGTTCACCCTTACACAACAGATGTAATTTCTGGCATATTGTGAGAATGAAGTATGATGGTCATTATTATCATATTGTGGTCATCAATTTCAAAATGGAGGCAATTCTTGACATAAAGTGGACATGTATCGCATGAAGGTGTTTACCATGCCATAATATTGTCCCTGACTAAATGGTACTAATTCCTGGTATGATGTGGGCAGCCATGGTATGATGGTACTCAGGTGCAAATGTAACTACAGTTAAATCCATTAGGATGTAAGCATGCTCAAAGAAGAGAGGAACAGGTGCAAGTGAACATGAGTAACATTTATGCTAGAGTGCGTAATTAGTCAAGCCTCTATCCACGGGACAAATTCAGTTTTAAAGGAAAGAGTTCATCAAGACGAAACCTATTACATTTGTAAATGCTTATTCTGGTTTGTGGGAACCTAAGAGATAACACTGTTTGTATTTATTGAGTATATTACACCCGTAAACAATACATCAAGAAACACATAAATGTACGCTGGATACGGTTTATATCACTGATAATATCTCTGCCTATTTTAGTAAAACCGTATGTTACATAACCCTCACATGAATTACTCCATTGGAATATCAGAGGAAACTGAGGGAAGGGAGTGAATAATAGGAAGGAAATGGAGTAACATAAATCGAAGGCTGAATGTAGAGCTTAGTTTGAGCCGGTGGTTTCGGTGCTTGGCACCTGCAGTTCATTCTCAATGCCGACACTAATGAAAGTCCACCACAAAGAGGCGCTGTCTGTCTAATTTTGACGAGCCCAACAACAGTGTTTATTAATTGAACATACAGTAAAAATGACAAGTCACGCTATTCCACGCAATACTTATAGATTTGGGTGGCCTGGAATAGTCTGAATTATCACACTTGTAGGAGTGTGATTGTTAGTAGTTGTGTTGGTACAGTGAGTGGCATCGTTGGCACGGGCAATAATTGGTACAGACTCCAGTGGTCGCCTAAGAAGGGCCCTGGCACTTACTTTTTTTTTTTTTTACAAATTAAGTACTGAGTGAATGAATGAAATAGGGACCGACCTCCATGGTATGCAATGATGTCAATAAATGGCAATTTATCGCAAAGTAAGCTAGCTCAGTGGATCAAAGCATCTGCTGCACCGCAGAGGTCTGTGTGCAACGTGCAGGTCATATGCTCGAATCATCAGAGCGGCTCAATCTTGCATTCTTCAGAGATTGATAATATTAGCAAGATTCATGTGGGAAGTATTAATGCATACTGTTTACCTAACAATACTGCAGAACTGCAAGCCCCTGTCAGCAGGGGCTATATTTAGAAAGCTCCTGTTCAGTGCTTGAAGTTGTAGCAAGTGAGGAGTCTGGCGTCCTGTCATAAGACTGCGAATGCTCTGATGGAGGACATTTGGCAGGCGCAGGTGATAAGAAGCAGTGACCACACCTGGGCCTACAGATAAACACTTCAATGCAGCTAGCCAGGAACTCCGTCCTGCCTGTGAGTTAACCCTGTGCACCTCCTTGTGCAAACTCGCTGTGCAGTCACTGAAGTAGAGGCGGCTCAGAGCTGGGTATTCACCTCGCACATGGGCAGACCAAGAGAAAGATGAAGGTTTAGAACCTCAGTGCCCAGGGCATAAAACATCTACGTTTGTTGCACGATGCTTCACTTGCAACATCAACGTCAGTTAATAAATACCTGAAAAGAGGCCATATAAGGGAATGCTATATATCAGTATTGCCTTGAAAAAGCCAGTTGCCTCTCAGAACAGGTGAAGATGGCTACATACAAGATGGCTATAGTATAAGTGGATATAAAAGTGGCCTCCTTTCTGATATTTATTAACCAACCTATGGGCACCTGCTCGGCCCTTACGGTCTTTCTGCCCAGGGCACTTGGACAAGTGTGCGCCCCCACTGCATTTGGGCATTTAAAGCATTCAGACGAGGAAGCGTCAAGTCCTAAAGTTATCTTTGGATTCTCGTCACTCTGCATGCATATTAGGGAATGCAAAATATGAATTACCAGATTTCAAACCAAAAAAGCAAACCTGGATGCACGCGTTTTAGATATGGCACGCATTAAGCGCGAGTACCCGACCAATATGCCGCAGCTCTTGCTCGTTCCATTCTTTCCTGGTTAGCCTGTCTCTGAACAGAGGAGAGCTACTGGCACTGACCTGGTGCACAGATAAACACCATCGCCTCAAGTACCTCGATTACGAGTTCTTCTAGCTGAATCCTTATTTATCAGATCTGTTAAATAGATGAATATTCAGCGACTCCAATCTGAGACACTTTAATAACTCCAGAATCATTAAAAAAATCTATAAATAAAATAACAAAACATCTATCGCTGCTTATGGATAAAGACTCTTTTGTAAAAAGAAAACATGCCTGGCCACTAATGAATGGTTTCACAAAGGTGAAGGTTCAACCGTACCTGGAAACCCCATGGTCTCTGAAACATAAACGAATCTTCATAAAAGCTCGTTTTGGTGCATTTCCCGGCCTATGTCATCTTATGCCGTGGCTAAGATCAGAGGAATTGATGCTTTGTCGCTTATGTGAATTGGGAGAGGAGAACATTATTCACTTGCTGTGTGTATGCCCAGAATTGAAAACTGAAAGAAAAACTATACTTAAGAGGCATTTTAACGCACGAGGAGTACGGACTTGTAGGCAAGCCTTGATAAAGTGTCTACACTCTGACGATATAACACTGAACTCAGCTTTTGTAAAGTTTTTAGTAAGAACTGGAATAAAATTAGACCAGCAAAATTAAATTGACATGTACTGATTATATAAATATGTAAATAGTATGGATATTATCAAATTTAATCTATTTAAAAATATTGCTTCATTTATTCATGTTTTTACTATTTATCAGTTTCTTCTTTTTTTTTTTTTTTTTTTTACCTGGACTTTTATAGCTGGAGTGATTGTTATCACATTGTAAGATTTCTAAAGAATAAATGAATGAATGAGATCTGTTAAATAACAAAACCCCGGGGTTCATTATTTATCGGATGTGATAATTAACGTCCGTTACAAATGATTCCATCAAAGTGGGGAACAACTTGCAGACTTTAGTGTTTAGCACACCCAAATCCTCATGCCCCATTATTGACTGGGATCAAGGATTGACTGGCCGCACTGGGCATCGGGCGTTTCCCTAGGGGGCTGGAAGGGTGGGGGGCTGATTTTGTGACTGGGGGGTGGGTGCGGTTTTGTAGCAGTGCAGCAGCTTTAAAAGCACTGCAGAGTTCCTTGTATATCCAACAGTTTTCAGGTAACAATAAAAGTGCTAAGATAACTCTGGTGTTTAATTTACCTGCTGGAGAGAGATCAGAGTTTTGTCTAGTGGCAGTTTTAACTCAGCTGAGGTAGCGCAGAGGGTTAATATGCCTTCTGCAAAGAGCGTGGAGTATGCAGATCACAGAACAGTATTTTATGTGCATAGCTCAGTGGTTTGCTGCTTTTGTCACAGAGATCCTTTTGTTACTGTGCAGTTCATAAGTCACAATCGTCATCTAGGTTAGAAAGTCATGTTTTTCCCCCAGTCTTTCTTTATCCTATTTTTGCTAAAAAAAGGTTTGTTTGAATAGAAATAAATTCTTAATAGTAAAGTCAACCCTAATCACTGTGTTACATTCTGAATCCTGAGTATGTGCTTCCCCAGACCAAGCACTCTTAAAAAAATGCCTACTAGTATGGATGATATTTGAATCCTATATCTTGTAGTCCCATGTATCTTCTGTAACATTTTCTATACACTGATTTACACACTTATGGTTCATTGTCTCTGTATGTGTATGTGATGTAAAAAGCTCTGACACCCTACAGTGGTATGAGAGGCACTCTAAAAACAAATGAAATACATGTGAGAGAGGGGCTATGGAGAGATGAGAGGCACTGTTGGAGGGTGATAGTGAGAGAATCATTAAAGAGCCCCAATAAAGATTGCTGTATCCTGGTGCGCTGTAAGGTCATCATTAACTATGCTTTAAAAATTAATACAATTGAATATATAATGCCAAATGTGTTGTAGAATGCACCATTGTTCCCCAACTTTTCTTGGGGGAGAACTCCACCAAACCTCCTTGTAGTGGTCAGGCTCGCTCACTATGTACTGATTGGGGGCTGGTCAGTCAAAATTTGCCTGGGCTGCTTTGGGTTCCTAATCCAGCCCTGACTGGGATTATTCATTATTGACTGTAAATTTCTGCAGGTTTGACCTTCCGAAATTAAGTGCATGAAAAATCTGACTGACATCCGTGCAAACAGTGAATTGCACCGGTATCCTTTTTTAACGCGACTCCCATAATATTAATAATAATAAAAGCCACGGGATTTAAACCTCTTCTGACCTGTTGCAGGATTCCTGTGTTACCTTCCAAAGTAATAGAAACCGACCCATTGTAGCACTCTGTGAAAGAAGAGGGAGTGCAGACCACTAATAATCGAACTGTCACCCCCAAGCCTAGGATGGGGGCTGTTAGGGTAACTCTTCTGGGAGGCCTTATGCAGAGGCAGACAAGTGAGACCTTTTTCTTCTTCTTCTTCTCACACTACCTGCTGCCCTCCATGTTCTGTATCATATGTGATTACTGGACCACATGATCTGCGTCGGAGTTGTGTCTGAAATGGTGTTGTTACTTTTTGTCTGACTGGAAACAGGGTGACGTCAGGGACCCCGGTGGAGTGCAGTGCCCCCAAGGCTTCTACCTTCATCCCTGTTATTCTGATATCTCTAGGAGGCCCCTTCTGGTCTAGCTGGGAGCCTGAACCCCCAGTTCCATTCTCACCCTGATAACTTGCAGACTTGGCTGTCTAACACTGGTCCTCTGTGGGAGTTCTCCTCTGGGGTTGGTGCTGATGGGGCAGTGGCGGGATGGGTGAATCTGAATGGAACAAGGACACAAGTTTTGCTGCTGAACCTCTTTAAAATTCACCACAGCCTGCATTCTATGGCCATAAAATATCTGTTGCAAAAAAGAAACAAATGTGGGGAAGATGGCGGATGATGCGCTAAGCATGGACTCTCACAGTGGATCAGTAATGCAAAATCTTTTTTTTAAATTTGTGTTCTTTTCCCGCTATCCTGGTTAGGCAGAATAAGGCAGTTGTGAACGGTATAGTTTAAATCAGATTGGATTGTGCAAAAGGTGTATATATAGTTTTATAGAAATTCTCCTTTAACAGGTGTGTATTGATGGGCTCTATTTGCTCACAATCTTCTTCACACGAGCATCTTTTCGCACACCATCCATGTACATTGCTTCGGGTATCCCAAAGAGCCTCATACATGGCATCAAGCACTTACTACTTAGGCCATCCTTGAAACACACTCTCCCTACCATGCACGCATGCTCCTGCAAACAACCAAATCAAACAAGTTAACAAAAGCAGCCCGGGATCATAGGCAGATAGTACCTGGGCCTGCTGACCCATTAGCTGGGAGCATTTCAGAGTGTGCAAATGGCTGCTGCTTGTCTAGTTTTTGGCTTGAAGAAACGAGAACCTACTTCTGTCTTCAGATCAATGCATGGACTACCATTGAGGAAGACAGTGGTCTTCAAAGCCTTTTGCATTGAGTTAGCTGCCTGCATCTGGCTTTACATTACTTAAGGGTGAAGCTACAACTACTTCTATTATGTCTACCCTTGGTCCAGCTGATCATGCTCTGCTGGTTGCTCCCTATTCTTGAATCCGGTTAGGTTTACCAGAAGAATCCAGGTCATCAGGGCACCATGTTCTTGCCCTAATCTTACATTTTAAAATTACTATTTTCAAGTGCACTGTTGCTATTGGTTGGGGTGAACCAGGATTACAATTCACAAAATGCACTTTTAATTAAAGAATCCCGGACTGGAAAATGGTGTCCCCTTATGACATGAAGTCATCTGGTAACCTCAAAAAAAGGAGAGGCACAAGGAGATTTTCTGACTGGTACCCTCCTTTTGAAGGTACCTTCACCATTCACTTTTCTGAAACTCGTTCTATCTGAATTCTTCTAAAACGTTTACAAATTTACCACTCTGGGTGAATGGTACGCTCTCCTTTCCTGGAATCCTACTTCGATTTTTTGTTGCCACTTGCATTGCTTAGGTTTTAAGCTCCAACGAGTGATTGAGTTTGCAGTGTTCGCCTTACAGCACTCTAACATCACATCAACCAACTGACATGGGACAGGCACATGGAGGCTTGAAGAGAGAGAATGAGAGGGAGAGAGAGAAGGAGGAAGGTAGAGAGAAAGATCAGAGAGGGAGAAGGATAAGAGCATGGTGTGAGAAAGGTTGGATGGAAAGACCGAGAACTCAAGGAGATGATGGACGGAGCGCTGAAACTTTTCAAACACTCACCCCCAGTCACAGATCTGGGTTGAATCCATCATCATTCTTTAGCTCACTTCGTCACCCCAGTTCAGACCCAGCCATATGCAAATCAGTCTTGACCCTGTTCCTCATGGGAACAGTCCAGCCCGAACTGCCAGGCTAGGTCTTCCCAGGTCCGGAAACAAGCATCCTGGGACCGGTTTTGGGGTAACACCCCTCATCAGCCAGGCTAGCTTGAATCCAGTGGAAAAGTGAGCAAGGGACCCACGTCTGGGCATACCCTGCCAACTTAGGGCGAACAAAGCAAACAGAAGGAGATGATGGACGGTGCGCTGAAAGAGAGAGAGACCGCTTGAGACGGCCGTGTGTAGCTCCCTGGCCAGTCAGCAGGACTATGCCCTTACCCGCTGGTTTCACATAATTAAATATGCTCGGTATTATTGTAACTACCGGTGCATTATTAGGGAATGAACCCACCTGGAGTCTGCTCTGCTGCGAGATCGTCCTGCGTCAAGTGGAGCTCGTGCTTGCCTGCCGAAGATTGCGGGAAGCGGCAGCCCGTGTAGATTGGAGATGCCGGCAGCTGACCTCCTGCACGGCGCTCGCTATTGGTCCCAAGCCAACCCGTGGAAAAGGGAAGGTAACCACCGCCCCCTCCGCTGCCCGGAGCACACTCATCGGCCTTGGCCACAGACACAGCTTCTGCGTCTGCTTCTGCTCCGCGAACGGGGCACCTACAGCAGAACTCTGACTCGACCCGGACAGTGACTCCAGCCGGGGGGAAGAGGAGGAGCGGGACCCGCCTCCCCAGCAGCGCCTGGCCAGTACTACAGTGCTGAAGCTGCTTCGCGGCTCGCCATCCAGGACCGCTTCCAGGCAGGATCGGCAGCAACCTTCCCAGCAACCATCCCAGGAAAGTCACCGGAACGATGCGCAAGATGCAACCTCCCAGCAACCATCCCAGGAAAGTCAACAGAACAATGCGCAGGAAGATGAGCGCCTGCAGCAGGGTGAGGGGACTGCTTTACCTTCGGTTGTTTCAGCCTCAGCCTCAGGGGAGATGAGGGCACAAGCAGCGAAGACTATAACAGATGAGGTAAAGAATTTAAGTAAGGGGTGTTGGCAGAGGAGGGCGAGGGGGATACCCTAAAAGACACAGCAAGGGAAAGTGCCCAGTCACATGAAATCTCTCCGGGGGATAACATAGAGCACGCAAAGGACATATTGGACAAAAGCAAAGAAGTGAGGAAAACTTACTTGAAAACCCAGTCTGGCTCAGCGAGGGGAGATGATGTAAATCCCCAAGATCAAACCAGAAGGAGAAGCGAAACCGCCGCTTAGCCCCCTGCTCTAAGGGGGTGGAGGAAGAGGATAATGACTGGGACCATGATCCAGAGGCGAACAATTGTTTCTTCTCCCTGTTGGACGGAACCTGGTCAGTAGATGGGTCAGAATCAAGCGTGGAGTCAAGTGAGATCGAGAGCTTGCCAGGTACAAGTGGAGTGGACTCGGCAGCTACCGCACGCAAAGTGACCAGGAAAACCGGAGGCTGTAATAGTAAAGGAGGCAAAGACCTCAAATGGGATTACTCCCCGGGCGACCAGCTGGTTGGAAGTGCGGCTATTGGGCTTCAAGAGGTCCATTCAACGGTACCTCCAACTCTGGATACTATTCTACACTGTGTCATGTTGCATCGCGAAGATGCCCGGCAGGATAGCCGCCACTCGCAGGCTGCAGCACGTAAGATACAGGGGTCTGTCAGGAAGATTGCCAAGATGTGCAACGCCATTAGTGAGCGGTTGATGGACCTAGAGCTCAGAGCCGCTGCCCTTGAGACATATATTGCCGGTACCCGAGGACAAACAGAAGCTCATGAATCCCAACTAATTGACATCCAGTGGAACCTGGAAGACCAAGAGAACCGCCAAAGGCGTAACAATCTCCGGTTCTTAGGAATTCCTGAAGGAAGAGAAGGATCTGACATGCAGTTGTACATGGTAGAGCTGCTGAGTAAAACCAGAGCTAGAAGGATGGAACTGGCATCATGAAGTCCACGGGCACACCGAGTCCCCTTCTCCCTGCGACATCCGGCCAAAACTGATGCAAAACCTCGTGCTGTCCTAGTGTACTTTGGAAACTATCTACTGAGACGAAATATCTTTGAGAAGGCTAGACCTGAAGCTCGATGATCTGCTAAGGACTTCTCATTCTTTGTTAGGCCGGATTTCTGCCACGTAACTGTTGAGCGGCGCTGGCGCCTCCGTCAAATGATTAAACCATTCCAGGAGAAGGGCGCTCAAGCTTTTTTAATGAATCTGGCCCATTTGAAAGTGATCTGGGGGGAGCAGACTCGATTCTTCACCTCGGATATTAAAGCTAAGGAGTTCCTGGCTGAGGGTGGGGTATAACTTTAGGCTATATGGGTGGGCAATCCCCTTGCCTTGTCTTTAAGGCCTTACTGAGTAATATACATGCCAAGATTGATTTAGATGTTCTGTTAGATGGTGGCAGGAGTTTAGGGCAAATTGGGTAACCGGTTTTGGGTGGTGATTGATAGGTAATATTAGCCACTAGCTGGGGAAGCTACTCTCCATCCACTACATACCGACGCAGGTCTGTTTTTCCCCATTATAGGGGTGTTTAAGGGTGGGAGGGACAGGGTGGGGGAGGCGGGTTGGTGAGGGGGGTGGGGAGGGCATATGGGGGTAGGAGGTGGTGGTGGGGTGGTGTAGCAGGGGGAGAAAAAACCGAGAGAACCAGCAAAGGAGAAAATGATCTCTTTGTAGCTATCTTCAGATTGGTTATCAGATTGTTTATTTGTCATAAGTATGGGTAAAATTTCTATTTGCTCAATAAACATTGGTGGTCTTAATGACAAAGCAAAACACTGCAGGGTGTGTGAGACATTAAGATCCTTGTGGTTTGACATAATATGTCAACAGGAAACCTATATCCCGTGGGATAGGAGAGAATCTATCTTGATTTCAGGATATACAATGGTGGCTTGCTCTACCCAGACCTCCACGATTAGAGGGGTGGCTATTCATGTGTCAAATAATCTGGCACCTGCCATGCGAGTCTTGGAAGATAAGTGGGGGCGGTGGGCAGTGGTAACACTGTCCATAGGGCTGACGGTATGCACCATTTATGGTTCTAATCAGGACGACCCCAGGGTATTGGAAGAACTTGAGATGGAACTAGCCTCCTGGCCAGATCCCTTTATAATATGCAGGGATTTGAATATCCATCTGGGCGCTAGCGGCGCTCCTACAAACAAATATCAGGGGAGAAAACCACAGGTGCATAAGTCATTAGCCGCATTAACCGCCAGCCAAAGCTTAGTGGATGTCTGGGCCTTGAGGTATCCATCAGATCCAGGCTATACATATTTCTCATTTCCCCACAAGAAATATGTGAGGTTAGATTACTTCTTTGTGTCCACCACACTACTTGATGTCACAAACATTAGGAAATTGCCCAGAATACTCTCAGACCATAACCCCTTGGTTCTTGATATTACAGCACAAGGGCACATGAAACCCCGGTCCAAATGGACATTTGACAGAAAATTATTGGCCAACGACCTATTTATAGAACACATCGGGGGTTGGGCTCAACACTTCTTTGACATGAATAGATTTAGTGCCTCGAGGGAAGTAGTTAGGGATATGTTTAAGGCAGGACTAAGGGGTGAGGCCATTAGCTTTGTGGGACACTGTAGAAAAAGTCAGCAAGATGAGATGCATCGGCTGGTCGCACAGCTGGCTTCACTTGAGGAGAAACATACTACCGCAATAGCTCGTAGACAGGAAGAACAACAAGCCCAACTACAGCTAGAAGTCATTCAGATTAAAGCCAAGATTAACAATTACTACAATAAAAAGGTGGCCGAAGCCTATCAAGCCTATAGCAGAGAAAGCTATGAGTATGGGGAGACAACTGGCAAACACCTAGCTCTGCGCATGAGACAGAAAACAAGTAGAAACAACATTGCTAAGATCATAAAGAAAGATGGGATGTACATGACAGATTCAAAGGAGGTCCTTAGGGCATTCACAGAGTTCTATACCGAGCTATACCGGGCAGAAGCACAGGATATGGCCCTAGATACAGGAAGGGTAAGAGTTGCCAGTGGGATAGTAGGGAATTAGTCTCCCTGTACTGCAAGAACGGGAGGCTGATATTACATTAGGGGAAGTCACAGATGATGTCCACAGGGAAGGCCGCGGGCCCGGATACAATTCCCATGGAAGTCTATAAGATGCTTGTTAGACCTGGCACCATTGGCGTGGGTCTCCCCTGCATTTTTTGCTTTTGCCTCCTGTGTTTTTGCTGTGTGTTGGACTCCGTTTTGCTGGTCTAGATGCTTTGGGCACTTTGCCACAGCTGTTCAGTGCCAAAGTGCAAGTGCTCCCTTTGTAAATTACTGTTTTGTATTGGTGTTTTCATGATTGGCTATTTGATTTACTAGTCAGTCCCTAGTACAGTGCACTGTGTGTGCCCAGGGCCTGTAAATCAAATGCTGCTGGTGGGCTTGCAGCACTGATTGTGCCACCCACAGAAGCAGCCTGTACATGTAACTCTGGCCTGCCATTGCAGAGCTTGTGTGCAGTCTGGTACTGCCATGTCGACTTGGCAAGTGCACCCACTTGCCAGGCCCTAGCCTACCCTTTTCTTACATGTCAGTCACCCCTCAGGTAGGCCCAAGGTACCCCTGTGGTCAGGGTGCAGTGTATGTGAAAGGTAGGACATGCCCAGATGTGTGTGGCATGTCCTGATAGTGAATTACTGCCAATTTCGTTTTTCACTATTGCAAGGCTACCTGTTCCCATAGGATAGAATGGGGAGTTTGCTTATAACATCTTATAAACATAACTACCCCTGGGAACAAGGTAGGAAAATAAAGTTTAGTATGCCTGAACTCAGAATGTTAAAATGCATCTATTAGTGAGGGTGATTTTTACATTCTGTGTTTGAAAATGCCACTTTTAGAAAGTAGGTATTTTCTTGCTTAGCCATCCATTATGCCTCTGCCTGGTTTGTGTATTGCATGTCTGGCTTTTGGATGACAGGGGCTGGGGAGGAGCAGTGGCTCGAGAGATCCTGATGAGTCAGGGATGGACTGAATAGACCTGGGCTGTATTTAGAGTAGGGAGAGGAGATTTCCTTTCACCTGAATGGGCCTGGTCTGCCAAGGACAATGCTGTCTCTACCTCCTGCCAGGAAGCTGCACCAGAGGGGACAGAACCGGTTTTGACCAAGCACAGGACGTCTCTGACACCAGAGAACAAAGGATTTCTGTGTATAAAAAGAGGGGCCCTGATACTCTGCGGGAGGGGCTCCAAATGGGGGGGGGGGGAGTACCTCCGTTATCGACAGTTACGTCATGCGCTTCACTGTCACCTGAAAGAGGGGACTCCGATACCGGAGTATTCACCACTCGAGGACCGTCTCCTCCTAGACCCCATGATCGACAAAGCAATATCCCTAACATATAGAAAACTTGTGAACAACTCCCCGGACTGCATGGGCCCTCTGCGAGAGGCCTGGGAATCGGATGTGGGCCTACTCGAGGACGATGACTGGGCCGAAGCCTTACAGAGCCCAAGAGAAATAGCGATTAGGGCACGCTTTAGGCTTGTCCAGCTCCGTATTCTCCATAGATCCTATGCCTCACGAGTGGTTCAAGTCCGCATGGGTAACTGTGTGACTGATGAGTGTGTAAGGGGATGTGGTGAGAAAGGGTCCTTCTTTCACATACTGTGGTCTTGCCCCATAATTCAAACGTTCTGGGAAGGTATATCCCGAGTGCTGATGACGGTGGTGGGAGAGGGTGTCCCGCTGGAGCCGAGGTGACATATTTTGGGAGTAACGGGAGAGACGACATGGCCGCAATGGGCCAAGACCTGGCTGGCCTTGGCAGGGGGGGTGGCCAAGAGGAACCTCGCCCAGGCGTGGGGGGCAGCGGCGGCCCCCACACTGAAAGCCTGGAAGAAGGATATGGATTGGTGTTATGGGGCGGAGCAGGTGATATAAAAGAGCCGGGGCTGCCCACGTAAAGGAGAAAAGATATGGGGTGCGTGGGCAAGGTATCGTGGCCAATGGGCAGTGTCATGAGGAGTGTTCCAAAACTGCCAGGAGGACGCGATGTTACTATATACCCCTCGAGTGTATGGATGGTAACAGCCAGTAATGAAAATAGAGTTTTGCCATGTCTTGAGATACTTGTAACAATGTTTATCCTTGAATGTAAATGCGAATGTGATGATTATCTGAAGCTTGTTTTTATGTTTAATAAAAAGAAGTTTAAAAAAAAAAAAAAAGAGGGGCCCAGACACCAGACTTTTAGATCACTTCTGGGAATCAAGAAGAACCTTTGCCAAGGAGAAGAGGCGGAGAAACTGAGGAGGAATACTGCCCCTGTCCTGTTTGCTGTCTGGGGTTGGCCTGCAGTGGCTGCTTGCTGCCAAGGAAAGAAGAAAAGGACTTTGCTGTGTCCCCTGCTTGAGGAAGATATCCAAGGGCTTGAACTGAGCTTGCCCCCTGTTCACAAGGTCTCAGGAACATCAAAGACCTCACCAAACTTCTGGGCCCCGTCGCTGGAACCGCTGGTTTCAGCTGCCTGGAGAAGAAAAGGGTAACCGACTCTGTCATCGAGTCCGTCGCAGGATTCCGTGTCCTGAAGGCAACGTAGAGGGCACCGCCTCGTTTCGCAACGCAACCCTGGTCTCACCGACTCCGTCAACGAGCCGCTGCTTGCACTGCGTTCTGTGGGCATCGCACTCCGCAATGCTACGCTGCACTGACGTCTTCAACTCCGTCGCTGCCCGATTCGAACCTCAACCAGTTCCGTCGCCGCATCGTGACCTGCCAGCACCACATCGAGCACCGCCTCACCCCGCAACGCAAGCCGTGGTCTCACCGACTCTGTCAACGAGCCGCTGCCTGCACCGAGCCGTGAGGACACTGCATGCTGCAACGCTTCCATCTCACATCGCAACCGCGACGGTTGCCCCAGACCAGCTCGTACCCTCGTGTCGGCCGCAACAACAAAAGGTACTGTCTCCGAGTCCGTTGACGCTTTTGCTAACCCGTATCTACGCGGTGGGCCGGAATTGTTAGACTCTGTCATATTCAGTATCGCGGTAGCCTCGGACGGAGCTACCGAGTCGGAGGAACTGTATTTTCACGTTTTTACTGCAATTTAAAGGTTATTTTGCACAGTAACTATTTTTAAGAGTATTGTATGTTGGATTTTTGTTGTTTGGTCTTGTTTTGATTTAGATAAAGATTACTTATTTTTCTAAACTGATGTGGTGTCCATTTATGGTGTTTTCACTGTATTACTGTATGTGTTCACAAATGCTTTACACACTGCCTCTGAGATAAGCCTGTCTGCTCGTGCCAATGCACCAAGGGGGTGAGCAGGGGTTATTTTAGAAGTGTATCCCCCTTACCCTGACTAGGAAGAAGGGTCCCTACTTGGACAAAGGTACCTACCTCTGCCAACTAGAGACCCCTGTTTCTAACAATGCTTCAATTAGAACTGGCTCCTTTATTACTAGATCTGTTTCTGGCTGTTCAACATAAGGAGCAGCTCCCGCAGTCTTGGCTAGGCACCGATATAATCGTCTTTATAAAGAAAGGGAAATCCCCAGAGGATCCAGCGTCGTACCGTCCTATCTCCCTTATCAACTCGGACGCAAAACTGTATTCCAAAATCTTTGCGGTTCGACTAGGTAAGATCATATCCCGGTTGGTTAGCCCTTGGCAACATGGCTTTATACCGGGGAGAGGAACTACGGACCATATTAGGTGAGCCATTACTTTGTTTGATATAGTTTCTGTCACAGGAGAGCAGATGGCCATGATTCTTCTTGATGCACAAAAAGCATTTGATCGAGTCGCATGGGATTATCTTTGGGATATTTTAAGGCAGAATGGCTTTGGACCACGATTAATTACTGCCATCAAAGCAATGTACTGCCACCTCTATGCCAGAATACAAATGATGGGCAGGGAATCCGAAAGGATTGAGGTCGCTAGAGGGACAAGACAGGAGTGTACCTGTTCGCCGATTCTCTTTGCTCTCTACATCGATCCACTTATTAGAGCAATTCTCTCAAATCAGATAATCAAGCCAGTTTCAGTCAGGAGCTATGATACTAAGGTTTTGGCATATGCTGATGACATAGCCATAGTGACTTCTGATCCATAGAGTGCAATCGCACAGGTAGAAATTTTGGCCAAGGAATTTGGCAGGCAGGCTGGGTATCTCCTAAACACAGAGAAGACCCAGATTGTCTGTACCAAGAACATCACCCTTCAGGATCCTCGTAGGGCTGAACTGGCTACATATCTTGGGATCAGGGTAACCTCAAATGTTGATTCAATCTGGCAAGTGAACATGGACCTTCTGATAGCAAACATTAGTAAAGATTTGAAACGAATTGACAAGCTGCACCTCTCAATAATCGGGAGGTGTAACGTCCTTAAAATGGTTATGTTCCCAAAGATACTCTATGTATTCCGCTCCATCCCTCTTGAGGACGAAGCTATTTTTTTTTTTTAAACTTGATGCACTGTTCTCAAATTTCATATGGCAATATAAGAAAATCAGACGGTCATTAAAATTTTTAACCCTCCCTCAGGAACAAAGGGGTTGGGCGGTTCCGAATTTAGTCTACTACTATTGGGCCACAATGCTCCTACAGATGGGAATCTTGTTTATACCAGACAATGGACATACAGGAAGCCGAAGCTCCCCCCTCTATATATGAACTCTCTATCGGAAGAGTAGCACAGGGAGCACTATTACGACAGCTGGAGGCTAGTTATTACAAGAAAACACGCTTCAAGTCCCTTAAAGCAGCCTGGAATATATGGCATAAAGCAGGCAAACTGCTGAAGCTACCAAGGTACCATAAATATATACCTTTGTGTCGATCACCAGTTTTCCCGGCCCCTTTCTATGATGGGATGGGAAGACAATGGGAGCAAGCTGGCATAAGTAAAATAGAGGATATCTTTCTTACAGATTGATTGACTTCTTTTTGCGATCTACAGGAGCGCTATGGAATAGATGCCGGATCCTACTTTAAGTATATTCAAGTTAAAGAAATTATTAAACAGTTCAAGTCTGAAGTGTTGTCTACAGACAAGATTCTTCTCTTAGAAGCTGTTATCCATAGAGATTGCTGGATAAAGCACATATATAAAATTCTTTTGGAAGCTAGCCCAGACGATCTAGAGAAAGTAGAATCTAATTGGGGCAGGAAGCTAGGAGAAAACGATACGGATTTATGCATGTCTATTGCTCTAGCCAAGAAGATCTTTCTTTCAGCCAACTTGAAGGCTCAACACTACAAAACAGTCTTCAACCTGTATTTCACCCCGGCCAAGTTATTTGAGTAGGGGAAAAAGGAAAACGACCACTGTCCAAGATGCGGGCAGGGCCCAGCAGATGTGGTCCATATGTTTTATTACTGTTAAAAACTAGATCCTTTAAAAAGAGGAGTCAAAGCCTTTCTGCACAAAGTATTGGGGCAGGGAGTTTGCATCTTCCCACCCATGATGCTCCTAGGGTATGACAAGAAAGCCCAACTAGAACAGACCAAGATATATTTTATTTTTATGTTGGTTGCAGTAGCTCGCTTGCTGATCGCTACAAAGTGGAAAGATTCAGACCCCCCTACCTACTCTGCTTGGCTTGCCTGGCTATTCCATATTTATAACCAGAAAAGAGCTCTATATAACTGTAAGGGGAGGCGATCTAGGAAACGAGGTAATAAGATCTGGGGGCCTATGCTAAATCTGGACCTTCAATGAATAACAGAAATTGGTTTGTGCCTGTGTCCCCCGGCAGCCAACCCTTTAAATAGTAACTAAGGGCTACACATGTAGTAAAACCTGCATATATTGTAGCATTTTTTGGACCCTTTGTGGCAGCTATTATAATCTTTGTATAATATATATCCCCTCTTCCCTTATTTTAGCCCAGGTATGAATATGAACTAACTAACCTTGTCTTTGTTTTTAGCCAGGTTCAGCTGACCTCTGTGATCTTTTGGCTTAATGAATGGTGGCCGCACTATGAAATTTGTACTACAGATATCCTTTTATTATTCTGAATATATCGTATTGCATTATTCTTCTGGACCACCATGTTTTTTATATCCTTCTTATATCGCTTTACTGTTTCTACTGTTTTATGATTATAGCTACATTTTGTCTGATGAATTGTCTTGTAATCGCTGTATTATCTGGGATAAATAATTAAAAAAAATGTTTTTAAAAAAATGTTAAATAAAAAAGAGAGAGAGAGACCAGGGTTGGACTGGCCTATGGAGCAATCTGGCAGTGCTCGAAGGACTGGTCTGATGGGTCAGTGTATGGTGTGCTTCTTGGCTCTTTGTGGGCCTGTTTTATGGTCTAGTGGGTCGTCTTTTTTTACTGTTGATTTCTCTGCTATTATCACAAACATTGCCTACAGCAAGCACACATGCATGCAGTCTCCCATATCTTTCAAAACACCCACACAGCTTGTCTTTACAAGTTTTAAACTGCCCTGGTTTGCAATTGTGGGCCACTTTTTTGGCTATCAGATTTGCTAATGGGGCCACTTTTAATTTGGTGCCCAGGCCTATTTGCCATCCCAAGTCCATGTCTGCAAAAAGGACAGTTTCTGTACATATTGACAGAGATGCATCTCATCCAGTGAAGAGTTCACAAGTTTCCAAGGTCCTTCAAGAGTAGCTATCCCAGTCCAGGATTTTGATTTGCATTCTGGGACTTGTTAGTCCCTTTTATTAAAATATGAAAGACTACAAGTCCCATAATGCAAAGTAAAAACATGGCCTGGATTCGTTCTCACAAATGGAACTGGAAACTCAGAAGCTGTGCTAATGACAAGGACTAATAGCATAACTCAATTTAAAAGGAATAAATGTAAAGGAATACCCCAAACACAGCACGTCCTTTATGGACAAACATGCCTTTGAGCATAGAGCTTACAAACCTGCAAGTTGGCATGTCAGCCAGGTGAACCGATTTAGGAGTGACATCTTCAGCCTCTCCTTTAACCAACAGCCCCTTGTAGGCTGTGACTTGTGAAGTCATAACCGTGGGAAAAACAAAACTACATGTCACAGAAAGCAAGGTGGTTTAGGCTAAGATGCCAGGTCTGGCTGTAGGTTTCACACATGACAGCGAGCTAGCTTGACAGCTATGGATTTGAAGCCAACAGTATTGTATTGAAACAATAATTTAGCACTTACTGCCTATACATGGGCGCCGAAGCTCTTGCCTACATAGGTAGCACACAACACCATGTAGGGTGTGTGGTTGGAAGTGTGTTGTCTTAGTTTTGATCCTATGTGGAAAATGTTTCCATGATGTACGCATCGCTCTATGATTTTGTTGCATCACTCTCTGTATACATGGCATGATCACGGGCAATGTACCTCTGGGAGGCAAATCTTGTCTTTAATGTAAAACCCAAAAAAAACATTTTTTTTTTTAAATGTTTCAATGTTGTGCGTGATAACCGCCATGGTGTGGGTATCGTGTTATGGGGTGCAGTGCTTACCAGTGTGATGAATACAGAAGTGTGGGAGGCACACATGCAGTTTATGATTTTCAATTAGCTGGTGAAGTTGAACAGCTCTGCAGGTCCCTTCATAGTATTTCTTGTGAGCATAGCCCACTTGGCTGCTAGTGCACTGGATTGCCCATTCTGTGATATTGTGTTAATCGTTTATGGTCCTGAGCAGACATAGGTTAAAGGGAGAAATGGTGCAGAGATTGGCTAGGAGGCCCTTTGTTAATATCATATCATACCATATCGGATTGTCACTGTGCGATGTCAAGCATTCGTAGTATGTAACTTGTTGGGACCTGCAGTGGGGGAGTAAATTCAAATCTCCATTGGCCTGCGCCACGTGACAAAAATCTTCAGTTATTCCATGCCTGTTCAGGAGGTAAAGGGCGGTTTATTTGCTGGGACTGGTACAGTGTTGGGTGATGGACATAACCCTTAGCAGTTTTATCATATGTGAATGTACGAGTGTCAAGCAGTAAAAGGGTACTAATATGCAGTGTGTATGAACTACAATCGACTGCCCAACTGCTGAGTGTTATAGTATTAGCGTGTGATTTATTGTATTATATTGTATTGTGATTACATTTATATAGCACTTACCACCCATGACAAGATGTTGTAGCACTTTAGGCCTTGCAGGACGTTGCTCCGAAACCCAGGGTTAGTAGTTGGTTTTTTTTCCAAAACATTTTATTGAAGAGTAGTTTTGGTTACTTTTGGTTATTGGGATTAGTCTTGCGCTCTTACGGAAAACATACCATGCATTTGCTCCAATTTCTATGCGGCAGTTTAAATGAATAGGAGTTAGAGGTGATCTTTAGTGGGAGAGGGGGATACATGAATTCATGCATTGGTTGGCAGTATTAATGGATGGGCTGCAGGAGATTAGGTATTGTCAGGTTGCAGAGGTATGACTTTTAAAGGAGAGGTTGTGATCTTTGAAATGAGGTGTGGGCAATTTGCAGAGATACAATAATGGGGATTAAACATGCATGTAACTTAGATTAGGTTGTGCTTGGAGAGAGGCGTCATGCAAAGGATGGAATGGAAGTAGAGAGTTGTTCAAAAGAAAAATGAAAGTTGACAATTGGAAGTATAAAGTCAAAGTCAGTTTTTCCTGAAGGGTTTTTAGGAATAAGGTGGAGGCTTTTTTAGCTTGCATGCAAAACTGTAGAAGGAAAAAACAATTTTTTTTGCATGTGTTGCAATATCACTGTAGGCCATGAGAACACCAAAGCGCATACAAGCACCACTATCACCCAGTGCTAAACGGAATTAAAATGAATATGGTTTTATTTTCCTATAGAGTCCAATGGAAGGTAAACGCAGAACAGGAATTTGGTGCCAGAGATGCTCATCCCCATTCCCTCTGATGATCAGGGTGGGATAAAGGAGAACAGAGTCTGTTTTAGTGTTTCTGTGTGGTAATGCTTCACAGGGCAAGTAGCACCAGGGATGACTCCAATCCAGAGCACTCACAACATAGACACAATGAAGTGTCAGATCTTGCACTTAGCTGCCATTCTGCCTTTATATATCAGTAATCAAACACACAAAAGCAATAGCCCTGCCTAGAAACATTCTCATCTGAACAAAAGAAACTGCAGTCACGCCCCTCACACCTACCATCAACCAAATCTGCAGTGTTCAGGGAAAACAAGTAATCAGCAATCCCTTCATAAGACAGCCCCCACTGAATTACGAAGGGGAGCCCTGTCTCTATTATTTCTCAATTCAGTATCTGGTATGCACCCTCGAGCATCTGCATCTATTACTAGAGCAATGTGTGGCTAGGCTCTGCAGAAAACACAGCATTTCCTTATCAAGGTATGCGCTGTGTCCTTTAACCTTTGGCTCGAAATTACATCTTTGTACTCTCATCCCGCAGTGAAATGTCTTTGGTGCATAGGCAAAGGAAAACCCCATTGGGCTCTGCAGGCAGTACCCGAGCAATGATGCCACAGGTCCTGGTGCAAGCAAGGTAAATGGCCCATTTTACTATTGTTGGGGGAAGTAAAATACAGCAATTATCAGGGCTTAATGGGCCGAGATGCACCGCATCTGCTGCACCAATGCTAGCTACGCCTGTCTGCAGGATCAACCTCATCCAGTCGCCCTTTTAAAGTGTTTTAACTCATTCATTTCAACTTACAGTGTTATTTTCTAAGGAAGATGGTAAAGCCAGTAAGCAAGGGGCCCAAGCAGCTACACATCATAATTCATTCATCCATCTTAGAACAAATGGGCACACCCACAACAAAGCAGATATAACAGGTTATCAGGGCGGATCTGCGGTGTTGATTCTGCGGTGTTGATTCTGCTCGACCTCTCGGCGGTGTTTGATACCATCTCCCCAGTTCGCATGCTTCAGCGACTGCGGGAAGCAGGAGTCACCGGGAGGGCCCTGCAGCTTCTTCACTCTTTTATGCACGGCAGAACCAATGTCGTCAGCTATGGCGGGTTCAAAGCCAAGGCGTTTAGCCTTCCGTGTGGGGTCCCCCAGGGCTCTTCGTCAGCCCCACTCTTTTCAATCTTTATGTGACCCCCTTGGCTTCACTGGTGAGATCATTCGGCTTTCAAGTCCTCTCTTATGCGGATGACACGCAAATCATAATTTCCATCTCCAATGATTTGCAGCTGGTTGCCCAAAAGTTCAATCAATGTATGTCCAGCATAATATGATGGATGAAGGACAACTCTCTTAAAATCAACACGGACAAAACCGAAGTGTTGGTTTTCGGCCCTCAAACCTCTATTTAGTCTGCCGCCTGGTGGCCCGAAATCTGCAGTCCCCTTCCTGTTCCAGTTAAAATGGCCAGGAATCTGGGAGTCCTTTTTGATGAGGGTCTGTCTTTTGACGCCCAGGTGAACCACACAGTTAGTACTTGCTTTTATATTCTTAAAACTTTCAAGAAAGTGCTGCCGTACATTCCTTCGGAGCTACATCGGTCCATCATCATTGCACTAGTTACCTCTCGGTTAGACTACTGCAATGCATTATACCTCAATGCCAGCACAGGTTCTCTGAACAAGCTTCAGGTGGTGCAAAACGCAGCTGCAAGACTTATTCTTAACATCCCTAAACACCAGTCCGCCAGGGAAGGAATCCGTGCTTTGCACTGGCTTCCGATCAGGAAGCGCATCTCCTTCAAGGCTCTGAACTTGGTGTACAAAGCTATGCATAGCAAAGGCTCACCACATCTCAAAACCTTGTTCCATTGGTACACTCCTGGCAGAGCCTTGAGATCCTCTACTCATAAAAAAACTTGTCTCTCCCAGATTTCGTAGGTCCAAATGGGGTGGCCGCTCATTTTCAGTGGCGGCCGCTAAACTCTGGAATTCTCTGCCCCCTTCTATCACCACGGCGGACTCGCTCCAGACCTTCAGGAGCTTCTGAAGACCTGGCTCTTTGCCTCTTAGCTGGTTGGTGCTAGTCTCTCTTCCGTCTCACCCAGCGCCTTGACACCTTTTGGTTTTAGTGCGCTTTATAAATATCATCCTATCCTATCCTATCTTCACAGTAGTTAAATGTTACATGATGCATGTCGCATGGCTTTGTATGCAGTTTTTGCATCCATAATATTGCAGCTTCCCAGTGCTGTAAGCAACAGGTTTTAAACAAATTGAAGAGACTCCGAGCTGTTGCCCAGAACGGAAAAGGTGACAGCGCAATTGTAATAATGTGGCCTCGCTATGGGGTACCATGAAGGCGAACAATAAGTAAACCTTATTTTATAAATTGTTTTTGTAAACGAGAGCTGTCATCACGGACTTGTGTGGGAAGAACATAGCACAATGTACCACTGTATACCCAATGTTTGGTTTTTTAATTCCAAAAACCTATGTGGTAAACCATTCTTCTTTTTAAAAAATCCTCATTTTGGGTTTTAGACAAATTTGGGGAGTAGAGTGCGTAGTTTCATAGATCCATGTGTAATGTGCTGTTACAGGCCAGGTTTTTTTTTTCTTTGAATTGTGGAACTTGTAGTCCTGTTTTATAATGGAATAAACAAGACTACAAGTCTCAGAATTCAAAGGAAAAAAAACTGGACAGGAGTAACACATCACGCATGGACCTGGGAATCTTGCCATTGGTGCTGTGTATAGAGTGAGTGGCAGTCTGCCATGCAGCACCCTGGGTGGCATTTGTATTTCGATGTCATTGAGCTGCGTGTTTACCATTCTCTGGTAATAAAAGGAAAACTTACTGCGGTCTAAAATCATCATGCCTTTTGGGAATGTACACTTCATTTTGGCTACTAAAGCTAACAAGCATTTGCAATGCAATAGGTCTCGCATTTGCCAGAGTTTGAAGCGCAGATGCCGCAATTGCTTAAAAAGTAAAGAACTAGAAAAAAAAAATGTTTTTCTATTTCTTTACTTTTTAAGCAATCGCTGCACCTGCACTTTAGCTTACTAAGTTTACAGCTAAAGCGCGACATTGATGATTAATTCCTAGAAGAGGGGGGGGTGCCTGGCCGTTTTATGGGCACTCATGAAGGAACTTTAAGTTCTGTTTTCTTTGCAATCTGCGATTTTGTAATTTTACAGCATACATCAGAAATGCAAGTCTAGCAGAACTTCAGATCTCTGTAATAGTAGGTCAGCTGCTAGTTAAAGCACACAACACTAAAGGTGAACAAAGCAAGTACATTGTATTACAGAGATCCAATGTTTCCCAGATCCCAGGTAGGAGTGGTTGGTTCTTCTAGCCCAGCCTTTCTATTTCTTTGCTCTCTGGTAATGTTGGGGGGGAGAGGGGGATTTGGGATGGCTCAGCGACTTAACACTCACCTCACACATCTGAACGGCAGAGCAGCAGAGTCTGAACCCTGGCAAGGCAACCCCCCTTTCTGAGGTCGGTAAAGAGAGTATTATTAAACTGTTATTTACAGAACCTCAGAGCAGGAGAAGTTGATATAAAAATAGTGTTATTGTTAGTCCGGGGTGTAGCTCAAACTCGCGAAATGCGAGACCTATTGCATTGCAAATGCTTGTTAAACCAGTTACCACACCAACTTGAGGGTTGGTATCTCATCAATGAATACATTATTTTCTAACTTGTAAATAGGAGGGGAATGTCCCTTTCAACTCCCACCACCTATCTGCAATTCAGTAAGAATCGCAAAAGCCCTTTTATGTCTGAAAGAATTTGTACATTAAGAAACGTTTTTGTGGTGGCAACCCTCTGATTTTGTGTGTCGAAACCCAGGTCACCTACTCTTCACAAAGCAAAATGAGGTTCTAGTCACAACATTAGCATAATACACTTGACCTCAAGAGAAACCAGAAGACATGGCCCAAAACATAGCTGGCTATAAAGCAAGGGGATCTGAGCTCATAAATAAGGGTAGGCAAAATCCTTTTATCTCAATTTAGGGTAAGCAGATCCACAACAGGGGGCAATTCTGCTGTTTCCGTATGTGCTGAGACAAACAGTGACCACTCATTGGCTGAGGTTGCAAACACTTTTAAACGTGTTCTAAAGCTGGGTTAACGTCCCCTGTCTAATAAAGTACACAAAGGCAGAAAGGTCATGTTACAAATGGATGCAGTTGATTTTGTTTTAAGTCCTATTTAGCATCATGTGACAGTCGAGACAATTGCTGACTCTTAAAACAACAACAAATGGTCAGTAGTTTCCTCTTGGAAAGGTGGCAACCCTGACTGCATACTGCCAGATATCGCTTCGCAGAACGATTTTTAGTAAATCTGGGTGGTATTGACCTGCTAATGGTATTTGACATGGCACACCAGTGTAGCAGGGACAGCCACTGTCTATTCATAGTATGGCATTTAGTGAGAGTGAATTGTGCCAGCCTCCTCAATGACCAGTCAAAGACTGGAATTTGCGAACGCCATAGACTGTGCGAACACGAATAGCGACGGTCAGTGGCCAGTCACAGTAGAGGCAGAAAAGCGCAAACTGTGGGAGAAGGTGAGGAAAGAGAGGCAGAGGAAGAGCTACAGAGGAAGATTGAAGTAGGAGGGAGAGAGTGTGGAGCACAGAGGGAGAAACGGATTAAAATATTGGGGAAGAGTAAGAGAGAGAATCTAAAAGAAATGTATTTGAAAGAAATTGAAAGAGAGGAAGATGGACACGAAAATAAAGTCACTGAGAACGTGTAGCAGCACCCCATAATAACATAAATGACCAGTGCTTGACACTGAAGCTGCGCAACACACGCATACATAGAAAACAGAAAAAGAGACTTGCCCGAGGAAAAGCCATTGAGAGAGGAAGGGAAAAGGAGAGGGGCAACAATTCGGAGAGACGGGGCAGAGAGATGTATCCATGAGATAACAGCGAGAAACAAAGTCATAGAAATGAAGAGAGCGAAAGAGAGAATCGTAAAGCGAGCTAGAGGGAAAGAAAGAAAGGACTAGAGAGAAGCCATAGAGAAAGGGAAGGACAGAGCGAGGGAGAGAGAGCGAGGAGAAGAACGCGACATAGGGGATGTGAAGGGAAGAGAGACGACAGGCGGGGAAGGCAGAGTGAGTAAGACAAGGTAGATGCGAGGAGGCAGGTTCTGCTGATGAAGCTCTACCTGAGTATGGCGAGGGGCCCTGAGGCAGCGGGCGACGAGGGGTCCAGCAGTCTGACTCCTTTGGCGACTATGTGCACTTTCTGGGCTGCCCCTGCGGTAGGCCCCAGTGCTCTAAGAGAGCTGGCGCACCAGCGCGAATCATGCAGATCCTCTTGCTAGTAATACCTGGGTGTCCGGTACCGCGCAGGTACTCTCAGTACTCCAAGCTCAGCTGGGACCCCGGCAGCCTCTCTCAGTACTCTGAGGCGATACCCCTGCAGGTACTCCCAGTACTCTGAGGTGAGTCCCCCGGCCTCTCTCAGTACTCTGACATGGGTGACCTAGTCGGACCGTCTGCTACTCACAGCCCGCTGAACTGCACACCCCCGCAGGTACAGTACTTTAGTTCGGTGGTACCCGTGAGAGCTGTACTCACTGTGACTGACTGTGCACCAGGGAAGCCAGGCAGAGCAGAAGCAGGCGAAGGAGAAGCGCCTTTCCCTCCATGATGCCGTCTGGAGGGCAGTGTTGGAGGGCCCCTGCCCTCCACCCGCTTTTATATCTCCCGCCCCCTTCCCTTCCCTTGACCTCTGCAATCTGAAAGCGGCGCCGTTCACAGTATTAAAGGCGCGCTTAACGTTAAAGTGGCACTGTTCAAAAAGTGAAGGCGGCGCCGTTCACAAACCATTAAAGGTGCGCTTAGATACAGCACAGATACCGGCAGCGCCAGCTCGCCTCGCGGCGCGCGCAGAAGCTGCAGCAGCAATGCCATTTTCACACATGAATACAGGAGCAGTACAAGCTTCGTGACACATAAAACAGATACAGCCTGCGCAGTAGGAGTACACGCCGCCTCCCACAGGCCATGCATTATAGACAGCCTCGTAAACAAGCTTCTCACATGCAGAACAAGCTGTCGCCATTGCGCGAATTTAAAAAAAAAGTGCTCACCCACTAATTAAAGGAGACCGTGTCACGCCGCAAGCAAAAGATCCAGTCCGGATGGGCTGGCCGAGAAGGAGACAGGGCGGTAACAAAAAAGCCTCATTTTCAATCGGAGGCCAGCGTTTACCATAAAGGATGACACCAGCCAATAGAAAGAATGGGCGGAGCTTCCACTCCACTTCCAAAATCTCCTCGATTACAAGAGATCTCGCAGAGCGAGCAGCGCATGCGCTGCAACGCTAGGCGAGACCTAAAAAGTAACATTTGGAGATCTGTGCAGTGCTGGAATGAAGGGGGAACCAGTCGGATCCCTGATTCAGCAGGTATTATTCAGCCGGATCGGGGATCCATCTGACCCCAGTTTACTGGTCCCAGCGTAATTTGCCAACAACAGGACACAATTCAGCAGCGCCTCCATGTTGTCTGCTTGTGCAGCAATGTCCACGTGGTGAGGAGGCTTTTTTATTTCCATCTTGGGCCATAAAACAAAGGACGTATTTAAAGGACCATCAGCCCTCCTTTTCTTGGAGTAGAACCCTGGCTGGTAGCTATCTGCAGCCTAACACCTCGATGCCAATACAATGGGCAAAAACAGGCGCACAGTTTGTCTTTTCACAAGTACTTAAGAGATTTGAAGGCAGGTTTTTGACTTTGTGCAACCCCTATATGTAAGAGATATGCATGCACTTTAAGAATGTCAGATGTCTCAGTATGAATGAGTATTTACACAAATAATTTAAATAGCACTTGCTATTTTATTTTAATACTTTTATAGCGCTACTGATCCCACTGTAGAGTGTCAGAGCACTTTACATCACACGCACTCATGTATTAACAATAAATCATACAACTGTGTTGTGTAAATCCATGTACAGTATGTTACATAAGACAAAGAAGGGTTCAAGGTGTAGAAGTCCCACATCATCTTTACTTTTATGGATTATATCACAGGGTTTTATGGCCAGGAGAAACACAAAGTCAGGATTTAAAACGTAACTCAGTGCTTGGTGTTGTCCTTTATTGCTACCAAAAGAAACCATTTTTAGCACCCTTATAACAGGTGGGGTTTTAACCCATGTCTTGCAGTTTTAATGCAGGTCCTTGGTGCTGGTTCATATCAAACTGTTCTATATTAGAAAGATTGAAATGTATGAATTACAAGTAATGAAAGGATCTCTATGTCAAAGGCAGTGACCCACTTACCTATCTACATAATAATCTGTCATCTGCATGTAACACGAGGTGCTTTGCAGGAGACACATTAACCTTCTATGCTGCTTTGTGTCAACACTGAGACTAAACAAAACACAGATCTCGCCAGCAAGTGCTTTTCAGAGTTATCTTACCATTATTATTATTCCCTGCGATTCACTAGGCACACAAAGCTGTCTTTACAGGTGCTT
This sequence comes from Calotriton arnoldi, assembly GCA_963921515.1. Lineage (NCBI taxonomy): Eukaryota > Metazoa > Chordata > Amphibia > Caudata > Salamandridae > Calotriton > Calotriton arnoldi. The sequence goes on from CAWUFW010000324.1 coordinate 341,241, forward strand.
TAACCCCATAAGATATTTTAAAATGCAGCCTTTGCAACCAATTAGGCCAGAACAGATTTACTGTCACGTTTCTCCTTGGCGCCAATTTCTTTGTGAAAGAGTTTTAAAAAAAAAATTAATGTATAAGTTGACTGTTAGACTGCTTTTTATGACTCTGCCTCTTGTGACTTCACCCCCTTCTTATTGCCCTCAATCTATGAGTTCCCACAATAAAGTGTTTCCATTTATAACACTGGGTCTGTGTAAAATCAAGAGCTCTCTTGTCTCTCGCTTCTTCTGCACAGAGTCTTTGTTATATTCATAAACCCAAGATGTGAGGCTAAACATCAGGAAAAGCGAATAAATGTAACAATGCAAAGTAGCTACCTCGACTCTCTTTTTCCGTGCGTGGCACACTCACGCTATTTGCGTGTTGACGTTGACTCTCCCTTCTGATGGGCCACGTCACATAGTGCACTAGTGGCTCTGAAGCGTAGGCTGTGTGCTACAGCATGGCTTACATCAAGTAACATTGCTTCTAAATTCAGCATAATGCACTACCATATTTTCTCACCCTATACTGCTCTCAGTATATCCTCCACCTCAACTCTCTGACGCATCTCAAACCTCATTCTAACACTCTTTATAGTGCACTACCCTATTTCTCACCCTAAACCGCTATCAATATATCCCAAACCCCATACTACTACTATGATCCCCAAAATAACCCTCTCTAGACTCTTCTCTCCTCTACCCCTCCTGCATCATCTCATACCTCTTTTACTGTTCAGATCTCCCAAACAAGCCTTACTAAACCCTTCCCTCTGACTCTTCCCCTTCCACCTCCCTTTTACTCATCAAAAACCCCTCCTACTGCTATGAACTAAAAAAAAAAATCAAGACCCTTCCCTCTTCTATCCCTCCACTATTCCTTTTCAATACAACTAACAGACTTACATGTCCACCACTCAAATTAATTTTGTGCTTCCCTGTACTAATTCCCCACTAATCCTGTTTGCGTTCCAGAGTAGCATGCTACTCACCGAAAAGCACTTCAACACCTCATCAGGGGTAGCAAGCACTATATAAATGCAAACCGTTTCCCTCTTCTATCCCTCCACTATCTTTCTCAATCCAAATAACAGACTAACATATCCACCACTCAAATTACTTTCATATTTCACTATACTAATTCACCACTAATCCTTTATGGGTTCCGCAGTAGCGTGCTCCTCGCAAAAAAAGCACTTTGCCGCCTCCAGTGGCGGCCGGCAAGACTTGCGGGTGGCGGGGTGGGGGACGTAGGGTTGCGCAATGCAAAAAAAAATATACACTAACCTTGCCGCTGGGTCCTGCATCTCTGCTCCTGCTCTCCTCGCGAGACTCGAGGAAGCCAGGAAGAACACCCAGGCTCTCCTGACCAATCACAACGCTGCAATACAGCGTTGTGATTGGTTTTGAGCGTCCTGGTTTGACACTCAACCAGGGAATGGGTGCCTGGGCATGTTCTCCACTCAGGCTGTAATGCAGCCTGCATGGAGAACAGGGAACGTGCGCATGACTGTTTTGGGCGGCCCGAGAGGGCCAACCAAACAGTCATTGTGCACTTAGGAGTGGGCAAACCACTCCTCTTCTGCCCTGCTCCAAGAGCAGAGCAGCCCCGTCCGCCCACCAGCCCGCCCGCCCACAAAGGAAACATAAAATGATAATAACTCAAAGTTATTATCATTTTATATTTCCTTCACTTTGCACTGTTCAAAAGCAGTGGGGGCGACACTCCTCCGACATAGCGAAGGAGCCGCCATGCACATGATTAATCTGGTAGATGGGATGCCTTACAATATCAACACAGATTGGTTAGCAACACTAGACATAACGTCTCTATATACTAACATCCCTCAAAATGAGAGTATCCTTGTCATAGAGCAGCTACTAGAAACCAGAATGAGACCCTTACAGGTACCCACCTCTTTCATAATTTCTCTACTAAAAGTGGCTTTACAAAGTAACTATTGTGTGTCAAGAGGCTACTACTACCAACAATGCTCCGGCACCAGCATGGGCGCAGTTTCCGCACCCAATCTAGCAAACATTTATATGGATCACATAGAACGTACATATGCCCTCAGCAACACAAACCACCAATGTGACAACATTAAATGTTGGCACAGATATTTAGACGATATCTTTCTTGTCTGGTGTGGTAGTGAGACTGAATTCAATGACTTCGCAGTGTATCTGAACAACATCCAATCACACCTTACCTTCACTGCCACGCTACACAAATCCACCATAGCTTTCTTAGACCTCAGCATCCAACACGCAGAGGGGAAATTATATACCTCACTCCACAGGAAACCCACTGAAAGGAACACGCTACTAGCGTATAGAAGCCATCACCCTCGGGCACTCAGGGATGGGTTACCATTTGGACAGTTCTTACGAGTCCGCAGGAACTGTACCCATAAAGAGGACTATATGTGTGAGGCGGAAATACTCAAAGCCAAACTAGTAGCTAGAGGGTATCCAAATAGAATTGTCAAAAAATCCATGAAACGTGCCTGGTATTGCCCCAGAGAAGAGCTTCTCAATATCAGAGAAAAAGCACCACTTAACAGAATAGTCTGTGTCACCACCTTCGGAGTACATACCAACAAAGTTCGCAATCTGATTACCAAGAATTGGAATATAATCAGAAGCATTGACCCTGAAATGGAGGTCCCCATGTTCGCCTACAAGCGAGGCAAAAACATAAAAGACCACCTCATCAGATCCTTCACTGAAACTACCAAAAGAAAGAGCAATACCCTTGAATCCACCTGGGGGTTACCGGAGGTAAAAGGCCATCACAAATGTGGCAACTGTGTAGTCTGCCCCTACACTGAGAACACCAACTCCTTTAAACACGGTAACTACACACATACCCTCGAATTTTTCTCTAACTGCAACACACGAAACGTGGTATACTGCATCTGGTGTCCATGCGGACTACCATATATCGGACAAACCCAAAAACCAGTAAAAGCCCGCATTGGGCAGCATCGCAGTCGCATACGACGATTAGTTGCAAATGCCCCGCTTGTATCACACTTCAATGAGAAACAGCACACAGCAGATGAGATCAGGTGGCAGGTGATTGACATTGCCAGAGTTCCGGAGAGAGGGGGAGACATTACACAAATTTTGCAAAGACGTGAATGTCATTGGATAGACAGAATTGATTCTATAAACCAAGGATTAAACTCAGTGGAGGAGTGGCGCGGCTTGTCGCAACATTAAACTGACACTGCCTCCTATGCACCCTCCATAACCATGATAGTCCTGTTACCAGACTCGAATACACAGGACCCACTGCTTAACTGTGCCTGTAATAGTCCTGCCACCTGACTCAAGTACACATGCCCCACGGCCTAACTGTGCCTATATATGCTGCATGAAACAGACCACCGGTCAGATGTAACACACGATGTTCATTCACGTGGTCAAATAAGCTGTTGTGATCACTTCACACTTTATCATTCGTGTGTAGCTTAACCACCAACAGCTCCATGATGCTTCGTTTAACTGTCCGTATCTTTAATAATTTTCTCATTGGACATTGTTGAATAAGTGTGCATTAATCTTCTCATTGGACATCATTGAATAAGTGTGCAAATCCGTGTTCATTGCCTCTTTTTGACTAACCCACATTGAGTACTTCGCAATTCATGTACAGAATATCGCTCATCATGGAAATGGTTAATTAATTGTATGCAACTTTGGTGCATAACTGTTTGATTGAATCCTTCGTATGCAGTACTCCGCTATTCATGCAAAACATCTCCATTCCAACTATGTGTTTCCCTAACATGGTGAATAACTTCATGTGCACGTTATGGCTAAACTACTGTTATTTAAATAATTGTTGCTCCTTGTTATAAATCCCTTCGTTGGCGTTTCCAGCTATCATAACGTCAATTCCCTGCACCATTACATACACGCTGTGCCAACCGCCTCACTCCCCTGGACATACTTCATGTTCGTCTTTCTTCCCATCTTGGCAGACAGCTGTGTGTCTGCTTTCACTTTTCATTTTCACCACCGATAACCGGATAACTCAGAGTCGCGGCAATCTCTTAGATGCCTGCGCACGGTTCCGGTTTGCTGAATACTTAAGCCCACGTGCACGTCGGCTCTGTGTTACCGACCACCAGCAAACAGACTCCGCAGATTTGCTGGAAGCACGTAATTACTGTGCACTGCGGAACGACATTTCTTCTTAGGTAAGAGACAGACAATACACCATCTCTACGCCCACACATCCCTGACACATGGGGCTTCGTGGAAGCTAAACATTCGGCTCCTTTTATTACAGGAAACACCTTAAAAGCGGACATCCTGCCAATTGCTGGCCCGCATTCCTCATTAGTCACGATTCAGTGACTTCACTCCGGTAAGATTCTCAGCTACCAAACCTATTATAATTTTTTGAAGTTGCCCTTATGCATTCGAGCACGACAACATGCTCCCCTTGTCCTTCTCTTTCCTCATAGTTCCGCCCCAGATCTTGACCTACATCTCCTCTTCCTCATCGTGATCGCCAGTTCATACCCTCAACAGGGGTAAGTGTCCCCACTGATCAACAAGTGGTTAACTAATAGAGGAGCCCTTATCCCTCTAACCCTTAACTAATTTCCTTTTTCTTTACACCACCAGAACCCAGCTGGGTCTCCCTGTGAGTAATTCTTCTTCCTTTTTACTTCACTCACGGTTGGCACGCATTATTTCTTCATCAGAACTGCGCGTTTGACAATCTAGGTAATTCTATTGCCCTTGATAACATGATCCACCACTAGTGCGCTGCTACTAGGTCCATATATTACCTTATACAAATTTTCTTTCCCCAGATGTTCCCAGTATCGTAGGTCCTGATGAGACCCCACATTCTAGAGAGGGTCGAAACGCCGTCGACACTTTTGATGAAAACGAACCACTGACATAGCACTTATTATTGTATAACGTTGCTGCATATGATGTGAAAATTTCAGATATGGTCGTTTTCGATAGAAAAATCCGTGAAACCTTGTAAATATTGTCACATTGTGTCACTCACCTGTTAGGTTCATGCTACACTTGGGACACTATTTCACAAATGTCTTCCTTTTTGTATAATTTTTGTATATGATGTGAATAATACAAATATATGTGTATAACAAAACCCTTGGTGTTTTGTTTTTTCTCTCTATGACATCAGTATAACCCTTCTATCGCGATTGTGCACCAGTATATTATATATAGATATATACTATTCCACAGGAACCATTGTTTTATTGTAATACTGCTGACGCCTCGTCAGGGGTAGTAAGTGCTATATAAATGCAATTACAATTTCTATACTAAAATAAAAAAATCACTTCAGAAATCTCAGCTGTCTCCGTGCTTAGTTTTGTTTTTCTCTCGCTGCATTATTGTTACTTGGAGTTTTACTTTCCCCAATTATAATTTCAGGGCTGCAAGCACCAGCATACCAAGTGATATAAAGTGATCTAAAAAATAGGTGAACTGGCTGAATGACCCATACCTGTCGGGGAAGTGTTGCCGAATGGCGCCATGGCACCGGCACAAACACGCACACACATTTCTCAGAAATGTGTTTTTCCACAGCTCGTTGTTTTCATGTAAATTAATTAGTACAATCGGTTCCTTTAAATTGGATCAAGACGACAAGTCCCAGAGTGCACTGATTTGTTAGTGCAAGCCCCGGTCTGGAGTGGAAGTGTTCTGGTGAGACGGACGGGGTCATGCAATAACTGCTGTAAGTGAGAAGACGTGAGAGCTGTCACTCTCCGTGAACGTGTGCTTGACTCTGTTAGGCACACACTTTAATGAGCAGCACAAGGCGAGATCATGCTAAACCAAATAAAACATCTTGTAAGTGATCTGCACTTCAAGACAACCAGGGCAGAGGCGTAATTGTCCCATGCTTAGAGCAAATATTTGACTGCATCTATTCCTGCTGCTGGCGCAGGTATGCCGCCACTTTCTATTGAGCGCTCCTGGGCAGAGCCCGCCCTACCTCGGGGCCCATTGGAGGCTTCGCAGCGGTAGATGGCTGTGATTGGCTCAGTCGCCCGTCAGTCGCTTGGGTGTTTCCAAAACAAGCCCCTTAGGTGCGGGCAGCTCCGTTTAGTGTATAATTTCTGAATTTGCCCAGACGTGCGGTTGCCTTGGATGTGAGTCTGCGACGGGCTGCGCGCGCGGACATGCTGTAATACCTGTGCCATGCCAGCCTAATTACACCGAGCCCTGGGTGCTGCTGACTTTTGTAATCCTGCAAGGACAACATGACGAAAGACACGAGCGGGCTGGACCTGAGCTTCCTCAACGAAGAAGAAGCGAACAAGATCCTGCAGGTGCTGGAGAGAGACGAGCAGCTGAGGAGGAGAGAGCAGGACCGAGTCAGGTACACTCCAGCGGGTTGGGGTAACTTGTGTGGAGCCTAGGGCACGGGGTGTGTGGGGAGCGCATATGTGTGTGTTTGTGCAGGGCCTTGCGTGCCGCCTCTGGGCTACCGCCTTCTATGGAGCGTGCACTGACTTTCACACTCTAGTGCCACTCCGCTTTAGTGCATAGATGCTGGGGCCCCGTTAACCCCGCCCCTCCTTCGCCCACCCTCTTGTTGCCTGTAGCTGTGATTTTACTGTTGCTGAGCTCGGTGGGAGCAGAAACCACGGCTGCAGCCGGACCCCAAGCTTTAGAGAGGTGTCAAGTTTCCCCTTCTATTAACGAGTAACTACTGCATAAAAGACAACCTTGTATATTTACATCTGGTGCTTCTAGCCTAAAAATGTTTAATCGCAAAAACAGAACGTTACTTACCATACTGCAAAGAATAAAACAGTAATGTGAAAGCTACTTACGCATGCATGTGGGAAAATTGAGACATGGGATCATGTTAGGTTGTAGTATGGTTTGATTTTATTATGGTAAAGTGTGTTTCTTATGCGGGTAAAGTGCTGGCACGTAACACACTGTAACAGTTACAACATGTTACGTAACTCGCGCCTTGCTGTGTTGCACGATGTTATGATGTTGTTTGATAGGGTATATTATGTTCAGATATGCTGTGGTTTGTCCTATAGAATGTTTTGCGTTGCTATGTCATACCATGGTATACTGGAGACTTTGAGTGAAGATGCCACTCGCATGCCGTCACGGATCTGTGATGCCAGGAGCACCCTGGAAATTTCCAGTCTCCAATGAGTCTGCGCAATTGTTACTTTGGGTTTGCAGTAGGTGGCCAGGCGTGTGTGTTTCTGGCAGTGAGCGTGTTCACGCACCTTCTCTTGTAATGTGCATGCTCGCCACCCTTTAACCGCTGCAAACACAGACCCAAGTGTATTGTGTTGCATAATGCAAGTGTTTCTAAAGCTGGGATAAAAAGCCATGCGGACAGATTGTGTGGAGGAGACAGCAGCTGTGCTGGCAGGTTGTGTGTTGTGCACAGCAGCCTTCCTACCAGATTGTGTGGTGGGACTGTAGTCAAGCTTGCAGATTGTGAGGTGGGGACAGCAGGCATGCTGTCAGATTGTGAGGTGGGGACAGCAGCGATGCTGCCGGTTTGTGTGTTGGGTGGTGGCAGCCATTCTGACAGGTTGTGTGGTGGGAACAGCAGCCATTCTGGTAGGTCATCAGGGGGAGGAGCAGCCATATGGACAGCACTGGTGCTGCACGACTCTGATGCCAGGGTGTGAGATGGTGACAGCAGATAGCAGCACTTTGTGTGGCGAGGACAGGAGCTGTCAGCACAGCTTCACAAGGACATATTGCATAGTATGTGTTGCCCTCAGCTTTTCACTGCCCGTCAGCTTCAGCCATGGTATCCTGTCCCTTCAAGTTCTTTGAATTAAATAACAATAAGGTTAATTATTTCTGCTGGCACATTTCATAAGGTTTCAAAGCATGCCCTAGTCAACCTAATGCAAAATATTACACCGAAGAGAAGGTGTTCAGCCGGCACATCATGCTAGCTGTTTTCAAGCTAGCCTAAAGCGCTGTGAAGTGGCTACGAGGCAGCATGCTGGCACTATAGCAGGTTATACAGACAATAATCTCCTTGAATAAACCTTTTCATCTCATGTAGGTTTTCATAAAATAAATGGTTTTAACTAACCACTACTGGTTAGATATATTGTGTATGTATTTATAGCACATGCCTAGTGCCTACGAACCTAAAAAGAGCTCCTGCTCTACCTTAAGATTATGGGTTTCTGATGGTTGAGTGTCTTGGTTCAGGTTTTCCTAATAATACCTTTGATGTACAACTTAATACCGCAGCTGCCGTTCCGAGTGGCTGGAAATAGCCGGCATCTCCGAGGTAATGACACTTAATTTCTCGGCATTTGAAAGATGAAAGATAAAAGGCTGAGTAACTTTTCTCAACTGTGACCTGCAAACGCCGGTATGTCTTAAGCAGCGTTAATCACACGCCAGGCCCTACCTGACACTTGTCACACTCTGCCCTTTCGTCCTTTCAGCTGTTTCACCAAGACTTTTTAGCAGGGCCGTTTCTAGGTGTTTTGCCGCCCTAGGCGAGAATGGAAAAATGCCGCCCCCTCCCTTTTACTACCATCACTCTCTCCCCCTGTCATCCAGGCTAGAAGCCTCAATCATTTCCTGCTTTGATAGAGGTTCTATTACGCTCTTTTGGGTCTTTTTGAAGCATTGCACTAACATATTGGTGTTGGTTGGCACACAGCGATGTGGTAAATTACTCTAGCTTGCTCTCACATTCCCTCAAAGGTGAAAAGGTAAAATCTGTTACTTGGCGGGATACCACATTCTTTGGAAATCCAACCATGAAGATGAGTGCAAGAGGGCCCTCGCCATTATCTCAGAGGCACCACCTGGAGTACATATTGGCATGGTCCACCACACCTTAGACACACTTATGGCCTGTGTCCATCATCTCACATGGGACACCAATCATTGGTAGAGGCACTGAAGGAGCCTTGGAATGGCCTCTAGTCTTGCCACTCACTTTAGATGTTGGGTATGGTGGTCATACCTGGCTAGTAGAACAATAGATCTAACCTGTCCTTTGTCTGTTTGGCTGAAAGTAACTTATGAGCCAGAAGCAAGATAACGTTTCTGTGTGCCTCTGGAGCTATCAGAACAGGTACTTGCACCTGTTCTGGTTCTATAGGTTTGCTGTACGATAGACCTTCCTCCCAGAGCAAGCTTTGACTGCTAACCACCCCAGTGGCAACTTGTTCTTTGACCACCATGCATAGGCCCTGTGGAGTAGGACACTCTTCCTGTGCTTGTTTGAACTTCCACCTGGAGCTCTGACAATGACCCTGAGTCCAATACAAGAGTGACCCCAGGGGCCTCAATTTCTGGACTAGAGGCAGCGGGCACCATAACAATATATTCTCAGACCCTGCCCTGGTTTGCACTACAATACACTCTCTAGATCCTTCACCTGCAGGTGTGGAGACAACCTCAGCCTAAAGCTGAAATGCTGCCTGTGATCTCGACAGCAATGTTGTCCAGGGAATGCAGGCTTCTGGCCAATGGCCGAGGCCAGACACACAACACTACAGCTGCCTGGACGAAGATCGGATCACCAAGAACAGAGTTAAGTAAAGTTAGTTTTGCCACCCCCACCCGAGTATCTGTAAGAGTGCTAGATTAGTGCCCTTCAATTTCTGGTACTGTGCAGTACGTTTAAAATCTTCTGTGTATTTCTCGTTGCTGAAATTAGTGCATTTTCTGATATTAATGTGCTTTCCTCATCTTTATGTTGCTTGCCAGAAAGTGTCACTCATAGTACATGAAATCAAATGTCACTCATAATTACACTGAAATTATGCAAATGTCACACATAGCATTCTGAAACCTTGGCAGCTATGGTTTTAGTGCCTGGAATGAGCCGGCCCTGCAGGCACTTCAAACCCCTTGGCTCCAGACACGACCGCTCAACTTACTGCTTGCTTACTTTACCTAATACTTAGCCTGGGCCAGGTTATAACTAATTGACCAGGCCTTTAGCCCCCTATATTTTTACATCTACCTGCCTGCCGCAGCCGACCCGGATCCCACCCTGGCCTCCCCCGGTACCTGATAGGCCTGCAGGTCGCAGCGGGAACTCTCTCTCTCTCTCTGCCTCTTGCCGTCCGCGCGCGCACAGCCTCCGCCCGTGGCGCCGAACGTGACGTCTAACGTGACGTCACATCGACGGTGGAATTGAAGGCGCTACGCTACCTCGCCTCACGGGGATTGCGCTCGAAAAAGTCATGGATGCAAGGACCTCCATCAAGGATCGCAGCTAATTTTTGATGGTAGCTATGGGGAGAAAGCACACCTCCCCAGCCGAATTTTTTGGGCTGAATTAATGCGTTACGGAATTTGAGCTTCAACTCGGGCACCTGCTTTATTTATATCTGTAAGTGCTTCCTGTTGAGGTTTAATTTTTTTGCCGCTGGCCGCCCTCCACCTTTTGCCGCCCTAGGCGGCCGCCTACCCCTGCCTAGTGGTAGAAACGGCCCTGCTTTTTAGGGAGCATTGAATGGCCCCCAACACCCCACGGTACCAACGCCCACAATCCTCCGGTCATTTTAATTGTTTCCATTGTAAGTTCTGTCACTTTATTCAAATTTAACACCTGCCAGTTAACAATTGACAGCCGCCATCTTTCTGCGTCATTACAGCCCCCCCGAGACACTTGAAGTGGAAGAGAGAGAGAGAGGCACGTGGTACTTTCTTAGTTTGGCTGCACACGATGTAACAGAATAACATGTGCCCCCTTCAGCCTGATATATGTTAGATAACAGTAATGAGGGAGAATCCTCGTGGCCACCAAGTGTTGTCAGTTTTTTTTATGCTGGAAAAAGTAACTTGAATTTACTGCAGGAGCTACACCCAGACAAGCCCAGAGTGACTCACCTGCATCCCGGGGAGTGGACAGGCCGAGCCCTGGCACTTAAGTAAGGCAGACAACCCAGCCCAGTGACCTTTAAAAGCACCAAAAACAGCACACGTGCAGACACCACCCTGGGTAGCGGCCTGTCAACGGCTTGTCACGTCTGCAGGGACCTGTGGGTGTGGCCTCTGGCTAGTGCAACTACACATTCCTGTTATTTTTAACACACCCGCTCAAATGGCTCACCCGTTTTTGTCCAAATACTGATGGCGATGCCTCCTGCAGAATGATGGTTTGCATGTGGTTGGTGCTTTAATGGCAATTGAGGATGACAGGCCAGTGTGCCACGTCTGTGTGCCCGCTTGCACGGTCTGATTGGGAATAATCTGCCTTTCAGCCTTCATTGACAATTCAAGTTTTTTGGAGCTGTGGACAAGAGCATTTTGAAGAAGCTATGCATGCCCTAAGTGACTTTAAATAGACGAATTCCAAAATCTGGTGAACCCGCAGAAGAAATTTAAAATAAGTTAAAGGGATATTTACTACGTTATAGTGCCTACTTTTGGAACAGTCAGCATAGTTCGCGTTCCGAAGATGCCTCCAGCACCAAGTATACTAAAGAGACCACTGTGGTTGATAATGCTACCACCTGCACTGCATCAATGCAGCCTTATTTTTCTTTTCATCCCACCCGATACAAGAAACTAGAATTCTTGTGTTTTTACCCATCGTATAAGCCTATATTGTAATTTATTGGTTCTTGGTTTGGGATAACCAAAATTAAACAGATGTTGTTGAGAACATTGGGTAACTACTCAACATCTTCTTAGGTCTTTGATTCATAATGGGAAATGCAAACACATTATGGTAAGAACTAGGAATTTGGAGCATTCAAGCAGCAGACAAACATTGCTCCCGGGTTCAGCCAGTTAACCCTGTTCCAGAATGGTGAGGTTTATTAAATGACACTTCTATGACCTAACTTGGCGGGGTTGCTGGGGATGGAGCGGAAACAAGAGGCCAACATAGGGCAGTATGTGCATGAAGTAGGACTCGTCAGCAGAGGTTGGAAGTTCTTTGTTTGGCAATGTAAAAGCCCTGCAGAGTCACCTCTTATTGTTTATAAAAACAGCTGGCTCTCCAGACTTACTGTGAGCCTAGCATAACTTTTCTGGGTCTTGAGGCCGGCCATACAACCACAGGCATCAGATTGTGGGGGGAAGTTTTCGACACATTGGTCAGTTATTCTGATTTGCACTGTACCAGGCAAGTAGTGCTCTTTGATGGGGCACATCTGGGCTTTATTGGTTTGATTCCTCGTATGCTTGTTTGGGGTTGTAGGCAAACTTTACCGTGGAGGTTGCAGCTATGACTGATTTATTTGTGTTTTTATTCTCTGTAAAAGCAGAGCTGGCTGAAATAACACTGTAATGAATTGATAACAATAAAAGTTGATAGTTTGAGTATGCAAATTGTTCTCATAGGTGTGATATTGTTGTCAGTTAAGGTTTTTATTAACCTATGCATTTAGGTTCCTGCTTACCACTGATAATGTGGCCCTCTTGCACAAACCACAGCAGCTCAGGTTGTCCTCCTTTATTTGTACATAACGTAGAGGGGACAACATTTTCTTAAGTCACATTCTTCCTAGAACATAACCTAGTCCATCGTGTGTACAGAATGAAGACACAAACTTGTTTTCATATTTACAGTGGATCCCAAGGACAGATTGGTTCTGGTTACCACATTTTCTGGGCCAGATGCAGGACCAAATCCAGTTTTTGCCACTGCAGGCAAAGTCACATTTTGCTGCCTCCGCTGACTCCCGTGCCCTAGTGATCTATGGTCTTTTTAAGCGCTGTATCGCAGTCCCATGCTGGAAAACATAATTTTGCTTTGTCCTAGAAACGACCTTGAAAGGAGCCTGGTGAGGACATCACACCTATCTGTTCCTTCTGGTGATTACAATAGTAGCCGAGAAACAATAGCCGCGTGAATGCCTGGGTTTTGCATCTTCGTGAGGGATTAGACCGTACGCCATGTGTACTGCCCAGCACCCCCTCATAATGTACACGCCTCAATGGTGCTTGCACATTTTAACCAAATTCGTAAACGGTCCCTGTCAGAATGTTGTGCTGGACAAATGGCAAGGAATACGTGCAAGCAACAAACAAGGTCAATCATATGTTTATAAACCTTGCTCTTAGTTTGGACTACACCTTTTCTGTGGTCAATGCTATCTCCTAGCATCTCCTCCTCTTCTTCCCTATTCCTTCCTGCATCTGAGTTGCCCACCCTTTTCTCCTACTGTCACTCCTTGGGAAGTGGCGCATCCCCCTATCTTGACATGGGTGGGGCCATGTCTGTTCGGTGAGTTGATGAGGTTGTCTGTGCATTTTTGCCTATAGATGCACAGGCTCATCTTGTGTTGGCTGAGGTTCTGTTCTAAGGACGACCTCATTTGTCAGAGTCTGGGGAGGGCAGTCTGTCTGCCTGGGTAGTAGTTAGAGCTGTCGGATTGTCTAAAGTGGGAGAAGCATTCTATCTCTAAACACTAGTCTGAGGCAGTGGAAGCTGAGCACTACCTCAGTCGGGGGATTCGCATCAGGATGCTATCAGAATATGGTATCTGCTTTCCTGACAGATCCCTGGAGAACAAAACCCAGCCCACTTGTGACATACTGGAGGTTGAAGGACATCTAATGTTGTCTGTGCACTCTTTCGTCTTTTTCTTTGCCTCATGATCAGACTTCACAGTCGTGTTGTGTATGTCTGCTGGCTTTGAGGTCGCTCCAAGGAGACTTCTTTCTAATGACGGCTTACTTTAACAAACACTACTAAATATCTGAGGGCTGCTCAAATGTACTTCTAGCCATATAGTGGTTGTGATATTGCCTTGCACCTCTCTCCACACCACTCTTTCTGAAAGAGGGAGACAATGGGGCCCTAAGGATAGGGAAGGGTATATTGATGTACAGTGTATGCGAATATGTTCAGCCTGAGAAAACAAGCAGCCTAGTCCCCAAATGCATCACAGCTGGTAAGCAAATTGCAGACACCTTCGTAGAACCTGGTTAGAAACTGATGGCATACTGCCAACCTATGCTGAGGTTCTGTTGATCCAGATACCTGCTTATGTTTACCAAAGTCTTATGCAGACAGTCGGCTCCTTAGACTTCGCCTGAGACGGGTTCCTTCTGTGATCTAAAATGGTGGGATTGGTGGGAATGGACTCGATCAGGGTTTAATGTTATGAGATGGGACCTATTGACAGGAAAGACGCTTTGAGAGTGTGTCTGAAGGACAGTGTTATCAACGTCTATCAGGAGAGGATACTTTATGCATTTCTTAACCATTTCTAAGAAGGTTCAGTTCTTGAAAGAAATGTGAGTGGTGTAAGGGGGGCATATTTATATTTGCAATGATACGAAACTAATGAAACAACAAGCATCATAATATAATATACTTCATGAAGATGTAGAATAAAAAGAGCTCATAGAGCTGCAGGGAGCTTACATCTACCAGAAAAGCTTACAGTGACTAAAGGTTAGTGCAAAAAAATGGAAAGACTTGCTGTGTTAGAGTGTTTTTACTGCTTTCCAATTCCGAGCCTTTGTAGCTCCTGGGAGCATACTTTCTTCGCAGGGCAGGCTCCCTTCCAATGTCCACAAAATGTAATAATTATTATCATATGCAAATGCCTACAACTCGTAGGTGTCATTGTAGCTTTCCTGGAAGGCACTAAAAGATAAACAAGAAGGGACCTGATGAACTGGGCAAGATTACTTCTAATTTCTGGCTTGCTCCGGATCAAAGAATTGTTTCTAAGAGTTGTTCTGATATTTCCCATCGGAGTGAAATTGTAACAGAAATGTGGAGTTCAGCGTAAACTAATAGATGTTATATGTAATAGGTAAAATTATTGGTTGCTATAGAGTATATCGTGATTCTACTCAGAGACCAGGAAGTGTGATAGAGAATTGCAGTGGATTCTTTTGCTAATTCCTTGGTGATGACAGACATCTCTTCTCACCCATTCTATCTGGGTGATAACCCTCCGATATATGTGTAGAAAGCATTAATTCAATAGAGGCATAATATTCTCTTGCTGCCTCCCGGGTAATTTGTGTGGAGATCTCCCACATTTATTAATGACTGTGTGGGTGAATGTTGCTCCCCTGTGCGAAGGAATATAAGACTGGAAGTAGTGGCCCCATGGACAAAGAGCACCAGTATGCCAGCTATTCTTTTACATTTTTTGTTTTTTAAATGTTCCATATTTCATATCCTTTTACAATGATTTTCATCTCTAAAAGAAATCTTTTTTAAGATGATGATGATTCAGTGATGCAAAATGGCTGATAATACAAGCGAGAAGCAATACCTTCAGGGAAGCAAAGCAGCATACATAGGCTTTTTAGGTCTTGCTTAATGCAGTGCATCTGCCGTTGCTTGCAAGGTATTTTGTTTACTTACAGGGGGCATAGATTCCACCTATTGTTTACCATTGGTTGGCTTTATCATCGCTCTCATAGCCTTGCTTCTCTTTGGTCAGCGCTTGCCCACTACACTTTCTCGTTGTGTGTTTGTCCCTTCCCTGGAGCATGGGTGAATTAGTGCTTCCTTGCCCAGTGTATGTCCTTCCTCTAGTCGCTCTTTTGGAGGTACTTTTTTCTTTTACTTGCACCCGCAGCTCCTACATTGTTGCTTGACCCATTCTCCTACCCCTTTTGCTTGACCCATCGCTCATGCCCCTTTCCCACATTGTTGCTTGCCTCATCCCACAAGCCATCTTTTGTTAGACCCCATCCCTCCTGCTAACTCCCGCTTTGTTACATGTCCCATTTTGCCCATCCCCTTCTGCATTGTTGCTTTCCCTGTCCCTCCTGCTTTGTTGCCTTTCCCGTTCCTCCCACCCCCTCCAGCTGGTTGCTTGCCTCATCCCTCCTGCCCCCTCCAGCTGTGTTGCTTGCCCTGTGCCTTACGCCTCCTCCAACTTTGTTGCTTGGCCTGTCCCTCCTGCCCCCTCAGCCTTTATTGCTTTCCCCATTCCTTCCGCCCCCTCCCACTTTGTTGCTTGCCACGTCCCTCCCACCCCCTCCTGCTTTTTTGCTTGCCCCGACCCTGCCTGCATTGTTGTTTCTCCACCCCACTGTCCCTCCACATTTTTGTTTGCAACAACCCCCACTTCCCTTCCTCATTGTTGCTAGCCAAGTCCACCCTGCATTGTTGCTCATCCATCGCTCACCCTGAAATAAAACAAGCATTGGCATAGACAATAGGTCTCGCTTTTGGGACCTTATAAGTATTTAGTTATGCAGCACAATATCCTTGGTGCAATAACATCAACTGTTGCATGTCTAAAAACTTATAAGGTCCCAAAGGCGAGACCTATTGACTATGCCAATGCTTGTTTTTAGAGAGCCTGGCATGCAGTTTTAAATGTAGGCTGGTAAGAAAGGTGCCAACCCGAGGGGCAAGGTCTAGAGAGAAATAAGATGGGAAGAGAGGTGAGTTATAATGAGATAGCACAAATAGAAAGGTGAAGCACAGAATGACAGGTCAGGTAAACAAAGTAGCGAGGCAGGTAGAGCCGGTGGGATGAAAAATAGAAAGATATGAGAAGTAGAGAAAAAGAGGTGCAGATGAGGTAGAGAGATGAGGCTAATACAGAGTAAGTGCGAGGGAGAAGTAGAGAATGGTGAAATAGGGAGAGAGAGACAGAGGTAAGACAGATGTATTAAACGAGCGAGACATTGGAAGCAGAGAGAGTGAACGGAAACAGTGAAGGAGATAGAAAGAGAGATGAAAGCAAAGGGAGTGATAGATGGAGTGGAAGAGGTAGGGAGAGCATTGTAGAGAGAAAGAAATAAAATAATGGGAAAGGCGAGGGAAAGAGGACCTCAATAAAAAGAGAGACATAGAAGGCCAATAGGTGATGTAAATTGAGAGTCTAGATAGTGTATGAGAGGTGGGGAAGAGAGAGATGAGGCAGTGAGTTGGGAGGCAGAGAGAGAAATGAAAGAGAGAATGGTGAGGTAGAAAGAGGCATGCGAGAGGTAGAGAAAGGTAAGGTACAGATGGCAAAAATGATAGAAAGGGTAAGATAAGATAAAGAGATGAAATTTAGAGGGAGGGGAAGTAAATGGAAGAGAAATGAAGGGGGATGAGTTGCAAACAGAGCAGCAAGATGCAGAAAGAAGAGAAAGTAGAGAGAGAGAGAGCGAGAGAGAGAGAGGCACTTGAGGAGAAGAGAGGGGCAGAGAGCTGACCGAGAGCTAGAGATCTAGAGGTAGGATCGGAGAGAGGTGGCAAGTTGAGGTCATGAGAGGTAAGTGCTGTGGGGCACTGAGGTTTATTGAAAAAGAGGTGTGACGCACAGAGAGAGAAGACAAGGACTGGAGAAAGTGTCCACACTGAACTAGAGGTTGGTGATCACCCTAAATATATTTATTAAAATAAAGCATTAAGAGAGTGCACTTTTACGGATTTCAGAGTGTGCACCATCTTGCATTGAAGATGACAAAAGAAGCCATTTTGGCACAATAAACACATCCAGCATCCGTGCTGTTGGTGCTAGCTGAGGCAGTGGAACATTTGATGAGCTCTTTGAAAACGATGACATGTCCTCCGCTGGGTCTGTTAATTCTGTCGTGTCTTATAACCTTGTGCCTGGGGAATAGGTGTGGTAATGTCGATAGAATCAGCCAGGTTTCTGTGAGGAACAGTAGTTTCAATGTGTGGTCGTGCAGCAGGTCCCATATTTCAGTAGCGTGTTTATTGAGGGAGGTGTTGTTGAGGAGAAGGCAGAACAGGGAGGGGTGGGGAGAGGTGTGTAGGTGTGCGTGGCCGAGGGAGAGGTGAGTGTTGTGTGCGGTGCATGTGAGGGTGGTGTGAAGGTGTGGGAAGGTGCAGGAAAAGTGTCAGGTGGAACAGGGGAAGGCACCTTCGCAGTCGACTACCGAGGCGTAGCAGCAGCACTGGAAGGTGCATTCAAGGTTCAGGGTGAGGAGAGGGAAGCAGAGACGTAGCAGTGATGGGAGTGAAAGCAAGGGGTCTGGCGCTGGGCACGGGAGGGGCGCATACGGGCTGTGCATCCAAGCTGCGGCGGACATGAATTAGGAGCGGGGTCTCTGGGGCAATGGGTTGGGCTAAGTAACTGGCAGGAACCGAGAAGGGAGTGCGGCGTGGGAGAGGAAGCAGGGAAGGTCGCAAATTCAGGAAAAGGGCAGGAAGAAGAGCAAAAGAGTGAGAAAAAGGAAGAAGAGGAGTTAAGAGAGCAATTGAGTTCGAAACTCGAAGAGAAAAGCTGAGACTAAAAGAAGCCAAGAGCAGCAAGGATTGAGTGAAAAGGGCAAAGAAAAATGTTAAAGAATGAAAGGCAAAAGCACAGAAGGTCAGCAAAGAATGAATGAGAAAGAGTGGCAGATGCCCAGCAGATCGGCACAGAATCAGTGTAAAAGTTCAAAAAGCAGCAAAGAAAGATTGCGGAATAATGAAAAAAGCACATGAAAGTGGCAGAAAGAGAATGAGAAACGCACAGAAAAGCAGCAAAGAAGGAATAAGAAGGAAGGAGTAATGCACAGTGAAGTAGCAAAGAAAGACTGAGAAATGCACATAAAAGTGACAAGTAATGAAAGAATGAGCGATGCACAGAAAACAGCAAGGAAAGGGCGAGAAGTGTTCAAACAAGCAAATGGTGCGCGCGAAAGTGAGCGCGAGCAAGAATTTCGGCCGCGACCGCGATGCGCGCAAAAACTAAATAAAACAAGCATTGGCCGCGTGGCCGTGCGAGACGCGCTCTGTGGTGGGGGAGAGGAGCGGGAGAGCAAGTGACGCGCGGCCGTGAAAGTGACACGGCCGCGCGGCCCCGAGAAGCGCTCTGTGGTGGGGGAGGGGGAGGAGCAAGTGAGAGGAAAGACATGGCGCCTGGAGCATGCGAGGAATGCGCATTACTGTGCGCGTACCCGCATGCTCTAGGCAAGCCCAAAAAAAAGTGGTCGCATTTCTAAAAGCCCACTTACAAAATGTCTCGCCCAGACCAGCGCAAGCGCTGGCTTCAGGGCGAGACCTAAAAAAGCGATATGGCATGGCCATCGCTGGTCAAGTCATAGTACTTTTTAGGTCTCGCCATAGGCAGTGTATGCAGTGTCTCTTCGAGACATGCTGTATCTACAATATGTGCTTCGAGCACCTCCCATCTTTTTGATTGGTTCCTGTTAGTGCCCTTCGAAAATGCCTGCTTTTGTTTGATGAATTGCTTAATTAGTCCCTCCTTTTGGTGTTTTGGAAACTCCCATGGAGACTGCCCCTGTTACATGTGGTCTTACTCCTTTTGTTATTTATGTTACTTTGTGTGCACAATTTTTTTTTGTTTCGAACTACAACGTGCCTAATGCGATTGTTTTTTGAGTGGCTGCGTACCTTTATTGTCTTTGTTTCCTCCATCGGGCTCTGCGGGTCACTCATTGGAGGAAGGGCGGGGTAGAGCCGGGGCTGCTCTGTGGGCTTCTTACCCCTGGTCCCAGATGTTAGCTCCTGAAGCAGTAATGAAAAATGTAAAACCAGTCCAATGCTGTGAAGGAAACTTGACTGTGAAGAGTTGCTGCAGAGTTGCAATAGCACTTTATCCCGGTGCTACACTATCTAAAATATCAGGAGTGTATTGTGTACCTAACGCACAAGTACCAGCTTTGAAAGGGCGTGCATGGCATTCGCAAGGCGAAGCCTTTGGTACCGCTCTCCACTGGCGCTGCAGATACCTTTCTTCTCATGTCCGTATTTCGTTGTAGAGTGTGCTTACCTTCACTGTCTGTGCAGCTGCCATTGTGATACAAAACGTCTGGGCAGCAAGTCTCGCCCTCTTGGAGGGCTGCGCGGTTAACATGATAGGAGGAGGAGACTCTTTCCCAGCAGTGTCCCTGCAGATGCTCCTACAGATGAAAGACTCAGTATTCAGCCGCCGCCTCTATTGTTTTTAGGTCTCGCCTGAGCCAGCGCATGCGCTGCTCTGCAAGACATTTAGTAAGTGGGTTTTCAAAGTGCTACCCCACGCTTTTGCTGGCCTCCAGCTTGCGTTCACGATCGCGCGCGCAGCCGCCAGCTTTCAGCGCCCGATCAGGCGCCATCTGGCTTTCCTCTCGCTTGCTGTCTGAACGCTCCTCCGCCCCTCCCCTGCCGCGTCGCGTTAATTAGAAACATATGCTGCTTTCACTTTCAGCGCGGCGGGCGCTCGCGCACCACTTTTGAAGCCGGGCTTGTCTTGTTGAATGTGAGTTTAAATCATCGTTTTGTTTTTATTCTGTTGTGTATGTATTTGTTTATACATTTCACACCTCTGCATGCAAATCTAAACATGTGGTCTAAAAAAAAATGTGCTAACGTATTTGTCGTCTAGGTGTGCATCGCGGTGTTTGCATCTCTAAGAACAGTTGGGTATCGAATCATGCTAAACACAACTTCCGTAGATGTGTCTGACACTCAAACTGATACTGACCTCCTATGCGACGCACGTGCAACAAACACGTACGTTGAGCACTCTCTCATTGCGTGCATGCAGACATTGACAAACGAAACATTAGGTGCACTGCACCAAATACAATTAAATAGCTAAACGTAATTAGTAGAGATCATTCCGGCATCAGTTTCTTTTCCTCAGTGAATGTCTTTTTCAAGGTACCAAGTTGCTTTAGCGTTTTTTTTCTTCAGAAATATAGTGGATGCTTTTGTTCCACGTGAGCTCCGCCTGAAGTTGCCTGACGGTCAAGATAAAACACGTTTTATTGAACAGGAAATATGGTCAGCACTTGGATGATTTCTCTGAATACAGAACTTTTTGTTTAAAAAATGTATGCGAGCTGCATTTGTTTGAAAACATTTCAATTGGTCTGTGTACGGGGGCTCCCCGTTTATTGCTTTTGATACCACCTAGTGTACATACTGTGTAATGCAGGCTGAGAACATTTAACAAACGCTGCAGTTTATCAGACCAGTTACAGGAAATAGCGTCGTGCTCAAGAGACAATCTTCTGAGAAACAAGCATTTGCAATGCAATAGGTCTCGCATTTGCGAGATTTTTAGCTATTGGCCTTGTAAATGGCAATGCCTTTTATTTATGTGTTTAAAAACCCTGCAACAATAAAAGGCATTTTCATTTACAATACCAATAGGTCAAAGTTTCGAAAATGCGAGACCTATTGCATTGCAAATGCTTGTTTATTTACTTTTGGAGCCATGTTTGTGGGCACCATGTAAAAAAAAGGCATGCAGCCTCTTTATTTGCCGCGCCCCTTCTGGGCTTGTTTAAGATTTTTTATTTCTCGCTTGTTTTTGTTAGTACCCCCATCACAAAAGAGAAAAACACACAATTGCGCATCTATCTCTGCACATCAGCAAGGCTTCTGCCCGAGATCAGGCAAGCGTCACGCTCTCGTAATAATGGGGTCATGGAGTCTGCCTTAAAATTAAAGGTTCACCCTGAACCAAAAATGGTGGCTGACTGGGACAGTGCTCCAGATACACATGCAGGCTCATGGTTGGAAGTGTGCACATGCATGCTGACGCAGCCTCTGGGTTGCCAGTAAACATTCTGGCGAGATTTGAACACAGAGTATATCCGACAGGAAGAGGTGCGCCCGCCATCTGGTTTTAATTAGTTTGAAGAGGCACAGGTTTAAAAACACTTTGTACAGCTGTGAAATGCTTGAGGGTCCCATCATACAGCTACAAATGTGCCTGTGCAGACGGGATAACCTGATACAGTAGGTTTTCTACTGTTTGCGAATACCTGGCACCAGTCAAGAGCAGACTACGCATGTTCAGAGCCCTCTTGCCTCCCTCCCGCACACCACCCTCCCACGGAGGCACGCTGGAGGCAACAAGATAATTGTATTGTATAAATAAACTGGTCAAGGACCCTTTCTTTTTGTCTCACTTTGTCATCGCTTCCATTCGAGCCCTTGACATGGGCTAAAACTTCTTCTCAGCTATCAAGCATCAAGTCCAATTAGCTAAAAACTCCTAGCCTGGCGCTGTGTCTGGGCCTCTTCACAGCCCTCCCGTGCTGACTGATGCAGATTGTGGCTCGGCACTCATTAAGAGGGGGGGTTCACTTGTGTGCCCAGCCTGCTTTTCATCAACTATAATTGCGGCAACTCGGGTTACTCTCGCTGCAGGTATTTAACATGAAAACTCGAACACCTCGTCCTCAGGGACTGTCCAGATCTGATCCCCACCCGACTCTAGTTAGCCTAAATTGGTGCTTGACTTAAATACTGTAATTGGCTGAAGGTGTTTTTTCACTGGGCTTGACAAAGGGGGAATCTAACCCTTCGGGCTATTATGGTTGTAGTCTGATATCTCTTTTGTCCATTAGCAGCCTCCAAGTTCTCTAATATCTGTTGATGGCATGAAATCCTAAATAGCCATGGAACAGCAACTGCTTTCATGGATGGCTTCAGGCCAGGCCTGTGGAAGGTGGCAGGACGTCAGCTCCTGGAAGGTCTCCAAGTGCATATGTCTCTATGGTTGGTATATAGTTTTCTGTGGTCAGAAGATGCATTTCATTGGCAGTATATGATTTTTGTCTGGTCTGTAAGGGATTACCCCAATAATCTATTTAATTGGAGCATTTGTAAAGTGCAAGAAAATACTGACAAATCCACAAAGGGCTCTGATTTCCAGTGGTTCCTGGGCGCCCTTTCTGAAGTGTATGGTTGAAAGCGCTTTGGATGTTGTATGTCTATTTGTGGGAAATGTTGGTTGAGATCAACTCCACTTGGGAAGATGCAGCCTTTCATCGTCTCGAGGCAGATCAGTTGAGCTCAAGGACACTGTGACACCTATTAAGGACGGCAAAACAGCAGAATGTGCATCAGCACACACTAAATGAAAACTCACAATGTTATTATTTAAACTTCACAGATGGAGCTGGTACTCATTTTAGCAACATTGGTAGGATAAAAAGCAAATCCAGCCTGCTGTGAATCGTCATGCAAGTCAAACACGGATACAGGAGTTTCTATTTCCAGGAGGATTTACACTTGAAGTACTTGTATGTCACAAGTCAAGCCCTTGGGACTTAAAAACTAACCAAGGCAGCCCGGAGTTCACAGGTCGATACATTCACTAATATATTATCACCATGGATGGCCCTGTGTGGTGAGCCCTCCAAGCACCACCACCAGCGCAGCCCCACCTCAGCAGTAATTCAGCAGCACCTCAGCACTACCTCAGCATCACTGAACACAACCTCAGTATAACTTAGCGACGCTTGAGCCCAACCTCAGCACCACCTCCGCACCAGCGCAGCACCACCTCATCAGCACAGTACCATCTCCGCATCAGCACAGCATCATCTCCGCATCAGCACTGCACCACCTCCCCATCAGTTCACCACCACCAGGCAAGCCCCACCTCAGCACCAGCACAGCCCCAGCCCAGCGGCAATTCAGCACCACCTCAGCATCAGTGCAGCATCACCTCAGCATCAGTGCAGCATCTCCTCAGCACAGCACCTGAGCACCAGCTCAGCACCACCTGAGCACCAGTGCAGCACCACCACCTCAGCATAACTCCGCACCACCTCAGCATAACTCCGCACCACCTCAGCATAACTCCGCACCACCTCAGCATAACTCCGCACCACCTCAGCATAACTCAGCACCACTTCAGTATCACTCTGCATCACCTTGGCACCAGCACACCACCACCTAACTCAGCACCACCTCAATCAGCCCTTGGAATGTGGCATCTGTTGATTCTCCCCTAGTGTCCGTCCACTGCTCTTGCTACAATTCAGGTACTATTTCCCAACCTCCACCCCGACAGTAACAAAAAACAAGCATTGGCATAGCCAATAGGTCTCGCCTTTGGGACCTTATAAGTGTTTAGCCATGCAACGGTTGATGTTGTTGCACCAAGGATATTGTGCTGGATAACTAAACACTTATAAGGTCCCAAAGGCGAGACCTATTGGCAAAGTAAATAGGTCTCGCTTATGTGAGTGCTATAGGCTTTGTCGACGTCCATGTTGTACAGCAGAACGGCTGCTGTGCAGCATGGCTGAAAGAAAAACAAGCATTGCCAAAGCCACTAGGTTTCGCCTATGCGCCATCGGTTTTCTTTGTCAATGTTTTTTTTTTTTAACATGTTGTTCAACATAGCTTAAAGTAGGAAAAAACCTCCATAAAGCGGTCATTTCTGGCTGCATCCTAGTGCCTTTTATATTGGGTGCTGAATAGGAACAGCGGGACAGTAAGATCACAATGGAGGAAATGTGTGAGCCTGTGGCCTGAGGGGAGCACAGTTCCTTGATGTGTATCGAGGGCCTCGGAATCCCTAGGAATGTACAAGCTAATGGTTTGGAGAGATTAAGCCATTCTGAAAGTGAGTCTAGCTCTCTAATTTTCACATGGCAGGTAAATGAATGAATGATTAGATATAGTGAATGTGATCTATTAATCCTGGAATGCTTTTGGTTTCATTGGCAGCTTGCAAGAGTCCTTGTTGTATATGATATGGAACGCACATTAACATTAGAACTTTAGAATGTCTTAGTTGCTGGAGCATATGCGCGAGGATGTAAATCATTGTATGATGGATGGCGAGTGTTGATTGAATGTAACACCTAGGTAAATTTTGCATTGATTGGCTGATAAACAAGAAGTAATCTGGCCTTGTGTAATGTAACTGGTGCCCCTGTAAAATCGCTCCATTACCTTTGGGTCGAATAGCCACTATATAAAATGGGGAAAAAAAAAGAGCACAGACAGCGGGGGAGGGCAAGCAATTCGAGGTGGGCTGCAGGGGTGGGGAGACCGTAACAGGTTCTGAAGCCAATATGGAAGAATGTTAACCATTGTTTGATGGGTGGTAAATGTTGATTGAATGAAATGCCTCAGAAAATGTTGCATTAATTGGCCTACAAGCAAGAAGTAATGTGGCCTTGTGTAATGTAACAAGTGCTCCTGTAAAAGCGCTCCAATACTTTCTGGTCGTGGTCTTAATACTGTAACTGTTCCTTTAGAATCCATATGCCTGTACAGAGCACTCTATTCTGTTTTGGAAGAGATACCTTCTGTGGTATATAGTATTTGAGACCAAACCCCAAACCATCTCCTGTAAGGAAACAGTAACCGCACAACCGCGTTTATCAACGCAGAGTGAAGGACCCAGTGAAACAAGGGCGTTCTTGGGAGCATGGGAGCCAGGCCTATGCCAGATATTCAGGATAAACACCAATTAAGTAAATAAATTCCCAGTATATCATGGTATGTCCATTTATTTTGTGTGGGTACCCTGAAATCCTGGCATGGATCTTGCCGTCATGGGCCTACATGCGACATCCCCTTCTGGTAGGCTTTTGGCTAAGCTTTGCATACAGCAGTATCCTGGGCCCTGGAGCAGTGTAGAAAAATGAAAGTACCCCTTTCCTGCAAGACCTGGAGAAAAGTCCAGTAAGCTGCGATGAACCACGTGAGGAAAACCCGTGCCTTTCCTAAATTATTTTTAAAGTTTCTAATTCTGTAATAAAAGGAGAAATAGATTTTCTCAGGAATATGTTTTTTTTTTGTTGAAGTTTTATATAGTGTGCAAACTCAACCTGAAGGTATTGCGGCACATTATTTTAGCACCAGTTGCATTACACAGTCACCTTTCATTGTTGATAGGGATGGGAGAGATTAAATGATTTGCTCAGAATCGCAGGATGTTGAGCTGATGCCGAGACTCGAAGCTGGTTCCCCAGTTCCACAGTCAGCAGCTCTCGCTCTTTAGCCACATCCTCCTTGCACGGTTCTGTAGCTGAGGAAGGCAGGTGTGGGATTTAG
Source organism: Calotriton arnoldi (assembly GCA_963921515.1). Taxonomy (NCBI): domain Eukaryota; kingdom Metazoa; phylum Chordata; class Amphibia; order Caudata; family Salamandridae; genus Calotriton; species Calotriton arnoldi. Next base: position 366,952 of record CAWUFW010000324.1, read on the forward strand.
CTGTACAGATGGGGGTGTGGCTCTGAAGCCACTGCATCTCGTGTTTAAGGTTTGGGTACAAGCTGCTTAGGTGCCTGCTGATAGAAGAGTCTGCAACTTCTGCTTACGACACAAGAATGTGTGAGGGTTCCTACTAATGGTACAAAAAGGGCAAACGCGCACTCAGCCAACAACGGCAGATGCTGGGTGAGTGGGTGCTCTATTCAGCTTCGTGCAACATCCGTCAGATGTTTCTAAGCGCTTCGTCAGCGGGGAGTCTGACATTGAATTGGGTGGGGGTGATTTTAAAACGCAACGGAGAGTGCAAGGGAGTGGGGGAAACACAAAGGAGAGCGGGAGGAGGGCGCGGGTTGAAAACATAATGGAGAGTGGGAGCGGGTGGACGAAAACTACAGAGGGAGTGGGAGAAGAAGAGGGACTGCTGACACAAGCACTCGCAAAAAAAGGAGTACCTTTAGGAGCCAGTGGCTATGGACGCTAGCCACAGGAAGCAGAACAATAATTTTTGAATACACAAATCAGCTGCGCGGCTCCACTGACGGATTCCGAGAGCAGGCGACGCCCTCGAGCACTGAGATTGGAAGTAAGGATCGGCTTGTTTCTCAATTTTGCAATGGCGTGATTGGCGACCCCCACTAAGGAGGAATTAAGGGAAACGGGCGAAGAGCAGCGCACGTGCATGGAAGCCGACAGTAAATGAAATTGGAAGATGGATTGCGGGGTGAGGTGGGGGGTCAAGGAGGAGATGGCCTCGTCTATTATTCCGCCGCATGATGGCCCCTGGCCGAAGTTAATGGAGCTGGGTTGTAAGGCGGATGAAAAGGGAGGGGTTAGCAAGGGATTTAGGTGGTTGCGCAAGGAGGGCCAGTGGTTGCTGGCTCGGGAGTGGTGCGTGCGCGCGCAGTCTGCTCTTTCTCAAAGCACATACTCGTGCTTGCGGCGCGCCGCTGCGCACTTTCGCAAGGTGTATGCCGCCACAAGCACGAGTATGTGCTTCGAAAAAGAGCTGAACGACGGCTAAAGGTCTCCTATGCAGCGCACGCGCGCTGCGTAGGCGAGACCTAAAAAGCTATAACAAACCATTATTAGAACAGGCAGGAAGAAGTTAGTTGCCAGCATTGCAAGGACAAAAAAACGAGAAGACATTTTTATATTCTTTTTTTTTAATAGGGTTGTTCAATTGTACATAATGTCTTTTTGGTTAAATCTAAGGTAACAAAAAATTATTCTAACACTTTTTTTTAATAACTTTTCAACATGCTGCACAGCAGCCACACTGCTCTACAACATAGCTTAAAAACATTGGCAAAGCTAATAGCTCTGGCTAAACCGTTATAAGGCCCCAAAGGTGCAACCTATTGGCTATGCCAATGCATGTTCTTTTAACTTTCAGCCATGCCGCACAGTAGCTGCGCTGCTGTACAACATGGCTAAGAGACATTGACAAAGCCAATAAATCTCACAGAGGTGAGACCTATTGGCTTTGCCAGTGCTTGTCATTAGGGTTGCTATCTGGCCAGCACCTTACTAACATGGCCAGTATTTTTAGGTCTCGCCTAGCGTTGCAGCGCATGCGCCTCTCGCTTTGCGAGGCATGGAGTATATACTATAGTGGGGAAGCTTTGCATAAGCTCCGCCCACTCTCCGTCCATCTTTTTTGGGCTTACAGCCTTAATGCTGCCTTCTGATTGGTTTTCCACTTGTTAGTCCCTCCTCCTGACGGCCTTGGCGTAATTTGTACACCTCCGAGGCTATCGGCCCCTTTACTTTGAAAACAATTTTGTCTGTGGCTCACCCCCTCCCCTTTCGCAGTCCGTGACTGCTCGGACCACCACCACCCCTCCCCGCACTCCCGTTTGTGCCTTTTACCCACCCGCACTTCCATTTCAAATGCAATAGGACTCGCGTAAATGCGAGTTCTATTGCATTGCAAATGCTTGTTTTTTAAAGGAGTGCGCATTAACATGCGCGCGCTGACTTACATCCTACGCATGCGCCAAAACAGGAAGTGATGTGTATAGGTTGGTGTTTGGTTTGAAGTGCTCGCACACACCACTCTTCCGTCTGTCTGTGTGTCTCTGTGCCTGCTGTGCGCGCACTCACGCCATGGGTAAAAAGGTGGCTGTTATCCTGGCCGGCTGCGGCATGTTCGACGGCACCGAAGTCCACGAGGCTTTGGCGGTTCTGGTCCATCTCAGCAGAGCCGGGGCTCAGGTAAGGCCTTGCACTATTGACCTACTTGTACGTGTGGTGTCCACTCTGTACCGCTGGGCTTATCCTCCAAGGCAGCTGGAATCTGTCGCCCATCCTTCCTGCTTGTGCATTGTTCCTTTTCTGGAATTAAGTTAGTAAAATGGAGCGGACCCACTTTTCGTTCCGATTACACTGTGTGGGGACTATTGCAGGCCTTCAATTTGGGAATTCCATCAGACTTGCAAAGTTTCGAAATAATAGAAAAGACCAAGTTTGTGACCGACAATACTAATTAATGTACCTTTGCAAATAAAATGTTGGTTTAATCCCTGTAGTCTTTTATATGTAACATCCGTGTGTACACTTATGTGGCGATTACAACCTGTCACTGACTTCTTTAAAATCTCCTCGTCAAGCGGCACTCGCATGTTAGGGAGTAAATGCTTAAATCACTTCACAGGTGGTTATTAGAGATGGAGCACGTCAGCGCGGTAACGTTATATTCTTAAATTGGAGGTAAGGGACGACTCACCAGCTGGTAGTAATAATTTTCCCAGAATCGTCTATCCCTAAGAGAGGCGGCTCCCGTTTACAGCTCTTTAATAACAGGCTTTAACCTGAAGTGAGTGAGATGATGTGGCCGTCCTCGGCTCTGGTTTTCATCTTCCATCGTTTCTGGTGTTATTCTGTGCTTGGAAAATTAGATTATCTTTCTAGATGGGGAGGGTTTGTGGAACTAATTCTTACTGACATATTTAGCTACCGCTAGTACGCAGAGATCGTGATCCCTTTGGCAGAGCTCACTTAGTCAAATTGGGTTCCAGTGCCATTTCTCGAAGTACCACTTTTTCCAGTCACTGGCCTAATCCAACCCGTTTTCTGTCGCTTCTCTGTCGCATGTCTACCAGGGCAGCCTTTATGCTCCAAATCAACCTTAAAAGACTGGAAGGATAGTCAACGCAAGGAGCAGACCAACCTCCAATGAACAAAACATTGCTCCTGCTTCAGCTGTTTCTTATAAAGACAATGTAGAGAACGTAAACACTTCATTGTAGAGAGCCATTTTTTTTTTACAGCTACAATTATCCAGCAGTTCCAGATAGCCTTGTTTAATAATGTATTTTGTCAAGCCTCAAAAAGAAAGCTGAACAGATTTCTTCGATATTACACAAAGTCACAATATTCATGCCACCGGATGTTTATGAACATACGTTTTAGGTTCGGACCAGGAAAACTAAGACTATTTAAATTCCACTATTAATTAAAATTAAAAAACAAAAAAACGGAACCCGCAACCATCATATGTATACGTTTTCCTAGAAAAAAAACGTAGATCTAGTGGGTATTTGTTATCATCATTATTCTTGGCCTTTTACATAGTCCACATGAACAGCGCCCTGCCTACAGATTGGATGTTTTTGTTACCCTAGTATTGGTACTATATTAATGTTAAAGAGAGCATGCAATCATCTGACCTTCAAATATCAGACACAACTTTCCAGGAGGCAATCAACCCATAGATCTTTTCTGAGTAGCCATGATGATGCAAATATTGATAAGGCTATGCTCAGTAAGCTCAGGTGTGCGATATAATAGGTTTATGTTTAAGTCTGGGATTTGCTGAGTTTGCTTGTTGTGGGCCTGTCCGTTATTATTCTGTGGACTAAACTGACAAGCAGACACACCCCGGCAGCCACCACACACACCCAGTGGGCCCTTTTCCAATATTCCATTGTCAGGTTCATTGCAAAGCACATTGTAACTGCAGACTTCAGTCTGGGGTATCGTAAGTACCATGTGGGAGTAACGACGTATTACTGCACAGTGTCAGTGCGTGGCCTAATGTATAACTGACACTTCCTCCAGCTCAGTCAGCCTTACATACCTAAGCCTGACATATGACTGACTCTTCCACGGCTCTGCCTGCCTATGCTGCATGGCTAAATACTTAGAAGGTCCCAAAGGCGAGACCGATTGCATTGCAAATGCTTGTTTTAATCATTGCTGGTATAACAAAAAGTAGAAAAATAATAAGTTTTTTCCCTCTATGAAATAGAAACTTAAAACCGAAAACAAATGAAAAAAATCCTTAAAAAGTATAGTATAACTATTGAAACTTTTCCTAATTAACTGAGGCAGAATTGTGTTTAAAAGGAATACAGAGGATTTTACACAATTACTTGTACAGGTATCGGCTCCTGGCCCTTTCAGAATCTGAAAACATGAAGAAAGAACTAATATTTTTTCTGAGAAAGGTGCCTGTTTTTCATGTGTAAATCTTTTTCACTTGCATTACAGCAAGCAGGTAAAGGGCAAATCATCTTTCTAAATGAAATTGACTAGTGATGATATTACTAGGGATGAGCGAAATAAGTGTAATTTGCTTCTGTGTAATTACTAACCCTGGGCGTAGTTCGTGTAGTAGTGCTACGCGTAGCTACGCGAAGTGCACTACGCAAGCTACGCGTAGCACTACGCGAACTGCGTAGTGTGGTAGGAAATGCTGTTCGCAATGATTGCACAGTGCCGGATGCTTGTCCACACTGTGCAATCATTGCAAACGGCATCTTGCACAGTGCAAGCGGTCGTTTTCTGCCGCTTGAGTAGATTTGTACTCGAGCGGCAGTTTTCTCAACGCGGACTGGTAGTTTCTCGTCGCGAGCATACACGACCACTCGCAATGAGAAACCTGACCTCCCCGCGTTGAGAATCTCGCCGGGAGGTTTATTTTCCACGCTCGTGATCGGCAATTTGATGTTGCTGATCGCGAACAAGGAAAAAGTGTCACCGGGATGTCATTTTGCTCGCTCGCGGTCGCCAACTTGACGTTGAGGACCGCGAGCAAGCAAAAAATGCCCGCTACGCTACGCGTTTTTGCACTGTGCCACGTGCAATTCGCGTAGCGCGTAGTTGCGCAAACTACGCGAGCGTAGCGTAGTTTTCCGCCCAGGACTAGTAATTACAAACAATTCTGCAAAATTAAGTTAAATACAAAGCTGACATTTAACGCTATATTTTAGTGTGAAATACATCCTTGTTTCCATTTTGGGCATAAGCACACACTTCTTGCAATAACAATAGCGTAAAAACCACAATTGCTGCAAACAAATGCCGTTCGTGTTCTGATTGTTCCCATCGTTCACCTGCTTCTGCACTAAAGTCATGCCACAAGGCGTGATGCATAATTTTGAGAATTTATTCTAACACGCCTAATGGAAATTTCACCCATGTCTAGAAATTACCAATCTCTAATCAAATTAGCAGCTAAGGGCCATATCTCCTGCAAATCCAAACAGCACTTTTCTGAAACTGGTTATAGCAACAACAAACACTAAACCAGCAGTCTGCTCTCAAAGGATTTCTGGCACCTTCTCCTTGATGGAGATTTTTTTTCCTGCAATTTTCTAATTCATACAGCTCAGTTGAAAAAGATGAACTCCATTTCGATCGCAAGTTTTGTCTAGCAGCTGGGAAAGGGTTAATGTTATTGGATAAAGCCAGGCGTCCAGAAAGTCTTTTTGAGGTATCACCTTTGGCAGCACAGGCTGTTTGTATTTCAAAATATAGACGAGGAAAGTGGGAAACCCAATTGACCCTTGGAGGCTTGGGAAGTTTAAATATGATCAGGTAAAAGTGCCTACAAGGGATTCATTTAAGCGCACTCTGTTGACTAATTCATGCAATGATGTTTCAAGGTTCCAGCCAGTAACCTATAGTTAAACAATCTACAATTCAGTTTTCCATTTCTTCCCAAATGATCTCTAAAAGATACTAACGGAACGGGTGTGAATTCTTCATAAATCAAATTTATATAATATGAATTTGGAGGGTACAAAAAGATTAAAGCAACACAGAAATGACCGAGGTTTACAAAAGAATTATGTGTTATTCATACCTCAGTCATTAATGTAAACATCTATTCAAAACCAAAATACATAAGCAGAACAGTGAGTCTGACAAAACAGAAACCACTTTCTAAAGAGAAATCAAACAATAAGGAAGTAGATGAAGTTGTCGACGTTTCGGTCTTGTCGGCGTATTAATCCGTTAGACCATCTTCAGGACGATGAAATAAACTGTTGTGTGACCCTTATGATTATTCCATAAGGAATATCTAATCATGACTGAATCTGAAGATACATGAAATCTTCCAGGTCATATACACGAAAAAGGAAGAAGCTATTGAAAAGCTCGCGGATTTGATCAATTTCAAAACAAATATTACTGCTTCGATGAAATCACCAAAGTCAATTTACCGATGCTCGTGCTCGCAAATGTCGAGCCGAGAACAGAGTGTAACTACTCCGATGCGCCGCTGTAGCTTGAAGCTTGATTAACAACTATATCGCTACCCATCCCTACATGCGTATTTCCTGAGTGGGCGATCCAGACTCTCTCCTCGTCTCTCTTTATCATTCATCTCTTGTTCAGTTCATTGACTTCTCCTGCCACCGATTTGCTGGTAACACATTCTTTTCTTCTCATTCCGTTCCCTCCTCCTGCTACCTTCAGGCCTGCATAACTGATTGTCTTTCTGCCATTTTGCACTAGGGGGCTCAATTTAACCTAACAACTGAGAGTATGTAGTTCCCTCATCCTCTACTCCATCTGCTCCCACGTCTCATTGCCCTGGACTACATTTCACAGCTCGCAGTCTGCCTCTCGCAATGTAGCAGTCTACTATGACGCTATGATAGGTTTCTCCTTATCACCGTGACGTTCGCCATCAGCTGCTTTAATTTACTCACCATCTGCAAAATTAATCTTCATTTCTTAGTATTCTTTAAAATCCTGATCATCCATTTCCATAAGTAAGCTTGTCTATTGCTGTAATTTGTTTCTAGGTTGACCTCTTTACTCATTTCAGCCAGTACACAAAGTCCTTGCGCCTGCCTACTCTTCAACCTCTCCATACAGTTAGTGCGGGTTGACGATATACTCAAATCAGCTAATGCGCGATAGGTCGGGATGTGCGGGATAGGTCGGGATGCAGTAAAAATTGTGTGGCCACTCCAATGCTGGAGAAGGTGTGCTTTGCTGCTTGTTCAGGTCTGCTTCAATTAAGGTAATTGCGCTTCTCTCTATTTGCATGTCTAAAGCATCTCTAAAGGTAAACACACGTTTCTAATGCAGCATTGTGCTGGACACTGTCTAATGTAGTTACTCCCTCCCAATCGACTTGCAAACAAATCCTAGCCCGTTATGGGCCCTTTTACTCTAACACATAGACTAGTGTTTCTTTAGTTAAAAGGGTCTTGGATTGTCTTGGTGGCCCAAAAAGTGCTTTGTTGTAGGTTGTGATAAGAAGTAATTGACCCACCTATGGAAGTGCAAAGATGGTTTCACAGCAGAATGAAACTAACAAATGTAGACTTCTTGCAATCGTGCATCAGCATTAAATACTTTCTTAAAGCATCCTCTCCCAATTGTTAAATATGCTTTCTGTTGCCGCAATGTTATCTATGAAGGCAGGTTGAAACAACTGCACCCCTTTCTTTCATTGATATACAAAGAAGGGGATTGTAAATCATTTGTTAAAATTAAATGAGTACAGAAATACTCATCTAAGAAGGATAATTGCAGGGGTTTTGTAAAGTGTTGCGTTGCTGCCTTACAGCTGCTTTGATGTGTGAAAAGCAGTGAGAAGTATTTGGAGAGGCTGGGGTGTAGAGTAAATAGTTTGATTATGATGGAAGGACGGTTTAACTGTTAGGAAAAAAGGAGAGTGTGTTATGTTCTTATCTAAGCATAGATGGAGAAAATAATTTTTGGAGCACAGCAATGCATTGGCAAACACTCAATAAGTAGTGGAATCAGTGCATGAAAGTGGTACATTTCTGAAACTGCATTGGTTTCTTTTTTTAAGAACATCTTTATTGGCATTTTTCTTTAATTCAGCACAGGTACAGTTTAAATTTCCAAGCAACAAACACAAAGTCATGATAACACTTTCATTCAGAGGCATTGGTGAGTACAACATTGATATATAAACCAGTATAATGTACTTCCCGATTCCCCTCTGTCTCAGTCCCGTCCCTCGCCCCCCATTTGTCTATCATGTGGCTGCAGTCACCCCCTGTGACTCCTCTATCATGAGACCATAGTAGTTGATCCACGGATTCCATATTTTCTGGAACTTTTTTGGACAGCCGCGAGCCACGTATGTTGTCTTCTTCCCCGTCATATACATGTCCATTCCCTTCCTCCAATCAAAACGAAAAAGCTCCCCTATGACCTATATTTCTTTACTGAAGATTGAATCTAGTATGGGTTAAAGTGCAAATGCAAAATTACATAATGATAATATTCAAATACACATATACATGTTCTCTTTTTTATAAGTTCATTTTATTTTTCATGCTTATTCACTTTTGTCTGTTTATGTTCAATGCTTATTGATCTATATTTTTTATATTTACTAAAAAAAGCACTTTTTTCCCAATTTTTTAGTACAATAATTATTACAAAATGTTATATACAGTTTAATACGACTGTATCAACCCCCAATGAATAAATCAATCCAAATAACAAAACACATTCATTCCTCACAATCGCTCACAATCATACAAGACACATATACATATTTGGGTATACGGAACACATAGAATTAGAATGTTGGACAGCGGAATCTGTGTTACCAGTCACGAGTCACCCGGAGTCGAAGGGAGCTTGGCGCGAGAGAGAACATATCGAGACTCGAGCTTGTAGGATTGAGAATTTTATATACATCGGCGTTGGAGATCCATAAAATACCGAATAAGTTATCTAGAAGTCAACTCTCAGCTCGAATTAGAAGTGTACTGTTAGCTACTGGTAACACAGATTCCGCTGTCCAACATTCTAAAAACTGCTTTTTTTGGGTGAATGGGCATCATTCCCAGTTGAAACTAGTACCCCCGGTTTTATTTGTTCTAGCGACACTGTATCCTACTTGGGCGAGGTCCTGATGAAGGTGGTTCACGGTGTGTGTTACTCCACCGAAACGCGCGTCGACCACGTGTGCCCAGACCTTTTGGCTTTAGTCACCGTAATTGTCCATTGGAAACGTGTTACATCTATGTGTTCCGTATACCCAAATATGTATATGTGTCTTGTATGATTGTGAGCGATTGTGAGGAATGAATGTGTTTTGTTATTTGGATTGATTTATTCATTGGGGGTTGATACAGTCGTATTAAACTGTATATAACATTTTGTAATAATTATTGTACTAAAAAATTGGGAAAAAAGTGCTTTTTTTAGTAAATATAAAAAATATAGATCAATAAGCATTGAACATAAACAGACAAAAGTGAATAAGCATGAAAAATAAAATGAACTTATAAAAAAAGAGAACATGTATATGTGTATTTGAATATTATCATTATGTAATTTTGCATTTGCACTTTAACCCATACTAGATTCAATCTTCAGTAAAGAAATATAGGTCATAGGGGAGCTTTTTCGTTTTGATTGTTTGTGTTTCCCCTCTTTCTCCCTGACCTTAAACGCCTTTTATAGGGGGTCCCTTTATTTATAAGAGCATTCCCTTCCTCCACTCATCTACAGTAGGCTTCTGTACCGACTCCCATTTGCGTGCCAAATCTCGCTTGGCAACCACTAATCCTAGGTTAATTAATATTAGCTTTGTCTTGGGAAGGTCGACTTCCGTGTGTATGCCTAACAACACGAATTTGGGGTCCATAGGTATCTCGTCTCCTAATGCATCCTCTAGCTCGGTCAGTATAGCTCCCCAGTATTCCTGTATTTTCTGACACTCCCATATCGTATGAAAATAGGTGCCATATTCTGTGTTACATCTGAGGCAGCTGGGTGCATCTGCCCTCCCAATTCTGTGTAGCCGTGATCTATGATAGTAGGTCCTAAGCAGGTATTTAAATTGGATAAGTCGAAGTCGTGACTTAATGGCTACCTCCCGGGGGTGCATCAACGCGGTTTCCCAGTCTAAGTCATCTAGAACTCCCAGGTCTGTTTCCCATTTTGTCCTCAATGTCAGGAGAGTTTCTGGTTTGTTATTTATCATAGTCCGATATGTCCAGGAGACTGCTTTTTCATTAATTTCGCCCATGAGGAGTCTTCCTTCTAACGGGGCGTATTTGGGGAGATCCTCTGTATCTATTCGCTGTGCCCCCCATGCGTGTGCCAACTGAAAATATTTATAGTATTGTTTCTGGTGCAGGTCATACTCTTTTTGGAGGAAGGTAAAAGCGGCAAGCTCCTTGCGATCCAGTATATCTTTGATTTGGGAGATACCCAACAGGTCCCACCTATCAGGACTTACTTCCGTCACGCAGAAAGACCCGCGTCCACAGGAGCGAAGATGTGTTTCCACTCTCCAATAAGGTATAGTCAGCCCAAGTAATCAGTCACTAGGGTAATGCCTAATACCTCCTAGAAGAGAGGAGACCGTCAAGGGAGAACCACCAGGGGGCGACCAGCAGTTGAACAGGGGTGCTGAAGTAGGAACTCGTCTAAGCGTGTGTTTCCAGGCTGCATAACAAGAAGAACAAAAAAAAAAGGGAAAGAAAAAACAATACACCTAATGTTAACAAAATATATGTCAAGCAAATCGTGTCAGCTAGGAGTATTTCTCTGAGAGAGCTTTCAGTATTGTTAATAGTGTACTGTTAACTTACTTCCACAGTTGCTGAGAGTTTCAAACACGTGGTCTCTTCAAGGTTAAGCAGAAAATAAAACTTATTCAGTTTGCTCTATTTAACAGAGCCGAGGTGCTAAGATGTTGCCTTCTTGCAAAGTCAGAGGCAAACGTCTGCCTTCTGTCTAAAAGGAGACCGAGTGCACCAGAATGGAAAGAATGTCAAACATCCGTGACTGGTAGCGAGTCCTGCTACATTTGTAGCTGTGTCAGTTACACAAAAAATATTACAAAGCAGTCACTGCTCACTGAGAGTTCTACAGAGGCTCTCTGCACCCACCGGAAAGTCTTTGCCAGGTGATAATGAAATTAACAGGGTCAGCAGTCACAGAGTTCAGCTCTACAGAAACCAACAGAAACAGAAAGGAAACAGCTGACCTGTGATCTTCGGAGGAGATACAATGTAGCGAAGGCTTCGCTGGGAAAAGAATCCAAATTGGGCTGGGAAATCAGGTCCGTGTGAAGGGAGGCAGGCAATCTCCTCGAGTCAGCGCAGACACACGCTGGGAAGTGCTTCCAACTTTGAAGGGAGAAGTCAGCTGGGTGGAAGGAGAGGCAGACAGCCTCCCTCGGTCGCACGAGCGCACACTGGAACCAAAGGTAGGAATCCTGGAAACGCTGTGTCGAAGGTTCACAAGGCTCTCAGGACAAACAGGAAGAGCTCCTCACAGAATCCGGGTCAGGGGCGTGGTCCTATTCCAAGGAAGAAGTAAACCAAGCAACGATATGGGTAGGGAATCTACCTTTATACCCTGTGAGTCATCTGACCTGGTGATGCCTGGGTGTTTTCGGCAACAGTACACTTTTAAGAACACAGGATGACCAACAAGGTGCATTATGGGAAATGTAGTGAGGTGGTTTTCGGCCATGTCAGCGTGCACGCAGTCTGGCGCGTAACACCACCGCTTGAACCCGCTCAGTTTTGCAAATTCTTTGAGTCTCCCTCCCTCCCAGAGAGGGGTTTCCCGTGTAACTCGGTTGTTCCACTTTATTTGCCTTTCCGCTTTTTCCACGCAGTTATCACCACCCGTGTGACTGTTAATAATTTTGCAACTCCCTTCCCTCCATAGAGATAGTGTGTGTGTGGGTGTGTTTCAAATTGCATGCGTTCCAATGCATATGTGGGGTGATCACCTGACATATGCTCCCAGTCGTTGACCACTATCAGATGAGCAGCCCAGTAATATGCCCTAATATCTGGTAATGATATGCCTCCGTTGTATTGATTACGTTGCAACATGGCAAGAGCCACTCTAGGGGGGTTTCTGTCCCAGAGGAATGTTCGCAATGCGTCGTCTATCTTGACGAAAGCTTCTTCTGGGACTGGAGGATGTATAAGAATTTTGGCACTGTTATCATTTTATATAACGCCGCTCTGCCTAGTAGTGTCAGGGGCAGCGTTTTCCATCTTTCTATGTCGGTGCTAAATTCCTTGAGAACTCTATAGAGGTTGCGGTTTAGGGCTTCCGTTTTATTAGTGGTGACGTATATGCCCAGGTACTTTATCCCATCGTTTTCTACTTGAAGCTGGCTCATATGTTCAAAAGGTCCCCAATCTTCTTGTGCTGGATAGAGACAGGATTTCTCCCAGTTAATTTTATACCCGGCATGCTTGCCGTAGCACTCAAAGCTATCCTGAATACTCGGGAGCGTCTTACATAGAGAAGGATATCATCTGCATATAGTGATATGCGTTCATCCATGGTCCCATTTTCATCTCTCCGGAAACCTGTCATGTCCTGATGTGCTCGTATGACGCACGCGAGGGGCTCCAATACGGGAGCAAAAAGGAGGGGAGACAGGGGGCATCCCTGTCATGTCCCACGCTCTATTGCGAATTCCACCGAAACTACTCCATTTACCCGTACCCGAGCCATTGGCTGCTCGTATAGAATAGTTATCCATTGCCTAAATTTAGGGCCGAATCAGAATTTTTTAGGGTTGACATGAGAAAGGGCCAGTGAACGGTATTGAATGCTTTTTCTGCATCGAGTGATAGTATTAGGTGTGGGTCCGCTTTGTTACTTGCTACTTCTAGCCAATTATGTAGTCTCCCTAGGTTCAGTCTTGTGGACCTCTTGGGCATGAAGCCGGATTGGTCATGATGGATAAGGCTGGATATGACTTTGGAAAGTCTACTGGTTAGTACTCAAGCTAATATTTTAGTTTCTGTGTTGAGGAGAGAAATGGGTCAGTTGGAGCTACATTTCTGTGGTGGCCTATCCTTCTTGGGCAGTACCACTATTGTGGCTGTTCGAAGATCTCTTGGGAGGATGCCCACCATTTTGCGCTTCTGAGAACAGATTCAGAAGATGGGGGCTTAATAGTGCCGCATTTTGCTTAAAGAGTTCGGGTGGTAGTCCATTTGGACCCGGAGCTTTCCCAGTTTTCAAATAGCTAATGGCTTCTCTGACTTCCTCGAGTGTTATCTCTTCCTCCAGTGTTTGCGCTTCCTCAGTTTCTAGCCTGGGGGTCTCAATTGTCGCTAGGTATCTTTCTATTTGCGGCGGCTCCGCCAGGGGACGCTGAATGTAGAAGGCCTCGTAGTAATGAGCAAAGGCATTAGCTATCCCTATGGGTGTTGTATGTGTTTGGCCGTCTTCTGTGTCTATCTGGGTCACCCATCTATTGTCTAATTCTTTTTTACTAAGCCACGCAAGTAGTCGGCCCGCCTTGTCTCCGGTGTCGTAAAGGCGCCGGTACATGGCTTGTATCGCGTGCTGCACGTCTTTCCTGGCCAGTGCCAAATATTCCTGTCGGAGAGTTCGCATTCTCCGTATCAATGAAGGGTCATCGTCCGTTAGGGCCTGCGTTTCAATCTGGAGGAGCTTGGATTCGATCTCCGCTATCTCCTCTGTTTCCCTACCTTTTTTATGGGCTATTATATTCTGGGCTCTGTCTCGTAGGACCATTTTGTAGGCTTCCCAGAGTGTGATAGCGGATTCTACGGACCCCACATTGTCCTTGAAGTAAAGCTCTGTCTGCCTTAATTTCTTGGGCAACCTTGGGGTCCTTAAGTTCCCAAGCATTGAGTTTCCACCCATCGTTATCTGGATACAGCCACTGTGAGCCAAAGGAATGAGTGGTCAGAGAGGCCTTTTGCTAAATATTCTACCTTTTGGACCCCCGTCACTTCCCCAGCTGGGGCTAGAATATAGTCTATCCTGGAAAAGGCTTTGTGAGCACCCGAGTAGAAGGAGTATGCTTTGGCATGCGGATGGTGTCTTCGCCACATATCTGTTAGTGCTAATGTATCTGTGAAACGTTTAAGTTGTGTCTCGCTAGGGCACCTAGTAGGGATCGTAGTACGATCGGACAGAGGATCCATTACAGCGTTAAAGTCTCCTCCTATAAGGTGGGTGCTGGAGCCCGCCTCTAGGAGAATGTCTGCGAGTTTCCCCAGTGTCTGCTTTTGTAGTCTCGGGGCGCTTATAAAAGTAATGTCCCTCCTATTCCATATGCCTTTTACCGCCACGTATGTTCCGCTGGGGTCTACCCATGTACGTTCAATTCTGAAAGGCGGGGATTTCCTAATTAGGATAGCGACCCATCTTGCCCCGGTGGAAAACCCTCACTTTTTTTTTTTTTTTAAATATATTTTTCTTGTTTTATACCACACAAAACAATTGCATTCGATATCAAAATACAGTTACAATCGCAGTAGCAGGCTATGAAATTGAATTATAACTGAGGAATACCTCACACATCTGACAAAACATGTGCATCAGAAGAAAGTACACTCCATAATAGTTTGTCAAGCATGAGTCGTCGTATTAACAAACGGATTTCCTGTGGAATAAACAGGCCTGCCAGTGCCATAGGACTACATCTATCCACTCGTCATAAATCTAATAACACAAAATGTAACCCCTATCCCCTACCTCTTATCCCTCCCCCTTATCCCTCCCCCCTCCCCATTGGCGTAACAACTATATGTGATCAACAGTGGTAACAAGTCACAGCTGTGTCGATAGTGAATGAGTACAAAACCAGGGGTGGGCGGAATTTGCGTAGTCGCGTTACGCAAATCCTCGCGAAATTGCTAACAAATTCCGCGAGCTCGCGGAACTTCCGCGAAATCGCGGAATTGCTTGTGCCGTCCGTTCGCGATGTGTTTTTGCGTGCTCGCGGGGAAATATATCGCTAACTTGCCCATGCGGTCGCTAATGGGCGCGGCCATCTTGTTTTCACTTGTCCCGCCCGCTCGCGATGGTATTTCCTGTTCCGGGTCGCGTATTGCATGCTCCCGCCCGTTCGCGATAAGGGTTTCCTGTTCGGGAACGCGTATTACGTGTTCGCGACGCTTTTGCGTGCTCGGGGGGAAATATCGCGCGAACTTTCCCATGCGGTCGCAATGGGCGCGGCCATCTTGTTTTTCACTCTATTTCTATGGTTCTGGGCCTGCTTTTCAATCCTCCCTCTATCTTTTCAATCCTTTGTTTCTGTAAACTTATTTTGGGTCTTTTTTGTTTATTATCTATCTCTCTATTTTCCTGATTCTATATTTTGTGTTTTCCTCTACTTTTTGTGTGTTTTTAACTACTTTTTCACACATTTTCTATTACCTGCTTTTTCATTTCTTTTACTTACTTTATTTAATTCCTACCTTTTCTTTTCCGCCCCCGCCTACCCAGAACCATGGCAAAGGGACACAGGGCTCGAAGTCGGAGCCAGAGCCGCGACCGCCTTCCTTGCGGAAGACGGCGCCAAAGAGGAGTGCAGGCACGGGCCTTATTTAATGAGGCGGAGGTGGCCGCACTGGTTTTTTCGTTCAGCGCCACCTCCCCTTAACCCTGGCAGCAGGCGGCAGGCCTGGGTCCGGGTACGGGCTCCGGGAGCGTCGTCAGCGGTGGGGCAAGGTGCGTCGGGCAGTGTTTCGCTGCTCTGGTGTCCGGCGCACCCAGAATCAGTTGACGCACCGGTGGTCCGATATTCTGGACCGGGAGCAGGACCTGCTGGACCTGCTAGGAGTGGAGGTCCCGGGGCTTGGTGAGTAGCTATTTAATATTACTACTTTGTGTTCTTCTGCTCTGTGTTATATATTGCGAATAATTTTTTTTCTCCGACCAGCAAGAATGCTGCTGCTTACATTGCAGGTAAATGACGTTTAAAAATCGGTGATTGTTATGACACAGGCGCTCGACGCTACTAATCTTACTTGTTTGCAACTTTGCGCTCGCTTGGCCTGATGATTATGTAAGAGTTTACTTTAGAGAACTTAAGTGATGTAATGCTAGAGAGAGTAGTCCTTCCTTTGTCCTCGTGCCACTAAGAAGGGATAGTGGTGGATTGCTAGGTTTAGTTACTTATTAGTTGGTAATTTCTAAGTTGTGTGCGTGACGCATCCTCTGTCACGTCACGGGCTGCTGAGTGATGCTTACCCCAGTCCTTAGCAGAACCTTTTGTAGTTTGTTTACTGAGTGTTAATAGGCTTATATCATCACTAGCAGAACATTAGCAGCAACCAGCCAACAATTTGGTGTATGCAAAAATGTATGCATGTGTCCTCCATCTATGCATTTTTGAGGACTAAAATAAATGGAAATGCAGACTTACTGAACAATTGGCCCGTCTGGATTGGAATTGGTGGGCTAGGTCAGGTGGTAGTTAGGCTTGCTAGACGGTCCGTGAATCTCACAATACTACCAGTCGATCTGATAGGTCAATTTTATAGCAATTTTTGTAACCAAAAATGTTTTTGGTGCCTATTTTCAAATTTTTGATTTATTTCACACCAAACTTTAATTTTTGTCTCTTTCTTTATGGAATCTTACATGATCAGCAGCACCCAGGGACAAGAAGACGGGGTCGCAGGCGGTGGGCCCACAAGATCTGGACGATGCCTCCCAGGGACAGGACCGCTCCTCTATGGAGGGCTCTGCTGCTGGCCCCAGTAAGTCCACCAGTGGTTAATATTAATAATTATATTTCCTAAACTTTTCCTGCACCTTATTTTTTCCGAACTATTATTTCGGTATCCTGATTCGCATTTTTACAAAATCTTCTTTGCTCTATACTATCTGTTTCTAAATTATTGTTATCCCTGCCTCTAACTGCATCTATGACTCTCTGTACTACTACTATTAGTCTGTCTGTAGCCAAGCTTGCCCAGTTGCCCACTCTTTATTTCAAAAATTTTAAATTAAACTCATTCACCAATAGCTATAGCCATTGAGTTTCGGTTGTCCTCTTCTACTACTTCTAGTCTTCTTATTCTTGAGGCTTTTTGACAATTCCCACCAAGAAAATGCCCAACCAAATTTTAGAAGTTTAGATAGGATAGGACATACTACTACTGTTGTAGGGATTCTGCACATACTGAACTTTGCACAAGAAAATAGGTCGTTGGTGATGGGAGGTTGGACCTTCCTCACACCTCAATCGGAAGCCACCACAATCCCCTGACCGACTTGTTATAGTGTCTCATTACTCCGAAAGGCCCCCCCACCCCCAAAATACCCAATGAGTAGACAACCCAGACAACATAACACTCCCAACCTGTGTCGCGGAAGCAATGCACACCCTTTTGCTCACTCTTGTGTAAGTCCACACCAAATACCACCGAGTCTATGTAAGTTCAAAAGGTTTCTTTTTATTTCCAACTGACAAGCTCTGTATGTTGTATAATGCAGCAGCAACAGCAAAATGTATAAGATTAAAACAATAAACATTGTTACAGTTAGACTTACAAGTTACTTACAACTAAAAGTCCATAGAAGCCAAAAGGCGAGATCATGATAACTGAACAGTGGTGGGCGAACCACCCTCCCCTTGGTAGGAATCGAGTTTATATAAAATTCTAAATGGAGATGTGAGAATTCTGGGGAGCCCTCACCTTAGAATAACCTAGTAGTGGTGACATCATAAGCTCTGCAAAGCTCTGGTTCTTCTTATAAGTGAATCTTCCGTCTGTAATGAGAAAAATGGTGCGCGTTAGTATAGTGCAAGCATTTCTCAGTCGTGCCAAAAACTGTAATTTATTTTTTATGGATAAGCAATATGGACTAACACCATAACTCCATAACAAAGTCGCTTGTTTCTCGACCTTGTACGCAGTGCTCAGACAGTAGCAGTATGAGCTCATGTGGCCTCAAAGGCGTATTTCACAACAAGCTGCGAGGTAACTTGCGCAAAAATAAAAGACAGAGCTAAAATAGTTGCATGGCTCGGGGTAACTTAGCAAAGACTAAAATGACCCTAGGGACCATATAACACAACTAGTGTCTAGTCTACTACCTGATTTATACTAGTGATGTATGTTGTATATCTATTAACTTTTTTTTCATTCATGCTATTGAAAAATAGGGGGAGGTGTATATGGCATCTGAAAAATGTGTAATGTTTTTTCTAGGCGTACTACCGACCACCAGTACCGGGGCCAGCGGTGAAGGTGACGCGGCCGCTGAGGGTGCAGGCGATGCGGCAGTTGGAGTAGCTGCAGGGGGTGAGCCAGCACCAGTGGCGGGCGGTGGTAAGTTATATTCCTAATCCTTACTTATTGACATTACACTCGCTGCAAGGGTGTAATGTATACTGTACTGTTGAGACTTAAGTAAGAAGTAGTTGTGAACGCCGTTTGAAGAAGACACCCTTTACTTAGCAGCATTAGCAATAGCATTAGCGACAGGAGTCTGAGAGTAACCAATGGCCTCTATCGGACTTCAACTCAGCTGTGAAATTTTTATGGAGACGAATAAAAGTCTGATCAGATGACCTTGATGGATGAGTTGAACTAAAAGGGAAAGAAGGGTGGAAGGAGGCAGGACGGGCGAGATTTTATGTTTATGACTGGCAGAGAAGGATACGTGGCATGCATGCATAGGTGTGTGATATGAATCAGATGCATGGGTGGCGGAATGCCTGAAACTCTCCCAAATGTTCGAGGCTGAGGTAGTGGGAGGATAGATACATACCACAAATGTTACGTACTGTGCTTGCTAGTGCTACTGTGCCACTATGTGTAGAATGTATTTGTCTGACTGCTTTGCTAAGAGTATATTTTACAATAGTCTTGTTTTTCTTCTTGATATAGCTACTCCTAAAGTCAACCGGAAGGAGTTGGCAGCCAAGGCCCGGCGCCGTAAGCTGGAGGCCATACAGGCCGAATACCGGCGCCTCGTTGTTCTAGAGGAGGAGGAGGAGGAGGCGGCAGCAGCTGCAGCCTCCTCCAATGCCCCGGGCCCCAGACACCCCACCCCAGTCTTACGGCGTCACCGCCTGTCAGCCACCCTCCGCCACACAGGAAGAAGCACTGCTGCCCACCCCCACTGTGGATGCAACTGCCGCGCGCTGAAGCGCCGCGTGGCCCGGCTGGAGGAGCGCATCCGTGTCCTGGAGAGGCGAGCCCGCTGAGACCCCGTTAATTTATTGCCCCTTTTTTCTTTCTTATTTGGGTGGGTGGGAATCGGGCGTTGGGTTTTGGACTTGGACATTTGTTGGACTTTTTCGTTGCGGGACATGAACATTGGTTGGGGTTAGGGAGGGGGTGGGTCAGGTGTTGTGGGATTTTTTTACATAGTTTATTTTTGTTAGGGTATTAAATTACATATTTAGACTTAATATACGATGTGGTTAATGTTTTGTGGGTGGGGTTACTGTTTTACGTCACACGGTTTCCTTGCTGGTGCAGTGCCACAGCCAGTGTTTGATTTTAATAATTGGCTGAGTTACTAAGACACAAACAGACAGATGCGGTACCCGTCACTGAGGGACTTGTCCTACTAGTACTGTCAGTCTCCCCTGATAATCGATGCATTCTGCAACTGGACTCAAAGGGGTGTGTGAAATAGAATTAATGAAAAAAAATCAGTTATTAATTATGCCTCAGCCAAACCTCTTCTCTTACCTGTGCTTGATGTTTAACTTGGGCACGGCGATGGCTGCATGGTGGTGATGGTTTTCTTTCCCAACATGCCATGGGTGTGGTGTAGTAGTAGTAGACCCTGGCAGTAGCACTTGCAAATAAAAGAAAATGAGACAGTCAGTCGCCTGAGAGAGACTGTGGGAGGAGTAGTAGAACAAAGTACAGTACGGAACTTACTGCCAAACAATAATATGCCAAAATACAAGGAAACATAATGGTTGCGGGGATAGCCTAGTACATAGAGGTACAAACTCTAGCTGTGTCGAGTCACTCGACTAGGCCTACAGTACACCGTGGTCCGTGACTCGACACAAGCGTAACCGTTAGTGCTGTTTCGGATGATGACAAATCCAATCTATGATGGCATTTAATGCTGATGGATTCGGTTCCTTTGGTACAAAAAACCCAAATATACTGCTCATAGGAGGGTGGGCAAGCAGAAGAAGATCTGCGCCCTGCCTTGAAAATGCATTTATGTTGCTTTAGCCACATCCGCCCCAGCAAGCGTGTGATAAATTATTGGTGTACATTTAATTTAGTCACACCTCAATAAGCCACACAGCCCGGGGAAGAGGATTAGGGTTTGAAGAATGGTTGGGAAGGGGGTGTTTTGGGAAAGGTTTGAGAAAGAAAAACAGTACGCATGGACAACAACAAAACACAATATTGGCAGAGAACCATATCCATAAATCAGTTAAGGGAGAAAAAGGAAATGCATGCATGATGATAACTTGATGGTTAATGATATTACTAACTACTACTACTAGACAATTAGACAGTACAGGGCAGCAGTATATTATGCTATTTGCCTTGCCTGTCTGCCCTCAGAGAGACCCGAATTACATACAGTTTCTGTTCTTTTGTACCCGCCCGGGCTTAAAGATAGCAAAGAAAAGTCCAAAAATGCTGTAGGGATGAATTGAATTATATAAGCAGAGAGCAAACATAAAAACAACTACACACAGTAGTAATGATTGAAGACAAAAAAAAGAATCGAAATGTAAAAGATGATGAAAGTTGATACTGTCACTGTATGTTATCCTGGTCAAAATGGGGAGTTGCATCTCGGCATTCGTCTTGCTCCTCCATCCCATGGACGCTCCGGCCATCAATCTTGCGTGACGCCACTGCCTGCCTGGCACATGTAGATTCATTGGTAAGGTAAGTGAAAGTTGTTTTTCCCAGTCTAGCACAAAGTAAGGGCCGGCCTGTAATTGCAGATGGGAAAACCAAAGGGATATTGAAAAATCAAGTATAAAAAAAATGCCAAAATTACGGTGGAGTGCAACAAGAACACTTTCAGAGGCGGCATGGATTTGGATACATCATGTCTAACTTAGTCTGTTTCCAACATTAACCTCCAACAACAACAGGACTGAGCAGGCCCACGGCACCCGTGACACATCCTCCATTTAGCGTACCTTTTTGGACAGAGGCAGACAAGGCAGATATACAGCAACATAGCATTTTACAAACTAAGTGACTAAATCAATGCCCCGCTGTCAGTCATACCATACCACCACACTCGACTCCACCACTACACAGACATGTAGGTCTGCAGTGGTTGTTGTTGACTTGGTTACCTTGTTGTAATGCACTCATTAAACGCACTGAGTTATTCCATCAATCATCTCGGATCGTACTGAGTGACTGGAGTGCGAAGAGATAATGTCACTGTGGTCATCATCATCATGGTGTGTTGTCCAACTCAGTGTGCAGTAGTGTACAGATTGAGTCCCCTTTCCATATTCAAAATGCAATGGATCGGCCTGCAGTAGAAGTAGAAAATTGTTATTGAAAAACCATATTGGGAAGAAACATTGCATTGGGTTACTTTTAGTGTGTAGATTAGATAATAGTACACAATGAATTACCTTCATGCACTACAGTACAAACAACAACAACACAAATCACTCAGTCAGCGTCCAATGCATGTCATCATTCATTACCTGTTCCTTCTCATCTTCAGTTAATGGGCAGTCTGTATCGGCTCTGAAAGGGTGATAGCTATAGTAGTCATCATCATGTTCCACTTCTTTTGGCGAGACTCAACGAGGCAAGATTTGGTTTTCTTCGATTATGCTACATCCAATAATCATCTGGCTTGAGGGCAATACATTTAGGTCGATTCAGGAGGATGGAGGAGCAGGACTCGGAGGAGTGGACTGAAATGCAGAGAGCTGAAACTCATAAGGCAATAAAAATAAAATAAGAAGACGGTGGTGATGGATTTGTTGTGATTTGAAGTTTCCAAACAGAAAGACAGACACAGAAATAGAAGTAAATAAGGGAGAACCACAGTAAGAACTGGAAGCCTAGTTGTCACCGTCAGGGAAGTATAGCTCGTCCTCAAACTCTGGAGGTTCAACCAGAAGTAGGTAATCAGCATCCAACACGCTACTTCCATCACCTGAGCCGCTGTCCTCATCTTCCTGCGGTGATTCATGTATTGTATAATTAGGTGGTATAAATTGCTGATTCATTTTGATCATGGTTAACCTCTCCACGTTTATGGGTGAGAGACTGGTCCTTTTCACTGTTACAATGGAACCAGCAGCACTGAAAACACGTTCAGAAGAGACACTTGCGATAGGGCAAGCCAGATAGTTGATCGCCAGCCTGCTGAGCACTGGCCATTGGCCCCTTTTGCCATACCAATACCGCAATGGGTTTTGATCAATGAAGACCTCTGTTGGGTCATCCAGGTAGGCCTGGACCATTCGGTCAATGTTCAGGGGTGCTAAACTTAGTGCGCCCTCTTTTGTCTTTGCATCAGCACTGGACCTAGCAAGTCCTTGCTGTAAATACCAATTCTGTGCCGTTTGTACTGGGGCTGAAGATGATCCGGTTCTTGCTGTTGTCGATAGTGTTGGTGACAGCTGTGAACCAAATGCACTGCCCACAGGCTCTGAAGTTGAACTTGAACTTGACGCAGGATGCCCTGCTGCAGTACTTGATGTGGGTTTGAGGCCTTTAATTACCAGCCGTTCATTTTCCAATGTACTGGCTGCCTCAGCTATCCAAGTTTTGTACCGGGCAACATCCGCTTCTGAAAAAGGGAGTAATGTCTTACTGTGCAGTGCCGCTTTGTACCGTGGATCCAGAATTGTGGCACAAATGTAATGTTGTTGTGACAGAATCTTATTTTGCACCCTTGCATTTTCACTTAAGCGACATGATAAGCTCTCCGCCAACTGGTATGCTTCTTTTTTCCTCCACACCTATGTACGCTTCACACACCCTCTTCAGCTCTTGCTCTAGCATGTGCAACAATGGGATAGCTTGGCCCATAGTACAGTCCTCCTTGCTGACTTCACGTGTGAAGACCTCGAAAGGAAGAAGCATCTCTGTAAGAGATTTAACTAGGCACCATTGGTCCACCTGAAGGGTCATGCCTTTCACAGCAGCATCCGCCCTTTGCATGACATATTCATTGATTGGTCTGTACTGCTCAAACAGACGGTCAAGCATGTAATACGTTGAGTTCCAACGTGTTGCCACCTCCTGGATCAGTGCTTTGACTGGCATTCTATAGTCACGTTGAATGATCCGCAGCTGCTTCCGGGCTTTAAAAGAATGGCTGAAATGCGTGCATATTCTGCGGCAGGTGGTCAGTAAGTTGCTGACTATGGGTTCTTTTTCAGAAAGTCTTGAACTATAATGTTAATGCAGTGCGCCAAACACGGGACCCTGAAATACTTACCAAGCGTCATGGCCTTAAGTATATTACTGCCATTATCCGTGGCAACAAAACCAATGTGAAGCCCTCTGGGGCGCAGCCATTCAAAGACCTTGTTGTTAAACTCTTCCAAAAGGTTTTCAGCAGTATGAGATTTCTCCATGGCGAACATGGCTATAGTTGCATGTCTCCGAGAAGCATTAAAAATTGCAGCTGTGTCAACAGCACCTACTTCAGATAGCTTGTCTCTAACCCCCACAAAAGAGACCCAGTGTGCAGTGATGCACATGTAATCAGTGGCTTGGCAACTGGTCCACATGTCTGTTGTCAGGTGGATTTTGTGAACAGCACTCTGCTGCAAAGCTTGTCCAACCAATTCAAGCACATCATGATGTAGTGCTGGAACAGCAACTCGGGCAAAATAGGAACGGCTGGGAACCTTCCATTTAGGGCAGATGGCCGACACAAATTCAAGGAAACCCACCCCTTCCACAAATGAAAAAGGGAGAAGGTCCAGCGCTAACATTTTAGCGAGCTTCGCATTGTACAACCGTGCCGTTGGGTGGTTGCGTTGGTACTGCCCCTCCGACCAAAGCATGCTGTCAATGGTAGGCTGGAATATTTTCCTTACTGCTGCACCTTTCTTCTTTAACCCAGCTAGGCTCAACGACGCTGCACTTTTGCTCATTGCAGTGCCCGGTTGCCTTGCTGTCTCATGTTGACTCTTACTACTGTGCCACTGAGATGTTGCTGAGGATGCGGGCGTTGCCAGTACACTGCTGGGGGTAGGGCTATAAATGTCTCCCTCTTGTTGACCTTCCTCCGCGATCATATCTTCCCCTACTTCTTCATCCACAACAACAGCAATGGGTCCAGTTTTACTTTTTGTAAGTGAAGTAGGTGAGCCTCCCACCTGATAGTGTGGTGTTTTTTGAGATGACTTGTTTGTCCTCCGGTACCATAGTTTGTACCAAGCTTACCCCGCCTAACAGCCTGCCGACAAATTGAGCATATAGCAATGTTCTCCTCCTTACTGCTAACCGAAAAGAAGTCCCAAACTGGGGAGGAGAACTTTCTGGCACTGCTGTAGGTGCCACTTTCAATACCAGATGAAATGGAGGGTGTGCATGGAATTTGACTCTGTGCACTTACATTACCACCACCTACTGAGGTGGTGGTTGAGCTTGATGTAGGTCCCTGCCGGGCCTTTGCAAAGGCAAATATGGAAGCTGGAGGTCGTGTTGGCGTTACCTGTGTTGGTGGTATCCGTGCTACATCCCTCGCAGCGATTTGGGATAGTCTAATAATGTTGGTCTCCATCTCCGCAGGCCCAGGAGTGATGTTCGTGATGACTGGCTCTTCATCATCATCACCCCCTCGTCTAAATCGACCTCCATAACTGTAAGGCTTTCGGGAACCTTCCTTTTCACTAGCCTTGTCTTGTGGTGTGCATCACTCTCAGGCTGAGCTGGTGGCTTCCAAGTGGCATCTAGATCATCAGAAGCGGGGCTTGAAGAAGAAGTTGATGTACTAAGCCTCCTTTTCCTTGCTGGGGGTATGGAAGACACTGGATCTTCTGGAACAGTGGCTTGCTCCTCTCCGCCTGCAAAAAGCTCGATTTCCTGAACTGCCCCTACTTCAGGTGGAACAGCTACTATTGTGGGCTGTGGTTCCGGCTGTGGTTGCGTTTCCGGCTGGGGTTGCGTTTCCGGCTGGGGTTGCGTTTCCGGCTGGGGTTGCGGCTGTGGTTGCAGTTCCAGCTGCGGTTCGGGTTGCGGCTGGGGTTGCCCACTTATCTCCTGAGTTTGCGCCTGCGAGTGCGTGGATTGGGTACTACTTTGCGATAATGACATTTCAACATCACTGGTCGTTAGTAGACTGGCTACCTCTGCCACAGTCATGGGCTTGGGCCTAGGTTGCTGGGGTGGGGCCACTGATGCAGAGGTGCTGCTCCCAGCTTGGTCCCCGCTGGACACCGCTGCTGCAGGCGTACGTTTTTTTTCCCAAAAAACACATCGGCCGGCACCCCAGTCTTGGCAAGTGCCACTTCCTTCTTCTCTCCCTTCTGACTGGCAACTTTATTGCTACTGGAGGACCTTGTATCTTTCTTTGGGGCCATCTTCTTCAGATGTCAGCAGGACGCAGGTGCACAAGTTGCAGAGATGTCTGTGGTCACACGTGGACGTGACGCGCAGCAGGACTTCAGCCTGGCAGTACAACGGGTGATGTTGATGATGACACCTCCTCCTCTGTCTTTTTGTGCACCTAAAAGCAAAGAAGCCAGGAGAAGAACATCAGTGAAACGTTGCATTTGTTGTTGTGGTTCAATTACTAGTAGTACAAACAAACAAATAAAAGATATAAATTAGTGTAGCCATTTCTGAGACTGTCAACAAGGGCTTTCCTGGTATACTGTGTACACTGTCAGGACAACCAAAATACAAATGTAATACAAGTGGACCCTGTTTGGCAATCAATTATTTGCTCATCACATCATTCAGGGAGCTGCAGCTGGCAAAGGGGATGGATGCAAGCAGTAAGCCAAGAGGAAAACCATGCAGGCCTAAATGGCAAAAGCAGCACACTTATAACTCCCACCAGAAATGGCCACCAGCCACATGGAAACTCACAAATCACAAGCAACAAGCATGAGGCCTGGAAAACAATGTACTGAAAACAGGCCTACGATAGCCAGGCAAAGGATGCATGCTAAACCACACTGCTTTGCCTGTAATGCAATAAAATGAAAAAACGAAAATCCACAGGGCTAAACAAGGCCTGCAACACACCACACACAACTAAGGCATGTAACACCCCCAAAAACTGAAATACACCCCAAAAATAAATCCACTTTTTGCAATTCAATTCAATGCCATGCATGTGCCCTAAATGATGTTTATATTCAACAGAACACACAGAAACAGTTGTTTCGTGCACCCCTGACTACCTCTGGGCCCACTGGATGAAAGGCCTGTTGGCAGACTAGGCTACAAGCTTGCAGGCCTATGGCAAAAAGCACACTACCTGGCTTCAAAATGGCCGCCAGCCTCATGGCCAGGCCCACAACAACAAGAAACTGAAGACAGACAATGCAGGCCTATGGCAAAAAGCACTATGCCTGGCTTCAAAATGGCCGCCAGCCTCATGGCCAGGCCCACAACAACAAGAAACTGAAGACGGACAATGCAGGCCTATGGCAAAAAGCACACTGCCTGGCTTCAAAATGGCCGCCAGCCTCATGGCCAGGCACACAACAACAAGAAGCCTAGGTCACAAAGGAAACACATGCAGGCCTATATGGCAAAAAAGCAGCACACTTAATACTCCCACCAGAAATGGCTACCAGCCACATGGACACTCACAAATCAG
Organism: Calotriton arnoldi; assembly: GCA_963921515.1. Classification (NCBI taxonomy): domain Eukaryota; kingdom Metazoa; phylum Chordata; class Amphibia; order Caudata; family Salamandridae; genus Calotriton; species Calotriton arnoldi. The sequence continues at coordinate 393,712 of CAWUFW010000324.1, forward strand.
AAGCAACAAGCAGGAGGCCTGGGAAACAATGTACTGAAAACAGGCCTACGATAGCCAGGCAAAGGATGCATGCTAAACCACACTGCTTTGCCTGTAATGCAATAAAATGAAAAAACGAAAATCCACAGGGCTAAACAAGGCCTGCAACACACCACACACAACTAAGGCATGTAACACCCCCAAAAACTGAAATACACCCCAAAAATAAATCCACTTTTTGCAATTCAATTCAATGCCATGCATGTGCCCTAAATGATGTTTATATTCAACAGAACACACAGAAACAGTTGTTTCGTGCACCCCTGACTACCTCTGGGCCCACTGGATGAAAGGCCTGTTGGCAGACTAGGCTACAAGCTTGCAGGCCTATGGCAAAAAGCACACTACCTGGCTTCAAAATGGCCGCCAGCCTCATGGCCAGGCCCACAACAACAAGAAACTGAAGACAGACAATGCAGGCCTATGGCAAAAAGCACTATGCCTGGCTTCAAAATGGCCGCCAGCCTCATGGCCAGGCCCACAACAACAAGAAACTGAAGACGGACAATGCAGGCCTATGGCAAAAAGCACACTGCCTGGCTTCAAAATGGCCGCCAGCCTCATGGCCAGGCACACAACAACAAGAAGCCTAGGTCACAAAGGAAACACATGCAGGCCTATATGGCAAAAAAAGCAGCACACTTAATACTCCCACCAGAAATGGCTACCAGCCACATGGACACTCACAAATCAGAAGCAACAAGCAGGAGGCCTGGGAAACAATGTACTGAAAACAGGCCTACGATAGCCAGGCAAAGGATGCATGCTAAACCACACTGCTTTGCCTGTAATGCAATAAAATGAAAAAACGAAAATCCACAGGGCTAAACAAGGCCTGCAACACACCACACACAACTAAGGCATGTAACACCCCCAAAAACTGAAATACACCCCAAAAATAAATCCACTTTTTGCAATTCAATTCAATGCCATGCATGTGCCCTAAATGATGTTTATATTCAACAGAACACACAGAAACAGTTGTTTCGTGCACCCCTGACTACCTCTGGGCCCACTGGATGAAAGGCCTGTTGGCAGACTAGGCTACAAGCTTGCAGGCCTATGGCAAAAAGCACACTACCTGGCTTCAAAATGGCCGCCAGCCTCATGGCCAGGCCCACAACAACAAGAAACTGAAGACAGACAATGCAGGCCTATGGCAAAAAGCACTATGCCTGGCTTCAAAATGGCCGCCAGCCTCATGGCCAGGCCCACAACAACAAGAAACTGAAGACGGACAATGCAGGCCTATGGCAAAAAGCACACTGCCTGGCTTCAAAATGGCCGCCAGCCTCATGGCCAGGCACACAACAACAAGAAGCCTAGGTCACAAAGGAAACACATGCAGGCCTATATGGCAAAAAAAGCAGCACACTTAATACTCCCACCAGAAATGGCTACCAGCCACATGGACACTCACAAATCAGAAGCAACAAGCAGGAGGCCTGGGAAACAATGTACTGAAAACAGGCCTACGATAGCCAGGCAAAGGATGCATGCTAAACCACACTGCTTTGCCTGTAATGCAATAAAATGAAAAAACGAAAATCCACAGGGCTAAACAAGGCCTGCAACACACCACACACAACTAAGGCATGTAACACCCCCAAAAACTGAAATACACCCCAAAAATAAATCCACTTTTTGCAATTCAATTCAATGCCATGCATGTGCCCTAAATGATGTTTATATTCAACAGAACACACAGAAACAGTTGTTTCGTGCACCCCTGACTACCTCTGGGCCCACTGGATGAAAGGCCTGTTGGCAGACTAGGCTACAAGCTTGCAGGCCTATGGCAAAAAGCACACTACCTGGCTTCAAAATGGCCGCCAGCCTCATGGCCAGGCCCACAACAACAAGAAACTGAAGACAGACAATGCAGGCCTATGGCAAAAAGCACTATGCCTGGCTTCAAAATGGCCGCCAGCCTCATGGCCAGGCCCACAACAACAAGAAACTGAAGACGGACAATGCAGGCCTATGGCAAAAAGCACACTGCCTGGCTTCAAAATGGCCGCCAGCCTCATGGCCAGGCACACAACAACAAGAAGCCTAGGTCACAAAGGAAACACATGCAGGCCTATATGGCAAAAAAGCAGCACACTTAATACTCCCACCAGAAATGGCTACCAGCCACATGGACACTCACAAATCAGAAGCAACAAGCAGGAGGCCTGGGAAACAATGTACTGAAAACAGGCCTACGATAGCCAGGCAAAGGATGCATGCTAAACCACACTGCTTTGCCTGTAATGCAATAAAATGAAAAAACGAAAATCCACAGGGCTAAAGAAGGCCTGCAGCACACCACACACAACTAAGGCATGCATTTAGCACACAGCACAAAAACGGAAATACACCCAAAAATACACATTTTGCAATTCAATCCAACGCCATCCATGCCCCCTAAATGATGTTTGAAATTAAAAAATACATCACACAGCAAAGGAACAGTTGTTTCATCATGTTTCATCATGCACCAACCCATGACTAGCTCTGGGCCTACTGGCTACAGTGGCTACCCACCACTATATTTATTTTTAAAAATGATGAAAATTAAAAAAATTGTAATTGCAGCAACTGCAATGACCCAATCAAACAACACCAACTTACTTGTAAAATCTCAAATCGAAAAATCCTCAAATCAAATCAAATGATAATGATGCAGCAGACACAAACAGTGATCCTTCCAGCTCAAATCCAAGTGAAAAATGAACAAGAGATGGAGAAAGCACTGGGAGGAGCCTGCTGGAAAGGAACAGGAAGTAGTAGACTCTGTGGCACTTCCTCCCTCTCCCCCGCCCACAAAATGAAAAAAAAACACACCCAAATATCAATCTGAGGTTTTTTTCCCATGGAAATCATCAGTTTATAGAAGGTTTTATGCTGCTCGCGATATTATTCTTCTCCAGATTGAAAATTTTGCGTGTTCGGGATCGCAGGTTTACAAAGATCCCGCCGGAAATCCGATGGCGCGCCCGAATGACGTGTTCGCGACCGCAATCTCTCTCGTGGTGCACGATGGCGCATAAGAATGACGTGTTCGCGATCGCACACTCTCGCGTTGTCCGATGGCGCATCGAATGACGTGTTCGCGATCGCAAACTCTCGCAGGATCGCGCGGCCGGCTACCGAAATCTCGTGGCGCCCGCGAACGAATAGGAAAACCCGTCGGCGAACGCAGGAATCCCGGTAAGTCATAATCGCGCACGCTAGAATGCATTTTTAAAGCGCGAACAAGAAAATAATTCCGCTTCGCCGCGGATCGCGGAATTGATGGCAGTTCCGCGCTCTCCGCGGAACGCGAAATTGTCCATTTTCCGCAAATTCCGCGAGCGGAGCGGAATTCAATGCCCAGGCCTATACAAAACAGCAAACAAGGCTGCAATTCTCCACTGTCAGAGGTAGTTCCCATGTGAGAAACCAGTGTAGTCGACCCCCTAGGGAGGTGTATCCTCTCAGGGTGGCGCCTCTAATTCTGACGCGCCCGATTCCTCATCAGAGTCGGTATCCGGGATTTTCAATAAGTGTACCAGTGCCTCCCAAGCCCTTGCCAACTCCAATGCCCTGTCGCTTTTTGGGGGGGCCGCCAGCTGCAGTCTTGTGGATCCCTCACATTCCGCCCATTTAACAAACTCAGTGCGCCATCTCTGATAACTAGGGCCCTTCTTGGCCTTCCAGTGAGCTGTAATCTCCCTCTTCGCCAGCAAAAGCCCCAAGTCTATACTCGTTACCTTATTCCTAGAGGTATGGGGGAACCAGTGCAGCAAACAGAGGCCTATAGTGGATTCTATGTCCCTGTCCGTGACAACTTGCAAAAGTGTGACCACCTCCTCCCAATATGTTCCAAGTTGAGGACAACTCCACATCATGTGACAAAAATCTGCTCCCACCGTGTTACAGCGCGGGCACATTGCCGAATTCACATTAAAATATTTATTAATTTTCGCTGGAGTAAGGTAGGCCCGATGAAGAATAAAAAAATGCACCAATTGAAAGCGCGTATTCCTGGTGCTTTTCCATGCATGCTCCACCAGTCCCGCCCACGCCCTCTCAGGAATTTCGTCGCGTAAGTCCTCTTCCCACCGCCGTGGGAGCGTTACTAATGGGGTCAGTCTCTCGTTTGTCATTCGGCGATATAAACCGGTAACCGCCTTGATGGTACCAGCAGCCAGGACTACATATTGGCAAGCCATTGAAGTAGGAGGTTCTCTGAGCCCCATTTTCCAATGCGCCTGGATGGCCGTTATGAGCGCCAAGTGTAATAAGTAGTCCCCACGAGCCAGCTCATATCTGTCCTGTAATACCTCCTAGGGAATCACGGCGCCATCTTCATAGAGGTCTCCAATGGTGATCAACCCCCTCTCCGCCCAATCAATCAACGCCGCCCAATTACCACCGTGCGGTAGAGCAGCGCACACCGTCAACGGAGTCTCAGGGGCATATGGTCTCACTATTTGTGCTCGCCGTTGGCTTCTGTTCCAGCAGAGTTTAAACGTCCCCATCTCTCGAGTGAGAGAGGAGGCCGAGAGCGGCAATTGCAATAGTATTCTGGAGAGCGTTTGTCTATCAACCTGATTCCCCTCCGCGTCATCAGCGCTCCGGAACGTCCGTGCCACTGCCTGAGTAAGCCACTGTAGCTGCGCCGCTAAATGGTATGTTTCGAAGTCAGGGACCGCTAAACCACCCTCCGACCGTGGTCTCATCAATGTGTTAAGAGCCACTCTCCGTCGTCCCCTAGCCCAGAGAAACCCAACCACCATCGACTGAAGTTGCTTAAAAACCGAGGCTGGAATCCAGACCGGTAGCGTCCTAAAGTAGTACAGCAGCCTGGGGAGTGCTATCATCTTAAGAATGGCCACTCGTCCAGCCACCGAGAGTGGAAGCGTGCCCCAAAACTCAAAACAGCCCTTAAGCGCTCTAATGGCCCTGCCCACATTACCCTCCAATAGGTCAGTTTGGGTATGATAAATGCGAGTGCCAAGGTACGTCATGCATTGACGCTCTCACCGTATATCCTGTGTAGACACGGGGCCTTCGGTCTGCAGTGCGGTAGGGAACAGACAGGTCTTTGCCCAGTTTACCTTGAGTCCGGCAACCATGCCAAGATCCTCCAATAAAGTCTTCGCACCACGAAGGGCGCCCTCCGCATCGGCCAAAAACATAAGGAGATCATCAGCATATAATGCGATATGATGAATTTGCTCGCGCACTCGTAATCCCGAATAATGCAGGCCTGTCCTGGCCCGTGCCGCCAGCGGCTCCATGGCCAGGGCGAACAGCAGTGGGGAAAGGGGGCAGCCCTGTCTCGTCCCTCGACCCACAGTGCAAGCATCCGATATCATCCCTCCCGTCTTCACCCGCTCTGTGGACTGACAATACAAAAGAGACGTCCAATCTACAAAGCCATCTCCTAGTCCGAATTGTCGCATGACTTGAAACAAATATGGCCACTCCAAGCTGTCAAAGGCCTTCTCAATATCTATTGCCAAGACAGCAGCAGATGCTTTGTGGTAGGTGTCAGCTTCTAAAATACTAATAAGGCGCCGCACATTCTGGGCCGTATTCCGGGTCGGTATAAACCCCGCTTGATCCGTATGTATTAGTTGGACCATATATGGGAGCAGTCGGGTCGCCAGAATCCGACTTAAAATTTTATAATCCGTGGTCAGCATTGACAACGGGCGATAGGCCGTCCTGTCATGGGGTGGTTTCCCCAGTTTTAGCACCGGTATAATTAACGCCTCGCGAGTGGTAGCAGGCAAAAGGCGTTTCTTTCTCGCAGTATTATACAATGTCACCAATCTAGGGGCCAAAAGATCAACATACGCACTATAAAATTCCACCGGGAGGCCGTCCACTCCAGGGGTCTTTTTCCGGGCCATATGTTTAATCGCGCCACGGACCTCTCCCAAGGTGATGTCCTGACCCAACAGCTCCGCCCTCTCCCTATCTAACGCTGGAAGATCTGCCGCCTCCAGGAAATCTTGAATGGCCTCCCCGCCAGGGGCCACTTTACTTTGATACAGATCATTATAGTAAGCAAAGAACAGGTCATTTATCCCCCGCTGCGTGTAATGGGCATCCCCATCCGGTGCATGAAGTTCCAGGATGACCGTCCCCCTTCGCGCTGGATTAGCTAGCCATGCCAATAACGCCCCGGACTTATCGCGCTCTGCATGCGCAAGCGTAACTTATTTTTTATAATCCAAGCAGCGCAGCCGCTCTACCTGCACAGCGACCTCTTCCCTCGCTGCTATTAAATCTTGCTGGCGATCTGGTTGTTCAGGCCTCTCCCTTTCAACGTCCCGCAACTACTGATCCGCTCTCTCTAAGTCTTGCAATAATACTCTACGCACTCCCAGCTTATGCGCGATGCAATGCCCCCGTATCACACTCTTAAAAGCGTCCCACTCCACCGCCAGCGACGAGGCAGTACCAGTGTTGTCTCGAAAATAAACAGTAATGCCAGTCCCCACCACCTCACGAAATGCTTGATCCTCCAACAATTCTGGGTTTAAGTGCCAGGTCGGAATCTTAGGGCGATCGGGCAACAGGTTCACACGTAATAGTAAAGGATTATGATCAGATAACGTTCTTGTGAGACATTCGCTGTGCTGTACCTCAGCATGTATGTCAGGAGAGCAAAGCACTGCATCAAGCCGAACATGGAGGTCGTGCATAGCAGAGAAAAACGAATAATCCCGAGAGGTCGGGTGGTGAGCCCTCCAGGTATCTACTAGTCCCCATCTATGCTGCCATTCCCGCCTGACCATTGAGAGATTATGGATAGGTGCCTCAGGGAGAGGAGGGTGAGATCTATCCATTAGTACATCCGTGACAGAATTGAAGTCCCCACCCATGTGGAAAACCCTCAATGTGCTAATGTCTTGTAAGCCCCTCTACCCAAGAACCCACATTGGGTGCCTTTCAAGTGTGTTTCCTGTAGAAATATTACGTCAGGCTTCAGTCTCTTAATATATGCAGACACTAGGCCTCTTTTCACTTTGTTCCCCAACCCATTTACATTCCAAGAGAGGACTGAGTATGCGTCATTATTACGTGTTACCATGGCGTGATTGTGGGTTGTTGGTATCAATGCTGAAACTGCCTCTTATTTCTCTTTGTTCCTGATGCTTGAAATAACCACTGCCTATTCTAACCTTTATGTGAACTGTGTGCTTTCCCGCCCCCCAACCGACTACCCCTTGGGTCAACATGACCAACTGTGTTGTGTTCGGATTGGAGAGGTCTGTCGCCCACCCTTCAAAAAACCCTCCCTTGGATGTGTCCCTACTCTTCTCGCTCTCTCGTTGCCAGTTTATGTGACTAACCCGGGGAGCCCACTGGACTATTATCTCTGGCTTGTGGTCTAGCCCAGTATCCACGTTTAAAGGAGATGGAAGGGAGACACCCCACTGGATGTAATCAACACAATAGTTCAAACCTAAAATATAACCAAAACGAAACAAAAGGAAGAAGGGGAAGGGAAAACAAATGCACTCGAATATACACGGGGGGGATGTGAGGAGCCTCATAGGCTTACTGTCCCTTCGGCCCTCGAATGGCCCGATACTGCTCATCAGTCGTCAGTGTCTGTTTGTCTGGTCTGGGTGGCTGTTTCGATCCAAGATTATCTTCCACAGGCTCCTAGAGGAGGTTTATGTTCTGCAGCAAGGGGTGATCACTGTCAGAGTCCGAGGACATTTCTTGTTCTGTGTGCTCTCTGGAGTTCTGCCGCCTAGTTTCAGTGTTCCGAGTCTCTCTTCTGAACTTATCTTTCGGATGCGCACTCTCTGAGTCTGATGCCTGAGGCATAAGTTTGTTAGTTTTCCTGTTTCAGTATGGTGTTGCTCTGACCTGTTCAGACCGCGTTAGTTTTCCACTTCAGCCTCTGTGATCTTGGTCTACTGCTTAGTGAGGGGCCTCTCCTGGGGAGCATTTCTGGATCTCCCAGTGTCTTTTTTGGTGGGCGCTCTTCTAACCATTGCCAAGCCTCGTCTGGGGTGTGGAAGAAAAGTGTTTTAGCTTGGCTTGGTAGATCACTTTTAGCTTAGCCGGGAAGAGCAACATGTATGCGATCTGAAGGCTCCGCAGCTTTTCTTTTACCGAATCGAATGTCCTACGTTGTTTTTGCACGTCTCTAGAAAAATCGGGGAATACCATTATTTTTGTGTTCTCCATCCGTATTCCTCCCTTGTTCCTCATTTCCCTGAGAATGAGGTCTCTGTCCGGGTAGTTGAGGAAACGCGCAAGCAAGGGCCGTGGCGGAACCCCGGTTGGCAGTTTCACCCCCGGTATTCTGTGAGCCCTTTCGTTCACAAAACAGGGGGAGAATCGTGTGCCGGGGAGTGAGTCCGTCAGCCATCTATGCAGGAAAGTGCAGGCATCTGATCCTTCTGTGGCTTCCGGAAAGCCTATGAATCGTAGGTTGTTCCTGCGAGCGCGATTTTCTGCATCGTCGACTCTCCATGTCACATCCTTAATGGCCACCGTCAAGGCCGTAACCTCCTTCCTGAGAGTGTGTGAAGTGTCCTCCACCTCCGATATTCTTTGCTCAGCTTGCGTGACCTTTTCAGAGACGTTACGAAGGTCCTGACGCAGCAAATTGACATCTATTCATATTTCGTCGATCTTGCCCTCCAGTGCCTCTCTTGAGGATTGAATAGCTTGAAGTAGGACATTGTTGTCGGGCACGTCAGTTGCTGTCGTAGCTTGTGCCCCTGCGGCGTTCAAGACCTTGGTGAATTTGTCCATTTTCCCTTGTTTTTGTACTTTGGGGTCTTTGTCTTTTGCCATCTGAGGTTACTTCCCTGGGCTCTTGGCGACAGGGACTCGAATTGCTATAATTTCGATGTCTAACGTGAAATACAGCAGGGTTATTGTCTTTAAGTTGCACTAGAGTGGACCCGGCGACTACTTTAAGCAATGGTCTTATCTGTCTTTACTCCCTTGAAGGGGGGGGGATGTCGCAACCTAGCCTTGGTTGCGTATTGCCCCGATGTCTGAGGCGTATGCCCCGTTTGCAGTTGCTGCTTAGCCCAGGGGTCACCAATATTGCGGGGCTCCGGCCCCGAACCTCCCGTGTTGTTTTGGGTCTCGTGCCCTTAATCCAAGGGGGGAGGGGGGGATCTGGCGCCGAACCCCACACCCCTTGGCACCACCGTGGCGCAGGACGTATTCTTATATCTTCATGCGCCTTCCCGCTTTGTGTCGTTTATAGTGTTGATGTGGCGCCTTCCACAAGATCCCAAGCGAGTGGTCACCTCTTTCTGCAGGTAGGATATCCGCTTTTGGTAGGGTGCAATCAACTAAGCGTCCCTGTCCTCGGGCCAAGGGGGTCTGATGGGGCACCACTGAATTCAAGTCCCCTGCGCCTCCAAACCAGCGGGAGGGGCCTTGTCCTGTGGGCCCCGGCCGTGCACCATGTCTGTTCCGGGCCCACTCGCTGTCGCGTGCAACCTTGGACTCCTACAAAGCCCCATTCTGGCACTTCTTCTGGAGGAAAAAGGGGAGGGGGGAAGGAGGGGCCCAGATGTCTCCCACTGTCTATATTGGCCCCGGGTGGGACCCAATGTCTTTTAGCGCCTCAAAGGGGGCGCCAGTGCTACAGCTCTGCCCCCTGGGCCCCCCCGCTCTGCTCGGCGCCGCCGTAATCTCTTACCCGGTCCTCGGGCTCACCGCTTCTCACTTATTAGTCCGGGCGGGGCCGAGCCTCCCGTGTGTCCCTGCAGCTCCACTCAGGATGACCTAGCCGCAAGCCTTCCCTCTCGTCGCAATCCGCCCTCAGCACCGCAGGCCAGAGTGCCGGCGGGCGGGAGACACCTCCACCGGCACCCGCTCCTCTCTGCGTACCTCACCGGCCTCTCAGATGTCGCTCCTCTTTTGGTCGCTGCAGCTCCACTCAGGATGTTCTGGCTGTAAGTCTCTCCTCCCGCAGCCATCCACCCCCGGCACCACAGGCGAGCGCGTCGGCGGGCTGGGAACACTTCCGCTGGTGCCCGCTCCACTCTGCGCACCTCTCTGGCCCTCCAGATGTCGCTCCTCCCTTGATCTTTCGAACCACTCGGGACCGGCCTGGAGGTCTCCGCAACGCCGCGGCGTCCACTCGGCTCACTCGAGGTATGGGGCGGGGTGGGGGGAGGGGGCGGGAGGCCCCCACAGGCATCTTTTTTCCACCGCTCCTGCCCACCTCGGGCTGCACTCGCCCGGTGCTTCTCAGTGATAGTATGCTCGTCCTCCAGGCCCTAGGTCACCTCCATTTTGTCTCCGGCGAGCTCTCCTTCCCTCGCTGTTTTTCTTTTCGATTTCGACCAGTTACTACTGAAATGAACCCCTCCTCGTGCAGGCACTGTTTTTCTTGACTCAACCCGTGTGTTTGGGATCAGGATTGCTTTTTTGAGCAAAGGATTCAGTCAGGATCGTCTACGGGCCCTCGGAGTTCCAGTCGGACACGTCTAGTCCACCATGCAGCTGGCCACTCTCTCTCCCCCCCTCTCCCCCCCATGAAACTGCATTGTTAACCTTCCTGAGGAGGAATTCAAGTCCTTGTGCCTGGTATGCCTTGATTAGGACATAAGAAGCAAGTGTGACTACTCTAATGGAATCTGGATTCTATGTAACCTGTGAGTGAAGATTGTCGTATTCAGACCAGGCAATATCAGAAATGTCTCCTACCTTTTGCTTTGATCATGCAAGATCATTTGTACAGACGTAATTAGGGGTCCTTGTTAGACTGGTCCTGTAGAGGCTGTTAAATCAGTAAAGGCAGAAACACATCTTCAACCAATAAAGGAGGCATACATAAGAAAAAGCACAATTGATATACATCTTTAGGCAAAACAAAAAGAAAGCGGCAGAAAAAAGACTTACCTGTGCTCTTGAGTAAGCCTTTGTTTTGGTATTTAATATAGCAGCATACTACCTTACCATAAGAAATCTGTAGGAGATCCTGCATTCTCACTACATGCCGCCAAGCTCTGGAACTCATTACCAACCGACATTAGAAGCACCCAGGTGCATATACACTTCAGAACACAGTTGAAAAAAAACCCTATCTATGCTGACTATTGAGTGGATGAGTCAAATAAAGGCTAGCTTTAAACGAATCGATAAAACCAAGCTAATAAGGTTATTAAACAGACGTTCAGTCAAACAGTAACCATCAAACACAGTTCAACACATTCAAACACGCGGCAAGCATCAGCATCAGCACACATAGACTTATCTCTGTGAGCAGCAGCAAAAAAGAAGGATGATGGCTGGGGATTCTGGCCTTTTGTTGGAAATTCTGGCAGGTTCTTTTGCGATAAAGAGTTTTACAAAGGACAAGGCGAAGTGCTCAATCATTATGCGGATGGACAATGTGTCTGCTGTAAGGTATGTGAACAAGGTAGGAGGATCAAAGTCGAAAGATGAATAACATTAGCCTCCGTGTCTTTAATAAAATCCAGATTTTTCTGACCATCAAGGCTGGGGAAAATCTACATTTTCTTAGGCTTTCCTTGCTAAATCAAGTCTACTTAGATTGATTTCCAATTTCTGTCTTACAAATATGGTGAATGGCATCTACGTAGCAGCCCAAAATTAACTGTAAAGAAATAGCTAAAAATGTTTATTCTTTTGGCTTACACTGTATTATAGACGCTGGGTCTGCCGCAGAAGCAAGCTTGGGAAATTTGTGTTATGTTCTAAATGATCAGCGGTATCCACAGAACATAAAGAAATGGTTGAACCTAGTTATTGCTACTTTAAGCATTCAGGGGCGACAAGGATATCTGATTTTATTGTTCTCAAAATCAGACTCAGGCCACCGACTATGCTGCTTGCATTACATGCATGTCCGAGTAGAGCGAGGTGTGCCCTGAATATAGCTCAGGTTTATTTTGTGGGTTTTTTTGTTTTTTACTATCATTGTGTAGAACTTCTGTTCTAGTGCTCCTCTGCTCACTGCCTATGATTAGGTATTTGATTTTTGATGGGGTTATTTTTAGGATGGACAGCATTGCCCATTGTTGCATGTTGATGAGACTGGATTCCAGTAACCAGAGGTAGCAGTCTGACTTCATCTGCAGGTATAATTGGCTGTCAAAGGCATGTCAGTACATTGCAGTGTCAGCCTGGCTCATTAGGTGTTCCATGTGCACACCTTATTGCCCTGGTGACCACACCAAGCCTGAGGGGGCCCAACCTCCATAGTTAGGAGTCAAGACAAAACCTTACCCAGAGTTGCACTTTGAGAACTGTTAGGACCAAGCAATGTGAAACCGAAAAAATAGTTGCCTTCTATTCCCTTTTGGTATAAGGTTTCCTGGAGTACCATGTGATAAACGGTGTTGGAAGCCATTAACAGAAGTGAAGCCTGATCATCTCGTATGTACGCAGCAACTCGGACCTTACAACATTGTGGTCCATAAGCGATAAGTATAAAGCATTTACAAAAGCAGTTTTTGACTTCTGCTTGGCTGCAAAACAGAAAAAGCTCTAGAGGGGTTATATTATGTGCTGCCAGATTACCAGGTAACAAAGTGTTCACTGGACGTTCAGTTATGACATACTGTAATCATAAGTTGGTAAATTTGTAATTCACTGTGGGCTTGAGATGTCATAGGTGGTAAGAGTTGCATATTTATAGTTAATAATTCTCTGCCCGTGACATCACCAATAATCTGTGGAAATCAATGATCTAAACATATGTGGTAATTTAGATGTGGGCTGTGACAGGACATCTGCTAAGGCAGGTGTCATGTCCATCCTTCCCCACGATCTGCCACCTAGTTTATAGTATGAAGGAAGAGGGTGTAGTCAATGGTGGCGCCACCACAGTGACCACCCATTGGCAGTACTGGCACTGACCGGCATTGCCTCGAAGGGGCTGCCAATAAAGGGCAGTCCCTCTGATGTTCTTCCCACCATTGGCCCTTCTGCCCAGGACTGCCAATAAAAAACTATGGCGCTCTTGAAAAGAAAATGTTTGAAATGTCCCCCAGCGGGCTGGGCACTACCAGCGCACGGAGGGTCATTTGGTATTTGTGCTGTGCAAATGGACACCCCCACCTGCTTTGGTTGTTTACCTACTGGAACTGCATATAGGACAGAGGTTCTGCCATGACATGGTGGACCGTCTGACATTTTGTTTTATTTAGCACTCAAGCAGGTCCTGCTCATTGGTGTAACAAAACTTGAGGGGGCCCCTCTGCAAAATACATAGCGGGGGCCCCTCACGCTCTGGACCCAGTCAGGAGCTCTCAGCTGCCACTCATGCACAGTGCCGGAAGGCGCCCCCTGGAGCTCGGCCCCCCCGCACCGCGGGGTTGCGAGGTCTATTGTTACACGACTGGTCCTGCTATGCTATTTTTGGCCAAAATTATCCTAAATTTACTATAATTGTAAGTTAGCCCACACTCAGTTCCTCTCTTTGCCCAACCCTGCATTACCAACAGTAATGATTCTTGAATGCTCCTCCTTTGTTTCATGGTGGCTGGTTAGGTTGCAAGGTGTGTCGTGGCACCTTTTAAGCTATAACCTCTAAAGCAAACTGGGATAACACGAGAATACTCCTACAGTGTTTCTCTCCTTTTAGATATTTTGGTGGTATTTCTTAAAGTAAACTCCATACTTCAGGTTCTAAACTCCAGCCCTGCCAGCGAGAAGGATTTATTTGCAGCAGAACGTGAAGGGTGGAGAATGTGCAATGCCAAGGTGCAGTGTGCAGTGTAAAATAGCCCTGGGATCAGAATGAGAAAGAACATGCTGGAATTCTGACAGGATAGCTTCTGGTAAAAGGTTGTCTTGACAGGAATCCTCACAGGTGGAGTTAGTATTTCATAAACAAGGATTGTAGAAAAGTGGTTCACAGCAGTCCCCACCAGACGAGCTTCCTTCAGTGTATCCAGCTTTCATGATATATACAGATTTGGCTTTTTATTTAAATCTCCCTAAATGAAACTAAAGGGGAGTTGCCTGGACATTGCTCTAACAACATGATGTACTTTCACATACTTACCCACTTCATAATATTAGTTGGGCTTCTTTTCCTACCAACCTACTACAAAGGCCAGCAGCAGCTGATTGTTTCTGTTTTGTGTCAGTCCTGTGTAATGGTGGGGGCAGACGTCTTGCCCTCAAAGCATAGGTGCCATTAAATGCCTTTGGCATCCCAGGCTAGAATCCAGGGCAGATGCTTTCTGCTGTATGTGAGCTTACATTTGAGTGGTGCAGGACACCATTTGCTGCTTTTAGCTGCAATCTTCTGCCCACAGTTGGACTCTTTGGGTTTCCACTCCAGAGGTATGTGTGTATCTTTGTTCTGATAGCAGTAAGATAATTCATTGTGTTAAGGCACCTCTGTATAGCTTGCAGGTTTCTGTCCCAGTAAAGCAACTTAGTGGATTAAGTGCCTGCCGCAGAAGTGTTCTTTATGTTAAAAAATAACCTGCCTCCCCAGTTCAGAGGTAAAGAGCACTGCCTCTTTGAGACTGTTTTGGAAATGTGCGGCTATGTTAGTCTGTCTCCAAAAGGGGAAATAATAGAATTATAAAACCTATTTTACTAGGAAACCCTGAGGGCCTCAAACTTGGTTCCGTCCCATGCCATATTATCTGGTCCACTGCACACATCCCCTAGCCCGATTGTCAGACACCCTATTATGCGAACACACTAATCATCGTAGGTTTAGCCTAGATTGTAGCACTTAACTTTCAAGTACACATTGGCAAAGAGAGCCCAGTTTCAAATTGGGCTCATTCCTGCGATCAAACCTTTTTTCCCTGATTCACTTTGAATTTACTATCCAGTACCTTATACTGCCAAGACTAGACTATGGAAACACAGGACTCGCTGATATTCGTAAAATGAATCTAAACCCCCTCAAAGCTGCTTTCCTTGCTGCTGCCATGCTGGCCTGGGCAACAAGAAAGTCTAACCACATTTCAGCCTTGATATGGCTCCCCATTGAACCACAGAGCATTTATAAATTAACTTGCATCACCCATAAATCTTAGAAATTGACCATTTGTGCCGGGTGGACAACTCCTCTTTTGGAGTAATATCAGTCTCCTCCTTGAGTATCCAGGGTTTTAAAACTCTATAACAATCCTTCTCAGAAAGTGCACCGTGGACATGGAAACCAATCCCAACTAACATTAGGACCGTTATATCCTGTGTCTAGGTGGGCAAGCTGATCAAGGAACGAGCCCAGGCAGGATCCAATCAATGTCTGGCTCTGGCCCGGCGCTTGACCCATGGGGACTGGTGAGCCAAGAGGCAAGCCAAGCATCCTGGGCCTCCACCCCACTTCTGAAGATTTGACTCCCAAACATAGGGCAGCTGAACGCGTGAAATGTTAAAGGGTGTTCTTCTGCTGTTAATGTATGTCTGTCTTCACAGTAGTTAGCTTGATGTGTCTCACTGATAGCAATCTCCCTGGGATGTCTTTGTTGTTTTGCTAATCTCGTAATTGCGGTCAGTGCTGACCTTCTCCTGAAATCCTACTGATTATTAGGTTAGTGGTAAGGCAGTGATTTTAATATAAAGACATTTTTGGGGCTTTCTTTACATTCAAGTGTCTACTTCACTCTAGAGAGAAAAAAAGAGACATGTTATATCTTTATCGTTGCAGATTGAATTACCGTGTGATACACCTACTTAACACAGTTTACTGATTTAGTTCAGGAAAGAACGCAAAACATTGCTCTTTGTTATTAAATGTGAAGAGAGACAATGACCTACCCATCCCCTGGCTCAACTAGACACTGTGTAACCCGAAAACCCGGACCGTAATCCAGCCCCACACCCTCCCCCCGCCCCCAACACTTGACCAAATTGTTTGACGCTAGTTCACATTATTGTACTGTAGTGCCTTGAAGTACTTCAGGTCCATATGTGCACTATAAGATCTCACATGACAGATTGATTTCTCTTGCTTCATTCATGGCAGCATTGCCCGGTGTAAGAAAACCGGCTTTTTGCAGGCCCCCCCACCCAACTTTTTGCCCCATTTGGACTATTAGCTGCTGGTTTTTCGACTTTGAGAGTGCACTGAGGCCTGCTGTCCAGACCTCAGTGCCAGTGTTCTGACCCATTTCAAAAGATATGTTTAATTGGATACACCCAATTAGCAAGGACTGACTTACTTTTAAGTTCCTGGAATATGGTACCCAGGGTTCCAAGGGCATGTAAGGCAGAGTGTTCACTCAGGGCTACAGGACTGTTTGTGCCACACTGCTTGTGAAAGAGACAAAATGTAACCCAGCCTGCCACTGCAGGCTGAAAGGTAAGTGTTTGACACTGCTCATTCGACTTTGCCATTACACCTAATGGCAAAGCCACCACTTCCCTTAAGGATATATGTAAGACTCTCCTAAGGAAGGCCTATGGAGCCCTATAGCAGGGAGCTATATATTAAGTAGGACATATTATTTTCTATGTGTCTTAACAACAACACTTTTGTTGTTTTGCTGTGGAAGGGTTAGGTGCCCCATTGGCTAACACAAGTTTATCGGCTGGCACCCCAGCCCGCCAACTTCTGAATGAGACCATCTAACCTAGTCATGTAAGGTATCAAATTAATTGGGACATTAAATCTGACCTGATGCCCAGGCCAGATTTAAAGTCACTATTAAAGTTAAGCTACTTTTATAAAGTTGCCACTCTGCACGCCACCTAGTCCAGTGGCCTTACAAAGGCACTGACACATAGATTGGTTTCCGACCACCTGGGAAGGCGTGTGAACAACTCCAGGCCCACGAATAAAGGCAGTTGCCGGGGAGAGAGGTGTCACCTCCTCCCCCAGGATGGCCACTTAGGATGTTAGCCCAAAAGGCAGGTTTCAAAGCTGAAGCCACCTTTGAAGGGCTGCTGTGAAAACATCCCTGAGCAGGATGCCTTTTGTTCAAGCAGACACTTAGGAGACAGAGCCAAGGAGAGGGAAACCAGTGTCCAAACTGGTTTTCCCATAGGCATGTAGCCCACTGGTAGCCACAACTCTAGAGTGGACTACCCTGCTGCCGACTATCAAAGAAGGGTTGTGCCATCTTGGAGGGGGCAAGATTAGGGAACTCTGTGATAGCCAGGTGCCACACATCACAGGAACTTCATCACAAGAGAGGAGGGGACCCAGTAGCCCATTGGCTAGTGACCATGTGGTCCCCATAGGGCACTTTCCTGGGATAAGTAGGGCACCCCTGGCATCTTGACCCTCAGTACTCGCTGGACTTGGAAGAAGGACAAGAAAAAGACCACTTTGAACCCATTGGAAGCACACAAAGAGAGGCTGTGACAGCGCTGCTGCACTTTGGGCTAGCAGAGTTTTGACCCTGTCCTGCATGCCTGGCTGACCTCCCAGATCGGCACTGGGGACATTAAACCTGAAAGAGCCCAAGTCACATCTCTGGTAGCCACCACAGAAGTTTAGCCGCTACCAGACGCCGGGCAACCCAAAGGACAATTCGGAAATAGCCAAAAGGTGCAGCTATGTCTGCTGGACCCGTGAGTGTTGGTTGTGACTGGATTCAACACCAAAAGTGGACACCAGCCTCCACCAGAAATGTGCACCATGACCCCTGTTTTGCAAAAGAGCAAGGTCTGCATCAGCAGGCCTTGGAACCCTGCACAGAGGACTTCGTGGGATCCCAAGATCCGTGGATAGAGTCGCCTCTGCTCACCTGTGGACCGTAGACTCAACCACTTCACCCTTATGGAACACACACAATCAGGAGCATCCTTTGAGCATCTTTTGCCTGCATCCCTCAGCATCATGACCACTCCATTAGAG
This sequence comes from Calotriton arnoldi, assembly GCA_963921515.1. Taxonomy (NCBI): domain Eukaryota; kingdom Metazoa; phylum Chordata; class Amphibia; order Caudata; family Salamandridae; genus Calotriton; species Calotriton arnoldi. The sequence continues at coordinate 411,527 of CAWUFW010000324.1, forward strand.
TCTATGGCGATCATCCTGTAAAGTTGAGAACTTGCTTCAAAAACGCCCTGGTGGCCAGGTAACTGTTTAAAGTATCCATACTAGACTCCTAGACCTTTGTCCTGTCGGATTTGGTCGCCCAATATGGTCAGAGTCGCCGAACTCTTTCAAACTTTTCAAAAGTTTGCAAAGTTTTTGTTTACCAATGCTTGTTTGCGGTTGCATTTAAAAGTATTTCTTGCTAATCTGTATCTCCAAAAACCTCCTGCTGATTTTGATGATCAATGACTAAAAATTCATAAAAATATGCTCTATTTTTATAAAATTTTTGGTGTCTCTTTCTTGCTGTGTGACTTTTTCACTCCGTTGTTTGATGCTGTTAAATGTTTCCCACTAAGTTATTTTGCCAAGCCTTAATGCTCGCATCCACAGCTTCCCAGGGTTGAGCTAAGGTTTAGTAAACAATACTGACTGGACCCAAGATAATATCTGTGAGTGTACTCCATGATAAGGCCCCACAGCCATATCATGTAGCACACCCAGATTCTCACACCCAGTCATCAGGTTGGGAATTATTAAATATTTCTTAGTTCATGATTAAACATTATTTTAATAACTATTGTGCAATGATGTAATTGAATGTACTAAATTGAAACACAAGCATTTAAGAGATAATGTTTAGTATGTATATAAGAATGTTTTTTATCGCATTTGTGTATGACGTTTGTGTTATTTACAAGCCAGATCTTTGCATGTCCTCAATCTTTAGCTCTTAGAGCCAAAACAGACCCATGACTGGACTCAGGCTCAGCTTTTCCTATTAATTTACTGGCTTGCCAACCTGTTGTTCTATAGTGTTTACAAAAAATGAACACCCTGTTTTTTTATAGCCATTTCCAGTTATGAAAGAATGTTGCCACTCGGCTGTAATTTGCGAAATTAGTTAATGCATTGTTGACAGTGTTGATATATTTCAGTTCACTCCCCATATTCACCCCTCCATAATATATGTTTTAAATCGAATTTTCTATTTTCACATATCGTATTTTGTGTCCTACTGTTTTAAGTACGGAAAGTGTTCTTTTGTATAAAGTCCTAAAGAACGGAGAGGCTTTTACAGACTGCTGCGAGTCGCTGTGACTGAAAGTCGATTGCAATCTCGCCGACTGTGTACACTTTCTCCCGAGTTGCTCCTGCACCACGTGACCACAAGTAAAGGCAGGCAGTGTTGTCTGCTCCCCAGGGGGCCCTCGTCCCAGAAGGCTCCGGGGCTGAAGCTGTTAGATAACCGTGATCCTAAGAGAGGAATGATAGGTATTTGTGTTTGCCTGGCCTTTCAGAAAGCCAGGCACCTCCAGCAGGGCTGTTCAGACTGCGCTGGGGTGAACACTCCGTGGCCTTTGAACCGTGCACAGGAATGCACTTCCTTGCCCTCTCTGAAGGTCAGTTTGTTGTCTTAGCGACCATGCATTGAAGTGTTTTATTTTTCCTAACGGAAGTTAGCCTGGAATTTCTTTGTGGCATATTTCCCATTGAACGAGGCACGCACGCAGTTTCCCTCGTCAGCCGGTCTGAAGCGGTGGAAAACGCCAGTGGACCGCGCTGCCTGGAAATTGTCTTTGGAAGGTCACTGTGAAGCCGCGGCGTGGGGCCGGAAGCCAGCAAGTCACGTGGTTTCGTGTATCTTAAGCAAAGGCCCCTTAGTGTAATGAATAACTTAATTTATTAAGACAGTCTCTTAAAATCATGCCCAAAATCATGTTGCAGTCACAAATTTCTCAATAGCAATAACATTTCCAAAAATTACAATTAATAATTCCTCCACTTCATTAAAAATTCCTCAAGTGCACCAGTTATTTCTAACGAAGTCATATGAGCCAAGGATTTCAATGTCTCGGCCCTATTAAAAAATATTGTACTTTAAAAACATAAGACATAAACAGACAATCTACTATTACATTGCAAAATTAAGTTTTACGAATAAAGAACAAGTTGAAATCTTTAGGGCATGGTCGCATATGGGTCCCGGATCATTTATGAATAACTGCTTCGAAGTGTGTTTCCCGTTCACTTCGATGTAAAATCATTAACTATGAAACTTTTATTTTTAAACAAGCTTATTAAAGCGCAAATAAAAATAAATACTCTATACTCCATTTCCTGTTCAGCCGTTCATCATTGTCATATTGATAGCATAACTAGTATTTACTTGGGTGTTAATGGCAACCAATATGTGGCTATTAAGTTTGTGATTTGGACTGTATAAGTGCCCGACATTACAAGAGGATAAATACAAGTCCCTGCCAAAAGTATCTCCCCCACTCCATGAACCTCTTTGCATTGCCAAAGCCGGCCTGGCTTTAGTGTTGCAGCTTCTTTAAGCATCCGCAAAAGGCTGTATGTTAAGCACAGCCATACTTTGTGTCGGGAAGAAGCACACTGGAGGATTTAGAGAAGTAAAAGCAGCGAAAGCCACCAGGCCCATCCAGTCTGCACATAATTGTTTGATCGTTTGCTTCGTTTCTTGATCATAGACTGTACTGTGGAGGCACAGAAGGGCATTGGTGGCTTTGTCTGCTCTGGTGGAAGCTACAGTGCTTAAAGATGTTCTGTAGTTAAGACACTAAAGTCCATATTGCTTACCACTAGAACAAGCATTGGCATAGCCAATAGGTCTCGCCTTTGGTATCTTATAAGTGTTTAGCCATGCAGCACACAAGCTGCGAGGTTACAAACATCAGAAAGTACATTCAGCAGCCGGTCACATTTTATGTATCAGCGGCAGGACCAGAATAATTCCACCCTGCATGCCCTGTGAGAAGGATAAGCAAGAGCATTAACGACAGAGATGTGGTGGGTGCGAAGGAGACATGGAAGGCAGCAAGGCAATGGGTGCCAGTAAAGGCGGGAACCTGGTCCATCAAACGGGAGGTGGTGACTTGAACTATGCAACAGGCCTCATGCACTAATGCATGCACTCAGGTGATGCGTGATCTTTGGATTAAATGGGAAATCAATGGCCATTGATTTACAAGATGGTTTGAGGAAACTAAATTTGGAGTACTCTTTTTTCAATATTAAATTGATGTGCGTCCAAAGAATTTAGAAGGCAGCCAGTCACCTGCTGCTATGCACTGGCATGATGAGATGCCAACTGAAGGCAGCCAGTCACCCTGCACCAGCTGCTGAAGGCAGCCAGTCACCCTGCTTCTCTGCACTGGCACAGTGAGATGCTGACACTCTGCGCCGGACACACGCCCATGCACCGCGCCTTGGCCTCTTTGCTGAGACTGCAGACGTGGCCCAACCTAGGAGGGCAAGAGGTTCTGCAGGGTTAGGGGCAGAGAGGGTCCCTCTGCTCATGGACAGGGTTAGCAGAGGCGGGACGCAAAAACATGCTTTGCTACCGCGAGAGCCACAAACACAATAAATATGTAGAACGAAGACGGCTATAAGTACAACATGCTTTGATACTGCGAGGGAGGGAGGGTGATGGGCGGATTGTGTGGCATGCAGCTACACAGAAAGGAAAGGGCCGAGGAGGAGGCCGGAGCCATCAGACAGCCTGACGCCAGCCCAGGAACCTTCCCACCCATCTGCCAGCCCTGCATTGTCTGCGCCTGCCTTGTGCGGCACCTGGGCCTTGGAGGGGGCGGCGGGGAGGCACGTTTTTGGAGTGTTCCATGGATTGGGAAAGGGGGTGGGTGTACGTGGTGGACAAGGGGGCTCTCTGAGCACCACACCGAGGCGTACTGTGGACAGAGTAGCCGAGGCAGGAGGAATTTGAGGTCGGACTGATGGCCGCAGCCTGTACAGTTGCGGGGACCAGGTCACTGATTCCGGCAGCAAGCTTGAGCTGCTCTGAGGAACTGTCCTGCACTTGTGCAGTGCTTTGTCTTATTCCCCGGCAGTGCCTGCTAGCATGTCCAGCCCCTGTCGGTTGTAGTGTCCGGGAGTATGCAGTGCACAGATGCGGGGCTTGTTGAGGAGTCTTTCTGCACATGTGCAGCGCATGACGAGAAGCCGCCATATGCACGCGTGTAGTGCCTGTTAATGAGCTGCGCATACATAAACACAGCGAGTGAAAAAGCACGAACAAAAAGTAAGTTAAAGCACGTTAGGAACACTGATAGAAAAAAAGCACAAAAGTGAAAGCTCATTTAAACAAGCCATAGACCGCACACATTGAAGGGGCCAGGAACCACTTGAACAACAGAGGAGCGGGGGCGAGCGGCGCGGCAGCCTGCAGAGCTGACCAACGCTCGTGCGTCGTGGCTGGCCTTTGGATGGGTACGCGCGGCAGACATGTGTTTCCAATTATCGCGCCCGCGTCTGGGCACGATGGTGGAAACACATGTTTGCCGCGCGTACCCATCCCAAAAAGGCCAGCCACGACGCACGAGCGTTTTTGGGACTGCTTTTCAAACTCGCTTACTAAAAGTCTTCGCCTCTAAGCAGCGCTTGCGCGCTACTCGAGGCTCGACCTAAAAACCAGCACCATTCCACTGACCCGTTTCTTTTTGCCAGCGTGTTCTGTAAGTCTGCGAATGTGTGAGGGAGGAATGTCTCAGGGGTGTTAATGTCCAAGAGTGTTATTGCAGTAAGAGTTGCAGAATCTCACTTGAGGGTAGAGCAGACGACATCTGCAGCTGTTTGTGAGCGTTAAATGAGTCTTACCTGTAACTAAAGTGCTTTGTACGTTACTGCATGCACCTCCTTCTATACAACTTCTGTGTTGTATGCACATTGACAATGATGCACCCTTCTGCACAGCATAGCAAAACTTCCAGCAAGATTTTGTGGTCTGGCCGGTTCTTGCATGTGGACCCTGGAGAGTGTATGCAACTATTTCTGTAGGAACACATAACATGCTGTTCTAAGGGCACTTTTATGCTAAAGTTAGTAGATTGTCTTCTAGCACGTAACTCCTTTTTTGAGATCCGAGGTCAGCTGCAGTAGACTCCTGCGTCTGTGAATATCCGATCGTTTTCCTCAATTCTGTTCTATGAGGTTTTCTATAGCACAGTGTTGACTATTTTTCGTTGCCCCCCTGATAATTTTGGATGTTATCAACCTGGTGATTGGTTGGTCAATAGTGGATGATCCTCCAGTGGTAGTATTAGGACTTAAGACTGTTGTGACATGATGTGGTATGGTTTGATGCAGTATCAGGTCGTGCAGTGTTGGATGGAGTGAAGTGCTGTTGGATGGTGTGGGTTATGGTATGTTATGCTCTGCTGGGATAAGGTGTGATACAGTTTGGAGCAAGGTTTAGCATGATGAGGTGTGGTACATTGTAGCAATATTGGTGTGGCGTGATGAAACTTTTTATGTTTTGTGTTGTGCGTGGCATTGTATGATATGATGTTGTACAGTGTGCTGTTCTGTGACTTGTTTGATTTGGTATTTGGGGTTGTGAATCTGTTTTCTGGCGCTGAGATATGATGTGCTCAGGTGGTGGATAATGTGATGTGAAGATTGATGGTATGGTGCAGTGTAGTGACGTGGGTGTTTACGATGTTGGAAGGTGTGAAATAGTGTGCTATAATGTGATCTGGAATACGTGATGTCGTAGTGCGACTGGTGTTGATGGCGTAGAAGGTGGTGAGAGGTTGTTTATTTTAGCACATTTATATATGTGCATAAATGATGGGTTTTGTACATTTTACTGTGGTGTTGGAGTATGTAATATGTGTATTGTGGTATACTGTGAAGAGATGGTGGCTGGTATCCGATGGCTATATATCTAATGAAGTACGCTATGCTGGATTTTAGACGGCTTGGTGTGATGAAGGGTGGTGTGATGTGTGTTGCTAAGCATCTTGTTTTGATGTGTTATGCAAAGGAAGTGTAGGGTGATTTATATGTTCCAGTTTACTTTTATGCAGTGTTGGATGGGTTAGAGTGTTCTGATGTAATGCAATGTGGTGTTACTAAGTGCGCTGCTTAGTGTTATGGTACGGTATGACGTGAAGCAACACTATAAAGTGTGGTATTGTGCGTCGTGATTATGATTGAATCTTATTTTGGTGTGGTGCTATGTGGTGTGTTAAGTGCTAGTGCAGTGTTACGAGGTGTGGTGTGGGTTGGGGTACTTTGGCTAAGAATGGTGTGGAATGTAGTTGAATGAAGGTAGTACTCCAGACCGTCCAGAATGCTGCAGCCAGACTGATCCTAGACATCCCCCATCACAACCACATCACCCAACACCTCAGTGATCTCCACTGGCTCCCCATAGAAAGAATAACCTTCAAGCTCCTCACTCACGCATACAAGGCCCTCCACAACATCGGACCTGCATACCTTATCAACCTCTTCTTCTTCCACACCCCTCCGATCAGCTGACCTCTCTCTGGCCACCATCCCACGCATCTACAAGACCAGAACGGGAGGAAAGTCCTTCTCCTACCTTGCAGCCAAGGCCTAGAACGACCTCCCCGTCGACCTCCGGTAAATCGCTACACTGCTCCAGTTCAGGAAGGACCTCAAGACTTGGCTCTTCAGATGACCCCAGCACTCAACGGAGCCGCCCCCCCAGCACCTTGAGACCTTCACGGGTGAGTAGCTGCGCTTTACCAACCCTAATTGACTGATTGATAGATCACAAACCACACATAAATAAAAGTGTTAATTCCTACTAAACATGTCTCATGAGTGATCTAGCTTTGTTGTTTGTGGTGCTGTGTAATGAGATTTGGGGGGTGTGGTGGATTATGGTCTGCTGCAGTGTTGTCACGTATGGTTTGATGGATCTTATGTTGTGTTCAATATTGTTATATTCAGTGCTGTAAAGTTTTATGAGTGATGGTTAGTGTAGCGTATTAAGTGGAGTGTATTACTCTGTGGTGTGCACGTTAAGGTACTCTATGATGTGGTATGCTGCAGTGTGGCATTGAGTAAAGTAGCATTGCATATAGTGGTGTGTAGTATGTTGATTTATGTGGAAGAGTAGTGTGGTACTATGTCGGGCTACATAGTATGGTCAAGTAAAATAGGTGTGGCATGGTAGAAAGTGACAGTCTTGTGTTGTGTAGTAGAGCGCAGTGTCATACTGAATTATTTGGTGACATTTGATTGAGTGGTTTGACTTGTGTTGTAGAATGCTATACCGTGTATAGTGATCAAGTTTGGGAGTTTGAAGTGGCTTGGTACAGGATTATATTTTTTTTGTTTATACCGTTATATATTATGGCATATCCTGATGAAATATGGTATGATATCTCCTTTAATTGCAGCACTGTTGATGTGAAGAGTAATTTAGTGTGTTGGTATTACCCTTTTCTCACATATGTTAGATTGCCCAGTCATCATAATAGTGCGCCAGGTGCCACAGCAGGCAATGTAGGCAATGAAACCTGTCCAGTTGGATGAACTTTGCTGCAGACCCGTGCCCAAGACCCATGCCCTCCTAATCTTCAGTTGCCCTGGTTCCCTTCTTTGGTGTATCATCGACAAGGGTCTTGGGTAACCGGTTGGAGTGATGATGCTACGGTAGGAACTGGGTTCAGCGTTTGGGCCCTGAGCCTAACTGGTCCATACTGTGGTCTCTAAAAGCTTTTGCCTTCGCTCATATGTCTCTTTGTTCAGATGCATGGACAAGGATACCTTAAAGAAGACCACTTTAGGGATCTGTGATGTGACTTTGGTGCACATGACCCATCTAAGCCCATAGGAGACATACTAGCCACAAATGGAATTTGTGTTGGATTAGACATAGAAAGGGGGCAGACAGGAGCAAGAAGTTTAGCGGAGAATGATATTGGAATTGGGTGGGTTTACGACCACAAGACTGATCAAGGGAATGGGAGCAAAGGGGGCAGAGAACATAATACATGCAACTGTAAGAGAACATGGCAAAGGGTTCCAAACATATACAGGGTAGGAGAGGGAGATACTAAAGACAAATGAGCAAGCATTGATGAGGCGAAAGAAGGATATGAAATGCATCCGTAGTCAGGGGGCACAAAAAAAAAAAAACTTGAAGGGAAGTGGAGGATGTTGTCCTCTGTAAAGTGAGCCATGTGGCCTATGGTAGCATGACCCTCTGGGCCCATAAGTGACTGCCCTATTACAGAGGGATTGTTGGAAAGAAGAGGGACACAGCAGAGGAGAGGTGCAGAGGCCACAAGGAACTGAGAGGCAGTGGGAGGGACATGGTGAGAGATGATTGAGAGGGGCAGTAGAAATAACTGGGACCAATGGGCAAAAAACAACCAAGCCTAAATGGTGTTAGCTTGTGTTAGTAATTGATATGCATATCTACATGCCCGGTGTTTAGATCCTGGTCAGATCAATGTTATGAGTTTCACTTTAAGGTAGTTTACACCCTGTCATAAAATGACTGGGAAGCATAAATGCTGGCAGCTGCAGGCACAGGGAAGATAGGAAGGAAAATGCGTGGCAAAGAGAAACGAGGCAAGGAGTAAAGATAGAAGCAACTGTCCAGAAGCGAGGTGATGCTCCCTTCACAGAGTACGGCAACACTTTGAGTGGCCATTGTAGATTCCTTATACTAGCTGGATGCCAGAAATACAGTATAACACTCAGGAGAAGCAGAAACAGACTGTAATTCATATATCTATGGAAAAAAGGTGGCCTTTGGCGTTCAGCACAGCCTGACCCCAAGATTGCTGCCCGAGGCGCATAGCATTGCAGGGCATGTTGAACTCTCAAGGCGTCAGGGCCTCCACCTTAGTGTCAGGCCGCCCTGCTCCGCTAAAAGAAAAGCCAATCAAGCAGCCATATCAGGGTCAGGCGTGCACTCGTCCTGACAAATATGTTAACAATGTCAAAGTTCCTTTTGCTGCAGTGCAAAAAAGGATTGCTTTGTGTTTAAAATCCATGGGCGAGATAAAGGATTAAATGTGCCAGAGCGTGTGATGGATTATTGTCATTTTGAGGTGTGACATAGTCGAAAGGATTATATGACTGTAAGAATGCATCTGCCTTACTTACTTTTTGTCAAAACCGGAAAATCGACTCAGTGCAGGAACCTGGCGGCCTTACATTAGGTTAGGTGCTCTTCTTTGCATTGGCACATTGAGGTAATGCAAACACGCAGGGACTACTGGCATCGTTAACTGATTAGTACAGTGTCATTCAGACTCTTTTAGTTAAATGTATCCATAGAGTGAACGCGTCTCTACAAGGAGACTTTTATTTTCACCTAAAAACAGCAAAAAGAAACAAATCCTTAAATGAGAAACACACTTTTTTTTCGATATTTCCCTACCTCTGATAGCTTGCCTGCTACTTCTGGCAGTTTCTTACAAACAAGCAAAGTGTAAAAAGGCCCATCCTAAAAATCAGGCTATTTCTCCCATCCACCCAGCCGATCCTCAACCACGATTTGAAGCGGGGCATAGCAGAGTAAATGTGAATTAAATGCAGCAGGATTTTGTGTCTAAAAGATGCAGGCTGTTAAAACACTTCATAGTCTGTGGAGGATGCTAGACTCTCCCCTTTCTGGTTTGGAGTGTGGGGTAAATGGTGCATATTTCAGCACAGTTATCAAAAACAAATTAAATGAAAGCAATAGATTTTCTGGCAGTTCAAATGCTCCGATTATGCAAGTTGACAATCCGCTTATCATTTTTAGGTCTGGCTTGAAAACAAAGCTGTTTTGTGCCTTTGTGCTGAACAAAAAAAGAGCTTTCAGAAACACCATTGAGAAAGGGGCTTTGGCTCTTATCACATGTTGATGATCTTCCTCCCTACTGGATTTGATTGAGTAGAAATTGTGTGTTTTCCCTGAAATTATGGGCTTGATTCACAAAGGGACTTGCGTGTAGCAAAGTTACGAGTGCGGGATCTCCACATTCGTGGCGGAATCTCCGCACATGGGGCGGAATCTTCACACAGCACTCTCTCTGCAGTGCGCCATGTGAAGATTCCGCCCGAGTGTGGTGCTTCTACCTCGAGTGCAGAGATTCCGTCATGAGTGTTCACATTCTGTACACAGGCATGGCGTAATTCATTACTGGCAAGGGCCAAGGCGGAAAGTCTCACTATTAGACGCAAGGAAACCATGGGCTTACGCCAGACCCCCATTGCAGCACACTGGGACGCAATCCTGGCTGAGTTGCAGCAACACGTGAGGGTGGTTGAAGGGGAAAACTCTGTGGAGTAGTACCATAGGTGGGCATTACACACGTGCGCTATAGTTCCGAGCATGCCGCGGCACATGGATAATAGTCACACATTGGTTAAAGATGATCGTATATCCTAATGTCAAGGTGGGACGGCAACAGGCGGGCAACAGACACGGAAGCAATAAACAGTTTCTACATAGGGAGATGGGTGAGATGCCATGGACTGGGCTAATGGCTTTAAGGTTTTCCCCTTCCCCTTGTTTTTCCTTTTTCTTGTTAATACCACAGTTCTAGTAAAGTTCCGCTGTTACTCACAAAGATCTGTTTAAATACTGCATGCACCATATGGAATGTAATAACAAACCTGGTCTACTTGATTGTAACACGCTCACACTTGCAAAGGCCATCATGTTATATCATGCTTGCGTACGATACTTTATGCTCCAAAACTGTCTGAGAGGCAACCAACAATGTATGTATAATTGCTCAGTACATATATGAAATACCCAATGTATTTTCTCAACAAAATTACGCATTGAAAGCGCATGTATTAGCAAAATTGAAATGCTTAATAAAAACAGATTTAAAAATAAAATAAAAAAATGAGTGTTCACATTCTGCATTCGTAACTTTGTTGCATGTAAGTTCCTTTGTGAATTGGAGCCTGTGTGTTTCCTCTAAAGAAAGTTCTCAATAAGAAAGGCCTACGTTTGGTATGTTGAAAAGCCATGGATGAAGGCTGTAGCCCTGATTTGGCTCAGTGGGAAAACTTGTTAGGTGCCATAGTTCTGATCTGTTTTATTATGAAACATTATGATGAAGGCAGTAGGCCTGAATTATTTATTGTGAAAAGCTTATTTTAAAGCCAACATACTCTATGGGTTGGTTATTCAAGCCTGGAGACATGTATTTTCTAATATGGATCCCACAGATTATTGTAGTAGCCAAGGGTTTTGCTTACTCCCTCTCACACAAAGGTTTTTGGGGAATTTAATTGTTTTTTAGGCCTCGCTTGACAGTCCTGTCAGCTGTCTGTCAGGGCTTATGTGTTAACCAGAAGATACACACTGTTGCTTCACCCACATATTGATCATCTTCTCTACAAACATTTGATTGAAAAATAGTTGTGTTAGTCCTCCTAAGTAGTAGTTCCTTTCCTTTGCTCATAACTGATAGGGACTTGTGAACCAAGACCTCATATCGACACAGTAGGTTAGGGCATGGTGTAACCCTGGGACCAATATTGTAGGAGGGAATAGTACATAGTGAACTCAATGACAAATAGAATAGGAAGGGATTTTACATTGTGAACTCCACTACAAACACCACAGGAAGAAGCTTTCCATTTTGAGGGATTTGGCAAATACAACAGGAACGGTTTTAACATTGTATCCCCTGTTCTGTGATAAATGCAATAGGAAGGATTTAGTACATATATTCCCCCTTTTGGTTCAGCCACAGCAAATGCTTGATGTCTCCAGAAAGAGCGATGATGTTCAAGTCAATGTATACTTTGGGCTACCTGAACTGTTTAATTGATTGGCCTTCAAGGCAGAGGCAACATGGTCATGTTTATGTTAAGCGAAAGCCAACATGCTTGCGTTATTGATTATTAATTTATTGATACTATTTAATTCCATTCTGCTAGGGGCACTGATACCTCCAACACGAGAAGGCAGGTTTCTGGGAATGCTCTAGCACAGTAGACCAAGTCTTTAGGCTCCAGCTTATTTTTTGGAAAACATTGACTCTGGGGGGAGGTCGACTTTGTCGCATTTGTCGACTTGCACTCTGCATTGATTTGGTCCCGAGGTCAACACTCTGACATGTAATGGCAGATATGGGGGTCACTTAAGAACTTCTGGCTGCCATTGAAATCAACATAATCGCAGCTATGCCCAATTTCGATGTGGTAAGCTGGGAGAGGTGACAGAACCATTCCCTGTTAGAAGAGGAGTAAGGCAGGGTTGTGTTCTTGCTCCGACCCTCTTTACACTCTGTTAATGACCTAATGTCATACTTGACCCAATGTGATGGAGATGCCCCCTGTCTTGCTAACATCAAGGCTCCGATGTTCGCTGATGACATCTTGTTACTATCAAAGTCACCAATGGGGTTATAGAAAATACTGGATTGTTTCGAGAACTTCTGTGGCTTGAGAGGCTTAGTAATAAACGTGGCCAAAACGAAGTATATGGTCTTGAACACATGCCCCTCCACAAGATCGAACCCTAAGCTCTTGGGAGTCCCCCTGGAACGAGTGCGGATATTTGATTATCTTGGGCTAACCTTCATGGAGCAGTTAGACTGGAGGCCTCACATAGAAAAGTCTAGGCTCAAACTAATGCAAAATACGGGGGCACTGATTAGAATGCTTAAAAGCGCTTACTTTTGCCCAACGTTCCCAGCGATTCAAATCTATAAACAGCAGGTATTAGGATCGGCCCTTTATGGAGTAGAGTTGTGGGGACATAATGTTATGTTATGTTATATGACTTTTATATAGCGCAAAATCACCTTCAGGTCTCTAAGCGCTTAATGGGAAAAATGCTGGTTGTGGAGAACCGTTTTTTATGACCGCTGACGGGACTACCAACTAGCACGCCTATGCTCCCTCTTAGGTTGGCTATGGGTCTTAGGCCAATTACTGAGGTGATCAGATTCAGGCCTGTTATTTATTGGAAACGCATCTGGTCTACACCGGAGCTCAAGTCTTATTGTGAGGGGTTGAAGGATAACTTGTGCATCCCAGGCTCTGGAAGTCTTCCCTGGACCAACTCTGTAAAAGATATCCTGGTCGAGATGGGGTGCGATAATGTTTCGGACAATCCCTCAGGAGCCTCCAAAATTAGTAAATCTCTTTTGAAAGTCAAGAATTGGCAATATATCATGCGGTAATCACAGGCGCATCCACCTCGAGGTACCCTTATAGATTAATTTCTTTCTTTCAAGGATTACTTTTTTGAGTGTTTCTTTGAGATTGAGCCCCCCAAGCTAGAAAGTTGTACTTGCAGTTTAGGCATGGTGCACTACCATTAGCATCTTTTACAGCTAAGTGGGGTGACATGTTTGAGCAAGCCGGATGTGCATGCCCCGCCTGCGGGGCCAAAGAGGGAACTGAATGGCACGCCTTATTCTTCTGTCCCGCCTACCAGACGAGTAGAAGAAAATGGTTCGTTCCGGCTTACTGTAATCTTGTGGTGAGGAGATTTGCAGAACCTCTATGCATCCTAAAATCAGATATTAATCAGAGGCTCCTTTTTGCTGTGTCCCGCTATTTATTAAATATGTGGAGAATCAGGCAAAAGGTGTGCCAAAGGACAGATCGTTAAGACTCCTAGCTTTCTAATCCTGTGGGCTCTGCAAATTATGATGGTAAATGAGTATTTTGATGTAAAATGGATTTGCACCCTGGCTTAACAACTGTGATTATAAAATGGACAGTTTCGCAAATTTAAATTGTTTTATATTCTATTTTATGTATCTTATTGCATTATAAGGTTTTAATGTGCTGCTTGTAGTTATGCTTTTATGGCATACTGCCAAAATAAAGAAATTAAATTAAATATAGTGATAAAGAGATTTGTCCTTTCATTTTACATAGTGAACGCTTTGACAAAGCCTAAAAATGTGATTTATTTGATTTACAATTGGCCCAAATAAGACAATAGCTGTTTTTAAGACTAAAGCCTGTTGGTGGTCAAGTTGTCATTTCGTCCCTCACATATAAAGGAAGCAGACTACATGTGCAGCGTTAGTTGCCCCCTATAATATTTCTTTAGGGTTCATGTTTTGCACCATGGTTAATCTGTGTGCCCCTAAAGGGAGGGCTTTCAGTTTTCAATTCCAAATGAAATCTTGTCAATATTTTTCAATTGAGTATAGTATTTGGCTGTTGGGGCATTAAAGTAGGATTCCTTTTTTAAAGAAAAAGAATTGGTTGGTCATTGATTCATGATGTTGTTTTTGTGTGTTGCTGAGGTCTGATTTTCTATTCCACAACACCTCACTGAGTCCGCTCTGGATTGATTTTTCTCGGTACCATCAGAGTCAGGATTTACTTTGTGAATTCTTCGACAAATGCACCGGTAATGGGTTTTGCACTGTGAACTATTTGACAACTGCAATATTAAGAACTTCCCATTATGAACTACTTAACAAACACCATATGTGTGGTTTAACACTAAGAGACCCTCTGGCACATCTCTTCTTCAGGTGGTGGTAGTGAGAGTGTGTTTTCATTGTTTATATTTGCAATTTTGGTTCAGTGTTTTGTTTAATGTGATTTAAAGTATTGTTTTCTTCTTAAAGGTAAAAACATTACACATTGATTTGTTGATTTATTAAGAATTATTGTGCACTTAGTGGAATTTTTTAATGTTCATTTAACTCCATTTATATGCTTAAATTCATTCTTTTGACCTTTTTGAACTATGCTGTTGATGCAAACAAAGTGGTAGTAACTCTGACTTTGGCCTTATACTTTTGGGATGTCTTGCTTCAGTCGCATCTTTGATGACCACTAATCTTTGGAAGTTGAATGCAGATAAAACAGAAGCAAAGGTTCTGGAGAATCATCCTTACCCTGGACCTCCATTTTGTAATTACTGGCTTTTGGCTCGCCCCCATAAAATATTGCTGTTGCTATCAACACTGGTCTTACCTTCTGCCTGCATCTCAACAATATCGCTGGCATATGTTACTCCCTTTTGAAGAACTTAAAGAAAATTCTACATTTGTTCTGAGTTGAAAGAACATGGTTAGTGATCCAGGCAGCTATCTCCTCATGTTTGGATATTAAGAATGCAGTTTTACGTGGTTTATCCAAGTATCTTATCTGTTGAATTAAGAGTGTGCAAATAGTGTTATTTATTTCAGCGCTCTTTTGTTAAGTCCCAGTTGACTTTCTATACAGGTTACCAGTGAATTAATGGATTTTGTTTAAGACAATTTGTTTGTTGCACAAGGCACTTGCTGGCACTTGTCTGGAGCATCTCCGTTCTAGGCATCAGCCCTACATGCATTCTCACATGCTTCATTCCTATTCTCTGGCACTCTTGGTTGTGCACGTGTTCCCTTGCACCAGAATGTGCAGACACTTTCTTGGTCTTCATTCCTATTACTAGTACATGATAGGAAAAAGACTTTGCCCATGTGAGTACAGGGTGAGCAATGTGCCTGTGAGAGTGCAGGGTGCCACGTTGTAAAGCCAGATCTGTTGGTATTGCCAATGGTTGTTTAAGTACAAAGTATCTGCCCTCCTCTTCTTTTTATTTTTTCATCCTGTTCTTTCCAAGCTAATAATATCACATACAATGTCTGAGGGATCTATGGGGTTGCTAGTAACAATGCTTTTGCGAATCATGAAACAAATGAATTTAGACTGGCAATTCTCACCTGGCTGTTTTTTTTTTTTACTTTATATTGCCCAAGCTGACGAAATCAACATAAAAACACCATGTGCATTAAAACAATGTTTTTTTTTTTTTTACCTTTATTTGAGGGAAACCAATATGCCCTTTCCTCCCCGTCGCTATTGATGCAGCGCGTACAATAAAAACTATTCTCCTCCTAGGTTACTTATCGGTCATCCAGGGGCAAACTATATTTTCTCACATCCACATGACGATGGGGCCCATAAACATCGCCTATCACACACGCACACACCTGGATTTCCTTTATTCTTTTACGAAAATCTGTACTCCTAGGAGAAGCATGAGAACTAAATGGAAAACACCATTTATGTACCGCTGGAAAGAGCCGGGATATCTTATTACCTAAAACTATCGTTTTCTTTTCAGTTATTTCTTAAGATATTCCTGCTCATTGTTTTGTCGATGAATCATTCATGTAAGAAATTAGTTCATAGTGATTAAGACCAGCTAAATCACAATAACCAATTACTGGTGTCACAATCATTTAGTAAAATAACCACTGAGTCGTTTGATTTAAAGAATCTTAAATTTTAAATAAATTTAAAAGCATGCGAAAGAATTTAAACTTTTTATTCAATTAATCATTCATTATTAATTCAAATATTTATTAAGCATAATCAATTTTATTGCAGAAAGGAAATTTTTGTCATGAAGCAAACCCTAATTACCTGCCTACCTTCCTAATTTAGCCTAATGATTTCTAACCTAAGTTTAAGAATTAAAAATAACCTAATTCTCATACTCAACTGGAAAATTAAGACAGCAACAGAAACTTCAGCTCGTCAGCATCAGCTACCTGCAACCCGTCTCATCTAACAGTCTTTCAGCATCTCCCGCTCAGTAATGGATCGATCAGGACCACCAAGCACTGGAAGCCACCAACACCAACACGACTCTCCAACTCCGCTCGTGACTGTGTCCCCCTCCCACTAAGTGTAGGCCCTCTTATACCCTAATTCTAACTTTGCTAACTAATTGTTGCAACATTAATAACACGCTTTTCTTTCATTGGTCCATGCATGTCATCTTATTCATTCTTTTAATCAAGTTCTCTCGGATCCAACGGGTCCTTGGATCATTTCCTTTCTCACAGTTCAAGACATGTTTCCATCCGCTTCGATCAGTACATTTGTAACTTCTTTCGATACATTCGAGAACTCTGCAGGCATTGTCCTTTCTCTTAAAATGGTTTCCCACGGTTCTTTGCTGATCACCACGGCACACTATCAGTTCAATTAGGTCACATCAGCCTTGACCATTCTCGCATCCTAGCCTCTCAGCAACATCACGAGGTTAGCTTTTCTCCAACTTTTCTCCCTTGTCACGTGTTTCCCCGCACTTGCGCACTTCATTAACTGGCAGCCATTTTATATCGCCACTCGTTTATACTTAGAAGCACTATTTTGAAATAAACAAAACATAATTAAAATAGAGAAACATAGCCTTTTCGTTTCCTCCCGTCATCTACGTACCCCAATTAGTTATTACCTAGCAGAAAGCAACATTTAAGCTGTTCCTTACTTACCATCACTATTGTTTTTGCAACGACACATTTATTTTCTATGAAGCACAAATCATGCATTTATTATAAATTAGTACGCATTTATTTTTGTTATAATTAGACACACAGACATTCGTTAATAGATTATTCAGCACATACACTTGCGTATTACCCTTCCCACACGTACAGTGTTGATTAATACATTTAAACAAACATTTTATTAATTATTTATAAAATTTGTTAGGGGTTAAAAATTTTTATTTTCTCTGCTCCATCAACTCCCCCTTTGGTGATTTTTAAATCACCACATAAAACCCAAGTTATACTTCTTTTTCAGGCAGCATATGTCTTTCGTCCTTTGCTTTTTGTTAGTTACACATCTGTTTCCCTTTCATCTTGTCTTCTTGTCTCCTTATACATGCTTTCTTTCATTTTCTCTAACTCAATTTCACCCATTTCTCTCTCTCTCTCTTTCATTATTCTGTTATTTCTTTTTATCTTATTTTGTCTTACTTTTCTTTTTATACACGTTATTACAATTTTCAACACCATGGCTAATAATATTACTACAGTTGCTATTATTATAACTTTCCCTATCATTAGTCTACTCATTCTGGTCAACCAATTTGCTACTGAAGAAAACCCTCTACCAAGTTTTCCAAGGACACTTTCAACCTCCAGTGGAACTAGTTCTTTGTGCAAATTTGTAATATTTGTAATATACTTCTGTATATTTTCACTTTTATCAGGAATGTAAGTGCAACAATGTTGGACTTTCAGCATTCCACAGACTCCACCCTCTTTTGCCAAAAGAATATCAAGGGCAAGCCGATTTTGCATCACCATAGCTCTCATGGCAACCATTTCGGTATTTACCATTAAGAACCCTCCCGCAGTATCTGTAGACAAACGATCTACTACTGTGGATAACTTCCGAATTTTAAATGCATTCAAAGATATTCCCACTGCTGGTATTAATGCTCCAAAAATATCACCTACAATTTCTGAAAAACTTTCCCTCTTTCTACGTGTAAAGCTATTAATCATCTTGTATGTTCCTTTTTCTTCTCTGTCCATATGAAAGATTTTTGGAAAGACCAGGCCTACATAGCAAGTTCCATACCAATGGTCCGGTAACCTGTAATAAGCTCTATTCCCACAAATATAATAGATACCTGGAAATATTGGATCTTTTCCACCTTTGAATCCCCAACCTCCCAAAATTTGATAATTGTCATGGCAGATACTGGAACCTACAAAGTAATTGTCATAGACTGTCTTATTTCTCCTAATACACAACTTTCCTGTTTGCGGCCAATCTAATGTCATTGCTGCATTTATCTTTTCCCTTCACGATTTCCTTCCTCAAACGTCCATAGATGTGTTCCTTCCTCTTTTATTGCTTCTTTTTGAAATGTCATTCTTCTTTCTTCAACCATTTCTAAAAATACCTTTTCTTCTTTCTTTAACTCACAGGTAAGGTTGTTATTAACTATTTCTTCTAAGGTTAATTTTCTATGTTCTAGAAAGAATTCTCCTAAAACTTTTGCTGATTTTACTTTGTTAAGTTCTGGTACTACTGGAACGTTTGCAAAAATCTTATCTATATCAGTATAATAAGATTCTAATCTACCTGTTTTATAAAGTAAACTTGCTATTACACTACAGGTTATTCCATAAGTTAGAGGTAGGTGATGATAAGTCACACCTTCTGACACTGATGCAGGCAACTGCATACAAACATAACAATCTCTCACATCCATTGTCTCTACATATTCGTACAACAATTTTGTAAAAACATTTTTAGAAAAGTCTGTTACTGACTTATCCTTATGTAATTCTGCGCTACTTCTTAAAATAACTGGTTCTTTAATATTAGTTTCTTTTTCTAGTTTAGTATCATTCTTCGCTTCTATTACAGCTAAACTAATAGGAATTGTGATTGCTAAAACTATCCATATGGTCATTAATAACCCTGTACAAAAGCAGCACATTTTACACCATCTTTTTACAAACTCACATTTATCTCTTCTATCCCTAGTATTTTCCATTTTGCTTTTATCTTTTGTTTAAGTTTCAGAAAATTGTGTCACTACACCTCAGAAATGACTTAGATGCCACTCTGCTTTCAAAAAGCCTTTGCTTGGTACTTTCTTTTAATTCTCTCCAGAATTCTTTCGTTGTCACATCCGGTGATTTGTCACATCCAGTAAATTTGTCATGTCCGGCAGAAGCACTGTAAGTCTTCACTTCAGGTTTGTTGCATCTCACCTTTTCCCATTCGACTTCTTAGTCTCCGGTTCTCGTGAGTGTTTTCTTCTTCTTTATAATCCGTCAGTGCGATATATAGCCACTCAGGTGACTTATACTTTGCATTCACTTTCTTCGTTCTTTTAGACTTTTGTAGTCGTTTTCCACTTGGCTTTTCTTGTCCTTTTTGACTTGTTATTTCATTCACTTGTTCAGCACTTTCTTCTCCAGCTCTTATTATTCTATATCTCAATTTTCTTATATAGTTGCTGGGCCAATTATCTCCTTTTCTTGGCCTTTTGGCTTCACCTTCTTTTTCTTCTCTTTCTGATTTCCAATTTCTTTTTCTTGATTCAGTTTTTGCTTTCTCTTCTTCTCCACTCTCTTCAGTTTCGGTTTCAACTGTTTCACTATTGTCTCTTATTTTGAAGCTTATGATCTCGTCATCTCTTACTGGTGGATCTGTCTTCTCCTTCTTGTGTTCCTTATTACTGTCCCTCCTCGGTGTTCTTCCGATTTGGTGTTTTCCTCACTTTCTACTTCTAAATTTCCCTGTTCTTTTGTTTCTCTATCTGTCCCTATTGCTCCTCGGGGTTCTTCTCGATTTTCTAGCTTTTTGTGTACTTCTTTCCCTACTTCGTCTATTAATATTATTTCTGAAGGATTTCCACCATAACTTGTACTTGGTTGCTCATTTAGATCATTTTCTTGCTCATTTTCTTCTCTAATTGGTTTATAACCCCAAGTTCTCCTTCGAAATTCTTCACAGTTTGCAACTGAATCATCAGATCCTGAACTTGTGTCAGATGTTTCCAGATGTCGACTTACAGGTCGATCTTCAGGTTCTGGAATTTCTGAATTTCTTTCTTCTTCTTCTTCCTCTTCTTCTCTAGAGGTGCTCGCAGTTGGGGTTTCCAGATGTCGATTTTCAGGTCGATCTTCAAGTTCTGGCACCCTTTCCTTTATCTTTGTTGTCCCAGCCGTTAAACTTTTATCCCACACTTCCAGACGTCGACTCACATGTCGATCAGTAGGTTCTTGAACTCTGATTGTGTGGCTGGCATGGACCCAGTTCTTCACTCCTGCACACTTGACTGCAGTCGTTGTCACTAGGATTACCTGTCGTGGTTCGTCCCAGCGAGGAACTAGACAGTTTCTTCTCCTGTGGATTTTTATACGGACCCAGTCTCCTGGATTCAAGTCGTGGGCTGGTTTTCTTTCAAGAGTGGTCGCATCCGGTCCAACCTGATGAAACACAGAACGCACCACATCAGCCAGTCCCTTGCAATAATCCAGTACTAGATCATCAGTTATAGTCAATAACTTGTTGACAGGTACTTGTGCTTGTCTCATTGCTCGTCCCATGATCATCTCATGAGGACTAAGTCCAGTTTTCTTTTCAGGGATGCTTCTGATGGTCATCAGAACAAGAGGCAGTGCATCTGGCCATTTGAGTCCTGTAGCTTGACACATTTTTCCTAATCTGTTCTTAATTGTTCCATTAATTTGCTCTACTACCCCAGAAGCCTCTGGTCTGTAAGCACAATGTAGTTTTTGTTTAATACTCAATGCTTCGCAAATCAATTGGATCAACTCATTTTGAAAATGTGTTTCTCTATCTGTCTCAACCGTAACTGGAAAACCAAACCTTGGAATGAACTCTCGCAGCCTAAATTTTGCCACCGTTGTTCCATCATTCCTTCTAGTGGGGTATGCCTCCACCCAACGAGAAAACAAACAGACGACCACTAGAACATACTTTAGTCTGTTACAAGGGGGCATTTCGATAAAGTCTAATTGTATTCTAGTGAACGGACCTCCTTCTCGTCCTATTGTTCCTAGACTCACTACCGTCTTTCTTCCTGGGTTAAACTGCTGACAAATAAGACATCTTTGACAAAGACTTTCAGCTATGGCTCTGAATTTTGGGTTATACCAGGTTTGTCTAAAAAGTCTGATCATTGCATCTCTCCCAATATGAGCTTGTCCATGGTACATCCGTGCCATGTCTGCAATCATGCTATCAGGCATAACTGGTCTTTTGTCTCTGTACACCCACACACCATTATTTTCCTGTCTTCTACATCCTGCTTTTATCCAGTAATCCTTTTCCTCATCATTTGCAGCTTCTTGTAACTGTCTTACTTCATCCCATGTCTCGACAGTGTTAGTAAAAAGCAAAGGAGAAGAGATATGCTCCCTTTCTCTATTTTTATTCAGGGACACCATGTTCTCTGCACAATATTTGGCAATCTCGTCAGCATAGTTATTGCCAACAGCTATGTAATCTTCGTTTTTCTTATGTGCCTTGCACTTCACTACAGCTATTTGTTTAGGCAGCTGTATCGCCTCAAGCAGCTTTTTAACAAAATCTCCATTTCTGATAGGTGTTCCTGCAGACGTCAAGAAACCTCTTTGTGACCAAATCTGACCGAAGTCATGTACGATACCGAAACCATATTGGCTATCGGTCACAATCGTGACTCGCACATTTCTTCCTAATTTACATGCTTGAATCAAAGCAATCAGTTCCGCAACTTGTGCAGACCTTATTCCTTTCAGACAAGACGCTTCCATCACAGTTGCCACCGTGCACACTGCGTAAGCTGCGCTTAAAACTCCTTCTTTCGTTCTTAAACATGAGCCATCTACAAACATGACATAATCTGATTCCTTTAACGGTTCATCTTTTATGTCAGCTCTTGGTTTTGTGCAATATTCCAGCACATTCAGACAATCATGATCTACTTCGTCTAGTTCAATTATACTCTCTTCATCTGGCAATGATGTTGAAGGATTCACATTCATGCATCTATCTATGGTCACATTTTCTGCACTCAAGATTACTTTTCGTACTTAGTCAGCTGACTATGTGTCATGTACTGTGTTTTTGTTCTTGTCAAAAGAATTTCTACTGAATGGGGAACATATACTCTCAGTGGATACCCCATCACTATACCTTCACTTTGTTCCAGACTTACACAAGTAGCAGCAACTGCTTTCAAACATCCGGGCAATGCTTTTGCTATAGGATCTAAAACAGCTGAAAAATAAGCAATTGATCTTTTCATTGTTCCATGTTTTTGTACCAGTACTGAAAACGCACATCCATCTCTTTCACTGCAGTACAATTCAAAATCCTTCTCATAATCAGGCATGCCTAAAGCAGGGGCCTCACACAATTTCTTTTTCAACTCTTTGAAAGATTTCATTTCTTCGTTATTTAGCTCAAAAGGGTCTCTTACATCTTTCTTGGTCAACTTTTGTAATAGTTTTGCAATCAAAGAGAAACCACTTATCCATTGTCGGCAATATCCAACCATTCCCAGAAACATTCTTACCTCTCTTTGCGTCATTGGTGCTCTCATTCCTTGAATCATTCTTCCTCTTTCTATCGCTATCTTTCGCACTCCTTTCTCAATTTTATGCCCTAAATATTGAACTTCTTTTTGGCAAAATTGCAATTTTGAAGGGGACACTTTATGTCCTTTTTTCTCTAGATGGTTCAGTAAAGCAATTGTATCATTTACACATGCTTCTTTTGTTTTCGATGCCACCAATAGGTCATCGATATACTGCACCATCACTGACTTTTCTGGCATTTTCATATCTTCCAGAGATTTCTTTAGAATCTGATTAAAGATTGAGTGGCTTTCTGTATACCCCTGAGGAATTCGGCACCATGCCAAAATACGCTCTCCGAACCGGAACGCAAATAATGGCTGGCTATCTGGATGTAAAGGAATAGAGAAAAATGCGTGACACAAATCTATCACTGTGTACCACTCAGCTTCGTGTGGAATTTGATATAGAATTACTGCAGGGTTTGGCACTATTGGACAACAGGGCACAACTATTTTGTTGATCTTTCTCAAATCTTGTACTATTCTATATGTTCCGTTTGGCTTTTTCAGTCCCATAATAGGTGAATTACATGGACTGCTCATTTATTTCTTTTAGAATTCCCTGTTCAATCATTTTATTTATTACAGGAGTTATTCCTTCAATTATTTCTGGAGTTAATTTGTACTGTGGCGTATTCGGGTAAGTTGTTCCTTCTTTTACTGTTACTTTTACGGGATCAACTTCTTTCATTAATCCAATATCTTCTCCTGTAAAATCCCACACACTTTCTTTCACTGCAATTTTTAGTTCTTCTGGAAGTTTTTCTGCATCAAATGCAGGAAACAAACCATTCATTTCAGGTTCCTGATTCATCAAAGTTACTTTATACAAGACATCTTCATCTGAAGTTTGAAATCCAATTCCATCTGGGGTACAATAAATTGTGCAATTCATCTTGCACAAGAGGTCACGACCTAAAAGATTTACAGGACTACAATCGCACACTACAAATTCATGCATTTTGCTAAAAGAACCAATTTTTACTTCCACTAATTCAGTAAGTGGTGTTTTAATCTGCTGATTGGCTACTCCTACCACTTGGATGCATTCACCTGAGAGAGGAAGGTTTGGAATTTCCACTGATCTAACAGTAGAACGGGTAGCTCCAGTATCGACAAGGAATGTTACATTTGCACCATTCACTTCTCCATCCACAAAGGGACCAGACTGATCTACCTCTAGAGTTGCGCCAAGTACGCACTCTTTCCCCTCTCTTGGGCACCGTCAGAAACTTTCATCCGGCTCATCCTCACTCTGACGCAACCAATACTGAGAAATGTTAGCTGCTCGCGGCAACTGTGTTACCTGCTCTCCTCCGTAGAATCCTGTTTCTGTACTGTATCTTTGCTGGTTAACAGTGTTGGGAAGTGGTGGTTGCGGCACCTGACTTTGTTGAACAACTACCTCATTCTGCACCTGTGGAGTTAATGATTTATTTTCCGGATTAGGTTTAGGTGGGAACTTACACTCGTTTCTCCAATGCCCTAATTTTCCGCAATTATGACAGGGCCATTTCTTCTTTGCCTCCTCTAGACTCACTTGACCTTTCCCTTTACCTATGTTAGGTCGCATTTTATTCTGTCCTGTTTCATTCCCACTATTACTATCCAATTGAGCTTCTTGTTTTTCTGCCACTTTCACCTGTGCCCACATTGCCTTCTCTTTCAATTTACGCTGTCTACTCTCAATATCATCACTGCAATACTTAGCATACCTCAGCACATCATCGACTGTGCCATTCTGCCAATTAATCATATGCTGTTTAATCATTTCACTAATCTCTGGTTTCAATCCAAACACAAATCTGTACACAAAATGACTCATATCTTTTTCACTTAATTCCTCATATCCACTATACTGCTTGAAAACCAACAACAACCTCTCATAATAGGCGTGTACAGACTCCTTACTTTCCTGTGTAGTTCTATCGATTTTTACCCAATCTGTCTCTTTAGGAGGAATCTTATTTTTCAAAAAGGTAATCACCTTATCATACTTCTTCATCACATCAGGACCTGGAGCTCCTGTCTTAGGATCTCTTAGATATTCTGTAGTTGGCCAGTCAACTGTAATCTTACATTCTGACCACAAATCAGTTGGTACCACTATGTCAAATAATCCATCTAAATCTATCCACAACACCTTTGAAACCTTTACAAATCTCTCTACTTGTCGGTACCATTCAACTGGTTTCTCTCTTAGCTTCGGAAAGTCATTTTGTAAATGACAGTATATCCTGCCTAGTCCAAGGAACATGCACATAACTACCACCTGGAGTTTCTCTCATAGGGTATTCTCTGGCAACAGGTTCTTTTTCAGTTATCATAAAAGCCAAAGAAGCTTTGTCTGTAGTTTTCTCATTCTTCCTTGTCCATCTAACCTTCCATCTGTCCACATCACCCCATTTTCTCAACAACACAATTAACTCTTTTATCTGTGTCAGCCTTCCTGACGTGTTCAAATTTTCGATATCTTTTTCACAAAAGTCTACTCTATATGGTTTCTGCAATGTTTTCACTTTTGCAAAGTCTATTCCAATTTCACTGGCTACTTCTTCTAGTTTGTCATGTAAATTCTTTGCTCTCCATGTAATACTTTTGCACAGAAACATTATTTCATCATCCTGGTAATTTTTTATCTTTTCTGTACCAATCGTTCCTAGAATTAATTCTTCCATGTCAATTTTTAACCTAATTACATCTAATGGTTTTTCTTCTGGTTCTTTTATTTTAAATGCCTTCATCCACTCATTTAACTCATCAGGAGTCGGACCTATGGGTGTATTATTTAGTTCTACCCAATTACCACTCTTTTCAGGAGTCTCTGTTGCAGATTCTGTTACCATATGCATTTTCCTACCATTGCACTCATTCACAGTCAAATTTGTAGGTGGACTTGGTCTGTAAGTACTAGCCAAATTACTTGTACTTGCACTTTGTTCCATCCTTTCTTTTTCTCTCTGAAATTGTGAACTCATGGGAATCACTAAAGATCGTTCATCAATTTTCTGATTCTCAAAAACTGGTATTACTGGACCTATTGTTACAGGCACAGTAACTGCTTCCATATTTTTCGTTAATTCTCTAATCTTCTCAGTTAGTTCTTTTGTTGTCCTTGCTAATTCGCTTGCATTGTCGCTTTCTATTCCTTCATTTTGTGAAGTTCTCATTTGATCTTGTGACCTATTTATTTCAATTCTTTTTCCCGGACTTTTATTTCGCATAGTCTCTATTAGCGGCGCATTTGGTGTCACCACTGTAGAACTCTGCTGATACGGAGGTGGATTTCTATTTAAAATATCTTCCAGCAATTCATCATCCGTTTCGCTCTCATGCATATATTTCTCCCTCTCCATATGTTTCTTTTTCTCAGTCCGTTTTCTCTTAGTCTCTTCCTCAACTGTAAAAGCTGGAAACAAACCTCCTGTCATGTTAGCACATCTCCATCGTTTTATTCTATCTTCATGATTTATTCCCCACATTCTTCCAGGCATAAACTCATGATCCCTTAAACCTCTGAATCTCTCTCGCTCATACATCTCATCCTCCCATTCTGTCAACGCTTCAAACTGTGTCGGTCTAGGTCTAGGTTCTAGATTTGTCATCTTTTCTCGCAAATTTCGCAAAACCGCTACACTAAATGAACCATTCTCAGGGAAAGCTAAAGCACCATCATTCTTTGTATACTTTGCCCAATTTTCCAACCATATGCATGTATGATATCCATATTTCAGCATCATATGTGAAGCTGCTGATTTCGGCGGAGGAATTACTTGTCCCTCTCTAGTCACAACCTTTTTGTCTTTCTTAAAGAAATTCTTTATTTTTGTCGTCCATGACGTTCTCTCCCTTTCATACTCGTAATACGGCATGTTTTCGATTTGTTTTTCTCTTTACACTAGCGCTGTTCTGTGTACGGAACTTCAACCAATTACAGCGCGACTCACACTAACGCACCAATCAGAACAATTCCCTTCGTCCGCGAACCAACCAATCCTAGCGCGGCACTTTTCTACGTCACTCCTGACTCTGTGTTCACGTGACTAGTGCACTATCCAATCCTAGCGCGGCACTGTTCCACGTCACTCCTGCTCTTTTACCCCTCCTTTACAAAATTTATCGGCAATTTTTCTTTTCACTGTTTTCTCCGTTAGTTACAACAATTAAAACAATTCCATAGTCTGATTCGCTAAACAAAAGTGACAGCTTTGTCCTTGTACACAAGAATCCTGTATTTCCAGTAGGCAGCGCTTACCTCTACCCTACCACAGAATTATTTACTCTCGCCGATAAAGTAGCACTTCCCTCTACCTTACCCTTCTTTCAAGCAAACAATTTACTCGTTTCTCTGGGGATAAGACACATGTGGAGACTAGGCTCCTGAGAATTAAGGCCAAAGTTTCACAAGAAAACGTGATTTGCTATTTCAGTTACACACCTTTCGTACAGAAAATCCCTAACATAACACAACCTGTGTTATTACCAAAATGAATTCAGACCATGTACCAAATTCCATGTGACTTCTCTTGCCACACGTGTTCCACTTCCTACATCCCAGAAGCGTGAAAACTCACATATAACATAACACGACTCAACATATAGTATTAGTCAATAAAAATAATCAATAATCAATAAACAATAATCACTAATCTATAGAAAACCATAACTCTGCTACCAAGAAATCTGATGCAGCGTGTACAATAAAAACTATTCTCCTCCTAGGTTACTTATCGGTCATCCAGGGGCAAACTATATTTTCTCACATCCACATGACGATGGGGCCCATAAACATCGCCTATCACACACGCACACACCTGGATTTCCTTTATTCTTTTACGAAAATCTGTACTCCTAGGAGAAGCATGAGAACTAAATGGAAAACACCATTTATGTACCGCTGGAAAGAGCCGGGATATCTTATTACCTAAAACTATCGTTTTCTTTTCAGTTATTTCTTAAGATATTCCTGCTCATTGTTTTGTCGATGAATCATTCATGTAAGAAAT
Source organism: Calotriton arnoldi (assembly GCA_963921515.1). Taxonomy (NCBI): domain Eukaryota; kingdom Metazoa; phylum Chordata; class Amphibia; order Caudata; family Salamandridae; genus Calotriton; species Calotriton arnoldi. The sequence continues at coordinate 439,193 of CAWUFW010000324.1, forward strand.
TAGTTCATAGTGATTAAGACCAGCTAAATCACAATAACCAATTACTGGTGTCACAATCATTTAGTAAAATAACCACTGAGTCGTTTGATTTAAAGAATCTTAAATTTTATATAAATTTAAAAGCATGAGAAAGAATTTAAACTTTTTATTCAATTAATCATTCATTATTAATTCAAATATTTATTAAGCATAATCAATTTTATTGCAGAAAGGAAATTTTTGTCATGAAGCAAACCCTAATTACCTGCCTACCTTCCTAATTTAGCCTAATAATTTCTAACCTAAGTTTAAGAATTAAAAATAACCTAATTCTCATACTCAACTGGAAAATTAAGACAGCAACAGAAACTTCAGCTCGTCAGCATCAGCTACCTGCAACCCGTCTCATCTAACAGTCTTTCAGCATCTCCCGCTCAGTAATGGATCGATCAGGACCACCAAGCACTGGAAGCCACCAACACCAACACGACTCTCCAACTCCGCTCGTGACTGTGTCCCCCTCCCACTAAGAGTAGGCCCTCTTATACCCTAATTCTAACTTTGCTAACTAATTGTTGCAACATTAAGCTTTTCTTTCATTGGTCCACGCATGTCATCTTATTCATTCTTTTAATCAAGTTCTCTCGGATCCAACGGGTCCTTGGATCATTTCCTTTCTCACAGTTCAAGACATGTTTCCATCCGCTTCGATCAGTACATTTGTAACTTCTTTCGATACATTCGAGAACTCTGCAGGCATTGTCCTTTCTCTTAAAATGGTTTCCCACGGTTCTTTGCTGATCACCACGGCACACTATCAGTTCAATTAGGTCACATCAGCCTTGACCATTCTCGCATCCTAGCCTCTCAGCAACATCACAAGGTTAGCTTTTCTCCAACTTTTCTCCCTTGTCACGTGTTTCCCCGCACTTGCGCACTTCATTAACTGGCAGCCATTTTATATCGCCACTCGTTTATACTTAGAAGCACTATTTTGAAATAAACAAAACATAATTAAAATAGAGAAACATAGCCTTTTCGTTTCCCTCCCGTCATCTACGTACCCCAATTAGTTATTACCTAGCAGAAAGCAACATTTAAGCTGTTCCTTACTTACCATCACTATTGTTTTTGCAACGACACATTTATTTTCTATGAAGCACAAATCATGCATTTATTATAAATTAGTACGCATTTATTTTTGTTATAATTAGACACACAGACATTCGTTAATAGATTATTCAGCACATACACTTGCGTATTACCCTTCCCACACGTACAGTGTTGATTAATACATTTAAACAAACATTTTATTAATTATTTATAAAATTTGTTAGGGGTTAAAAATTTTTATTTTCTCTGCTCCATCAACTCCCCCTTTGGTGATTTTTAAATCACCACATAAAACCCAAGTTATACTTCTTTTTCAGGCAGCATATGTCTTTCGTCCTTTGCTTTTTGTTAGTTACACATCTGTTTCCCTTTCATCTTGTCTTCTTGTCTCCTTATACATGCTTTCTTTCATTTTCTCTAACTCAATTTCACCCATTTCTCTCTCTCTCTCTTTCATTATTCTGTTATTTCTTTTTATCTTATTTTGTCTTACTTTTCTTTTTATACACGTTATTACAATTTTCAACACCATGGCTAATAATATTACTACAGTTGCTATTATTATAACTTTCCCTATCATTAGTCTACTCATTCTGGTCAACCAATTTGCTACTGAAGAAAACCCTCTACCAAGTTTTCCCAAGACACTTTCAACCTCCAGTGGAACTAGTTCTTTGTGCAAATTTGTAATATTTGTAATATACTTCTGTATATTTTCACTTTTATCAGGAATGTAAGTGCAACAATGTTGGACTTTCAGCATTCCACAGACTCCACCCTCTTTTGCCAAAAGAATATCAAGGGCAAGCCGATTTTGCATCACCATAGCTCTCATGGCAACCATTTCGGTATTTACCATTAAGAACCCTCCCGCAGTATCTGTAGACAAACGATCTACTACTGTGGATAACTTCCGAATTTTAAATGCATTCAAAGATATTCCCACTGCTGGTATTAATGCTCCAAAAATATCACCTTAGCCATTTTGTAGGCTTCACCTAAGACAACATGCATGCGTTGTCGCTTGCAAGACATTTTGTTTACTAAAAGGAGCTTGGAGCCTGTCCATTGCTTACCATTCATTGGCTTTATTGTCTCTCTTCTTTGGTGCCTCCTAATTGGCCAGCGCATGCCGGTTTCACTTGGTCTTCTTTCATTTGGAACATGGACCAACTACTAATTGCTTAATTTTGATTATTGTCCTTCCGCTGCTTGTACTTGAGGTATTGTTTTTCTCTTTCTTATTCCCCTTTTGTCATTGTCCATATTGCTTCTTCCCTCACTCTGCTGTTGTCCACGTTGCTTCTTCCCTTCCACCTCCCATCCTCCCGTTGTGTGCTTTGTTTCTTCCCTCCCACCTCAAACTCTCCTGTTGTCTTGTTGATTATTCCCTACCACCTCCCACCTTCCCATTGTCCATGTTGCTTCTTTCCTCCCATCTTCCACCCTCCCGTTGTCCATGTCGCTTCTTCCCTCCCATCTCCCACCTTCTCATTGCCTATGTTGCTTGTTCACTTCCACACTCCCATTATTCGTTTTGCTTGTTCCTTTTCACCCTCCCACTCATTTGTGTTGCGCCCCTCTCCCACCATAAGAAAAAAATGCCATATAATGGGGCCATCGCTGGCCATGTCAAAGCACTTTTTTCCTAACTTTTAGCAATGCTGCACAGCCATGCTGCTTATAACGTGGCAAAGACATTGTCAAAGCCTGCATAGGTGAAACATATTGGCTTTGCCAATGTTTGTTTTTTGTTGGTGAGGGCCTGACCTCGCCTCCAACTACAACGTTTTAGGAAAGACAAAGCAAGCATTGACAACACCAAAAGCCTGGCAGTCAATGATAGTCCTATTGGTTTTGCCAGTACTTGTTTTCAATGTTATGGAATTGTCTTTGTTTACAAATTTAGAGCGCTTACACTGCTTACAGTTAGAGTATAGATTAGAAGTTAGCTTATGTTCACCATTGGTGCATAATGGTCTGAATATTATATTTATGTGCAAGCTGGTATTGTGTGGTTTACATGTTGTACGCCACGATATGTTTACTTTTCCAGTGGGTTTGCAATGGGTTCAGTGCAGTAAGCCTTTTTGGTGTATTCTTCCAGAGTTCTTTTGTCTGTGTGCTTTTCCACAACATGCCAGGATGTGTAGAGTGTATTCAGAAATGCACTCCTGTGTACGTACCTTTCCAGAGTGCGTGTCAGAGGATTACTGGTATGGCTTTGCCATTTAGACGGAAAAGTCTATGTGATCAGTTTTTCCAAAATGTTGTACACCAGGGAATGTGGCTTGCACTTGCTTGTTCAATGCTGTGAGCTAGGTCTGTGCATGTAGTTGTTGATTGGCATGCACCAGAATGTGGCATGTACCATGCTGAATAAATAATTGTATACTTAGTGTTTACGGTATCAACCATGGTAAAGATCAAGGTGTAGTTTGTGCACTATGGTGCGTAGTTGTAAGTGCAGAATGTCAATGTTCTTACATGGTTTTTCTGAATTGAAGTGATAGTTGGTCTTTCTCTTGTGAGTTATGATACTTTGCTTGCATTTGCTAGGTTTGTGCTATTTCCTATAGTGAACATTGTTCTGTATGTAAAGACAACGGAAGTTGCATCACTCAGGCACTTGAATCTCAGTATGTACTATTTCTGTGGGTCTCAATGCTCTCGTGGGGATTGTGTGACGTTGTCCAGTTCCTTGGCTGTATATTTTCTGTTAGCTCTTGGTGGGGCATTAACTGTACACATTTGAAGGTACCAGCAGTAAATCTTCCCAGAAGATTCAAGCATTGTTTCTGTGTTTCATTGTTTCTGTGTTCATCACTAGTGTAGCACCCCTGCTTCCTATATCAGCAGTTGGAAAGTAGTACCTATTTGAAGCGCGAGGAGTGTATAGATGGTCCACAAAGCTAGTGAGCTATCAGAGTTTATGGGATGTTTGGCCTGTAAGGTAAGAGGAGTGGCCTTTCAATGTAGGCACATGTGGGGCCTCTAACACATAGGACTAGTAAGAAAATCATCCAGTAGATCACAGCATCAGCTCAAATATATATCAAACACTATTTATTTGTTAAAAGAAGAATCACCACAAAGGCTCGATTCTAATGGCACTAATCAGTGTTTTAATCTGTTTCTAATGTTATGTCTTATGACATGCAGCACCATTCCATATCCCAGTCAGACATTCAGAGTCCAATTCAGTTGTTTAACAAAAAGTTATTGTAAAACGTTTTAAGTCCCAAATGCGGTGCCTAGCCCTCCACTGTGTGCCACAACTGCATTAAAATCATCACAAACACATTTACAAATTGTTTCCAAAAAATAATTTTTTTTCAAACCAACAGGATCGTAGGATAAAACAAAAAGTTTGTACTCTTGCCCGTTTGTATGTCTAACCACTTGGATTCCTAGTGGCCCCCAAAAGTTTATTATACCTCTCAATTTATGAAATGCTATGCTTTTTGACCTCCATAAAGGAGCAGAAATGTAATTGAGGTTTTCTATAGGAGAATTATCCTCTGCTTCCTTGTCAGTGCTTAAACAAAATTATGACCAGCTCAAGAAGGTGGCTAAAATTAAAAGCTAACAAGAACAAATGAATTGAAAGGACTTATGACCAGATTTAGATCTTGGTGGACGGCTTGCTCTGTTACAACGGTGACGGATATCCCGTCCTCCAGGATATAATGGGATTTATATTTCAGTGGACGGGATAACCGTCACCGTTGTGATGGAGTAACCTGTCTGCCAAGATCAAAATCAGGCCCTTTATTCAGGGCCATTAATACGTGTGTCCTTCTAGTCATGGCCAAAATAATAACAGAGTTCAAATAGTATTTCCATGAAATGGGATGTTCTGTTGCACCAGAGGTTGCAGTTTTATACATGGTACAATATGAGGACAAATGGGTCTACACAGAGACACCCTAAACATACATACGTTTTTGGAAGTTATATATTGATGATCGGTTTATGATAAGGAAAGGCTTTAAACTAGACTTAGTAGCACTTCACTAGTCCCTGAATACTCCAACAAGAGACATTTAAATTGATTCACCACTATGACTCCAAAGGCAACACTCTGGACCTTGTTCCTATCTGCATCTCTAGACACCTATAGCCCTGGAATGTTCCAAACAGTTTGCCACCCCCTTCACCATTGCACATGCTGCACTTCAGCATCAAGGACAACAAAAATTCGAAAAAATAACCTTCCACTCCATCAAAGACATTTATCTGGGAACGCCCAAGAACAACTAAATAAATAATCAGCACACTTGCAGCCCAGCACAGATGTCAGTTCTCTCCTCAACATTTACAACACCACTACGAGAGCGCATGTTGAATGCTGTAGTAAACAGGGTCGGACTGGCCTATATGGCAATCAGCAGGGCACAAGTCCTAAAAAAAGAAGTGGGGGGACTAACCAAGTTAGGCAGTATGCAAGTGACATCATGGCCCATGACATCACAGCGCGACATCACAGCACTGCATCACAGGAAGTGGCATCACAACCCATGAACTCGCAGGAAGTGACAATACAAGGAGTGACAGCAGATCTTAACACCTCACAAATATGTTTCGCAGGTCTATCATTTGTACATTTCAGTGCATTACGAGATTGAACAAATGAGAGTTTGTGTCGGGGTTGTGCCATAAGTGTGACACATCCCCCAAAGCAAAATGTGGGCCTGAATTTACACATTTATTTTTTAAAAACTCTACCACAAAGAAATTGACAACAAGGAGAAATGTGGCAGCAAATATATTCTGTTTTATTGGTTGCAAAGTCTGCATTTTTAAATACCTTATGGGGTTAAGGCACCTGCCTCAGATCTTTGTCTGCCCAGGAAATCCCAAGGAACAATAATAATGGTAAGGTAACCCCTTTTACAGCTTAATTATTGTTTCCAGGTCAGATTGACTTCAACTGGCAACTGCCTGGTTGTGGTAGCGCAAACCTTTGGCACTCATGGAAGAACAGGGTGGCAGCTCAATCTTTTAGGATATATTCCTACCTAGAAGTATGGTCTGATGTTTAAGGTTGTGTGAAGGGTGGGTTGAGACACTGGAGAATGAAGGATGGGGGTAATGTTGATGGGGTGAATGTGTTGAAAGCCCAGTGCATGAGGGAAAGCACAGGTGTTCGGCCAGCTTGAGTTTTAGGAGCTCTGATGTCCAGTATGCTAACCTGGGTGAGTAGGAATGAGATTGTAATGGCAGCAGAAGAGGCAGTGCAGTGAGTCCTTTCATTCAGCGTGACCTTTACTTGGTTTGCTCTTTTCTATGAAGAAGGATCGGTTGCAGGTTCAATGGACTTGCTCAAGGAGGGGATCAATTTGATCTTACACTAGTGACCAAAAAAGTGACACTGGAAGATCAAATTTGTGCAAGATTGCAAGGTGGCTAATCAGTTGGTTTTTCTAAACTGTATTTTTTAATCTAGTTAATGTTCTCGTACTTCCTGATAGTATTTTAATGAAAGTAGAACTACAAGGGGAGATCCCTTAGTGGAGAGGTGAAGAAGGGGAAGAAATCCATGAAAGTGAGTAAGGAGCGAATTTGACTGTGACAAAATAAAGACTGTTTTTCAGAAGTTGGTGCAAATAAGAAAGTGATTGCAACAGGGGTCTTGGATTGTGGATTTGGAAATGCAGAAAGTGGGCATAAATTAGGGTGGTGCCCTCACTTCTCCGGTCTATCTGGCTGATGCGTAGCATGTTGAAGCATCGAAGGTGCATGGATTCAGTTTGGGGTCCTGAGGCTTTATAAGTCAAAGCCACAGTTGGGCACAGGAAAGAAAGCTTATGATGCGCAAGTCAGTCAAGATTCTCCTTCGGAACTGCATTTTCTGAGCCTTATTTAAGATATCTGCTAACCTCTTTAATCTGGACTCGCACAAAAACAGGACGCTGCCACAGGTGCCCTCTTGTATTTAAGAAAATTATGTGTGAAGAGGTGTCTTAGCAACATCACCAACATTCGCACATGTGGTTCTTTTACTTTGGCAGAGTGGCACTGTTTGCCACAAAAATTCATTACATCACATGCTCAAGAGACTTACACTTATGAACACTTAAGTTACTAAACCCTGTTTTGTTACAAAACAATCTGGAGACCTGTATAGATTCCAGCGACACCTTTGGAGCTGTGGAAGCTCTCCAAGCGAAACACCGCAGTCAAACACCGCAGTCACATGACTGATTTGAAATAATCCTGAGATATTTTCCCATTGACGTACTTGCCTGCTGTTTTTGTTGTGGTTTAGTTCTGCTTGAAGGGTGTCTAGCTGAAAGTGACATTGTGTGTGGCAATTCAAAATTGTAATCACTTTTCTTCTGTTGTAGTTTCAAAATCTAAGAGTTCGACTTTAGAATTGATTTACAATTGTCTAAGTATTTTGTTCTCTGCCTCTTCTGAACATCTATTCTTGTCGTTTTCACCAGAGAGGTCAAATTGTTACCTCTTCTTGGCTCACAGCGAGGAAGATGGTGTATTCACAAATAGAAATAGGTATAGTGTGTAAAAAGTTGCTTTCAAGTCGGAGCTCAAAAATGTTGCTACCGCCTGGTTCTGTCATCTTGCAAAACTGTCCGAACCAGCAAGTTAGAACATCAGACATCCTATAACCACCATCTCGCCTGCAATAACCACCGTATACTGCCCACCAACCTTCTTATGACCTACTCCTCTTCCTCATCATACTCTTCGTAATTTTCCTCCTTCAATCCCTTCCCACCGACTGAGCAATTTGCCCCATTCCACAGATCCTTCGTAGACTTTCTGGTCCTACAGTGTCTTCATTCCACCCTCTGGACCTGCCAGTCCACCTTTGCCATCCTGGTTATGCAGGTCTCCAGTTGAACTAGTCCTCCTGAGCCTACCACCTAACTGGTCCCCTTCGTTCCTGCTTAGGTGGTATTATCTAAATAAAGACTAATTCTCCTGCACCCTCCCTATTTGAAGCAACACATTCTAGCAAATAATAATATATCACAGCCCTGCCATCCACGAGAACCCTCAGCTGCCAGTTTTATAGTTCCAGCACTGTGCTCCTCTCCTTCCTTTAATTGACCTCTAAAATGCCTCCTTCAGTTTCAGAAGTTAAAGTTTTATTTATTTATTCTATGATGGGTACAAAAGGAAATGTTAAAGAAACAATTGATGGACGGAATGCTGGACAATGCAAACATTCACCCCCAGTCACAAGGATCTGGGTTAAATCCATCATTCTTTTGCTCTCCACACCACCCCAGTTTGGACCCAGCCATATGCAAATCAGTCTTGACCCTGTTCCTTGTGGGAACAGTCCAGCCCGAACTGCCAAGCCAGGTCCTCCCTGGACCGGAAACAAGCATCCTGGGACCGGTTTCAGGGCATCACCCTTCATCAGCCAGGCTAGCTTGAATCCAGTGGTGTAGTGAGCACGGGACCCACGTCTGGGCATACCCTTCCCACTTAGGGCGACAAATGCAAAATGGACGGAATGCATATGGCTGGGTCCAAACTGGAACGGCATGGTGAGCAAAAAAACTATGGATTTAGGCCCAGATCTCTGCACTGGGGTGAATGTATGACATTGTTCTGCATTCTGTCCATCAATTGTTCTTTTTGCACAAAAGGAAATGTTATACTACAGACTGAGCTTTGGGGGTCAGTGAACACCGTAGGGCCCATAAATTCTTCCAACTCATGTATGTTACAGAAGCAATGGCAGGACTTTTACAAAACATTATCGGTGGTTTACAATTGTGTGGTAAATAGAAGTATAGAAATATTTTTTCAACAGAGCCGGTGACCACTGGATAGCATAGGCATTCTTGACCGAAACATGCTATCCTGCCTTAGTAATATGACTTCCTCATTTTTAGGTCTCGCGCCTAGCGTTGCAGTGCGTAGCACTGCTCGCGCAACGCGAGACCTTTAGAAAGGGCTTCTGAAAGCTACCCACACGCTCGTGCGTGTGGTTTTGCTTTCCGAAGCCCACATTGGCTGTAGCGTGTTTTTTTTCTCGGAAAAACGGCCCGCGATTGGGCAAAGGCGGGCGCATGTCCCGCCTTTGCTCCTCCCATTCCCGTCGGTGGCCAGCACGCGCAGCAGCGCGCGTTCGTCTCGCTGCCGCGCTCCCTCCCCCCCGCTCCTCTGTGGTGCGCGCGCACCACTGGTTAAACTTTTACAGCCAATACAGCGTTCGAGCCTGCCGACTTGTTTATTTCAGTGTCTGCTGACACGGGTTATTTCACTTCCTGCCGCAGCGTTCCCTTCAGTGTACCGACACCTTTACGTCAGGGCCAGCAATCACTAAATATACGTTTTAATATGTTGGATTGCTCGCTGTGCAATTTCTAAAGGGCACTTCTGGAGCTGCTCTTAAAACTCCGTGAGAAGTGAAGCTGAAAATCCATCGCCTGCTGGTGCACCGCGTGTTAATGGCCACTGCCCCTCGCTTCTCAAACAATATATCTCACTCCTCCGCGTTTACTGAATTTCTATTCTTATCCAGCTTCAAGTTACTCAGCAGAGTTCTGGCCCGGATAATAATATGAATTTTGTAGCGCTTGCCCCTGCAGTGTTGTTTTTAGCGCTCTAAAAAAAGGGTGTTAGTATCAACAAATTTAAAGCGTTAGCATTGAAAATATCTGCACGAAAGTCCGTATAGTCAAATGTTTTGTTACAACCAGGCTCTATTTTAAAAAAAGAAATTAAAAGGACTACTCCGCGTGTGTGTGCTTGAGTTCAAGAGATAGAGTCTCAGAATGAGTAAACATCACACAAGTGCGGAACAATTGTATCAAAAAAGCCGTTGAAATAAATCTCACCAGCACTCCACAGTTCTGGGCAGTGTGACATTACTCCCCAGGCTACCACAGGAGTAAGATTCGGGGGCCCAGCTGTCTGAGTTGAAAATAGAGCACATCTCGCTGTGTATTACTACTTCACAACTGACGGCTGTACTAGGGGCACGCATAGAGAAGTGTTTGATCGCGTTGTTTCACGAGACCACACACACACACACACACACACACACACACACACACACACACACACACACACACACACACACACACACACACACACACACACACACACACACACACACACACACACACACACACACACACACACACACACACACACACACACACACACACACACACACACACACACACACACACACACACACACACACACACACACACACACACACACACACACACACACACACACACACACACACACACACACGTCTTACTGGAGCTGTCAGAGAAAGAAAACAGACTCCCAAGAAACCGCGAAGAGCTGATGTAATTGAAAAAAAGCACAGAGACAGCGCACGAGGATGTCAGCTGTGTTACTGCTGTCATCGACCAGGCATGAAACGCAACCTCAAGCAGGACTACCCAGCTATAGTGGATTTATGTGGATATCTTTGTGTCTAAACTGAACAGTCGCAATGCACGCGCCCTGCTTATTCCCCCCACATATTAACTTTGGGAAATCAGAGACGTGATGCGTATAGTCCACGTGGGAAATTGCGCAGAGCCCCACCTTCCAAAATGCCTTTGGGGAAGTGAACTTTCTCTCTCTCTCTCTCTCTCTCTAGCTGACCTGTTTTTGCTCTATCTCGGCCTTTAAGGTTTTATTCATTATTATTTTGTATCGTGGGGAATTAATTAGCTGAAAGTGGGTATTACAATATAAAGTTGTTCCGAATGGGACTCCTGGCATATGCCTTGACCGGTCCCTCCAGTCCTTATGATGACACAGCTGCGCCCACTGCAGTAGCCCGCTAGCCAGTTGGGGTCACGTGACTTGTACCGGCCACCTCGCGGGTCCAACTAGCGCCAACTCAATATTTACACTGCGGTCACTAGGGTGGGACTCCCTAAAGTTCCCGCTGCCGGTGGGTGTGTTTTGTGAAACTTTACTGTGTGGGTTCGGCCTGATTTAAGGTTCGGCGGATAGTCTCAACCATTCTCCGTGTTTCAGTCAAGCCTCCTGAACTGTTCTATATGTGACGAGTTCTCTGCGCGAGCCAATGTCTGCACGAGATCTGTGCAGCAGAAATACTGGGGATGAAAATCTTAGTGCTCGGTGAGTTGTATGCATAAGGAGCTGTGTGTACAGGACGTTATAGTACACAAGAAGTTCTTTGCAGGTGCATCTCTGGGGGACTGTATTTGAGGTGGTCCTGGGCATGGGGTTCCCTGTGCATAGAGATATGTGTGCGTTATTGATGAGCTCTGTGCATTGCAGCCCCCTTATGAGGACAATAGCATGATAAACTATGCACACGTGGATCCCTGTGCACGAGGGTTCTATATATGAAGATGTATGCGCATTGTATCGGGCTCTGGCTATGGGTGCGTCCTGTGCATAAGGATGTAAGTGCCTCAGAGTCTGAGCATGTGGAACCAGGTGCATGACACTCGGTACGGTAGAAACTCTGCGCATGCGCTTACTGTGCCTGGTGCCCCAGTGTCACGGGGAGTCCATGCCACTCATGCAGGTACTCGGATATTACTCACCCAGCGGTTTGATGGTGTTCTCCTGGGCCTCCTTCTCCTTGGAGCTGGCGCTTGACATGAGGGCGGCGATGGAGAAGGCGTTGGCCCGCGAGGAGAGCTGCGATTTGGCGGAGCTTGTGTATTCCATCCTCACAGGAAGACAGGAGGCCGTCCCACTGCAGAGAATGAAAGTTATCACCCGTGCAGCGCACTGTTACGCTAGATTCGTAGCTCGTCCCTTTGCGCTTTGACCTCAACCCCAGGAGCTGCGGGGGGAGTTGACGGTGTAACTTCGATTCAAATATGATGGGTCTCTGTTCAAGCAGTTTTCTAACGGGTCATTCTTTAAAATATTAAATCAATCTAAGTAAGAAAATAGTCTTCCTAATTTTTATTTCCACTTTATACGTTCAGTGGTGCTTCCTCTCTTATTTGTAATGTTGGTTACGAAGACCGAGCTGATGCTACCGCCTCTATTATTACTAGTAATACCATGTTTGCATATCTATTCAGACGCAACGCCTATACTATCCAAGTCCTGTTTTACAGATGGCACATAGTTTTATGTGTTTATTTCATTTTTGGGGTAAAACGCTGGGCTTGATATGTCTCATGGAGCGCTAGAGCACACAACACTCCGAAATGAAAACACAACAATAAATAAAATAATATAACAGACAAATCCGGCAGCTAGTATATAAAAATAATGAAAACAGCAGCGTCCTAAACCCACCACAATGTCTTTTCAGAAAGTGTTCAGCGTGCACGTATGCAGTTGCGCCCGGAGGCAGGAAAGGTGCCCGCTGATTCCACATAGAAAGCGACCGTTACACGGGTGTCCTTCCTGTTGTGTTAACATGCACTGTACTATATCCCACAACAACATATATATGTCTTAGCATTCCTGAGGGCACTTCTGCCTGACCTCAAACCCCTGTCACGCAGTCCAGTTTACAAAGATGTCATCACCTGGGCTCACCAGGGCGGGGGGCAGCGGTGAATATGGGCACTCACGTGCGCTGTAGTGTGAGACATCCGGGGCGAGGGGAAGAACCACACCGCAAGAAGGTACATTTTTAATATAAAGGTTGTGTCTTTCTCTAAAACAAGGGACGTTGAGTGCACGGCGCAGACCCCTCCTCCGGTGCCAGCTTGGACCAGAGCCCCTAATCCCCTCTCCCTTCACCCCTCTAACGCCCAGAGCGGCCTCCTCTGCTGTCTCGGAGATAACTGGGTCCTGGCAGCAGACAGGGCGGCCAGAGAGCAGAGCACGCTCTCCCGGGCTCCCAACGAGACAAGGCGGCGACATGTGTGCAGTTTGTGTCCCCTGCCCAGACTGTTTGACAGCAGACGTAATCCTCTATGGAGTGACAGGCGAGGCTTGACACCCCAATGACAGCCCAGCTTTCACCTCTGTCCAAACACTCCAGACACACACACAGGCTGACACACACACATTCCGTCTGAGGCACGCACACCAACAACACACAGACCAGCACACCTCCAATGAGACATCCAGACCAGCGCGCGCTCACACACACACACACACACACACACACACACACACACACACACACAGTCGCAGGCAGACACACATTACAAGGGTCGCTGACATGCAGACCAAAAACAAACACACGCCCATGATGACACATGGATACAATTATTACACGCACTCAAGCACAAACACACAGACTCAGTCAGTCAAACTCACAAAGAATGACACACGCGCACACGTTGAAGCACACAGGAATATCAACACAGACACACAAACCCACAATTAGACAGTTGTGGAGATACGCGAATGCATACAGGAACGCAAATCAAGCACAGACAGACACACACCAGTACTCACAGTCTCACACATATACACACCGTCAGTCAGAGACTGAGAGAAAACACAGGCACATGCGCGCAATCAGAGGTAGTCAGACAGTCGCGCATACACGTGCGCACAGCAACAAGCAAACATGTTCACATCCAGTAGGACCTCCACACACACACCTCTCCCCCCGCTCACAAACCCACTCACACACACACACACTCACCAACACACGAATGTGGACCTCAAAGAGGTGGGAACAGTAACCTTTGTTGGACAGAACTAGTATTCCGGCACAAAATATGGACTGCACCTCTTGCAATTTGGTGGCACGCTTTTAAACAAAAAACACAGTCATCTGCCAGGGTGCTATAAATGTCCCTGCGCTGCTTTCAGTTCCGTCACTAATACTTCACTGCGAACGTGCGCGGTGCACGCTGCAGCTAAACTCCATACACACCATCGTACAGTCAAAGGTAATGGATCAGAGCGGAGTCCACGCCTCAACTCCGCTCACAGGGGCACAGGCATCCTCAGAACCTGAAATCAGAATACTCCTCAACCTGAGAAGATTCAGAAAAAGGACTGCCCTGATGTCTGAAGAAGGAAGACTGGATCAGTTTATCTTGAAGCCAGAACCCCAGAAGTAACACCAAGGGTCAGTTGGCTGACTTCCTGTTTAAGCTACAGGGAAATAACGGGGGCATGGTTTGGACGTCGGCGAAGATGGCGGCGTGAACCTTCGTCTTCTCACGTGGTAATGCCAGAATCTGCATTTCCATCCTTCTCCCGCAACGTTTGGTGTCATCCCTAGCAGCAATAATGTGGCGGAACTTCTCAGGCGTCCAGTGGTACCAAAATTTGGGTACTCTGACCATCGACGAGTGCAGCGGCATTACAGCGGCAGTCTCATCGTCTCTACCCCTCTCTGGTCATCACTCGTCACGGTCACGCGCCGTGCTCCATCGCACCTCACGGCTCTACCGACTTCAGAAGAGAGCGAGAGAGCCACATGCTCACTGGTTCGACTGTGTGACAGAGCAGCCTCAAGGATCTGGGGCCACACCAACCAAAAATCACAATCTTCCAGCTTTTTAAGCTGTAAAGTAAGGTCGCGCGCCTGCACTCAAGATGGCGGTCATGCCTGTAATTTGTGCTTGAATTAGATCTGTGCTTTCTCCAAGCACAGCAGCGCAGCAGTGGGACTCTGAATCCCCAGCGATTAGCTCACAAGGTTCATGTGGCCAAAGCTTAAGCTTATGTTATGTGACCCCCCCTTAGTTTACTGGAGCGCACCATGAGGCACGAAAGACTTGTCTCAATTGTTTTAAAATGTTTTAAAATGGCAGGTCTGTAACTGTCACGAACTCTGCACGCTCACCGCGGCTCTTTTAATGCGGGGATTACAGTTACCACAACGTCTGGGGCATGTATACAGCATTGTGTTTTAATGCAAACAGGCGATAAATCTACATTTCAAGCTCACACCAGCGCAATGTGCACCGAGTGGATTGTACACAAAATGGCGGGCATATCGGCTCGATACCACAAGTTCATCATAGCGGACACAACCGCTTTAGCGCCTGAAGCAGGTCTGAACAGGGCATATTTCAATCAAGTCAATTCGCAGCGTATATCTAACAGTGTCTAACAGTGTTGTTTTAATGCGAAGTAATAACGTGTATCCTTGCTTACCCATGGGTGCCTGACCTCAAGATGGCGGCCGACATGTAATGTTCATGCCTGTCAATGCTGTAACTTCACTTCTAACCCAACACACTGTTTAGATCTGTTGTGAATCTTCAAGTTATTATACCTGGGGAACACCTCTCAAGTTAATGCCTTTTGTGGATCACCTAATCTGTGAATAGAATCCCACCATTCGCAGCCATATGCCTGACCTTGACATGGCACTCTAGATAATATTCTAGTGTATTCGGTGTCTCTCATTGTCAACCATCAGCTCACGCCTGACGTCAACCAGACATCCAGTCATAACCAGTCACAACTTGCAATTAGTGTTCAGTGGCTACTAAGGGCATCTGCGTCTAGTGATCGGTGTCTGGAGAGATCAGTGAATATTAATTCCTACCAGCTGTTCAAAGACAACCTGTACCTAGTGGCCAGGGACTTCCAGCGAAACCCAGTGTCTTTCAGTGATCAGTAACAACCAGGTCCATCCTACACCTAATGATCAGCAACTGCCAGTGAATAACAGTGAATAACAGTGAGTACCAATCTGACTACCATTACATACAAGTGTATTTTAGTACACACCTGTATCTATCAGTTACCAACATAACAGTGAATAACAGTGAGTATCTGTCTGACTACCAGTACATACCAGTGTATTCCAGTACACACCACATTCATACACTCCGTAACACATAGGTAAAAGACATTGCCATTTACAATGCCAATAGCTCTAACTTAAAAAAATGCGAGACCTATTGCATTTCCAATGCTTGTTTTACTCCTTGTTACGAGACCCTTGCATAAGTGCCTCTTCTCACTGTGAATTTTCATCTGTTTTGTGGATGATGGCTGGCTTTCTTGCCCCACTTCAACCATATTTTGGGATCTCTAACTTTTTTTTAAATTTCACCGCCACAGAAATCAGCTATCCGTGTTGCAGTGCCAATCATCTGCTTCTAAAACAACCCTGAAAATAAATCTAAAATAAACCGAGTCAGTGTACAGTGTTTTTTAATACAGTATTGGGAGCATGTTGGGTATCACCTTTTCATAAAGTAGGCATAATAAAGTCAAGTTATACCTTCACTGGACACATTGCATATACAGCGCCACACTGGTCATTTTCCCATTCTGGCATTTTCTGGCGGGCTGCAAGGTGTAGTTGCTTCAGAGCTGGATGGGCTGCCATGACCGGACCATGGCCCCCAAGGCCCTGTTCTGTTAACGCCCTCCTGCAATGTGGGGCTGGTTGAAACATTTTGCCAGGTCTGATTTTGGATTTGAGTCCTTAGGTTACACCTGTGCAAGCTTCACTCAGACACACAGAGCAGCTCTGCAGTCTCCTTCCATACACAGAGCAGACGAAGGAGCATCAGATGTCTGGTCCCCATAGGGAGTGGGGCTCTAATCGGTTGGGGTGCAGAACCAGAGCCACATTGGCCCAAGAGTTAATATATTCTGGACTTTCTGTGTACACTAGCTATGCAGCCCTGGAAGGGGCCTGTGGGTGCACTACATTATTGTGCAAAGACACCTAGGCATGAAATGTAGCATCCATTATATTTCATGCATACTATCTCATACCGTAGTCAAGAGGTCCCTACTTAAAAGCAGTACGTCTTTGTGAGTAGGGTATATATTAAACGTTTTCTATTTGTATCACCCTGGGTCAACTATTCAAATCCCATTGCTCATCTTTGGATCCCCTTATTGGACAAACGTAACTTAACGTTCTGTATCAAGTCACCCTTCCAGATGTTTACTTGCATTGACACCTTAAAACTTTCCCCAAGGGTTTTGGTATGCCAGTATACTGAAAAGTCTTCACCCCAGTTTTGCCGTGTTCCTCTTTTCTTTCCATTTGCTATATTGCAGCCAGCATGCCCTCTTTGGAATGGCAAGTAGGTTGGCATAGCCCTGGCGTGCCTGTGTAGGGTGAATCGCGAAGGTTTGATTGCACATCAACGGGAAAGGTGGTGATGATGCTAGGAAAGTCGTGTTCTAGATCAGCAGTGCTCGGACTTCGAATTCAGATCTTATCTGGGATGTACCAATACCCAGTGCATTCATGCTGTTGACCGGGTAGTAAGGCAGTGCCCGACGGGCTGGTCTGACAGATCAGTGTGTGGCCCTGTTTTATGGTCTGGTGGATTGGTTTTACTGTTGAGTTTCCTAAAACAAACATTATCTGCAGCAAGCTCAAACCCATGAAGTGTTCAGTACCCTGCCAAAACTTCTACAGCATGTCTTTACACATTCAAAACTGCCCCAATTTGCAAACGTGGGACACTCTTTAAGCTTTCTAATTCTCTAAAGGGGCCACTTTAATTTTGGTGCCCGGTCCTACTTCCTGTCCCAGTCTGACCCTGTATGTTAGTAGTAGTGAGTCAACAATACTACTTGTTTTCCAGGACTCCAAAAAGTCAGCACACAGAAGGTCACCTTTCTCTTTCAGTGGCGGGAAGGAGTTTGTGCGCAGTTAGTTTGTTACTTTTGGTGCCTCTTTCTATTCTCAGACAGTGACTTAAAGTTTTTCTGCTTCTTAGTAGCTCATAAACTACTAATGTTCCTTGTGTGTCATGCCACATTTTTATCATTTCGTTTGTGGCTTTTCCTTTCCGGCTTACATGTTACAAAGTGCCGGATCTCTCCCTCCACTAACGTAGACTGGCTTGTCTTCTTACAAAGTACTAGTCCTCAGCAGCTGCTGGCCGAACCTACAGGAACTGCAATAGGTTTTCGGTGTGCCAGGCTAAAAATAACGTTCCCTTCCGTAGTGCACCCAAAACACTGGAAATACTGCTTTTCTGAGCGTTTTATGCAAAAATGTAGCAGCACTATGTGCTCCATTCCGAGTTGCAGAGTAATGCCAAACTGACCACAGATATGGTGTGCACATTTTGCACTCACATGGCATTCTCACCCCCCTCACCCTTCAGATTTCACTGAGTACTTACAGGCAAAGCTAAAAGGTTCCCGGTTTTCCAGCAGAAAAATTAGGGAAATCTAACAGTAGTACTGCGTCATTATTCGCACCCCCGCAATTCAGGGATGGAGCTCGCATCGAGGAGGTAAGAAAGGATAGGATAAAATGTATAAAGCGCACTTATACCCGAGGGTGTCAAGGCGATAAGCACCGGGAAACAACACACCTGCAGCATCTTTCCACGGGCGCTTATCACCTTGTAACTCTGAATTAGATCCTACGTGGCTTCCTAGGGCTGTCTTTTGGGAGTTCGCCCTGCTAACCTTTCGCGTCATAGTTTTACCGTGCACCTGTGAGTAAGGGGTAATTCTAATATGTCATTCCTCGATGGTAACTGGGAACAGAAACCAGCCCACCTCTAACTGCTAAACATAGAAACTTCCAACCCACCTACTCATTCTATCCCTTACCCTGCTCTGGCTCTCTGGTGTACCCCACAAGGAGGAACATTGCACCTTCTTCTAGTTCTTGTCTGGTTTTCCCGGGTTCTTTTAATATAGTTCCCTACCATGCCTTCTATCCAAATGCTTCAGTTCATCCATTTGTGCATATGCTTAAGAGCAGATCATTCTTTCAAAAAATCTAAAATATGAGCCAGTAATTGAAAGACTGGCTTAGATTTTATTGTGTTTAAAATATCACTTCCGGCTGTGGAGTCCAAAATTATTTTTGGGTCCCTTCATCCAATTGTAAAACGCCCGGATTAGGAATTTCACAAATCCCCGTGGTTGCTGAGCCTCCTGTTTTGTTCTCAAACTTGAAGGCAAAAGGATTCAACTAGAAATCCTAAACGAGCCATTAGTTTGCATTTTCTATTTAGATTTACAAAAAAATGGAATGACATTGACATTTTCAGGTATGCAAATGAAATTGTTTACGGTCCGTCAACGTTGTTGTGTTACTACTTTCAGCCATAAGTTAACTTGAAATGCCTTGGACAGTCGTCCATCTATCAAACACTGACAGAGGAATGAAGATTATACTTGCATTTAAATTAAACTGATCTGGTGAGCCAGTAAGGTGTGGAACCCCAATCTAAAAACAGCTTTCCATGTCAGACATCTCAAGTTACAGAGTTCCATGCATGAGTAACTCATCCAGTCCAGGTTTTTTTCATTGCATGCTGCAATTTATAGTGTTGTTAAACCCATTATAAAACTAGGACTACAACTCCCAGAATTCAAAGAACCCTGGACTGGAGGAGCGACTCACACATGAAGCATGGACTGTGAGCTCTGCCATTGCTGTAGTCGTCAACCAAGCCGCTGGGCCACATTCTCTCCACTCCAGTTGTCCTTACATTCCTTTACCTGGTGAAGTTAAATATATGAACACATTGTCTTGACTATGTATGTAAATTGGAAGTAGCCAGGTCCATGGGGCAAGGTATCCTGAGGTGAACTACCTGTCCTACGTCAATGATTGGAAACCGTTTTTTAATTTTGTTTTTAGATAGTCATCTTTTTTTCAGATTAATATGACTATCTTAGTCACATTAATAGCCATGTTGTGCATAAATGCTCTTTCTGGTGCACATGACTAATATTGCTGGGGTGTTGTTAAATACTGAGACATTTAAAGTTGTAACCTTCCTCCATCTTGAATGCCATTATGCCTGTTTGTGTTTCTATTTACCAATGTTTTGGGCAAATGTGCCTTTACCGTCCATCATTTGTCTTGACTTTTAAACACAAAAATTGTAGAGGCGTAGTTTTTTAATACACCGGTGCTTGCTCACTCAGTCACACTGAGGTTCTCACAGTTGCCTAATCTGGTTGGACAGGCCACTGCCAGGGGCTCCTGCCACCAACATGAATTGTCTGCGGGAAAGTCAGCTAGGATGAGTCTTAAACAATTTGTGATCTTAGAAGTATACACTGTGGTGTAGGGGTTGCAGTGGTGAGCAGAACATCATAGGTATTACCACAGGCAGTTGGTATGCTATGTGCTGCACAATGGCAGGATTGACCCAGTGCAACAATCAGACAGCCTTGCTAGCACTTTTGGTGCATTGTGGATCAATCAGTCCAGACTGTGTGTACCTGTGCACCAAAAATCGAAGTGGTGGCCTTCCCCGGGCCACCTGAAGAGCCAAGGCCAGCGCCCAGGCCAGGCTCTGCCCTCAAGCAACACTGTATGCACAGCGCATGAATGTACTCATGTGGTGCTGCACAAAACAGTTGTTGTGGCAGTAGGGGACTTCTGGGACACTTAACCAGATGTTTGAAATCTTCTCCCTTCATATTCTGTTCTGTCGGGATCTCCGATTTGCGCATTGTAGCCTGTCAAAACAGACTGAAAAACAAGAGACTGCAAATATATAGATTTAAAAACATGACATGCCAAGATGCGTACCCAACTTCAACATGTCACAACAAAATGTTTAACATGCACTTTGGTATGCCAAGTTGAAGATTTTCCTTTGCAGACATTGCAAAGTGAAAACAATTTGCCAGAATAAACTTCCACAGATGTAGGTTTTGCAGAACTCTTGCCCCAAAACCTCAAAAAATCGCTTTTAGCAAGACTATTATCCTGCTAAAATGTTATTGTTTGAACCAATGTTTTTCTAGAATCTTTTATCCACGGGTGGTATTTTACGAAGGTGACAAGCTGCAGAACGATGCAAACTTTACCATTGAAACTGTAATTTTGTGCTTGAACCTAATTTAGACTAGTAAATTAACTCTGTCCTGAAATAGGTTGTAGTTTATATATTTAAGTGTATATGGCCTTCATGTTAATTGCTGAGTTTTATAAGTTTGCATACTGTAGGCACATGTAAGGATGGAATTTTCATGTTTTTCTTCAACTGTATTTTCTCCTGCAGTAAAAATGTGCCCCCTCCTACACGCACTGTGACGGTGGGATATTTGTGTGCACTTTAGCACACTTGCACCTTGGTCATTCAAACGTAAGTTAGATGTGCAGGGAAGTATGGGATTTCCATTTCAAGACTGATTTTCCCTTATTTGAAGTGCTTTTCCTTAGCTACCCCTCTGCCGATGTTTATTGGTCTAAATGTAATAAATCAATAAATCTGATTCAGTTAGAAATTTGGAAATCTCCACCCACAGGTTTAATAGCTCGCATACTTGCATATTTATACATTTCAGAAATTCGAGAAGGTTTCCGAAAGTACTCCTAGAAGCGAACGACTTTCACGGGTTTTTAGGAGTACTACTGGAAGCTTTTTGTGAATTTCTGAAGGCATCTCGGATAAGCCAGTTTTACGCGCACAGTTGGGCATAGTGAACAATTTGTATGCAAAAAGGCTTTGCATTTGTGTACTTGCAATTGCAGCAGACAAAAATGCAGCAAATGATGGGAAAGGTGCTCATTGAGGCCAGTGTTGTGAGGTTTGCCAAGCTCTCTACACACACTATGGTGAACCGCCACTTGCTTTCTTTCCTTTCATTGAACAGGGTTCTCACCTTCTCCATCACAACCCTTTATTGTCTCCTAATGTGAATGGTTAAAGTGCACACCTGCTTCTGCGTATTGTCATGAAGATGGTTGAGATCAAAACACAGAGGATATGGAATTACTGCATAGCAACAGCTTGGCATGACTGTTAAAACCTATGGTTGTCAGTTATTTTGGAAGCAAATATTTCTGTTCATGGGGTAGGTACTCAATTGAGATACTGGCCTGGAACAAGAACAAATGCTCTTTCACATTAAGGTTTTGTGTGAGAGAGCTCCTTTCAAGAGATTGCTCTAGAGTCTAGACTGAAGCATCATAGCAACTTAGAGGAAAATTCTCTTGTTTCTTGTCAAATGAGAAAAGGATATGGATGCTGGTTTGGTGTATATAATTTATCGTGAATCCAGCCCTCTGTCTGAAGTGCCAACGATCCAGTAGTTTCCTGGGATACACAAAAAAGGCAGAGATGGCATAGACACCTCTTTCAAATGGCCTCTTTCAATTGCCCATTCTTCTGAGCTTTGAAAAATGTTACTAATTGTTTTAAAGATATATATCACCGAATAACAAACATAGGAGTTGAAAATAGTGGTGCTCATTGAGGTCAGTGTTGTGATGTCTGCCAAGCTCTCTACACACACTATAGTGAATCTCCACTCGCTTTCTTTCCTTTCATTGAACAAGGTTCTCACCTTCTCCATCACAACCCTTTATTGTCTCCTAAAGTGCACACCTGCTTCTGCTTATTGTCATGAAGATGGCTGTCTCAGCCCTGCCAGGTACCACGCATCAAGCATTAGACTAACGCATTTTAGTGTGGTGGTCCGCATCAGAGCACTAAAATGCAAAGTCACGCATTTGTGCCTCCTTGACCCCACTGGCACTGACTCAGGGCACCGGCAGATAGAGACAAGCGGGACGGGAAGCGCTGCTCAAGCACTCATGGGCAAGCAGCTGCTCCGGCAGAGTGTCAGACTGAACTTCTGTACACACTCACTGCGCAAAGTACGTTTTCAAGAATGCCGGGTCAGGAGTGTGGGTCGGCCTGGCCTGAGATTGCTGCAGCATTCATTATTATCACAGCTCCTGCTGAGACTCAGACCAGGCCGGCCACAAAGGCGTCATGTGAGTGCAACAAACAGTTTAGTGCGTGTCCATTTGCCGACACTGCCTCTTTGAGTGCCTGCAGTGGAGTAATATTGGTGCCTCATTATGCGAGCGTGACAGCATTCTTCATTATCATTGGCCGGTGAGAGGGGACCGCACCGTCATCGCAGAGGCTGCTTATACATCAGCATTCAATTTTAAGGATTGGTGGTTAGCAAAGTGCGACTTTAGGGACAGGTGCAGTCACAGCCACGTCCAAGAGGACCATTGAATAAAAAACAAACTGTATGTTTGTACTTTACTTCCTGGAGACGTGCTTCTACCATGTGCACGCTAGGAGAGCGCATCAGATCCAGGGCCTCACAGCTCTCTTTTAAAGCCTGCTTCGCAAGTTCACCTTCGTTGTTCTGGCTGGAGCTAATAAGCCTATCTCACCATACGCACGAGACAGGGCTCAGTATCAGAAAAGCAATTGAGAGCTAACTCCTACTGCAGAAGCTCGCACTGTTCCTGGAACCGAGTTCCTGTGGAGCTTGATAAAATGTTGGACACTTGCACTTTAGTTAACACCTAATGTCTTGCCTGGCATTGTGGCCTGCAGCACTTTGCATGCTAACAAAACGGCAAGCCCCAAAGTGCAATGTGCTACTGGCTTAAAAGTGCCTCTCAGTCTTTTTCTCTCTTTTATCCCCCCCTCTTTCAGTCTTCCTCTGCCCTCTCTCTGCCTCTCTCTTTCTACCCCCCTCCCCCGCCCTGCTCTTTCACCTGCCTGCCATTGTTCCACACTCCAAAAGTACTAGTGTTTTGAATGGTTGCTCAGGTGATGTCAGGCCCCGTTGTATTGAAAGAATGTGATTTAGGCACACTCATTTCCTAGCGTTTCATAATTTACCTCTTATTCAAAACTTCTCTCATCTTCCTGAAATGAAGAGATGGACGCCGGTAAATGAAGAGGAGACGTCTTCAGGTAATCTTGAAAATGCTTTATTAGCAAAGACAGCTGACACCACTGGAGTGCATCCTTCCTCGTCGAAGTACGAACACTAATGACAGTTATTGTCATTCGTGCTTCAAAGAGGAGTTGGTATGCACGAGGATGCAGAATTAAAAGTATACATGTTTATCAGTGTAACCGTGTACTATGCTCATGCAGTAGAACAAGTGCGCATGCTGAAACAATAAGAAATACTAGCACAGGAAAATAGAACATGCACGAGAACATGCGCATGCATAAACAGTATTCAGCATGTGCATGAATGAACAGGATTCAACCTATTACAGCACCCTCCCCCTATTAAAGAAAAGAAAAGCAACATATGTACAATGAAACAGAAATGATCCATGACGTGAAGTTGGTGGTCTAGGTCATATAGAAATCCTTAAACTTGGAGGGAAAGGAACAATTGCGAGAGGGTCTCGAAGTGACAACAGAGGGTATCGAATTGAAACCAGCTAGGTGACATAAAGATGTGGATGGAGACCCTGGGGTGGATGAGTGGGAAATTGAAACCTGTGAATCAATTTCATTGGTTGTGAGAGATTGATCAAACGACGGATCTTTAGAAAAATGTGAGAGATCATCATGTAGATCAGTTCTCTTGTTGGCTAAAATTTTAGAGGCTTGATCAGGGGTTAACTTGACTATCATTCTTTTGTTCCACCAGCCTTTAGAGCCCAAAAACAGAGAACCCTTGGCAAGCTTGAGAATTTGTACAGGAAGTGAAAATTTGGAAAGGCCCTTTTTTACCTTGTTGGGAGACTTCACCATGACCCAATCACCAACTTGAAAATCATGTGCAGTGTTGCAACTTTTTGTGTCAAACCTTTTTTTTTTTATAAGCTGTTGAGCAGCAACATTCTTAAGCATATTTTGTTTATCCTTGCAAACTAGGCATGAATTATCCTCCTTTCTTAAGGTTTCAGCCAAGCAGGACAGAGAGTACCATTGGGATCTCTTCTTGAGGAGTCTGAAAGGAGAAACACCTGTGGAAGAGTGGGGTGTGGTAAGGTACGACCAGATCTTTTTCTTGAGAAAAATATCTACAGGAGAATTAGATGCCAAAGCGGACTGAATACCCTCCTTTATGAATCTATTCATCCGTTCCACCAGACCATTTGAGGAGGGAGAATATAATGCCACCCTTAAATGTTTAATGTCATGAGCAGTAAGAAAATTATACATTGATATTGAAGTGAAATGAGAACCATTATCTGTGACCAGTTCTTTAGGAAAACCATCTGAAAGGAACACACTTGTAAGAAAACTGATCACAGATGAGGTGTTGGGAGAGGAGCAAAATTCAAACTCTACCCATTTAGAGAAATAATCAATTAACACAATAATGTATTTCTTATCACTAGACAAAACTTCAAAAGGTCATGCAAAGTCGAGAGCTACTTTGGTCCATGCTCCCTCTGGAACAGGCACATTATGTAAAGGAGTTTTCATGGTTTTCCAATGTTTATCAGACAAAAGACAAGTTTGGCACAAATGTATCCAATTTGAAACCTCTTTTCCATGCCAGGCCACCAAAAATGTTCCTTCAATCTTCTAGAAGTGGCACCCACACCTAGATGCCCCTCATGTGCTATATTAAAAATTTTAAAACGCAGAGAGGCGGGAGGCACAGCAAGATCACCTCGCCTGAGTAAACCTTCAACCACAGAAAGTTTCTCATTAACTTGGGCAAAGGATTTTAAAGGAGCAGGTAATGAGCATTCCTTTGGCCAGCCAGAAACACTCATATTCTTGACTGCCAAGAGAACCGTGTCTTCTTCTGAAGCTTTGAGCCAGTCTTCTTGAGTAATACAAAACATGTCTCCAATAAGATCCTCAATGGACGCCACAACGCATTCAACATCATCAAACCTGGAGGAAGATGAATCATCTTCCAATGGCAGTCTACATAGGCAATCAGCCCTGACGTTGCGTCCACCAGGAATGTACTTTATGAGAATATTGTGCTCCTGTAAACGTGAAAGTATGCGGACAAGTCTTGCAGATGCTTTCCCCGTGCCATTACCATTTAGTAAGTGGATTAATGGTTTATGATCTGAGCAAATTTCAAAATAGGTGCCCCAAATGAATGTTCTGAATTTCTCTACCGCCCATGAGCAGGCTAGGGCCTCTCTTTCGATGGTACTATAGTTGCTCTCAGCAGTTGTCAAAGACCTGGATGAGAAACCAATGGTGTTTTCCCTCCCATTGATCCATTGGCAAAGGACTGCTCCTAGCCCATGCTGACTTGCGTCTACTGAAATGGTGCATTTATGACCAGGTGAAAAGGCAGCAAGTGCAGGAGCCTCAAGGATAGGTTTTTTAACTAGGTCAAAAGCCTGCTGTGCTTCCTGATTCCACACAAAACTTGCATTTTTCTTGAGTAGCATACGTAGTGGTTGAACAACCTGTGCATAACTTGAAATAAACCTGGAATAGTATTCGGTCATACCCAAAAATGATCTAAGTAAGTCTTTATTCTTGGGTGTTGTAACTTGAGATATGGCCTGCGTGAGTGAAAATTTGGGGGTAATTCCAGAAGCTGAAATTGTGTGACCTAAGTATTCAAGTGAATTAACCATGAACTTACATTTCTCAGTACCCAATGTGACTCCAAACTCTCTAAATTTGTTAAGAACTTTTCTCAGTGTGATTAAGTGATCTGACTTATTTTTTTAAAAGATTAACACATCATCTTGATATGCCTGTACTGAATCAATGCCTTCCAAAATGTGATCCATAAATCTTTGAAAAACGCTAGCCGCGGAGGCTAAACCAAAAGGTAACCTTAAATATTTATACGCCCCAAATGGGGTGACAAATGTGGTTAGATCAGTAGAGGAGTCAGAGAGTGGAATTTGATGGTACGCTGATCGCAGATCTAAAATGGTGAAACAAGTGGCACCAGTGATATTGGACAATAAATCTTGGATCCTGCGTAAGGAGTGACAATCTACTATAATATTTTTGTTGAGTGAACGCAGGTCAGCACACAAACGAATAGAATGATCTTTCTTCCTAACTATTACTATGGGACTGACCCACTCAGATGAGTCAGTAGGTTTGATGATATCTTCAGTAACTAATTTGTCCAACAAAATCTTAAGATCATCTCTAACACTCAAAGGAATGGCCCTAGCTTTGTGAATGATGGGAATTGCATTGGCTTTCAATTTGATAACATGTTCAACTCTGGAAATTTTTCCTATTTTGGAAGTAAAAACATCAGGAAATTCAGAGATGATTTTAGAAGAGACATCCGGAAAGTCAAGAACACTTTTAGTAAATTCATTCTCTGAAAATTGTGAGATGGAGGAAACACAAACATCATTATTAATTTGAACAGGGTTATCAGAGCCAGGCACCAACTTGAGACCCATTGTGGCCAAATCCTGCCATCCTACGATATTCTTCCCTTTGGGAGCAACATAAACTTTTGTTACAATTTTACGTCCTAGACATGTTATAGATTCAAGAAAATAACCTAGCATATCAATGATATGATCACCATAGGCCTTGGGGATGATGTCTAAAGTCTCTAAGGATTTGTGAGATGACCAATGTTCTTTAAATAGGATATCTGAGACAATGGTGACAGGTGCTCCAGAATCTGCCATCATGTCAAGAACATGATCACCCACAGTAACCTCACAGAAAGGATCTTTGACTCTGAGTAGAAGGTGTTAAAGAGTGAGAGTCAATAGAAAGCATGAGTCTCTCTACATCATTAGACAATGATAGATTTGAATCAGAAGTAGAATTGTTTAACTGATCAGTAGTTTGAAGACTGCTAACCCTAATCACTTTCTTGCTTCTACAAACCGTTTGAAAATGACCTATTTTGTTACAATTAGTACATTTTTTGCCTAAAGCAGTACAAACAGGACTATCTCCAAGATGAGATCTGGAACCGCACCTGTAACAAAATGAATTAGTTTTGTTTTGTTTGTTTTGAAAAGGTTTCGGAAACTTAGGCCTGTAAGAAACAGTATTAACTGTTGAATCAGGTTGTATGACATTAACAGAAGCAACATTTTCATTAGCAATGCATTTGGAAGTAATAATGGATCTTTCTATTCCCTTTACCATATCAATAACTTCCGCCAAAGAGGGATCCCTGCATCTAAGTATGCGCTCTTGAATTTTCTTGTGATAACAACTGTAAACAAACTGGTCTCTGAGATGATAATCTAATGCGGCCCCAAAGTTGCAATTTGCAGCCAAGTTTCTTAATGCTGAAATGAAATCCTCAATTGACTCATCCGAGTTCTGCTTTCTTTTCATGAAATTAAATCTTTCTAACATTACACTTGGTTGCTCTAGAAATTTTTTGTTCAATCTCTGTACAGCGTCAGAATAGACATTCCAGCCATCCCCTTCACCAGGTGGAGGTAGAGAAACAGGAAGATTGTCAAAGATTTCACGTCCTGCGCTGCCAAGATAATTGAAAAGAATTGCTAATTTGCGTTTAGGTGAATAATTCTCAGCATCAATTGCTACTAAATAATTTTCAAACGAGCGGAACCAAAGTTTCCAACTTTCTCTTGGTTTACCTGGTTTGGGAAGGAAATGTTCTAACTGGAATAGTTGTTGAGAGGAAGCCATTTAGCAAAGAAATAACATTTTCCTGTTATAAATAAGTAAAACAGTACCTTGTATGAAGAAAATAGAAGCTGGAAGTGCTTCGATCAATAGACACGTAAAAGTAACAGCTGAACATCCGTTGAAGTGAATTTGTATAAATAAACGTCGTTGCACGCGTGGTGAGCGTGTTTAAATTGAATGTAGATAAACCCCAAACCAAAATGGCCACTGCACGTCAAACTCCGTGATGACGTAATGCTTAGCGGGTCTCCGAGGTTTTGGTAGGGACTCCGGGTGGAGGAACAGGAAGAAATTGAAGCAAGCGGGGCCTGTTGCCGTCAAATCAGGTGCCGAATAACACAGGAAGCGAAAGCAGTGGGCGGGGTCCGTTGTCTTCAAAGCAAAGTCGAAGAACAACGCCGCAGATCAGGAGCTGGAGAGTTTAGCCATCGAACGATGCAGGCAGCAAAAGAGGCACAAATTTGGTGGTGAAAGCTTGAAAAACTCGTCGCCAGATGAAATGAAGAGATGGACGTCGGTAAATGAAGAGGAGACGTCTTCAGGTAATCTTGAAAATGCTTTATTAGCAAAGACAGCTGACACCACTGGAGTGCATCCTTCCTCGTCGAAGTACGAACACTAATGACAGTTATTGTCATTCGTGCTTCAAAGAGGAGTTGGTATGCACGAGGATGCAGAATTAAAAGTATACATGTTTATCAGTGTAACCGTGTACTATGCGCATGCAGTAGAACAAGTGCGCATGCTGAAACAATAAGAAATACTAGCACAGGAAAATAGAACATGCACGAGAACATGCGCATGCATAAACAGTATTCAGCATGCGCATGAATGAACAGGATTCAACCTATCACACTTCCATGAACGGAGCTATCATTTCTGACAAACAGACAGCAGGATTGGTTTCAGCGGTCCGTAGGGAGACGGGTGTGAATTTGTGCCAGCGACGGCCCGCGGTGTTATAAGGAAGCTGGTCCGGGACTTCAACAGCCCTGATAAACACTTTTTTCCTTAGCAAAGTACCTCTCATCCGACATGCTTTTCACAATGTATTCTTCCCAATCTGTAGTGCCTCGTAAGGGGTTTGTAGATGTGAAAATTTTCCAAGGTCTCCATCCTAGAACTGTGCATTTTCATGTTACAAAGCTCGATGTGGACGAAGCAACAAATAGCCAGAGAGCCCAGTGCCGCGGAGGGCTGGACAGCGCGCTCCGGAGTCGGTCCATAATAAATTTGTGACTAGTAATTATCATAATTTATTAGCAGGTTGAGGCAGCTGAGATCCGCGTGCTGGGGCCTCTCTCACATGCTGTTTCAGTTTGGTTTCAGTCGGGTCCCAAGGTGGAGAGCCTGTGTGTCATGTAGGTTAGTGCCCTTCCATTTCTGGTGCTTTGCAGCAGTTCTAAGATCTTAGAGTTTCTCATTGCTCAAATGGCTGTAATTTCTCATATTTTTATGTTTCCCTTGTCTTCATTGCTTGATTTTTGCTCAAGAGAAAGTGTCACTCATAGTCGTTGAATGTCACTCATAATTACACTGAAATTATGAAAATGTCACACATAAGCAATCTGAACCCTTGGCAGCTATGCTGTCTCTACCAAAAACTGTGCCGTTCTCAAACTACTACCACAAGCTATACATCATTTATCACCAGATTACCGTTGTGGATCGTCTACCCCTGCCCCCTCCAAATACAACCTAAGATCCAGCAATCAAATTCTCCTCTCTCCAAAACCTCCATGTGCCACACCTATAAATTCCACTCTTCCTACATCCTGGAAGGACCCCTCCACTGGAATTCACTTCCTCCAGTGATTCGGGCATGCTTATCCCTCCAGTACTTGAAAGCAGCTTCGAAGAGTCCTTTCCTAAAAGGAAAAGAGTTATCCCTGTTTAATGTTGCCTTCAGTTATTGTAAATCTGTAAATTTCAGCTTATTATAGTATCTTTAGACATTGTCCGCAATCTTGATCCCCTTTCCTGCTGCTCACCTTTTCGGTTCATGTCAACATCTGCATTTGTCCCATGTTCAGCCAATATTCTTATGTGCACCATTTCAGATCGAAATACTCCGCCACCAAATAAATAAATGAATAAATAGGTTTGCTGCCCTTTCTGCCATGTTCTAGGAAAAGGTGGCAATGCAAAGATTTGAGGGTTGTGGAAGAACAGTACCTGATGCTAGGAAGTAGCCCACTGCAGTTCGGACAAGAATCGAACAAGACAGACAGTTCACACTGGACACATATATGATGAGACTATGGGCTGTTGCATAGTGAACCCTAACCGTATGAGGAGGGGTAATGACCCAAAGGTCCTCAGCAAGGATCTCCATAATTTTATGCATACCATTCTCGGCTAATCTACACAAAAATATTCAGCAAAATGTACCTGCCCTAGCATTGCACTTGAATTTACACTACACATTTGGAGCAAGCAGATATCAGAATGGTATTCATTCAAAATGTAACTAATTACATTTGCACACAATGTAGTAGCCAAGAAAATGGGCAGTTTCTATGCTGAATAGTGAGGCACCTAAAGTGCAGACTTATAGTTGTGAATGAGGAGCGAATTACAGATTCACAGCTGATATTTCACACAGACATCATGGCTCCATTTGTTTGAATCACCGGTAACAACTTTTCATGACACTTTTCACACCACCACCGTCATTGCACCATTATCAGAATCCGGCCCCAATTCCTCCTTTACACAAATGGGTCAGTTTCCCTTTTGATCAGTTTTTTATGACCAAATGCCGAGGACTAAAAATGTCTTAACTCAATTTCTGCAGTTTCCACAGTTGTGCAATTACAAAACATTGCAAGTGTAAATCTTAAGTGTAATTTAGTACCGAATCTCATCTGTCACATGTTGGCCTCCAAAAACTTTCATGAAGATATGTCTGTCCAAATAAAGTTATATTATTGGAATGCCCTGGATTATACAGTAAAAAGCTCCTGTAGGACTTTGTATTTAAACATGAAGAATAAAATAAAAACACATATTTTTGAAACTGCAATAAAGAGAAAACGAGACAAAAATTGTACTTCTTTTTAAGTCTGTCTGGACAGCTCAGCTGTCAGTTACCTATTGTTACCAATTCTTTAAAATATACATAGATTGGGCTCCAGCTCCTCCCAGAAGAGTATTCCCTCTCACCCAGTGCAACTGGTTGTGGGTGTATAATTCTGCCTGCTATACAGTAGTTGCAGCGAAACACATTGTGCCTGATTACAAGTAAAAGTGCTATTTATCGCACCTGGTAAATAACGATACCCTGTTTGTTATTTATCGGGTGCAATAAATAGCACCTATTACGAGCTATTGGGGAATGACACGCAGATTTTGGTGTTTAACACACCAAAATCCGCAAGGTACATTAAATACTTGCACATTTTCCCTGTTAAATTTCAGGAGGTTTGACCTGCCAAAATTAACGAATGTTGGGTTATTTAATGCATCCGATAATTATCGGATGCGTTTAAATAAAACCAAACTCGTAATTTGTCCCGTGCATAAACAGGGGTTAACGCACAGGACGTCATTAACCGCCCAACTTCTAATCAGGGCCCTTGAGGACTATTCTATATTACAAAACTAAATTGAATCATTACACATTAAATTTGCAGGAAGCATTGTTTTTTTTCCCTTTTTTTTGCAACATGCTTTATTTAGATATTTTAGATAGAAATTGAAGCTTGACCTTTGGGCTTTGCCAATGTTTGTTTTAAATCTGGCAGAAAAAGCCTTGTAATGCTTGTGATTTTTTCACTTAAAAAAAGGACTCTTTTTCTTTTTTTTCGGCTAGGCACCTTGCACGTCCACTCATATACCAAATCCTGGTCCATGGGTCATGGTAGGAGAGATGGATTGCGTGATTGCTCCCTAGGCGGCCAAGAAATTTTGATGCACTTTTTGCTACTCTGCAATAATTCTTTGGCTCTTCACAGAACTTATCTTCGTCCCTTGTTTCTAAAATGTAGCACGAGGAGCTGTAAGGATGCTCTCCTACTGTGCTACAGAACTGACCAACCGGCGATCTACCAGTCAGTTGCCTCACATATATACATTGCCTGGAATAAAAGACGACCATTCATAAGAAAGGCAAAAGAGAGTGTTACTTCTTAGATATGTAAGCAAGGAGCTCGGACATTTTTATTAGCTTTTACAGTCCTATGTATCTTTTTACATTTACAGTTGGACAATGGGATTAATTTTTATAAACTGCTGCTATTGACTTAATTATATTTGCATATTGCTGGATTGGGAATGTTTTTTTGAGATCGTATGTACTCCTTTATTCTACTTGTTGTACAGATATGTAACTTCCATCAATTTTTTTTGTATGTATTTTGCACAGTT
Organism: Calotriton arnoldi; assembly: GCA_963921515.1. Classification (NCBI taxonomy): domain Eukaryota; kingdom Metazoa; phylum Chordata; class Amphibia; order Caudata; family Salamandridae; genus Calotriton; species Calotriton arnoldi. The sequence goes on from CAWUFW010000324.1 coordinate 471,799, forward strand.
GCACTTTTGTGTATAATTTTTAGTAATAACTGGCCTGTTTTATAGCTTTCATGTCGATTTATTTATGAAGTACTTGTTAGTAGTAATTGTTACCTATACAACACTGGCACTGCACGCAGCACTTCATCTTGCCTCAAAAGACTTTTAAATAACTCTACCCTTGCTGAGCTACATCTTGAGGGTGCTGTATTCTCAAGTTTGTTAGGCTAATAGTTCTAGTTGTCCTTTGGCAATTGTATCACGCACTTTATTTAGATTTTATACTATTTATCTGGCTTATGAAAGCATGATATAATAGTAATGATTGTCCATTATTTTTGTTTGTCCCTGGGAGTGTTTTTTACTTACAATTTTCTATGTCATCGGGGAATGAGATAAAGTGACAACAAATCCAGGTTTTTTTTATTTGTATTTAATATTGTGCGTTTTTATTGTATGGCTTTTTTGTAAACCTGATCCAATAAACTTGACTTGACTTGTGGATACTGTGTTAAGTGCTGCGCTCACTTAATAAAATACGGGGCCGGTATATTAAAATATTTGCCATGGTCGCTTTTAGTTTCCAGCCTTGCTTGTAGGCATTTATGATCCATTCCTTTCTAGAACATGTTCCTTTAGCCTAGAGGCCTCCACTTCTGGTTTTATATTTCTGCCTGACATTGAAAAGAGGTCTCTGAGAATGGACCACACGCTCTTACGCTCTCGGCATGCTCAAGAATGGCCGCATTGTTTGAATGCTGCCATGGATACAGTGCAGTGTGCAGCAGACATAAGGACGCCTAGTTCTCAATTATCCCATGGGAATGTGTTTGCAAGCACTACTCGGAGTGAGCAGAATGTCTAAAAGAGGGGATATGTCGCTGTAACATAATTGGGTTTTATGGTCTGGCTTGATAGCGCAGATGTCTACAGACAATTATATGAGTATCACTGGAGAGTGGCTTTGGCTCCACCCACATGTTGGGAGCCAGGAATACATAATTTGATTGGGTAGAAGTTGTATGCGTCCTCAAAAAAAGTTCTTGCCCTCCACAAATATGTGATAATTTTTGTTTTTTTATCCAGCAGCCTGAGGTTGAATTTTCAGGGGCCCTTTTTTCTCAGGCAGCGTCACAGATCGGACGAGGGCAGCAGTGGCATAGCAAGGTCAGGTGGTACCCGGTGTGGAAAATTTCTTGTCACCCCACCCTCCCCCCCCACCCCCACATTGCCATATTGAATATTATTTTTTCCAAAAAGTGTTGAGCCCAATTTTTATTTTTATTTTAAAAACACATTTTTGCCATTTTGTCACCCCCCTCAGTGATGACACCCGGGGCGGCCCGCACCTACCGCACCCCCCTTCCTACGCCCCTGGAGGGCAGACATTAACCTGTATGGGTTTTTAGGTCTTACTGATAGCAAGCATTAGCAATGCCAATAGGTCTGGCTTATGAATGCACTATCTGTTGAAAGCAAACATGCCAATGCACATGAAAGGTGACCCCAAAAGGCATCAACTGCGGAACGGTTCCTGCAAAAAAAATACATCCTTGACAACTACACAAATTATCTGATACATAGTAGCCCTGTTGATGCCATCACTGCAGGATAAGGCGAAAGACCTACAGGCATGCCTTTTAAGTAATATGCATTGGCAAAGCCAATAGGTTGGTTTAATATGCCAAAACTTGCAGCCTTAGTACACTGCAGCGAGACACATGAGAGGGAGCCAGCAGGAATGTACCGAGAAGGATATAGTTGTAAAATAGTCCCTCATGCAGCTGAACAGAAGCACTCGAGTGGAGGTAGAAGTACCCACTCCAAAAACCAGAAGCATTAGGTAAGCGATTAATACTACCCTAGAGTCAAGACATGATTGACAACCCTCAAGTCAGTGGCTGAAAGAGGATGGTCAAAGAGAGCCAATGGTTGAAAGGAGTGGACACCAAAGTCCACTATGTGTATATTGTTAGCAAAATATCTGAAATTTTGCAAAAAACACCTGAACAATTGACAGCCAAAAATCAGGAGGACTGAGTTGGATAGAGCACGAGTTTCTTTGGCGTAATTTGTCTAGATGTCATACATTCCAACTGGAATTTTGGGGTGAATCTTTGATTCCCCCATGGATGCCCTCTTTCCCCCACCGGCCAGTAAGGATGAATCTTGGACTTCCCAAAATGGGTAGGACAGATATGTAGAGTAAGACAGTTATGGATGCACCATAAGGTTAGAGTAATAGTAGGGCTGTGGGTCTATTTTCCCGAATAGGGAGATTGTGAAGAGATGATTTTTTTAAGGACTTTTTGAAGAAAGCTACTTATGTTCATGTACACTCTTTTTGCAAAACCATTTTTGCAGATATGTGAACTGCAGCCCACATTCATAACATTCACAAAAAAACGCTTCCAATAGAGAGTAAACCGGCCTGTTTTTACTCTCATGGTCTGTTAGCTGGTTAATTCAGCATGAGGGTCTTCTGTGCCTTCACTATCTGTGCATCTACCCTTCATAGAATGCAAAACAGGAAAACCGTCATGGAGCATGGGCAGGTTTCATCTTGTTACAGTTGAAAGGGGGAAACGCACATAAAGTCGGATGGGTGGTCTTCATCTGTCTTGCCCGTTGCCCATCTTGCTGTATTTATAGGTTTAGATACAAAATGTTATCATGGCCTGAGACGAAATTGCATTGTATTGCAGCATTTATGTAGCTCTAACACCCCTATGTGGGCAACTGAAGCATTTGCCTACATGGGTGGTATGCTACACGTGTAAGGTGTGTGCTTGCAAGGATGTTGTCTCTGTTTTGATCCTAGGTGAGAAGTGTTTCCTTGTCATGCGTGATGACCACTGGGGTGCTGTTATCATGTTATGGGATGCATCGCGTAGCCGTTCGTTGGAAGTGTGAAAAAGAGAGATGCACGGTTTTATGTTTTTTAGTATTGTGGTAGCATTGAACTGCTCTGCAGGTCCCTTTATAGTATTTCATATGACATAGTCTGCTTAGCTGTCTACTGCACTGGGCTGTCCAATCAGAGATTTTGTATGTAGTTGTGGTCCTGAGCTGGCATGGTTGGTATTTTTATGATCACCCCCTATCAGAGTGTCTTTGTGAGAATGTAAATAAGTGGGCAGATTGTATAGCTTTTTGGGGCCTGCAGTGGCGGACTATATTAAAGTCCTCTGAAATGTCCAGCAAAATGTGACAGATCTCTGCAGCTGTTCCATGCCTGTTCATTTGGTGATCTCTAGTTCTTTGCTGTATAGTGCTGGTGTGGAACAACCCACATAGCAGTCATGTCTTATGTGAATTTAATAGGTATAAGTTATAAGTCGTTGCTGACTGCTGCGTATTATGGTTTTAGTACTTATTGTGGCTCATAGCTGTTCTATATTCAAGTATATAACTATATAATGCCATGACATACCATATTCCGGCCCTTCTTAGCTTTCCTGCTTGTTGAGTTGTTTGCAATTCGTGGGTTGAAAGGTGAGGGTTGTGCTTGAGGATGCAACTGTTTGAGCTCTGTTGCCAGGATGTTGGTGGTGCAGTTATCTGGGCAACAGCTAACTGTCTTCAGAAGTCTATACCCTGCTGGGTGCTTCAAATGTTGGCTGGTAGTGAGTTAAATGCAGACTTCGAGCCTAACCAATATTTAGTTTTAGTAAATGATGGAAGAGATGAGGCAGATTAAAGGATGCATGGAAATGTACCTCTTCCCAGTCTGTTTCATGAATAAATTAATGTTTGCGTATGTGATGTAATAAAAGTGTGAGAGCAAAGACAGCTGGAGATTCTGCAGGGTCTTTGATATTGCAGTATAAGAGGGAATGAGCATATAAGGCGGCCACAGAAATTGTTACAGCTAGACATCAAACGCACCTTTAGTGTCCTCACACTGACGGTTTACCTGATAGACAGTCATAGCTTTTGACAATTTCACAGCCATTGCTGTGTCCGAGTGTTTCTATATGTGACGTAATTATGGCGTGATGGCAGCGCCAGGCCTGGAGACCAAGTGCAGTCTATGCATCTGCAGTCGGCAGGGTTGTACAAGCCATGTCTGATTGGTGATTCTTATCCTTGAAAGGATAGTTACCTGCATGTCTCTATAGTCCACTTTTATTCCTCTATGGGAGTGAGTGTATATCTGGAGACTAAAAGTAGTATTGGTGTTGCAGCAGACAGTAAAGGAACGATTCGTAGTTTGAGTCCTCGAAATGGGAAATTGTGAGCAAATTGTGCATGAATTTACCAGTTCAGTGCTCCCAACTTGGCATCAGGGCCGGCTTTATAGCGCTGGTGGCACCCGGTGCGACAATCTTTGTTGGTGCACCTCCATCGCAGATTCCCTCGCCACCACCTTTTCACAGTGCCCCTCAAGTCTCCATAACCACTCTCTTTTAGATGCATTTAATTAGATATAAAGCGCCAGTCATACCAGTGTATGGTGTCAGAGCCTTTGCATCACACACACATTGCACAGAGACAATCTATCATACGTGTGTAAATCAGCGTATAGGACATGTTAGATAAGCCAGAGGACTAGAAAGTGTAGGAGTGACGTCATCCATACTGGTAAGCAGTATAGTTTAGGAGTGCTTGGTCTGGAGAAGCACCAACTCTGAATTGAAAATGGAACACCATAGTTGGGGGTTCTCTTTAATAATAAGAATTGATTTCTACCCAAATTAACCCTTTTTGCAACATTAATCTGTGCTCTAATCTATACTTTGTAGTGTGCATGCAGTTTTTTGATGACAGTTAATGATTCACTGTTCTATATTAGATTTTAACTAATAAAATGCAAGTAACAAAAGGATGTCTCTTAAAAAAGCAGTAACTCACAGACCTATTTACATTATATGCACTTTGTGATCTGCATGCTACACGTTCTTTGCAGCAGGCATATTAATCCTCTGTGCTATTTTATGATCAGTCAACACCTTAACTAGACAAAACTCCGATCACTCTCCAGGAAGAACATTAATCACCGGAGTTATCCTAACATTTTTATTGTTGCTTGGAAATTGCTGGAGGCAAGGCACGCGGCAGCAGGTGCTTTTAAAACCCAAATAAACTTGCAAACATGGCGCCCCCTGTCAGCACCGGGTGTGGTCGCACCGCCTTAGAACCGCCCTGCTTGGCATTTTACAGTGCGCCATCTCTTTCTTCTGCAGCAGATGAGGACGCAAACACCCACTTTGGGCGTTATATGCACCAGACTTGCAATCACATTTAAGTGCACCTGAAACGGGATTTGTGTGCACTTGTGATCAGGGCCTTAGCGAATTGAATGGTAGTGCACCATGCAGGAGAATGTGAGAGTTTGGTGGCTAAACAGAATTTTACAAAGAACAGCAACCATCATTTCATAGGCATATGCTTATGTTTAGATGATCTTCAGCAAACTGTCCTACATTGCCAACTACCTTTTGGATGAATAAGATGTGTCCCAGCAGCTTGAGCTGCCGGCTTTGGAACTGGGGAACTACGTTCGATTCCCAGCCTCGGCTTAACATACTCTTATTCTGGGCAAATCACTTAATCTCCCTGTGCGTTAAAACAACAACAACAAAAGTTCTTCTGGTTCTCTTTTAAAGCTCTCTAATACCCACTTCCAATTATGTGCTATAATAAACTGCAAAACAAAAAACAAAGGGCAGGCACCTGTCCCCACGTGTTTTGTACATAGATACACCCAGCTTACACCGCTCTTTAAATGCAGAGCCGGAGCCCTTCCTAGACTCACCTATACTTTACCCTGCTTTTTTGCTTTAGGGTTTCGCTTAATTATACAGTTTTATTACTGTTTTTTAAAATTATTATTCTGTGTTAATTATCTTCTTTTATTAAGTGCACTGACGCCTGAAATGGCCTGGTTCGCACTCGACAAAAATCTGAAAATAAATGAATTAATTAATAGGGCTTTAAACTATCAAATGTCAATCTGGAAGCTGCTCCTATGTCTTAAGAGGATGCGTTTTAAAAACAGGTGGCACTGCCAGTTCAATTAGATGCCTAACTTGCATTGGAGCAAAATGAACATGATGGATGGAATGCTGAACAAATCAAACATTCACCCCCAGTCCCAGGTCTGGGTTTAATCCATTGTTTTTTTGCTCACCACGTCACCCCAGCCATATGCAAATCAGTCTTGACCCTGCTCCCCATGGGAACAGTCCAGCCCGAATTGCCAGGCCAGGTCCTCACTGCACCGGAAACAAGCATCCTGGGGCCGGTTTCGAGGTATCACCCCTCAGAACATTGGTATTTTCTTGTCCTGACCATTTGGTGCCTGCTGCCTGTGTCCTGGCCTTTGAGGTGCGGGATGATAATGAGTGCAGGGTGTGAGGTTCAGGGTGAGCCTGGCTGCAGAGCTTTGTAGGGTGTAGTGTCTTCTGGTCAGATGAACATTGATTTCAGCATAGGGTGTGTTGCCGTTGTCTAGCATGCTGGCGATGAGGGCTCTGGTAATGGTTCTGCAAGTGTTGGTGGGGAGCCATTTGCAGATCTTCTTGAGCTTTAGGTTTTCACTTAATTATACAGTTTTATTACTGTTTTTTTTTATATAATATATATATATTTTTTTTAATTCTGTGTTAATTCTCCTTTTTTATTCAGTGCACTGACTCCTATAATGGCCTGGTTCGCACTCAACAAAAATCTGAAAATAAAGAAATTATTTAATAGGGCTTTAAACTATCAAAGGTCAATCTGGAAGCTGCTCTTATGTTTTTTAAGAGAACGTGTTTTAAAAACAGGTGGCACTGCCGGTTCAATTACATGCCTAAATTTAATTCCTGTTAAATTACGCGTATATACGCGCTTCCACACTGACACTCGCTGCATTCGGTCGTTAGTGCTAGCACTTAGCGACTGTGCTCCCGATGTGAGCACAGCTGCGTCACTCTGACCTTTTCCGCTGTCTATTTTTTAGACATGCGTTGATCAACTACACACGACACATGGCTGGATTCTTCCGCAGTGCACAGAGTTATTTCCTACATTCCGCCGGCTGGCCTAACCCACTGATTAATGATCTGATACTTGGTAATTTTTATGTTTGAGCCCACTATGGCCTCTGATGCTGTCTTTGTCCCTTGTTTAGATTCTTCCTGATTGATTCTATTACCTGTGCATACGGCTACTTTCAAAACGTGAACATATCCCTTGCCGATGCTATGTGGCTCATTCTTTCACTATTTGACCCATATGCCTAGTAAGTGCTTAATTTTGACAGGCTTTCTTGGGCTGAAGTAACATTGTCCTTGTTCTTAATGCTGACGTGCTTTTCATTAATTTTCAGCACGGTTTAAAAATTTCCAACACTTTTGAGACAACTCGTTTTTCAGACACAGGAGCCTATGGGCCCATCTATGTGATTTATTCCACTGACCCGTCTGCCGTGGAAACAAGGTGAACATTTATTGTCAATCCACGTATCGTACATATCAAATCTTATCTGTCACCTATAGTTAATTCGTTATTTTCACTTTCAATAACCCATAGGTGGCTCCTCCCGTCCTGATTAAGACCCCAATTTAATTTAACTCAATGTTCCTCCACATATCATTGGGGTCGAAATATTGACTGTCCCTTATTGTGTACCTGTACTCACATATAGATAACAGTAATTGGTTTACTCTATCTCTTCAATACTGTGTATCTTGATTCATTTGTAGCTAATAAGATGGCTGGACAGGTCTTTGTAAATAGAATGTCAATACTGTGTATTTCCCTTCTTCACTTTTTGAAACCCTCACATGAGCCCATTTCCAAGCACATTACTTTCACTTCCCCTTGGAGCACCTTTGTGCAATTGTATAGATTGTTTGCATTATGTCAATGCTGATATAAATATACTTGAATTTGAGATCTATTTGAATAATGTGTTTATTTTGGGTGATGTGATTAGAATGAATATTTTCCTTCCACTGTGACCAGCTTTTTTTGTACTGTAACTTTCATTGGAGGAAGCAGGGAGCAGAACAGGGCGCTCCTGGCTAGGCAAGTGGATATGAAATTGGCTGCATGAAGGTGACATGTCTTTTTTCGTGTATGCAGATGATACTCAACATCTCAAAAACATTGGGGAGCGAGACAGTAGGACTCCAAAAGACTCCCTGGGGTGTGGACCAGATTAGTTGTTGGATGAACACCAGCTGTCTTAAGCTGAACCAGTCCAAGGCAGTTGTTCTCCTTACACAAACTCCATACTTAAGATTGTGAGTTATGGACAGCTTCCAGTTGAGTTCCGCCCAAACCGACCTCGGCATCAGTAGTAAGAAACTTGCATATGCGGATTGATTCAGATCTATCATTCGATTCTCATGTTGCATCCGTTTCAGAAACATGCTTGTTCCATCTTAAAGTTCTGCACAATATTTTTCTTTTCTGTCGCTGATACACAAGATTGTAGTCTAATGCGTATATTTATTCTAGTAGAGATTACTGTATTATCATTTCAAAGCTGTCAAAGTATATACAAAATGCAACTTCTGAGGTCTTTAAGCTGTGAAAATTTGACCTGCAAACTTACCTCTCTTCATTGGTATTCTATTTGAAAGAGGATTATTTTTATGGGTCTCTGTATCATGCTAGGGAAAACCTCTTGGTTTAGCACAACATTTCACGCAAAAATCAGCCTAATCTCAAGCTTTGAGTTGCTTGAAAACTTTTTACAATTCCCAAGTTTACACAGGAAAGATGGGGAGGAAACTCTCTGGAATAGTTTCCCGCTGAGCCTAAGAAAGGAAGATGATCTCTCCAAAGTCGGGAAGCTTATAAAAACATAGCGGTTCTACCGGAAAGTCCCAGTCCGATTTCATAAGTTTCATCAGTGTCGTTTTCAGCTTCCGCAGCACAAAAAAACACAGTTTAGAGCGTACGTTTATTGCTTCCCAAATATTACGGACTATAATAGAGCACAGATACCATCAAATTGTAGAACAACTGAATAACAAGGGAAAATACATGGTAAAAAGACCTGAAATGTAAAGTGCTGTGATTTAGCCATTTTAAATACAATAATGCATTCAGGCAAAGGGCCTGATTACAGGTCGACCAGAGCGGTGTCCCCATGTCAGAAATTGCAATTCCTGGTCCCCACCGCTATGATATTCCCTCCTCCAGGACTGCCAGGTATGGGCACACAGGGTCTGATTGTACTAGGCAGAAATGGCGACCGGTAAAATGGAGCATAGGTCAGGCATTGGCTGGAGGCAATGGTGAAGCCTGGTGCCCTCCTGACTCCTTCTACAATACAGGGAGCATGGAACACTGCCCCCTACCTCCCATTAACATCCACTGGCTCTGGGAGCCTGTCCTCCCTCCCCCCCCCCGCCTATAGTGATTACTCTGCCCCCTTTCCCCCGTAGCCCCCAGTTGCTCCCATTTATTGCCATCTCCTTAGGGAAGGAGTGCGAGAATGCAGATGTTTCCATATAGGATGGATCAATATACTTGGGCTTCTTCTGTGAGGTGGATTCATACATGGTGTAACCTTCAGTCCAACCAATCAGAAACCCAAGGCGCCGTAGACAAAGGACCATCCAGAGAAAACTATACTCTGGTTCCTGACGGCTGAGGGCTTCTGATATTTTTTTTTCCCCCAAACTTCACAAAGGTCTATATAAAACTCCTTGGCAAGGTTTGCAAAGCACTGCGTTTTGCCACACTCAAAGGAAAATTGGGACATTTACAACAATTTATGTTGCACGTGACCGTGTCCTTATTTAACACTAATAAAATGGCTGTACATATGGTGTACTTTGCAGAAACCTAATCATTTCCTATACAATGGCACTGTGTAAGAAAACTCCGCAAAAGTTGAACTTGCATAGTAAATACTTATATAGTTTCCATCGTGGTTGTGTTCATTTAGAATGAAAATTACTTTGCTATATGCTAAAAATTATCTTGCAATGTAGAAAAAAATCTTTGCACTGACAAAGATAAACTAGGAAATTCCGAAAAACTTCACTGGTGAAACAAACTTTGCACACTCTTAGCTAACACACCATGAAAATCATACATAGAGCGGCCAGTGACCGACACCATGGTAATGAGGAAGCACAGGTAACGCGTAAACCTGGTGTAGCAGTTTGCAGCAAACGTGTAAACTGCTACGTGTGATTTTTATATGGAAAGGAGATTGGAAAGGTAACTCAAATCTTTATGTTCAATATGTTACTGACGATGGTAGTTACAGCCAACTGAGATAAGTCTGAACAGGTCCCATTAGAGTAGAAGGCTGGAGCGGAGTTGAAATGAACCTTCATCAGAAATTACCAGACAGACACTAATGTCTCAGCGGCTTGGGCAATAGTTCTCTGAGACCGATTTAGATCCCGAAAGGTGGAATGTACAATAAATGTCTATTGTTGATCTCTACAGGCTGCTAAAGCTGTCTCACAAGAACTTATATTATCTAACAGAGGGGGCAAAGGGTCACCCTCCCTTAGCCAATGCTTGTTGTGTCATTCACATATTGATCATTATTCATTGGCTGATTGCAACTGTCAGTCTTGATGTATGGCGTTTTTCCTTTTCACCAGCATACAACCATTTCATTGGAACATCAGTTATTTGAGGCATCATAGGGAGAGGTGTCTTTCTTCCTCCATTTTGATAGTGGGACCCTGAAGCCGGAACCCAGCAGGCCATGAAGCCTCCAGAGATGTAGGTGCCTGGCAAGTTCTGGTATACTTTTAGGTGCTGTTTTACCATCTAATGCCACCAGGCCTCCCCATCGCCCCGGAGGCCTGCACGTAATCTAACCCAGCTGTCTTAAAACAGCTGGGTTAGAGGTTTCAAATTGCGCATGTCTGGCTTTTTTTTACTAACTTCGTGCTTTCAAGTTGTTTTTTCCTACTTTTCTTTATAGTACTTGTACTTTTTTCCACATTTTAAAGGCAGCTTTGCTAGTTCTAACACTGGACAACCGAAACAGTTTTAATGCCTCATCGAGGTTAATTGGAATAAATAAATCGTAAATCCGGTATTTGTAAAGCGCTGGGGGCCGTCGTGGAAATTAAGTGAGCTATTGCCCAGAGTCACATGGTGCTGGGCTGAGCTGCCGCCGGAGCCAGGGATCGAACCGTGATCCCTGTGTTCCGAAGTCAGCTGCCCTGGCCGCTGCGCCACACCTCTCCACTAAATGGAAGTGGATAAATAATGCATTGCTGTGGATGGGCAGTCGGTGGATGCATGTGTGTGAGTGGTACATGGACAATTGCACAAGGGTGGTTGGGTGATTGGACACTTCGATGGACGGTATTGGGTATACATGGATGAATGTGGGTGTGGGTTGATGGAGTGAAAACGCATGGCTAGACAGATCTGTAGATGAATGATTTGCTTCAGGTGGATGGATAGCGCATTCGTTCATCCATGAACTCATTCTTCTGCCATTCATCCATTCAACCAGTCACTCATCCACAGAGGCACTAAGTCACTCATTCATTCAGATTTATTTAATTATTCTTGTAGACATTGTCTCATTCTTACATTAATCCACTTACCCCTGAACACAGCCACACAACGAAACTGTTCACTCAATGAAGAGCACTTATACGTATAAAAAGCTAGACTTGTTGTGTTTGTCAATGCTTGTTTTATAACATAGGAGTCGGTTTCAAAATGCATCCATTTTTTGCAGACTGGGTAATCGTGGCAGTGGAAGATAACGTGGGAGGGGAGCATAAGCCTTTCCCTGGTTGGCTGAGTCCCCCCATCTGCAAGATGGCGGGGACTGAGAGTTGTGCTTCACCTCGCCTCCCCTACCTGAGGGGTGGATTTGGCAGAGGTGGGCACACCTCTCTTCCTCACTTGTTTTTCCCGCCAGTTCTCCCACCCAAAGTGGGGGTCAGAACCAGTGGGGACCAGTTGCTGAAAGCAGCAAGTGGCCTGGGGAAGCTCACAAAGGCGGCAAGCCTTTGAAGCGTCCCCTTCGTGAACCCTGCCCATCCTGGGGGAGGAGGCTTGGCACCTCGTCCCAGGATGTGCATTGTTTCAGGCCCCCGAGAGCCGCAGGCTCTCGACCCAGGGGTCCAGAAACATGTCTGGTGGTGGCAGCTGAAAGCAGCCACTCAGCCTGGACACTAGTGGTAGGTCAGTTTTCAGGGAGCATCTCTAAGATGCCCTCTGTGTGCATTTTTTGTGGGTTTAATGTGCTGACTTCTCAGTTTTCAGTGCAGCCATTATGGTGCTGTGGAGTTCGTAATGACAAACTCCTAGCACCATATATTCTTAATGGCAGCACTGCACTTACAATGTCTAAGAATAGACTTGGACACTGTAGGGGTACAGGGCTCATGCTACCCTCACCACTGGTATAGGGCACCCAGCTAGCGGGGTGACTGATCTATGCCAGGGCAGTGGGTTCTAGGCATGGCACACAGGGATGTGTGCCATGTCGACTCTTCATTTTGTTTTGCACCAAGACATGCAGCCTGCAAAGGCAGTGTGTGAGTGTAATGGTACAGATCCTCTAAAGGTGGCACAATAAGTGCTGCAGCCTTTAGAGGCCTTCTCTGGTCACAGTGCCCTGGGTACCTGTGGTACCATTTACCAGGGGCTGACCTGTGGCCAGAGATGCCAATTGGGTACAGTTTTGGGGAAAGAACACAGGCCCTGGGAAACTGATTGGCAGGGACCCAGGGCACATCAAGTCAAAGTGCATCAGTAGTCTGGCAAAAAGTGGGGGGGGGTTACTGCAAAGAAACCCAGCTTCTCACACCCTCCTTCTGAATTCGGGTAAACTTGTATTTTCCAATGCTGTTGGGAGAAAGCGTGCACAACTCGAGTTCTGTAGCGCTTGAAAGCCACAGCAGGGGCCACCCACACTGCTGGAGCCGTGTGACACTTACGGAGCAGTGTTGGGAGAGAGTGCCCATTGCTAGGGCACTGTAACACAAACAAGAAGCCACCAGAAGAAAGCTCACAATGCTGGGGGCTTAATGCAAGACCACCCCTGCTGAAGAAAGCCGAAGACACTGGAAATCTACAGCACCAGTATCTAGGACACTCACTCACAGACCTCACACTTGCCTCATTCACACACAAACCACCCACAAACACCACTCAATTACAAACATGAATCCTAGCATTCACACACAACATTCTCAAACGGTTTCTTCTCACACAGTACTCGCAGGCACACAATATTTATCCCATTGCCATCTACACACAAGAACATACAACAAGTAGGCCAGTTGTGCTTGAAAAGTTCCCAATATTGGCTTTTTTTCAAAGTGACATTATGTGGTAGGGGACCTCAGCCCCCTCTTGCTCCTCAATGCTGTTTATTCAAGTTTTAAGTTTGTGTCATTTTAACAAAAATAACGGGGGTTGTTGTGTATTAAGAATATCATTTGTGCTCATTCATGTTCTGGTTCTTGGCCCACGTGTCACATTTTAGAAGTTTAAAAAAAATTATATCTTGTTATGGAAAACTGGTAAACGATTGAGGCATAGAAGATATTTTGCAAGTAAACGACTTTGTTTATGTAAGAGAAAAAAATTCAGGCGTTGTGCACAAAGGGGTTTCCATCTAACCGCTAGCTCGGTTACTGCAGAGTAAACATAAAAGATTTTAATAATCAAGTTATCCATAGACTTCAGCCGGTAGTCGAGACAGAATAGTCCTCCCAGCCAATGGCTTGTGTCTAATCCATCCGCTACAGCCGGTAGGCATGACAGAATGGTCCTCCCAGCCAATGGCGTTTTGTCTTGACTCATTGGCTATGGCCAGTAGTTGTGACAAAATAGTCCTCCCAGCCAATGGCTTGTGTCCTAATCCATTGGCTGTGACCAGTAATCGTGACGGAATAGTCCTCCCAGCCAATGGCTTGTGTCTACCATCATGCAGAACACGAGATCTCAAGTGGGGCCTGGGCTTCAGACACCTCCGCGTGCAGCTGTTTATTTAAAACTGTTCTGAGTGACAGCCACCTAAAGTCACACCCTAACTCCAACCAACCATACCTTCCTAGGCTTCTGTGGTACCACCGCACTAGACCAAGATACGTAAAGCTGAGCCCCTTCCTGCCAAGAAGTGGAGGCTACACATAGTCTGCAGGGAGTGTTTAATGCACATGAATTCAAATTTAAAAATAAATGGCTCCAGAGCGGCCTTCGGACTGGTTTAGAAAAAGTTAAAAGCATGTCTGGGAGGAGTACTTTGAAGCCGCCCTCACCTCATTCCGGCTGCTGAAAGGTGAAGCTAGTCGCAACCAACCGGTAACAGTCTCTTGGAGAGCAAGAGTTCATTAGCACTTGTCTCTGTGTTCCGAGTTCCTTCTCAGGCACGCCCTTGTTAACAATCCTCCCTGGTATGACAAAGCCACACCAACAGTACACACCACATGTACACACGGCAGGTTAGACTCACACGCTGAACACACCTCGCTTTCTTGCACTCTTACTATCCCTAACACCCCAGTCAGGTTCCAGGATGTCCTAACGTATATGTGTATATGAGCTGTAGTGAATTTCATTGGAGACTGTTGCCATTTTTGTTTGTCTGCCTCAAATCCCCAATGGTTTTATTCTATTTGGTGAGTCGATGAGCTCAGGTGTGCTAAGTAGATGTTTCGCAATGCAACGGTGGCAGCTGTAACCTCTGCGGCTGTGAAATAAGCCTTCACTGCAACACCCTGACCTGCCTTCAAATACGTCGCTACTCCAGATCCACCACAGGGCCAATCCCTGAATGAGCTCCTCCTAACAGTCATGTGAACAGTCCATTTGGCTGCCATCTCGAACTCTTTCATTAGAACACCTAAAGAAAGTTGATGGATTTCCCTAACACACAAGAATGAAATGCAGCCTGTGACTTAAGGATTCAAAGCGAAACAGATACATATACAGCATTTACGTGCACAGAGACGCTGGGAAGGAAAAAGGGGTAGGGTTGGGGGCTACAAGGTTATTCAGGTAGCAGAAAGTGGCCCAGGGAAAAAAGTCGAACTCCGCTGATCAACGATTATGCCTTGATTTAGATGCTTAAAATGGCTTGCTTAGGTCAATCTGTGGCTGGTATCCTGGTGTGAGGGGTGGAATGTGGAATGCGTGGTGACAAAGGTTCTGTGAGTGGTGTTGGATGGATTGTGGAATGTTGGATGGTCAGTTGGAGCGGAACCACTGGTGCAGCTGGAGCCTGAGGCGTGCCCATGGGCATTCTCTTGCACATGTTCTACTCTCGTGTCCTAAGTACATTGTGATGCGAAAGAGTTCAGATCGACAGATCACTTGTATGAATCTTGATTTCTCTCTGAGAGAAACGGAAATCGCCTAGGTGACTGAAAGGCTTTTAAGGGAATTACAAAAGCTGGAAATGTATTCATGTTTTTTATTTTTTATTATTTGATGCTATTGTAGTCACTATTTGTTATGATTGTTTATATGGACTGTACAGACTCATAAACTTGAATTGAATTGCAGAAGAACCTTGGAGGCTCTATGCATCCTTGGACTCTGAAGCGCACTTGCAAGTCCTCTTCAGGCCACGTGGGGCGCACTTTTTGTACTATCATTTCATTCGCTTAGTCCTTGAGCCGTCTCATTTTTCCCACAGACCTTAGGGGCCTGTCCTGTCTGCGCGTGTTCCTGGAAACTGGTAGATGCCACATTCATTCTTATTATTCCAAAGTATTTCTGTGAAATGGTCCTGTGCAATTTTAAAATATTTCCCATGCGGTGTGGTGTATTAAATGGTGGAACTCTGTGGTTTGGTATCAATCGTTCCATCAGAGGGTAAGCTTGGAACGTGCTATAGAACCAAAGCACCTACCCTTTGGCACTGCCCAAGTTTGAAACAATAGCAGCCCAATATTTGGGAAGGCATAGAAAACAACTTGCCACCCCAGTACAAAATCAGTGAGCGCACCTATGGTTACTTCACGATACATGTGACTTAACAGGGCTGACGAAGCATAAACATGGCTGGCTAGCCACTTCCAAGATTGCAGCAAAATTATCCATATTACACCAATGGAGAGGACAAACAACCCTACTAATTCAGAATGGCTGGCAGAACTCTCACAGATTGTGGTATGCGAACACGAAATGTATAAAATAGAAGACAGGTTAGATAAATTCACAGACCTATGGGGCCATACCTCAAATGATGACTCAACAAATCCAACATATATAGACCCGGAAAATAATGCCTGACCACATAGTAAAGAGACCAGTCGTCAGTGGCGGCTCCTCCGCTAAGGTGGAGGAGCGTCACCCCACTGAGCAATTCAAAAGGAAAAAATAAAATGACAACGCAACGTTTTTATCATTTTATTTAACCGTACTGGCTCAGTTGGTTGGGGGGTGGGGCGGGGCTGGGCTGTTTAGAGCTGGGGAGGAGTGGTAGGTACTTCCTAAGTGCGCATGATATTGTGGCCAATCATCTCGGGCCGGCGAAACAGTCATGCGCACTTTACATGTTCTCCACCCAGGCTGCATTACAGCCTGGGTGGAGAACATGCACAGCCTCCCAGCCTCTGTCTGAGCACTGAACCACGGCGCTCAGACCAATCATAACGCTGCTGTAAGGCAGCGTTGTGATTGGTCAGGGGAGTATGTGAGGCTGTGTGCATCCTGGTTCCTGCTGCCCGGGAGAAGAGAAGAGGACAGAAGAGAGGCAGTGGTCGACCATATCCAGATAAGAGGTTTTTAAAAAAAAATTCTCTCCCGTACCCCCACACCACCCCCGGCGCCTGCCAACCCCCTTTGGTAGCAGCTGCTACTGCCAGTCGTGAAATGGTGGGGGCAAAGTGAGATTGCAAATGGTGAGCAATTGGATACAGACTGAACCTTGGTGCTTAATTTGCAAACCTGTAAAGGAGGATTACGCATGGGGCAGGCAAGAAATAGAACTTTATATCCCCTACCTCTCTCCCCTTCCCACTTCCTCACTAGAAAAGTATGACTGCAAGACTTACAGGCTATAGTCCAGGTTTGAAGTGGGGTGGGTCCCTCCGGATTTCAGACCTGGAACTAATTAAAAACTGACTTCCTAAACACTGATTGTTAAAGCCATTAAGGTAATCCAGGTTAGTGTGGTTGCTCCTGTTTGCATTTCACATGGTTTTCTTAGTTTACTTCGCTAAGGCTATTTGTTTTTCCCAGGATGTTGTTTTTTCATGCAGTTTATTGATCTTGTATTGAGGGTATGGTGAAGTGGGAGTACTCGTAGATGTATCTGTGAGTTCAGGTTGTGGGTTGTGTCTTTATAACTGCCCACGATTGAGAGCTCTGGAATGGAGGCTGAAGACAGTGCTTGTCAGTGGGTCATAAAGACAAAGAAAATTATAGACTAGCCATCCAATCCTACAAATAATGATACACGATGAAAAGGTTTGCCACTATGCGGTTAAAATTGACTCAGCCAAAAATTACTCCAAGGAATTCTTTGCTACAGTTAAAAAACTGGCAAAACTTCCTGAAAATAGAAACAACATGGTCAGTCAACAACTGGTAAACAACCTGGCCTCCTTCTTTCAGGACAAGGTCAAAGGAGTCTACAACACCTTTTTAACCAGTACTAACTCAAACATACTGAATGATGAGAAAGATGAGGAAGAACGATTAACGCATCCTTGGTTAGCTAACACGCATGATGTTGATCTGCTTTAGGCTCTGGCCTCCGACACCCTGTACAGAAAAATCATAGAATCAGGGGTCGATGTCACGCATAACTCCTTAGGGAAGGAGCTACCCACCTTGCTCACCTCCTTTTCTTCCTTAACTACGGAACAAACTTTAAGGCTCTTTAACACCATCAGATTGGGTGCTCCAAGTGATCCTTGTCTCCCCCCCCCGAATAATGCAACTAGTGCCAGAGATTGCCACCACAGTCCTAACTTACATCTTTAATAAAATGGTCAGTATCTGACACTTTCCACTAGTATGGAAGAAAGCATCCACCCTACCATTAATTAAAAAAACAAAAAAACAATCTTGATCCTACAGTGCCTAATAATTACAGGTCGATATCACGACTTCCTTTTCAGGCTAAGATAGTGGAAAAAGCCATCAATTTAGAACTCGCGTCTTATATCAATGAAAACGACCTTTTGGATGCCTCCCAGGTCTGCTTCAGAAGTCACCATAGTACAAAATTAGCCTTGATCATGGCCTCTGAGGAAATTAGACAGATTCTGGATGTAGGAGGAAATGCTGCCCTGATTTTATTAGATATTTCCGCTGCATTTGATACTGTCAATCACTCCCTGCTTCTCTGGGCCGCCTAGCTTTGTTAGGTATTAGGGATAAAGCACTCTCTCTTCTTAAATAATTTCTATCTGAAAGAGAACAGTGTGTGGCCCTTGAAGGGATCAGCTCTCCCTTCTTCTCTTTGCCATGAGGTGTCCCACAGGGGTCAGCATTAAGCCCTACCTTATTTAATCTTTACGTGACACCTCTGGAGGCCCTGATAAAATCTTATGGTCTGGAACTGGTGTCATATGCAGACGGCATCCAAATTGTGTTGTCTGTTACCAGTGATCCAGAAGTAGTGGCCGCCAGATTTCATGACTACATTCTACATACAGGGAGATGGATGAGCAAAAACTGCTTAAAGCTAAATTCATCCCAAACTGAAGTTCTATTATTTGGAAGAAATCTGTCCTTGTGGTACCCAAAATGGTGGCCACAGAAGTTAGATACACTCCCCACTCCAGTTACCAAGGTGAGAAACCTTGGTATACTATTCGATAACAAACTGTCTTTCGAAGGCCATATTAATCATATTACCTCCACCTATTTTTCCACCCTGAAGATACTCAGGAAAGTCCTCCCCTTCATCTCCCTCGAACTGCAGAAAACAGTGGTGACAGCCCTCGTATCCTCCGAATTAGACTACTGCAATGCTCTGTTTCTGAATATACAGAAGAGATTCCTTAACAAGCTCCAGAGCATACAGAACGCGGCAGCTCGGCTACTGCTGGGCTTTCCAAAATACAAGTCTGTATCTCAGGCACCAGCCCAGCTGCATTCATTGGCTTCCTTTTAAGAACCGCATCGATTTCAAGGCCTTGTGTATTGTCTTCAAGTCCTTGCACAGCGCAGGTCCAGACAATTTCCAGAAACAAATCCTGCTATAAACTCCCAGCAGGCTTCTTCGTTCAGCTTCTGCAGTCAATCTTGTCATCCCCAGAATCAAGAGATCCATGTGGGTTGGCAGAAGTTTTGTGGTATGTACAGCTCGACTATGGAACTCTCTGCCCCTCCGTATCAAAAGTAACACTGGTTTGCTGACCTTCAGAAAATCTCTAAAGACATGGCTTTTAATCAGTAATGTGACCCTTCTTTAAAGTCCGATTTTCTTCTGTCTCAGCGCCTATACACCTTCGGGTATTAGAAGCGCTATATAAATCTTCATTTCATTTCATAAAGGTGTTCCGAATACATGCTCATTCAATCCTTGGCCCCGCAGCAGAGCGCACGAAGCTGTGGTAACGTGGCACTTGCAAATGTGAGTACATGTGAAAGTTTGAGAAGGAGGTACAAATCTACTGAAATATCAGCTGGGCGAAAGTAAAAGAATATGCAGTGCTCACAGGTGAGTGGGTGCCTGGTGTGCCTACGGGGATGTTGAGGTGAAGGAGATCTGTGCAGAAGGAGAGAATGAAAAGAGTGTGGAAGAAGAGAGATGAGGTGGAAAATAGGCAGATGGAGGATTTCAGGAAAATGTGGGGAGAAAAAGGGTGCAAGTGTTTCAGAGAGGCTGCAGATGAAAGTGGTGTGAAGGTGGAACAGGAGTGATTTTGAGAATTGAAATATTTTTGGTTTTAACTATACACAAAAATATAATTGTTACTCATTTATCTGCTACTGCCAACGAGCATTGACAAAGCCAAACGCCTTGGCTTGTTTTAGATGCATGCCCGTTATTGTGTGATATGTTTGGGTGCAGTAACAGAAAGATCAGAAAGAGGAACTCAAACACTAGACAGGTGGCATGCTGTCTGAAGCACTGGATTTTGGTTTCCAAGATTGAAACCATTCCCTTAATTACATGGCTATGCCTCTTGCAAAGGAGGCGTAGTAATGCTTTTTAGGCCGCTCCCCTTTTAGAGACTGCCCCCACCTTTTTTATCTCACTTAAAGCGCTGACTAGTGTTGTTACTTGCAAAGCTTGCCCCATTAGGCACCACAGATTGGTGAGATTCTTATGGCTCTGATCCCAAACTAGGATCATAACAACAATTCATCACCCGGTGCTTAATTTGACCCGATGGTTTCCGGTGCTCAACACTTAATTGTCAACACCCGCACTTATGAAACCCCCGCCACATGGTGCTGCTGTTAGTCCAAGTTTGTGATGAGCACGACAGTTGTTTAATAATTCAATATACATTAAAAATGACTAATGCCTGACACCGAAAGCTATAAGAATAGTTTGGGCGGCAGGTATTAGTCATGTTTAATATATATTAAAAGTCTGACTTGTCATACTTGTAGGAGTGTGAGATGGTTAGTAGTTTTCTTGGTACTGTCATTGGCAGGTGCAATGGGTGGTGCAAGCTACAATGGCCTTCTGACAAGGGCCCTGGCACTTATGTTTTCTACACATTAAAGCACTGCAACACCCTGAAGCAGAGCCTCAGCCGATTCGCTGGAGCGTATCTTTAGGGGTGGGGGGCGGGGGGACTTAATAAATGCATTCTCAGGTCTCTAGTCGGACCCAGTGTCTCCAAGTTGGATTTAGTCAGTGTCTGTGTCAGATTTTTCAAAATTACAGCGCACACAGCAAAGATGCCTGCCCCCTTGACAATGGAAGCATTCATTTTAAAAATTCCACAACCCTCCCACAAAGAACTGAGTAGGGCAAACAAATGGGGTCCTTAAGAGCCACGGATACCCATGGCTCTGTAACCAGCTAATATCTGGAAATGTTTTACATTTGTAACTATCCATTTAATCGTCACCAAGTGACATTGTTTACACTTATTTATTTTTTGCTCAGCTACTTGGATCTAGGCTAACAGACACAAAGGGCCCATTTCATAAATATATTTTCTGCCATAATCATACGTTTATGAAATAAAATACTTCCACTTACACCTGCCAGGAATTCAGCAAAGATTTACTGGCAGATGTAGACAGTTTTACTAGCTTCGATTTCCCCACGAATCCACATTTTTGTAATCCATATTTTTTTTTAAAGTGCAAACATATCACCCCTTAAAGTTTCAAGGCGCTGGGGGTCGTCGGGGAGATGAAGTGAGCTATTGCCCAGAGTCACATGGTGCTGATGAGCTAAGCTGCAGCCTGCGCTGGGGAGCACCACGCTCCGGAGTTAGTAGCTCTGGCCGCTGCGCCACACCCCTCCCTCATTACTCCCTCACTACAAGTGTGGAGAAATCCACAGTTGTAATTCCCACACAAAGGGTGGGAAGTCGTCCTTCCATGGCGTAGTTCGCCTCCTAAGTTTGGGAATGCTCACAAACTTTTAAATTTGTGGGCATTCCCACACTCCGATCTGAACATTTCCCACCCTGGAAATGGTCAGAAATTTGCTCCACTTAAAGATGGGAGGGATTTCTATTTCATGACAGAAAGGAAAACACATTATTCACAGGTTTGGTGGGGGAATAAGAGAAGGGCTTTCTCAATGGAAAGAAAAAGTGTTCATATGCACAGCGAGCTCCTTTCCCCCTGTGCGTAATTTTATGGTATTTAGAATTCCACACCAGGAGAATCGGAGCCCTTGAGAGATTTCACATGACATTCCCAGTAGTATGCATGGGAATCTTCACATGGTACAGCAAAATGTTCACATAAATGTTAATTTGTGGCAAATGGAGCCTTTTTTTACCCTCTCTTTATCTGTGTTGCTTGTTCCTCCCCACACTTCAGTGTCATTGTTCGCCCCACCACGTGCTATTAAAACAAGCATTGGCATAGCCAATAGGTCTCGCCTTTGGGACCTTATGTGTTTAGCCAGAACTTTTGGCTATGTTGTAGAGCATTGTGGCTGCTGTGCATCATGTTGAAAAGTTATAACAAAAAGTGTTAAGCATTTTTGTTACCTTTATACAAGCCAAGACAACATTATATACAACTGAACAACCTGATTAAAAAAAGATTTTAACATAAAAAATGTCTTCTAGTTTTTTTGTACTGCACTGCTGGCAACTTCTTCCTGCCTGTTGTCATGCTTGTTTGTTATACTTGTTTTTGTTATGGGGGAGCGGGACATAAATAATGGGGGAGTGGAGGTTGTAAAACAGTAATTTAATTAGAACACGAGCAGCGGATGGACACTAGGGGAGAATCAACAGATGCCAGATTCCAAAGGCAGACTGACGTGATGCTTAGGTGATGCTTAGGTGGTGCGCTGATGCAAAATGGTATTGGTGAGTGATGTTTGGTGCTCAGGTGATGCCACTATATGGTGTGGATTGGAGGTACGTTGTGGATTGTGGAGTAGTGGAGTTGAAATATGTTGTTTGGTGTGTAATTATGTGGTGTGTATTGGAAATGTGTGGAGTTGAATTGTGTGGCCTGGAACTGTGGTGTTGAGTGAAATTATGCTTAGTGAAATTGTGTCATGGTGTGGAGTGCATTTATGTTGATTGGTGGTATGTGGCATTGAGTGCATTTATGGGGAGTGTATTTATGTTGCATTGAGTAGAGTGCAATTATGTGGCGTGTAATTATGTGGCACTGAGTGGTATTATGTGGAGTGTATTTATGTTGCATTGAGTAGAGTGCAATTATGTGACGTGTAATTATGTGGTATTGAGTGGTATTATGTTGAGTGTATTTATGTTGCATTGAGTAGAGTGTAAATATGTGGCGTGTAATTATGTGGCACTGAGTGGTATTATATGGAGTGTATTTATGTTGCATTGAGTAGTGTAATTATGTGGCGTGTAATTATGTGGCACTGAGTGGTATTATGTGGAGTGTATTTATGTTGCATTGAGTAGAGTGTAATTATGTGGCTTGTAATTATGTGGTACTGAGTGGTATGTGGGGTGTATTTATGTTGCATTGAGTAGAGTGTAATTGTGTGGCGTGTAACTATGTCACACGGTATTATCTGGAGTGTATTTATGTTGCATTGAATAGTGTAATTATGTGACGTGTAATTATGTGGTACTGAGTGGCATTATGTGGAGTGTATTTATGTTGCATTGAGTAGAGTGGCATTATGTGGTGTGTGATTATGTGGTACTGAGTGGTATTATGTGAAGTGTATTTATGTTGCATTGAGTAGAGTGTAATTACATGGTGTGTAATTATGTGGTACTGAGTGGTATTATGTGGAGTGTATTTATATTGCACTGAGTAGAGTGTAATTATGTGGCGTGTTATTATGTGGCACTGAGTGGTATTATGTGGAGTGTATTTATGTTGCATTGAGTGTAATTGTGGCGTGTAATTATGTGGCACTGAGTGGTATTATGTGGAGTGTATGTTGCATTCAGTAGAGTGTAATATATGGCGTGTAATAATGTGGCACTAAGTGGTATTTTTTGGAGTGTATGTTGCATTGAGTGCAGTATAATTATGTAGCATATAATTATGTGGCACTGAGTGGTATTATGTGGAGTGTATTTATGTTGCATTGAGTAGAGTGTAATTATGTGGTGTGTATTTGTGGCACAGAGTGGTATTATGTGGAATGTATTTATGTTGCATTTAGTAGAGTGTAATTATGTGGCGTGTAATTATGTGGCACTGATTGGTATTATGTGGAGTGTATTTATGTTGCATTGAGTAGAGTACACGCGGGCAGCTACCACTGGCATCACACGAGAAAGTTATCTCTGGCACCAAGGGGGGACAGCACCCACTGGCACCACGGGGGGACAGCAACCACTGGCATAACATAAAAAGGCGAGAACTGGAACCACACAGGGAGAGAACCACTAGCACCACACGGGGACAGAACCACTGGCAGCACACGGGGACAGAACCACTGGCAACACACGGGAACAGCAGCCATGTGCACCACTCGGAGATATAGCTACCACTGGCACCACATGTCAAGGCGGGAACTGGCACCTCACGGGACGGCAATAAACATCACCACACACAGGGCCGGAACCACACGGCAAAAGCGATCGATGACAGGGCACAGGGAAAGCCTCTACAAGTAGGTACCACACAGGGAAAGCCAGTTCTGGCCTCACAATGTGAAAATGAGAAGTGGCAGCACACGGGGAAAGCAAGAAATGGCAACACACGGGGGAAACTGACACTGGCCCCACGGGGTGTGTAACTTTTACACCGCGGCGTTTTACATGATGGCGATTACAACACAAGTCTTACATGGCCATTAAGTACACCGAGAGTCCTTTTAAGAGCTTTTTGTTTAAATATTTATGTCATTTAGAAAATGCGGTTTAAGGGTTAAGGAAAGTGATATTAAGGGGTCAGTGGTAGGTCGAGGTTTAAGTACACACATTTATACATTGATAGGTAGATTGATAGATAGTTGGATAGGGGCGCGCCTAACAGCTAGTGCAGAAGTAGGAGGAGGACCGTAATTCCCCAATATTTCTTCCAAAACAAAAAAAATCGCTGCACTCTATGAACTTAGTTGCAGCAGTTTTATTCGGACAGAACATTAAACCACCCGCGCGTTTCAACGAAACGGTATTGCTCACGGTAGGGGAGTCCCTTTTTCACGTCAATTTGAATACAAAAAGCCCATCTCGTCAATAAAAGCTTTTAAATACTCACCACAATTCCCAGAAGCGTTGGTGGAAAAAACAAAAAAAGAGAGTATACGAGTCTCATAATATAATATATATATCCCCTTAGATCTGCATGTAGTACTAGGAAGCAAGAGCTACAACTGACACTAGATATGGATGGCAAGCATTGGATTCACCGCAGGTTACAACCGAATGCAAATTGTAGAAAAGTTAAAGCGACCGTGAAGTGAAAGCAGCTGCGTGCGCGTGTGAAATCTGACAGATTGCACACTGCGCGCTGCTGCTCGTAACCGCAAGCCGTAGGCCTTTTCACACGCACGAGCATGTGAAAAGTCCAGAGCGATTCCAAGAGGTTGTTTTACTAGAGCAGCGCATGCGCTGCTCTAGGCTCGACCTAAAAAAAGTGCGTTGAGTCGAACACCGCTGCCTGTGTCCTAAAGCTTTTTTAAATAACTTTTAGCTATGCTGCACAGCAACCGTGACGCTGTACAACATGGCTAATAGACCTTGTCAAAGCCAATAGCTCTTGCATAGGCGGCTCCTATTGGCTTTGCCAATGCTTGTTTGAAAGCAAGATTTTCCAGACTTAGGGTGTACAAATTGTGCAGTTTGTGAGCGAGGTATTTCGGAGATCCAGCATGTATCACTAAAGATAACGCAGGTTAATTTGAGGAATCTTCTTGCTTCTTTAGGCTGCCATTCGAGGGCAGTTATTTGAGGTGTGCTGTGATTCTATTTACTAGTACCTTAGGCTAGTCTAACAGCAGGATGAAGAACAGCTTCGACAGGCGGGTCTGGCCGGCTTTAGTGTCTGGGACCCTAAGTTATCAACAGTAGGGCTCTCTTCTGCCAGTGTTCAAGGCCTTGTTTCAATGACATTGTGGTTCTCGCCGCTGATGGCGTCTGGGACCCTCCGTTCTAATATTAGTGCCATTATCCGAGATCCCCCTTAAATGGCAGTGTGATTCTGGCCTGCTTCAGTATTCTGAAGCACACACGTGGCTCGTGCAGGTTTTCGGTATCTTGTAAATGAGATCTCTGCTTGGCAGCAGGCATGACCTACTGTAGATGT
This sequence comes from Calotriton arnoldi, assembly GCA_963921515.1. NCBI lineage: Eukaryota > Metazoa > Chordata > Amphibia > Caudata > Salamandridae > Calotriton > Calotriton arnoldi. The sequence goes on from CAWUFW010000324.1 coordinate 497,533, forward strand.
ATTCAGACAATTTGCTGAAAAGATGAGGTATAACCAGTGGTAATGTGGTTGCTGCCTTTACATTCTACTACTATTCTGACTGGGTTTCCAGCCACTGGTAAGTTGGTGGCACTCTTTGCTTGTAAATAATAATAGATTCCACTGTAATTGCTGTTGATGTTAGAAGGCAAAACAACTGGAAAAATGTTCAGTAACCCATTCACCACACTCCTAGTATTCTTGTACAAGAGGGCTGTATGTGACCAGAGGCATGGCATGCTGTTGCTGCTTGGTGCATCATTCTAATGCATTAGAGGGAAGTAGATTGTGGATCCAACTGGCCACATCAGGTCTGTTGCATATTCAGATAATAACGATGGATAAGGTCTGTCAAGCCCAACTTGTCTGCCTGTTAATCTGGTTATTGCAACACCTTCAACTTCATGGCTTTGATTCTGCACTTACACTATAAATCTATTTCCTTCTGCATGTCCAAAGAGTTGTTTAATTTCTTTTACTGATGTTATCCTGTAGTGCATCTACCACCATTAGCACGAAGAGTAACTTCCTTATATAACACCTGATCCTCCTCCGCCCAACATTTTTAGACTGGTGCGGCAGGTTTGCCTGAGGCTGAGTCACTGGCCTCAAGCAAACCTGCTCCAAACTCTTACTGCAAACAGGCTTTGCCCTCTGATGTTGATGATAGATTTAATGTTCCTTGTTCCTTATAAAAAATGTTATGAAAACAATGCTCTCCAAGTACATTATAGTTGTCCCATTAAATTATTGGTATCTATTCCAGAAGTTACTTGCTGATGAGAGGGGGCTGGTAATGCGCACAGAGGGATCAATGCACAGGCTCCTGGGAGGAGTGTCCAGGTATTATTTATTGAAGGGTCTGATCATAAATGGAGACAAGAAGAAGGTATGGTTGCGGGAACTAGACCAAAACCCGCGAACTTCCATAGACTTAATCAGCGAGTCTTCGACCTAGCGACTACCTTCGGTTATCAGGGGTTGAACAAATCCCTAAAACTTCAGATGCTCTGGTGCAACCAACTAATGACATTAAACAACTGGAAACCATTCCTGGTTGCTGCTCTAGGAAAGCACTAACAGACATCCATAAATTTAAGGCTATAACTGCAGCTGTGTATGGAAGCAAGCTCTGGTGTCATAGCTTGCTAAATAAAGGCTAAAACTGGGCATCAATGACTTTTGTGATGTTGGTATGCTATAACCAGTTTAGTTTTTTATATAGCTATGGGTGCAGGATCCTTCTTCTGTAATCCTTCTTCTTGAAGGTGCTTTGAAAATGGCATGGTTCTTACATTACAGGACATATTAACAATAATTGGTAGTAAGGAGCTGCTGGATACCCAGATCGGTTGTCAAAAGAGATTACACAAGTTGTCAAACAAAGGTACTTGGTGTGGAGGTTACAGTGTATATGTTGGGTCGAGTAGCAGGAATAGACTGATCAGCAACCTTGAATTTAAGGATAATATCAGTATAGAATCTTAATTGTACAATGTTTACAATCAGTGCAGTCACTTACCGTGTAGATGGTAGGTTCTCCCCCTGAACTGCCTTGCAGCACATTGGAGGAAGGAATATGTCCATAAAGGGAGAATGCTTTTGCGAAACCAGTAGGGTGTAGAATATTGCACACTTTTTTCCTTTTGCCCTGTGTACCATGTATGTGTGTGGTATTTGCATTGCACACTTAGCTGAAAGGCAGCAGAGCACTGTACAGGGTCAAAGGCATAGATACAAGTTACTGAGTGATTGGAGAAGTAGCTGGTTTCTGAGAGTGAGAGTGGATGGTCACAATGCAATGATATAGCGTCCTTTCAAGAGTCCGGTCTTCAGTTCCTTATTAAATTGTAGCAAGGTACGGGCAGTCCAGATGGATACAGGCAGTGGCACAACACAGACCTCTGCAGTCTCTGTGGGGCAGGCGCCTCCAAAGTTATTGGAGGGGGTCCCAGACCTCGAGGGGTCCCCATTCAGTCCAAGGCAATGATTATCTATGAAATATGAGAAACTCTGGGGCCCCTCACCCCATCCTGCAGGTGAGCCCCATCATTTCGCCTTACGCCTCAAGATACATATATGTTGTTCCAGATCCTGGGAGCAGTGATGGAGAAGGCATGTTGCCCTTGTTTTTTGTGTGCACTTCTTCGTCTCCATTTTGAGGGGGTGTGGCTGTGGGTATGCTGAAAGCAACCAGACGTAGTGAGCATGTCAGCCAGTGGTGGTGTCGGTCAAAGATGGCACAAATTAACTGTATCCTTGGTTTGAGAAATGTGGGCTGTAGTCCGCTAAAGGTGCCTTAGTACCATGTCCAATGACAAAACAGGTGGTAGTACAATGTGCTTTTCTTTTCGTTAATTTGGAAGATAAGGCGGAAGGGGAAAGTACTTTTAAAGTCTATAACCCAACACCTGAAATATGTACGACGATGATATATTAAGATAATGTACTGCAAAAGGTTATCAATCACAGATTTACAGTATGTTGGAGAAAAGTTAGTACATTTAATGAGAGATTATTTGTTAAAAAATAATTGAAATGTACACTTAAGTTTTGATAAGCGCTGCGCGCAAACGTAAACAAAGGGAATGAAATTACAAAGTACATGATAGGGTGCATTGTATTTTAGTATGGGTAGAAGTTGGAGCTTACGATTGTGATATGTAGTGTGTTTAAGACTTTTGATGCTACTACGGAATGTAAAGTCACACATGATTTTGTATTTATTGTGCTTATGAGCGGATGATTCGAATAACCCTGCACTCGATACCACTTACTGTTTCTTAAGACAAAAACATATTTCAAAGTCCTCACAAGAGTTTTTGGCCTTTTGTGGCACACTATGGCACCTTTTAAATGAAGCAGGATCAGTGATATTTCAGCTGGCAAGGCACGTCACTCATCTATGCACCTGCTGCTGGTATTGTTTGAGTTCTGTAATAGGAGTCGCTTTTATATGCAGTAATAACACCTTCTTTACTGCTCTTCAAAGCATCAACCCGTGGCAGTAAGCACTATTTAAATGCCACGTCATTGTCATTATAACAGCATGCCCCGAGTTATTGCATGTCTGCAAGAATGTACCCCAGCCTGGAGACACTGGCAGCAAGAAAGAATTCTAGTCTAACCTGTACACAAAACTGGTACAATTAAATTGGGCAGGGTACATTTTTGTGAAAGAATTATAAGCAGTGGCTAAAAGCCCGCCTGCTTTTATGTTGTGAACAGATAGGGCTTACCATGCTCAGACCATAATTGTAGGTACATGGGGAAGTACATTTGGGAATGTAATTGTGTTTAGAAGCCCCACCATCAGTGCATGTCCCCTGAGGGGTGGGAGCAGTGCTTAATTTGTAATAAATATATAAGTGCAGGAATCCCGTCGCAGGGGTTGCCAACACCAAAGCTGCCTAGTCTTGATTCCACTCGATTTCCCTTTAGTGCACCACCATACAATTCTTGCATTTTATGTCACATTTGAAGGTTCTTTTTCATCCATGCTTTTGCTGTTTGTCACTATTTCCCCTACTTCTTTCTTCCTCCTTCTTTCTTCCTTTTTCTTGCTCTGGGTTAAAGGCGAATGATGAAAAGTAAGCCCTGCTCCCCAAAAATGAGTGCGGGTGCTCACCACCATCAACCCCCAGTACTAACTAAGCCCTGGATGGGAGTCAGCAGGTCTAAAGAATGTTCTGCAACTTAATGCCTGTCTGAGGCTTACCTTAAAGGATTGAATCATTGGGCCAACAGTTAAAACTCTGTATCATTTTATCTCGCCTACAAATTTATATTTTTCCAAACTCATAACCTTAACTTTAGGATTATATGCTTGGTTATGAACAGGTTTACCGTTCTCCTGAACCTTAACTACTATTTTTGGAGTAAATTTATATTTCTTTGGAATTCTGTTATTCATCTTCTGAAAACTTTAAGTAGGAGTTTCCCAGAAGTAGTTCTGAAAATATTTTGTGAATCCCTTGTTAACCTATAGCTAAATAATTTTTCGGTGTGTGCATTTAACAGATGTATATTTATGCATTAATAAATACCTAGCGATAGTACAATTGCATGATAAAAAGTTTTTCTTGTTTTTTATCTCCACGAGGTAAGCATTTTTTGCACATAGAAATCCTTTCCTCTACACCCTCGCCAGTGCTATGGGTGTACTCTTGGGTACAGATTTACCCAGCCCTTGACAAAACTAAATCTCTGACCATATTCAGGATGGCAAGGCGCCTCGCAAAAATGTGTAAATAACCACAAAGCAATACATTTGTGGGAGTTCACCTAGTTTGCAAGGCATATCTGCCATGTAATGTCCACTCCTGTCCTTGTAAGAAGATTTATTTATTATAATTAATAGTACACAGCATTGGTGTCAAACTATGTGTAGACTAACTTTTTTTCTGGCAAGTCATTTACTTTTCATCTACAACGCCCCTTTGAAGAATGTGTGGTGTAGTAGTATTTCTGTGAGCTGGTCCCTCCAAGCTGAATGTTCGCCGCCTACAAGACGTGACTCTTTAAATAACTATAAATAGGGACACATAGAGAGTGGGCGTGGTTTGCGGCCCCTAGTTTTATCGAGGGGCAGAACAGTTTGTTACTTTTTAGAGCATAAAATTCAAGACCAGCTTTAGCCCACCACTAATGACTGGAAGATTGCAGGTTCCTGGAGTTTCAGCACAATTGGTCCTGGAGGCTACCTGCCTTGTAGATAAGCAAGTAAAATTCTTTGCAGAATAAACTCTGAGACTTTGAATACAGGGCAGATAATGACAGGCTAACACCAAGCTCACAAACCGGTTTCTGTGGATAAGCCACCAAAATACACCCACTGTCTACTGTTGTAAAAAATGACAAACCTGTTCAGGTCAAAAGGGAGCTCAAGTTCCTGACCTTCAGAAATCTCACATAAGCATCTGAGGAGCCAAATGAGTCTACATTCTGGGTTAAACTTCACTACGCGGGAACAACCAAGGAGATGTTATTGATAATCAAGGAACCATAAAAGTGAAGATGGTGTATGTAAAACACTGAAAATGAAAATAACAGGAATCAGAGCATTAGCCACTTGATTCCATATTGAAAATATTCACTGCAGGCCCAGAAGGAGCACTAAAGACTGGCAGGGAGCACCCCATGTGCCGGAGCAAAGTGACTACAGACTTTCACCAGTAGGATGGTTTAGTGGTCATGGACCAAAGTCATTAACCATGATGCAGGCAAAAACAGCTGTTAATTAGTCTTCCCCCTATTTATGGGCTTGAGCTGCAGGCAAGCGTGCGTAACAAAGGGGGGAAATTAACAGCTGTTAATGCCCTACAGGTGAGGGCAATAACGTTGTTAACACCCTACCACACACCTAAAATAGGAAGAACTGTGGGAATATGAGCAGCCTCTCACTTGAATGTTTGGGTGGTAAAAGGACTCTTTCCTCCCATCGCATCCCCTCTGTGTCTTTTAATGGAACTGTCAGTACACAGATGGCTGTCTGGACACCTCCCCTTGCTTTTGGTGAAGGAAAGTCTAATCAGCCAGTTAAAAGCAGAAAGCACTTGTTTATATTTTTCTACTATTCTTTGGCTGATTGGTCTTCCCTTTTCAAAATGCATGGGGGAGCCCTGACAGCAATCTGTATACCAGCAGCTTTCAGACGATGGAACAGGGAGCATCGAGGGATGATGGAGCCATTCTTTCACAATATCATTCAGGTGAGAAGCTGCTCTTGCTCCTGCAGCGCGGCCTCTTTGCCGACAGGTTGAGCTATCTTATGTTAAACAATATTTATAAAGCGCACGTACAACAACAAAAATTTCAGGGCGCTAAGTAAAGAAAGAACACCACAAATCAAGCCCTATCCATAGATATGCTGGTTTAAAAAGTCATGTTTTTAAGAGGGTCCTGAATTTTGGATAAACGGTTGTGGTTCTAATGTCAGAAGGCAGAGAGTTCCAAAGGTGCGGAGCAATCACAGAAAATCTGGCACCTCCCAATCTCTTCTTTTTAAACTTGGGAACAGTTAACAGATTATGGTGGGCCGATCTGAGATTGCATTGTGGAATATAACTCTGGAGGGCACAAAAATTGGACTTTTTCCATAAAGTGATTTAAAAAATAATACAACCAGTTTTAAAAATGGTCCGCTGGGTAACTGGGAGCCAGTGTAACTTCCCCATCAGAGGCTTCATATGGCAATATCTTAGCTGACGCCATACCAACCTGGCTGCCTGATTTTGTACTATCTGTAGCCTCTGATTCACTCCTTTCGGCAGTCCTAAATCAAGAGAATTAGCGTAATCTATCCGGGACATCACAAGGGCTATTATAATCTGGATCATGGCTTCAAAAGTAAAATATTTCCTAATTTTCTTAATTTTACAGAGTTGAAAAGAACACTAGGAGATCACTGCTCCTATCTGTGGCTTTATGGACAAATCCACATCAATGAGGATTCCCAGGCTTTTAACCACTTTTTGGGAGTGGGGGGTAAACCCATCTCCGGAGGCCAGAAGCAGGGATTCCAATTGTGAAGTTTGTTAGTAATCACAATTTCTATTTTCTCTGAGTTTAGCTTTAGTTGGTGACTGTTCATCCACTCCCGGATGTATAACATACTAGTTTGAAATAGCTCCATGGATTCCGAGTTGTTATCAATACTAAAGAGCAGCTGCAGATCATCAGCATAGTTGTAGATTTTTACCAGGGCCGGACTGGGAACCGAAACCGGCCCTGGCAAACCGAGCTGTTTACGAGGGCCGGTTTCGGACGATTTTGTTACAGGGGGCTGATATTTCTGACCCCCGGTAACAAAAACGGCCTCCTAGGGGCCCAAAACCGGCCCCCACCCTAGCGGCCTACCGGGGAAACGCCCGGTGCCCGCTATGGCCAGTCTGGCCCTGATTTTTACCCTCCGCTCTGTAAATCATGTACCTGAGGGTGGATGTAAAGATTGAATAGATGGGGGGATAAAGAAGAGCCCTGAGGTACTCCACAGTCTAGTCGTCTCTCTGTAGAACAAAAAGGAAATAAACAGACTGACTGAGAACGGTCAAGGAGAAAGGATTTCACCCAATCTAATGCTGTGCCTTGCAGGTCTGCGGCCTCGACAGTCGATCAGAATAGCATGATCAACATTGTCAAAGACCGCTCACAAATCCAGGAGGATCAATGCCTGGGCCTGCCCTTTATCTGCTTCTTCCCTCATGTCATCAACTGCAGAATGAATGGCAGTTTCAGTTGAATGAGTGGGACAGAATCCCGCTTGATGAGGATCAAGAAAAGCAGAGTACTTCTAAAGGAGCAGAAGTGTTGGGCAACATGAGCCTCTAATAACTTTGCTACATTGGGGAGTAAAGATATGGGGCAGTAGTTTTTCAAAATAGTTGGATCCTCTCCGGGTTTTTTAAAAAGAGAAATTACTACATGCCTTCTTGAAGGCAAGGGGCACAGTGCCCTGGCTTAAAGACCGGTTGAGTAGGGAACTCACAGGTTCCGGAAAAAGGGAGAAAATGGATTTCAAAATCCCAGGGGGACACATATCCTCAGGGGATCCAGATTTGACTTTGGTCAACAAGTCTAGAAGTCGATCTTTGGTAATAGTTGGGAAAGCCTTACATGTCATGAGATTTTTATCTTCCGGGGGGGTAGTACTAGCAAAGGAGCAGGAGGGAATGCTATCTTTTATAGCTTTTATTTTAGTGATGAAAAAGGAATTCAGATTATTGCATAAATTTTGAGTAGGAGCAACCGGGACTTTTACTCTGTCCGGATTGGATAATTCCAGAACAATTCCAAAAATATCTTTAGATTTATTCTCAGAATTTAAAATCTTATTTAAAAAATATATGGATTTGGCCTCCCAGATTAACTTCTTAGATGCTTTTAGTCAGAAAACAAAAATGTCCTTTTTTCCAGGCACTTACGCCTTCTGCCAGTTGCGTTCAGCCTTGTGTAAATCAAGTTTGGCTTTCTTTAGGTCCTCTGTATACTATTTCGAAGCCTCGTGGAGTCGAGTTTGTTTAAATTTGCAGACGGGGGCATGGGTATCACTGGCTAGTTTGAGCAGTAAGAGCTGGCCATCCAGGGAATGCTCTCTTTGCCTGCCTATAATGTTAAATATCGCCTTCAAAGGAAGCATTCTGATTGGCTGATCAACTCCCAGCATTCCGCTCGGAGTGCTAGAAGAAAATATACTGACAATGAAACTGCTGAGAGTACTACAGAACACATGAGGAGCAGCACTTAGAATAGTGCTTGTCGAGAAATGCAGACGTACTCCATCCTAAGTGCCCCACAAAAATACCTAACCAGGAGAAAAACAAATTCAGAAGGGAAGCTAAGGCGCATCCAATAATCTAGAAATAGGAGACCATTTCCCAAAAGATAGCTGCATGATTTTTGAACTAAAGGCTGGTGGAAGAATGCATAATTAACAAAAATAGTCTAAATGTGAAAAATCGCAAATCCAGATATCATAAAACAATTAAGAAAAAACTGAGAACAACATGTAGCATGCCCATTCCAGCACCAGTCAATTAAACAGAATCCTACCTCCTTATTGTTAAAAAAAAAACGCTGCATTGTAAGTTATTAAACCATACTTTCCAGTGCTCAGTCAACATGAGAACTGGAAACAAGATAGTAGGAAGACTGAAAGCATCTGATTAGAAAAGCATCTGATTAGATGTTTTAGATGCATAACTCTGAGACATCGCCCCCCATTCATTAATTTAGAAAGCAAAGGCACAATTTTTTTTTGTATTTAATGTTATTCTGTTTCATTTTTGCATTGCAACAAATTCCATCAGTAACAGATCTATTGGCATGTTCCAATCAAATATCATCACCATTAATTTCCCATACTTTATATTATGTCCATTTTATAGTGCATTTCTGCCAAAGTGTGGTCCTACTACACTTTTGAAATCTGTGCGCCCTTTCCAATTCTAGGATTCTCATTGACTGGAGTCAAAGGGGTCTATTGATAATGTATTTTGTTATGTTTCCTATTGTGTAGTGATGAGTTATATTGGATAGTTGCAGGCGAGGTTGGAGTAGACTGTTTAGAGATGGATTACGCTGGATAGCACCAACTTGATCCTGCTATATATCTGTGTGAAGTAGTTTGTGTATGGATGTGTGTGTGTCAAAGCGCTTTGATAGTCTTTTATTCTGCTATTGGGCACTATTGTCAATTGCCCGGCTGGCAGTGGTTGTTAGGGTCATCTGTGCTGGTTAAGTGGTTTTGATGCAATGCTCTGAGCATGTAGGTATGGTATATTTTAGATAATTTCTTCTGAGTGGCTGATATGTGACTTGGTGTGAGAATGTGGATGTGCTGTTGATGTAGGAAAACATTAGCCAGCTATACCGCTTGGAGCTGCGTTGTGTGCATGATGGTGCCGGGAGTTGAACACAAACGAAAAAAAGAAGGGCACCTGAATATAAATAAAGAGGGCGGAACAGGGGAAACAGTACAATAAACGAACCAAAAGCTGCCTACCCTACCAATCATCTAAAGTGCTCATAAGTCTCCAGTAATAAATACAATATTACTTCATTTTAGCAACATTGAATGTAGAGCACAGAGATTATCAAAATAACATCTTGAGCCATTGTATGGTGTCTCTTAAGTTCTTTAAAACAGACACTCCATTTGCGGTCGATCCTCTGCGAGTTGTGACATGCAAAGGACACATGGTGACGGCACATCGTCCCGGATAGTCCATCACACGGAACTCAACACATTTTAAGCTCCTACCTCTTCGATCGTCAGCTCCTGCACCTACAAATGATGCCGTCCCGCCTGACACTTGCAGATCAAGCATCAGATCATGTGCCATCGGTGCATGAACAAAGTGAATCTCAACCACTTCACACTACTTGATCCGGCTGACTAGTGTGAGCGTCTTGACGACTCATCGAAGAAATATAATCAGTCTGTGCAGCATCTAGACTGCATCCTAGTGCCTGAAGATATCACATCACACCACTCCAAATCACCCTAGAATAGCTCCCTGTAAGAGCAAGATGATTTCCTCTACACTGTATTGTTATTCACTCTTTTTACTTGACTACCTCAGTGCTATATTGTATGTTTTTCTTTTGGTCTTCGTATAACCTGTAAAGCACTCTGATACCTTAGAGTCTAGCCAGCGCTATATAACACTCAAAATAATAATAACATATTTATATATGCATTTCATACTCTCATTTCTTACACATCTCAATATGCAATTAAATTGTATTTCAATTCACATAGACCAACGTATCAAAATACATATATGTAGTCCAACACAGTAAACCTCACCCAGACATGGAAAGAACTGACAGATTGATAGCTCTTTCTCGATTCTGTGGGTGGTGGTGCATGGCCGTTCTAAGTTGACGTAGCAATTTGTCTGGTGAATTCCAATGACGTACGAAACCTCTCCATGCTAAATAGTTACATGACCCCTAGCATGAGTGAAGGACGAGTGTGAGAGTTTGATGCAAGTTTTTGGGGGGGGGGGGATATATGATGGTTGCGGGAGAGTGACAGGCTACCTGTATGTATTTTGATATGTTTCATGTTGAGAGTATGAAATGCATTAATAAATGTTATTTTAAGACTCTGCTCTACATTCAATGGCGTTAATATGAAGTAATATTGTATTTATTACTGTAGACTTATGAGCACTTTAGATTGGTGGGGTAGACGGCCTTTGGTTAGTTAATGGTGCAGGAAGTTGTGTCTAATGTGTATTGTTGATGTAGGGCAAGCAATAACTATATAATTATATGGATGTGTTTGTGAAAAGGCAGACCTTTAGAAAACGGTATGTCTCGGAGTTATGTTGTGTGCCTGATGGTGCCAGGTTGCGTCTACTGTGTACTGTTGGTGTATGGCCATTTAGGCGTTCTAGACGTTCTTCTTGATTGGAGTTAAAATTAAGATGTGGTAGTTGCTAAAATATCACAAAACCTAATCCTATTCTGCTCTACTCCCAGAAGACCTCCATGAGGAATTTCACGACCTCCCACCATGGAGTAGAGAGCGCATGCCCCACACTTCAGGACACATGTTGGGCAGCGCCTCTCGGTCTGCACTTTATGTGTAACTATCTGCTGTAAGGATGCAAGTAGTCAATTTTCCACAGGCATCATAGGCTGCACCATGCTCTGCACCCAGTCAACTCAGAACTTTGTCACTCACCACACCGATGTCCTCTCCGCTCGGACTCCAACTCCAATGCTGCGAAATGTTCATGACATAGAAGAGTTCTCTACAGAACTAATTCACAACTTGTGTAATCCCAGGTATGGGAAGGGGGCTGGCACTTACCAGGACTTGGTTTAAAGTTTTTTTAGGTTGAGGCAGATTGTCCAGTGTTTTGGGAACAAGAACGTCATAATACTGGGTTGCGGCAAAGCAATATTAATACTTAAATTCAATCTATCAAAATGTGAATTTCATAATTGAAACATTAAAATGGAAAAATCTCCAATGGATATCAGCCTGTGAGTCCCCTCCTGTACACTGGAGACACTAGACTAGCGATCTCATCTGCAACCCTGAAGATGGTTGACTAATCCTCTCACAACCAAGTCCAAGCCACTCGCCACAAATAAATATTTCCAAATCAGGAGCTTAACAAAGCGGTAAATAAACTTTCACTCCCCACTGAATAAACAAACTTCTTCTCCCGCCAGAATCTTAGTAACAAATGGTTTCCATATATTCTTTTTGTAAAGCGTTAAGTAATAGGAAAAGGGATTGTTAACTTTGCTGTGAGCTGCATATTTGTATTGTTTTTTACACTGAAGACGTTGGTGAAAGTGTGTTTCATAAATTCGAAACTCGAGGAGACAAATTTCAAATTTTACAAACGATTATAAATGTTGCAAAAAGAAAATCAAACTTACTTTAGGACTTTGATTGCATATTAAAATGTAGCAGGCTTTTTATTTATACATTCAAAATAACAGGGGTGCCCTAATACAGATCAGCACGTGTGATAACCCTTCTGACCTCGATGGCTATAGTGAAACCTATTGCTGTATTTCATTTCAGCCTGTGTATCAAGAGTATTAGAATTAAAAAAGAGAAACAGTAATCTTAGTTCATCTTTCCCTTCTCTCATGTTGGTAAACACGAACTAACCAAACTAAACTAGTTTGTAGAATATCCCCTGTCTGACTCTAATCATTGGATTACTTTGACATGATCTCCTATACACTGATTAGGGAAGAAAGTAAGTTGGACATTCTTATGTGGGGTACCCAGTTGTGAAAGCCGTCTGGCTGTGCCACAGACATATAATTAAGTGCTTTGTGCAGGCTGAAAGTTCTTAATTCCAGATTGAGCTGCAGCGTTCTTGTTAAAATGCATTTCATTTTAATTTCGATTACACGGTGGAAGAACGTGAGCATGGCCCCCGTCACTCCTGAACGTGGAATCCATGTGGCTTACTTTAAAATGACAAGGCATTCACGTAGAGCACTATCAACAGAGGGGCGGATTCACACAACATTGTGCAGACTTCTGTGTTTTACACCTGAAAGAAGTCCCAATGTGTTTCAGTATGATACAAATTACTGAAAATCTACTTATATGTGCAGCGGAATAGTATGTACCTGTGCAGACACTACTCACACATAGTGTCAAACTTGCATTAGAATAGTGGGCCTTCCCAGAGGAGAGTTGTAAAAATCAGGCTGAAAAATGCAAAGCACTCACGGTGAACACCCATGTAGTCACAATACTACTTAACTGGGATTTACAAAGAATTGCGCAACGTATTCCCACACTAAATCGTCTATGCTTAAGTGTTTCAGAAAAAAACATGGTTGCACTAACAAGATTGCGTGTAAACGGGGAGGGGGGTCTTAGTTAGACATATAATTGCATGTCTGATGTCACCCTCCTAAATACTATACGTAGACACACCTACATAATTAAATGAATAATTCTAACATATAAATACAAGAACAAACACTTGTATTTTTCCCCCACCATTCGTAAATCAAACCTATCTATTGGAATTCTTTTTGTATCTATACAAGTTGTGGGGCTGAGGGGTGCTGCCCCATGGGTTCTAGCCTTGCTGCATGGAGTGCATGCAAGAATCTCACATTCCAGATAGAGAGACCCGGTTTTTCTAGGCCGATTGCAACAGGATGGAAGCGACATTCCACTAATTTTTGATTGTCCTCGCCACGTTTGGCTAGCTAATTGTATTGATTGTCTGCCAGAGGTTTTGCAAATAGTTTTCAGAAAATAATTTAAGCTAATCAACTAACCTCGAGCTAGATAGATGAAAATGGTAGCCCTCCATGTAGAATCAATTATCCTGAATTTGTAGGAGATGGAAGTCTAGTTGCAGCCGGTTTCCTCCAAATGTGTGTGTCTGGTACTTTCAGTCTCAGCCAAGCTCATTCTAAGTCAAGCAAGTGTAAATAGGAGCACATACTGTCCCAGGCTCTCGTATTTTGTGGACAGGGCGGCCCTCGGGATCACCATGTACGTGCCCTATCTTCCAGCAAGATTTTACTTCTGCTAGACAAGCAGCCATTGTGGAATGTAAGAACCGCTCTTTTCAGGACATCAGCAGTCCATGGAAACCATTGTGCTAGTTGCACCGTACAGAATGCAGAACTGCACTATGCTTTACAGTGAGGTACTGACTCCTTGTGCCTGGCAGATCGTTCACTCCCTTCCGTCCGGTTCTGGTGCACTTTCATGGGCGCGGAGTTTCCCAGTTAAGCTGTGACCCAGTGAGTAGGGGACATTTCAGACTGTTTCCTAAAATCAAGAGTTCAGTTTCTGTAGCTTCCGCCTCCAGCTCGAATATTACTGTGTGTCCATTGTGGAATTACAAAGTGGACATTGATTCACCAAAACTGCCGTCACGCACGTTGGCAAAAACATGCTAACAATGTGCTGATTCTTTCTTAAATTAAGGTTGGGCTCAAATATAGATGTTCTACTGAAGTTGGTTAAATAGAAAAAAAACACAATAAATCGGAGTCATTGTAAGTAAACTGGGATTATATAGTTTGCGAAGGAAGAGGGTAACTACCTGACCTGTAATGTTTACACAGGTAAAGCGTGTTATTAGGGCAGTCTCAGAATATTATTAGGGTTCCGTCTTGGGTAGAAGGGCCTGCTGGAGTCCGTAGCGGCATGAGCAAGTCCAAGCACTCAGAGCAGATATCCCCGTTAGTTTACTGTCCCATTGGGCAAAATGTAAACCAGATCAAGGAGGTGCCGTTGAAAAACCTATATAGGTGTGATGTTTGCAAAGCAAATGAGGAAAGGTCTGTATGAATTTAGAGGCTACTTAAATCAGTTGTTTGTATTCAGGGGGTTGTGCAAATAATACAATTAGGAAAATTACCTTTTGGTGAAACACATCTGTAATGAAGGTAAATAAGTCCAGTAGCCGAGATGTAGAACAATAAAGATGGTTTATTGAAGATAGATGTAGGTCATAAAGCGAGCCCCACCAGGAGCAGCTTCCTTGCTGCTCAGCCCATACTCTCAACTGACACTCCACAACCAGGCATCCCAACATTCCATTACCTCACCATGCACACCTACATTCCAACACATACTCACTGGCTGTGCAGCAAGGGAAAGGAAGCAGGAAAGATGCATTGCACTGGGAACCAGATACCACAACATCCCTTCGTCTTTAACACCCTGATTTGTAGCTCCCACATAATCGGGTGCATCCAGTTATGAAGCAGGAACCAGCTAATCCGTGTCCATCCAGTCCATGCTTTGACTTCCTTCTGCATCCAACCTGTTAATATGTATAAGGATTACTTGCTTCTCCAGGTCCATCGACTCAAGTGAGATGTATTAACTCCTCTGTGGTGCAAGGCTTTGTTCCCCGCAGACTGAAATCAGTAGTAGTATCCCATCTTCTAAAAAACAATTGCCCCTTTCAATTCTGAGCTCAAACAATCACTAATCTCAAAGCAAAAGGATGCCCTTACATTGATATTTTTGCAAGTAGCTGCATGTAATGAAGGATCATTCGCAGTTGGTCAGAGATCACAAGGAATACCTTCATAGTAAACAGGTCATGGAGGTTTCTGTATATCTTGCTTTTACTTGTGTCCCTCTCCAATGACCTTCTGAGATTCATAAGGCACCACAATTAATCTCTAATCGTCATAAGCCCTGCATGACTTCACCAGATCTGTTTTGTTACCTCCTTCCCCTGCTCCAAGGTGAACTTTTTTCTTCCTAGGAGTATAAGCCTTCTGTCATCTCTGGAAGGGGCAAAGATCTTTGTCCTGCCCTAATGTCGTGCCATTCGCAAACTTGGGAACTCTATTCTGGGGGATTTCACTCTTTTCAATATGGGCTTCTATAGGTTCAAACTTTAAGAATATGTTAGTAGGTAAAAAGGATTCCACAAGATAGTCCAATTTTACTGGTTTAAAATAGGAACTGCAATTGTTTCACAGCTTGGAAACCAGAGTGTGAGGTACAGCACAAAGGTACAGTTGCACATGTGGCGCACCTCCTCTGGACAGTTATGGATTTAACCATTTAATAAGTGGGTTACACATTCACTATAAAGTGCTGCTCAGTTTCCAGGATTTGCTGATAAGAAAGTGGCTATGAATCAGAGGTTTGTAGTCACTCTAAAATTGGTTTTTTTCCTTTCAATTTCCTGCATTTCCGCATTGTACGGTGCCTGCCACTTCCACGGCAAAGTCCTTCTAAGAGAGTTATGGGTACTTAATGTCAAATGATCAATTATAACATGTGGCAGAGTTTGTAGGCCTTCTCCTGTGTTGTATCACAAATGGACAATTTGGGATCCCCAACCCATTTGTTTATGAATAAATGTTTATCGCTACTAATTGTCCAGCTTCATTTCCTGAAGGTACATGCTCTCTCTCGGAAACGTCTATCTACTCTGTCGCTGTGCCATAATATAGTAGGTTTGGAACCTCCTGCTAACCTCATGTTATATCATTACCTGCTTGTGGAATCAGGAGGGGTTACTCTTGACTCCCGACAACTGTTCGCATTTCTGTCTAGGGAGGGGCCAAGGTTCATCATGGTTGTTGAAGGATTGTTTGTCACCAAGTGGCTACGATACGCCTCCCCAGCTGGTCTAGTATATTCCATGGCAGGACCAGCCACAATGAATAAGCTTAAGCTTCCTAGGGCATGAAGTCCTCAAGAAATAGTCTTTAATCTGTGGGAGACTAAGAACCCTCTGTTTGGTTAAGTCTATATAACTGAACCTTAAGGGCGGGTAGAACATTGTCGGCCATGGTTTATGCCTTGCTTTGGTGACAGAACAAAATAATAACATAAACAGTTATAAAGAGAACTCCACAAATGGAAGTGTGCCTGATCTGATGTGCTTTACCCAACTCAATGATGCTTCCGTAATAACCCCAGAAGGTGCAGGGGGCTGTCGGTAGCAAAACCTGTGATCTGCAGACTGCACACAAACTTCAGCTTCACTAGAAATCACTACTCGAAAATTCAAAATTGAGATCTTAAAAAACATTACAGGGCCTAGGATCCTAACCTGCGTGTATTTCAGACTTCTCTGTTGGGTTTTCTGAGCTGTGCTGCAAAAGTCAAACTTTCCTATTGAGATTTTACCAAGAGTTACAACTCTTTGGACCAAACTCCACCTTTTTCAGTCAGTTGCTTAAGGAACATGCTTTTCTGGCAAGTCACTTGTTGCAAATTTTCTTTTTCTTTTGTGATTTCTTTTAATTAACATTCTCATTTCATTCAAAGGAATACTTTGTACGTTGTAGAACAGAAGTGTGGTATTGCTGTATAAACGCGTGAAAATCCTATTCCTACTGGTAATAATATTCGAACCACGAAGGCTGTACGCAATAATAAGTGTGTTAGGATGAGTATAGGCACAGTACTATGATGTTATTGCTGCTGTTATTGTACTCCACTCTGAAGCATTATGCACTTTAAACATGGACTTATTGCTGCTATTATTGTATATACAATTGTAACGTAACTTGAAGCATTATGCACTTTAAATATGGATACACTGCTGCTATTATTGTTGTTATTGTACACATATTTGTGTATTATTAGTTAATTTAATGTACAGGATGTTGGTTGATACTTTGATGGTTGCAATAACCGAATAAAGTTATATACTACTATAGGCACAGTACTCCTTTCTATTTTTGCAATACAACAGCAATCACTAAACATGTCAATGTCAATGCAGAGAAGAAAAAGCTAAAACTTTTATTAATCTATATGTGAGTTTAAATACTTCTACATAGAAAGCATGATTACTCCTCATAGTAGTTTGAAGGAGATAGCTGTTACAGCTTCATGTAGGTAAAGTGTGTGTATAGTACAGGGGGTGATGGGTAATTGTCAAAGATAATGTGTCACTTTCGAAGTTTAATCAACGAATTTGCTTTCTTTACTCCTGTGTCACCTGTTTTACTAAAAATTAAAATTTGCATTTGTGCAGTTCATCTGTAGTAATTGTGTGTTTCTGGTTAAAAGGTATATGCAGACGTATTTACAGGTATTTTGCATTGATCATTCCGATGCTCTTGATTGTATTTTGGAGTCTTGCAAAGTGTTTTTTGTGGGGTTTTTTGCAGTCTTTACGAAGGTCTGTTGAAATCTTTGCAGCATCTCTTAATAGTGATGTGTGTAAAAATCTAGAAATCGTGATTTCTGCAACTAGTTTGTTGCTTACATCCCTGTTTAACTCTTAAAGAAAACTTTTACAGATGCATGCTTTCTAGAAAAGAGTTGGTGTTCTTTTACTCCGCAATGACATGGTGCACAGAAAAGCAGAACTATAAACTTGAAAATACAAATTATGCAAACATTATCAAGCACAGCAAATTTGCAAGTGGCCTGAATCGCACTTCATGGGCTGCGTTTGTCCTGAGGTCTGTTCTATTAGCGTGAACATGAAAGGCGGTCCACTACTAACTCTGACGCACTTTCTTACTACTTGTAAACAGAACGGGACAGATTCCTTCTGACTTTTTAGGGAAGGTGAGATTAACTCTTATCATATCTCTTGATCTGGTCCTGTCACTTTGCACCGAGTGTCAGCCGTTCACTCACGTCAGCCTCAGGGCCCGATTCCACTCAAGTAGAAATAGTTTAAGATTGTTTTAGCTAGACGTTGACTCTGCATAAACATGTTATGTGCAGAAAAACATTGAGGAGTTTTGTCCATTTGCTACCGTGAGAATTGAAAACCGCTGGAGGGTAACAAACGCCATAACCTCTACCCCTAATTGGACCAGTTCCTCTCACGAATCGCAAGTGCGCAGTCGCTGTCACCGGTGCCGTGGTGTTCTGCTAACCAAGCCTGACCTTGCTGGGGTAGCGCGCTCTGGGCGGATAGAAATTTGGCACTCTCGCTGTTGAATAAAATGAGTTGTAGCATGGGGCTCATTTTCAATCAATCAAGGATTTATAGAGCATGGCAATCACCCCTGAGGGTCTCAAGGTGCTGGAGTTGCTAGCTGCTTCATGGTGATCTGTTAAATCGAACACCCAGGCCTTGGGTCCTTTCCTGAATTGCTGGAGTGATGGGGTGGTCCTGAGGTGCAGGGAAAGGTCATTCCAAGCTTTAGCCGCCAGGTGTGAGAAGGAGCGTCCTCTGCTATTGCCACCGCGGATCGGGGGGGGTCTGCGAGGAAAAGGGAGTTGGATCGTAGGAGTCTGGTCAGTTGGTGGAAGGTCATGCGTTTGTTGATGTATGCTGGTCATTCGTTGTGCAGGGCTTTGTATGCAGGAGTCAGCATCTTGAACTGGCATCTCTTCTGGATCAGGGGCCAGTGTAGCTTCTTGAAGTGGGGTGTGATGTGGGTCCATCTGGGGAGGACGAGTAGGAGTCTTCCTGCTTAGTTTTGTATTGTCTGTAGTCTCTTCAGGAGGTGTGTGGTGATTCCTACATAGTGTGTTCCCGTAGTCCAGCCTGCTGGTGACGAGGGCCTACGTGACGGTCCTTCTGGTCTTGACTGGGAGCCACCTGAAGATCTTGCGGAGCATGAGTAGGGTGTGGAAGCAGGCGGATGAGACTGTGTTTACCTGTTTCTTCATAGATAGCTTGCTGTCCAAGATGAAACCGAGGTTGTGGGTGTGGTCTGTCGGGCGAGGAATGGGCTGAGTTCAGCAGGCCACCATGCATCGTTCCATGGCAAGGTGGTGTTCCCAAAGATGAGGACTTCCATATAGTTCGTGTTGAGCTTGAGAAAGTTGTCCTTCATCCAATTGGCGACGTTAATCATATATCTGTGGAAGTTGGCTCTGGTGGTGGAGAGGTCATCTGACAGCGCGAGGATAAGCTGGGTGTCGTCGGAGTAAGAGATGATGTTGAGTCCGTGTGATCTGACGGTGTCGTTCAGGGGGGTCAGGTACGTGTTGAAGAGGGTGGGGCTGAGAGACGATCCTTGGGGGATGCCACAGATTATCTTCTTCGGTTCTCAGGTGAACAGTGGGAGATAGATTCTCTGGGTTCTTCCAGTGAGGTATGAGGTGATCAATTTGAGTGTGTCTCCCTGGATTCCGATGTGGTGGAGTCTGTTGATCAAGAGGTGATGGGAGACTGTATCGAAGGCGGCTGACAGGCCCAGGAGGATGAGGGCTTCCGTTTCGCCATGGTCCAGGATGGCCCTGATGTCGTCGGTGGCTGCGATCAGGGCTGTCTCTGCGCTGTGGTTGGCTCAGAATCTGGATTGCGAGGGGTCCAGGAGGTTGTTGTTTTCCAGGTGTTTGGTGAGCTGCTGGTTGATTGCCTTTTTGAGCACCTTTGCTGGAAAGGGGAGCCGGAAGATGGGTCAGCGGGTGGTTTCTTCAGGAGGGGCCTCACTTCAGAGTATTTCCAGTCCTCAGGGAAGGAAGCCGAGGTGATGGGGGTGTTCAGGACTTTCTTGAGCTCGTCGCCAATCGTCTTGCTCCTGAGGCTGAAGATGTGGTGGGGACAGGGGTCCATGGGTGCTCCAGAGCGCACGGAGTTCATGATGGAGATTGTGGCTGGAGTTGTGAGAGGGTCCCAATGGGTGAGCATATGTTCGGGGTTTGTGTTCATGGAAGTGAGCAAGCTAATGCTGTTGGCAGTGGAGGGTATGGGTTTGAAGTTTTCGTATATGTCTGGGGTCTTGTCACAGAGGAAGTCCGTCAGGGTGTCGCACAGTTTTTGGGAGGGGGTGATGTCATTCTCGGTGACTGCGGGGTTGAAGAAATCTTTCACGATGGCGAAAATCTCCTTGCTGTGGTTTGTGCTGGCTTCTATGTGTTCTGTTAGGACTTTCTTCTTTGTTTCTTTCAGGAGGCGGTGGTACTTGTTGAGCGCTATCTTGAAGGTGGTATGGTTTCCTGTGTCTTTGCTGGTGCGCCACTTCCTTTATAGTTGCCAGCAGTAGCATTTCAGTTCAGCTGTGAACCAGATGGCTCTTCTGGCAGGTCCTTTGGATTTGGCTGGCTTGGCGGGGGCGATTGTGTTGACTGATTCTGTGATCTACTGGGAGACGTTTTTCTCAGCCTGTTCTGGGTTGGATGTTGTGTCTGGGAGGTGGGAGTTGAGAGCATTGTTCCACTGGTCTTCTGATAGCTTTTTCCAGTTTCTGCGTGGGGAGTTGGGGGGTGTGGTGCCAGTGTTGGTGGGTCCTGAGATGGTGAGGTGGACACTGTAGTGGTCGGTCCAGGTGAGCTGTGAGACTTGGTTGAACTGGACTCTGTCGCTGGATGTAAAAATGGGGTGAAGCGTATGTCCTACGATGTGAGTGGGGTTGGTGGCAAGTTGCTTGAGGCTGATGTTACTCATGATTTCCAGGAGGTTGGTTGTGTTGGTGTCACTGGGATTGAAGAGGTGAAAGTTAATATCCCCAAGAAAGATGTAGTGCTCAGTCGATGGCGATTGGGGCAATGAGGTCCGTGATGGCGTTGCAGCTGCTGGGGTGTGGTCCTGGTGGCCTGCAGGCGAGGGTGCTTTTTCTGTCTATGTGAAGTTGGAAGTTGAGATGCTCCATTATCAGGGTCGAGTCGTCTGAGGAGGTCGTGCAGTGGGTGGTGTCCTTGTAGATGATGGCAATTCCACCTCTGAGTCTGTTGGTTCGGTCCTGGTGTGGTATCTTGTAGGCTTCGTGGGGTGGTGATGGCGATGCGCGGGGAAGGGGTTCAGCCAGGTCTCTGTGAAGAAGATGACATCCGGGTTGAGGGATGAGATTGTGTCCCAGATCTCTGTGGCGTGTTTGCTGAGTGATCATGCGTTGAGTAGAATGCACTGGAGTTGTGCCGTGGCGGTTATCATCATCATGGTGGTGGGCGCAGTTGTGTTTGCGGTGTCTGTGCGTTGTTGGTTGCTTCAGTGTTGCAGGTGAAGCAGCAGTGCTGGCAGAAAAATGCTCCTCTGATGGTGTGTGGAGTCGTGCAGCAGCATTGTTGTCGATGTGCCTGGGATCCAGGGCTCGGAGGTCTGAGGTGGTGTAGCTGCACTGGGTGAAAGAACCAGGGTTCCTTGTGCTGGGCGCGGTCCAGGCACGGACGGGCATAGACGGACTTGCCTTTGGGGCACCTCTGGAGCACCAGCAGTGCACCCAATGCATGCGTCTGCTGCACGTCCATATTGCGGCTTTCATAAGTAGTCCTTGGAGGTGGGAAGGGCTAGCAGGAGGGCACAGAGCTCTTAAACGGCGGGAGCAGCGAAAACCGCACAACAAGAGACTAGCAAAATACAATACAATGAAATACTATAAGCAACAACAGAGCAGGGAGTTAAGCGATTGGGGGACTATGGTAGTCCCAGTTACCAATGAGCTGTTGGCAGCAGCGGGGGAGTGGCACACTGACCACAAGGTTTTGTGTTCACAGGTCAGTCCGATGGTAATTGCATTAAAGCAGTGACTGACCTCTGAACACAAACACTTCCACTGAACTAGCCTAATTTATTCACAACTTAGCTACATCACGCTGCTGCCAGGTTGTTGGTGTGATGGATAGGGTTGTCTTTGTGTGGCAGCAGGGGGTGAGAGGGAATTTGGAGTGGAAGGAGGGGGGCTAATGGGGTTTAAACTGGTACCTGAAGTAAGTAGAAAATGACCACAAGCTGTTTTGCGAATCATTAGGGCCAAGTGAGAGGGACACCGTTGTCTGGAGGAACACAATGCAGATACCTATGTGCTTCCCTCTGAAGACTGGTGCCCTAGGCCCACCTTGCCCATGTCTGCTAAATCAGGCCTCCTGTAATTATGCTTTCAGGGAGCACCAAAAGTATGCGGTACGGTTGACTTAATCATGCAGCAAGAAAAGGCAAATTAGCACAACAAGTTTTAGAGTTTGCACAGTTCGATACCTGAAGGTCATTCTTTTTTTGGGGGGAATGTGTTTATTTGCATTTTCTTAGTTACATTACAGAAACAAGTCAGATATTCCAAGCATCTCATTTCTTCCTTCATTACAACCAGAGCGGAGTTCGGCAATATTGTCACATAAATAATCAATAATACAAAAATAATTCCTATCAACAGGACCCCTTTTTCCTCCCTTTCCCCCCACAGATCCCCCCCCCCCCACCTTCAATTTACTGCGAGTCTGTGAGCGTAAGACCATAATATGTCAACCATGACTTCCATATTTTCCAGAATTTTTTCGGGCACCCCCGTGCTTTGTAGGTCGTTTTCTCCCCTAGCATATACATATCCATACCCCTTCGCCATTCTTCCAGTGTTGGATTAGACGCGACACCCCATGACCTTGCCAAGTCTCTTTTGGCTACTACCAAGCCCAGCTGGAGCAACGTCAGTTTCACTCTGGGGAGGTCAATCTCTGTAGGTATGCCCAGCAAAATAAACATGGGATTTGGGGGTATTGATTCCTGCAGAATGAGTTCCAACTCCCTCAGCAGCGTTCCCCCAATATATCTGTACCTGTGTACATCCCCAGATCGTATGTAAAAAAGTCCCTTCCGTGGTCTTACATTTCAGACAGTTGGGTGACTCTGCTCTACCTATCCTATGTAGTCGGGCTCTATCATAATATATTCTGTGTAAATACTTAAATTGGATCAGTCGAAGTCGTGATCTAATAGCTACTTCCCTGGGGTGCATCAGAGCCATTTCCCAATCTAGGTCGTCAATGTCCCCCAGATCCGCCTCCCATCTTGACCTGAGCTTTCGTAAAGGGTCCGGTGTATTGTTCATAATTGTCCTATATGTCCAGGACACTGCCTTTTCCGCTATTTCGTCCATCAGTAACCGTCCTTCTAACGGGGCATACTCAGGGAGACCCTCCATATCAATATGTTGTGCCCGCCAAGCGTGTTTCAACTGTAGGTATTTAAAATGCTGCGTTTTATTCATATCATACTCCTTCTGGAGATGCGAAAACGTCACTAGTTCCTTACGGTATACTATGTCTTTAAGTTGAGAGATGCCCACCAAATCCCACTTCTGAAAGCCTGTCAGCTTGGCAAATTCCTTGAGCCGTGTTCCCACCCAGAGCGGGGTTTCCCTGGTCACCCGGCCATCCCATTTCATGAGTCTCTCTGCTTTCTTCCATGCCATTATCACAATTTGCGTGACCGGCAACAGCTTTGCGATTCCCCTGCCCCCGTAAAGATAGTGCGAGTACGGTCTTTTGATAAACTGTGTGTGTTCAAGCGCATAGGTGGGGTGGTCCCTCTCTCCGAATGTCCATTTATTCACTACTATCAGATGGGCTGCCCAGTAATAGGCCCGAAGGTCCGGTAGTGAAATGCCCTGAAGGTCATTCTTGTCCTTGTGTAGGGTGGTTGTGAGGGCTGCACAAGTATTCTGTGCTGTGAGCAGTGCTCACACAATACTTGGGACGGGCCACATAGTGGGACAGGCAGTGACGTGGACATGAGCCGACTAGTGGAGCCGGTGTTCTGTGGATTATAGTGAATGGTGACTGCAGGGGGGTAGGCGCTTGCAGAACACATGCTAAATCATCACTTGAAGAAAGGATGCATTGCTCAAACGTTAGGGCATATCTGCCACAAATGGTTGCAAGCTGGTTGTATAAGTGATGCAGCAATGCAGGCTGTAAGCCCAGGGCCTCTCTAGCTCACTGGCAATAGAACAGCATGTGGCAGTGTCGTCCTAGGCATTTTGGGGTTTGGAACAAATTATATTTTTATTACCATTTGGATGTTAATTCAAGTTTGCATGCTGCCATACAATTCTAAATATTATGTTAAATTCCAACAGAGATGCGTAAAAAGAGTTGAAGAAATATGTCTTGCCCAGGGACCCCAAAAATCTTTAAGATGACACCGGGTGAAGAGACGGAGCCATAGATAGAGCTAGATAGAGAGTGGGAAACATTTAGGTAAATAGAATAAAGAGGAACCAAATAGAGAGAAAGTTAATTTTCCCAGGGGCTCCTTGGAAGGTGGGGGCCCTGGACTATTGCCCTCTTTTCCCATGCCTTAAAACGTCTCTGGCATGTGGCACTGGATGGTTTAGCCACAGGGGCTTCACACGGTCATCGGACACAGGACAGGATACAGTAATGCAGAGTTCAGGCATGCAGACCTTTCCTGGTGATCTGTTGCAGAACAGAACCAAGCATGCAGACTCCAGAGACAGTATACGCAAGAGTACACAGGTCACCTTTGCAGCAGGTCACAGCTCGCTTGTGTCTTCCCCCTGTGTTCTCACGGTAGACACTCATACCTAGTATCTGGATGAACAGGCATGTTCTTTCTATGGCCGGCAGACTGTCCTGGTTTGTTCAGCAGCATATTAGTTCTTTCTCAGCAGCATTAAAATGGTGAAAAGGGAGATGATCATAGATCCTGTCTCTGGTTCTCAGAAGATATGCTGGAGGCGCCACCTTGCATCCAGTTCTGGATAAGCTGGCTTTTCCAAATGTCCAGTTACCTTCATGCAAAACTTAAGACATTTAAGAACCTTTTCTTTTTGGTTGTTCTCAACTGCACGGTGGTAACACTGCCACCTTCCCTTTTTGAATTGCAGGTAGACCGTTCCTTCTCATACAACAAAACACAGGATATGTGGGAGAGGCAGGAAGTCCCTGTCTTTCTATGGGGTTGTTCGCCAGGCCAGGTAACCAGGTATTGGTCTTTGTCCAGGTGTTGCTCTCGTTAGGTCACATCTTCACCTGCTAGAATTGGTTAAGTTTAAGTAATTTGCAACACAAGGTCCTGTTTCCTGGATAATAATTCAAAGCCAAACACTGCACTGCAATTCCAGTGAAGGAGAGGCTCTAAAAATCACTGAAGGTGGACAGCTAACGATGGCTACCACTAATCTTTTCTTTAGGGCTCCGTACATGCAAGGGCGACCCCAACATTAGGTACCCCTCCTGACTTGTACCCAGCACACACAACCACACTTGATCACACAAAAAGGAATCTAGGGAGGAATGATGGAGCCAGACATAATATACAACAAGGAATTTCCAGGGAGAGCAACTAGGCAGTTTGCCAACTAGTATTCCAGTAAAAATACCTGTACCATGAGCAGCTGACACTAACTGTTAGTGAGTGACTGTTTATGGGGACCAACACTCAAAGAGGCACCACAGTGGGTGGTCTCCAGCACCCCAACAGAGTCTAGCACCCTGTTAGTCAGCAACTTATCATAGTCATGTAGATCACCAGTCAAGAGACATGTACATGTGTCTCTTTTACCAGAACACACAACAGGTTAGCCACATAAATTGGTTAAAAATCCAGAGGTCGTGAAGGTTCAGTAATAAAAATATTCCAATAATTTTGTAGTGTTCCTGCTAAGCTGTATCCTCTTCAAGGGTACTGGGCTGAGCTCAACTCCCTCCCCCTTCCCCACCCTCCGGAATGTTGTGAAACGAGTTGTGGCAGAGTAATAGCTTTTTCTGCACAATTGCCCAAAAAATTCGTAAATTGCTATATGATCTGCATGTACTTAAAACAATCTGATTATGCAATTTTGCTTTTCCTGTCACTTTCTTCACTGTTTCTATCCTGCCCCTTCCAGCTAGATGCCCTTCATGTGTTAAGTTTGATGATTCCCTTGGAAGGGATAGTGTGGAACAATCAAATGTTATATATGTATCTCTCAATCACAGGCAGTGGACAGCAGTGGTTCTACTCAGCTACATATAATTTATGCGATCTATTAACAGAGAGGCTACACCAATCGTAAAAATATATACCCCATACAGTAGTAGGGATACAATAACAAGATCTATCAGCAGACGGGCTACACCAGTCCTACAAACCCATACATCAGACAGTAGTAGTGATACAATATAAAGTGTTCTCAATAAAGGTGACAAAATGCTTCTGTTCAAGTCATGAAACAGCCATAGCAGTAAGTGCCTCTGGTACCAAAGAACCTACATGAGCAATAATTGTCCCAAACTCAACAAGAATTATCTCTGAAATACCGACTTGAACAATATTTCTGAAAAGCAATAAATTTGTCTAAACATCTGCTTGCCAGTTTGTGAAACAAGACATATATTTTATCAAGAACGGTCACAATAAATTGTTGATGATAATCTTTGTGCAAGTGCCACCATTCTGCAATGGATGACCATAGTTATATTAAGAACACCGCGATATTTGAGGATGAGCACATGTTATCTAAAGCAGGCTGCTGTCGTAAATGCCCACACTGTGTCAAGGATGGGCCCCTAATATGCCTAAAAGAGCCAGACTGTCACCGGGCATGCACATAGTATGTCAGATATGTGCCACTGTTCTGTCACGGAAAGCCAGAATGTTGGCAAAAAGGCCCACTATATGTCATGAATAGGACCGATTATGTTCTGGATAGCTAGAATGTCACGGAACATACTCACTGTATGTCAAAGAGGTGCCACTATTAAACCAGGGATATTCAGAGTGTCATGAATACCCTCAATGAAAGGCCATTAATATGCCAGGAATAACCAAAATGGTGTTAATAATATCCCACTATGTTAAAGAAATGCCACTATTATGCCAGGGCTAGCCATCTTATATTATGGGGCACCATTATACCATGGATAGGCAAACTATTGACAGCAGTGCTCACTGTATGTCAAGGACAGACCATTATTATGCCAAGGATAGCAAGACTGTTGCCAAGAATGGTTATAATATATCGGTTATGGCCACTACTAAGCAACAAATAGTTAAAATGCTAAGCATGTCCCCAATAGATCAACGACAGACCACAGTGTTATATCATGAATAGCATAAATGTTTTCTTGAATATTACAGTAAAAATGCAATGGATATCTAAATGGGCATAATAACCCAGGGCCAAATTGTGCCAGGATCACTCTCGAGTTACCAACCCCTCCGCCCCCTGCCTTACAGACACAAAAGAAGCCCGACGCACACGCTCCCTAAAAACTGTAAACTCTCTCTCGTTCTCTCTCTCGCTCCCACCCTCTCGCTCCCACCCTCCCCAAACCAACCCTCCACCTTTCCCACCCCCTCTCCCCCCCACTTCCTCAAACCAACCTCACTCTCCCCCCCCCCATCCCCCTCCCAATTCCTCGCCTTTCCTCATTTACTTACCACGGCCTGCACTCCTCCGGGTGGTGGAAGGAGAGGGCTGCAGGCCTTG
Source organism: Calotriton arnoldi (assembly GCA_963921515.1). Lineage (NCBI taxonomy): Eukaryota > Metazoa > Chordata > Amphibia > Caudata > Salamandridae > Calotriton > Calotriton arnoldi. The sequence continues at coordinate 525,112 of CAWUFW010000324.1, forward strand.
GTGCCATGCCGCCACGTGTGGCTTGGTCTCAGCAGGGCGGCAGAGACAAATGCACACAATTGCTTTCTGAGCCTTGAGTACACTCAACACCTGTACGGAGCAGCCCTGGGCAGCAGAGGAAAGGCCGGGAGAAGAGCCCGAGGGGGCAAGAGGCAGGCTAGGGGCACCGTGGGCAATAACTCAATCATTTGAACAACTCTTCCCCCCTCATGTTATACGCAAGAAATTGGCAAAACCGTTTAGTTGGAGTTAAAAAGCCACAGTTTATTACCATTTCTTCCTCCACTCGCAGGTGGGTGTTCATGCAAATCTTTGCTGCCCCTTCCGCAGTTGTTTCCCCCACCTCTATCCAAAAAACCTGCGACACATGCCCCGTCGAGTTCTCTGCTTCCTGGTGGGGGTGCCAAGAGGCTCCTTCACAGCTGCTGTACCCTGGACCGGCCTTGGAGCCTGTAAAATTCACCCTGTGGCCAGCCGTGGGTTAGTTGTGAATGCCGCTGGCCTCGGCTATGGCTGTGCCCCGCTTTCCTTTCACTCCCTGCTGCGCCTGTTTACATTTTGCATCCTTCTTCCTGTGACCCCCCCCTTCTCAACAGCCACCATGGGTGGAGGAAGGAATCCTATCTTGATTCCCCGAATAGGGAGGGTGGGGCTAGCCTGGCTCTTGGCATGGTTATGGCTCCGGCCCCTTCAGTGCCCGCTTCGATGGCTTGATCCTCTCCCGGGACGGCAGCATGTGCCGAGGGCACGGCCACGTATAGGCAGCAGTGGCTGCCTCACACTCTGTGCCTCCCAGATGCCCCCTTCTCATCGGCTCACCTCATGAAGGTCAGCCAATGAAGGGAGGAGTGGGGCTGAGCACACCTGTTGCCATGACTCGAGACAAAACGTTCTCTCAACCTGACCCCAAGGGAAAATGCTGCTTTTGAGAACACCTACTTGGGCTTGTTGCTCCCTGAAAAGACACACACCAGTCATGCTAAGAGTAGGGTGAAGTTGAAGGTGCCCACCCTTGCATGCCCAGCCTGCATCTAATACTGTATGTATTGCACTTCTGCAGCCATTCTCTGCAGTGGAAGAGCAGCAAACCTGGCTGTCAATCTCATCTTCTTCTCCTCCTCCTTTCTCCTTTTGAGCTGGTGAAGCTCTGTCCCTAATGCGCCTATGAGCGAGCCGCCACTGATTTAAGTGTGAGTTTAGCAAGATGCCCAACTTAATGCCCTTGATAACTGGTCCAGTTTCTGTGCCCATTTGAAAGCCTAGTTTTAAGGGGTGCTGCATTCATGCGTTTCTGAACCGTGCAGACCCAGCCAACTGTTCTTTGTACCGAGTAGAAAAGGGATCCAGGGTCTGACATAAGGTCGGATTCATCCATCCGTTGTGATGCAGGGTCATTGGCTAGAGCCCACTTCAGACTGCCAGTGCTAGTCCAGCACATCTCCTTAAACGGCCATGTGCAGTGCCCTCGTCTGCCTCTGAGAGGTTATCCTTGGGTAAGGGCTAGAGGGTTAGGAACACGGTGTTAGACCCAGAGCCGGCTGCTCGTCCTTTCTGCCCCCGCTCCTTGCTTCTTGCAAGAGAGACGAGAACTGATGCAGCCTCTTGAGAACAGCTGTACTGACGCAGGAATTCCAGACTGAGTTCCACATGTAGTATTTCAGTGGCACAGTCCACCTAAGGCGAGGTCCAGGCCTCCAGTGGTTGCCTTGGCAGATTGCAATTCAATATACCTGAGATTGAAACACCAACGGGGTTGAGCTCTTTAAGTAAAACACATTGACAAAGCCGGTTATTTTGTCTTTTAAATAGTGCAAATGTTTTTGCAAAGCTTCATTAATATATAATTTAGGTGAATAACGTTCCAGGGCAGGTGCCAGCAACAGCAATACACATACACACATATAGTATGTGCATCTGTAAAGCTAGAGGTGGACGAGCCAATAAATTAACAGGGAGAGCCGAGCCAAAGCCGAGCCAAGGGTCTGGCTTGGCTCTTAGAGTCCGTGCATGAGCCGAGCCCTGACATTTTATTGCATGTAAATCATGCAATAAACACTGTATAAAAATATGATAGTCACTGCATAATTCAAACAACTACATTTCATTAACACGCGGCAGTGTTTCACATTAGATGACATCACTACAGTGACAGGCTTTAATTAACAGTGATAGCTTTTAAACATGTAAGTAGATATGTTCATGTCCCTGCCTTGACGGCAATGTCACTGGTGGGCTAAGAGACAAAGCACTTGTCACTTGCAGCCTACATGTATCCTAGATTTCTATCATCATGCAGCAACACTACAGTGTATTAAATTAAACACAAGAGGATTTTGTGGCCTGCAAACTCACATATTTGAAGGTCTTCTCATAAGTGACAATGAAGGAAAAGAAGGCTTGGTAAAATAAAGTATTTGTCAAGGGTCACACAATTTGGTGAAGCGAGGAAGCTGGTATTGATTCCAGGATTTTTTGGCTTCACGTTGTGGAGTTCAACCTCTAAGCAGGCCTCTGTCTCTCGTTCGTTCTGCATCGAAGGTCACTGTCTTGTGTTGAATTCTTGGTGCATGAGGTTAGAGCCTGGTGGCAAGCAGAAGCCACACCACGGCGCTGCTTGTTTTGGGCTCGAGGATCAAAGAGAACCAAGAGCTGAGCCAGAGACCGGCATCTGGCTCGAGCCAGGCTCGAGCTTTCAGTGGCTCGCCCACCTGTATGTCAAGTGCACGTTCATCTCTTGACGCTGTATAACAGTACAGTTCAGTTGGGGAAATAAGCATCTCATTCTATCGGCTTCAGAAGGATGAAAGGCTAAGTAGACACACCTTGATTTGATTCCGTAACTATGGGGTCTAACGCAGAACCCTGGGGAGAGAGTATTTGTCCACTGAGCCACCTATGGTGGTATATTCAAGAAAGAAACCAAGATATTTCTAATGAGCAAATTACTCCTGTAACGTTTTCCGTTCAATCTCCCAGCCTCACCTATAAACTCCCGCTTAATCCACGCACGAACATCTCATATCAAGGTTCCATCCCACCTGATATTTTTAGGGGTTTACTATCAATGATGTCAACGAACTAATTTGCAATATGGGATCCGCTAGACTTGCATTCTATGAATGTGCACGAGTTCGTCGCTGAATGAAGTTAATGCCCCGGTTACTTACCGGTAATCTTCATTACTCCGAGTATAGTCTCCCTCGCCACATGAGTTTACGAAGTGAGCTTTAGGGGGTTTGCCCCGGCCCTGCAGGGGTTTTTTGTTTCTGGGCCGGACGGTTTTTACCTGCCTCGTTCTCCAGGGGTGGTGCTGGGTTCGCTCCCTTTGGCTGTTTGGCACGGTTGTTCTGTCCTTGCTGGGGTGACGGGGTTGTCGCTCATGGTGGTTTCTCTCCCGGGGTCGGAGTGCTGCATGTGGCTTCTCTGGTGCAGGGTTTTTCCTCCTGTGGCTTCCATCTCCCTGTGGGCGGCTGTGTCCCTTTTGTTCCGGGCCCTGTTGGGTCCCCGGCGGTGGCTCTGTTTGTTTACTCGGTTCATTGCTCATTTGCCTCTCTTCTGTTCGCTCCTCCCGTGTTCGGCGGCTCGGTGGCTGGTGGCTCTGTCTTCCCATTGGCCGGGCTCCCGGCTTTGCGCTTTTCCTCCGTTCCCTTTGCTTACGCGGGTTCTGGGCTTGTTTGGCCTGGACGGGGCGTTTGTTCTACTGGTGAGGCTCGCCTGGGTTCGTCTCCCTTGGTGTCCTCCGCTGTAGGAGTTGGTTGTCCGGGGGTGCTGGGCTTTCCCGGTTCTTCCTTCCCCCTTGCGGGGCCCTTCGCTTCCTGTGGGGATTCTACGTCCTCTTCTTCTTCGGCCCTGGCTCTTGTGTGATTGTGCCTGCTGGCTCGAAGTTGCTCCCTGGTGAGGGTGGTGGCGTTGCTTTGGGGCTCTTTTCGCCCGGCTCTTCTGTTTTATCTCTGTGGCCCCGTGGTGGGTGTTCACTTTCCTTGCTGGTGGCTTTGCCTTGGGCCTGGTCCCTTCTGCTCTTCCGGCTCATTGGGCGGCCTTTCAGGCGTTCCGCTTGCATCTGTTGGCCGGTTTGGCTCCTTTTTTGGCCAAGTTGCCTCGCCGTTGTTTCCTGCGGCCTCCTCTGGCTGTTTGCCTTGCGCCATCCTGGGTTCTTCCGTTGGTGTTGCGGTCCCTTCCGGGGGGTCTGTTTGAACCACTGGGGTCCGTGGCCTGACTGTTTCTCGCCATGTTGGTGGTATTTGGGTGGTCCTCATGTTTGTGGGTCGGATTGGGGTGCTGGGTTCCTTTCTGCGCTCTCCTCCGATCTTGCGGTTCCTGCTGGGCCGTTTTGTGTTGCGTCTGCCCTCGGTCCCCTCGGTTGTCCGCTTGGCCCGGAGGGTTTTGTTTCCTTCTTCCCTCCGGTCGTGGGATTTGGGGTGGATTCTGCTCTCTCGCTGTTGGTGGTCCGACGTGCAGTGTTGCTGTGTTCGGTTCGGATTGCGTCTTTTTGCTGCTGTGGCTTCTGGTTTGTCGCATTGGTGGTGTTGCCATCTTTCCTTCGGTTCCGGAGGCTGGGGCTGTTTCTTCCCTCTCGTTTTTTTGGGTGTCCGTCGGGCGGTCTTGGTGTCTTTGGCCCGGACTGCTTCTTTCTGTTGTTGTGCCAGTTTGTTTGCTGCTTTTGGCACCTTGCAGTCTGGTTGCAGGCCGTCTCTGTCCACTTTGAGTCGTGGATTGGGCGGCTTCTCTTGCTGGCCTACGGGTCTCCGGGTTCTTGTTTTGTCGGCCCTGGTTCAGGGTCGGTCCACCCGGAGTCTGTGTTTTGGGCTTATTTTACGGGCGTTTTTTTCTGGGTGGTTGTCGGGCCGTGGCCTGGTCCTCTCCGCACTTGCTCATGATTCTTTGCCGGGTCTCGGGGCTGGTTCTTCCAGCTCGTGTTTGCCTGTATTTTGGGTGGTTTTGTCCATTCGTCTGTGTTGTTGGTTTTGCCTTGGTTCTTTGGCATCTCCTTCGTCTCAGTGGTTTCTTGTGAGTTTCCATGAAGCCGCTTGGCTTGGGTATGTGCTCACTTCGTAAACTCTGGTGGCGAGGAAGACTTGCGAGGAGGTAATGCCCCGGTTACTTACTGGTAATCTTCATTACTCCGAGTATAGTCTTCCTCACCACATGAGTTCCCATCCATCCCTCCCTCCCTGTTTGGCTCTCGGCTTCATGTGGTTCTTGGGGCTTGGTAGTTCTACAGGAAGTAGGGTGGGTCGACCCTCCCCTTATCCTGGGTCAAGGGTGACAGGGGTCGGCCATGTTGGGGAGGGATGGGAGGCATGGGATGCTAATTTGCTTTGGAGGGTTCTGGTGGGTGGAGCTAAAGCTCACTTCGTAAACTCTGGTGGCGAGGAAGACTTACGAGGAGGTAATGTTGTGGTTTCTGAATCGGTAAATGCTTTCGTGCGAAATGTACAATAGAAACTAAGTATATATGGTTTTAATGTGAAGCGCTCTGATACCTCACGGGGTTAAGTTCGCGCTATATAAAACAACAAAAATAATAAATAAGTAAATACGAGACAAATGCACACAAAACACGCAACTCTTATCTGCCTCTGCCGCCTACCCACCCTCCTCCCACCCCCAGATCCCCACCAAGCCACAGGCTAAGCACATCAGTTCGAGCTTCCCATAGCAGGCAGAGCAGTGCATCCACGGTACATAAAAACATGCCCTAGTACAGCTCTCGCTAGCTCGCCCGTTCTTTGTTCAACGATGTATACAACCCGGGAGGCAGTTTATTTAGATGGCAGTCCGCCTCTGTGTGACTCACTTTTCCCACATAACTCTGATCTAACAATACACAAGCAACAGGTCCTGGCTGTGAAGGAACCTGTGATGGCTCAGGGAGGCAGTTCCCGGGCATGCACGCTGTGGATGGTTGGTTCTCTGGCTGCACGGAACAGCAAAACCGAGAGTGTGGAAGGTGAGCTCGCCAAGGGGGAGGGGATTGGATATGTACCGCTCATCTCGAGGGGGAGGGAGGTGGTGGGGGGGTGCATCTTCAGCAGGAAGACCTCTCCACCGAGGAGGGGGGGGATTGTATTATGTACAGGGCATCTTCAGGGGAGATGCTGTTCTGTACAGGACCCCTTCACAAAGAGTCTTTTCTTCTAGTTTGGTACCATCTGCCTATTAGTCGTGCCCTCCCCTTATGGAAGCTTCTGTCCTAGTTGTTTCATTTAAGTCTTTAATTATATGAGGTAACAAAAAACAATTGTATCACCCTTTTGTTCGATTCAATAAATAAATGTGGATGTTCCTTTATTTTACAAAAAAAATATGTATTATCCACCGTCATATAAACAACCTACACAGCTACAACAATAAAGCAATTTCTTATTCCGGACTCCATTCCCTTTTAATCTAAAAAAACGATTAAGCATCATTTTACATCCAAGAAGCCATAATTGAACTTACTACAATTATTCATTTTGACGATGTTAAAAAATCAGGGAATGTCCCTTTTATTAAAAGATGCAAGGCATCACTTCGGTCATGTACCATATTGAAGGGTAACTGGCCTATGGATTGGGAGCCGGAGGTTAAAGTAAGGGCTGCAAAATAAAACACAGTTGAGTTTGAGAGGTCGTGTTAAGCACTTCAAGATCCCAAACCTGCCAGCAGGTGTCTGCCAGCTTCTCTCGTCGGTGGTACTTTACCTGCCCAAGGCACGTTGCCGAAGAGGCACATTATTACAGAACTCTATTTTTTTGTTTAATGCAATTATGGAAATTTACGTTTTCTATGGACTCTATCCCTGTTTTCAAAAGCCAAGCACAACTGTTCAATGCTCTGCTGCACTAGCTAGGTTTGGGCTCTGCACACTCCCTTATTTACATACTCCGGTAGATAGACAGATAGATAGATAGATAGATAGACAGACAGACCGAGATAGTACATGGAGGTCCCGTAGAGGTGGACAACCCCTGCCCTACCCTTGCCTAACTGGCACTGTTTGCTGCTTCCGGTCTCAGGGTCATTAAGGCAGTGGCAGTCCTTGCCATTCCCTGAGCTCTCCAGAAGCAAACAAGAGCCTGTTGAGGCAGTAAGGAGGGGTCAACACAGGGAGGTTAGCAGGGGTCAAGGAGTCCATGATGCTACACACACACACACACACACACACACACACACACACACACACACACACACACACTCTATCACGCACACTCTCACACACACACCGTCACACACACACACTCACACTATCACTCACTGTCTCACACACACACTCTTACATACACACTCACACTGTGTCACACACACACACTCTTACATACACATTCACACACTCTCACACACACATGCTCTCACAACATACATGCTCTCACAGACACACACACAATATCACACTCTCACAGACACACACACACACTCTCTCTCTCACACACACACACACACACACACACACACACACACACACTTTTCATAGCCCTAATGTGCCCTTCATGTTGAATGTTACCAAATAGTAGTCTGTTGTAACACTCTGCAATATTCAGTCAGTCGGATATACTTCAAAAGAAAGCTCAAGTTACACATGCATTTCAGTGTAACATAAGCTCATTAAAACTCTCACAGGTTGACAGAAATGAAAATAAGGCAGCACGGAGCAAGGGAAGGCACAAAGTAGGTTAGGGCCAGGTGTACACTGAGTGTGTCATAAGGTGGGACTGGGCGGGTGATGTGGTGTGGAGTGAATGAGTAGAGTTGGAGGGGGCCAAGGGATACAAACTGGGTGAGGGGGCGGAGTGTGGGTTACAAGGCCACATGGTCGGACTGGCCTGTAGGGCAGTCTGGCAGTGCCCGAAGGGCTGGTCTGACAGGCCAGTGTGTGGGACATTTTTGGGCTGTTTGTGGGCTTGTTTATGGTCTGGTGAGACGTTTTTTTTCTATGCTATTACCACAAACATTGCCTGCACTAATACAGCCTTAGTGCCTTCACACTATTATTATGATGTTATGGACTGCTCGTGAGAATGTACGACTAATGTCAATTGTCTCCTTTCGTCTTTGTTTTCTATGTTTGTGAATCTTAATAAAATGTTTTTAAAAAATTGCCTGCAGCAAGCAGAAATGCATGTAGTCGCCCATACTTTGCAAAACACCTATACAGCGTGTCTTTACAAGCTCAAAACTGACCTGATTTGCAAATGTGGGCCACTTTTTTAGCTATCTGATTCGCTAATGGCCACTTTTATTTTGGTGACCAGACCATTTTTTGTCCCAGTCCGACCTTGAAAGGTGATTTAGAGGTGAGGTGCCACAGTATATCAAGGGAGCACAAAGTAGTGGGGGCAACAAAGTGGATGAGAGGCTCTAAGTAGGTGAGGGGACGGAATGGATGCAGTGACAGAAAAAGTTGTAAGCACAGTGAATAACAGGCCATGGAAAGAGCAAGCGGCCACAGATTGGTTAAGTGGCACATAGTCAAAGAGGTGGCACAGAATGTCACAGGGCACAAAGGGGCTCAGGTGGAACCTAGTGAGAGAGAGGCTCTAAGTGGGCTAAGGGGACCAGAAAGAACAAGAAGCCAGAGAGAATGTGGGAGCACACAAGGAGCAAAAGGCGGAGTGTGTTCAATGGTGCAGTTTGGGTAAAGGGGCAGAGTGAGCCAGGTGGAACACACTAGGTGGGTGTGAGCGCGCAGGGCTGTAGGGAATCTACATTACAAAAGTGCGTCCAAACAGTGGGTGTATCGGTGACGATGTTAAGATCAAAGTGTATCAGGTAATAAGTCCCTAGAGATAAGAAGCTTTTCAAAATACAGTCAAAGAGAAAGGACGGACTCAAAAACGGAGTTTGAGATTAGAATTTAGAAAAACCAAGAATTTTTATTACAAAATGTAAAAGTACAATACAAAAAATGTAAATTCAAGTGCAGTGGTAAACTCATTTGATTACATAGAGATCATTTGCCGTGAAGGTCATTGAATGCAGAATAATAAAATAATGGGCAAAAATGAGAAAAATGCCAAGTCTCAAATGCGTAGTAAAATCAGTAAGAATTCGCACAGGTTACTTAGTAGAGGGCAAAAGAATCAAGTGTTCTGGCTCACCCCCAGACTCTAGGGTTTAAACACACTTTTCTTCCAAACTTGAATTAATGCAATACAGCGCACAAAGTGGAAGGACCATGAATTATGTTGCAAGAAGATTTCTTCTGGCAAGCTTTTCGAGAACAATGTCAGTCAGAAATAAACAATCCACATCTTGCTGCACATAGTGTTTAAAAAAAAAAATATATATATATATATACACACACACACACAGAATGAAAGTTGTGAAATGGCATCCATTTTGAACAAAATGGCATTGAGGCCTAACTGAGGCCTAGGTAGCCTAAGCCAGAAAAACACACATTAACACATCACAATTATTTCGTTTCAATTGCAAAGCTCCCCGTCAGTATGAATCTGTGAATTGAGGTGCATGACAGCTATTACTATTGCACCTTTTAGTGTAAACGTGCAAAAGTTTCTACATGAGTGTCAAATATTATTTGTAAAAATAAAGAGTAGGTGTGGGCAACTGAGTGTGTGAGGGTTCAGAGTAGGTGAGATGATTACATGTGAGAAATCACATAAGTGGTGCGGGGACACTGTGAGCCAATCAAGTGTGTGAGTGGTCCCAAAGTGAGTATTAAATGGGGCACTTTGTGAGTGAAGGGGAAAAGAGTAGGCAAAAGGCACAGATGAATGAGGGTCACAGTAGATTGGGGGTACAGTGTAACTCTATCTGGGACATGAGAAACAGAGTTTGGGGTCGGCTGTAGTAGCAACAGGAGTCCCTTCGTACCGGCAGGTGAAGAATCCCACAAAACCCGGGCGTCTGTAAGAGGGAGATTTGTGTCTCTTGGCATCAGCATCGGCAATGTAGAGGGCAGGACAGCCTTTTCAGCTTGTCAATCTTTGAAAGTATAGAAGAATTGTCAATTTTGGAAACTGAGACTAAAATAATGTTATCTTTTATGGGAGTGTAGAGGGGTATTACAGCATGACGGAACAAGGGAGTAACACCGAAATATGCAGGCCAGGATTAATATATGCTTTAAATGGAATCAAAGCAACACTTGTCTGTTTTCATATGAATATACACATCTTTAGACTAACTGTATGTATCTCAGTGATATGTCATCATTTTTATGGTAAACCATCATCATGGGTGCATGTGTGTTTATACAGTTTGCAGTGCTATAAAGTGCTATAAAATTGTTAAGTGTAGCTTGTCTCTAGACCTTATGTGATTTACCTACTTTCAGAGTGCTCCAAAGAAGGGTTGTGGCTCTGCCCACATGTTGGTGGCCAAGAGTACGTGTTTTGATTGGGCATAATTTGTGTGCTTCCACAGAAAAAGGGCTTTCTTTTCATACAGGTGTGATTATTTTGATTATCCAGCTGCATGAGCCAGCAGCAGTCTGGCGACCCATAAAACGCTTAAAGTATCATTCTTACATGGGTGAAACTTTAACTTTTAAAGGGGAAGCACATGGCACTGTTAAAGTGTCTTGGCCAAGTAGATTATTTACGTTGTTTTTTTTTCTCTGGCAATAGCACAGATGCTCTTCCTTTTCCATCATTAACTTTAAACTTCAGAGTGCATTTGTGTGTTTGAGAAAAGTTTAGGACGCCCAGGGCTTCACTAATCTACATGCATTGTTGGAGCTGTGCTGCAGTCTCAGTACCTTGTGTGATCAAAAAAGGGCTTTCAGGGTACTACATTGAAAAGAGCTTAGGCTCCACCCACACGTTGGTTGTCCTGAGTACAGGATTTGACTGGACCGAAGTTATGTACAGCCACTAAAGAGTACTTGTATTCCACTTTTTGAGGTGTGGCAAAGCTTATACTTTTTTTTCATATATGTTTTTATTGGCATGCCAAATATGTAGAAACATTGTATACAATCCACAAATAACATCGGATTATTATCTCATCCTCTTGAATATACATGCCGTTTATTAACTTTCCCGCTCTCTTCCCCATCCCTCCCACCGCGGGCTCAGTTAACCTCGACCTCATGCAGGTGACTCCAGACTACCTTGTGCACGGGGGAATTCCTGTACGACCACACCTTCCATCGATGTGTCACTGTGTGTGTAGAAGTCAGGCACACTGTACCCCCAGCCTCCCAACACCCCTGATGTAGTGTGACCGCGGTCTTGCGGCTCTAAACGACGTCAGGTGGCAAAGCTTATACTTAATACAGCAGGACTGAGCTTGTAAGGGTGCAAGCCAATGGTGTGTTTATTACAGAATATTGCGAAATGGGCAGTAGGCTTGATGTATTTATTGTGAAAACTATATGTTAAAATCAATAGGCATTTAAGGGTGGATTGTTATTACTCTATATCTAAAGACTACAGATACGTTTTTTTGTTACATGAAATCTCACAGATTAAGGTTGTAGGTAAGGGCTCTGGTGACCAACCTAGCAAATCATTGGGATAGAAGATATGCACTACGATGATCCTTACTAGGCTCTTTTATCAACTGTAATTTTGTATGCATTTGTCATTTTATCGCCTTGTGGTTGGTTTGTGGGAAAGCTTATGCTCAGTACAGTAGGCCTGAGTTGGTTATGGTTACAGGCCAATGATGAAACCTGTAGGCCTGATGGGTGCACAGAGAAAAGTTATGCTGTATTGAGAGGTGTTGTATATTTTTTTGCCTACTGTAATTCTGTATACATTTGTAATTTTATAATTGTATGCATGATGGTTGCTAGTTTATGCTCGCTTCATTAGGCCTTCGTTGTTTATAGCGTCGACGCTGGAGTTTAAGTTAAATTTGTAAAAGACAAACATATGGGGACAGAGAATTTATTCTCCTGCGGTGTGCTGTCTATTGTCTCAAATTAACAACTTAATGACAAATTTGAGTGTCTTATCATATTCTTTTCCTGGGGGTTGTTTTATTTAATTATTGATGTAATTGAAATATATCATGTTTTTATGACATATTGAATGTACTATGGGGTATTTCATTATATGTTTTTTATTGAAAAATTGTTTAAATTTTTATTAAATGAGCACATAAGTGTTTTGGCATCCTGAGTTAGTGTGTTCCCTTGGTGAGGTGTTGTTGACTGACCATTGGTAGGGTGTATCTGTATGTGATTATGTGCTTGATCTAGTGTGTCTAAAGGGATAACTAATTTTTGACTATTCAGTTTATAGTGTCAAGCCAATGCTAAAGGTTACAGGCCATATTGATTCTCAGTGAAAAGTTACGATAGATTAGTTAGGAATGATCTGTATATAATGAAGAGGTATGACAAAGCAAGTAGACCTGTCTTAAGTAGTGTGAAACACGTGTTATAGGCCATGGGCTTTCAAGGGTAGCTTGTTATTACAATGTGCTAAAGCATGCAGGCAGGTATTTTGTAGGGGTGTGTGAAAGTTGAGTAATTTTCTTTTGTGTAATTACGTAAAATTTTGGAGAAATGATGTGCCATTATGCGTAAATACTCAAAATACAAATCCTTCATTTAGCACTAACTTTTAACTCCATTTTTGTCATGACGATGCATTTTGCACTAAAAATATAGTGAAAAACACAAGTGCTGTGAACAGCATACGCTTGCATTCTGGTAGGTCTGCTTGTTCCCATGCTCCTGCACTATCATTTTGCTACAAATGAAAATCTAATTACGCAACATGGCATAATTTCCAAAATTTCGTATAACAAGCATAATTCAAAATAACAGACATTATGCAAATTATGCCATCATAATTTAAATTTAGTCTTAGCCTAGCTTTTAATTGCACAGAATCATGCAGATTACTGTAGTAAGCAAAGGTTTTGGTGGCCCACCATACAGACCATGGGAATAGAAGAATCGCACTACGGTGATCCTTATTAGGCTCTATTAGTAGGACATTTATATTGTTTTGACAATTGTAATTTTTGACATATCTGTATTTTTTTACAGTACACATGATGGTAGTCTTGTGGGAAAGCTCATAACTAACACAGTAGGTCTGAGCTGGTTTTGGTGACAAGCCAATGATGAAGGTTATAGGGCTAATTGTTATAAAGAAAAGTTACGATAAAGGCAGAAGGCCTGACATACTAATTGCGGAAAGCATAAGTTAAAGTCAATGTTAAGAATGGAATGTTATTACTCTCTAATAAAGCCTATAATAGACAGGTATTTTTTTCATGAAATCTCACAGATTACCTTTGGAGGGAAGAATTTAGGTGTTGGTTGCCCCGTCTGACAAACCCTAGGGATCGAAGATTTCCACTCTAATAATCCTTGCTAGAAACTGTTCAGAAGGCCTGGCAGGCTTAGCTGCCTGCCAGGATCATCTTGTAATTAAAAATCATTACATAATTCATATATATGTATTCATAGATGGCCTTTGGGGAGTCTTCTTCTTCCATTGGTCTTTGAGTGTCATTTACACTCTGCTTCCATCCATGACAGCGTACTGCATGGGGTATTGGTTCAGACCACATCTGTCAGTGGTGTCTTGCCCTTTGAATGATAGTAGTTTTTGATCTCATGTGCACATTCACCTCAAAATAAGTGTGCTGCTGTGTCAGGGCTGTTTGCTCAGTCCTTTAGTTGTCATTTTTCACCTCTTATAGTTCCCCTTTCATTTCTTTGCTTTTGCTCTTTTTATTTTTCTTAAGTACAGCTCTCTGTGCAATGCTAATGGGCCACTTGCTTGCTGCTCATTTCATCTGCAGTGCGCTGCTTCCCCAATGGCCACTTCCTCTAAACCGGGGGAATTCTGATATCGATAGTGTATTATTGTTTTACGATTCCTAGATGGCCAACACCTAGGTTCTAAAGCTTCAAAACAATGATAGACTATGTATAATACCTCTTCAAGATGGACACCCGCTGCTATGTTTAGTTTTGTTATTGGAAGCGTATACCTGTCTTGTATAGACCACCACATGTTTTGCTTTTTTTACTTGTACTGCTAATATATTTTGCATAATTGAGTGTATGTATGTGTGTGTGTGTGTTCTATTGTGTTTGTGTCAGAGAGTGAATGCAAGAATGAATCCTTGGATGGATGAATGTTATGTTAGCATCACTTAGTATAGCGCAACGAATCGCCCCCAGAGGAATATCTTGGCACTTCAGCTGAAGTACAAGGCTAACAAAAACTAACTAAAACAGCCACGTTTGTAAGAGTTTTTAAAAAAAAAATTCCCTAGCTCTGTACACAAACGAATTGATTGGGGAAGTTTATTCCAGTAAACGTGGGCCAGGTAGCGGAAAGACCTCCTGCCAAATCTGGAGATACAGATCCGTGGAATTTGAAGCAGGGCTTTGTCGGTGGATCTCATCAATCTGATTGGAAGATGGTATCTGAGTCTATTTTGTAGGTAGGTTGGAGCATTGCCATTCAAGGATTTATGAGTAAGGCAGCACATCTTAAAGATGAGCCTTTTCCTAATAGGTAGCCAATGCAGAGAGTGTAGTATTGGAGCAGAGGGTGAACCAGACGGGAGATTGCACACAAGTCTGGCTGCAGTATTCTGCACCACCTGCAGTTTAGACAGTAAGGTCTCAGCGCCAATAAGTTGGGCATTTCCATAGTCAAGACTAGTGATTAAGGCTTGAACTAGGGTTTTCCCTAGAGGTAGAGGGGAGCCAAGGAAAGGCTTTTTTCAGTAGTAGCATGGTGGCAAAACAGGTTCCACATAAGGTAGAGACATGTTCTTTCATGGATAGAGAAGTGTCCAGCTTGACACCAAGGTTTTCAACTACTTATTTTGGGGGTGGGACAAGTCCCTGTTCGGATGGCTACCAATCTGACTTCCGTAGATGTTTGGCTTTCCTGAATAGAAGTACTTCGGTCTTTTCTCCATTTAATTGCAAGCAATTTTTGGACATCCATGAAACTTCCCTCCTTATACAGTCGGCCAAGCAAGCTTTTACACCTTCCAAATCGGGACCAAAGGAGATGACCGTGTGTCATCGGCATAAGATGTTGTCTCAAAACCACATGCCTTAGGGCAACATAGATGTTAAATAATGTGGGGCTCAGTATGGACCCCTGCGGTAACCCTTTTCCATCTGACATGGTACGTGATTTATAGGGCTTCAGAGAAATGGTTTGAGTGCGGTCTTTCAAGAAATCAATCAACCATTGGAGAGCTTTGCCATGGACCCCAATGTCCTGCAGCCTGCAAATTAAAATATCATGGGAGACTGTACTGAAGGCCGCAGTTGTGTCCAAGAGCACAAGCATCATTGGGGTCCCCTCATCCACGGAAGATCTGATGGCATCAGTCACAGAGGCGAGCGCAGTCTCTGTACTGTGACATGTTCTGAAGCCTGCCTGAGATGGATCAAGGAGCCTGTGTTCTTCCAGGAATGTAAACAACTGCTTATTCATGATGCTCTCCAAAGGTTTGCTGAGGAGAGGGAGTAGAGAGATAGGACCGTAATTAGAGGGATTATTAGGGACAGCGTTAGGCTTTTTTAGGATGGGGGAAACATAGCCTCAGTTCCTATCATCTGTAAAAGTGCCTGAGTCCATAGAGAGATTAAAAAGGGACATAATGGCAGGAGCAATTCCGTTAGAGAGACTTGCCGTAATACTAGGAGGGCACAGATCCAGTGGAGATCCTGATTTGGCAGCCTCTGCGTCTGCTCCAAAGTACAAGGATAAAAAACTTTCCTTTTGAATAATAGCCATGGGAGAAGGCAGACTAAAATCGGAAAGATTGTCCGATTGGCTCCGGGTTGGAGGGAGAGTCGCATAGATATTGTTTATTTTCTCATCAAAGAAATTGGCTAATGAGTCCCATAGCTCTCGTGAACCCGGGATCACACATGTGCAAGCACAAGGCTTAATAAAAACATTAAGTGTTTTGAAAATATTTTTTGTGGAATTGCCTGCCTGATAGCATTGTGATAGCTCTTCAACAGCAATTTAAGTTCTTCTTTATCTGCGGGATCTTTTGTCCTTCAACGCCTTTCCAACCTTTTGCTCTGGATTTCGCCCATTTTAGGTCAGCTGAAACCAGGGGGCGTTGTTTCTGCTGGGGGTGGCAGGATTCTGCCTGAGAGGGGCAATTTGATCTAATGTCTGGGAAAAGGAGTTGCGGAAAGTTTCCAGAGCAGTCTCCATATTTCTTGTGGGAGACTCGGATGGAAGGTAAGCCTCGGCGAAGGAGATCGGAGAGATAGATTACCACTGTCTCGTATCTTTACTGGGCATTCCATTTGATTTTACCAACTCAATTGTTTTTGGGATTTGAAAATTGATCAAATAGTGGTCTGTCCAGAGGAGCGGTAGTGAGGGTTCATAACTAAGCTGATGGGAATTAGTAAAAATTCTATCTTAAGGTGTGACCAGCCGAATGAGTAGGCCCCACCACAACCTGTTTAAGACCTAACATTTCCATGTCAGCCACAAAAGGGCCACTTCATTGTTTAGAACATTTTCACTATGAAAATTAAAACCTCCCAGCAGTAAGAAATTGTTTGATGCTAGGATGTGAGGAGCGATACACTCCGCTAAGTGGTGGCTAAAAAATTTCCAAGCTCCAGGGGAAGATAAATGAATGCACCCTTCCAAAAATCAGTGGCTGAGAGCTTGATTCTAAAAATACACATTTCCACCCATTCAGCTAAAAAGGTTTCAATTGCAACTATTTCCACTGTGTCTTTGAAAGCGATTGCCATGCCTCCCCCAGGTCTGGAGTCTCTATTCAACTTGAGTAGCTGATACTGCTTTGTGAGAGCTAAAGGGATGCATGGTAGAGCTGCTGCATTCAGCCAGGTTTCTGTTAAATAACACCGGTCAGGAGAAAGGGAGATTAACAGATGCCAAAGTTCCGTTGAGCGCTTTGACATAGATCTAATATTACAGTCTAAGCCTTGTAGAGTGCATGGAATGGCAGGGGAAGGGTAATTACGTACAGGAATTGGATTTGCAGGTCTCACGTCCCTATTGATATTTGAGCCCTTGAGGGTGACTAGTGAAGAGCCAGCCCCCCACCCCTATAGTACTAAACAAAGAGGAGCTCAAGGAGCATGAAAGCTTACAATATAGACAAGAAACCGGGCCTTCCAGGTTGTGAGGGAAGTGACCTGTGCAACACTGGGATGAAAAGCCAAATTACCTAGCTATGGCGTTGAGGTGGTGGAGTTTGGCGGAGGAGTAACATAGTTTAGACGAGGTAGTAATATTTCTGGTCAAAGAAGCCGAGAACCTGGCAACGTTCGTGTGAAGAGGGGCTTGCCTTTGGCGCTCCGGCAGTGCAGCCGATGTGCTCGGCCACTGCGCGTCCGCATCCCTATCGGTCTAAAAAAGTAATCTCTCATTGGAGAGTAGAGCACCTAGACAATGAACCTCCCCTTGAATGAACATGTGTGCAAAGATGAGTGGCAGAGTGCATATATGATGACTTACTGAGTCGTCACATATGCCCGAGTGCCTAATTCCATCAGTGTCACAAAGGCACTTTCATTTATAAGCCAGACCTATTTGCATTGTTAATGTTTTTTTTCCTAGTTTTGTAAAGAATCAACGGATGAGACTTCTTCTCTCTTTGGCACCACAACCTGTTTCTGCAACTGGCACTTTGTCATGGAGACTTACTGAGCAAACAGTGTAATGACTGGATGGGATCAGAGCGGCATATAAACCACTGGGTGGGGGTGGTGTTGCATGCACTCCTTTAAGGAGTACATCTGGTGAATGATGTCACGGTAGATCTTAAAACCCCACCTGACATCATCAAACATACAAACATTCTAGAATGCCTATTGTTTGTGATTGTTGGAGATCCAGCACAAGGCAAATAGCCCTGTTTTTTTCTCTACATTGGATGACCCCTATAAATTGCTGACCCACCGTTGGGTGTTCTTTTGACTCAACCATGCAGCGCTGGACAGCTGAGGGGGCGGTGAAATGCTTTCCAGTATGCATCAGCCTCAGGAGAAGGAAGCCCCATGCTTGCTGATCTATGACCTTGTTTTACATCAGAGTATTCAGTCCTTCCACTAATTTTGTGGTAGGCCTTGACATCCATTTCTAAGATTATGGTAGAGAGGAGAAGAGGAAAGCAAAAGTGGTGTGGAATATTTGGTGCTGGGTTGATGAATCATTCGCTATTCGACCAGAAGTGGAGAAATTGGTCTGGAAGGGCACATCCAATATGTTCATAGCTGAAATGATCAAAAAATCAAAGGAGAATGAATCACACGTCCTGTTAATACCAGGGTCTAGGGTTCTCGAATGGTGAAGACCCTCATTCACATTAAAGGTACGGCGCAGTATATCTTGATTCTCCGCTCTGTTGTTAAGTGAATAGTATCAACTTTGGGTCTTTTTTTCACTTGAGTGCTCAGTTCTCCAAGTGATCTCCTTATCCTCCACCTGGAGGTAGACCGTCTGGTTTTTCGACAGTCGTGATGGATAAAAGCAAGAAATTGTAGTGAAGTGAGCTACTAAGACCAACCACCAGGTGCAGTGGAACATTAACACTTCCACCACAGCACCAACAACTCACCTTTTTAATCTTGTCCCATCCTCGACAAATAATAAACCCTTTTAGAGGACAGGAGACCATTTTAAACCTTACACTTCTCTACAATTTCTTGCTCTTATCCATCCCGACTGTCGAAAAACCAGACGGTCTAGCTCCAGGTGGAGGATAAGGAGAACACTTGGAGAACTGAGCACTCAAGTGAAAAAAAGACCCAATGATGATACTATTCACTTAACAACAGAGCGGAGAATCAAGATATACCGCACCGTACGTTTAATGTGAATGAGGGTCTAACCATACGAGAACCCTAGACCCTGGTATTAACAGGATGGGTGATTCATTCCCCTTTGTTTTTTTTATTATATCCACGGAAGCTGGATGAATCTCTGCTTCTTCCTCCCTCCCTTGATTAATCGACATAGCTGAAATGATCTATAAACGATTGGTTTGAGCTATAGAAGCACACGGCTTACAAATAAGAAGGCAGTCGAAACCACTTCTGACCTTGATGTGCTGCCTGTGCTGTCCCAGAGACAGAGGACAGTTGAAGTGCATCATATCAATATCTCATACTCCACTATTTGAAATGCTACTTTTACTTACAAGGGGATGTAGCTTTCTTTTATATCCTATGTCACCCTGCCCCCGTTCCCCTCTTATACCACTCTGCCATCGGATCCACAGTGTCCCTGCAGGCTGTGGTCCTCAGTATGTTCTGGGACACTAAAGGGTTCCATTTAGGGAGCTGCATATGCTTCTGCTTTCGATGCATTCCACTTTCTCACCTATTTGTATTGTCATGGTTGCGCTAGTGGATGCTGGTCATGGTTTGTGGTTTAGAATAAACATGCAAATGCCAATGGTGTTCTATGAATAGGTTCCTCAAAGCATCCAGCCACAACTGGGTAAACTTGTTCTTTCTTTTCCCACCTAGCCTTTGTTTACTCAGTAGGCCCTGACACTGTTGTCTGGGTGTAGGCCAATGTGTAGTGATAAAAGTATGTATAGGTGCATACAGGAATATAAAACAAAATCTTCAGAGACATATTGGTGTAATCACCCCAGGTAACAGTAATCCAAAAAGATAGATTATTTGACATTTTTATGAGTTTTTGGTTTGTTATGCATAACGTTTTCTACTTGTCTTCAAAGATTTTAATGTATTTCCGCACAGTGTAATGACGCTGCATGTTTACCTCCATCTCATTAAGGTGCAACTTATTTCTCAAAGGTATCAAACAAGTGAGTAGCCAGAAAATTAAAATATCCCCGACTTCTGTATTTTCATGAGGGGGTTTTGATGCGGACGGGGTACTTCGTTCCTAGAACTACTTTCCTCCACTTTTCTAACTTTCCCTTTTTCTTTGCTCCCTGCTTTTTATGTTTCACCTGAGACAGCACGCAAGCAGTGTCGGCGAAATCTTCTATTGAAAAAAATCTTAAAATGGGCTTACAACCCACCCATTACTTTCCATTGGTTGGCTTCCATGTCACTCTTGTTTCCTTGCTTATTATTTGTCGCACCTCCTGCTTTCTCCTGGGGCTTCTTTCCCTGATGTAGAGCATGGACCTAGCATAGCTTCCTGTTTGTGGGTAATGTCTTCCACTGGCCTTGCGTTCCTCCATGTACTGTTTTTGTTCCTTTTTGCCATGCACTCATTCAGGGTTCATGGCGCTCAACGGTCTCAACCCCTTCCCCAGCCCCAAAACCCTCCTCTTGCTGTCCGTTTCTGCTTTCTCTCCTCCCACACACCTCCCTGGTATTGGTCCCACCCCTGCTGTCCATTGTTTCATTGCTTCCCTCCTCCCTCACACCCCCCTTGTGTTGCTTGCTCCCCGTCATTTTTGGACATATTGCACAGCAGTCATAGCACCTTTTTCCTTTACTTTAAGCCATGATCCACAGCAGCCCAGGCTGCTGTGCAACATGTCTAAAAGTAACCTTGACCAAGCCAATAGATTTTGCATAGGTGAAACCTATTGGCTTTGCTAGTGCTTGTTGCTTTTTCTCACTGCCACACATTTTGATTCCTTTCTCTCACTGCCCCCCCCCCCCTCTCTTTCTCCTTTCTTCACAGTTGTTCATCGCTGTTCTTTCCCTGTCTCCATCACTGTAGCCCCAATTGTCCACTCTCGACCCCCCACCTATCACTTCCATCCTGGGGTTCTGGTGAAATGTTATTTTTGAGCTTTCTCACAAATAACAAACGGTCTGAACGGGGCCATAAATCAGTAACTATACTTGGGCTGTGACCCAGCCTGCCAGTCCACTGACAGCCCCGGCTGTAGCCGCTTACGTGAGGGCTTCCCTACTCCACAGGTCCCAGATACTTACCGCGTGGAGAGATTTTAGTATCTGGTTCTCTTGTGTCTATTTTGATGGTCTTTCTGTTTTCTAGGAGAATTTTAATCCTCTTTGCAATACGTGCTAGCCCTTCCATTTCACCTGGTTTCATGCAAATTCACAAACATGTAATGTGTTTTTGCTCATACTGAGGAGTGTGTTTTTTCTATGCCGAAAAAATTCTTAAGGCTGAAAAGTGATGTGCAGGGATATTCGGCAGCGAAGGTGGATTTTAAGGTACCGAGGGGTCTGTTTGCTCTGGCGCCGACTAGTGGTCATCCAATGAGAGAGACTGACTGTGATGCAGCACAGCTAGTTCTGACTTTACAGGCTTTGCATTTGCAGGTTCCTTTATTGACTGAGTGTCTAGGTACATAAATCCTCTTTTGATTGGTTTCACATTCTTTGCAAGCCATTCTGGGCTGGGCACGCCCCCACCCGTGGTTACTTACCGTGTTTATATCTGATAACATGTAGAGACCGCGCCTTTCTTCAACCTGTGAAGGGAAGCTAGGACAGAGAACGTGCGCACCTTTCACTTATTATAGCAAGCAGCTAAATGTAGCTTTCATTCCGATGGATAATGTATGTTGCACACAGATGTAGATGTAAATGGTGAGATGTTGAGTAGGCCATGCATTGGCGATTGAGAGGCCAGGAGTTAAGGTAAATATTCCCCAACCCGTCACCCTCCACGCTGCTACTTTTTTTTGTTGCAGTTTTATATAGCGCAAACTCGACCCGAAGGTATTGGAGCGCTTTGCATGAGCACCAGTTACTTTACACACGGACACATTCATTTTTGGTAGGCACAGGGAGATTAAGTGAATTGCCTAATAATCACAGGATGTTGAGCCGCCACCGAG
This sequence comes from Calotriton arnoldi, assembly GCA_963921515.1. Taxonomy (NCBI): domain Eukaryota; kingdom Metazoa; phylum Chordata; class Amphibia; order Caudata; family Salamandridae; genus Calotriton; species Calotriton arnoldi. The sequence goes on from CAWUFW010000324.1 coordinate 546,811, forward strand.
GCTGGAACCTGGTTCCCCAGCTCTAAAGTCGGCAGCTTTGGCCGTTATGCCACATCCTTACTTCTGCTGCTGCAAGTACCACTGCTACACAGGTTGGGTCAGGTGCTTTGGCGGGTTTTCATGGGCACAGCAGCCTTACCTACCGTGCATGATCTGTGTGCCAAAAAGCAAAACCCCAAGGTGCAGTCTGAATATGCAGATGCATGGACATAACATTTCCCATTAGGAGGGATCAACATGGACCCCAACACCCACTCTATTTTAAATAATTTCTGATTTGGCAGGCGCCATCTAGAGCTACATCCTTCCTTAAAATGCATAAAAAGTGTCTCAACATATCTAGGTTTGGGGAAGTTGTGGGAGACTTCTTGTGGCATCTTTTTGTGAAGTCATTCAGGCTGTGGTGAGATATGCTGGTGGGCTTCAGGAAGTGTTGAACATGCGTTTGAAATCCTAGTATATACAAAAAACAAAACATGCTTTGGCAAAGCCAATAAGTCTGTTCGCCAGTCTTTTGGTGTTGCCACTGCTTGTTTTGTACTGGTTTTTGCAAAACTTTATTGTTGGAGATGCTACCTACTCAAATGAATCTAACAAAAAATGTGTGTATGTATGTATGTGTGTATCTATGTATATATGTGTGTGTATATAAATATATATAATATATATATCTCTAAAAGCAAAATATATTTTTGGGTCTCACAAATCACAGATTGAGTGCCTGGACTGGCAAGATCCACTTTGTATGTGGATGTGCTCCTTGTGAAAGAGCAGGATGCCGTCACTCACAGTGAAAATAGCCACTGGCTTAAGTAGGCTGACCCACTGCCGCATGCATGCTGCATGCTGTTGTGGGTGCAAGGAAAATGTAAATGACGATAACAGACCAATCGATGAAGAGGGCAGGCTCAAAGCCCTTATGAAGAAAGCATATTGCACATATCATTTTACTAAAATCAAAAGGTGTTGGCTAATCCCAGATCTAAAAATAGATCGTAGCTTCAAATGTGCACATATGAAATGGTATTTGGACTTTTATAAACACATACCTGAAGTGCCAAGTGCAAAGGCTTGGAAATCTGCTGCCTCTCCTACAGCATCCCCAAACGAAGGGCTTTCTTAGACATTGATATTGTATGTGGAAAGTTTACCCAAAGATTTGGCTACATACACAGGAATATTGAAGATTCATTTGAAGTCCAAGGCATCATGGGACCGGACTGAGATTCAGGAAAATGCTTTAATGGAGGTGAAAGAAACAAGACTGGTTTAAATAAGACAGTGTTTGTTCTGCCATCAAAAGAAATTAAACTGATTTTTCTGTAGCCCAGTACGGTTTTTGAGCCATTTATGGCTCACTAGATGGCTCTTCGTTCTAATTTGCATACGGCAGCTGAACCCTCATGCCTACCGAAGAATGGTACTCACAGATCTGTTTCCATCTTATCAGGTTGTAGACAATTTTGTCTACAATACATCTTTCACCAATGTAACTGATGACGAGCTCCTCATCCCAATCTACAGTGGATGTTCTGCAACCACGCACGCAAGTAGAGAAATTCATGTTTCAGCTACAGGTGTTAGATATTCATGTTATGAACAGGCCAGGAAGAGAAATTCCAGCTGATTTTATCTACCACATTCCTAATAGGCAACTGTAGCTAATGCCACTGAAGCTCTGAGTATGAGACAACCATCTATTTTATTATTGACCAAGCCATGACAAATGTCTTGTTAGTGGATGAGATGTTGAAGCCCACTGCGGAAGAATAGTGCCTGTAGTGGCTTTTCTGCTGTGTCCACAAAGTTGTGGTCCATCTAATGGTGTAAAACAAAGAGACAAGGACAACATGGCTCTGTTTCTTGATGGTTATACTAATAGGCTAAACTGACATTCTCTGCAGAAAGATTACTGCAGAGAGACACAAGGCATTTGCTGATCACCTGCTTTGGGTCCCAGATCTGACACTTGCTCATGAAAGACACTAGGGTACTGTTAACCAAAGTGAGTCTAAGGGAAAAGGCGAGGATGCCTTGCACTGACTCCATGGTTGGAAGACTTGTGAGGATAAACCTATGAGCCAAAGAACTGGGACACCAACAAGTCTCTAGAAGTGTGTTTTTAAAAGCTAGGACCCTCTCCACATCACACAATACATGTAGATTTCTGTTGCCTCCTTGGCGTCAGTATGTTTTTAGAGATTGCAGATTAATATTCCCTGCATTTTGATGTCGAACCTGTTCCATCCAGAACTGTGGAAATAGTCATATTGGTGTTGGAAAACAGGTTCCTAACTTGCAGAATATCTGTTGTGGTTCAGTCGGACAAAATACCCTATTTCGGCACACCAATTAAAATTGTAGCTCTCTCAGCTAAGTAGTGCACAGGAGAGACATCCCTTGTTGTCTGGATGCAAACGAAGGAGGATAAAATCTTCATGGGACAATGATGAGAGATGGTGATTTTTCAAATTTTCCTGGCTATCTAACAACACCGCATGCCTCTGTGGGATTCTCCCAAACAGCGGTTCTGTTTGGGAGAGAAAGTAAGAAAGCACTAAAGTCAACTTGAGCTAGGTGCCAAGTGCCCACCGCTGACAAGAACCTGACTAAATGCATCTGACAATGAAAAAAACAAGAAGCAAGCACCAGGAAGGTTACAAGACACAACGTGGGTCTAGTGAGAGACATAGTAATGATGTAAAACGGTTACCAGAGAGGAAAAGTGAGTTTTCCCTTGGAATCTGATCCACGTCTAGTAACATACCTTAAAAGATCAGTGATCACTTGTACCAATAGAATACATCATTGATTCGCGGGGCTTCTTTCTTCAAAAACATATTGCCACATTGTGTATCATTTCAGAATATTCAGGTGATAATCCTTGATTTGATGACTTATGTGAGTCCTGCACCAGAACCATGTGGAGTTAGGAGACCATTCTTAGGAGTTTGAATGGATCATCATCCACATTAAATTCAGAGACCCAGGTGCAAGACACCTTAACCCAAATAGACATTAAAGACTGGACTGGGAACTCCCTATAAGGACCATTGGGACTGGGGTTAATTAATGAATTATTGAAAGATTGTCCCAGCACCCATAGATGAAAAATTCCTTAAGCCTCAACCATGTGTAAATAAATTCTGAACATCCGCAATGTTTATTTACCTTGCTTTCAGGTTCATTAATAGACAGAAAAATCCTACCGTATTTGCAATCAATTTACCCCAAAACAATTCATGATTACCAAACCAATAAAAAATAAGCATGCGTCTTGGTGACAGTAGTGAAAAAAAACAACAACCCTTCACTGAAATCAGAGAAGATTTAAAACACATTAATCAGTATAGGATTCATCATGTTAAATAAATCTAATGATTTTGAGGTGAGCTGAAATCCATTATCTGTCGAAATGCATTTAGGATTTCTTTCTCTTAATAGAACGCGTTCCATAACCTTAATGACAGTTGTTGTGGTTGGCAATGGCTAGAACTTCAGGCCGAAGAGAGTACATATCCATCACCACCAGAAGATACTGAGGAACTCTCTCTCCCTAAACAGGTCCAAGCATGGCAAAGAAAATGTCCTCCCGGGGCTTTGAGGGTAATGTCTTACACACCGTGGTGGGGTTCTTATTTTCATAACTTTCTCACTGTGTGCTCAATCTATAAATTGTTTCACAAGTATTTTATCCAACAAATCTGTTCTTGGCAACCAAAATTCACTCCTCCACCTATCCTATGTTTTGTAAATTTGCAGGTGGCCCGATGAAGCCAACTCAGTAAGTTGTTTTCTGATACCCTTTGGATACACCAATCTCATTCCTGTGTGTAGTATTCCATCAACTACTGACACTACATTTTTCACCAGCCAAAAATTGTCCTGCTTTTCTAGTTTTCGTTTCTCCAACTTTCCATCAGATGTTTTCACACTTCCTGTAGTTCAGCATGTCCATTTCTACCTTCCATTCACCATAACTCCTGAAGTTACAAGGCATTTAACATCCTCATCCACAAAGTTGACCACTTTTTTTGTACCAGATGCACTCTTATCATCCACCATTCTAAGCAACTAATCAGCCATTTTATACTTTACACCAGGAATATACTTAACAACAGTCACCAAATCCTCCATTCCAATGACCTACTTACAAATTCCCAAGGACACCTGATTGTGATCTTTCTTTGGAAATATTTATTTCAGTTATTAGTGGTCTGTGATTATCTTAAAGAAAACTCTTCACACAAAATTCATGAATTTTTTGATTTTCCAGTACACAGCAAGTGTTACTTTTGCATTGGTTGGATCATTTTTCTCCAACCCTTTAAGTGAGCATGACACAATGCAGTAGTGTTCATAGACTCTTTCACACTTTCATCAGAACTGCACTTTTCTGGAAACTACTTCACAAATACATTTGAATTCTCATCAACACTGTTTATCTGCGGAGCAGGAATAGCATTAGGATTCAGAACGATACCCCAATCCTTTTGATGAAAGCAGCTGTAAACACTATCACCGTTCATATGGACATAAATCATACTTTCTGTACACTATGCTCTAATTTTATTTCAGAGTCAAAATATTCCCTCACCTCGATTGGCTGCCTCAGTAGCCACAAGGTTTCACATCCAGTTTCTTTTGAACAATATTGTTAACATTGATTCCATGAAGTGTTACTTTATTGACAGGATAACATCCTTGGAAATTCCAGGACTCATTGAAACTTGTGGTACAATATCCTCACATTCTTCTTTTACTTCCTACATCTGAACATTGTATCTTCCATGCCAACAGCAGTTCACATAGTGTCCTTTATGAATTAAATGTTTACACAGGACCTTCAATGCAGGACAAACTTTGCTGTTGGCCATATGTCCTGCATTGCCACATTTGAAAATAATCCCTTTGAAATGTGATGCTTTTTGCCCTCTTGTCTCTTCCTTTCTCACATCAACCACTTGCACTCACTCTTTGCAATGTTCCTCTCTTCCTTTTCCTCTACACAAGCCGGAGCTCTTCTCTAACTTTGTCATTATTACATCTTAGCACAAGCTGGTCCCTCTCCTATGTGCTAGCACCAAATATGCAGGCAGACGCTACTTTTCTTAATGCTGTGGCAGTCTTCCACACTATCTCCATCATGTTGTACATGCATTCCAAAATTGTGAGGTTCTAAAGCAGGACTAACTTTTCTGCAAATAATATTTGTCCAATTTTCTCTGGCAAATTTCTTATTCATTTAAATGTTGCTTCTTCTCACCCCCTAAGTCAGATAAACTATCAAATATCTGCTTTCCTTTCGCGGCCTTCAATGTGTCACTAGTAAGTAAGTAAGTAAGTCCAGTATTTGTATAGCGCACAAATCACCCCCGAAGGGGTCTCTCGGCGCCGGGAGCCGTTGGGAAGATTAAGCGAGCTATTGCCCAGAGTCGCATGGTGCTGGGCAGCCGCCGGAGCCAGGGATCGAACCGTGATCCCCAGCGTCCAGCGTCAGTCGCCCTGGCCGCGGCGCCACACCTGTTACTTTCAGCTGTTAAGTTGGTATACTACATCTAGCATAATTTGTGAATACCTTTTTCAATTTTTCTCCCGTAATTGGAGGTCCTTTAGGAAAATGCTCGAAGTATTGTATTTTGCCTGGTGAGAGTATATTATTAGGCAAACCCTAAAAAGAGCAATATCCAACATGATACCCAAGTAACCTTTGTTAATAGAAAACACTGGTATCCAACAACATTGGTTCATTGACAACTCAGGTGTCCGACAAGACACCAGAGTGATTCTAGTTACTTGAAAATATAATTTCACGAAAAAATTGAACTTTTTAAAGTTGTACAAATCACGGTAATGTTAAATTCATTTGTACTCAAAATCCTTTCTTTCAGTTTACAGAATAAATTACCGTTTTTGTCAGAAAAATGAACCCAACAGCAGATTTGTCCCACTGTTGTAATAATTTTCTATATTACAGGATTCGTGACAACACTTGAATTCTTCAGGCTAGTACATTTTCTAAAACCCAGTGCCATGTGTACAAAAGGAGTGACACTGGTGTAAAGTAAAAAGGGAATATGTACAAAGTGAACACAAGACTTCTTGTAGACTGGGTTTGCTCTCTCTCGTTAGCTTTAACAACTAATGTTCACATGCCCAGTTGATGCTCAACATAGACTCTAGTGATGTTTGTGTAATTTGCTCTTGTGAAGTCAAGCATGTTGTGACACTGTGGTCAGACAAAATGTAATGAGTGATGGCAGTAACGCCATTGTGCAGTAGTGTGGCAACATCCATGCCAGCCGTTGATGTCCTCAAGTGTGCTAACCACAACGTGTCTGTATTGTTTGCCACTGGTCACTGTTGAGTAAACAAACTATCTACGGGGATTAGCATTCCAATCAATGAAATTCTGGGTTAATTGTATGAGGATCTCTGGGCAGCTGATGAGAAGAGCCACAAAACGTTGATGTTTGGTGTAGCGAAGGCTTACTCTGCTCGTCGCCAATTTGAAGACAGATCGAAGCGCACAGTAGGATCCACAGTAGGTTTCAAAGTTGTTTATTATATACAACACCACCACATCCAGCAACAGGCCTCACAGCAGCTACCTCAGAATTTACCTTCAGAGATAATCCAGAGCATTCCAGACACATACAACACTCACCACATGGAATTCTATAGAGCTCCCCCAACAGAACAGGAAACCCTTCTGCTGCTAGAATCCCAGTCACCAAAGTGTTATCTTCCTCAGGTGGCAATGCCACACAACTCTTACAGCTTATAACTGTGAATTTCCCCTCTGCAACAGGAGAGCTACATGGAGCTCGACGAGAGAACCAGGCTTTCGGTGTGCACAGGGCAAGACGTGTCAGAGGCAGGCTTTGGCACAAGAGAGGGTGAAAGAAACACTCTTCCAGGGGACATTATGGCATATTCCCCGCCCCCAAACATGTTTTGCAAAACTTTGATGCATTTCTAAACCACTTTATAACCTGCACCTTATATGCACATACACATGCACAGAAAAGCATGACGATGCAACAAGATATAGATACACAATTTAAAGACATATCTGTTTGACATGAAAACAGGCAGTTGTTACTTTCATCCTGTTATGAGTACATTACTCTTTGTAGCTTGTCTGTATTGTCTCCATCTCTCTCACCCAGTCAAGCTTAAATACCATTTAGCCTCCCTCAAATAATTATAAAACTATTTAAGTCTCAGTTTTAAGAAATTAGAATTTCTACAATACTTCTAAACCATGGTAAGCCCAAAAAATGTATGTACCCAAAATATTGGGGTTTGAAAGTGGAACGGGGCCCCTAATTCACACAAATGTTCGTCTTTCAACTTTCTGATTTTGTAGGATACTACGATGACATGCTCGAATTCCTGCTTCCAGTGCCTTTGGCCCACTTCCCACCACCGCCCTGTGCATCCTGCTCCTCTCTGTGCCACTCACCAACTCTGTAATTTACACCTATTGTTCGTCTCTTCATTTTCCATGCACCCTCTATGAGCTCTGTCATTATTTACCTACTCTGGATCCTTACACACTCGCTCCTTTACTTGCCATCACTCTCGTAGATGCAGGGAAACTCTGTCTTAATGTGATCTTTTGTTCCAAAGCAAAGATTGTGTGAATATCGTGGAATATCACAGCAGAAAACCGCTATGTTTGCGAAGTCTCCACGCGTGGACCTGTCCATAGCTATGAACTCTGTGTGCCCGCTTTCCCGTTCATTCTTGCTCTCATCTCCCTTAATTTTCTGATACAAAACACTATGTGGGTAGGCATGCAAAATCACCAATGTAAGGCAACCAAACACGTGGCATTGGGTACTGGGTAGCTCCCTGCATAGTCCTGTGTGGGTGGAGCCCCAAATCATGGTGCTGAGCCAGCTGTAGGTGCAAACAGAGGGTGGCATATGAGTCTTAACGGCCCAGCCATGCAGTTATTTCCATAAGGAGAGCTAGCTCTCTTAGTTACACCAATGGGACTGCATGGTCCAGTCACCATCAGTATGCTTTGTAACCCTTGCATAGATGAGTACATTTATGAGAATTTCCGGGGACCAGCATTATGATGCTCTGTGATAAGACTAAGGAGCTACCGGATATCATTCAGTCCAACTACCTTTGCCCGATATGTGTAGAAGCGATTTGGGCCTAGTATGGATGTTGAAATACCCATAAACACGTGTCTGTGCTGTGCAGCCTTAAACCAACCAGCCTCTCAGACTCCTCAAACGACCCCTAATGCTCCACATGGGAGTGAACAACATGGTAGTTTCTGTATGTCCCCTTATAACAGAGTTTGGTTTATGGTACTGATTTCTGGGGGGGGCTGTGACTTGTTAAGTGGCACAGTTCCTCGACTAAAAATCCGGATAGAGGAATATAAAAAAATATGGTTTGTTTGCAAGAAATGCCCTCGATGGGTATGGCCTACTGTCATCACCATATTTTGGCATGGGAAGCCCGCATTTTGCATTCTGCAAATAAGTAACCTTAGCATAAAAACAAAAATACAATTTAATTCACAAATAATTGTTTAAAATAAATAAACTAATCATGAAGAATTCATCTTTAATTCAGGAGGAATGTTCTGAAAACCAGAGAAAGAAATAGCTCAAAGGTGTTGGACAGCGGCAAAAGAGAGGATGACTGCCTTTAGAATCTGGTAGGAGAGAAGAGAGGAAAAGTCAAAAGTATTTAATGTAGTCGTCTTTCTTCCACAGGGCCATGCTACTGGTCCATGCTTAGACGGTCCTACAGGTCATTTGAATTCCAGTAACCCTGACCTCATTCTTACCGGTCTTGTGAAGATTACCATGAAAAACCAGAGTCATTTAGAAATGTAAAATGCTTTCAGTCTCTATCCTCTGGATCCTAGGGCCTGCAGCAAGAAAGAGGCTACTTGTCCAGTTAATGCTGGAAATAACTGGCAAGAAAATAGCTCATTGTGTCTTCTGAGTTTCAAACTGGGCAGATACGATTAAAGGATTTATGTCCATTTAAGTCCTATCATGCTAACAACACTGGAAGATGGTGTGCTAGAGAACTTCCACTTGGCCTCATTTGCACCTGCAGTTGCCCTGCAGACCCCAACTTCATACCAAAGAGATTAGACTGTATCATATTAGTTCTGGATGTTCCAGAGAGGCCAGGAAGAGTTGAACAGCTCATCATTTAACTGCTACCAAGGGATTGCTTTGAGTTGACCTATACGTTGCTGCCATTATTCTATAGCCTGGTCTTCAGCATACCTTTTGTAACCTGAAATTATTGCACATTTTTAAGTAGCTTGATAGGTAAGTTTTGTTTCATACCCTCTGATTAAATAAAGATTAGCTATTTCTTGTAGTAATTGGCATATAAACTCTTCTTCGTACAGCCATAAATGCAGAAAAGTGTCATCGCAGGCTTACCTCAACATCTTTTTGCTGGCTTCAAGGACAGTCTTTTTCAGGGTGAATCATTTGCTTAGGCGGTAGATATGCAATATAGCTGGAGTAGATTTCTTCAAATATTTCCCTCTAAAACTGGTAGGCATGTTGGGACTCCTTGACCAGCCCAATTTTACACACCATGCGGTACAATCTGATCATTTTGTCCTTGCCCAATACCTGTAGTATGTCTCCCCAAGTCTGCTGTATAAGAGTGTACGAATCGAGAGTTCCATCAGAAACTAGACACATTAGTAACAAAATTTATATGGCAAAACAAACGCCCTAAAATTTCCATTAAAAAAACGAGACATATTCGATTTCATTTGTACTCTATTTGGGTTACACCTGAAAAGGGGCTTCCTTACACTAATTCAGGGCTTCCTGGTCCCATAACTCAAGACACATAACGATAGCCTCCTAGTTGACTTACTATTGTCAGCAGCCTGTTAAGTTGATCCTCACTAACTGGAAAAATACTGCTGCTACTTCGTTTCAATCCTGGCTGAACTGGGTTTCCTACTTAAGGGGTGCCAATAACATTACTTTTCAACACTACCCCTGGAGACCACGGAGCAGATCTGTTTGGAACACACGCAACAACTACTTTTCCACTACCAAACCACCACGAGTCCCTTAATACGCCATAAACTGACCTCACAGCCTCTACCTACCTTGTATCCTTCTCTTGTTCTTCAACAGATTGTTGCCTTTTCAAAAGTATGTATTTCGCTATGTCTAAATGCGGGTTTGTCATGCCTGCTGTTGCAGGGATTCTGCTCAGAAACAGAACTATGCTTGGGACCATGGAACATCAGCATGTAGGGACTGAGTCTACATACCACCTCAGTATCTATGAGCCCGACTCCGACTAGCTATAGTACCTCACTTGCCCTCCTAACCTGTCCAGAGAAACAAGTGAATTGGCCCCCCTGAACACAATGCTCTCGACCCTCTCGGGGATCGCAGTAACAGGACACCCTTTCCCTCTCTCACTCGTACTTGTCCACAATAAGATAAGCAAGAGACACAAAAGAAGTTTATATTTAGTTAGTATTGTTCTCTCCGATGCAGTATTTGCTCCACAATTAGAAAACAAATGCATACCAAAAATATTGTTAGTATGGTTAACAAACCATATACCTTAAAAATCCCTGTCATGTTATAATGTTATAAAACAGATAAGCCTAAACTCTCCCCTTCCTACTGAAGCTAAGCGATTATATGTCAAAGATCTCTGGGATGAGTGGCGGACCCAGTACCTTAGCATACATAGATGGATACTCTGCTTCTCAGCTGACACAGCGATCTTTCTTCAGGACCTTCGCTCAGTGTGTTTTTAGAACACCTGTCCTCATTTATATGACGAGACATATTTGCTCACAAACAGCAGCTGCATTCTTGTGTTATGTCTAAGTGACCAGAGAGAACAACCAGGGGCATTGTTGTTTGACCTTGTCTATGGTGTTTAGACTAAATCCCAGGAAAAGAACAGAACACAAAAACATATGCAGGTTCTGTGTGAAAATACAGGATGGCACAAAAGCAAGCGTGTTTATTGTAGTAAGGTGTGCAAAGGAGACGCGGTCTGCAACGTGCAAAACCAGGCTAACATAGGGAAGACGACAATGGGCCATGCAGGAAACACATGACACTCGCAGTAAAACTCCTGATCCACTGTTTATTCTGATGTTTTATTCTCCACTGAAGATTTGTTTTGAATTATCGTATGTTTTACTTTCCTTCTGTTCCCCTTACAGTGGTTATCTAATTTTGTGCGAGTATATTCACTGTACCTGCCAGCTCTAACATATATTCACATGACTGTTTTTCTTCATTTCCTATTCACAAAACCCAATAAGATTCTTTGAAATTTAAAAAGAGTGTAGTAATCATTTTATGCCCTTCGATGTGATCTCCACTATTTTTGCTACCTAATTTACATGGGATTTCTAGTTCATATGTACAAGAGTGCCAAATGCCCAGATAAGGGAAACATGCAACCTTTTACAAGTGTTGACCTACTAGCTAAAACGCCTTACTTTATTTTTTTGTCAACTAACCACATGAGGCCCCAAGAAGTTGAGTGACTAATCTGGAAAAGTGTTTACAACAGAAAAAAGGTAGCATAGGCAAAATAAAAAAACAGCGATTACTTGGAAAAAGGCAAGCTAACCCCAACTATAGAGGATGTCCTGATCAATCCTGCATATAAGCAATGCAGAACCCCAGATGCCAATTTAAGGCCTTCATTCTACTTGTGTATTATGGAAAAGATCAAGGGATTTTCAGGAAGCGAAGGACAAGATAAACGAGCATATGAACTATTTAAATGAGATTGAAAGACTAACGATAGAAACTGAAGGAGGAAGGGATGGTCTGTAATGACTAGGTTGCATTTTGTAAACTAGTCACTTTATCACTGTCTTCGCTTGAGTCGAAGGCTTTGATAATGATGGGACAGGTAATTCCTTTTTGGGTGCAAATGCCTGTGTACCCAAAACAGGATTACAGTACGGGTACAAATCGATGGAGTTTGGTATCACAAGGCTGCATCCCAAGTGGTTTCCATTTCAGTCTGTTTCCCCCCCATAAAGACCTGTGTAACAGATATGATTCTTTCGTATGGCAACTTTTCTGTTTCTTGTTGGATAGTCTGTGGTTCCACCAAAGCATAAGAATGCAAATTTTCCACGATTTTTGGGATGTTGTTCCTGCACCAGACACAAGCTCTGGATCTCTAGTCCAGACTACCAGTTACACTCGCTTGCTGGCTGCCACGAACCTTACATTCTTGCTTCAAATGATTATTTGTGTTGTTTGGATTGTTCCTCCTAAAATAGAATATGCATTCCCAAATTAGCACAGCTTATTCTGAATTTTCGGTAACACTCTTCTATTTTGATCCTTCTATTACATAGTGACATTCTGTTTTTTTTCCTGTTGTCCATCCACCATCTAATGCTCTTCCAAGAGTTTCTTTCACATTTAAATGGAAGCGAAACGTCGGATTTGTTTCAAGTAATTTATAGGTCGTCTTCTCTTCATCATGTTCCTTTATAAGCTTTTGGGAGTACTCTGTGTCCACAATTACTATAGCACTGCCTTTATCTGCTCTTTTTATAGTGATCTCTGTTTTTTGTGATATTATCCAGTCACCTTGTTTATTGATTGTTAGATTTTGGGTTCTTGGTGATAATTTCTTTCAAGTAGTCTCTGTAAGGTGAAGAAGTGTGGCTCAATGGTTAGAGCGGCAGACCCTGATGCAGAGATCTGGCCCGGGACCAGGGTTCAATTCCCGCCTCGGCGGGTCTTGGGCTCAATTTCCTCGGACCTGATAATTCTCGCCTCGGTGCCTATTCTAATCATGGGTCCCACTCTGCAACTCTGGGCAATAGCTTGCTTAATCTCCACAACGGCCCCAACAGCGCTGGGATGCCTGGCTTCACCTTGGGGGTGCCCAGGAGTGGACATTTCACAGGGAAAAGCCAGGAAGGGTTCCACAGCGGTATGCGTACAGCGCCAGGACACCCCTTTGGGGGTATAAGTGCGCTTTACAAGTACAAATTTCATTTCATTTACCCTACAATTCTGTCTTATTTGTCTCCCATATCTATACTGCCCACTCCTAGAAAGATGATAATAATAGGTTTGTCATGCAGCAACTGTCAAGTTTTATTAAGGCATATGGTTGTCTTGATCGCCATAAGGCATTCTTTGGCTGAGTCTGAGGGACGAAAATCCTCGTGGTATCCATCATTGATGATCGTAGGAGACTCTTGGACATTAACAGTACCATGGCAAGGTTCATATTTGGTCGTCGGCTGCTATTGACATGTCAGACACTGTTTTGAAATCTCGCCTCCCTGAAGTGGACATCTGGATTAAGGCTATAGACTGTCACTGCCATTAATTCCAACTGCTCTCAGATAGCCTCCCGCCTTTTTTCTATTGTCCTTGTCACCAGTTACTTTTGATACATCCATCCTTTTGCCTGCTTAATCTTCTCTTTCAGTTCAGCATTTACACCTATACCGATGACACAGAGTTCCACTCCATATGGATGCACACCTTTGCTGTTGTATGGCTTCCATCTGACAATTGATGAACCAGAATTTACTGAAACTAGATTTGGGCAAAATACAGATAAGCAGCCCGCTCACCAATCTGACCGTCTTCATTTTCACCCACTACAATGTGCTCCAACTGCATCAGTGAAAAGCCTGTTCTTTTGGATCAATCTAGAGAGCATTGTGGTCTTCTTGTCGAGGCAAAGGAAGAATCAGTAGTAGCAGCCTCACTTAATGGCAGGAACTCTCTTTTTCTTGGTCTAGCAGCTTATTCTTTCTATTATATACAGCTGTTACAAAAGATTTCTATTCACCTCTTTTGAAGTAACTAATGGAGAGATCTTATTTCCCACTCAGAGTCTCTACACTGATTGTTTCTTGCAATAAATCCTGTTGCAGGTCAAAATGGCTCACGCGGGATTTAGCCTGAAACATCTCTGATATAAATTCCATTTTTATATTCCTGGCAGAATTCGAGGCTATGTAGATGGATGGTGCTGAGCAGATCTCAGTTTGCAAAGCTAGACTGGGAGGTATCTTTATTTTATGTCTCAATCACTGCTCCCTTTTGGAATACTTTGCCATCCTGAGAAGCAGTGGCGGCTGCTACGGAGCAGGGCTTGTGGGGCGGGGTGGGGAGAGATAAAAAAAGATTTTAAAAACCTGATTACGGCCGTAGCTTCTCCTCCGTCCTCTTCCCTTCCCGGCTCGCGGCAGCACACAGGCTTCCCTAAACCAATCACGGCGCTGTTGTCACCAGCATGACAGCAGCATTGTGATTGGTTTGAGCGACCTGTTTGGCCGCTCAGACAGTGCCTGGGAGCCTTGGGACTATTCTCCACCTGGCTGTGAAGCACACCCAGGTGGAGAAATGCTAAGTGCGCATGACTGTTTGGCCTGCCAAACTGTCATGCACACTTATGGTGCACAATCCACCCATCCTCCTTGTAACCCCAGCCCCGCCCCACCCTAACATAGCTCCGTAGCCGGTACAAAAAATAAAATGATAATAACATTGTTATTATCATTATATTTTTCCTTTTCCCACTGCTCTGAGAGCAGTGGGGCGACGCTCCTCCGCCTTAGTGAAGAAGCCGCCACTGCTGAGAAGTCTTACCAGCCACCTGGCATTCAGAAAAAGCCTGAGTATCTGGGGCATCGACTGTAACTAGTAGTCTCTGTGTTTGTTTTCCCTGTGTTGTTTTAGCACAAATACACGAGCAATAGCATAGAGACACTCTACAAATATATAACATCACCGGTATAATAAATATTTTGTTTCTTCTGTCATCTTATGCAGTGTTATTGTGTAAACTCCGTCTGACCCGTGAACATGTTATAGCTGCAGTAGTTTTTCCCTGGTCCCTTTAATTCTGAGCCGACCAGGTGCTATGCTAATGCTTATATGAGGTGCATGTGAGCATTAATCATTCGTTTTTATTCATATGGGCACTTTAATGTGACTAACAGGGTTTAGTTTTCACCAATGGGTCCGTGGTTAAGTCGGCCTGAACTTTTTGAAAAAGCTTAAAGGATGTATGATTGCAATACAGGAAATAATAAATTTTAACCCTGGGTGATAAACTTTATTCTCTAAAAAGCAAATTATTAATGTGTCTCCATTTTGCCGAGTTCTAATTAGCAGGGTTAGACTCTATTCATCCAAGGTAAGACTGCAAATGCATCATCGCAGACCATAAGGTATATAGTGTGCTGCAGAAAACAATTGCCTGCACTGTTTCATTTGGGTGTAAAACACTCTCTAGTTTATTTACGTTTAAAATAGAACTGAATATACTGGTAACAAAGTCTGCTAAACTAAAACTTTATTTTCAATAGCTCTGTTTCCCCTTAGGTGCAACCTTCATATGAGTGGCACTTGTCTCTACATCACGGCTTTAATAAATGTCTTGTTTGAGTCTTAACCTTCCACACCGCTTCCCAATAAATGACACTTTACTCACCAGACTATTGTGACTAAACGTGATGCACCATCTAAATACATATTCCACTTGACTGGGATGAATCTCTTGTTGGATCTACAAGCAGGAGGTCTCTCTAGTGCCCCGGCTCCTTTCCTTCTTCACATTCATCCAACACCATCTTTGCAGTCACACCTGACATGCCTCTAGTATTACTTTAGCATACCAAGTGAATGCCTTTGTTTTCTCAACACTACCTAATAAATGGAATCCAGATCATTCATTTGGAATACGATTTGTCTTTTTTTTTTTTATAAAAAAAACATTTTTATTGAATTTTCCATAAACATCATACATTGACATAATATTGACCATTTAGCACAGGTATCAAGACTGTACATTGTGATTTAACCAGTCCATCAGGGGTTGAAAATGGCGTATTCATATTGAGGGTGATTATTGAGTTCCCTGTCATGGTCACATCTTGTCATAGTGTGTCTTGTTATGGCTATAATGACAAACGTGTACTTTTGTTCTTTACCTGGGTCTTGGAACTACCGGCTTGAATAATTAAACTGGGGCAAAAACTGGGGTAGTGGGGCAAGGTGAATGGAGCATCTTCCTCCAGGAGCGACCAGAATTAGGAGGATGTTGTTGCTGTGTGGGTTCTTATGTGAAGGGGCGGGGGAAGCAGGGCTCTTCAGTAGCAGTGTGCTGACAAGGATGCATGCTGTGCGCTGGCTTGTTTCGTCCTGCGGGGGTTGCGTTGGGTCAAGAGCTGCCGTTGTATCTAGGCGTGTGAGCTGAGCTTTCGACTTGTGAGTCCGATTGCGACCGTGTGCCTTGGTCACGGGCTTCGGTTACATTCGGCCGCTGTGGGGGCTGCTGTGCGCTTACTGCATGTTGCCTGAATTGGTGGAGGATCGTGGGCCATTCCATGGAAATGTGTCTTGCGCTCTCCCTGTATCTCCTCCCGCCTGATTGTATCCTCTTCCGCAGAGCCCCATTTACTGACTGCCCCCGTCCAAGCCGCCAATGGGGGTCCCTCTGGGGCTCTCCAGTACATAGTGATACCTCTCTTCGCAAGCAAGAGGGTTAGGGATGCAAAGTGTGTCTGCACTCTAAGGGTTTTGTTCCTGCGGAATATCCCAAGCCCACTAGCCTTCCAGGTGTTGAGATTGGTGAGCTCTGTTAGTTCCCTCAGTGTCTCGTGTATTGTGCTCCAATAAGGTTGAATCGTGGGGCAAAGCCAGAACATGTGTTTAAATGTTGCATCCGGTGTCTGGCATCTTGGGCATAGGAACCGCATATTTGGGTAGAATCGCTGGAGCCGGGCCGGGGTGAGATAAGCGCAGTGTAGTATAGAGAATTGTATGTTTTTAAACCTAGCATTACGGGACACTTTCTTTGGGTATTCTAGGGCTTGTTCCCATTCCTTATCGTGTAGTGGGAGCCCCACTTCATCCTCCCATTTCTGCCGCAGCGGGGTGAGAGTAGTGGCCATAAGATCTCGGACCGCCTTGTAAAGCCATGTGATTAAATTTCGGCCTAGGCCCATGTTAAGTATCGTGTGGAGCACCGGGTGTGTCGTAGGCTCTCCCCCTGAGAGGTCCCAGAGGCGGCGACTACTTAGAGTTATCTGTCTGTGGAGTAGGAACTGTCCTTGTGGGAGTCCTGTCTCCTCCACCAGCTGGTCAAATGTAAGCATCTGACCCTCTGAGAACAGGGATCCCACCTCCAGGATCGAGTGGCTCGTCCAGACGCGCATTGTTCGGGCAGTGTAATGGCCTCCATTCCTGGGGAGCCCCGCTAGCGGGAGTAGCGGGGTGTATAGGGGAGTCTCATCCGTTAAGCGGTGGATGCGCAACATGCTTGCGCGGGCGATGGCCACATGTATGGGGCTTGCTGACTTAGGGCAGGCGCCGGGAAGGAGCAGGCGGCAGACCGCTTGTACCGTCATGGGTCCCGACTCCGAGGCGGTCTCCTCCAGGTACCTCCCCGCAGTCCAGCGGGAGAGCCGCTGGAGCTGCGCCGCAAGAAAGTAGGCCTCAAAGGACGGCGCTCCCAGTCCCCCTTGGTCCGTCAGGAGTTGTAGCTTTGAGAGGGCCACCCTCCGACATCCTTCTCCCCATATGAGGGATACTAGTAAGGCGTTCAGCTCACGAAAGAAGGAGCGTGGGGGAATGACAGGAGTGTTAGAGAAGTAGTAGAGGAACTGCGGCACTAAAATCATTTTTGCTAGAGCTATCCTGCCGATAGGGGCTAACGGTAGAGTCTTCCAGAAGTTCACCCGGGACCTAACTCCGGCTAGGGCCCATGATGATTGCCCTCAAATAGATTCGCGGGGCGATGGTAAAGTCTAATACCGAGGTATCTCGGGGCACTGGCTGTCCAGGTGAGGTTCGAGCCTCCAACCTTTATCACCCGTGGGGGGAGATCTGGGTTCAGGGGGTACACGGTTGATTTTGCCCAGTTGACCTTCAGCCCTGCTGCGGCCGCGAAGTCTGAAAGCGTGTCCCATATGGGGCTGAGGTCCTCTGTGATGTCCCGTCCCGTATATACAGCAACAGGTCCTCTGCATAAAGAGACACAGCATGTGTAGTGCCCGCTATCTGAATACCCCATGCTTTCCCCTCCTGGCGCAGTCGCATCGCAAGGGGCTCTATGGCCAGGGCAAATAACAGGGGACAGAGTGGGCACCCCTGCCTGGTGCCCCTCCCAATCTGGAAAGGCGGTGATATATATTTGCCCAACCGCACCCTGGACGTAAGGTTTGTGTATAGTAGCTGCACTTGTGTTCTAAAGGTAGGTCCAAACCCCATCCGTTGCAGTGTCCCGAATAAGTACGGACAGGTCAGGGTGTCCAATGCTTTTTCTAGGTCCAGGATCAGGCACACTACGAATGTTTTGGGAGGTGTTCCTGCCTGGCACAAACCCGTTCTGGTCCGGGTGTATGAGTGGCGGGAGTAGCGTGCTCAATCGGTCTGCCAAGATCTTACCTAGGATCTTACAGTCAGCGGACAGTAATGTTATTGGTCTGTATGAGGTCAGCTGCGTCGCATCACGCTCAGGCTTCAAGATTGAGACTATGAGGGACTCTCGTAGTGAAGCAGGTAACATCTCCTCCTCCAACGCCCCCTCAGACATGCTCGCTAGTTTTGGCGCCAGTAATGTGGCAAGACGCTGTAGTATTCTAGGGGCTGGCCATCTAGCCCAGGGGTCTTATTCTGTGCTGGGGCTCGTATTGCTTGTTTTACTTCTGAGGTTGTAATCTATGCTTCGAGGAGATCCCGGGCTGGGACTTGGGGCAGATCGAGGGTCGCAAGAAATTGGTCAACTTGTGCCTGGTTGCCCTGTGCAGGGCTTCTATATATCGCCATGAAGTAGTTCTAAAAAAGTGTCATAATCTCTGCCTGTGACGTGACTATGTTGCCATCTGGGCTTCTGAGCTCAGTAATTGGACTCACATCCTGGTGCTGGCGGGCAAGCCAGGCTAGAAGTGCCCCTGATCTGTCCCCCTCCCTATGCTTCCTGAGCGCGTATAGTTTGAAGTATCTACGGAGGTCTGCTAGCCCTTCTGCGTATGTTACCTTGGCCTCCGCGACTCGTGCTGGGGTCGCTAGACCCGCGTCTGCTGTCTTGATCAAGGCCGCCAACTCCTGCTCCACCCTCGTCAGGTTTCGGTCGAGCGTCTTGCGGACTCCCGCTATTTGCCTGATGCAGGCCCCTCTGATGACCACCTTGAAGGCGTCCCACTCCAGCGTCCTGGTGGACGCGGTGTTGGCCTTGTTCGCGAAGTATTCTTCGATACTGTTTGTTTGGTCATGCTGGAAGACCGGGTCTTCCAAACATTCCCGCTGCAGCTTCCAGGTGGGGACTGGCGGGCAAGGCGGTCACCATTGGAGTGTCAGTATATGCGCATCGTGATCCGAAATCACACGTCCCAGGTAGTCTACTTGTCGGACCATTGGAAGTATTGTCGGTGAGCACAGGAATCGGTCAAGGCGCACCCGCAAATTATGAGGTACCGAATGAAAAGAGTATAGTTTGGAGGATGGATTCCGGTGTCGCCATATGTCTGCTAAGTACCACTGCTGTGCCCATGCTCTGAACCGCTCCGTTTGTGCTTTTGCAGGGGAACCAATTTTTGGGGGGTGGGATCTGTCTAGGGATAAGTCCAGCACGCAGTTGTAGTCTCCCCCCAGTATCCTGGGCAATGTTGTGAAGTGTGTCAGGACTTCCCCTGTTCTATGTTTGGGGCGTAGATACTACCTAGGAGTAGGGGTTGGCCGTCTAGGAGCCCCTCCATGAGGGCATAAAGCCCGTCTTGGTCCACTACCCTACGGGTTTCCCTGAACGTGACTCCCGGCCGTACCCAAATCAGTGCGTCGCGCGCAAGCGCAGAAAATGTTGTGGCGCAGAAAGTGCCCCGCCAGCGCTTTTGTACCCGTTCGAGTTCTACGTTTGTGAGGTGCGTCTCTTGCAACAGTATTATCTGCGCTTTCTGGTGCTTTGCGTATGAATACACCGCGTACTTTTTGCGCGCTGTGTGCATTCCCCGGATGTTGAGGGACATGATACTAGTGTCTGCAGTCGCTGGCATGCCTGGATGCATACTGAGATCGAGGAAATGGGTACTGGGCACCCTGCTCTGAGCCCGCCCCCGGCCTGTCATCATATGCTGTCGCCCAGTGGAGATGCCCACCCTGAGGAGGAGTACATTCGTGAAGGTAGGGGATAACTGAACATAAAGTTGAACCTGTCGTGGGGGTCAAGCCCCAACCTTCCGGACCTACCGCAACAGGCGATACGTCCAAACTATGCATCATGCTACCTTCCTAGTGTGTTGCGTGGGGGGTCGTGTGCTTGGGGTGTTTCCTTTCCCTCTGCTTGTGACGGCCTATATTCCTGGGGAGGGTGTCAGTGGGGCCCGTGGTGTATGAAGAGGAATGATGAGTTGCGCAGTGCCTGAGGGGATAGTATTGTCTTAGCGCGCCTTTCCCCAGGTGTGGGTGGTGTGGTGTCACAGTTGGGTGAGAGCAAGGGTTGGAGAGGTGGAGCGCATTCCCGTGTGTTGCGTCCTCTTAAATTATTGTATCTGCCGTCTGGGGGGTCAACAGGGAAGGGGTCGTTGTGTCGGCACGGGATACACTCGTGTCTCTGGAGTCTTCTTCAGAGGTAAAGATGTGCGGACCATCTTCTCGGTCTGAGCCCATTTGGGCCAAGTCCAGGTTTGCCGCCACCTGAAGGGCCCTCCTGCGCTCCGCTATCTTTTCCTCAAGATTGGGGGGGGGCCAGCCACTGTGCTCTGGTGTTTGGATCCTCGCCTCTGTGGTGGCCTGTTCCTTCTGTGAAGTATGCCCTGCGATTCCCGCGTGTCAGAAGTCCTCCCCTGGAGGGGATCCATAGACAGATGGTGCTCCATCCAGTCGAACACCGCCTTTGGGTCTAAGAAGAACTGGGTGTCCCCATCATGTATGATCTTGAGGCGAGCTGGGTAAAGAAGCGAGTACTGGATCCCCCTTTGGTAGAGGATCCGCTTTGCCTCCAGAAAAGAGGCCCGTTGCCGCAGCACGGTCCTGGAATCACCAGGAGTGGCCCATGCTGTCTAGCCGCTCTCAGCTCAGCGTCTCTGTCTCGGAAATGGAGTAGCTTTAGGAGCAACGGTCGTGGGGGCATCCCAGGGGGGGCCGTCGGGCCGGGAACGGTGTGAGTTCAGCAACAGGGGTGAACGACCTGAGCCACGTCTCCACAAATGTCACCGGATTGGGCCCTTCTTCCCCCTCCGGTAAGTTGATCACTCGGATATTGCTACGACGAGACCGCCCTTCCAAGTCGTCTGTCCTCTCCTCCACCTTGTTCAATCGGGTCTTGAGATCATAGATATCGTCCTGTTGTGCTTTTGTTATTGGTCGGAGGGTGGCTAAGGTCTTCTCCCCGTCGGTCACTCTATCAGTTAGGTTACGGTGGTCATCCCGCAATAGGCCAAGGTCTGATGATAGGGCTCCGAACCGGTCTTTCATTGTGGCCCGTGATTGTTCGATTGCCGCTAGCACTTTGTCCAGTTTGGCGGACATTGACTGCGGAGTGGCCGGCTCTGTCTCCAAGGCCTGATTAGAGATGGTTGGGGATGGTTGACGGCCAGGAGCCGGTGCCTGCGACCCTGTGGCTTGACGTATGTGTCCCATGACACTCTCAACGGCGTGGCTGGGGCCTCCTGCTTATGTAACGCCTGGGGTAGTCTGGTGAGGTCCACTGCTTATGGCGCCGTTGCGAGCCCTTGGCTAGCCTCTTGGCTCCTCGACTGGTCAATGTCCGCCCGTGCGGCTAGTCTGATCCCTGCAGCTCCTGGGAAGCATGAGAAGGGGAGAAGTTAGGATCCTTAGTTGTAGATTTTCCTTCCTGTGTTCTATGCCTCCTGTTCAACGGTGTCTGAGTAGAATGGGGTTGTGTCTGGGCTGGAGGCACCCCTTTTAGTTCAAGCTCCAAGGTTACGTGGTTCGTCTGCTCTAGGCTCCTCCGACGTCTTTCAGCCCAGGGAGTGTGTGGTTCAAGCTCTGCTGGGTACTCGTCGCCTTCTGTGTGGCCTCTGGCACGGCCTCCACCAGCACTGTGCTCTCTCGGCTGCTGTCCTCCGCCTTAGTACGCTCTGCTAGGTCGGCACTCTAGGTTGTCGCTTTATTCAAATTCGCTGCCTGGCCAGGCTCTCACGGGACAATTTCGGTGACTGGGCCCAATGTAGTCTCGGCCGGATGCCCCTGTCTCCGAGTATGTTAGTTATTCCACTGCGCCCCGAGCGGAGCGGAGGCCCTGCGTCTGCTTCTTCCCCGGTGTTTCAGGTACCTGTGGCCGCGAGGGGGGGCCCCTTCACGCTCGCCTGCTCTTCTTGTGTCCCTTAGTTCCGCTTTTCGGGGGCCCTCTAGTTGCGCCGCTAGTGTCTCCCCGACCGCCCCCCAGGCAGCACACCGACTCTCCACCAGCCTCTGCTATATTCGTATTGCTGCTCGCGGGGTGGCGGCGCACTCCGCCCTCTTCCCTGCTGGGGCCCTGCACTAGGCCGTCATTGGATGTGGTGGTGGGGCTCTTGGCCCCCGTTAGGTCATGGTGGGATGTTGGGAGGGGAGTGTCTCTGTATCCAGGGGCACTGTTGCGGCACGTATGCGGCCTCGGTTGCTGTCAGCGAGGGGCGGGGGAGGACCGGCCCAGGCAACCCCATCTCCCGCCGCCAGGCCGCCCGCCCGCTCCTCACCTCCACCTTCTCGACACTGGTGGTCTGGCAGCCACAGTGGTCAAGTGGCGACGGTGGGCCAATGCCGGGGCCTCTCTTCGTTTCCGGCTTGTGTCTCGCGGCCGTCCACAGCTTGTCCCTACAGCCGCTCTCCACCCGCGGTGGCCACCATCTTGGTTAGTCTCCCGGGCCAGGCCCTGGGCCGCACACCGGCCACACAACCGCATCTGCCGCTCTCAAGCCCCTGCTCGTAGGGATGCTGTTCACTCCACCTCCCTCGTTGTTGGGTCCTCGCACTAGGCCGTCATCAACCAGCAGGTCGCGGGCAGAAGTTGGGAGGGGAGGATCTCCACCTACAGGGGCGCTGTTCCAGCCTGCGCACGGCCCCCGTTATTGCTAGCAGAAAGGCAGGAGGGCAACGGGCCAGGACACCCCCGCCGCCAGGCCATCCGCCCGCTCTGCACTTTCTATCTTACAGTTCGGGCAGTCCTGCATCCGCTCTGAGTCCCCCGGGTCTCCTCCGGGGCTGCACACCGGCCGCTCGTCAATCTCCACTGCGGTTGAGCCCCCGCACACCGGGGCGCCACACGCTCTGTCTCCCTCGCTGCCGGGTCCTCACGTCGACGAGCACTGGTGAGGAGTTGGGAGGGGAGAGATTTTCCACTTGAGGGGCTCTATTCCGGCCCGTGTGCGGTCCTGGTTGCTGTCACCTCTCATCTTCCTATGTCAACGGTCCGGCAGTCGCAGTTGTATGGTGGTGGTGGGTCAGAGCCGAAGCCCCACTTCGCCCCGGGCCTGTGCCTCACGGTCTTTCACGGCTTGCCTTTACGGCCACCCTCCGTCCGCGGCAACCGCCATTTTGGGGGAGAGAGCAGCCTCGAGGCCGGGGCCCAGTCAGTTGTGCAGTGCGGCCCTTTGTCGGCGTTGCTGGCGGTCTCCACCGGTACGCTGAGTGCTTGGCGATAGATAGGTGCTATTCCTCGCCTCTGCTGGGCTCCACCGACCAGGATATGTGCCGTTTGTGCAGGCAGGCGTGCGGAGCTCTACTCTGGCACGTCTGCCATGTTTGCTGGCTTAGCCACGCCCCCCGTAATACTATTTGTCTTAACTAAGGAGAGGAGGTTTATTTACTGAAGTCCAACAGCTTTTGGAACCAAGGATTTCTCTCAGGAGAAGCCTCAGATTGACTCTTAAATAATAGTCACCACAGGGCTATCTGTGCGGAGGCTTCTTTTAGGGTTAGCTGCCTAATTTGTGGGTCACAGCCCCCACTATTTCTATGATTCACTCCTGACTCTTATCTATTTATTCTCCTACCTCTGACTTATTCTCTTCACCACCGCACCAGAATTCTATTCATGACTTAACATGCGTTTCTGCTCTGGCTGGTACAAGAAGCGTCCACCCCTACAGTGCTCACATACAGACCAATTCAAAAGAAAACTAATAATACCAGGAGACTTACAACTCCCAATCAGCACATAAGCCAGTGCAGAAGTAACGACTGCACCAGCATTTCTCCTGCTATGACACTTCTACCCCTATGCAGGCACAATAATTGTTGTCCTATGCATTACATATAGAATTATAGATGAGTAACCATAAATAACGATGTTTTCACCGAGGGGTACTAAGTGACATCAAATGGACCATAAGAGTGAAGCTCGAGTTGTCTACGATGTTACTCAGAACCCTGAGGTGAAAAACACCCCGTTATTCACTTTTTACCCATCTATAGTTTTATGATTTGTATTGCCCCAAAATCACCTTCCCCTTCTTTCAACTGCTCCACAGGGGCAGAGGGTTAATGGATGCCATACATAAAATGGCTTCTTCCCTGTCCCAAATATAAAAAAAACTCCCCACCAGCCACCCAACTTACCATCCTGTCCCCCTCCCCTCCTGAAACTTTTCCCACTGCCCTCCCTCCGAGCAGAGAGCCAGTGTGGCAGTGACAGGCTCTCAGAGAGGCCTCTCGGAGCAACCTAGAATTACTTTACGACATAGCAACTTTTGCTGTTGACTCCCTTCCCTTCTCTGCCGCGTCTCTGTATCTGACTGCACTTCTTTCCATTTAAATTTTTCAGTTATTCTATAAACTGTCCTCCACATATATACAATTGTGTGGCTTTAATGTCTATTCAAAGCAAAGCTTTCTACTGGTCCATAATATAGGGTGGGCTGCATTAACTACAGAAGTGTGAGTTGTACAAAAGTGCAGGTCTGCTTGCAGTGAACCAGCGGATATTTGCATCTATAGCAAAGCTTCTGTAGACATGGACTTGTGCAGACCTGCTCTTTCCTGTGCATCGGAGTCGGGTAATGATTATTTATGGTAACCTATTAATAATCACCCTGGCAATAATCAGTAATTCTAACAGCTTAGTGACACATCACTGGTTGAGGACAAGAGCGCTATGCAGCTAGTCAAGTGCCAACTCACTTGAGCAATTCTCCAGTAAGACATCATTGCAAAGGTTCTAAATCCTAACTTCGTCTGTAAATTACCAGTAAATGCAGCATGTGTAGTTGTCTGGAAGCCTGTACAGAAATCTTGTTTATGTGATTTACATGGGAGAATAGAGGCTTGGAGCATCATTACTGCAGGTTACAGCATTAGTCATTTTAGATGAGTAGGCAGGTTTCAAATCACTGGTTTCATACCACTCCTCTCGACAATATTCATTTCCATATCGATTAACATTTCATAATTTCTGATTTGTTTTTTTCTTTTTCAACGAAATGTTATTGTTTTTTGAAGTTCGAAGCAACTCAAACATTAACTATGACATGGTCTGGACAATCCGTAACTTTTTGTCCTCTCCCTACATGCCCCCCTAGCCGGATGAGACATAAAGACATAACCTTCCCATTAAAGTATTATTGTTGCATTAACTTTAGCATAGTTGTTGAAGGTATTGTATAGCTCAGCTTAATCAACCATTAACAAGTTGCAGGGATTTCAGTGATGTTGGACAAGTATATAACAAACCTATGCCTGTCCAGCAGTCTATTTCTCATATTTACCTCCCAAGTCCGCAGGTTCCCACATCAGTTTCTTACACAGCCAACAGCGTCCAAAGTTTACCAGGACAGTCTTGCATAGTCGGAGTAACTGCAGATTTGCATCTCTGTCTGAGTTTGTTTTCAAAATAAAATAGTTTTATTGTCTGAGCACCCACTCGAAGGCCTGCTGGGTGTAGGTCTGAACGTCGGCTTGTCCGACTCAATGATTTGAGTACCATGGAAATGGGCATTAATAGCGCCTAGAAACAATAATGGTTGTAGTGTGTACATTATGTATGGTATTTTTAGATAGACCCACGTCATGCAACTTCATATCAGTATTCAAATGGTTAATCAAAATTTAGCAATTGCAGGTGGATATGAAAATAGATTTTCAGACTGTTGAGATTTAGGTTATAAATATGAATTCCAGATTTGGATTTCACAAACTCTTCACGTGGACGTTTTAGAGCGCTTGGCCCATTACGATCAACAGCTTAACAAAACAAGATGCGCAAAACAAAATTACGGATCATATGAGGAAATTGCTTATGTGCAATTGTAAAATAACCCAGCCTTGATATAACAGCAACTGTAGTATGTGAAAACAAATTAATTGTGAGAAATTGTTGTGTGGCAGTAAGATTTTAGAAAATAGAACACTTGATCGGGACCTTAAACGGTGGGCGACTCTCCCATTGAACCCAATGGGACGCACCGCCCTCTTCAAGATGGTGTGCCTACTGCATTAACTATATGTCCTAGGCAATTACCCCCACCCCATCTCACGCAAATGGTTTACTTCCCTGAATGCCAAGATCAGCAATTTTGTGTGGGCTAGGGGCAGGCACAGAGTGGCGTTCCAAACACTGCACAATTCTCCCTTTGATGGAGGCCTAGGTCTACCAGACATATACCTTTTCTACCTCGCAGCCCATCTTGTGCCGATTAACGAGTGGTTCACCGGGGGATGGGACGACCCAGCCTACCGCCTGGAGATTTATACACTGAACTTAGATGGTCTGAAGGACCTCATTTACGGGTTGCGCCTACCCACTACACTACCCGCATGTACGCGAGTGTCCCTTGCCTGCTGGAGGGCGGCTCTTCGCCTCATTGGCTGGGATCGCCAGTTCATTCATTGAGCTGACTCCCTTGTGGAGGGGCACAAGGTTAGGCCAGTTGGCTGCGCTGAAGGGCTTCGGCCCCTGGGACCGGATTGGGATCTCTTACCTGGGAGATATCTTTAGAGGGGGACGCCTCGAGATGTTCCAGGATTTCAGGTCTCTGTGCTCCCTTTGCAACACTCAGCTCTTTCGGTATCTCCAGCTACGTCATGCTCTGCTTGCCTACGATCTCCCAAGTGCAGCTCTCCCTGAGTACAGTCCGTTGGAGGCGAAGATCTTCTTCAGGCTCCTGGGTAAAGGAGCTATTTCAAGGATCTATCGGTCGCTGGTTATCCATGCCCCGAATGGCCTTGCACGCGCTAGGGGACGGTGGGAGGCGTGGGTCGGGGAGCTGGACATAGAGGAATGGAGAGAGGCTTGCATGGCACCCCGGGAATTAGCAATTTCTGTGCGAATGGTTCAGTTCAACTATTTGCATGCCACCTACTTGGCCCCCTGGCTCCTGCTACGCCTCTCCCACGGCGCCCCGACCGCGTGCGCGCGGTGCGCCCATCCAGCAGCCGATTTCTTCCATGTGGCTTGGGAGTGCCTGGCGCTGAAGCCCGTTTGGGAGGGAGTGGGTCAAGAGCTCTCTTCTGTCTTGGAACGCCCAGTGGACCTCACCCCTCATAATGTACTGCTTGGACTGAAGGAGGACTTTGGGGGAGGTTACGGGCGGAGCGGACTTTTCTGGGGCTAGAGTGCCTGGTCACTAAAAGGGATGTAGCCCGCACCTGGAAGCAGCATGCGCCACCGTCCATCAAGTGTTGGCGTAAAGGGGTGGACTAGTGTGCGCAGCAGGAAAAAACAGTTTTTATAGCTCATGGTTGCCCTCAGAATAATGGCCGAATATGGGGAAATTATGCAATTACTATGGGATAGCAATATAATTCTAAGTAGCCTGGTTGTAATAATGTCAAACTCCGCAACTGTCATTGCCTGTGTGCAAACTGTCTCTGAATGATATGTCATGCAGTCAAAAATTAAATGAAATTCATTATCAAAAAAAGATTTTAGAAAGTATTCTGCATTTTCAAACATTATACCAATTGGAAATATTTATATCACAAGTAATCAATAAAATAGTAGTAGAAATCTATTCATATACGAATAAAATGTAGCTACTGTATTGTCAACTTCTCTCTTGAATTTTTTGTCTAAAGCATTTTTTCTTCCTGTCCCTTTTTTGCCTTACATTTTGTCGTTCTCTAGCTAAATTTATTTTTCTGTCTTTTTTTTCTAACACATTTTTTAATTTCCAGCTTTGTTCTGGAAATTTCCAGCTAGTATCCCCATTTTCCTATGTATGTCTATCACTTGGAGGTGTAGCATCTATATACATTCCTTCTCAAAACTCTATCTTTCACCTCTGACTTTCAAATTAAGGTTTCCCACATTTATAACCATTTCGTTTTCGTGAAGCTATTGTCTCTGCTGCCTCTTTGAAGTCTCAATTCACACTGCTGCATTTCACACGAAGGTCGGCAGTGTACTGTTCCCCCACCTACATTCTTCATAGAGGCCTATCATTTCCTTCTGTTTGTCTTTATCATTTCCTTCTGTTTGTCTTCTTCCTTTAGCAGTTCTGGTGCATGGATGTTTGGCTTTATAAAGAGTGACAAATTGATGTTCCCTTACCTAACAATGAAGCCATCTGATACTCTTACAACTGGTCGTTTAGACTGCTGGCTGATATTGCTTTGTTGTAGAACCAATCCATCTCCACCTCTGATGGCCTTGACTGTCTCTCTTTGTATGCACCAGCATCATCTTCGTGATTTACTTTGCACTAGAGGTCCCTTGTCCTCTGGGCCTGTCTTGTTCATCTCCTGGAAATCCCGCTTTCTCTCTGCTAGACTCTTCTTCGAACCTTCAGATACTTCTAGAGGTCTCTTTTACCAATTGACTGCTTTTTCCCAGTGTGTCTTTGCAATGTACCATTCTAGGTCTTCTTTTGTACCTTTGCCAGTCTTACTCAAGTTGCCCCCTCTTCTCTCTGCCTTCCTCTCCAGGGGAGGTCTCAATCGCCCTCTTTTGGTGTTTTCTCTGTCATTCCATTCTTTTTCCTCTAAAAGCCATTCTCCTGGAAGGCTCAGGTCGACCCCCTCTGGGTACAGCGTATAGATCTGTATCTCTGCCCAATTTATTTGCATTTCTTTATCCCTTCCATGGTCTTGTATTGTAAAATTGTCGCTTTCCTAATGCTGTCGTTAAGATTCCTGCATCGACATGATCATAAATTTTAATGTTTCATTTCAGTAAACTTCAGAATGCAAAAAGAGACATAAAATGGCTCCACGGAGTGACGGGAGAATGGTTTGAGGAGATTCAGAAGAAGAAATTTCGGAATGACCCAGATGTGAGCAGCATTGTAAAGCAACCCCTTGCATATCGGCTGAAGAAGACCAACAAAAATGGTGAGTCTGAAAGAGATTTGGAAACAGGTCTCTAACTTCACATGGGTGAGTCTCCCAAAAAATGAAATGCACAGACATTGCCCCCATTTTGCCTCCACACAGATGACTCAAAACAGGAATTTGGGTGTCTTGGGAAAGCTCTGCAGTAAAGGGTTATTAGCTTAGCGTTTAGACTTCTATTTATGAGTCATCTCCATAACCTGTGCTGCACAGGGGTGCTGGCATGTTTTATAATAAGTGTTTGTTCTTCTCTAGATGCAGCTTATCCTGTTCTTTGTTCATATATGCCCAGTTTTGTTTGGTGAATGTTCCAGTATTCAGAACCCCATGCTCTCTAGTTTTTAGGTCTCGCCTACGCAGCGCGCATGCACTGCATAGGAGGACCTTTAGCCGTCGCTCTGCTCTTTTTGGAAGCACACACTCGTGCTTGTGGCGGCATCCACCTTGCGGGAGCGAGCAGGGGCGCGCCACAAGCACGAGTGTGTGCTTCCAAAAAGAGCAGACTGCTCGCACGCACGCACCACTCCTGGGCTTGTTCCTTCCATGCAGACCAGCAATACGAGCACGCGCGCGCGCACCACTCCCTGCCGGGCTTGTCATGTTTCATGAAGTGCAGAGGCCATGAAGCGGGTGCCGTGTTGCTAAAAGAAAGGCACGTGGCAGCTTCCTCTGACTTTAAAACAGGGCTTTAATTCTTGTTTTTTATTACTTTAGTTTACTTCACTCGCAGGAAATGTTCTAATTTGGTGTTATGTAAAGGCGGGTAACGGGTCTGTCAGCACCGGGCTCTCTACCAACCGAGTTCTTTGATGTGCGTTAAATATACGGACATTAATGCGCGGATTACTTCCGTGTTTATACAACCGCCGGAATCGAGTCTCCGTCTCCTCCCACTGCATTTCTCCCACCCCGCTCCCGTATGTCCTCTAGCCATTCTCTCCTCCCTTTCCTGCTCGCTCTCCCTCTTGTATGTCCTTTAGTCCTTCTCTCCTCCCTTTCCTGCTGTTTCTCCTCCCCCGGTGTCCTACTGTCTACACTTTCACGCTCTCCTGTGTAGTGTCTTCTGTACCGTTTCCTGTCGATTGCCTCGTCCCTTCTAGTCTCTATTCTTTTACCTTTCCCCTGTGATCTGTCACCCCTTTTGTTCGTCGCTTGCTACTCTGTTCCTCTCCCGTCACTCCTTTCTCTTTCAGTTGCAGCAACCCTCTAGTGCGCGAAGTTACATATTACATAGCATAGCCTAATCCTTGCACGTGGCACTTTTGCACAGCGTTCTGATCCCGTTCCCTCGACGCCGAACGCCTCCCTGTTCCTCTCAAATCTCATTCTCTGAAAACTGCATCTTATTTCCTCCGTTTTCTCTCAGGACTCGTTCTCATTCATGCATCTCGCCCTCCTCCTCTCTACCCCCTCCTTGCCCCCTCCTCCCTCCCAGTGGTCTCCTCCGTCTCCAGGTTCCTCATCTATTCACCCAATGTCTTTTCCTGTCTCTTATTTTCTTCGTCAGCTTCGTCATTTGATTTTTTTTTCATGTATTTGGTCAACCCCCGTCTCCTCCACTGATTCTATTTCACTTGTCACTCTGCATCTCCCCTGCGGTCCCTAGAACTGTTTTCACTATTCTCCCCATTTCTGGTTCTTCTAGTGACCGTGGACACCTTGTTGCCTTTTCTGTCTCCTTCCATCGGCCCCTATGCTCTTCCCATCCTCTCGTGCCCTTCTCTCCTCTGTTGTATGCGTCCTTTCGATCTCTTTTCAACTCCCTCTCCTTTCTGTCTCTTCTCCTGACCCTAGGGATCTTCTCACCCCGCCTCTCTTCTACCCCCTCCACCAGCCCTGTCTGTAACGCGTGCTCCTCTGTCGGTCCTATCGGCTGTGCATGTCTGCATTCACCTTTAAGGGCAATTTCATTTCTTCGCCCTCCCCCCTTGTCTGCTGTCAGACCATGTCTGTGGTCACCACTCTGCTGTCTTCAGGTCTCCTCTCCCCCAGCCTGGCACCTCTTCTTTCCATTATGCTGTTCTGATGTCTCTTTTAATGCTCTGCCTCCGCTACTTTCTCAGGTCTGATTTCACCCAGTATCTCTTCAGCTGCCCCCTTCTTCTGCTGTCTCTAGATATTTCATAATCTTCTTTGTCATCAGTCCGTTTCTCTCTTCTCACCAACTGTATCTCCTTTACTGTTTCGTAAACTATTGCCACTCACTCGTGTGCCTTCTACTGTCCTCACGCCCCACTCTTTTCTCGCCCTTTCGCCCCTCTTTCCTCTGTTGTCTCTGTCTTTTGCCACCCTCGGTGTCTCTATCTTTGTCTCTTGTAATCTACTTTCTCTCCCCTACTGTTACTGGCAGTACTGTCACCCTCTCTCACACCTTCTCTGCCCCCTGGTCTTCAGCCCTTCTTCTCGTCATATATCTAGTTTTTTTAAATTCTCTCCACTACTCCTATCCATCACCATAGTCCGATTTCAGTATTTCCCCCTCCAGCTTTATATTCTCTTTCCCCTGGAGCTCTTTTTATCTACTGTCTGTCCGCCCAAACTATTTTTCTCCTATCCTTATTCTCCCTCATTGTCCCTCTCCCATGGCCAGGTCCCTTCTTTTGCTCTTCATTTGTCTCCCCTCTACCCTAGTACGCGCGCGCACCACTCCCTGCCGGGCTTGTCCTTTCTTGCGGCTGTCTTCTACTTTCTCTTTCCCTCTGTATCTCCCCGTCTCTCTTTCCATATATTTCTTTCCTCCAAGTGTGGGTCTGGTTGAAATATCTTCACTCCTCTCATGCATAATATTTTTGGTCTAGGCAATGGCTGTATACATTGTATAAAAACCTGTCTGAAGCTCTGATGCCTTTAACATCTATGTAATGCATGTCTTCCAGACATGCGCTATAAACATCTTACTAAAGATCCTTCCAACAACATCTATCAGTTAGCACAAAACAGTTATTGTTTGGGCGAAAAGGAGGATTGTTTTCAATCAGAATGTAGTTGCTGCTTTCCAGATCTAAAGTGAGATGGTCTTCTATTCAGTGTATGTCACACACACGGCTTAAATGCCTACCACTGCTACTGGTCTGTTCTTCATGTAGGGAAGCAACAAAGTCCTTACTCTTTCCACGATAGTACTGCTTTCATTGACGTAAACAGATGTCAAACCACCACCTGCTTTGAAGTTCTAAAGTTTCCATTTCCATTTTTCAAAGCAATGTGGAATGAAGAGAATGAAAACAGTATTTAACCGTTGTCAATGTACTCTTGTCACATTATTGTCTTTCAAAAATGTAGCAAACCTTCAGGTCTCTCTCTAAATCTCTCTCTCTCTAAATCTCTCTCTCTCTAAATCTCTCTCTCTAAATCTCTCTCTCTCTCTCAATCTCTCTCTCAATCTCTCTCTCAATCTCTCTCTCTCTCTCTCTCTCTCTAAATCTCTCTAAATCTCTCTAAATCTCACTCTAAATATCTCTCTCTCTAAATCTCTCTAAATCTCTCTAAATCTCTCTAAATCTCTCTCTAAATCTCTCTCTAAATCTCTCTCTCTCAATCTCTCTCTAAATCTCTCTCTCTAAATCTCTCTCTAAATCTCTCTCTCTTTCTCTAAATCTCTCTCTCTAAATCTCTCTCTCTCTCTCTAAATCTCTCTCTCTCTCTCTCTAAATCTCTCTCTCTCTCTAAATCTCTCTCTCTCTAAATCTCTCTCTCTCTAAATCTCTCTCTCTCTAAATCTCTCTCTCTCTCTAAATCTCTCTCTCTAAATCTCTCTCTCTCTCACTCTGGTCGGTTGACATGCTAGCTGTCTATTTGGGAGTAGGACGTAGCTGATACTCAACAGTTACTATGTAAACAAGCATTGGCATAGCCAATATGTCTCGCTTTTGGGACCTTATAAGTATTTAGTTATGCAGCACAATATCCTTGGTGCAACAACATCAACCATTGCATGGCTAAACACTTATAAGGTCCCCAAGGCGAGACCTATTGGCTATGCCAATGCTTGTTGTATCTGTGATCAGGCAAAGGAGACAACTGGTTATTTTGTTTATGGAAAGATCTGGTGTTTGCGTGTATTTAAGAATTTTCTAGTTAGGAGGGTTGCCTCTGTAGCATGGCTATGTAAATATAACCCTGCCCCTCAAACCAATTTGTAGTGTGGCCAAGTATGTCTATTTGGCAGGGAGGAAGTGCCTATGGGTGTGCCACTTTGGTGTGGTTGAGTATTTTACCACCACCACAAATTATTAAGTTACTAATTTAATTATTCATTTTACTTTATTGAAATCTCAGTTAGTGTGTTCTCCTGCCATCTCTATAAAAATAAACATGTTGGTGCAGTAGCTCTTCAGGAATTAAAGTTCCAGGTGCATCTGCTGTCAGATTTCGGCTGTTCAGAACCTCTTCTACTTGTTATGTGTAGTTCTCATTCTAGTATGAGCACTGAGCAGTACTTATTTGGTCCTATACTGTTTTGTTCAAATATTCCTATTAGATTAGTCCTTAGGTTTTTCGTTTGTATTGTAGTCTTCTGTGGTGGTTTGTGTCTAACAGAAGTTAAATTGTATGTATTTTATTTCATACACAAATAAAGTAATTTTCTTAAAGTTATTTTCCAAATAGTAGAAACGAATTCCTATAATGTCCTTTTTTTAACCAAAATTGCCGGTCTCATGGTTTTTTAAGTGTGTAAATGCCATCAATCTTGAAAATGGGTTATCTACTTGGCCTGGAGGAAGTGTCTAAGGGAGTGCCGCTTTGGTGTGGTAGGATGTTTTTTTCACCACCACAAATTATTAAATTGGCAATTTAACTATACATTTTAGTTTACTGAAATCTCGGTTGATTGTGGTGTTCTCTTGCCATCCCTATAACGTGTTGGTAGAGTAGCTCTTCTGCTCTTCAGGTATTCAAGTCCCAAGTACATATACTGTCTAATGTAGGGGTCTTCAAACAGGAGCGACCGCAGGTACTATGAAGTGGTGGGGCAGGGGAGTGGGAACACAAAAAAAGACAATAATAAAATTTCACTTGCCTGCTCCGACGGCCATCACCTTCCACCCGATCCTCACGTCTTCGTCAGGAACCTGGTGCACACTGCATGGGCTCCCAGCTCCCAATTCCAGTGCTAATATCATCCTGGGAATGCTATTCCCAGCATGTGACCAGCGCAGGGATTGGTCTGAGGGCTTCGGTTCGGCGCTCAGACAGACTGGAAACCTGTGTTGGTTTCTCCACCCAGCTGTACAACACAGCTAGGTGGAGAAAGGCTAAGTGCGCATGATGGTTTGGCCAGCCCTATTTGGCCGGCCAAACCATCATGCGCATTTAGTAGTGCCCACCACTCCCCCCTCCTCCCTGGTGCTGCAGCGTCACTGTGGCTGTCCCCGCCCCTCCCTCGGCTCGGCTGGCAGGCAGCCTGCAGGACGCAAAATCAAATGATAATAAAAACTTTGTATTATCATTTTATTTATGTCCTTGTCTCTACTGACTTTCAGCAGGGGAGCGACGCTCCTCCGCCATAACGGAGGAGCCGCCACCGTCTTCAAAACCTCTTCTATTTTGTATGTTCAGTTCTCATTCTAGTATGAGCAGTACTCATTTGATTCTATTCTGTTATGTTAAAATATTTTCGTTTGTATTGTGGGCTTATGTGGTGTTTTTTGTCTAACGAAAGTTAAATTGTATGTATGTTATTTCATACTTAAATGAATTAATTTGCTTTCAATTAGTTTCTGTGAGAAGTTGGCCTGGCATATGCTGTCCACTAATTATAGTGGGCACCTTGCACCAGTCCAAACAACCCCTTATTGGAGATAGGTTAAAGACAACCTTATTGAAAGCTATCCTAGTGGTAGCTATGGAGAGCAGCCTTCAGGCTAAGTCTTGAAGGAATGTAAAGCAGCTTGTTTTACCAGTCTATAATCTCTTGAGTGACCAAATGAAAGAGCACCACACCAGGTATATATTCAAAATATATGTATTTATTGCTAAACACACCCCTCTAGTCTCTTTATGAGGCTAGAGTTCGAAATACACAAGTTATAAGTTATTTAAACACAGTAGTAGCACAAATACACGTTTGGGCCCTAGGGGCGTACCAAACCATATACCAATAAAGTGGTATAAGAACCACGACTGAACTAGACACTAGGCCTAGAGCCTCTAGAAGTGCTTGGACCACAAGGAACCACCCAAGGTAGTGACACAGGGGACCCACGGGGGACGCGTGCAGTGTAAATACACAACCGCGATACGCCGTTAACTTCTATGGAGAAAGTCGCGATCAGGAAATTAAAGAAAAGGGACACTTAAAGGAGGACTTGGAGCAAACCCTTTGAGAACTAGGTCGTTCTAGAGTCTCTACCCACGGGAGCACCGGAGTACTCGTGTTACCTCACCCAGGGAAGCCGGGTGCATAGGTGTCTTTCGGGGTCGGGTTTCGTCGTCGATTTGAATGGCGATCTGCTGCAAAGTGCTGCTGGCGACCAAGTGGAAAGTGTCCGGGTGGATCCAAGAGTGGATCGGAGATCTGAAGAACCTGAAAGCAGAGGGGACAGAGTCTGGGTCACTAGCCAGTGACCAGGAAGGCGATGGACGGATGCCCACCGATGTCGAGTGCTTCAGGTGCGTTGACGGTCGTCTTGACTCTTCAGCCACGAGGTCCAGGAGGCGTTGTCGGCGACCAGGAGCAGGATTCGGGCTGGTACACGATGTCTGTCGAGTGCTGAGGTGTCGGCGACCGGATTGGACCCAACAAGCCTTGGCAACGGCAAGTCTCGGTGAAGATGAAGATCGTCGATGGTGCAGACCAGCAAGGTCTGAGGAACTCACCCAGCAAGGGTAAGTGAGGGCAAGCCTGGAGCAACCAGGGAGCCCAAGAAGAAAAGGATTGGCCTTCGTGAAGGGCTACTAGCCAACGGGCTAGCGACCGCGAAGGAGCCTCGAGACGTCGCACGTGGATCTGGCTTACAGGACACTCGTGGAGTGGAGGCCAGCGATCTTCGGTGCAGTTGGTGCTGGAGGCTAGGGCTACTCGGAGCCCAAAGCACGACTTCGTGGGAGACCCAGAAGAGGATGCACTAGCAAATGCGTGCGGTGTCCAGGGGTCACGGTTCCACGTTACCCACGACAGCTACGGGCCTCAGCTTTGCTGGGGACTCAGGGCAGCCTCGGGGAAGTCTGGAAATCCACCTCTGGTGATGCAAAGACTTCGGCGTCCGACGGGAGCTTAGGCGATGCAGACCGGACAATTGCTTCTTTGGTGCCTGCCAAGCAGGGGAGTCACTCCTTGACCCCAAGGCAGATTCTTCTGTCCTCTAGTCTTTAGTAGAGCGTCGAAGGTCCAGGATTCTGTTTCAGAGTTTCGTCCAGGGATAATCTAAAGTCCTAAGGACTGGGTTCCTATACTTATACCAAGTTTAGGGGTTGGACTACTCTGTGGCCCCACCTATGGGTGGGTCAGGGCAGAGGGGTGGCTACACCCTTTCCTTTGTCCAGTTCGCGCCAAAGCAGGGGCTGCAAGCCCCTGATCCCGGTTTGAACTGGGGTATGCACAGGGACACCAAATGTGCCCCCAGTGCAGGACTTCAAAGCACCCGAAAGTGCTCCCGCCCAGCCCCAATACACATTATCCTGTCTGGGGAGGTGGTCACACCTCCCTGGGACAGGAAACCTATTGTCCAGGCCTCCCTGCCGGAGTTTCGTCCAGCAGCAGGAGGCCAGACTCGTGTCTGTGGCAGCAGCATCCATTTTGTGATGCCAGGGCTTTAGAAAGAAGTTACCGGTCAGGCCAGAGTTAACATGTCTCTCCCTCTAGAAGGGTGGAATGCTACCCCCGCCGCCAGAATTGGCGGGGGGGTAGTATTTCAAGATGTTTAACACCAAACACGACATGTTTAGGTGCAGCCATTCCAAAGTTAGCATTTAACGCGAGGTTATAATGCGCTTAAGAGTATATGGTCAGGCTGCACTACAAACAGCATCAGAGAAGGGTCTCCGAACGCTGCAGAGGGGCCCTGCTCATGCAGGGGCACCCTCTCACATAGGAACCACGCACTCTGCCTTCAGGATTGATAAGGCCTGCCATAGGAGTGACTTATAGGTTTATATGTGTGTATGTATTTAGTGATATAGGTGACCTATATCACAGTAAAGGGTGCATGCACCACCTTACCCAGGCTGCAGTAGCAGACCTGTGGTGTCAGTTTGGATGGCCTTCCAGGGGTGGCATAATACATGCTGCAGCCCCTGGTAGGCCTCTGAGGTACCTATGCCCTTGGTACATAGTATACCATATACTAGGGACTTATAAGGGCACTCCAGATTCCAATCAGTGATGTGCCTAAGGCACATGGAAACCATTTTAGAGAGGAAGCAGCTAGGCTGGGGTTCTGATTAGCAGGGCCCCAGCCAGACTAATGTCGAAAAACAAAGCATCAGCAAAAAGTGGGGGTACCCATGTGAAGCAGAACCTACTCTCCTACAGTTTCCACATGGTAGAAGCTAATTCATAGTTTGTACTTTATTTTTTAACCAAAATTTTCCTTCTCATGGTTTTTTAAGTGTGTAAATGCCATTAATCTACATTAACATTTCTGCAAGGTTTGCAGAGATCCATTTTCTTTTGTCCCCAACCCTTCCAACATTCTGTCACTGGGTGACGTATCACTCTTTTTTTTTGTATTGCTATTTTGGGGGTTATGCCCCAAGCCTCTACTCCCTCTTTGAATTGTATTTGTCACTCCTTCATTCCTTCTCCCTTCCCCTCTTGTTCCTTCCCATCTCCCCTATTTGTTTGTGCTCCAACTACTTTCCTTTTTTTTTGTGGGGGTCCCCTTAAATACCCTCTTAATTCCTTTCTTGCCCTACTTACCTTTCCCTTTGTCTCCTAAGCTTTTTTTTGTAGTTGAATGTTAAAACTGTTCCTTAACTAGGATTCACCACGGGATCCATTGTGTAGACTTTGTAAGCCTGCTTGGATTCTATCTGACTGCATGCATGTTGTATGCAAAGGCATGCTTGTGTGCGAGTACGAATGCCTGCTCGTGTACATGTGTGCCTGCTTGTTTGATAGTCTTTGTGCATGGATAGGCTAATCCCCTCCCTCCAGGTCAGTATAGACGCTGTTTCCAGTCTTGGACTTTTGTGTGATAGCCCAATGCATTCTGGCTCTTGCCTTGTTTTGCTTCCGTTGAACAAATTCGATAAACACTCCTGAAATGAGTGATTTACAGGTGAAAAGCTCAGGACTAGAGGCAGTGTCTGTAATGACCTAGAGTGAGGTGGTCACCTTATGCAATGATAACTGCCTGGTCACCGGTATGTGGTGCTGTGTTTGTGCTGAACCGGCTGACATAAGCAGGTGGTGATGGCACAGACTACCTCTGACCAACAGAAATGTTTATAAGTTCAAAGACACAAAGAGCTTTCTCAGGCCCAGAGGCCTCTCGTGCTGTAGCTCCCGGAAGCACTAATGAGGCGCTGCACCACTGTGACAACAGCAGTGTCAATCGAAGAACATTCAGTTCACCTGCACTTGTATCAGTATAGTTCTTTGGAAGCCTTCCTTCGGTCTCAGGTGAGGGGTAGAGAGGGCTTTGGGATGCTGTCTGTATTTCTGGACTCCTTCAGATGGGCATCAGAGCTTCAGCAGTGGCCTTTGTCTGTTCCTAGTCAGGAGAAAATGTCATTGAGGATCTAAGGTTCTGGATCCGGTTTAAACATCACCTGAATCAGCTGCTACTGGAGTTAATTGTGCGCCTTTTTTTTTTCTAAGTCCAAGATACCTTTTGTCCCGAGGCAAACCTCCTCCCACACGACCCCATGACCCTTTGCAGCGTGGCCTGAACTTTATCCTAGTGAAGCTTAAGAAAACCAACAAAGGCACTCAGGCCTAATTATGAGTTGAGAGCTTATCCCTAATGGAATGAAACAGGATTACCGTTGTTGCAAAGCTCGCGCCCTCTGGGTTCTTACCAGACGCATTTCGACTATGAAAGGCAAGGCCGGACTGACCCTACCGGGCACCGGGCGTGTACCCGGAGGGCTGGCAGGGTGGGTGCCGGTTTCAATCCTGTTGGGGCCGGTCTTGTTGCTGAAGTTCGGCCGGCTACATTTCAGCCTGTATCGCTTATAAATAATGCAAAAACAAATGGTTTAAAAGAGCGCTTCAAAAGTATTTGCATTTGGGTGGTTCCTGTCTCCTGCAGACCTCCTGTGACCTTCAGGGCTTTGGTGTGGGGGAGGGGCCTGCTGTTGCTTGGCTGAGAGAGTCAAGTACATACTTAAGGACTCTTCAAAATGTAAAACAGTGTTTGTATTTTAAATGTGGTCTTTGCAACGGAAAGTTTAGTATATTAAATATAGCATTGCATTAGAAATGACAGGTTCTAAACATGAATTTTGAATTCTTCATGACCCCACTACCATCCTGAGGCAATGCTACTAGTGAACGAAGAGAAAGTCTGTCTTTTGCCGCTATACGTGGCATAGGGTGTTACTATAGATGGAGTAACATTCTACTGTTGTGCGTTTTGTGCAGAGCTCACTCCGAACTGATGTATTTGAAGGTGCTCTCATGTGATGACGAAGGATAAGGAGGCACTGTAAAAATAGTAATTGTCTAGGATCACACAGTGTGGTCTAAGGGAAGCAGTGATTGATTTAAAGTTTTTGAGCAATTCAGCCAGTACGTGGTTATCTCAATCGCTCTCCTATTTTAGATCAAAGCTTAATGACTTGTTCTTAATCCTTTGAAGTGCTAAATCAGTGCACTGTGCTAAATACACCGTGGCTATGCACGTTTCATAAGGATTCATGCTAGCAGTATTTGGGAGGGCGACGGTATAATGCGGAAGCTAAATTAAAAACCAGCACCACCCGTGGTCAGTGCATTGAGACCATTTGCTCCACATAGCTAAAAGTCTTTAGCCGCTATCATCCATCCTCTAATTCATTCATCCACCCACTATTCACCATCCAACTATTCATTCATACCCATGCAGCCCGGTCTCCAGTTTCTATTCATCCATTCAATGATTGGACAAGGTTCGATAATGAAAAATGTTTTGTAAAACACACAGTACTGGCAATTCTTAAAACAAATATATTCTTGTAGGAGAACCTTCCCATACCGTTCTTGCAGTAGTCAGGTGTGCTCGCCGAGCTTGCGTGTTACATGCAGTAAGGGGGCTGGTCTGACAAAATTTACCAGGGCTGCTTTTAGTTCCCAGTCCCGTCCTGATGAAAAGTAGAGGGATTAGTTCTCAGAATAAAGGATAAAACACAGAAGCGTGTGCGTTGACACAGATTTTAACAGTTGTTCCTCATTCTGATGACTGAAACTCTGAATACTACAATATCCTTATTTCTACAGACAGACATTCCCAGCTGTGAAAACCAGCATGCTCTTATGAGGGTCTTTAATTTTTCTATTCCCCTCTAGACTTCAAAAAGCATCTCTTAATAATGATTATTAACTGCTTCCATGTTCAAGTCCTATAAATCGGATAGATTAGCTTTTTAAATCAGATTTC
Source organism: Calotriton arnoldi (assembly GCA_963921515.1). Taxonomy (NCBI): domain Eukaryota; kingdom Metazoa; phylum Chordata; class Amphibia; order Caudata; family Salamandridae; genus Calotriton; species Calotriton arnoldi. Next base: position 587,597 of record CAWUFW010000324.1, read on the forward strand.
GTCCATTTTTATATTTTGACATTGTGGTTTTTAGTTAATGCATACTTGCTATTTCTTTACCTGCGTTTGTCTGGCCTGTGACTTCACCAGCTCCTGAATACATTGCACTGTGCTTATCCTTCATGTTCTTTATTCGGCACATACAGCCATGGAAGTACACATGGATACAATTCACATGAGAACATTAAAGCAAAATCGATAAAATCCTTAAAACCATAGTAAAAATCATTGATCAACATTACTCATATTACAGCTTGATCAAAAACCATCACTAGTCCTGGAATTTCACAGTGTGGCTGGTGCCATTGGCTTGTACTTCTGGGTTCCAGTAGCACCTCATTAGGGAGGGTCAATACATTAGAGAGTAGGGCTAAAATGTTATACAAATCACATTCCCAACAACAATAGACAATGCAGTGCAGATCTCAGGGCCCACCATTACCCTGCCCGATTCTCATATGTGCTTATTGATTCCTACATACCCCAGCGCCTGTGGTAAGGTGATAGCTAATGGCTTCACAAGGAGCTTTTGGCCCTCATTTATCTAAGAATAATTTCATTTATGGTGCTGCCTGTGAGAGCTGCCTACAGTGTGTTCGGTCTGTAGCTTCTCCTCCACGTCTAGCCAACCAGTGACCTCATCACACCCACGCTGTGTACATTGCACTAAATTGACCTGGAGCCACAATACCACACTCTCGAAGTTGCTAACCACATGTGCTATGTTTATGCTCTGGAAACTGCTCTTTGATACTAAAGATTTTTTTATACACATCACTCCACTTTCAAGTAATAGCTTCAAATACGCCAGTCCCCAAGTTCTCTTTTAATTTCCCTTATGTGGTAAGGTGAGGTTGTTAAGTGCCTGAGATAATTCCACTGGACTTAATGCAAATAAACAAAATTCTTTGTCCCAGCTCTTCCTGGCAGCCCCATCAAAAGGCTCGCGACATGTTAACATGCACCTTAAGAGGCGTGCACTGTTATCGAAAGCAACTGAAAGGAAGCTACCTTTTCTACAGAAGCTGTGTTTAGCTGAGGTAATCTTACTCGCACACAAACACATACAGACAGACACACACACACACACATCACGCAAATGGTTTTAAGTAAGAAGTGTATGATGCCAGATTATTGATTCTGCACCTGTTGTCATTTTGCGTCCACGCGCCCTGCATTAATCCGCAAAAAATGTGGTTTGTGCGGAGCATGTGGTAACTCATGGAATTACCACATGCACAGGAGAGAACAAAGGAGGGGGGGGGCTAACCACTGCTAAGTGAAAATCTTCAGGAGGCATCCTAACATTTGAGGGGGGGCCCTGAAGGGCCACCCCAAGAGGGCCGGTTGCGCCAGTCTGCACTTAGAGGCTGGGGTGCAGGGTGCACTAGCTTGTACGCTGACAGAGTGGCTGCTACCGCACCATCGGTGCCCCTCCAAACACCCCCGCACTACTTTTTCTAGACAAATTAACTTAACTCACTAAGGGTAGAAAAGTGACAAAGCTCTTACTCTGCAGAACTTGCTATTGAAAATAAGTTTGGAGAAATCAAAATGCAAAATTTTCCCTTTTATCCCTGCTTGTAATGGTAGTACAAACATTAAACAGTTAAAAGCTGCCATATTTATTACACTGCTGCAGGGTTTTATATTTATTTTATTTACATGGGCTTTTTATACAGTGCAAGCCTGGACACAAGGACCATTTGAGTACTTTACGTAGTAATGGCATTAGCAGCGTGTACCCGGCCCGCGCAGTTTCATGGTGTGCATGAGTGGCTGGGCAAGCCAGGCAAGTGTTGTCAAAGTGAATACACTGAGTCCATAAAGTGATGTGAGCACCGATTTTGTGCATTGGCCTTCCATGCATTCTCCATCTGTTTTCTTCAGTAAGTGTGCCATGATCTGTGCCTCGTGTCTCTTCAGTATCCCACAGCAAGAGGTCCTTGGCGTCATTAGTAAGACGTTTGACACTCAACCCTTACCTACATTAGTTTTGACCGTTTTTGTTGTAGAACTGACCACAATAGGTTTGACAAGAACTAATTTAATTTTAGCAACAAATACTATTATCAGATCAAAAGCACAGCCATGGAAACAAGTTTTGCCTCCAATTTGGCTAACCGTATTAAGGATCATTTAAAGGCAAAATACATTTTTGACCCAAGTAATCCTTTCTCTTATCAAATAAGGTTTTGGTGCTGATATTTCTCGAACATATTAATGTTCTGGGCAGGGGATCTTCTAGGAATGCCGCATTTCATGGTCTGATTGAATAACCTTAGCATAAATCTTCAATTTACCCTGAAATCTAGTCAGTATTCCATAAACTCCACGACCACCTCATCAAAATACCTGAAGGGAAACTTTGCACTACCATGACTAGAAAGCCCACCAACAAGAATTCTCTTCTGACCTACGGTAGACACCCTCCCTGTGGCAAGAACAACCTACCCTTTGGTCAGATGTTACAGTTCAGAAGGAATTGCAAACATAAAACTGTTTGCTTCAAAGAATCCGAGGTTGCTGTTACAACACTGATGGAAAGAGGCTGTTTTAAGAAGTTGATCAAGCAGATGACAAAAGTGGTCTGGTTATGGAATGGAGAAGTTCTACTGATTTCAAAGACAAACAAGCATTTACAATGCAATGGGTCTCGCATTTGTGAGAGTTAGAGCTTCTGGCGTTGCAAATGACAATGTCTTTTACCCATGTGTTTTGGTTTGGAGTGTAGTGGATGTTTGTGGTGTGGAGTGGAATTATGTGTGTTGGATTGGAATTTAGTCGTGCAATTGTGTGTGTTGGAAGTGTGTGGTGAGGAGTGTATTTGTGGAGTGGAAGTATGTGGCATGGTGAATAGCTAGGGGTGAGAGCTGCACAGAATAGTTAGAAGGGAAGATAGAGAGGGATTGGTAGTTTGTGCATGATGTGGTAAATGAACTCCAGAAAAAGGAGCAGAAAGAGTGTGGTAGAAAGAGAAAGAAGGGGAGAGCAGGCCACAGATGCATAAAGAATGGAGCTCCTGTGTACCCAGCAGACACCTGAAGAAGAGGAGGAGAGGGTGGGTTTGAGGGTGGGAAACCTTGAAAAGGCACAGGAATGAAACTGTACTCGAAGACCTGAAATGAACGACATGAGAGAGGCGGGAAGAGTGTGTGAGAGAGCGAGAGTGAGGGGTAAGAGATGGTACGAGAGAGAGGGGGATGAGTGGGGTGAGGGGAGAAGTGGACCAGTGCATAGTGCGAGGAAGGTAGCACTCGTCTTTAGTGCACCCACCGTTGCTGCGTTCGACAGATTAGGGTAGGCTGTAGTCAGTAGAGTATTTACCGCCTATCGCGTTTTAGACACTCTGGACTCACCGGCTACTAAAACAAGAATGAAACGGTGAGATGGGGAGCTGTAAACTCCAAAAGAGGGCCCAAAACTGGCTATGGGGCTTGCTTTGTTTTAAATGGCAAGAGATTGTTATAGTGTTCTATTTTGACAACAAGAGTGCTGGCACAAGTCATAAGGATAACAATAATACAATTAATCCCTTCATGCCCACCGCGCCTGCTCATAATGTTCTTTCTCTTCTGGGAGCCATCACATCAATTTACACCGTCCTGGGCTCGAAGTGTCCTGCTCAATAAAAAGATTTGTTTATAAAATAGGTGAACTCTTCTGCAGCTCCGAACCAAAGCAAACACACATCGGTGATACTGAGGCACACAGGTGTATTGTCATTATAGTAATGTCAGTAAATCACTCAACGGGGAAATACAATCCGGATCAGACCAGGGCAGAAAACACATCAGAGCGCCAAAATTAAAGGGCTTCCCACTAGCGAATCGGATAGCGAAAAAATGTCCCACAGTTGCAAAGATAAAGAAGAGTTTATCATGTTTTTTAACCCAGTAGTATCTAGTGGGTCTATTATAATCTGCTCACAGTGACTAAAACTGGCAAACTCCTCCCTGCTGGGTGCTTGTTAGCTGCAGATTGCCTTTATATGAGAAGCAACATGGGCGTGCAGCAAGCAATACGGAGAAGGCGACAAACAAAAATGACACAATGGCAAGCAACAACGATGGGTCAAGCGAACACATGCACTCTTCTGGAGTGCTGTAAAGCACAAATAGAAAAAGTGCTTCTGAAAGTGCGCACAGTGGAAGGACACACGCTGTGCATAGAAGCAGTACTGGGGAGGGACAAGCACAAGAAAAGGAAGTGATGCCGGCATGCGTTGAGCGAAGAGGAGCAAGCAAATCAGTGATGATGAAGCCATTCCATTGTAAGCAATGTGTGGTCTCTAAACCCCCTGTAAGTAAACAAAATTTAGTGCAAGCAACAGCACATGCGCGGTCTGAGGAGAGACCTAAAAATATTTTACTGTTTATAAACCCGTAACCAAATGTCAGACGTCCTAATTCATAATACATTCCTAAAATCTATTTTGTTACAGTTGGGATTAAAGATTTGCTACAGTCAAGTTGAAGAGCAAAGGGAATACTAAAACATGTTCAACTGATTCGTATGCATGTGAGAACCCAAGGCTTTGTTGTGGGAGCAATGCTGTGTGTTCACTATGTACCAGGAATATTTGGCTGAACCTAATAAGTTGATAAATGATGATGGAAATGTCTGCACAATTACATCATACCAGAGTGCTAAACCTCACATGTAGGCCATCGGTCTCCCGCCCCTTAATGTAACTGTGGTTTCATTGTAAAACGTTATTACAAAAAATATTGTCATCTAGAGGGACCATTTAGGCAAACCAAAATTCCTAAATGCTTATTCATATTGCTTGTATGAAACACTCCATGAAACGTTTGTCCCTTGTAGCGGTTTTATGGATTATACTCTGAATAAATTGTGCTTCGTAGATTATCAGGCTAAAACTAAACAAACCAGTCATGAGGGACAGATAAGCATAGATACCGAGACCAACACACAACTGGTCTACCCTGGACTGTATATGGTAAATTGGTAACTATTCTTTACAAACGAATTTCATCCACAGCCCTCACGGGGAACCGGTCCGCTTTCTTTGTAGCAGTAGTATGTCAATGCGTTGAGAATTTTATCCCCACATGACTTCCAACAAAATTAACCTAAATGGAACATGTATGTGGTAGTGTTTTACCAAGCTAATACAAATATCCCTCAGTTGGCATGCAGGGCCAATGTCAACGAATGCAGCCTATAATTTTAGAGCATCCGCTGGCTGTCACATCTCACAAGTTGAACCGACTGCAGTTAGCATGATTTTTGCAAAAGCTCCAGGTCAAGAGCAGCCTGTTGGGTGACATATTTTGCGGAAAGCCTTTGCCTAGAAGCGATGTCTTATGTGACTCAGCGCATTATGCCCTCAAAACTAGGCCTCAATTTACAGGCTATTTACAGTCTACATTTTTTTCTCACTATTACACATATGGCAAACTTGTAGCTTTAGGGATGGAGTAAAGCCGGAAGAAATATAATGATTAATGTCTGCATTGTACTTTTGAATACCGCTGAGCAATGGTTCAGCTCTTAGCAACCCTAGAGGGGGACCACAGTGTGCAGCATAACAGCAATCGAAATTAGAAGATAAAAAGCAAAGGGAGACGATACACAGGAAGAGCCAAAGACCACATGAAAAGAGGCAGACACATGAAAGGGGAGAGGAGGAGAGAGATGGATAGTGGCAGGCAGAGGCATAACCGTAGACCGGGGACAGGAAGAGCAGCAGACGGAGAGTGCCTTACAGAGGCCAGCATAACGGCAAATCCAATTGATCAACTACTTAACTTGATGCTAGGCACAGACGCCCGTCTTTAGCCCTGCCTAGCCAGAGTGGATGAACCTACATCGTTACACTGGATGTGCACACCGAGGGCTCCTCACTTTTATTCGAACTCTGTGGAAACCGTCCCTAGTTAGCTACAAGTTTGGCTCTGTAGATCAACCCAATTAACTACCGTAGTCCGTGGGCCAATAAGGTCCATTGGTGTGCAAACGTCCTTTCACTGTGTTCTGACTATAGTAGCATGGCGGCCATCATTAAAGTGGTAGAAACCAGAACTACCTATAGTGCAATCTTACAAAAAGTAAGGAATTAAGAATATTCTAATGTAAAAAATGCGGTCCTGTGCTGCATGATTTGCAGCAAATCAAACAGTCCTCAATGAGGTCCGTTTACAATGTCCTTTCTAGCGTCCCGTGATAATGCGCGGCAGGTATATCATCTCCCCAGATTCCTGCGGGCGATCCCCTGCAGCGGCGACCAGTGGCAGTGCGACAGACTCCCTCCCACCTGTACAGAGAGGCTGACCAAGGTGCACCGAACCCATTAATGTTAGGATTACCTGCCAAGAGAGGTCGCAAAATGACACCCCAGGATTTAAAGCAGGAGGGAGGATTCCTCCCGAGGAGAGGGAGCAAGGGGCAGTACCAGGGGAGCCGGCAAGAAAAGAGGGAGAAGGGCAGGCAGCACCAGTAAAGAGCAGAGGATGCGCGGCGGCCATGAATTTGGCGCCGCGCTGTGTAACAGCTGTTCAGAAGAAAAAAATGAGCAGGGATCACGGAGGGGTGGTGGAGGCAGGCAAGCAGTGTTTTGGGAGGGGTGATGGGGGGGTGATGGGGTGGGGAGAGATGGCACTGGGAGAGATGGCACTGGGAGATAAGTGTGGAGCAGTAATTTAAATTAAACAAAAGAAACAATCAGTGTTTTGGGAGGGGTGGGGAGAGTCGGCACAGGGAGATTAAGTGTGAAGCGGTAATTTAAATTAAACAACAAAAAAGAGCAACAACCTCATAGGGGCGTGGGGACGGCAAGCAGTGTTGTTGGAGGGGTGAGGGGGTTGGAGGGACAGCAAAGGGGGATTAAGTGAGGGCAGGGCAAATGAAGCTGCCGAAGTGAAGTAAACAGAACACTTAATGAGGAGAAGGTGGCCAATAAAAAAGAGTCCTCCCGAAGCTCTCTACATAACCTGACGAGTAAGAGCACATGTAACAGGGGCAGTCTTCATGGGAGGATACAAAAGGCTAAAAGGAGAGACTACTAAGCGTATCCACCAAACAAAAGCTGGCATTTCCAAAGGACAGAAAGAGGAACCAATTAAAAAGATGGGCGGTGCTCCAAGCCCATATTCTGAATCCAGCTGGTCTCAAAGAGACAGCGCATGCTCTGCCTAGGCGAGACCTATAAAACACACAGAGAGAAAGATACTATGTATCACAACTTTCAATCCAGCCAGAAACAAAATGAAAAAAAATGCATTAATATACACTGGCACTGTCTACCTTGGATGACGCACTTTCTGAAACAATGTTTGAGTTTAATAGTAAATCTGTCCTGAAAGTAAGAAATGGCGACAGTGGATAAGCTCAGCGCACAATACTCAGCCTTTAATAGTGGCCAGTGAAATTAACAAGATACTTGAAATGAAAGTTGCTCAGAGTGCGAAACACCGTATAGCCAGCCCCTGCCGCACATGAGTGATGTTGGAGACAACAACATTACTTGGTCCCCAAAAGTAAGCTTGTATAAGTCAAGATACACATCCCATATAAAACATGCACTAGCAAAGCCAAGAGGTCTGTTCTGATGTTGTTCACCAGCCTTTTGGCTTGGCCAATGCTTGCTTTGTCTTGCCATTTTTTTGTGTGCAAAACTTCATTGTTCAGGAAGATGCCAAGCCCTCATCATTCTTAAAATATAAAATAAAACGCATTGGCCAAAAAGCAGACATTGCCATAGTCGTCCCTGGCACTTAACAAGATTACTTTGTGTGTAGATGTGTTTCTTGTGAAAGGGCAGAAAACGGTCACTCACAGTGAAGTTAGCCAATGGCTGAAATAAGTGAACCCATTGTTCTATGTTGTAGGTAGTGGGTGGACGAAAAATGAAAATGGCACAGTAAGTGACCAATTGATGAAGAGATCTGGCTTAAAGACCCTTTAAGAGTATTTAAGGGTTTATAAGATGCACCAAGTGCAAAGCGTGCCAGCATGGAACTAACATGAGTGAGTTGGTGACCCCATTCAATAAAATGATTACAATCAAGGGGAGGCTCACTTGTAAAAGCGAATACACACTACATGTTTTAAGATGTCCCTGCCCTAAAACCTATGTAGGTAGTACTACACATAAACACATTTTGCAGCATTTGAGGGCTATAAAGGATAAGGACTGGACATAGCCGGTAGCCCGTCATTTCAAAACATTCCATGATGTAGACCCTAGGCTCATAACATATAGCTGTATTGCGCAAGTACCAAGAAACATCAGAGGAGGAGATAGAGAAAAACAACTGTGTAGGTTAGAGACCAAGATTATTCTAGAAATGGGCATCAAAGAGCCATTTGGCTTAAATGTTGAGGAAGAATTGTATACATGTCTTGGATAAACCATCTGTGTAGAAATTCTGCTGCTAAGTTGAAAATGTTATGTCACATTAGGTAATTGATTTTAGCATCTGTATATAGGTAATTTAATATATTGCACAAGATTTTAAGGAGGGAATGCCATATTTGATGGCGGGGTAGTGAAGTTAATTATAATGCAGATACATCAGGGAGTGATTATCCCATAAATTTTGCAACTTAGAAGAGTGTAGCGTTTTGAAGATTTACCCACTTGGGAGTGATTCAAAGCTGATTGGAAACAAAAGAATGTTGTATATTTGAGCAACAGAAGAGTAATTTGTTTATAATTAGCAAAGATAAATCTGTATCGAACGTGAAGGAACTCCTAATGTGAAGAGTGTTTTACTTGATGTACCTTGGACTTTCATCTATACAAATTTGTTAGCATTACTACAACTATATACTATTATTTGTATAGTTTTGCCTGCTATAAGATGGCGGCTCCAATTGTATGCTTTGCACGTATGCACTTTAGAGGTGGTCTGTCGTCACTGTTTACAGACGCATTTGCACGTATTTATACTTTACGTAATGGTGGTGCTTTCATCATGAACAAAGTAGAGGGGACTAGCAAAACGTGTTGATGAGACTTTTCAGCCTTTAATAAATTTGGCGATTTTATCAGTGTCCTGAGTGCCGTGCTCTTCTGTGATTTGGTGGAGATTGCTGGAATATATATATAGTTTTAGAAAGTCTTTGCTAACACGAGACGTAAAAAAAATATTATATGTGGCAAATAGCAGTACCAAATATGTGTTGGGATTTCAAATTCAGGTTTATTACAAACTGGAATCGCCAGAAAATCCTTAACATCCAAAAGTTTACATATTAAGCATCCTGGTGTTGTTAATCAGCAGCCTACACATGTTTCATCCCTGAATGGACTTTGACAGTAGTTCCCATTAGTTAGAATACAATTTACAGGCAAAAACCACCACATTCAGTCAAGGTTTATTTGTACTATTATGATTTTCAAGTAGTCTATAACAGAGAGCAACTTAATACGTACTTACATGAGTAGTACAGTCATTTGCTATTAAGTCTCAAAATAAATGTCTGCTGCTGGCCAAGTCCTAAGGTTCACACTCCACAATTCATAAGTGTGGCAGTGTGATGGCTTAGCTTGCGCCATAGAAAGAAACTTCTGCCCTGTACTGGCCTGGCCAGATCTAAGGAACTGCGAACAAAGTTTCTGGGGCCAAGAGAGTTGGAGAGGCAAGGTGAGGAAAGAGAAGAGCAGGGGAATGAGCCGCCACCGATGACATCAGGACCCTGCTAGACAACGGAGAAACAGCAGCCCTCATCCTCCTGGACCTATCAGCCGCCTTCGACACGGTCTGCCACCACACACTACGAACACGCCTTCACGACGCCGGGATCCAAGAGAAGGCCCTGGACTGGACCACATCCTTCCTTTCCGGCAGAACACAAAGCGTCCGCCTCGCCCCCTTCCGATCCAAGGCCACCAAGATCATCTGCGGCGTACCCCAAGGCTCCTCCCTCAGCCCAACGCTGTTCAACATCTACATGGCACCCCTCGCCCACGTCGCCCGACAGCACAACCTCAACATCATCTCCTACGCCGACCACACCCAGCTGATCCTCTCCCTCACCAAAGACCCTCACACCGCCAAAGCCCACCTCCACGAAGGAATGAAGGCCGTCGCCGAATGGATGAGGACCAGCCGCCTGAAGCTGAACTCGGACAAGACGGAGGTCCTCATCCTTGGTTCCAACCCTTCAGCCTGGGACGACTCCTGGTGGCCAACATCACTGGGAACAGCCCCGCCACCCACCGACCACGTACGCAACCTAGGGGTCATCCTCGACCCCACCCTCTCCATGACTAAGCAGGTCAACGCCGTTTCCTCATCCTGCTTCAACATCCTCCGAATGCTCTGCAGGATCTTCAAGTGGATCCCCACCGAAACAAGAAAAACAGTCACCCAGGCCCTCGTCACCAGCAGGCTGGACTACGGAAACGCCCTCTACGCAGGAACGACGGCTAAGCTCCTGAGAGACGGCTGCAACGCATCCAGAACGCCTCTGCACGTCTTATCCTCGACATCCCCCGACGCAGCCACATCACACCCCACCTGAGAGACCTGCACTGGCTCCCTGTCAACAAGAGGATAACCTTCAAGCTCCTCACCCACGCACACAAAGCACTCCACAACTCCGGACCAGCCTACCTCAACAGACGACTCAGCTTCTACACCCCCACCCGCCAGCTCCGCTCGACCAGCCTCGCCCTCGCCACAGTCCCCCGCATCCGGAAAACGACCGCCGGCGGCAGATCCTTCTCCCACCTCGCCGCCAAGACCTGGAACACCCTCCCCACCAACCTCCGACAGACCCAAGACCTACTGGCCTTCAGAAGACTCCTCAAGACCTGGCTCTTCGATCAGTAGCAGCACCACCCTCCTCTTCCCCCAGCGCCTTGAGACCCTCGCGGGTATGTAGTGCGCTTTATAAGGGGGGTGTGCCCAGACGTGGGTCCCTTGCTCACTTTGCCACTGGATTCAAGCAAGCCTGGCTGATGACGGCTGAAATGCCGGAAACCGGTCCTAGGATGCTTGTTTCCGGTCCAGGGAAGACATGGCTTGGCAGTTCGGGCTGGACTGTTCCCATGAGGCACAGGGTCAGACTGATTTGCATATGGCCATGTCTGAACTGGGGTGGTGGAGTGAGCTAAAGAATGATGATGGATTAAACCCAGATCAGTTGACTGGGGGTGAGTGTTTGATTGGCTCAAACGTTCCGTCCATCATCCCCTTTTGTGTTGCGCTTTATAAGTGACATGATTGATTGATTGATTGATTGATTGATTCTTTTTAATTTTGTAAGACAGCAGGAGAAACAGGGTGACTCGTATCTCGAGTTGGAATGGTCCCCACTCTAGTTAACCCCCTTATTTCCCTTTTTGTCTGCTAGTTCCCCAGCCAACGTCTGTTGGACAAGGTCCCTTCAAGGCATTCCTGTCCTTGTTGCTTTGTAGCTCCATGTTTGCCCTACAGTAAGGAGAGGGGGGTCTGTTATCTTGGTACATATCTTTGGTGAAGGTGATGCCTATGGGATATTCAGAACCTGTTGATGGGAGACAATAGGTTAGATAAGAATGGTAGAGGATGATGGCATCCCAAGACTCGAGAGTGGGTCACCGCCATTTTCCTCTTGGCGTCCAGTCCTTCATAAGTAAGGTAGAGGCCTCCGATGTTTACGGTCTCCCAGTCCCTCCTCCCCGACACACATCTCATCATGTATGTGGGGCAAGGCAGCATAAGTCTATCTATCACACATTCTCTGTAGATGGTGTTGAAACTAAACATGCTTTTTGCAGGACTGGTCCAGTGGGTTTGTTTTACCCCGATAGTGGTAAAGGGATGGTAAGTGAATCGGTCTTCCAGTGACCCATTATGGTTAAGATGCCCCTTTCACTCTCCTCTCAGAGGCTCCCTCCACCATAGACTCTGCAGTGCGTCATTCTGTCTATTCCAATCACATCTCAGAGTCGAACAAGACTCCGAAAAACCATCCCCTCTACCCCCGCCCCCAGGCTAGCTGGGAGCCCCCATCCCCTCTACCCCCGCCCCCAGGCTAGCTGGGAGCCCCCATCCCCTCTACCCCCGCCCCCAGGCTAGCTGGGAGCCCCCATCCTCTCTCTCTCATCTATGAAGCACCTCACATCCTCCGCCTGCTGTCACTCTGCCAACTGATCCTTCACGTTGGCGTCACAGCTATCGCGAAGTGCCGTACTCAAAGTTGTAATATGTTCTTCTACTTAATTATAGAATCTTCCCAACATTGCCAGCCTGGGTTTTGCAATTATTCATGTGATGAATCCTAGTCAAACAATATTAGAACGGCAAGATAACAGAAAGATCAATATAATTCGCGGCTCAGTGAGTTCCCACATAACTATTTTTTAAGAAAGAAAAAATATTCCATCGCCTGCCACAAGATGGCAGACTTTATTAAAGGCTGTGGCAGTGCTAAAGAAACTCCGGCGACCGTCCCACTGGCTTGACGATATCTGAGCTGGGAGTTAAATTGTAGCTGAAAGGTGCATATTTTGACCTCTGTCATTTTGGTCTGTGCAAAAGCGCAGAGTGTAGAGTATCCTAAAAGCACTCTCATCTCTTCCTATCGTTTATATAGAGGGAAACGCGCACGCGGCACCTTTGCTTCATTTAGCCATTGGTCGAAGTGTAAAAGTAAAGGTGTAGGAGCTGTGTTCTTGAATGCAGCTCCTGAGGGATGGGCACTGGGTGTGTAACCGGGGCGGAGAAGCCCCTAAAAAGAGCAACTATTTATCTGGCCTTTCAACTACAGGTAACTGCATATGAAATATATTAGGACCACTTTCAGACTGATTTGATAATTACGTTTTTTTCGAAATGAATTTTTAAACTATTTCTTCTTATATCCCCTGCACTGAATATAGACAATGTTGCCGTAAATACCATTTAAATAGACGTATATTCTTCCTACTTCAACTTTTTTGCCCAATCCTATGCCTCGGACTGCCCCAGGGCCTGCCGAACATATGGCCCAATTTAGAGTTTGGCAGGCAGGGTCCTCTGTGACAGGAGTGAGAGTACCCTGTCTGCTAACTCTTGGTCAGCGAGCCCACTTTAGAGCCCAGCGGACCGTCCGCTTTCAGTGGTGTCTCTGTTTTGGCTCAGCCGCTGGAAAGCTTATTTCGAAGGCATTATGAAGTGCTGGCCATTAGAATTGGAGCATCACACTGCCCGCCCTAATTAGCGTTGATGATTTGATGTCCTTTTCTAAATTTCACCTGCACAGCGCTTGCGATGTGCTTGCAAAATCTCATGTTAACTAAGAAACAAGCATTTGCAATCCAATAGGTCTCACATTTGTTAAAGTTAGAGCTGTTGGCGTTTAAAATAACAATGTTTTTTAGTTTTGTTTTTTTATTTGCAGTAGAGTTATTATATTTGCATAGCACTATTGCCAATGGTATAAAAAAAAGCAAAAGTAAAAAACATTGTCATTTTCAACGTCTACAGCTCTAACTTTAACAAATGCGAGACCGATTGCACTGGAAATGCAATCAGTCTCGCATTTGTTGGAGTTGGAGTTATTGGCATGGGACCTCTTTTGGCCACATATGGTACTGCACCCTGCAGAAGATATGGTAAATCCACCCTACCCATAATGCATTGTATGCAAGACAGTACCACGAGTACATTCAAATAGCTATGTCCATATATACAATTAGTAGCTTTGAAATGTGACAAAAGAATTATTATATTAATTCCGGATTAGGTTGTACTCTGTGTGGAGCTGATGAAGGAAAATTTATAGAAGGTCTCATATAAATGTGAGATGTGCTAGTGAGTAAAGTAACCACTGCGAGCCTTGTTTAGGTTGTAATTAAAACCTAGGGCGTAACAACACATGTAACATGTGGTGTCCTCGTGGGAAGTTACAGGAAGAGACAAGGCGGTACTAAAGAGGGACTACTAAGCCTATTGACCAATGAAAAGCCACCATTTACAAAGGAGAGGGACAGGAGCCAATTAAAAGGATGGGCTGAACGTGGGCAGAGCTTTATGACCATATCTTGAATACAGCATGTCTCGAAGAGACGACGCAAGCGCTGCCCAGACGAGACCTAAAAACTGGTTTCGAGCCCGCCCATTACTTACCTTTACTTGTCATTGGTAGGCTCAGACGTCACTCTCTTTTTCTTGCTTCTCATTGGGCAGTGCCTCCTTCTCCTTTCTCATCAGTTCTTCCGGTCTTCCTCTTCAGTTCTTCCAGTCTTTGTTTGAGTTTGGATGAAGTGCAGTTTCCTGCCTGCGGCCAGTGTCCGTCCGCTGGCCGCCCACTTGCGGAGTTACTGTTTTTTAAAATTTTAAACTAGCAGTCCATTCGAGTGCATGTGTATTAAGGCCCTCTTTATCCCTCCACGTCCCTCCTATTCGCCTCCTTATCTTGTTACATGCCGTATCCCTTCCACCCCCTTTCGCTTCGTCCTTTCATGCCCCTTCCCTCCCACCCCTCCTGCTTCATCCTTGCATGCCCCCTACCTCCCGCTTTGTCCTTGCATGCCCCTTACTTCCCGCTTTGTCCTTGCATGCCCCTTACTTCTGCCCCCTCCTGCTTTGTCCTTGCATGCCCCCGGTCCCTTCCACTCCCTCCTGCTTTGTCCTTGCATGCCCCTCCCTTCTGCCCCCTCCCACTTTGTCCTTGCATGCCCCCTCCCTTCCACTCCCTCCTGCTTTGTCCTTGCATGCCCCCTTCCTTCCACTCCCTCCCGCTTTGTCCTTGCATGTCCCCTCTCTCCCACCCCCTCCTGCTTTGTCCTTACAGGCAACCCCCCTCCTGCTTCGTCCTTGCATGTCCCCTCCCACCGTTCCCCTCTCGCTTCGTCCGTACATTGTGAGTTTAGGCAAATGGGCACAACATTAGACAGGGCCGGACTAGGGAACAAAAAGCAGGCCTGATTTAAAAACAAGCATTGGCAAAGCCAATAGGTTTGCCTATGTGAAATCTATTGGGTTTGTCAACGTTTTTTACAAATGCCGCTATAGTTATTAGATAAGCACACGCGTGCTACAGGGACTTATCAAGGTCATGGGTATTTGTAATTCGTCCACACTCCGTAACGGATTTTGTTCGCAATCCACTAATTTTTTTGCCTGCCTACCTGGAAACTTTCTTTGGACTTAGATTGGAGGAGGCATTATTTATTACGGAATACCATTTCTCTCGCCGAGTTGGCTTTTGGCATCCAGGGGCGACTTGAGGAGCCTCCTTAAAATTGAATATTCTTTCATCTTTATCTCTCGCAACTGACAATCTTTGAACTTTTCGAGCCTCGAAAAAGTCACTGTGTGACGAAACACGTGTCGGCTGTCATCAATGTATTGAAAACTGGATGGATATAACCTGTGGAAGAAGATTTTAATTGAAAACACTTGAACTACGCTTTTTCTATATTAAAGAAAATTTCTTGCTTTAAAGACAATTCCTTTATTGGGTGGATTTTACTTGCTTTGTTTATACTCTAAGTCACAGCTTTCCAAACTTTTCATGTTGGCGACACACTTTTTCGACATGCATCATTTTGTGACACGATAAGGCAGTGAAGCGAGCGAGTGTAGCGAGCGAGCCGGAACCACCTAAGGGAGGTTTGAAGGGGTTCTCCCCCCGAGAAAATTTTGAAGAAAAAGTGGGCAAAGGGTGCATTTTCAAGCAAATTTGAGAAAGCAGGAAGGTTAATAAAGCAATTGTGAATCTGTTCTAACAGAGACAGTGACTGGCAAAACTGGGTGTAAGGTTAGGTTTGTGCCTGAAACAAGAATGTAATCATGCACACATCGACACATGCCCCAGTGATTTACAGCACAAAAAGGGCGGGTGCACGCACTGCCAACCCTTTCAACCATGCACAAAGTCCTCCTGCTGCCTTGCTGAATATGAGTTATACAACAATCCGTTCAGGAAGGGGGAATTGTGAGTGGTAAAACAATCATGCAACTTATCAGCCGGTCTCTGCGCATTGAACTCAGGTGGGAACGCTCTCCTCAGCGCAGCGCGCCAAAAGACAACAGAAAATAAGACGAGTCATATGTTTTTCCATTCAGCACTTTGAGGTAAAATTAACTGCATATAAGAGATAAGGACAAATACATATGCTGACAACATAATTGTCCTGTTGACGTCTATGTTCAATTATGTTCCATCTACTCTGGTTTGCCAAGGGATCAATGCCATCCTCCAGTGTACAAGTTAAATCCGCCTCTCACCAGTAAGGTAAACAAAACGTATTAAACGAGTTGGATTAGAAATGTACACTACCAGACCTAGAACCAAAAGAAGCCTTTGGAAAAAAATCTACCAGGCCAACATTGTAGCAAGTGACGATGATCACACCCAAGCCAGTTCACACTAGAAGGGGGAAAGCCCATTTTGGAAAACTGAGACCAATTTATAGGATAGTTTGCTCTCATATCTCAAAAATGACATATGAGAGCAAATTAGTGAAAGGAAAGGTTGAAAAAAGAGAAAAAAGTGTCAGAAAAAGAAAGGGAGATCAGAATGAGCAAAGGAGATAGGGAAGAACCAGAAATAAGGATGGCATGGAAAGAACAAACAAGTGGAAGATGGTGGAAGATGGAGAGAAACATGAAGACTAGTGATGGATATGAGAGGAAGGATATAGAATGAACAGAAAGAGAAACAAAGAAGAGAGTTTAGGTTTAGGACGAACAAGGATGGAAAAATGGGAGGGAGGCGATAAGAATGAGTGAAAGGCACGAGGGGAAGAGACATGAAGCGATAGGAAGGAGACCAGGTGAAAGAAGGACAGATGAGTGAGGATGGAGATAGGGAGAAGAGAAGTGCTTAATTTAAACCGGTGGTTTCCACCCCTTCCCCCCCCCATCCGCCCCACTGCTGCTTCCAGGCTGCAGCTGCGACTGCTTCTTTGTTTACAGAGCCCTGAAATGCGATAAAAAGCAGAAATATAAAATTACGATTCCTCATATCCCAGAAACGAAACAGCTGTCTTCTTTTCATCAAGGCAAATTGCGCAGGCCACATGCCACATTTGGCAACCCCATTCTTAAGAAAAACACCCAACCGCCCTTTGCCTGTCTGCTTTTCTAAGAATGAGCAAACAAAACAGACAGTTGTGCAGCAGGCAGGTTATTAACATTTAACACTAGAACGCTGAGCTACCACCTGTGGCGTGTTTAAACTGTAAACATGATTATGGACTACTTCGCAGAAAGTTTCTGAAGGTCGGATAACCCTATTGATCCCTAAACCCTTTAAAACCCCTAAATACCCCTTACCCTCACCCACCCATGAACCCTAAACACCCCTTATAACCCTTACCACATTGAAACCTTACTCATCCCAGCACCTGAACCCTTAAACCGCCCCTTTTAATGGCATAAAATAAATATTATGACATTGAAAAAATACCTAGCTTGGTAAAGTACTGTCTGGTAAAGTACCAAAAAAGTCCCACGTGTTACTTTACCCTCGTAATTACGTCCTGCTGGTTAAAGACTTCAGGCTGCTTACTGACTGCTCCACTGTCGCCCTATGCATAATTAATTGCATTCATTCTGCCACGTAATGCTCTTGTGCTTTACTCAGGCCCACATAGTACTCCGAAGCGTCTTTAGGCGCAGGGCATACAAAATGTGATACTCCTAAAATAAGTAAGTCTGAAGTTCCTTTTTCAAGCCTATGAAGGATTAGCCATGATGCAATTTGTAAAATAGTAGGTTCCAGAATTAGGGAATGGGGGAGAGGAGGGGGCTAAATAGAGCAGGCCCTGCCCGTTTAAAATGAAAGTCACAGTATTAATCAAATTTTGTTTTTAAAGGGACTCAGCATGTCAGACATCTTCATCATTTTTATTGGGAGGAAATAGGGACTAACTGGCATGCACTATCGCCGCTACTTACTCTTCTGACGTGGCGTCTTCATGTATCTTCCTTTTATCTATTCTAGGTTATTTTGCAATGAACACAATGCATTCAGATTGGCCTAAGCAATACAATGTATTCAGTCGTTAAATTGTGAATTAAGTTGGATTGGGTAGATGGCCTTGTATTATAAACAATGTTTTGCCGTTTATGCAATATTTAATTGAAAGTGTGTTCACCAGAAAGAGGGTTTTGTTAGGCTACCCCAGGGTGGGCACTTCTGTATGTATGTTGTGTGATTGCATGGATGGATGTGAGGATTAGTGTAATTAATGTATGATTCTGACACGGTATATATGTTGTGAATATAGTTTGTATTTTAGAGAGTGAATGTGTAGTTCAATTCTAATTGGGGCTCCAAAAGAGAATTGATAGCGATTTTGTATATTTGGATTTGTAATTTTGAGTAGTTCCAACAAAAAAAGACATCAAAAATATTGAAAAAGTGTTATTGAATATATTTGAAAAAGTTTTTGATTAAAATCAAACGGAAAGAGCGGTTTTGCAAGGGCAATTGTTTTGTTCATTGTTCCTTGAATTGAAGTGAAAATAATTGCGCAGTACTGGCAACTTGTTTTGTTTATTTATATTGTGGCGCGGCCTTACTGCGCTTTAGCCAAACCCTTGTTGTTTTCTTCACCAGGAGTTAAGCAGCAAGCGGGTGGTGGCAGCAGTAGTGAACAGGACCTTTTTACCCTGTGTCACTGGAGTGAGGCCTACAGGCTCATTCCCCTTTTTAAAAGTTCTGCTGCTGTGTGCCTAACTCACCCTTGGTCTACATCAGGTAGATGTGGAGTGCTGCACAGCGGAGGAGTAGTGACTCTGTGTTGAATGTATGTATGCCTGGGAAGGGTACAGTACAGGGATAGAGCAGTACTGTGTTGTACATGTGGGAATGGTGCATGTGCTGAGTGTTTGTATGCCTGCGAGGAATACATGATAAGAAAGATGTAGTGCTGTTCAGTGTGTGCACAATGAAAGCATGTGCTGGATGTATGTGTGCTTGCGTGAAGTACAGTACATGAATGGTGAGTGTGTGTGCTGGCAGTGTGTGTGTTTGCCAATAGCACACTCTGTTACTGTATAGAAAAGCTTCAGTGCTGAACAGTGCGGGGAGACTCAATGTGTGTACTGAATGTATGTGTACTTATAATGGTGCAATGCATGGAGGTAACAGAGCTGGACAGTAAGTGTGCTGTGAATGTACACTGAGTAAGTGTGCCTGCTTTGGTACATTATATCTAAGGGTTCCGGTTTTCCATTTTTACTGATAAATACAGACAGAAAACAATGCGTGTCCTGTCTGTATTTATTTTGAAAAGCGGAAAAATGCTGAAAATGGTGCTTTTTGTGAGAGCATCTCCATGCTGTCTTTCATGAATTCTAGGCAACAGCTGAGCAGATAGACAGCATGGAGAGTTAAAAAAAACAGGATGAGATTGCCTTAAATAGGCATATGTTAACTTATATATGTAGTATAACGCTAATATGTACTTGTGAATGCAATGTTTTGTTATACGTGGCTGTTTAATTTGCTAAATTGTGACAGGCATCCATGAATGAGTTCATGTTCAAGAGTTAAATAAATGTGGAAATATACCATTTTACGGCTCCATTTATTCTCAAAACACAAAATAAATATGGATGAATACCAATAAGATGGCCCAAAAATAAATATGGATAAATACAGATGGAAATGTTAATAAAATAAACACCATAAAACCGGGAGCCCTAATTATATAGAGGACCCTGGGTTTCATTTTGGGAAGCCTAAGCCTGCCTGGTGAAGACATTAGGAGTAGAGAACCCCCCCCCCCCC
Source organism: Calotriton arnoldi (assembly GCA_963921515.1). NCBI lineage: Eukaryota > Metazoa > Chordata > Amphibia > Caudata > Salamandridae > Calotriton > Calotriton arnoldi. Next base: position 607,283 of record CAWUFW010000324.1, read on the forward strand.
AACAGATTTGTGTATTGGTGCATTCCTGTGAGCTGTGGGGTACACACTGAAGGAAAGGAGGAAGGGACCCTCCCTTTACACTTCAAGAGGTTGCTCTTTGGTTCAGTGATAGATCGCAAGGAAGGGGCCTATACACATCTCAGTAAGGGAGATGGGGCTGATACAGGAATCATAAAGATTAGGGCTGGGAGCCTGGAATTAACCTTTTGATGCACATATCACAGTAGCTGGCATCCAGGTGTGAACTCTGGTCTCTCCCATGAATTGTGTTGTGGGTCTGTCGGCTTCGGAAACATGCCTGCTGTGACAAACATTCTTTCAAAAAGACAGGAGAGAAGAAAGATAAGTTGACACTTCAAAAGAAGCAGAACCCCAACATAAAACTTCACAAAGACTCAGACCGTAAATCGCATTTGGAGTCTGGAAAAGGACTATAAGAAGGGTAGGTTGAGACCCCAAAATTGGTCATCTGCCAGGCAGCGAGTTGGCTGTGTGAGAAGGGGAAGCTTTGCAAGACTTCTGCTTGCGACCGGGACTGGGGGCCAAGTCCTGCTAGTCTCCCTGCTGGGCAAGGGGACATCGCCCAGGCAAAACCAAGATCACCTGCCCTGGAGCCTGGAGCACCAGCGCCTGCGTGCTTCCAAGACCAGTGTGCCCTGGTAGGAAGAGGAGAGCTTTTGCGAGATCAAGGCCCAGAGAGGAGCCCTACAGAGAGCGCTCCCTGAGTGAGGTGTGAGGTGAATGGCTGCGTACCGATCGGGTCATTGCATGTGTGCAGGAACGGTTTGGCGACCCCGTGTGCCTGGAGAGAGTAACTGTGATCCCAGTTGTGTGAAGAACGCCATGCGGGAAGCGCCAGGCCCTCACCGCCGGTCCACGTTGACCCTGTATGCCAGAGGGGGCCACTGTTGAACTTATTTGGGCCAGGAGCTTGAGACTTGTGTCTGCCAAAGAATGTCAACTCTGTATGCCAGGAGGGGACCGTAGTGAGGGCGATCACACCTGAAGAGTCTACGTTATATTGGGAGTAATGCAACAACCCCGTTTGCAAGGAGTGGCTGCTGGTACCAAGTGTTCGAGTCATGGCTCGGACGAGAGAATTACTGTAGTGACCAGCAGGTCAAACCAGCTAACTGTACCCGACTGCTTCCCCGAGGATCGCAGGACACTGTCCAATACGTTGCACCCCCGTCTGAGCTTCAGTCGGGAGCCGGAGAATCCCTCCTAGTTATTAGGGGAAGAGTGACTTACCACGTGTTGGTCGAGCAGAAGCGGCTCCGATCGCTGGATGAGCCAGAAGTTGTGCACGGAGGAGAGAGCCTGCGCCTGCCTGGTGCCGCCGAGTGAACTGCGTGTGGCCTGTCTTCGCCAAACAGGATCTGGATTCAGGAGCGCCCAGGGAAAGGGCACCTGCTGTACCGCTGAACACTTCCATCCCGCCCGAGTGGGCTAGACTGAACTGGGCCTGTGGGGCCCAGGGGGACTCGCTGCTAATGGTGCTGTGACACCATAGACACCTTTGACTAATACCTAAGTAGTCAAAATGGAAATCTAGAGTACGGCCTACGAGCTAGTACACATTCTCTGGATGTGGCCACCAGTGAATGGGGAATAACTCGTTACAAGGTAGAGGGTGGGTTAGGGATTTGCCTGACAACTACTAGCGCCCCGACCTCAAGGGGAGTGTATTATTGCATCTGAGTATCACTATTGCTTTGCATGTGTAGAGTTAGAAATAAAATTCTTATTTTTCTTATAAAAGTAAGTAGTGGATTGGACATTGATTTATTATCCATACATGTTCACTTACCTGTAGATACACTTCCCCCTCACCCCGAGGGAGCCTTGGCCTGCTCGTTCACAGCTCCTCTGAAGCCCAAGTGCAGAAGGGGTACTTGGTCCAGTTGCTCAGGATCCATAGTAGGTCGGGCTCCAGGACATCAGGAGTTAAAGGCCTCAACCACCACGATTGGGCTGAGTAGCGTTTGCATGCCCTATGGCCCTCTGAAAGTGGCCCTGACACCCAATATCCAACATTTATTTGATGTTAAGGTTGACATAACTGGCGTCTGGCTTGGCATCTGTAAGGTGATGAGGCTTTGCAAATTATGTGGATATAAACCAGATGCAATGCACCACATCATTGTTCACTTCCTTTCTCTGCAGAGATAACAATATGAACGTATTCACCTGTGCTGGCTGACACAAGAATTGTTGCTCAGTCATACCGGACATGTTTTATTTGAGGCATTGCCTAATTTGGAGGCTTGTCATGAATATCCCAAGCATGCCTATGTGTTTGTTGTTTTATGACCCTGAGGAAACCCTTGTTTTATCATGAGTCTAAGAGAAACATACACCTCACTTGTTTCACTGATGTGATTGTTTTAATTATTAATTGAGATGTTTGTATGTGCTATTTAATGAGTCACCCCAGTAAGCTTTGCAGCTCACAAGGCAGGGTACCTAGTATTTAAAAATGGACATGTGGAAATTAAAGGTTGACATGTTTCTTAAGTGATTAGCCACCAAAAGCAATTTTCACTGTATAGGTGCTTTGGCTTTTTTTAATGAGATAAGTTAAAGTACAATTAAAATGCTTATTTTGTATATTTGGTTTGGAAAAAGCTACAGAATCCATTCAACCACTGTTTTCAATATTTATTGCAAATCCAATTCAATGGTGAAGGTGGATTTTTGATAAATTGGAAGTAAAAGTGACTTTTAGAAATTTGTAGTTTTCCTACCTGAAGCTCCACTGGGCTAATAATCATTAGACTGCCTGGACTGGCCTCCCTGATAGTGTTTCACTCCCCTTAGTAGGTGTGAAACTGCGTCCAGAGCAGGAACAATGCCATAGGCCTTTTGGCAAGATGGCCTGGATGTGAGGTATGCAGCTCAGATAACCTCTGGAAGGGCCATTTTGGAGTGTCTAGAAACTTAATTTGGGGCGAGGCCTACCTGTTTGTAGTTTAGTGTATGGTGAGACCTGGGGAACAGGGGGCTTTTGATCCCAGGGTATACCCCAGACATCCAAGCTCCAGTCTCAATGGGGAAGAAGCTGGGCCCAGAACCAGTTAGGTGTGCATAGGTAGGGTAGGAAAGGGCTGCTCATTACTATGGATACACCCCTGGGTGCTCAAAACAGCCTCCTCCATGGGAAGAAAGGTTCTGTCTTATTTATTGTCCCTGAGAATGGTGCACTGTGAAATAGTTCGCATTAAGGCAAACAGGATGTTAATTAAATGGGGAAGGTTTACCTTTGTGAACTTTTCACTCAGTTGCGGACTTATCTCCTGCCACTGGCTAGTGGACTGAACAAAAGTTGCACCTTACCCCCAGCTCCTCAGAAAACCTCCGAACCTGTGGATCAACAGAGGAGGAAGAAGCATGTTGCCTGTGACCTGTGAGAAGACCTGGAGAGCTGGACCTGCTTTCACTTGTACCGGACTGAGGAGTGGTCTCCAGGGGTCAATTGGCTCTACCTTCTGTGTGGCTATAGTTACATAATGTACATAAAATAAGCTGCAAGAGGACTTTCTTGGAAGTGACTAGTTGACCAGTTACAAGTGGACCTGACTGGAAATTTGCTGGTGGCCTCTACTGGAATGAGTTCTGGTCTCTAGGTAATATCCTGGGGAGCTTGAAGCCTTCGGAGTAACCTGGGGAGCTACTCCAAAAAGAAGGAAAACTTAGATCTTAAAAAATATTCGACCTCCAGAGGTCCCTGACCAACTGCTGTGGCCATTTGAGAAAGACGCAATCTCAACAGGCAAGAAAAACAGTTTTGGGCTAGTTAGGGCATTTTGTCTCTCAGAAGGCTTCAGTCGACCCTTGCATGTAAGTTATATGATTTTGACACAATCTGCCCAGCTACAGCTCCTCAGCTTGTGCTTCTTGTGAAAATCTAACTTCAAAAAAGAGACTAAGGCCCTGATTTAGGGGTCGAGGGATGGGTTACTCCGTCACAAATGAGACGGATATCCCATCCGCCATATTACAAGTGCCAGTGGATATTGTAAAATGGCGGGCGGGATATCCATTTTGTATGTGATGGAGTAAACTGTCTGCCAAACTCTAAATGAAGTCCTGAGTCCCAATGTAGAAATTGGGACAGGGCAAAGGCAGTCCCGGTATCTGGCCGATGAGAGGATTTCAGTGGGTGCGAAATTTGAATTTTCCTGATCTGAGCTTTTCCTACTGAAAACCAACAGCCTCAATAGGATCTCATCCAATGAATATCTGACTTTAAGAGAACTTTGGTGGATACAGCAGTCAGACGTGCCCAGGTGGTGGTTTTCCAGCAATACCTCGTTGTATAATTACCCTCACACACACTAATAGTGTCATGCTTCATCATCGGGTCTCCCTGGCTCCTAAAGGCCAGGGTGGGCTCAACCGTTCCAAGGGAGTGCAGCACAGAGTAGGTACCGCAGGTTGGATCTTTGACGAAAGTGTGACTACAAGACCACCCCGTTTGCCTGCACCATTGGGAAGTGCGTAGCCCCCCATAATTCGGTGGGACAAACTGAGAATGGGAACGCCTCCTTTTGGATAAGTATATCCACACGGCGTTGCATGTTGTTTGAATAATTGTTCAAATAATAATTTAGTTTAAAAAAAAAATTCAGAATGTTTTGATACTTCCAGGGATGGAAAATATCTTTCACGTATGCCCTGAAGAAAGCCGTGGACCCATAGGGCCGTTCATTGGCTGAAACATGTTGGCATTTCTAGGGTCATAGGTCCATTGCATCCTGGGCACACCCCATTCTTTTCTATTTTAATAACTATCATCTCTCCATATTAAAGGGATACCTGGAGTGTATGGCAGTTTTTTAATCTTTAACCCCCCTGGCCATTTCTCATAAGAGCTCCCTGAAAAACGGTTGAGCCCACCCTGGCCTTTAGGAGCCAGGGTGACCCGATGATGAAGCATGACACTATTAGAGTGTGTGAGGGTAATTATACAAAGAGGTATTGCTCCCAATAGTGGTTGAAGCAATTGACTATCCCTCCAATCGAGAAACGGGCCTACACATTACCCTTTAGTTTTCCTTTTGGGTTGGATACTTTATGATAGTGAATATTGTCTGGGAGGACGTATCCCTTCCGCTCCCCCTGTGTGGAGGCACCTCTCTACCCTTGAGGCCTGAGGGCCAGTTTGTATACGGTGTATTTCCAGCTCCAGAAAAAGACAAAGTATGAAGGTAAAATCTTTCACCGGGTCAACCATCTCGTCTTAGTCAGACTCAGGTGTATTGCGGTCAGTCATAACTTGCAGCTCGGTCCTGGTCAACCACACCTATAAATGCTATGCTGTTGCTTGATGCTTTTTGACTTAAAAAGTTTTACAAAATCATATCTGTGCTTGGCCGGATTGGACTTTAATCAAGTGTGCGAGGGGTTGAGCCCAGATATTTTTACTGTAATGGTGTAATTGACCAGACAAGATTTTGGACTGATTGCTTGGGAAGGACCTACAACTTCCCCAAATAATAACTCACTTACATACACTATTGAAATAACCAAATTGACAGGCACACTCCTCTTGACTGAATTCTTGGAGGATAATAAAATATTACAGAACACTGTGCTTCTGTTCGACACATATAAACAAGATATGTAAACAAATGCTGCACCGCAAAGGTAACAAGAGAGGAAAACTGCCATCATGGTTGTTTAAAAGAGAACGCTCAGTTATACCAATGTTAATGATTAAAATCTAAGATAGCAAGCTTATATGCACACGTTCAGGTATAAATAAAGTTTACTTTGGATATTTAAGACCGCTATATAAACGTCCTTGTACGGAAGATGCTCAGGGAATTAATGACTATACTATGAAGATAGCCGTACCTAGTCTCACAGATAAACCGAGATCTACCACAGGCCCCAATAGAATTCAGGGAAGTAAGCTGACCGTTCAGGGACTTAAGGGCATCTTGCCAGTGCTAGGGCATCATGGCATGCAAGACTTCAGGCAGTGAATATTATAAAACATATAAAGACACCCTTATGACAGACATTTTGGAGGTTTTCACTGAATCATAAGGGAACTGCTTCCAAAATCAATGCTTTTGAAATCATATACAGATTCACGAGTATAAATCCCACAGATCACTCTCCATGCTAGAAATGGACACCAAAATACTGGGTAAGGTGGAATAGACTGGGAACAGTTAAGACAACATTGATGAATGAGGGTCAGTGCGGATTTGTACCCGCTGCAGAACTTCCCAAAACATAAGAAGACTGACCCACATATTGAGAAGTAGGAAGCAGCGAGGAAGCACTGGAGAAAGACAAAAGCATTTGACTCCCTGTCAAGGGAGTACTTGCTATCAGTCCTAGAGGCTATGAGTTTTGGCGCTGTGTTCATGGGGTGGATCTGTATAAACAAATGGACTTGGAGAGGTTTATAGATTTGAATGTGTTTTTACCTTATGATCATCATGTCCATGGTAGAGCACTTATTGTGGATAGGTGCAAAATTGTAGTAGGTTATTGTCTGATAAAAGGATTGAAGGAAAGATTGTGGGTATATTCATTTTTTTCTCATTGAAGGTTGAAATTTCACAGGAACTTCTGGGGTGGGTTGATCAGTGCTATAATCAAGGCAACATTCAACCTTCAGTGGTTTAGTTACCTCATTTCTGATTCCCACAATGGAGCATGAGGCCAAATAGGACTTCTTGTCAATAAAGCCAACACTCCTCTGCCCTAGTTTTGCCTGTTCTTTCGAGGTGGACGATGTTGTATAGTAGCGATAAGATAGTGGCTTTGGAGCATGAGAGCAACCATGTTTCCATGAGTGCTAGACAATGAAGTCCACCGCTTTGGATGAAGACAGATATGGAAGTTGCATTAAAGAGCACACATTTACAGTTTAAGAAAGTAGCTTTGATGTGATGTATGTAAATGGTTCACTATCTTGAGAGAAGGTGATTTTTGTGAGATTGCCTGGCTATATTGATCTTGAGTGTGGTAGTCCATTTAGCTATGAAGATTGTGGTAGCAGGATGTGTTGAGGGCTCTGTGATCAGGTGTGTGGGGTGGACTAGAGGAATGCTCCAAAGTATTGAGGTTGGTGTGTGTGTTGAGCTCTTCTAGAGCAGGTGTATCGAGTGAGGGGTAATGGGGAGTGAGGTGAGCAGTCCCTGGAAGGAGAGTGCTGGTGGGAGATAAGTGGAAGTTGTACTTTGCAGACTGACTTCACATCAATGCATGCAGGTGATTCGGCTCCAGGCAGTAGTACGTGGCTGTAATGAAGTATGAGGCAAATGATTGCATCTTTTATGTAAATCATGCCTACAATGGTTGAGTCCTTCTGTACAGAGTCCATGTGTGTGCTGTTGTTTTGGTGGGACTGAATTTGAACAGGAGGTTGCTTGACAGAGGGAGGTTGTGGCTACTGGGAGGGCTGTTGGTTTTGTTCTTGACAGTATTTCACACTATGCACTATAATAATAGCTTTATTGGTATTATGCCGGCATCATACTGCCTGGTTTCATTCCCCATGACGGCGAGGGGTGGGGGAGAGGGTTGATGATTGCAAGGTGTGGGGGGGGGACAAGAGGAGGACGAGCTGTTGTGACCATCTATATACAACGACTAGAATATAGCAGTATGTGTCTGTATGTTAGAATATCATGTTCAGAAATATCGTCTGACATGACCATCATGTCCTAAATATCTTTTAAAAATATTGTCCCAATGAACGTAGATGTTTCATTAACTCCAATGGGGCAATAGTTTTGTAGACCATATTTAGGATACAATATTTATGCCAGATGATAAGATGGCATAGTTGTCAACTGTCCTGTTTTTGCAGGAACAGTCCCGGCAAGTTGGAAACTGTCCCGGGTAATATTGTTGCAGAAACTGTTCCTCTTTATTACACACAGGTACACAAACAAGAACTTTCTATCTGCAGCAGCCCTATGCTGCAAAGTGTCCCGAGATTTTTTTTTCAAATGTTGGCAACTATTGTGGGAAGGATATTCTGGTACAACGTCCTAGTTGGCAGCATTCTTCAGGTGACTGTAGGTTGCACTGGTTTCACAGAGCAACACTGGGTTGGTGTTGCCATCATGGTATGGAAGAACCTGAATTATATCAAATCGGGTGAGCTGTGGCAGGCAGGACAGTTCTAATTGGAAAACAAATGAACTGCCACTTGACCCACCATTGCCCCTGCAAAATACCTTCTCCAAGGTCCCCACTCTCCAACTCTCTCCTCCCTGTAGTTTCATGGGTGTTAGATGTTCCAATGAATGCCCACTGCCAAATCCCACTTGAGGTACCAGCAGCAGCTAATACGCTGAATGTGGATGGGTGGAGCTGGTGAGCAGGCAGGGGTTGCTTGCCAGTGCAGCACAAACTCTACAGCGTTATGTGGGAGAACTTTACTAGCAAGTTCAGTTATGCAGTGCCTTATTGGGGCACCTGACACAGTTGTGGAGGAGTTGCTGAGCCAGGCAGACTAAACATAAGTTGTTTGATATGCATTTTCATCCCTTATATTGCAAGTGTTTAAAAAATACTCTCTGGTGTAATCATTCCCCAGCTCTTATCAACCTTTTGCTCACCTTCACCATTGGAATAGCCTCTACACCGCACTCTCCATCAAATAAATACCCAAACTCTAGAGAGCCCTGAACCATCTTGCTTGCCTCCTATTCAGTGTGAAACAGCACAATCACATCATGCTTGTGCTGACGACCCACCAAGGGCTACTTGTAAAGGAAAGAGGACATTTCAAATTCATCTGCGTCATCCACAAAGCCTTACATGGCCAAGTGACTTCTCAGAGTTGTTTGTCCCTCATCTTCCCTGCATGTGTATAATGTCTTTCAATCTTGACTTGCTGTCCATCCCTTACACTTGTTAGGCTCATCCCTGTGGAGTTCCCTAACACTGTCTCTTAACTTGGAATCTGACTTTCTCAAATTCAGGTGACTTCCAAAACCCATTTCTTCAAGCAGACCTTTGGCTGGCCATACCCCGACCTGCCTGTATACTCCTTTTTTCCTTCTTTGGTGAGATGCCTAAAACCAGTTTCCACCCCTTCTTTCTGCTGACTCTTCACCAGGGTTTTATCTCCTTTCTATAAGCATGCATGGTTAGTGGAAACCTTCAGTTGATACTACTACTCCAAGAGATGCTCAGTTACTACCCAGAACTTGATCTATTTCAATTTTTTTGTATCTGTTTAATGGCACTGTGAGGCCTCTCCAGGGTTTTTTGCAGTGCTTTACATGAAACAAAATAAATAGGAAAGAGTTCAACTAAAATAGCACTATAACGCTAATGCCACCCAAATGAGACGAGCATTCGAGGAGCACCTTGTTGTGGAGGCTTCACAGTGCAGCTGAGAGATCTGATAAAGTCGTTTTGCAGAGCATGCCTTGGTCCTGGCTGTTGAGTATTTTTCTCTCTGATATTTAGCAGCAATGAGTCTGTGCCCCTGAGGGGGTTTTAAATCCAGTGAAAGTCCCTGAGAATGCCATTTAATTTCAGGTGTGATGAAGGATGTCCGATGACTGTTTCAAGTGCCTTTGCAACACCGGATAAGTCTGAGATTGGTTGACAGTTGTAACGATTGGCTTGTCCCTACAAAGATTCTTTTGTTTGTTTTGTTTTTACAATAAGGTGATTATGGAGTATTTGAGGTCTTGTAGCTACAGTTATTGAATAGTCTGGAAGTGAAAGACCCAAGCTAACCACATTTGAATTACAAACACTCACAAAGGGGAGAATGTTTTGAAGAACATGAATATTTAATCAGCAACTGGTGGGAACTCATGGAGAAGGGTAGAGCAGACAGGACTCACGGTCGAGGTTCATCGGGTAAAGGGCTGCTGGAAGAGCTGCTCTGTCTTAGTGCTCGTTTGAGAATAGCAGGAGGCTTGCCATTAGACAGGAGGTTAGCATCTCATTATAGGTATTAGAAAATTATTTTGTTGAATTGTTTGCCTCAGTAATCTGGGCTTGGAAATGTCCTTTTCCAGCAGTGGTAGAAACTAGTTTGTAGCCTCAAAAGTGCAATCTGCAAGTGGATGAGACTGCAGCTTCAATCTATTCAAATGTCTTTCCAGTGCCCTGCCTTGACATTTCAATTGGTGAAGGTTATCTGTGAAATTTTGATTGGTCTTCATTAGATTATGCTTGCAAGTGGACAAGGAGGCAAGAATATCTAATGTACAAGAACTTTTTTGTTTAGATGTACTAGAATTTCGCGAGGTGCCGCCAAATGGGTTCTGGTGAGTCCAGAGACAGTTGTGTGAAATCAGAAGGCTAGAGTTTACGTTTCTGTGGAATACAGTGTTCTACAGCAGAAGAAAGATTGTGGTTTTGCAGAAATTTCTTTAGTTTCTGTAATTGTTTAATGTAGATCAAAGCATTGACCACATGAGTAATCGGGAACTTTGAGTTGAGAGAAGCCTAGAGCGTTCATTTCTTCAATTATGTTTTTACATGATGTCTTAATTCTCCAAGTCTGAAGTATCATCTACTCAATCAGAAGGCTAAGCCAGCCTACGGCTGCAATAGCACTCTTCACAGGTAGTGAAATGCACAGAGGCATAGCAAGGGTGCCATGGCTCCTAGTAAGAGTATGGAATTTATGCCCACAAGCCAATAACTGAACACTACATTAGACCACCTACCTCTATAATGACTTACCTCACTTCACTTATTAGCATCCTCCCATATTCTAGTGTTCTCTCCCCATCTACTTGTTTCTTCCTCTGCCTCTTTCCCCCTCATCCCCTACCTCTCCTTTTCCCTCTACCAGACTTGCATTTTGGATGTCAAAGTTGCTTTGTCTAAAGACAAGTGAGGGAATAGGAAGGAGAGAGCATGTAAAATGCTCTTCTACCCACTGTCTTTCTTGGTAACATGGCTAGGGTAGGGTGTATGTATTGTCGTGGGAGCCCTGCATACATGGGACATATCCTGGAGTGACCACAGTGGATGCTTTCCCAAATGTACCACTGGCTTGCCACAGTCAGGAGGGGTTGACATATGACATTCATATAACTTCCTGCATCGCTATCCATGCAGTGTTGTTGCTCAGTGCTAGATAGCCTTAGGACTCGTGCACCACTTCTGCTATTCACCATTTTTTGGGTTGCTGTGGCTACAGAACTTGCTGCCCTCACTTTGGATGGATACAGGTCTTAGGAGGTGGGGTGGCTACAGGTTACTCCACTTTCTGCATCTACTCCCTGCAGCCAGCAAAACATTTTCTGAAAATAAAATCACTCCAAGATAAAGCCATCCAGTCTAGGAGTCTGACTGTTTCTTTGGCACCTGTACCATAAATGGAATCACCTGCTTGCCATTTTACAATGGCCCTCACATAAAGACGTCCGTGACTTCTGGTTCATATGTAGTTAGTGCAAAGAAATATTTCACAAAATTACACGAGGTAGGAATACTGTTCTTAATGCTCCACACCACTTGCTCAGTTTTTTTAATTTTTTTATTAATTCGGATATATGTACAACTTAACTTAGTTGAAAGAGGGCTGCGGGTATGAGTCTAGGAGACGTACAAGGAAGAAGAAATGGCCTATGCCGTCCACCCATGTGCTCTGCCTTTGCTTTCCATCTTCTAAAATGGTAGGCATCAACCAGACTGACCATTACAGCGGACAGAAACCTTGTCGGACTGCAGGGTTATTTGGCAGATCTTTCAATCTTTGGATTATATCCAGAGTGTTGACATATTTGCCAGGGGCATGGATGTAACCTTTGATGCAAGCTTTGCCCACGTGAACGTGATATGCCACTTTGCATCTCCATTATAAAAGCTTTTTCATATATAGAAAGACAGGCACACACAGAGAGACACACCTACCTACCTGTATTTGTGTTTTTACTTACCACTTGTTACCACAGTTGTGCAGTTTAATATCAATTTTAATCTTGAGTTCTGAGCAGCCAACTCAGTGATGCGTATTTTATTCACTCTAGAAGAATTAAAGGCTAACTTTGTAGCAACAAGATGTGTACCCATCACCTCCTGGTTGCCCTCAGTTAAGTACAATAGAAACATTGGCCAGTTGTATCTACTGGTCAAGTGTATCTAATGGTAAGCTGGTTTAGGGGTTAAGAGTCCTGCAGGAGGAAGTTACAGCGCTAATGATCTGGGTGCACCCAGCAACTCTTGCTATAACGCTTGCAATATAATATTCAGGTTGGTGATGCCCTTGCTAAAGAAATGTATATGCAACTTATTGCTTGCAATTGTGAGTAATCACAACATGCCTTGGAGGGTTAATCTGCCTGCTGGGCAGCACTGCATGCAGTCCTTTGATTGGGCAGGAACTTTCCAGCACTGAGTACCTGAACTTTTTAAATTTTGAAAGGGAGAGTAGCTGCACTTCTCAGCTTAAGAATTTTTTTTTTCTATTTTTTAGACTTCTCTTTTCACAACGTTTTTCCTGTCTACCACCCGTTTTATGGATGGTGTTTTAATTCCCAGATAGATGACTGTGTTTGCAGAGCTGTAATTATTATGGTGCAGCAGGTGGAGTGGCACTGGGGCCCAGGGTTGTGAAGGGCCCCATTAACGGCCATCTTACTATCCAACCTGAGTTGGGGGGAGCATTTACCCTACTTGCATTAGAGCCATGTTATGCTACAACGTGTGCTGTTACCCTGGGAACAGATACTGTGAAGAGGAGAAATACAAATCAATCTGCCTGGGAGCATTCCTTGTCAGCCTAGACTGGATACTTGTCATCAGTTTGAAGGACTATGTTAGGCTACTGACTGTATAACAATGGATGACGATTGACAGTATCAGAGCCCGTGATAAACTAGACAAGAAGCTGAAAAAAAGCATAAAGTTAAAAATTGCAGAATTGAGAAAGCCTTCGGGCTGCCATTTGGAAATTGAAGAGGATGGCAATTTGGCAATGTACCATGGATAAGGGCTTTGCTCTAGATTTTGAATGTATAGCTCACGGATGCTGTTTCGGCTCCTTAAGGTTCTGAAGCTCAGAAATCATCCACCTGAAGAGGCTGTGTAGTGACACACCTCACGAGTTAAGGTTGAAGAGTACCTCTAATAGCGACCAGGTAGCCACAAAACTTCCTTTCACATGGCACCCAGGTCACAATAAGAAGCTTGGCATTCCCAGGACATGCAATACTTACAGATCATGCATTCTACTAATATTGAGGCTGAACAGAATCCTTAAACTAAAACGTTCTACACAAATGTATGCAGCATATGCAAAATATTAAATAACTAATACTACACATATCCCCTTTTGCACATACTAATGCAAACACAGAAATAAAGCAAGACAAATAACACCCTGACAACTAACACCAACACGAACATGGACGATAGAACATTCAACAAGTACCTAACACAATAATTACAAATATATTCAATTTCCCAGCGACCCGCAGAAGATTTCTTTCACAGATATAATCTTTCAATTTTTCGGCGGCCTTCTCATCCCCTTCCTAGAAGAACTCTCCTGGGAAAGACAACTGTCTTCATCGCCTCTAACCATAAAACTGGAGACCTCTTCCCTCATTTCACTCTTACTAGTCTTGCCACCATACTCGACTCCTTCACCCTTTCACCATCCCTACCGCAACGCTAACGTTTAATAGCCGTACCACTCCCACCTAGGTACATTTCTATTAAGAGCGGTATAGAATCTTGTCTACTAGTTTTTCTCTTTTTCTGCAGGCTAAAGAAACAGGGGATGTCTTTGAGGAGGATGCTCCTCAAACATCTAGAGGATCACCAGAATCGAGTCATCTGGCATGTTCTGGCTCTGTCCTTCCAACTAGATCCAGTGCAAGGATTACTGAGCCCCGGGTGAGGTGACCTTTGTGTACCTCCTGACCTGACAGTGGGCCAGATTTTATACTATTACTGATTGTCTGGCGCCCCCTGCAGGAGGCATTCCATAAGCATCTGCTTAAATTCACACAGCCATGTATCTAGTCCCACTTCGTTTAGCTCCAATTCTTGAGCCTGTTGGGAAATATTCAAGGCACTAAGGCCTGGTGCCAGGCCTGTGATGTCATCCTCCGTATGTGCCGCGGCTCTGGCTGCCAACATATTTCTGGAGTGCAGATCGGCATCTGGAGAAGCTTCAAAGAGCTGTGCCCTGGGAAGGAAGAATAGTTTTCCCTTGAGAAATACTCTTTAATCTCCTAGCCCTGCCAAATCCAATGCAGCATTTGTACAGTAAGAGTAAACCGAAGAGGAGGGAGGGTACGATTCACTTGTTCGTCCATCCTGGTTCATAGGAAAGGAGCAGCCTGAGTTTTGGCTGAAAAAGGAGGCGCTGTTGACAAGGGAGGAGGACAATAATAAAACAAGCATTGGCATCGCCAATAGGTCTCGCCTTTGGGACCTTCTAAATTTTTAGCCAGAGATATTGGCAAAGGTTTGTACTGGAATAACTGACAATTTTTTATTTTTGTAAATGTTATTGCATGATGTTTGTCGGTGGACTGGGCATGAGGAGCAGCAGTGTTCCTCGTAAGCACCAGAGCGGGAGCAGTAGCCTCAGTAAAAACATATATACAAATCAATGAATGGTATACAGGGCGCACATGCTATGAATGTAAACTAGTAAGGCATGTGAAATGAAATCCATTAAGTTCACGTGCTGGAACTAAGGTGCGTAACACCCTATGAACTTTTCTGGAAAATGTACTGTTTGGAATTGTGAATGTCCTACGCCAGACCAAGAAATACTACAGGCTGTGGAATCAAGCGTAGAAAGTGTTGAAGTGTTTCAGCCTGCGATGCAGTTACTTTTCCTCCAGTTACACACACAAGAGAGATCACCAGTGAACTTCCGATTGACCCAATAACAGCGGTAGTTCAGCGCAAAACCACGGAAGTGCAGCTAGAACTGTGTAATTTTACCCACTAAATGCCTCACTGTACATTAACCTTTGTAATAAACCTAAACCATAGCGACTACGCAAGTGGCTCTAACAGTATGAAAATATTTCTTTTGTCCGCGATCACGACGTGTCTGCTTGACAGACACATGAAACCGGCCGCCGTGTTAGGGAGAGCGGCGCCGAGTGCGTTAATTAAAAAAATACAATGAAACCGGGCGCAGTGGTAGGAAGAGCGGCGCCCGAGTGCATTAATTAAATAAACAAGACAAACGAGCGCGGCCGCTGACAGTCCGGCGCTGGGCTGCCGGGATACTGGAGGAGCAGGGAACTGGCAGGGAAGCGGCTCTGTGACGTCTGAAGCAAGCTGGCGGGGAGGAGGGGGCTGAGGACAATGCTCCACTGTACACAAATCAGCAGCGCCGGCCTCCTCAGATTACTCGCACCAGAGGTCTCTGCATGGTCATCTGCTAGCCCGCGAGTGGTGCGCGTGCGCACGCGCGTGCTATAAGGGAAAAAAAAAAAAAAGCGTGGCGCCTTGTGTGTAACCTTTTTTTAGAACAATGGGGGTTGGGTCCGTATTCACGCCCAAACTGGGCCGCCAATTAAACTAGAAACAATAAATTGTTTGGACGGGCTGCTTAAAGACACCTGTTTAAACAAACCCCTTTTGATACATAAAGTGGATTTGGTGTTTTATTTCACCTTTTGTTTATGCATTTGTTTGAAAAACATATATGAACAACATTAAACTCATGTCATAAGAAAAGGACATACATATGACTTGACAACACAATATCTACAAAATGCAATACAATTTACATTAAAAATACAAAACAAAACATTGACAACATGAATGACCAGTCCTTAATTTGAAACGGAAAAATAGCAGTACAGACTTTTTTTTAACTTTACGATACTGTAACCTGCTATAACCAGCTAGTCAGCGTTAGGATTACAACAGGCTAAATGCCTTGTTTGTACACTGTTTTATTTAGTGAAATGAAGATAATGGTGGCTAGCTGTATACGGTCGACGCGTTTCTGAACCCTCTTTTCAATTAGGGGTTCTCTTCAGGACCAGGACTCGGCCAGACTCTACAATATAATAAAATAAAAAACTTAACGTGAATATATGATGCACCTTAGCTTGTCCTACATCTGTTTGCCTAACTTGTGAGTCTGCTCTTACCTTTCAAACGAAGAAGGCGAGCACGGTTGGTGTAAACCATTCAAAGGTGGCGGCGTGCCGCGATAATCATTCAAGGTTCTGAAAAAAGTGATTAAACCGGCTATGATTATAAGGTGCTGTGATTTTTCAGTGCACTCTAATGAACATTTTTGGCCCAAAAGACGTTTAAACAAGAGTACTTCACGACATTCTCCATGTACGTGGTTAAAATGCGTGCCTAATTACAAAAATAACTTGCCTTATGTTGGTCACTAGACGAACTTGTCTGTGATATAAAAAATCTTTTTGGTCCGATGAATGTGCTGTTCAATACACAACTATGGGGCTGAGTGAAGACAGGTCACGCAATGAGTGATGACCTGTAAAAACATCACGATGGGAATTAATTCTTACACATGTGCGGGTGCTCGCGACCACATTACAAAAGTGAAAACACTCCTCAGAAAGGGACAATAAAAACTCACTTGAAAAAGATTGTATCTCACCATTAGTTGTGAAGAAGGGGCGCTGGAACTGCTAAACCCGGGAGACAGTTCCTATTAAATATGAAGGAGTAGAATTTGCTGAAACAGTATAAACCCCTTTAAAAGGTACAATCAGTCGTGCGAAGTGAGTGCGTGTAATAATAAAGAAACACTAAAGAAACTTGCCTATGTTTTAGTCAGACTCCTGATCTCGTCCCTCTCCGGCTTCGTTCCTTCGGCATCTCCATAATGCGGAAGGGGAAATCGGTGCTTTCCAGACCTAATTTGTAGATTACCTAACGCGAATTGTATCACCTGCTTTGCGCTAAGCATTCTGGTTAGTGAAGTTTTTAGTCTGTTGGTAGAACAAAATATGAAATGGACAAGTTTGAATTAACGTTTATTTTCTAATTAAAATAGGCACGCATTTCACGTATTCAAAAGAATATAAAATCAGAGTCTATTAATCTCAGACATCTCATTCAGTCCACTGATGGCAGTGTTAAAGCGCATGATAAGATAAGCTTCTCTTTGGAGCAATATCCTCTCCAGGTCTCCTCCTCTGGGATTTTGTTTAATCACGCTTAGAATAGTCCATCTGAAATCTTTTTCTGTATGGTTGGCTTCTTCGAAATGCGCAACCAAGGGAGCATTGGCCACCTTGTTCTTGATTCTTAACCGATATTGGGATATTCGGTGTCTTATTTCTTGTGTAGTTTTGCCAATATAGGTCAAAGGACCCGGACAAATGATGGCGTAGACTACGTTCTTTGTCTTACATGTTGTAAAGTCATTATGTTTCCATTTCTCATTACCATTTGCAAATTCGTTCCCTTCTATGGTGGAACTACAGGCTTGGCAATTTCCACATTTATGGTGGCCCACTACTGGCGGTAGATTCAGAAAAGGGCGTAATGTCTCAGGTTTTTAGGGGGTCATCCGATGCTCTAATAATGCGCTGTCCAATACTGACATTCTTTTTCAATGCAAACAGCGGAATCTGAAGGTCTTTATCAACATCCTTTATCAGATGCCAATTCTGGCGTACAATTGTTTTTGAAGGAATTAGTGTGTTGAACAAATGTGGAGACACACACCAGACGTGTCATGGGTTTTTTTGGGTGTTTTTCTAATAGAACTTCACGTGGTGTAAACCATGCGCGTTTACTGGAGTGCTTGAGTAGTTTTGACGGGTAGCCCTTCTCTTTTAATTTCATGGTTAAAGATTTAGAGTGTATTTCATAATCTTCCTTGCGGGTGCAGCTCCGTCGAACACGCAGATACTGACCATATGGCAGATTATCCTTAAGGCTTTTTGGGTGATGACTTTGGAAATGAAGGGCAGTATTCCTATCCGTAGGTTTGGTATACAATGTCGTGATCAATCCCGATTCAGTGGGCCGTACCTCCACATCTAAAAATGTTAGACTTGTTAAACTGTGGGTTAAGCAAAATTGGATCTCAGGGTTTCGATCATTCAGCCATACATGAAATTTCAGCAGTTCATCTTCTGTGCCGGTCCAGATGCACCAAACGTCATCTATATATCGGTACCACTGTGCCATAAATTGGCTGAAGGGGTTATTGTTATAGATGTAACGTTCTTCGTACCGCGCCATATAGAGGACCGCCATCTCCTGCGCGAAGGGACATCCCATGGCGGTTCCTTTTACTTGAATAAAGTAGTCCATTTCAAACTTGAAGTAGTTACGTTTCAGTGCCAGTGATGCAAGGCTCACAATAAAACTGGTGGGTACACGATGGCGACGTTCTCTGCCCTCCAAGTATGATTCCAAGACATCCAAAGCATCCTCCTGGGGAATTTGCGTGTATAAAGACACGACATCCATCGTAACTAGTCTGTGCTGGCCCGGGTCAAACTGAAAACCCTCGACTTTATTAATAAAGTCGGTTGAATCCTTAGGTATGATGTAACATGTTTCAAGAATTCTTTCAAGAATATATCTACGTATTTTGAGATAGGCTCTAACACGGAGTCACACCCCGAAACTATGGGGCGGCCTGGAGGTGAAGTTGCATTCTTGTGAACCTTCGGGAGAAAATAAATCACAGGTGTCCTTGGATATTTTTTCGTAAGGTATTCATGTTCTTTGGGACCCAGAACTCCAGCTACCAACCCTTCATCGGCGATGATTTTAATTTTGCTCTGGATCTGTTTAACCGGGTCAGATGGAATCTTTTTGTACCAGGTTTGATTTAGAACGTGTTTTTTCCTTCTTCCAAGTAGGCCTCTCTTGACCAAACCACTGTTGCTCCACCTTTATCGGCCGGTTTTTGTTATTTAGTAGAAGAAAAAAAGTGTTCGTCAAAAGTAACATGTCGGTTCCTCAAAGGTTGGCGATCAGAGAACTGAAGGAGGACAAGGAAGTTGTGATCAAACCTGGTACAAAAAGATTCCATCTGAACCGGTTAAACCGATCCAGAGCGAAATTAAAATCATCGCCGATGAAGGGTTGGTAGCTGGAGTTCTGGGTCCCAAAGAACATGAATACCTTACGAAAAAATATCCAAGGACACCTGTGATTTATTTTCTCCCGAAGGTTCACAAGAATGCAACTTCACCTCCAGGCCGCCCCATAGTTTCGGGGTGTGACTCCGTGTTAGAGCCTATCTCAAAATACGTAGATATATTCTTGAAAGAATTCTTGAAACATGTTACATCATACCTAAGGGATTCAACCGACTTTATTAATAAAGTCGAGGGTTTTCAGTTTGACCCGGGCCAGCACAGACTAGTTACGATGGATGTCGTGTCTTTATACACGCAAATTCCCCAGGAGGATGCTTTGGATGTCTTGGAATCATACTTGGAGGGCAGAGAACGTCGCCATCGTGTACCCACCAGTTTTATTGTGAGCCTTGCATCACTGGCACTGAAACGTAACTACTTCAAGTTTGAAATGGACTACTTTATTCAAGTAAAAGGAACCGCCATGGGATGTCCCTTCGCGCAGGAGATGGCGGTCCTCTATATGGCGCGGTACGAAGAACGTTACATCTATAACAATAACCCCTTCAGCCAATTTGTGGCACAGTGGTACCGATATATAGATGACGTTTGGTGCATCTGGACCGGCACAGAAGATGAACTGCTGAAATTTCATGTATGGCTGAATGATCGAAACCCTGAGATCCAATTTTGCTTAACCCACAGTTTAACAAGTCTAACATTTTAGATGTGGAGGTACGCCCACTGAATCGGGATTGATCACGACATTGTATACCAAACCTACGGATAGGAATATTGCCCTTCATTTCCAAAGTCATCACCCAAAAAGCCTTAAGGATAATCTGCCATATGGTCAGTATCTGCGTGTTCGGAACTGCACACGCAAGGAAGATTATGAAATACACTCTAAATCTTTGACCATGAAATTAAAAGAGAAGGGCTACCCGTCAAACTACTCAAGCACTCCAGTAAACGCGCATGCTTTACACCACGTGAAGTTCTATTAGAAAAACACACAAAAAAACCCATGACGCGTCTGGTGTGTGTCTCCACATTTGGTCAACACACTAATTCCTTCAAAAAAATTGTACGCCAGAATTGGCATCTGATAAAGGATGTTGATAAAGACCTTCAGATCCCGCTGTTTGCATTGAAAAAGAATGTCAGTATTGGACAGCGCATTATTAGAGCATCGGATGACCCCCCCTAAAAAACCTGAGACATTACGCCCTTTTCTGAATCTACCGCCAGTAGTGGGCCACCATAAATGTGGAAATTGCCAAGCCTGTAGTTCCACCATAGAAGGGAACGAATTTGCAAATGGTAATGAGAAATGGAAACATCATGACTTTACAACATGTAAGACAAAGAACATAGTCTATGCCATCATTTGTCCGTGTCCTTTGACCTATATTGGCAAAACTACACAAGAAATAAGACACCGAATATCCCAACATCGGTCAAGAATCAAGAACAAGGTGGCCAATGCTCCCTTGGTTGCGCATTTCGAAGAAGCCAACCATACAGAAAAAGATTTCAGATGGACTATTCTAAGCGTGATTAAACAAAATCCCAGAGGAGGAGACCTGGAGAGGATATTGCTCCAAAGAGAAGCTTATCTTATCATGCGCTTTAACACTGCCATCAGTGGACTGAATGAGATGTCTGAGATTAATAGACTCTGATTTTATATTCTTTTGAATACGTGAAATGCGTGCCTATTTTAATTAGAAAATAAACGTTAATTCAAACTTGTCCATTTCATATTTTGTTCTACCAACAGACTAAAAACTTCACTAACCAGAATGCTTAGCGCAAAGCATGTTATACAATTCGCGTTGGGTAATCTACAAATTAGGTCTGGAAAGCACCGGTTTCCCCTTCCGCATTATGGAGATGCCGAAGGAACGAAGCCGGAGAGGGACGAGATCAGGAGTCTGACTAAAAAATAGGCAAGTTTCTTTAGTGTTTCTTTATTATTACACGCACTCACTCGCACGACTGATTGTACCTTTTTAAAGGGGTTTATACTGTTTCAGCAAATTCTACTCCTTCGTATTTAATAGGAGCTGTGTCCCGGGTTTAGCAGTTCCAGCGCCCCTTCTTCACAACTAATGGCGAGATACAATCTTTTTCAAGTGAGTTTTTATTGTCCCTTTCTGAGGAGTGTTTTCACTTTTGTAATGTGGTCGCGAGCACCCGCACATGTTTAAGAATTAATTCCCATCGTGATGTTTTTACAGGTCATTACTCATTGCATGACCTGTCTTCACTCAGCCCCATAGTTGTGTATTGAACAGCACATTCATCGGACCAAAAAGATTATTTATATCACAGACAAGTTCGTCTAGTGACCAACATAAGGCAAGTTATTTTTGTAATTAGGCACGCATTTTAACCACGTACATGGAGAATGTCGTGGAGTATTCTTGTTTAAACGTCTTTTGGGCCAAAAATGTTCATTAGAGTGCACTGAAAAATCACAGCACTTTATAATCATAGCCGGTTTAATCACTTTTTTCAGAACCTTGAATGATTATCGCGGCACGCCGCCACCTTTGAATGGTTTACACCAACCGTGCTCGCCTTCTTCGTTTGAAAGGTAAGAGCAGACTCACAAGTTGGGCAAACAGATGTAGGACAAGCTAAAGGTGCATCATATATTCACGTTAAGTTTTTTATTTTATTATATTGTAGAGTCTGGCCGAGTCCTGGTCCTGAAGAGAACCCCTAATTGAAAAGAGGGTTCAGAAACGCGTCGACCGTATACAGCTAGCCACCATTATCTTCATTTCACTAAATAAAACGGTGTACAAACAAGGCATTTAGCCTGTTGTAATCCTAACGCTGACTAGCTGGTTATAGCAGGTTACAGTATCGTAAAGTAAAGTCTGTACCGCTATTTTCCCGTTTCAAATTAAGGACTGGTCATTCATGTTGTCAATGTTTTGTTTTGTATTTTTTAATGTAAATTGTATTGCATTTTTGTAGATATTGTGTTGCAAAGTCATATGTATGTCCTTTTCTTATGACATGAGTTTAATGTTGTTCATATATGTTTTTCAAACAAATGCATAAACAAAAGGTGAAATAAAAACACCAAATCCACTTTATGTATCAAAAGGGGTTTGTTTAAACAGGTGTATTTAAGCAGCACGTCCAATTTATTGTTTCTAGTTTTTGTGTGTAACCTGACACACGAGGAATGCAGCTGGCGCACGCCACTGCTCGCTCCCGCAAGGCAAAGGCTGTGGAAGTGACTATTTGTTAAAAAGGTGGGACATGCGCCCGCGTTTAGCCATTGGCAGGCTACAAAAACAAAATGATGGAGGCAACAGCCAACCAAATGCGTGGGGGGAGTCTGAGCCACACTGAAAAGTTTAGATCGATTACATGAAGCCTCCCATAGAGCAGCGCCTGCGCGCTGCGCTAGGCTCGACCTCAAGAGGAAGAACTGCCCCTCACTGCATCGACCATTGGCTGGCAGCAGTAAAACACAGCACGTGTTAAACTGCCAATCTGTAGATCTATAGATAGTACTAACTGGCGGAGTGCGGGAGCTTCACTGCACTTCTACAATCTGTTCGTGAATATGGACAGACCGTGGCCCTGAATCATGGTGCCTGCTCACCTGTGACATGGTCAGAGTAAAAAAAAAAGTGGCCCACATCTATAAATCTCACAACTCTGAACTTATAAATCTCACAACTCTGAACTTTCTAAGACATGCTTTGTGGGTGACTCTGAGGGGTGGGGAATCACAGACATTGTGGTTGCTGCGGGGTAGGTTTGTGGTAATATTAGAGAAATTCAGCAGTGAAATTCCATTAGTTCTTCTTCCATCCAAATAGACGCGTCCCTGCTTTTCCACCCGCAGAGTGCTATTGGTCCAGCACGGCCGCCTTCGATAGGATAAAGGCATCTACAATACATCTTCCTCATTCTCACACTCTTGTTTCCCTCGCACCTGGCCCCACTTTTCCACCACTACTGTTCCCCTCAGCACTTTAGGCACCTGAGCCTCATATTCTGGGCTCAAAAATGTGATCACTAGGTTACATGGAGTCAGTTCTTGGAAAGTAAATATAAAGATGCAGGTACTCGCTCATTAGAGTATCTGTCTACTCCTGAGAAGGGCTGGTACTCTGCCATTAAATGCATTGCTGTCAGTTAACTAAAAGGAAAATAAAATAGATGTAAGATTGTTTTCAAAACAGTATGAATTCCGGCCTGAAGGGGACACGCAACATTCCTGTTTGGTTGATTTCAATGTGTTCCTCGTCCCTCAGAAAATAACGGCCGCGATATTCATTAACTAATTGAGAAAAAAATAACACATTTCAATGAGGAACTGTGTACACATGGAAATCGGTGTAATGTGACGCGGGGCGAATCAGTGTCGTGGAGAGGAAACGCAAAGGTATGCACCATGGAGCTGGTGTGGTGGAAGCGCAAAAGTATACACCAGGGAGCCTGGTGAGGTGGAAGCACAAAGGTGTGTAACAGGGAGCCTGGTGAGGTGGAAGCGCAAAGGTATGCACCATGGAGCTGGTGTGGTGGAAGCGCAAAAGTATGCACCAGGGAGCCTGGTGAGGTGGAAGCGCAAAGGTGTGTAACAGGGAGCTTGGTGAGGTGGAAGCGCAAAGGTATGCACCATGGAGCCTGGTGAGGTGGAAGCGCAAAGGTATGCACCATGGAGCTGGTGTGGTGGAAGCGCAAAAGTATGCACCAGGGAGCCTGGTGAGGTGGAAGCGCAAAGGTGTGTAACCGGGAGCTTGGTGAGGTGGAAGCGCAAAGGTATGCACCATGGAGCCTGGTGAGGTGGAAGCGCAAAGGTATGCACCATGGAGCCTGGTGTGGTGGAAGCGGAAAAGTATGCACCAGGGAGCCTGGTGAGGTGGAAGCGCAAAGGTGTGTAACAGGGAGCCTGGTGAGGTGGAAGCGCAAAGGTATGCACCATGGAGCCTGGTGTGGTGGAAGTGGAAAAGTATGCACCAGGGAGCCTGGTGAGGTGGAAGCGCAAAGGAATGCACCATGGAGCCTGATGTGGTGGAAGCACAAAGGTATGCACCATGGAGCCTGATGTGGTGGAAGCGCAAAAGTATGCACCAGGGAGCCTGGTGAGGTGGAAGCGCAAAGGTGTGTAACAGGGAGCCTGGTGAGGTGGAAGCGCAAAGGTATGCACCATGGAGCTGGTGTGGTGGAAGCGCAAAAGTATGCACCAGGGAGCCTGGTGAGGTGGAAGCGCAAAGGTGTGTAACAGGGAGCCTGGTGAGGTGGAAGCGCAAAGGTATGCACCATGGAGCCTGGTGAGGTGGAAGCGCAAAGGTATGCACCATGGAGCCTGGTGTGGTGGAAGCAGAAAAGTATGCACCAGGGAGCCTGGTGAGGTGGAAGCGCAAAGGTGTGTAACAGGGAGCCTGGTGAGGTGGAAGCGCAAAGGTATGCACCATGGAGCCTGGTGTGGTGGAAGCGGAAAAGTATGCACCAGGGAGCCTGGTGAGGTGGAAGCGCAAAGGTATGCACCATGGAGCCTGATGTGGTGGAAGCACAAAGGTATGCACCATGGAGCCTGGTATGGTGGAAGCGGAAAAGTATGCACCAGGGAGCCTGGTGAGGTGGAAGTGCAAAGGTATGCACCATGGAGCCTGATGTGGTGGAAGCACAAAGGTATGCACCATGGAGCCTGATGTGTTGGAAGCGCAAAGGTATGCAACAGGGAGCCTGGTGTGGTGGAAGCGCAAAGGTATGCAACAGGGAGCCTGGTGTGGTGGAAGCGCAAAGGTATGCAACAGGGAGCCTGGTGTGGTGGAAGCGCAAAGGTATGCAACAGGGAGCTGGTGTGGTGGAAGCGCAAAGGTATGCAACAGGGAGCCTGGTGTGGTGGAAGCGCAAAGCTACGCAATAGGGAGCCTGGTGTGGTGGAAGCGCAAAGGTACGCAACAGGGAGCCTGGTGTGGTGGAAGCGCAAAGGTACGCAACAGGGAGCCTGGTGTGGTGGAAGCGCAAAGGTGTGCAACAGGGAGCCTGGTGCAGTGTGAGGGCAAAGGTATGCAACAAGGAGCCTGGTGCAGTGGAAGCGCAAAGGTGTGCAACAGGGAGCCTGGTGTGGTGGAAGCACAAAGGTATGCAACAGGGAGCCTGGTGTGGTGAAAGCACAAAGGTATGCAACAGGTAGCCTGGTGTGGTGGAAGCGCAAAGGTATGCAACAGGGAGCCTGGTGTGGTGGAAGCACAAAGGTATGCAACAGGGAGCCTGGTGTTGTGGAAGCGCAAAGGTATGCAACAGGGAGCCTGGTGTGGTGGGAGCGCAAAGGTATGCATCAGGGAGCCTGGTGCTATTGCTGTAAGACAGCCTGGATACTATTACCAAAAATAAACAAGCGTTGGCAAAGTCAAAAAAAGGAATGTTGTATGGAAATAAGAAGCATTAGAAGTGGATAGCATGGAAATGGATATGTATTTGCAGCGGCATAACAAAACTTGAGGGGGCCCGCCTGCAAAGTACATGGAGCGGGCCCCCATGCTTGGTACCCAGTCAGGAGCTCTCGGGCCAGGGGCCAGCCCGCCCGTTCACAGTGCCAGAGGGGGGCCCCTGGAGCTCGGGGAGCCCCCGCATTGAGGGGACTGCGTGGCTATTGTTGCGACACTGTGTATTTGTGTGGAAGCAAGGATCAGTAGAACTATATTGGTTAAGAGGCCATGTGATGTTTCACCATAGAGTCAGACCTCAGAACCCTTGTAGACTAATGACTGCCCTTCTATCTGTGCTTCTGCCAGAGAAAAACACCAGAAGTTATCTAGTTATCTAAGACTTTTTAATATCTTTACAAAGACGTGTGTGTGTCATTTAAAGTTATTGCTCAGGCAACTGAATAATTAAAGTGGTGACAGCTGCGTGGAGTGATAGCACTTTTTTGTGGAAGCACACAATTTCTGTTCAATCAAAACCTGTAATCCTGGCTTCCAACGTGTGGGCGGAGGCAAAGTCCCTCCAACGTGATGCTCACTTGATTGTCTGGTGAAAGCTGCGCTGTAAAGCCAGACCATAAAAACAGAGGACAACAGATTAGTTAACAGTTATTAGAAGGACTGCTTGTTTACATTATAGTACATAATTTCAAGAAATATTTATTTAACTGTTGGTTTGAATGTATTTTATTTTGATCAGATTTTATCATGGCTGATTTTGTTGCATTGTATTAGTTTCTTCATTTGTAACACCACAGTTGTAATCCAGGTTATATACATAGCCGTACTGTGATATTTCATCTTTAGGGATTAGGGCAGTGAGGATTGGGACAGATGAAAGACTTCCAAATAAAGCCAATGGTAGCACTTCTTACATCTGAAGGTTAAAATGGGGCCATTGTAAGAGAATGATTGATGTTAAAGAATTCATTTAAAGCCTACAAAAATATTCTCTGTCTAGCAACATGAGAAGGAGCTTCATATGTTAAGTGAAGGGGCCACGGAAGCAGCAAATATACCCTGGGGGATGTGTGTGGGTATATGTGTGTGCACGCGTGCCTCTGAGTTTTTACTCATCCACCTCGCCCTGCCCCTCCCCCATTTACTACGACAGCATAACGTTAACATATTTTTAGAATATAAAATTGGTTCTGGTATAAAACAGAAATGTAGATTGCTATTGGTTAAAAAAAAAAAGCACTGGGAGCTCTTCAAACCACGTCAACACTAGGACTGAACTCTGAGTCTGCCCCAAAACCAGGAGCCCCACTCACAGTGAGACAATGATGTCCATTGTTGACACCAAACCTGGGATCCATCAGGAAGAGAAGGGTCAGTTTCCAACCTGATCTCTCCGTGCCTAATAATCCCTGGGCAGAAAGCTCATGAGTTCCCCTCCAGCCCAACATATCTAGCCCCACAGAACCCATTCTGGGATAAAGGGTCCTCCTCTCCTGTGGCATCCGCGTAACTGGGAGATCATGTATTTCCATGGCTCTGTAGACCCCCATCTTGACCACGACCTGGAAGCGGAGTAGACACCACACCAACAAGTTCAGTCCTTGGATATAAACAAAAAGCTAAAAGGTGGCAGTGGCAACATCGCCTAAATGCATGTGCTCTGTCTCTTGCTTACAAAGCATATGGTGCCAAATATGTATCTGTGTAGTGCCAATTTTTTATAAATGTGCCACAGACTGGTACATTTTACATTGTAGATGAGCTGTCACTGAGGGATGCAATTATGGCCACTGTTATTTATAGAGCTGCAGGGATGTGCAAGAAATGGGACAGAAGACATGAGTCAGGCATAAACAACGAAGGAGCAATGCTACATCACACCAACGCAGGCAGTACAGCCAGGCACATCAGGACGCGCAGCGGTGATACCAGTCAAGTAGGTTAGTTGTGCAGAGAAGTCAACGCGGGAGCATGCCACGCCACCGAGGGATCACCATCTAAGGGGGAACCGAAGAAGAGGTCCAGTGGGGCCAGGGAGACCAGCGAGGACTATGTAAGCTGTAAGGATGTGCTTGATGGGCCCTCAGCCGGTGGGGTGAAGGGGGGTGGGAGCTCCAGTGTAGGGTGCTGGTAAGGAGCAGGAGGGAAGGGCAAGGAGATGGATGGGATTCAGATGAGGCTACTACAGGGCAGTGGGATATGGTGGGGCAGGGTGTGGGAGGGCACAGGTGTGAAGGGAGGGGAGGCTAGTGATGTTGAGTGGTTAAAGACAGGAAAACCAGGAGAGTGGGGGGCACTGGGGCAAAGGGAAGAGAAGGAGGTGTAAAAAGGGGGAGAAACTGAAAATTGAAGAACACATGGGTGTAGAAGTGGGGGAGGCTAGACAATGCTAGTGAGGCAGGACTCGGGGAGTCTCATAAAAGGTGTTGGGGAGGGAATGTGTAGTAGGAGAGTGAAGGGCATTAAGGGAAAGGTGGTAAGTCGAAAACAACTAAAAGGCTGAGTTGGTTGTAAGACAGGCATAGCAGGATCGTGAAGGGACTCGCGAGGTATGGAGGATAAGTAGTGGAGAGTAGGATTGTGAGGCCACTGAGGTGATGGGGGTCAGTGGTGAGTAGTTGGGTGAGTTCAAATAACATTCTAGAGAACATGAATGTGCGTCTCAGTACAAGATAATCTACCACTGTGCTTGTCCATGTGTCGGCTTTGTGATGTATGATGCTGTAACTCAAGCGGGAAGTAATGAAATGTCAGACAGTGGGATGGAGCCGAAGGGTGACGCGCATGCGTGTGCCGGTACAGTAGGATGGCAGGCGGCAGGTGAAAGACAGTGTTCACAATAAATTGGTGGACTTTGACTTTCATCTGCTGCCACCAGTGGCTCTCCTCTCTGCATTCAGGCGCACTTGTAGAAAGCCGAAGGAAAGAAGGCGCCTCGTGGAAAGAAAAGCATATGCGGTCTTGTGCACCAAATCAAGCATTGAAAAACTTGCACCATTCTCTGTTTTAGAGACCACCGATTTAAAAATGTTGAAATCAAAGTCCCAGCAGAGCGCGGGCAGCTCCTCGTCTTCGTCCTCCGTTCTTGAACTGCGCTCTCCGATAGCGTCGCTCTTCAACTTCCGGAAGTTGCGGAAGCCAGCATGGAAGCCGCCATCCCTGCAAAGGTCAGTGACGCAATGGTGGGCTTGGTTATTAGTTTGTATCAGATGATCGTAAAGTGTGACCAGTTGTTATATAACCTCTCTCACTGACATTGAGTCAATTTCCCATGGTTCGTGGAACATAAAGGGCGACTTTGTCACAGGTAGATTAAGGGATTTGTCCTAATTTACACGATTTGTTCAAAAGGGAAATACTGGAATAGATCTCGGGTCTCCCCATACAAAAGCAAACACCTTAACCATGACACCATATCACCAATACAGTTTTACAACACAGTTGTAACTAGCTGTTCCTGCATATATGGACGTTCAATCTTTTGTATTTACTTTGTATTTAAAAAAAATACCTTATTCCTATAAAATGTTTTGTGCTGTAGCTGCTTCATACATCCAGACTAGCACAGCTCATCTCTGATGCCTGATAAAACTGTTCATGCCCCGATTGCAAATGTAAATGGCAATGCCCTCAAAGATCACGAGATTTCAAGGTTCCAAGGATGATCTACAGTTAACAGCTCACATCAAAAGGTTTGCAAAGCTAAAGGTTCGCAAGAAAAGCATCATGTGGCAAAGTGTTTGCATGCATTTGAACTGCAGCTTTTTCATCGCTTCTAGGCGGCTGTTCACCCTTCGTGCCTAACACGAATGCATATTTAAGGTATTTGTGGCAGCATGGTTTGCAGATGCAAAAAATTAAAGTCCCGTTGTGTGAATTTTGGGCCTGATGTACAAAGATTGCATTCGCAAAAATTGGTAATAAATTGTGAACCAATATTTTGTGAATGCAGTCTTATTTTGTCAACAAAGCTATGTAGCAATAGGTTGGTTCACAAAATACAGAATCGCAGGGACTAGCAGGGCGACCTGCCTGATTATTATTCATTTGGCAGGTCGCAGGTCGCAGGTCGCAGGTTGCACGCCTGTGACTGTCCACAATCACAGGGGTGGTACCAAATGGTCAGCAGACCACAGTGTCAGTGATTCTGTTTAAATAAAGCAAACTTTTTTTTTTTAATGCAGCCCGTTTTCATTAAAGCTAATAACACTGTGTATAGGAAATGTTTCTTTTTTAATGTAAAAAAAAAAATCCCATGAACCAGTTACTACTCCATCCCCCGCTCCCCCGCCCCCAATAACATTTTTTCAATATTCACAAAGGCGAACAGATACAAAATGGACACTTTCAAAAGGGAAGGGGTTCAAAATAA
Organism: Calotriton arnoldi; assembly: GCA_963921515.1. Classification (NCBI taxonomy): domain Eukaryota; kingdom Metazoa; phylum Chordata; class Amphibia; order Caudata; family Salamandridae; genus Calotriton; species Calotriton arnoldi. Next base: position 637,105 of record CAWUFW010000324.1, read on the forward strand.
TCCTAGTCTTCTTTGCAAATTAGTTACCCCCACAACTTTGAAGTCACTAACTAGTCAATGGTTTACGACCTGAATTACGGTCATAAACCATTGATGCATCAGGGTGCGAATCATAATGTGGAAGGGATTCCCCCATCACCCTGCTTCCAAACAGTTATTCATAATCAATTTCTAAAATCATTTACTGATGCGGAAACACTTTTCTGAATCAGTAAATGTGTTTAGTAAATAGAAAAATGCTTTTTAATGGGCACAAGCCCTCTGATTTACCGAATCTCAGGTTTTGTGACCATTAAACGGTTGTGTACATCAGGCCCTCTGCCTGTGAACGATTTCAGGATTCACAATTGCCTTGAAAGCTATTATGTATAATTTATTGACGTGGAATTCCACAGACGCTGATCAGCAATTAAACTCATTGAGTACTGCCTCTTGGTCCACTGATGTATCATAAACAGAGTTGTTCTTTTGGGACAAGCCCAACACTTTGCTAGGTTGGAATTCAGACAAACCATCCCTCATTGTTTCTGTACTGGCTTGCATGCTACACCCTGAACTGTTGGCAGCCACAGTTGACTGCTTGCAACATAAGGGTGGCCTCTACAGGTCTCGCCTACGAGACAGCGCATGCGGTCTCTGTTGAGAGACATACTGTGGGCTAACCAAGACCATACAGGGGCTTGGAGCCCACCCATTGGTTACCTGTGGTTGGTTTTTCTTGCCTGCTTCTTATTCGTTTCCCAGCTTGCCAGTCTTCTATTTGTCCCCTTCTATGAATCATTGCCTCTTTATCATCACTTTTGATTGGCTGGCTTCTCTGCTTCCATTGCTTGGTTTACAAGTAATACTTTTTTCTTTTCAGTTAAGCACTAAATGAGGGTGCATGTTGTTTCTAACTGTCCCCTGTACTTCTCTTCCCCCTGCACTGTGTGTTGCCCTGTGTCTGTCTGCTCTTCCCCGCCTCCCTCCATGACGTGCTGGCCCACGAGTACTTCCCCCCTGTTGATTTTTCGCCTGTGTGCTTCTCCCAGCCCGCCTGCGTTGCTCTCTCTCTGGTTGTGTCTCCTCCCCACCCAACCCTCCGTGTTGCTTCGCCCACCCACACCCTCCTCTCTCGCCCGTTGCCTCTCCTTCCCACTCCAGCTTGTCAGTCTTGTATTTGTCCCTTTCCATGAATTATTGCCTCTTTATTATGACTTTTGATTGGCTGGCTTCTCAGCTTCCATTGCTTGGTTTTCAAGTAATACTTTATTCTTTTCAGTTAAGCACTAGATGAGAGTGCATGTTTTTTTCTAACTGTCTCCCCTTTACTTCTCTTCCCCCAGCACTCTGTGTAGCCCTCAGACTGTGTTCGTCTCCCCGCCTCCCTCTATGACGTGCTCACCCTCGTGTACTTCCCCCGTTGATTTTTTTGCCTGTGTGCTTCTCCCTGCGTGCTCCACGTTGCTCTCTCTTGTTGCTTCTCCCCCAACCCTCCGTGTTGCTTCGCCCACCCACACCCATACCCTCCTCTCTCGCCCTTTGCTTCTCCTCCCCATTCAATGCTCACCCATTGCCTGCTCACCCGTGTGCTTCTCACCATACCCAATCCACGTTGTTCTCTCACCTTTTGTTTTCCTCCCTCCACATGCGCTTTTTGTTGCTTACCCCACCCACTTTTTTAAAAGAACAAAAAATGCCATTGTGCATTTTTTTCGTTTTAATTACTGATCCAACACTCATTGGTAACTAAATGTTAAAAAAAAAAATGCCTGCATCGTTCTGTAGGCGCCTGCATGCATGGTGCACTTGCCTACAAAATGATGTAGGTCGCCTCGTCTAGCCATGCTACACCAGCACCATGGCAAAAAAACACTGGCAAAGCCAATAGGTCCCAAAGGCGAGACCTATTGGTGAGACCATTGCTTGTTTAGGTCTGGTAACATCCAACACCTTTTAATTTTAGTTAAAAAATTAAATATATATATATATGTATGTATATGTAGTATACTATACTTACATACAGGGGCTTTCAGCTGCCCTCTTCATCTATTGGCCGCTTATTGTCATTCACATTTTTCTTCTGCACACTTCAGACATTAGCTAACTTCACTGTAACAGCATTCGGACCTTTTCACAAGGAGCACATTCACACACAAAGTAGTTCCATTCAGTAGCAGAGACTACTATGGCAAAGTGTGCTTTTTGAGGCCCAAAAATATTTTTGGCTTTTAGTCAGTGTTTTTTTTTTTTAGATTGACTAGGACATGGCAGCTTTCCCAAAAATTAGGTTCTGCAAATACCATGGCAAAACAAAACAAGCATTGACAAAACCTTTTAAGGCTGGCAGCCAATGCCAGACCTATTGGCTTTGCCAAAGCTTGTTCATAGTTGTTGCTTAAATGTCTACACTGCCCAATGCATTTCACTGATCAATTCTAGCCAGTGTCAGACTGGGACAGAAAATAGGCCTGGGCACCAAAATAAAAGTGGACCCCCATTAGTAATTTATTAGCTATAAAATTGCCCATATTGGCAAATCTGGGCAGTTTTGAACTTGTAAAGGACACGCTGTGGCGTTTTGCAAGGCAGGGGAGAGTACATGCATTTGTGCTTTGTGCTGGCAACGTTTGTATCAGTATCAGTGAAATCAACAGTAAAGACCAGCCCACCACACATAAAACAGCCCACAAACAGACAAAAAAGACCAAAGAACAGTGATCTGTCACAACAGCCGAGCTGGCACTGCCTGGCTGTCTCATAATCAGATCCATTGAAATTTTGCGGTAGGAGAGCACCAAGTTGTGCAGCAAGGTTGACTAAATTATGCGGCAACAAAAGCCAAACTAAGATGCAAAACGCAGCACATTTTTTGATAGTATTACTTTTTTATTTGATCATTTCTACACAGGGGAATACTGTCTGCGAAAAGATTTCACCTCATTAGCACCATTTTAACAACCAAGTACAGAAATTAGCAAATGAAAGATGGCCAGTTGACCTTTGCAAAGGGCCTTCCCCTGCGCGACCGGTTTGAGCTAGAAACATTTTTTTTTTGTTAAAAATCTCCAAATTACGCAGTAGATTGTGGCGTATGTGGCAAATGCAGCAAATAATTATACGAAAAAATCAGTGGCAGTAGAATCGCATAATTCCAGCGGCCCTGCCTTTAGGCCAGTCGACCCGATTCTAGCGCGTTTCAACACTGTCCACGACACACCCTTTCGGAGCCATCTAATAATGTGGCCTCCGACCCTGACACGTGTTTTCAGTTCTTCTCTTACCCCGTGGGGCTGTGATGTGTGTTTACCAGAGTTGTCGCCGCTTATTTCTTGGCATGAGGCAGTTGCTGCCGCTCTTTGTTCACTGGTGATTAATGGTGAAGGCACGCGGTGAAGAATGCAAGCTGCAAACACCCAGAGGGGTGTGACGAGAAATTCTTCCCCGTGGAATGGCATACAGTGTTTCCGCTTTTATGTCGCAGTCAGCGGGGTGGCGGTGCACATGTTTGCGCCGACTGTTTTACTTTCGACTGCTGTTTTCTTACATTTTATAAACATTGCCTGCTTGTCAGCACACACGTGGACTGCGTGAACCCCTTCTTTGAGCCTCCTCCATTAGGCCCACTCATATTCCATCACAGCTCGTTCATTGAGCCACGGGCGCCAGCTCTTCTTTCCCAATGGGAAGCAAATTTCCCAGCGCGCCACAATCTAAATCTTTATTATTGTATCGCATCTTATTTGGACACCAATAGGTTTCCCAGACTTTACTAGTCTAAAGCAGGGCCACTGAAATTATGCGATTTTGCGGCTCTGGCATTTTCCTCATAAATATGGATTTGCCACATTTTCCACATAATGCATATTCTGCAGCATAATCTGCAGATTTGAACAAACATTTTCTAGTTCAAAAGGATCGAAAATAAAAATGCAGCAACACATCTTGCTGCGTAGTGGAAGGCCCTTCGCAAAGGTTGACTGGTCACCTTTCTGTTTCTATTGGTAGTTGATTGTTAAACTGGTACTAATGAGGCAAAATCTTCACCCAGACAGTATATCCCCACGCTACCACACAATTTGCCATTTTGTGCCGCATAATATAGTCAACACTGCCACATAATTTGGTGCTCATCTGCCACATAATTCCAGTAGCCCTGCTATGAGCAGTGAAACTAAAGCGATGCCTCAACCACCTCGGTTTTACACCAGTGGTGTTACGCCATATTTACAAAGATTTACATTACAGCAGATGTGAAATGTCCTGCCCATCTCTGAGAAGTACCGAGTAAATATTGAGTATTTTAGGGAATCCGCTCCGATTTGCACATGACCATCATATGACCTCAGAAGATGCACCAAAAGCTAGATGTGGTCCATTGCAACTCTCTGGAGTTCTGAACAGGATATAAGGCTGCACATCTGAGAAGGTTCTGTGCATCTTCTGATTTGCTTCTTTGTGAATCCGGCCTGTGTGTGTGTGATGTTGAGCTGTTTATACATACTTCGTCCCACAACTTCACCCTATTAGGGGTAACAGAAGGCCCTGCATTGCAGGGGGCACCCATTTATCCTCAGGATTAGAAATATCTGTGACATATGGGAGCTTCAAGGGCCCATCAACACATTCCAAAGGAGGGAGCACCATTTTGCATTATGCCAGTGCACCCTATATGACGTGACTATTCAAAATCTGCATTGAAAACTGCTATGCCTGTCGATTTATTGGAATACTATGGTTAGGAGGAGTGACCTCTCACACCCCTTGACCAGGGGCGGCTCCTCCATTAGGGCGGAAGAGCGTCGCCCCACTGCTTTCTCGCAGTGCGAGAAGCAGAAACATAAAATGGTAAAACTACCATTTTATGTTTCTGCTTCTCGCACTGCGAGAAAGCAGAAAGGTATGCCTGGTTGGGGGCGGGCGGGTTGGGGGGGGAGTGGCTTGCCCAATGTTGCAGGCCCTGACGGTTTGGTCGGCCCTCTGGGGCCGACCAAACCAGTCATGCGCACTCCCCCCTTTTCTCTCCTACATAGAGAAAATGGTCTCCCCATAGGCGCCCGGCTGGGCGCCGTCCCCACCAATCACAACGCTGCCATTGCAGCGTTGTGATTGGCTTAGGGGAGGGGAGGGAGGCTGCCTGCCTACTGTTCAGCAGGAGAGCAGGAAAACGGGACCCGGCCAGGAGCCGCGACATCGCGGGACCCGGGAAGGTAAGTTTCTTTTTTTTATATTAGTTAAATCACCCCTCCTCCCCCCCTGCGCGAACCGCGCCCCCCCACCCGCGAGTCATGCCGGCCGCGACTGCCCTTGACCATTGATAACCTAATGTTGACCCCTCGCCGTGGCCTATGTCCCAGCTTTCTGTTTGTTACTGCGATGGGCAAATAGTGCAAGTCCTGTTTTATAGTACTGTTTACTTTCTGTAGCTGCCTTTATCTACCCTCCAACCAGTGGTAGCAAAAACCTGGCAGGAGCACTAAAGGGCTTTATGTATTTATTTACTAATGTTTGCGCCACAAGATATAAGCACATTACAAGTCTAGAAACAAACAAAAATGTAGGATTACGGTGGTTCTCCCAGTGCTTAATTTGTAAAACAATAAGTGCCAGGGTCCTCATCAGAAGGCTACCGCAGCTCGCACTAGCCATTACCCCTGCAGTGACAGTACCAACACAACTTCCAACAATCACACTCCTACTGTGACAATTCAGACTCTTCCAGGCCCCAAAGCTACATGAATAGCTGGGACGCAAAGCATTAGTCATTTGTAATGTCTTTTGAATTAATAAACAACTGTTGTGCTCATCTCTAAATCAGAGAAACCGTGCCACCATGTGGCTGAGCACCAGAAACCACCGGCACAAATTAAGCATTGCCCGTTCTCCTTATCTACTCCACTGCAATATGTGTTACTTTATCTTGTTCTGTCTGCACTGTCAGACCATAAACCTCTACTTGTAAAGCCTTTGCTTCTTTCTAGAAATATTGTAACTTTAACTGATGCAATTTCTCTTTATATGGCGCTCTTTGTTCAGTATACATCAAAAATGACTAACACCTGCCACCAATCCATTCTAATAGCTATGGGTGGCCTAATAGTCTGAATTGTCACACTGTAGGAGTGTGATGGTTAGTAGCTGGTTTGGTACTGTCATTGACAGCGCTGGCAGGGGCAATGGGTGGTGCAAGCTGCAGTAGCCTCCTGACGAGGACCCTGGTACTTATTTCTTTTTAAAAAAAATTTAAATTTTTGTAATTGAGCACAGAGGAGGGACTTATAGATGGGTAAAACTAGGCTACCCCGCCACGGGTCCGCGATGCAGTTCAGCTGTAGACATTAATTATAGAAAGGGTTATACATTTTTGCCCGAATAGGAAGATTTTTTGATAGCATCAAATTTAAGATGGCGTCTTTCTTACAAAAGTCATTGGTATGAAAGTGAGCCACGTTCGTTAATGAGTCTACCTTGGTCAATAATTAAGTTGAGTTGAAACAATACAAGATGTGTCTTCCACTGTTCCGAGTTAGTGGCAGTACTTTTTAGACCGTGTTACCTGTCATCTGAGTATCACAAGGCCAACATTTTCTAATATTCGAATTAATGACACTTTCATAGATTTTGTGCCAAGCATGTGCTATGTGGTAAGCCTTTTCCAGGCAGGATTGTTATCCTTTTCCCGTCAGATCATAGGCAGTCCTCGCACTGACCTTCAGCCTGATACCAGATGAGTTATTGGACTTAGCAATTAATTTTTCAAGCACCCCCTCCTTTTAAAATGTGTATCATGCGAGAATATCACTATTATTTAGTCGTATAATAACCGATACTAATGAAACGTATTATTATTGAATAAGCAAGCTAGCTGTGTGGCCATATGAGTCCACTGACTGTGCCAATCTTGGCTAACCTAATTGACGTCTGTGCTGCTACTCGAATGGCTGTGTCAGTCCAGTCTGACTATTCCGTTAAATAAGCATTGGGCTGAATAACTGTATCTTTGTGTGGGTAGTGGATTTGTGCAGTTGCACAGAAAATAGTTGTTTATATTGTTTTCTCTGCAGGGTGTGTATTTTCGAATGAACTATCCTCTGCTCTTTCACCCTCATGACATGTAGATGTGTTTACTTTCGTTTCTCACCCCTAAAGGTACAGCTTGGGAAGCAACGGGCAAAAATGTGTTGATTTATAAAACTTTTGAGGGTTGTATAGCTTAACAATGCAATGCCTTTACAGCGCAATCCTTTACCAAACATATGCCTTTAACACGCATGCCTTTACAACGCAAGGTAAGTATATATAAAGTCAGTAATATATGTGTATATTTTTTAATTTTTTTTAAATGGGGAAACGCCCATGTTTTTTAAATTACCTTTACCATCCCATAAACCTACCCACCCCTAAACCCTAAAAACACCCTTATAACCCAATCCTGTACCCATCCTAAACCCTAAAAACACCCTTGCCACCCGCTACCCTACCCACCTCTGAACCCTAAAAACATCCTTACCACCCAGTACCATTACCCACCCCATAACCCTAAAAACACCCTTACCATCCAATACCCCTACCCACCCTAAACACTAAAAACACCCTTACCACCCAATACCCACCCTTAAAAACACCCTTACCCCCAATACCCTCACCTACCCCTGAGCCATAAAAACACATTAACCATCCTATACCACTTCCCATCCCTAAACCCTAAAAACACGTTACCACCCAATGCTCTTACCCACCCTAAACCCTACAAACACCCTTACCATCCTATACCACTACTCACCCCTAAACCCTAAAAACGCCCTTACCACCCAATACCTGTACCCACCCAAACCCTAAAAACTTCCTTACCACCCAATACCCATACCCACCCCATAACCCCAGAACACCCCTACCACCCTACACCTATGCCCATCCCTAAACCCTAAAAACACCCTTACCACCCAATACCCTTACCCACCCTAAACCCTAAAAACACCCAATACCCCTAGCCATCCCATAACCCTAAAACCTCCTTACCACCCAATACCCATAGACGCCGAAAGCCCCCAAACACCCTTACCACCCTACATCTGTACCCATCCCTAAAAATACCCTTACCACCCTATACCCCAGCCAACCCCTCAACCCTAAAAACATCCTTTCCACCTAATACCCTTACCCACCCTTAAACTATACCAAAATATACATATACACACACACTTAGCTTATATATACTAAGTAACAGCATACTCGTGATAAAGGCTTGCATTGTAAAGGCAATGCGTGGTAAAGGCTTTGCCTGGTAATGGATGTGTAGTAAAGGCATTACGTTGTAATGCCCGGGTTTTAAAGGCTGTTTCTCACTTGTAAGTATGTGGGGGTTTCACATGCTTTGAAGGCCACTGTCTCAACACACTCCCTCCCTTAGACTAATCCTAACTGCAGTACTGCAGAAACTCTGCCCTGTCTGATGATGTTTGACTATAGCAAGTTACCTTAACAGCTATAAATATCTGCATATTTAAATTTTGTGAATCAGAGGTCACATTTTGCACTTGCAGATGGCTTTCCTGCTCTTCTTAGTTCAACTTTGGGTAGGGAAAGAAAGTCTGCTAATGAAGCCGGTAGAGCCCCTTTTCCAAAAACACAATACTGCAACTGGATCCAGAAATATACAAGTGGGCTACTGGGATTTCCATCAAGAGAGAATAGACATAAAAGGTGGGGGATTAATTATCCCAGCCCATCCGTCTGTTCATTTGTAATGATAGAGGCAGATGCTACTGCCCCATATTTTTATATGCCTTACCCCAAGACTACACCTTCTGTTCTTGTGTTAGGATTTTTGGCATTTATGCCCATGTGCTCATTGGCCAGACTAAATGCCTTCTTTTAGCACAGATGCAAATTCATTGGCTGAACGGACATGTACCAGAAGTACCATCTCAGAATAAAGTTCTAAAGTCTGAGATATGCCTTAAGCACCTTCTTGGGGCAGTGTGATGGGTTTCTAGAGCTGCTTGTGTGCCAGATCTATGCCAGTGTAGATAGCTTGAAACATAGAACCATATGTACGAAATATCGTATTTGCGATTTCCAAATTGAGAATCCATGGAAATCGCTATTTGGGAATCGCAAAATGGTATGTATGTAACCGCTATTTCCACAAACAGCGATTCCTACGGATATACAATTAGGAAATCATAAAATAGAAAACAGAGTTTTCCGGATGAAGAAGGATGATGTCAGACCAGGAAGTTTACAAATATAGGGTGTGGCCACAACCCAGAAGCCTAGGAAGGTACTGGAAGTAAGGAGTTCTCCTGTATCACTACTGCCAGTGTATCACACCATCCCTGACAAAGACCATGCGTACAGAAGATGGGAACAAGGACTTGGGGAGTAGGAAGAGAAAGGTAAAATTCTTAGAAAAGGAGCTGGAGCTCCTGACAGAAGACTGTGTCGCCCATATGGACCAACTGTTTGGGAAGGCTTTCTTCACAGTACCAGAGAGACAAAAAACAAAGATCTGGACCAGCATCTTGGAGAAAGTGAACTCCCTAGGAGTCACCCAGAGGACCATCCCGAGATACGCAAACGCTGGTACGAGCTGAGGTCTCACACTTAGGAGAAGGTGGCCAGCAGTATGGCTGAGGGTCGTGGAACAGGTGGTGGACCCTCAAAACACCCCCCACTCCCATGGATACACTCATTGAGGAGACCCTGCATCCAGAGAGTGTGGTGCGAGTGACTGACTTCGACACCTCCAATCCAGCAGGCACAAGTCATCTTCCCTGTACTTACCTAACATAACATAATGTTAGCAAATTGATATATCATACATCACAGCAGGAATATCTCCATTGAGACGCTTGCCCTACCATGGTAATGGTAGTACATGTCAGTTGCTTGATGTACTGTGTGCGGATGACTACACCAAGCATATCTGTACAACAAACACATGTAGCATAGTTCCAACAATTTTGTAGACAAACATTAACCATTTATTTACACTAACTATATACATGCATTTCCACAGATCACAGCCCGGACGGGTCAGTAACCATTGCAGCTGGAGGGGCTAATGACACTCATGTGGAAATTGAGGACATAACATCACCGTCCACTCAGCCCATCATGCCAAATCAACTGCCAGGAGAGCAACCAACTCACCACTGCCAGAATGTGTGGACAGTGATGAGGGACAATCACAGAGCAGGGACCCCACAACATCAGAGGGCAGGGCACACAGGCAGCACAGAGGTCAAACATCAGCAGTCCATAATGATAACATGTCAGATGACATGTTGTAGAGTTCTCCTGTGTAAGGTGGCTTGGAGAGGTCCATCACCTCTATACAGTGCCTGCAAACAAAACAAATACAGACTGTCAGTAGGCATCTGCTACGAATGTCTAGGTCGATGCAGAAATTGGAGAAAGGGCAGGACCGGTAGCTAGCTGCAATGGAGAAGGAGAACCGTGTGCAGAGGCACAGGCAGTACCTCACAATGTTTGATTTGTTCACACGTTCCATCAACCGATTGGCAGTTGCCACAACAACACTAGCACGATGGACTGTGAACATACAGACTGACATGGGGCACTGCTGTCGGGACGTTGCACGTGGGCTAGTGTAAGTTACCACATCCCTTGAGAATATACAGACCCACAGCCTCTGTAGCCCCATCATCCTGTCCCCACCTGAGAGCAAAGAGGCTCCAGCCTCAGTGGCGCATCCATTTAGGAGGCATGCAGTTCCAGTTATTCACTCAAACACAATTCTGGGACTTACATGTCAATAGTCCCACAGCCCAGTGTTGCTGACAAGGCACCCAACCCCAGAGGCCGAAAGAAGTGAACCACTGAACGCTCAGAGGAATGAGTTGCCTTTGTTTTGTTTGGCATTACATACTTTGTTTATTTTTAACATTGTCGCATCCATAAGGATACAGTTGATCTTTGAGTAAAATAATGTTGTCACTACCTCAATAAAAGGTGGTCTGTCAGTTATGCACCAAACATTACCATCACGTGTGATTTAAAACACAATATGCTGACCCCACTGCATGAGATGCTAAACTCAAGACTGGGACAGTAGTTCTCTGTCCACTCAGAGGGTTCACTTGATGTGCCCCTGCAGGTCATAGGACAGGGCCTGGCCCTAACCTTGTCAGTTACAGGCAGAGGCCTCTGCGCATGCGCTAGATTAATGGGACACCGGGGCCAAAATAAAGTCAGAATGCCAGCTACACACGCTCAGGCTGGCAGTCAGGTCAGGGGTATACGCTCGTATACCATACAGGAGGCATTTCAATCCTGCCAACTTTGTAACTGGGGAACCAGGTTTGAATCCCTGCCTGGGCACATCCTCTGATCTGGACAAATCACTTAAACTACCTGCACCCAAAAAAAAATGTGGAAAATCTGGTTCTCATGTAATGCATCTGATTCTTATGTGACTCATTCTGATGCCCTTGGGCCAAGTTCGCATTGCATAAAACTGCAAAAATACATAAATAAATCTTAGTAGCAGAGAGACGGTTTGCCTGATTCTAGTGCCTATCTAAATACTTGGTATAGCACTGTCTTATGTGCAACTAAGGGGAGTATGTGGGAAATATCGATTTGATGGTTTCCTAGCTACCGTCCTGAAAACATCTCACACCCAGCTGCTTTTCTGTTTGTATTTTGTGCTGGCAGTGAATATGTTCGCTTATTATGTGATGACCTAACTCGGGCCGTGGCTAAGCAAAATGATTTACTGTGTTGGTTACTGAGTCCTGGCAGCCATCTGTAGCAGGGGATGTATGATGTAACAACGCGATCATTTAGATCGCTGTACATTACATCGCTGTTTTTACAACGCAAGTCGTTACCACGACTTGCGCTGTAGGGCGCTGGATTTAGGAATAGTATGATTTACTATTCCAACTCCAGCCTACGTACAGTAGGGAAGGTGTTGGAATAATAAATCACACTATTCCTTAGTCTAGAGCGCCCTCCAGTGCAAGTCGTGGTAACGACTTGCGTTGTAAAAGCAGCAATCTAAATGTACTGCGGTGTTTTGACCGCGTTGTTAAGGTCGTTTCCCGTAGCAGGGCGCTGCTTTTCTTACAAAATATTTCTAAGTACTATAATTGTTAATACGTCAGCCCTTCGAGTTCAGGGTGGTGATATCCACTCACTGTAAGGACTCGGCCATATCCTCTCTCTGACAGGCATATTCAGAGTGGTTACAGCGAGCTGTCACTAGGGTGGGAGAGGATAAAGCAGAGAGATTGGTTCCTGGCTGTGTGCCGCGGGAGAATGTGTATAACATGGTAAAGTTATATGTGAAACACCTAGAACCCAGAAAGAGTTTAAAGACAATGGAGGGACAAAGGAAGTATAGCTTCTGAGTGCACATTCCCTTGTTTCTCTGTTTCTACCTGTTTAATTTAGAGCGTCCGCCCTCTGGGGGTAGAATGTTCTAATAGCATTATAGCCCTTCTGTCTCTGTCTATGCTGGTTGTTAAATGCCCTTTCTGTGGCTCGGACCTCTGACTTGTGGAAAGGGCCTTTAACAGGTGCTATAGTCCTCATGTGTGGACTATGAAGCTACAGGATGGCAAATAGTGTCATATGGAGGCATAGACACGACAAAATGCTTACTCTGAAGTCACATTTGCATTCACCCTTAAACTCCATCTTTGCTTGTGAACTGAGATGCCCCTGTAAAATGCATTTCACAACACTGGTGAAATGCTATATTGACAAGTGCCCAATGAGCTAGCCATGAGGGAGGGGTATGAAGTGAATCTGGGCCCCCACAGGTACAGTGATATAAAGGGCCATGCTAGTTTCAAGGCCTAACTCATCCACAACAACCATATCCAGGCAAAGACTCCCAAAATAGAGAACTTTACTATGGTATGGACTTCAATTCACACTTGTCTCTGCCTGTTAGTCACACGAACTCCATACACATGTTTCTCCATTACTCTCTCGACTTTATGCTATGCCTGTAACCCCACCACTGGCAGAAACTTTCCTGATATGTTCACTAGTCCTATGTATGGTTGGCTGCTCACATTAATCATGGGATTCTAGTATGTATTTCTGGAAAGCACAGTTACCCTAGTCAGGTACACGCTATATAAAACCTTGAGTAAGCTAAAAAAAAATCCAAATGTAGCAAAATTAACACCACATACTCTTTGACTGCCATTGACATCAGCTAGTTGTCGTTTTGTCCCAGCAAGAGCCCCCCAAGCCCTCCTGTTTGCTATTGAGGGCCTATGGATAGGATTAGGTGTAAGTAATCAAGGGGAGAATGGATCACTTGTACCTGTAATACCAGGGTCAGGTGTGGTAACCAACTTAACAACCCTCATTCACGTACAGGAGCGTATCTTGGTTCTCCGCTTCTCTTAAAACGTGAAAGCATCATCATTGGGTCTTATTTAAGTAGTATGCTTTCCTCCACCTGGAGGTTGACCAACTGGTTTCAACATTAGTGATCAGGAATAAAGTGAACAAAAGTGAAGTGAATTAAAATTGCTTAGCTCTCCTTTCTAAACAAACTTTATTCAGTAGAAGAGGTGGCAAGGTTAAAACATAGGGTGGTGCGTGTATAGAAGTGCTACTGTTCTACAGCACCTTGTAGTCCATGCAAAGGTCAACATGTTTCAGCCCCTAAGAATGCCCATAGGGTCGGGGGGCTTTCTTCAGGACCTATTTCAAGTGCTAGGTTGCTATTTTGTAAGCATCCTATCAGGGTAGGTAAATAACTCACCCTTCTTCTTTGCAACAGGTCAGTAGTACCTATAGCTTATTTTTGCTGATTTTGGGCCTCCTCGGGGGGACCAGCAGGCTCAGACACCTGATACTGCAGGCTGTCTTGCTTGTGCTCGCTCCTGTGACGGTGCCCCGGTGATTAGGTGTAGAAATTACCAGAAGTACACAACTTGAAGAGACCTATTTAGCTTCTCTTCCTACTGTCCCTTTATAGCACCTTAAACTAGAGGTGCTAAGATTGTGCAAGGCGTACCAAGGGGCAAGCCAGAATAGCAGCTGCTACCGTTATAGCTAGCACTAATTGACGTCCATGCGCTGTCATCTGCACAAGATGGCGGTGCTAGGAATTTGGACCGCCCAGTCGAAGTGCTGTTCTGACGCTACTGTCCACTGGAATGAGATTATATGTGATGCTTTCAGAGGGTATCTCCTCCTGCTTCTGGTCATTGAGGTGGCTGCCTAGTATTGCTTTGCTCTAGGGCCGACCCTGCCACTCAGTCCACTAAGCCAGGTTCTAAAGAAAGAAGTGGCAGAAAGAGCAGCGAAGCACCATTTCTAACCAATGACTCTAAAGTACGTATCATCATCTCTCCTATCTTTCTATGCAAACTGTTAGCAAAATATGTTTTGTGGGGAAAAAATGCATTTTATTCAAAGTAAATATCAACTCCTGAATGAAAGGCTAATTTACATAAGGAAAAAAGTACTGTGAATATGGCGGAAGTGTTTTTGAAAATTCTGCGTTTAGCGGAATGTGTGTAAGAAATGACAGCGACCAGGAATGACTATCAAACTTGCTTCAGACATCGTTGTGAAAGGTAGTGTCCCCCCACATTTAGGATAATCATAGTTGCATCCAGTTGACATCCTTGATGCCAGGTGGCACGAGGGTTGAGACATTATACCAAAGAAAGTTTTCTACCAGGCCATTGAAACTGAGCAGCTCATTAACTGATGTACTTATGACTTCATATTAAGACCCCATCATTGCTCAGTGGTGTCTGTTAGTGATTGGCAATCTCCTTACGTTGATGTGTTCCCTGAGCTGTCCACCTGGTTAAGAAATAACACAATTAGAAAGCTGGCTGAAGACCCGGAGGATGGCAGATGCAGTCCTACTCCTCAAAACATGTGTGCATGAAAGAGTTTGACAACTTTTGGCCTATCAGACTCGCATCTGGGACAAAGAAATTAAAAAAGTTACTTATAATACTTTTCATTTGAGTGGGGCATCCAGTAAATTATTCAAACCAGAGTGAGGGATTGGATTTACTAGGATTTCAGAACTTTTCTGTAGTGCTTTTAAAACTTGGTTCTGGGATTTATTAAACCGTATGCATTCTGTGTAATTAAACACAGGACTGTGGCTCATTTATTAAAGAGGTACACACTATGAGGACATGACATTACATACTTGGATTCACTACTTGGATTTCAGTGAAGCTTCGCATGGCTTTTCATTTATACTGATGGATGAACTAGCTAAAAAGAGCTCTCCTGGGAGCCGGACCATTAGCCTAAGTTTTAAAGACTTCGGTCTGGTCCTTTTCACTGCATTCGTGAGTTTTTACTGGCCGGTATGTGCGGTATTGTCAGATGGCATGAACATCTGTAGGGGGTTGGTACTGTAAAAAGAATGGTTTGAAGGCAGTGATGAACATTCAAGATAGATAGAGCCCATGAACCCCAAGAAACAGAACCGCATGGTGGGCGAACTCTTGAAAATCAGCTTTGAGAAAGGAACTTTGGGGTTATTATATCAGGGAGTCTAAAAGGGAGAACAGCCTGGTTGTGAGATAAATGTTTGGATGCATAAGTGAGGTATAAACGGTGATTAAATGAGTGTGTAACCACTGTAGCTGCACACCATATATGATGCTTTATGTGGAGCATAGTTATGTGAGCCAGACTAGAGAGTGCAGAGATGGGCTTGTAAAATGATGCTTGGGGTTTAAACCGGAAGTCCTACAAGACAAGGACGTTAGATTAGCGTGCTACTGAGACAGACATTTTAAAACGGAGAAGATACAATACAACCAGTAAACATTTTACAGCTTAAAAGTGGAGGTAGAGGCCGTGATACGAGGCAGAGTGTGTGAGAGGAGGGAAGGATCCCTGCAGGCAGAACTACTGGACTAGATGGACCTGCCAGTTACCATCTGTCCTAAACCCAATCCTGAATCCAATCCTGTGCTTTGGCACAAGTCTCTTTGGAATAGTTACCTCTGCATGCAGGACCTCTGCAAATAGCCAGCAAAGCATTCGAAAGTAAGCCGGAACATGGAGAACTCTTGAATCACCAGATTAAAACAGAACTGCTCAACAGCATGATTTCCATGGACATTATGCAGAGATGGATCACGTGGGCCCACGTATCATTAGTATGAGAACTTGACTGTAACATTGTTCATGTGTCCTTGTAATGATGTATGCGTATCTAAAAATGCCAATAAAGTTGTTATTGGCGACGTCACTGGTAATTTGTGATGTCATAAGCAATAATTTCGATAGTATTGTTTCCAGTGCCTTAAGTGATGTCATCACTGATAGTCTCAGCAATGCATTGTGGGTGTTAGAATTAGATGGCTCCATAACTACTGGATTGCACACCTTTTGAAAGTTTACGTTGCTACTGCAGCCACACTTTAATTACATTTTTTCTGCTAATCTGTTTTTCTTTATAGTTCCATGATACCCAATATAGCCTAATGTAAAGTCATCTATTTTCTGTAATTCACTGTGCTCTTTATTACAGCTCCTCCCCTTTAATAATCTTGGCCAAGACAGCCTCAATTGAGGGTTGTAAGTCTTCTACAAAACTGGCACCTCCACCTGCCTCCACATTCTGAAAACACAGAGGTCAGACCCCGCCACTCATTGTACTCTTGAAAGACCCCCATCAACATGACAACCCGGAGCTAACTCGGTTGTTCCCACATCCTCCGTTGACCTCAAGAAGTTCTCCCCTCTCATGCTCAGCAAAGTCTATAAACTCACTACTCCTTTCTTCAACATCCAGATGGCCTCTTCTTGGCCGATACTGCCAATATCAGAAAGACTGGCTCTTGGTAGAACAATAACCCGTGCATGGCTTCACTCTGCTTCCCTCATCCAGTCCACTCCAATGTCGGGGCTCCAGTTTTCTGTTTTTATGCATGAATAGCGCATCCAGTCCAGGTTTTTCTTTGCATTCTGCTAGTTGTTGTCTTGAATTCATCTTGGGATAAACAGGATTGTAAGCACCAAAATGTAAAGAAATAACATGGACTGGATGTACCACTGAAGTAATGGGGGCACATGGGAGCTCCACTGTTGATATCTGGATGGTTAGTATTTTATTCCATAAAGTGTTCAGTGTCCTCACTAACAAACCCTGCACTCTTTCATCTTCTTCACTCACAGATCCAACACCACATGTCTACCCTAAGCATGCTCCGGCCCACTAGAGTTCTAGGTCTTTGGAACTCCTTCGCCTTCTCTCTATCTGGATCAAAATCAATCCTGTCCACATTGTCATTAAAAGAGAAACCTGGAACATCTATGCCAAAAGATTCGAAATGTCCCCACATCCTGCTATCCAGGATCTGTCTGAGTGCATTCGATTTGAAGCATAGGCTCCTAGACTTTTGTGTAAGATCCTGACCACAATTGCTTATTTCCACACCCTTCCCTGCCTATGTGCACCACCGTCATCTAAGCACTGATGCATAATTGTTGCATTTGTCGGTTGTGCTCTTTTAGTCTTACTCTTACAGCTAAGAGCAGTTCTAACTATTTCTCCAAGGTTTTTCAATAATATACTTGGCTTTTATCTACCTGTTTTTAAGACATTGCAGAAAGTAAGTGTTTTTTTTTCAAGATCTGTTACAAATGTTAGGATGCAGTGGGTGGTCTTTGACAAACTGTTTGCATTAATGGTGACTGCACCACATTTGGTACTGCTTCCCACATGTTAAAAACTATTATTGGGCTCCGCAACTTTGTATGAAGAACAACTAGGCATTTGCTCCACAGAACAAGCCATCATTGCATTTGCACAGGACGATGATGGAGCAAACCTTACCGACTTGCTTGTTATTGGGTAGGGGTGCCCCAGCGGAACTATCCAAGGCAATGAACACAGTCATAGGGGCCGGACAGGAGCCACCAGGTTAGTTACATGGAAGGACAGGCTGACAGGTGAGACCCTCCTATTGGTGGGCTACAGATTACATAACACATCACCACTTGAAGGGAGTAGGGGCTGGGATCTGATCGGTGTATCAAACTTGGGTGATATAGGGAGATACGCTGAAATTAAATCCTTTTAATGAAATGTTCATTTTATTATATTTATAACTGTTTTATAAAGTGTGGATGGAACCTGTGTGGGCTTCAGAGCATTTTCCATATAGTGCTGTAAACTTCAGCTATTAAACTCAGGTTGGTGTACATTCTCCACAGCTTTTTGTACAATTCAATTTATGAATAAGCAATTTACAGTAAGTTTTCGGCAGTTTAGCCGTAGTAGCGGGGTTTCTAGGTTGTCCTGATTTTTCTATGGTATGTTTCTAGGGTAATATTTGTATGTTATGCCTCTAGGATAATACTTGTATGTTACGTCTCTAAGGTAGAAGCAATATCATCCTAATCAAGGTATAACATTCTTGAGGGTAGCAGGTTTTAACTTGGAAAATAGCTCCCACAGGTCGGAATACTTTCAAATACCTGCAAGTTCTATCACTGCTTGAGGACAGAGTATGCTCTATTGGCAATGAGATGTTGACCAACAACGCCTTGAGCAATCTGGCCCTCTTGAGGGCCAATTGCAAAAGAGACTTGGACCGTTCTATGATCTGGACCGGTAAGAAGCAGTGCTTCAACCGAGAAAGGTGGCGATAAAAACCAGCGTTAGCCTGGTTAACATCAAAATACTTCGTAAGGTTTATGTCACATGGTTGAGATACACAGTTGGCGAAGTCCTGCCCCTTCCCTCATAGGTTTGGAGATTGGTGTGGGAACATGAAGTGGTTTGTTATGGTAGAGGTAGCATGGTACTTGGAAAAATCTATGGACCATCTATAGTCTATTTGCAGTTCACATAAGAGTGCGGTATTGGCACGGGGGTATCAAAATGATCAACTAGTTGCAGAAGGACGGGAAAGAAGTTCACTGTTTTATTGTAGAAGTACTATCTCAATTTTGCTCTCTCGAACAAAAGGTAAAATATTGTATTGTTGCATGTGATCAACACTGTTCATGTTGTTTTGGTTTCTTGTTCGAGTTGTGCGAGAAGATACTTCGGGGGGGGGAAAAACAATAAAAATATGGTTAAAAAATAAATGAACATGGTTTCAGAAACGAGTGGACCAAGCTTTCTTATAAATGGTAATCGCTAAATGAATATGCAGAAATTCTGGTATTTTGGGCTAAATTACGTTTTACCAAGTCAGGCATGGATTTTTTAATTACTGCTAAAATAATGAGCAAACCAAGTCCAGATGTCATGTTGCCACTAGTGAACAGCTACCGAATACTGCACTTGAAGAAACTGCACTCAAACGCTAAAGTTTTCTCTCAGTGACAAAAACCGTGAAAATTTGTTGTTAAGGAAAAATGTAAACTATTCTACCATAATGCCCTTTAAATTACATAAAACATGACATCACAAAATAGATCAAAAAGACTGTTAGCCTGTTGTGTATGTAGCTGTAAATGGAATTTTACAGCATTATTGGTTATTTTTTTACGAAGTTTAAAAATTACAGCAATCCACTTTTTCTCCTGTATGAAGTTATTATAATAAAGGAAAAAGGGAAGAAATCCTCAGTGGAACCTAGGCAACCTCTTGTCATGGATGGAAAAGTTCTTCTTGGCCCCAAATATGGTGATCCATGGGTTTAGCTATTGCTAAAATTGTTAAGCAAACTCTGTATACTAGAGAAACCTCTTAAAACCTGGTTAAAAATCAGCGGTGATATTTTCTGGGAGCCTGTCCAGTAGCATAGCCACCTTTGCTGCAAACATAGACCTTGTGACAAGATTGAATCTTACCCTTCCTGGCTTCACAGTTGACAGTCTTCCTTGTTTATATTATAAAGTGCGTAAATCACACCTTCAAAATCAAAAGTGACCCAGTTTTGGATGTGAGTTTTGACAGCATAACTGTCCAACAGATCTAGAGTGGGCTTTGCTGTCCTCATCTTTCAATAATTTGTTGACCAGCCTATTTTAGCCACTGATGAGATTGCCAATGCCTAGAGGAGTATGTTTCTCTCACTTGATGCTGTTGACTGATGGGGTGTATTCTTTTTTTTTTTGGTCAAATTTATTTTTATTAAGTTTTCATATCATCAAATAATAAACATGGTAATACATTGAGTCCTTGTACTCGTTTATATCTCTTAGTAATCTATTTCCTTGTACAGATTCTGTCGGATGGTCCGAGTCCATTTCCCTGCCTTTATCTCTTCATGCATTACCTGAAAGTTTGCGTTGTGTTTAATAATAACATGGGGAATAAAAAACCATAGCATATTCTCTATGTAATCAGCCCTCCCGTTGTCCCAGAACCCTCCCCTCTCCCACAAGTCTATGCTCCGAAAGGAGTGCTGGCGTTATTGCTTCTGCTTGTAGGCAGGGAACAGAGGATAGTGAGAACAGATCAAAATTGTATCCAATGAGAAGTGTGAGATTAAACAATAATAAAATGAGAAAACAAAAATAAGGAAAAGAAACATATTAGCCTGGGTCAGTCGGGGTCCCGGGTGACCTGGGGGTGCAAGTCTCATTCTGGAGTAGAATCTAACATTGCTAGTACTAGGGTGTATTTTTTTTGCTTCCTTTGGGGTGCTTGAAATTAAGTGCATGAGGGACTATTTTACAAATCCTGCTTGCTTTCTCCTGCATCTCCCTCTTTCCCAGGTGTCTCGTTTCTCCCTCCTGCCACTCCTTCTTTCCCAGGTGTCTCATTCTTAGGTTTTCCCACCCTCCACCACCTCTTTATCCTTCCTCTTTCTGTATGTGGTTACTCATTCCCCTTCCACCCTTCCCACTTTCCTGTGTCACACTCTGGGTTTCTCCTGCATGCCACCCTCTCTTGTTACTTCCTCTTCTCCCTCTCTCTCCCCGATGTCGCTCCTCCTTCCTCCTTTCCCTCCCGCGACTTCATATTAGTGCTGCCCTGCTCTGTTTTTAATGGATGGGAACAAGAGATCTTTTCTTAATGAATGTTCTTGCCACCATGTCTTCCCTTTTCATCGATACGAAAGCTGTTCTTTTTTTTAAGGCTCCTTTGCCTTCATTATTGTGTACTCTTTCTGATTCTGTGTGAAACGAGGCTCAGTGGCGAGGGACCCTTCATTATATTGCTTTCTTTGTTTCTATGTCACAGAAACAATAGAAGGACTACAATGAAGGCTGCCATGCCATCTGACCATCATTTCACATAGAAAATAAACAGAACTATTATGAAGAGAAGGCAGCTTTAAATGTAGACTGGCTTATATTTTATACTTGAATCTGGGTTTAATGTGCCTTCGCTTTAGCACATTAAACAGACCTTTTGGAACTGCCACTACTTGTAGTACGTGTGTTTTTTTAATGTGGCAAACTATGTCACTATCTGCTCTAGACTACATTAACTTTGTGCTTCTTTCTCTACAATGAAAGCCTTCCCTTTCACGAATCGCGCTTCCTCATCCCTTTCCCGGTCCAAGTCTCCAATAACCTGTTCTGGGTAATGTACACAGTCACTGTCCTACATTTCAGGTCTTGCTTAATACAGCATACTACACACCCTACTTTGCAAGAGGTAGCACAACAGTGTACATTTATGTTTGGCTTATTGTCTTCAACAGCATCCAATCCTCTTTCTTGGTTTGTGATGCTAATGCCACCCAAGCACCTTTGCTTTTTGTCTGTGCATTAAAATGTCGTGAATGCCATTGCATGTTCTTAATGGTTCAGTAAGATGGATGCTCGCAGCTGAGAAATGGAGGGATCTGCAGGGCACACTTTCGAATCCTTCCTCCCAGGTCAGCAAGATAAGCACTTTTTGATTGCAACACGTTATTGGCAGAGCATGTAAACGGCATAGTTGTAGCACGCAGTACCATGTGCGGAATAAGGTATTATTATTATAATTATTATAATTATGATCTAGTTGCATTTAACTTCACCTTCCCTTGGCTGTTCGATTCCACAAGAACCTGTTGGGAGACAAGTGAGCATTTACTGTGAGATATTATTTATGAACACAAAGTTCAAGGCAACCACCAGCCAGTCTTACCTGCTCCCTTTATGTAAGCCTGGATATCTACTCTAGGGAACCAGAATGCACCTCTGCCATTGGCTTTAGTCAAACAGTAATGCTTTATCAATTTAATGACTTTGCAAAATCCAAGTAAGGAAGTATAGCATCCTCGTTATTCCCAAGATCAATATATCTGCTTATTTTCTAAACAACTGGCAGGTTATTTTAACAAAACCTATTACATCTAAAGTCATGCTGCTTTGTACTCTTGTCTGTTCATATTATGGCCAAGAGACTTAACAACGGACTCCATGTTCTTGCTAAAAATATCTGATAGATTTACTCATGTTTAGCCTCTAGGTGTTGACTTGCGTTCACATTACACGTCGACATGCACTACACTAATAGCTGTATAAGAGCTTATATTGTTTTGCCGATGCATCTATGCAGGGTTTATACCCCGGCAAGGTGCAAAAGAGCATTTGCTGATGGGTAACATGCTACTCTGTGTAAATGCTCTGAATGGAAGTGTATGTGTGCCTGAGTCATGTTGCTCTGGTTGTGTATTGTCGCTGCACTTGTGCATGAATTTGAAGGGAAAAGCAGTGAGAGTTAGGATGCTTCATTATATGCCAATACATGCAGGGATAGAAAGTCCGCAAATGCAGTGTTGCCTTTGTAGAAAGTGTTTTGGTGACGTGCATGCATGGCTGAGACTGCTCCAGCTGTGTAGCAATAAGTGTGCATCTGCACCTATCCAAGGGTGTAGGAGAAAAGTGTGTAAAAAGATGCAGTACGTGCGCTTGTGGATATGTTTAGATTGTTCTGTACCATAGTGCCTAAACCACATTGATTATGGGCAGAAGAAGTTACTACCCTTGGAGTTGAAACCTTGTATCAACAATAGTATATGTTCAGGAGCTGCAGCGTAGCAACCCATGAGAGTGGGACTTGAGCAACTACCCACAGTGTATGTTCAGCTGGGTCCATCGAAGAGCGACGGAGGAGTAAACATTATACAAATAGCCATTACGAGTCCACCCAACCCATGTATGTGTATTCAGAGACGCCAAAATGAAGGAACCAGTGTCCTAATTAAGGCCCTATCAAGTTTTGATCTACACTTGGTGTGATAACAAATAGTTTCGGCTTTTCTCACATCATTGGTCAAACTCCCCGAATCTCATGGGCTCCGCCACTGGCTTACAGCCTGGATGAGGGTAGAGCCAAAGTGGAAAAGATGGATCTGTTCTCACAATCACATGCAATGCTGTATGTATGTGTGAGAAGGCATCCAGCAGAAGCCTTGCAGCCAGCCACTGCTTACCATGTGGACACAGCTTTAAGAGTTGCAATGAGAACTCCAAAATGTGCAGTGACTGTTCATTGCTAAATGAGGCCCTCTTGTAATATCCCAAGAACCAAGAACTAGAGAGTACATGGACTAGGTGTAAAGGCATGCTTGGGTGGAGTTCGGTGATTGGCACCAATGGTGACGTAAGGTGGGGCTGAGGCCAGGAAGTTGTGCTAGGAAGATGAGCCACAAATGGTCACGGGGCAAGAAATGGAGCCAGGATTAGGCTGACTGGGCAGGTATCTCCCTCCACTGGCATTTAGTCAGAGAGGCCGAGATTACCCATCTACCCACTCATTTAACCACAAATGGCACAATTTACCGAATGCTACCCATGTAAATATTATGCTGGTACTAAACCACTATATTGCTCCAAATCCCTCTTGTTGGTACAGTCACTTGTGGTACTGTGTAGTAAAAGCTGTGTTGCAGACATCCCTGAACAGAGCGCTGTTATTGTATGAAGTTACGAAAACAAAATGTTACATAACAGTAGGACACGTCTATACTAGAAAGAAATGCGATGCCTACACACACAGACGGTTCACTCAACCCACTCAACCACTTCACCTCCCTAGCTTTACACAATAAGCTTGGTGTATTTCATGACATCCATAAGCAAGCTCTGACTTATTGGTTGGTTTATGCACTTTCTTCAGCAGTGGTTAACCCAGTTTTCCAGATGTAGATGTCTGCTTATCTTACAGGACAACACTTTAAAAAAGAAACAAGCAAACACGCCATCACAAAAAAAGGATGGCATGGGTGTGAGAGACTGCTAGTCCAGTGTTTTGTTCTGGTTCACATTATTCCAGTGGCACATGGATCTATGTGTGAATGAAACCTGCCATCATAGCTCTGTACAGTAACGCTGATCATTGTGATAGCCCAGTACTGGATGAGTGCTTTGGGTGTGAGTAGCATGCTTCTAACAATAGTTAATACAGTCACCATGAATATGCCTACAAGTAGGTGTAACGGAGGCGCTGCATCCTTGGAGTAAGTGTGACTTCAGGGGTGTGCCCTCCGGCCTGTCCTTTTAAGGGGTGATATCAGATATCCTTTGGGACATTAATATATGCTTCAATGACAGGCAAGTAAGCCTGTGTTACTTTATGTTGTTCGTCTTGTATTGTCTTAGAGAGCCCTGACTGGTAGGTCTAGGGATACGGGAGGTAGTGATGAACAGAGAGTGGGGCACTAGCACGGACCCGGAGTGGCCTGCAGATTTAGGGCCGAAACATGTTGACAATAGCTAGGGTGTAGGGACATTATACCCAAGCTACAACACCCACCCAGTTTTTTAAACATACCAGGGGCACCTTATAATAAAGGGTTACCAGGGTGTACCAAAAGTATTTTTTATAATAAGGCATCTAGTACCGCATCAGAGGAAATATCTTAAGTGCTCCCTGAAATATGGTTGCCCATCCTGATTTATAGGTACCAGGATGAGACCTGATGATGAAGCATGATGCCAATAGGGTGTGTGAGGGTCACTTAAACACTAGCCACTTTCCTGTGTCACACTCCTCCTTCCTCCTATCTCCTTTCCCTCTCCGCGACTTCGTATTAGTGCTGCCCTGCTCTGTTTTTAGGTCTCGCCTGAGCCAGCGCATGCGCTGCTCTGCGAGACATTTAGTAGTGGGGTTTTCAAAGTGCTACCACAGCTTTTGCTGGCCTAGCGCTCGCGGTTACGCGCGCGTGCACGGGCGCAGCCGCCAGCTTTCAGCACCCGAGGCGCCATCTGGAGCGCGATCACTTTAACTTCTGCTGCGGATCACTTTCGCGCGCGCACACAACTCCTGGTCGCGGCCGCACGTCTTGCTTGTACTATTCGCCATGGGAGTTGAGATCTGAACAGCACATCGCTCTTTACACCAGAAGGCCTCTTATTTAACATTATCTGTATTCATACACCAGAAGGCCTCTTATTTAACATTATCTGTATTCATATATTGTACACATTAAATCCCGCTGGCTCACGAACATTGCCGCGTGAAAATCCGGTTCAACAACGAAGCGTTAAAAAATGCGCCATACACTTCTAGAACAAATTCATGGAATGTAGGAAGGACACACTTGTCGGGTGTGCGCGAGGCATACACTCTTCCAGGGCAAAACTAAACCGAGTCCATGCGTGGGTTATCGTAAGACCCAAATTATGCACCCTGTGTAGAACTGTATATGATTTGCAGATGCAGCTCTGCGAGGTAACTAACTCCATTTGCCCTAATGCAGTCTGGGGAAATACGGCTCCTGCCCCCACAATTGGGGTGCAGTGGGTTCCTCGCGCCTTGCCTCGGTGCCACTGCACAACTATTGATAGTTTCGACCCTGGAGGTAGTCACTCACGACGTCTTCTCATCAATGAGGCGCTGTCGCTGTGGTCAGCATGAGTAACTGCGCACAGAGACAATATCTGCTTAACAGGAGCTACTTACATATCGGTTCCGAAGAGCTGTCTGTGACGAGATGTATTGTGTGTCCAGCCAGGAAAAAGACGTGGCAAAATAATGCTCCTTTTATTTAGGGCCTAGGGTTAAATAATCGATGGAAAAGAGCAACACTACACTTAAAAATATGTTCCAGAAACTTCCAGTGGCCTGTGAAATGGCCGCAGCAGTTGACATATTTAAGCATTAACGTCGGCACACCCTTTTTGTCACATTTGATATCTTGGCTTCCAGCGAAACAATAACCTCCAAAGATCCCTCCCAATTGCACAGTATTACTTACTCTTTTTTTAATCTGTTCGACTGAGCCAAATGGTTCACTAAGAAAGGGCACGAGCAGGGCTTTAAGTGGGATGAAAAAACTGGGGGTCTCTCAAAGGGGCGTGGCCAATGTAATTAAGGTCGTGGCTTAAAAAGACGTAAGCTAAAAATCTGTGCTTAGCATAGTGTGCTGCCCGACTTGTATTTTGCTGTTTCTCACACTGCATCCAGATATATGATACAGCAAGTAACATCATACCTACAACAAGTCAGGACTATTGGCTTTGTCAATAGTTGTTAGTAGCATAAGATAAATAAGCAGCAACTTTGGCTTGTATATAATATTGAAAATGCTTCCACTTAAAGCCCTGGTGACACCACGAGAATGTTGCTGCTCCTGAATTTCAAAGAGAAGGGAAATCCAGAGAGAAAATGACTCTCTTTAAAGGATTTCCCTTCCCCTACAACTCTCACCTGGCATGACGTCATGCCGTAACGTCTCCACTAGTGAGAAGTGAGCAGTGTGTGCACAGGCACCTCGATGTGCCTGCTGTCCTCGCAGTCCGGAAAACAAGCATTTGCAATGCAATAGGTCTCGCATTTACGCAAGTTTAAGCTATTGCCATTGTAAATGACACTGCCTTTTATTTATGTTTTAAAAGCAAAAACAAAAATAAAAGGCATTGTTATTTGCAATGTCAATAGCTCAAACTCGCGTAAATGCGAGACCTATTGCATTGCAAATGCTTGTTAATGGATGGGAACAAGAGCTCTTTTCTTAATGAATGTTCTTGCCACCATGTCTTCCCTTTTCATCGATATGAAAGCTTTTTTTAAGGCTCTTTTGCCTTCATTATTGTACTCTTTCTGATTCTATGTGAAACGAAGCTCAGTTCCAAGGGACCCATCATTATATTGCTGCCTTTGTTTCTATGTCACAGAAACAATAGAAGTAGGGATTTTAGAACTGGAGATTTGCCTCACCACCATCCAAGCCTATGTGTCATGGTTATTTTAAGCTGATCCTAACCAAAACAAAGTTTGTACTCATTTCCAATTTTAATAAGTAACAGCAAATCCAGGAATGCCTCAACAATATGAACTTGGACGGTTCCACACCTTTAGTCATTAACACTACTAAATGCATGGGTTTCTACATCTATTCCACACTCCACTCCAAGACAGACATTAAATACAAGATGGAGACTGCTTGGTTTTGACTATCTCCGCTTTAACAAGTAAAGATTTTCTCCCTAAAGACGTCTCCAGAACAAAAAGCAGGGGGGCTGCTTATTTACTACCTCGATGGGAGGTAACCTTTTACTAGCTGGCCACAGACCAATCTGACATCCCTGGAGAACACTCATTCATGCTGAAGCAAGACTCCTCAAATGCATTTAGAATTTTGGCAGATGTCCACTGCCGCTTCTGTCTGCCAGCAGTTTCTTAAAGATCTGCTACAATCTAGGACAGTGATTCTTAACCTGTGGTCCAGGGACCCCTGGGGTCAGCGAAGCCTAATCTGGGGGTCCGCGACTGCTTAGAAAATTAAACAATATTAACAGGAGCAGTACAAGTGCATTAAACATAATATAGTATGAATAAGGAGTAGCCTCGATTAAATTTAGAAAATCTCCAACCTTCCTATTAAAATGTAGTTTTTGCATATTTCTTTACAAATTACTTATTGTTTCATCATTTTTGTATTTGTTTGTTGAACGCCCTTTTCTGTATTTGTTGTGTATTATTTTGCGATTCATATCATTGAAAATGCTCAGCCCGGGTTACCCGACTTCCTGTAATGACTCAGTGGGGGTCCCCGAATTCCAATAACGATTCAGTGGGGGTCCTAGGGTTCCTGTAATGACTCAGTGGGGGGCCAAAAAACCAGAAGGGTAAGAACCACTGGTCTAGAAGGCGGTCATCTATTGCACTCTGCAATATCTGGCATTCTGGATGTTTATGCTAGGTTTTCAGCAACAGCATTTCCAGACTACAAACCAAGAGCTGCAGAAAGGAAACGACCAGATGTCAGACCTTCTCCTGATCTGTGCCGAGGTTATGGAACTTCATTCCATTCAAAAGCCACCTCACATGCTACATCCTCTACTTCAGAGAAAAACGTAACCTGTTCTTCAAGCAAGACCTTAAGACTAGGTACCCTCTTGGCGAATATACCTATGTGAAGAGGGTCAGCCACATGCCAACTGCGCCATTTGCACTGCCAACACCTTACGGTCCCATCTTCACCACCTGCCTCTCTCTCTTTGTACCAACCCTGCCTCTCCCTTCTTCACCAACACCCACACTCACTGCCTTGGTAACTTATGACCTCCCTTCACTGCAAAGTGATCCATAGACTTGTTGCAAGGTGTGCACTATTTAAGTCCCCACATATGACACACATATCACATTTGTTTAAAACAAAGTGTATGCCCTGTGTAGGTAAAATAGGTTTATTTTTTAGAAAGAAGAGTGCACACACAATTAATTGAACACCGCATTGTGAGGATTCCACCACTGGTAATGGTTGCACCACTGCTGGTGTTTTCTGCTCGAATCGAGAGCTCCACCCGCGCTGTTATCAGTATCTTACTACTTAGAACCTCACACACCTCTCACACAACCCATACACGCATTCTACCAACCACACATGCAAACACAGCACAATGTTTAATTATTTGTAAAGGCAGTTTTGCTTCCAGGCAGATTTGTACAAATGTGTTCTTAAAAATACTGGGTTTCTCTGCTTTGATAGGGAGCAACTGATGTGGGGATAAATACACAAGTATATTCTCAATGCAGTATTCGTAAAATATTATCTAGGTAGAATTACTTCATGTATGAGCCAGATACATGCACATCGGGGGCCAGTTATGTGTCTCTGTTTCATTAATTGCTACGTAGAAAGGATTACTTTTTTAATGGGTAGAATTATCTGCAAGTATTCAGTGTTGTCTTTTTAGCACATATTTTGAGACAATAGCACACAACCTCATTGTGCTGGTTCAATTTTTGAAGTTTCTCCTTCATGTCGGTGCCTTTATCGATGGGGAGGCGGGGGGCGCACCTACCACTAGAACAGGCATGAAATACATCAATGGAGATGTCTAATGGGGTATGCATGTTTTTTTTTGTTTAATCAAGCGAAATCAGATACTTAAAAATGTGTTATTGGCTCTACAAAATATGTCTACAAAGATGGCCTTTTGTTGGCTATGCAGGGCAGGGGAACAAGTTGCATTACAATGAGGACCACTCCAAAAACAAGTTCCTTAACGAGCATGGCAAAGCCTCACTGAGACATTTAAAAGACTTCTGCTTTTAAAAAAAAAAGAACAAAAAATCAACTGGTTTCTTTAGACAATGCATCATTGAGATTTGGAATATAATCTGTGAGATTCCGTGTAATTTTGAGATGTAAAATAGTCTCTCATGCACCGCAATGCAAGCACTGCACAAGAGGCAGAATGATACACCAACCAGGCAATAGCATGAGGTGAAAGAGCAATAGTCTTCTGAGTGGCGCCAAAGACCAATCTGTATGTTTAAAAGCATTGGCAACAATAGGTCCTGCAGACAGCTGCACTATCACACCAGACCTAAAAAGTTGAAGTGGGGCCATCATGTGGTGGTACTCAAGGTCCAATTTGGCACTGGGCTGGTTGTGAGTTGTAGCGAAACTAATGTATCTACATTGTAAAATCAGTTTTCACTTCTGTTTTCCTGCCCTTTCCCTCTCTAAACATCAGTATCCTCCGGGTGGGATATTTCACTTTGAGAACATTGTTCGTGCCATCCCTAGACCCACCATATTTTTTTTTTCTGCACAACTTAGGTTTCCACTCTTTTAGGGATGACAGACTAACACAATACTTTTCATGGTAGTGTTTTTATATAGTCCAATGTAATTCCAAAGAAAGACGCCACATAATTCATTTTCTCATTATTCCATCTACATCCAATGGGTTTTCAAATCCAATGCATACACTCTTTGTAGACACGTATAGTCCAAGAAATAAGTGCACGTAAAATCCACAACGCTTCAATTGTAGTAATTGCAAATCTTTTAAACACAACCACTTCAAGTCAAGAAATTTAGATTTTTTCCAACCAAATGCATTGGTTACAGCTAACCTTTTCTTATAGGCTATAAACTGGCCTTAGTTTGTTCTTTTGTACAAAGAAATGAATGGACAGGTTACATCTCTCCACGTGCAGTCTTGGGGATCCTTGAGCCCACTAGATCGTGGATGAATTCCAAAATGTGCAGTGACCGTTCATTGTTAAATGAGGCCCTGGTGCCGTATCCCAAGAACCGGTCATTGCTGCCCTCTCCTTTCAATACACCAAAAAGATTATTACCCCTGTTGTGTATGTACCTGTAAATGGAATTTTACAGCATTATTGGTTATTCTTTTTAACGAAGTTTAAAAATCACAAAAATCCACTTTTTCTCCAGTATGAAGTTATTATTATAAAGGAGAGGGAAGACCTGCTCAGTGGAACCTAGGCAACCTTTTGTCATAGATGGAAAAGTTCTTATTGGCCTCAAATATGGTGATCCATGGGTTTAGCTATTGCTAAAATTGTTAAGCAAACTCCGTATACTAGAGAAACCTCTTACAACCTGTAGAATATGGTTTAAAAATCAGCAGCAATATTTTCTGGGAGCCTATCCAGTAGGATAGCATTCTTTGCTGCAAACATATACCTTGTGACAAGATAGAATCTAACCCTTCTTGGCTTCAAAGTTGACAGACTTCCTTGTTTATATTGTAAATTGCATAGATCACCACCTGCAAAATCCAAGGTGACCCATTTTTTGGTGTGGGTTTTGACAGCATAACTGTCAAATAGACCTAGAGAGGTCATTGCTGCCCTCACCTTTCAATACTTTTTGACCAGCCTATTTCAGCCATTGATGATATTGACAATGACTAGAGGAGTATTTTTCTCTCACTTGATGCTGTTGACTGATTGGGTGTATTTTTCTGCTTCTTTTGGGGTGCTTGAAATGAAGTGCATGAGGTTTCCACTCTTATTTTCTCCAACAAACCTTATAGGGATAACAGACCGACACAATACTTTTCATGGTAGTGTTTTTATATAGTCCAATGTAATTCCAAAGAAAGACACCACATACTTCATTTTCTCATGGTTCCATCTACATCCAATGGGTTTTCAAATCCAATGCATACACTCTTTGTAGACACGTATATTCCGAGAAATAAGTGCAAGCAAAATCCACAACGCTTCAATTGTAGAAATTGCAAATCTTTTAAACACAACCACTTCAAGTCAAGAAATTTAGATTTTTCCAAATGCATTGGTTACAGCCAACCTTTTCTTATAGGCTATAAACTGGCCTTAGTTTGTTCTTTTGTACAAAGAAATGAATGGACAGGTTACATCTCTCCACGTGCAGTCTTGGGGATCCTTGAGCCCACTAGATCGTGGATGAATTTCACGTGCTTGTCCCGAGCACACCAAATAATAATTAAAGTCTTGAAAGGGCAAGTCGTAAGTTTGGGATTAGGGGGGAGACAATAACTCTGGCAAACCCCTGTGGGATCTCCTGATCCTGGAGGACCCACAGACCCTGGAAGGACAGCACAAATTGGATACAATGAAGATTTCACAGCTGGGTATCTGGGCACCAAGTGGTCTAAAATCATGTGCCGGCTTGCAGGTGGATTACGCAGTATCAGACTCTCAACATTGTAGATGCCTCCCAGTCCAGCGCGCACTATTTAAATACTCAGTGTAGCTACAATACATAAAAGATGAGTCCCCACTAGAGTTCAGGTTGTTAGGGGAACCATTACACATGCACTGCATATCGATCATATACCGAATGCTTATCCACAATACAGAGCGACGCTTACACGATTTAAAACTAAATTAGAAAGGAATATAGGTATGATAGTCAATGGGGACTGGGGGAAGACATTTAGATACCCATAAGAAGTTGCAATAAAGGCAGATACATGCTGGTCCAATTAAATATATTGCACCGTACGTACTACACACAAGATTTGGAATGATTGGACATTTTGGATGTCCCCAGGACTAACATCAGAACGATAACTTTCCGCATGCAGGAAATTGTTGCTAATTCAGGCATTCTGGAATGGATTAAGGGATCAGATTAATACGACAATCAGGTTGGAAGTTGAAATGTCTGCACAGTTGGCCATACTGGGAATATCTCAATCATACCGAGGTACACCCGCCTCGCTTGCAACTTAGTTGACTTGGTAGCTAGGCATGACATTACACATAGATGGGAAAGTCACACATATAGTTCAAGAATCTGCTATATCCAATCCACCCAATGACACACCCCATCACAAAGCAAGATTTCCTGCCATTGGCCGAGTTGCACCTGATAGACCCCTGTGGATACTCTTGCTGAACCTGGAGAGTGTTAATAAATACTTATTGTTTTCTAAACCCTGGAAAACCAGAAACTCTCTACAGAGTCTCCTCTCTGCCAGGACAGGAGTGGCTCTGAACCACTTAACTCTTCTTTTTTTAAACAAATTTTTATTAAGCATTTATCTATGACTTCTTACATTTTAGTCAATACGGTAACAGCTTTCACTACTTTTATACTTTTGGTTCACCCATAGTTCCAATGCCTTTCTCAACAAAGTGGTGCCTTGTATTTCCTCCGAATATTGTAATTAGGTGATCAACCCTCCGCCCATCTATGTTCAAAAGAGGCTTGGGTCATATACTACAACGGAGTAGCTTCTATCCGCTGCAAAACCGAACAACTCCATCCCGGTAGGCATGCCATGGTGTGATGCAGTCCCTGTGTTTAATCCGTAACTAGGCTAATCCGTTAATATTTGCTGGGGGGTTATTACTGACTTGTGTGCCAGGGTAGTATGCAAGGGGCTGTGTCTGTTCCCCATCTCCTATGCCACCCCTGGCCTTTCTTCATCTGCATCATTGTCTGGGCTGATCCACTTTCCTCTTCACTCGAGAACAACACTCTCCTGTACATGTAAAGCATCCATGGACGTGAGGACTGGCGCATCTAGAACAGATGTGCTCCAGGCTCCCCCATCTTCCATGTTTGT
The DNA here is from genome assembly GCA_963921515.1 of Calotriton arnoldi. Lineage (NCBI taxonomy): Eukaryota > Metazoa > Chordata > Amphibia > Caudata > Salamandridae > Calotriton > Calotriton arnoldi. Next base: position 670,237 of record CAWUFW010000324.1, read on the forward strand.
TTTCTTACACCAACAGGTCCTATGCACACGCATATGAGTAAAATACAGTACAACACAATTTCTGTTGGTCAAGGATGAAGACAATGGTGTCCTTTTGGGAATGTTCACTTTTAATGGTGTGTTGCTTAACAAGCCAGCCAACACGTGTTTCGTCAATAGGGTATTAAACCCTTGACTTCTTCAGGGCTGGAAACAGCATAGAAAACAACGCGCGTTACAAATATATTTTCTGTATATGAAAGTAGTACAGCAAATACCTTCAAAACAGTTACAATCAAAGGTGTACCAGGAATAATCCTGCCTGTGGAGAAAAGCCCCCAAGTTTTAAGAGAAAATTACCAAAGATTTGAACAGAAAAACCGTGATCATTGGGAACTCTTATGGTGGCAAACACAACAATCCTGATAATGCATGTGGACTTCAGGCAAAGCCTGATTGAGTACAGCGCAGTGTCAGAGCACAAGTCATGGTGAAACCACACCAGAGGGGAAAGCCTATTACAACGTGAAAACAAGAGAAGTCTATATTGTGAGTGCGGGATCGTAAGTGTACTAGAAATTACGACATGCCTTTCAAGTTTAAGTATAACATAAGCAAGCGTGGGAGTATAGTGATATCCGGATTATATCGCAAACTATTGTGAAATTGTGCACCAGCCTACCAGTAACGAGGCAAATGGTTTCTTAGACCTGAAACGAAAGAGTATGCGCTCCAGTCAAAAAGCACCCCTATGTAGATGTAAAAAACACACAGATGCTCCGTCTATAAGTTGAAATGAGGCAGGCACTAATACAAAAGGCTCACCTAAAAACCGGTGATAATTCCGACCCGGTAGGTCATAAATATTCTACAAATGATGGTCTGAGTATAAATCCTTATCTTTCTGCGGTGTAAGTCTGGAAAATAACAGCCCACATAAGTATTCTTCGTGTCATAAATCTCATAGCACATCCAGTAACAACGCTCTATCTATTCTCGTTAATGCCAACATCATATTCTTACCTTAGCTCAGGGTGTCAAAGAATGATTCATGACCCATTCACGCGGTCAGTGTTTCCAAATTAAATGCTACAGCCGAGTACGGCATGCTATGTTTAAATCCAATATCAACAATGCCAAAGTATGGCAATCCCAATCCGGCACAATAAGCCGTGAGTAAGTCTGTAATAAAGCGAAAAGAAAACCCCAGATTAGTAAAAACTGTATAGCGCCGAATTCTATCGTGCCACTTCATACGATAGAATGACTAAGAACTAAATCCTTCCATGTCTCATACCTGTCACGCGTACGTCAGACTCTCGTTGTGTCTCCGGGACCGCGTTTCAACCGGATACGGTAGGAAACGCGACCCGGAAGCGTATTTAACCTGCCTCTCGCAAAAAACAACTAGACCGTATATGAAATGAATGAAATGAAATGAAAAAGAAATTTATAGAGCGCGAAACATTCACCCGAAGGTGTCAAGGCGCTAGTCGAGTGTGAGGAAACCTGGAAATGTCACGTGGGATGTGCGGTGTCCGGCCCAGTGTAGCATGCAGAACGAACATTTTAGAATTTCAAGTAGAACCATGCGTAAGTCAAAAAGTGAATTCCGAAAATAGTAAGTGAAATAGGAGATTTCAAATGTCATCGCATATCACGCACGGGAAATTGAAGTATAAAGAAAGCCCAATGAATACAATTCCGGAGCATGGAATTAATTTTATGGTTTAAATCTTTTTATTGAAGTAAATGCCATGCATTGTATACGAGCAAAATTGCAGTGCGACCAATTGGGCCACGCAGGGCTCCAGTGCAAATGAATGACATATGAGATTACCAGAGGAAGCAAACTATAGGAATGAGATCAGAAAAACAGCCCCCCCCACCCTAACCCAGAAGTAGGAAGGAAGGAAGAGAAAGAGAATAGGATAGCGCTCTCCCCCTGCCCCCCCCAGCCCAGCCCATCTATAAATAGGTGGCAACTAGCCGGAAAGGCTCACCCCCGACGTGGGAGTGTCTGGTGGTGCCAAGCTCAGAAGGCGCAGGTAACTCGGGCATGTTAACTCCCTAAAGTCCTGTGCCAAAAGAGCCAGGAAAGGTTGCCATAAGTCGCTAAATCCCGAGCCTTTGCCAGCCATGGTGAGCGAAATCTTTTCCATGCCTAATATATGCCATAGGCGGTGAAGCCACCCAGTGAGTGTTGGAATACGTGTAGATTTCCAATGTGTGAGAATGTTTTGTGTGGCAGTGCCCAACGCGAGCGCTATTTGTTTCCCCCTCATGGATTTCAGAGGATAGGTGAGCGGGTTGGGAACCCCCAGAAGCACGTACTCTGGAAGCCGAGGGATCTCTGTGTCTAAATACTTGTCGACGTCGTCTAGGACTTGAGTCCAGTAGGGTGTCAGATGTTCGCATTCCCATAATAGATGGACGAGTGTACCCACCTTCCCACACCCTCGCTAGCAATCTGGACTATGTGCGCTGTCGAAGTGGTGCATGCGCTCGGGGTGTAATACAAGTAATACGCGAGCTTAGTAAAGGTTTCGGTGAGACCTATGTGAGTCGCAGTATGTCGCGCCCTATAGCAAATCCCTTCCCATTCCTTGCTAGTGAGATCACGACCCAAGTCTCTTTCCCATCGGGCCCGCCCTGCATGGAAGGTATGAGTGTAGCGGGATAGGAGCATTCTATACAGGTCCAAGATTAGCTTCTTGTCTGAGGAGCGTGTGATCAGCCATCTCTCATACTGGGTGAGATGTCTATGGGCCTGAGATCTATTGTCCGGGTGGGAGGCCCAGTGTCGCAGCTGCAGATAGTGCAAGCGCTCAGATTCAGGGAGACCATAGTCAGCGCTTAGCTGTGCGAAGGGCACGACCCCTTCAGCGTCGTAAAGAGTACCTAGCGCGCGGCAACCGGTGGTTCTCCAAAGAGGGAAGGAGGTCTCACCCATCCCCGGTCCAAAGTCAGAATTGCCAAAAAGAGGAGTGAGTGAGTGGGGAAGGGAAGGTCGTCAACACATGTCGCCTGTTCGTCTGATCCCAGACCAACATTGTAGCGCGGGTCACGTGAGAAGCGTAGAGATTGGGGGGACGCTGGGCCTTCCGAAGGAAAGGGATCTTCATCAAGGAAGTGCCCGCTATCGCCCGGTCCTGGAAAAGCCAGTGCTTTTCCGACTCGGCCCGGCTCCACTCCACTAGGTGTCAGAGCTGTGCGGCTTTATAGTACAGCGCAAGGTCGGGTATCCCTAGACCCCCTTCATCTGCAGGGAGGAAACTGACCAGCCGCGTCATTCTCGGTTTGCGACCCTGCCAGATGAACTGTGAAAGTTCTGCCTGCACCCGCTGGAGCCAGCCGGTGGGAGGCTGTAGAGGGAGCGTTTGAAAAAGATAAAGGAGTTTGGGAAGGATCGTCATCTTAACTGCAGCGATGCGACCCAGCCAAGAGATAGGGTAATGTTTCCAAAGCCGCAGGTCCGCACGAATGTGGGATTGCAAGATGCTATAGTTGACCGCCCTCGTCGCTTGTAGTGTGGGGGCTAGCCGGATTCCCAGATAAGGGACCGTATCAGTAGACCACTGTATGGAATGACGTGCCTGTAGGACCGCCAGCGTCTGAGGCGGTAAGGAGAGGTTTAGAGCCGTGGACTTGGTGATGTTAACTTTGAACCCGGACGCCCCCCCGAAGGAGTCCAGCTCCTTTAGGAAGGTGCCCAGGGCCGTTGCAGGTTCCGTCAGGGTGACCAGGACGTTGTCTGCGCACAAGCTAATGGTGTGGGTATCGCTGCCAAAGCGTATTCCCGGGATCCTTGGGTGCTCACGGACTCTTTGCGCCAAAGGCTCCATGTATAAGGCAAAGAGCAGGGGCGACAAAGGGCACCCCTGTCTAGTGCCTCTGTGGATATGAAAGGGGGTTGACGCATGTCCATTCACCCGCACTACAGCCGCGGGGCCACGATAACAGTTGAGGATACGGGTCCTCAACTTTTCCCCCAGGCCAAAACGGATTAGCACTTGCTCAAAGTAGGGCCAGTGCACGCGATCGAATGCCTTTTCAGCATCGATGGTCAAGAGCATATAGTCTCCCGGGATACGAGAAGCTTTTTCGATGAGATGGAGCACTCGCTTCGTATTGTCGCTGGTCTGCCTTTGGGTTATAAACCCCGCCTGGTCAGGGTCGATTAACCCAGGCATATAGGGGGCTAGGTGAGCCGCAAGGATACTGGTATAGAGCTTCAGGTCAATGTTTAAAAGAGAGATAGGCCTGTATGCAGCGCAGAGCGTCTTATCCTTGCCGGGCTTGTGAATGACCACTATAGCCGCCTCGAGCATGGAAGGAGGGATCGCCCCCGAAGAAGCGAAGGAATTAAAGAGGCGCATGAGAAGAGGGGTAAGCGTGGGGTAGAACTGCTTATAGAAAGCCGTCGTGTAGCCGTCTGGCCCAGGCGATTTAGCCAATTTTAGGCGCGAGAGGGCGGAGACCACTTCTTCCGGGCGAATCTCCCTCTCTATGTGGTCGGCTTGCGCTTGGGACAAGCTGGGAAGTGTAACTTGATTCAGATACGCATCTATGTCCGTCGACTCTAGATGCTGTGCATCGTACAGTTGTGCATAAAAGTCGAGGAACGTCTCGGCTATGTCTGAGTCTTCTGTGTGTGTGCGGCCTGCCTGGTCTGTGATCTCCTGAACCCCGTCACGCAGCCGGGTTTCCCTCCGTTTGTGTGCTAGTAGCCGGCCGCACCTGTCACCATCGACATAAAAAGAGTGGCGCAGACGTAGTGCCGCGTACTCGGCTTTATCGTGATCTATGGCAGCTAACTGCAACCTAGCTGTCTTCAATTGACGCCAAATGCGCGGCGCTCCAGTTCGTTGATGGATCTGTTCTAACTTGCGCACTTTCTGGGTGAGGTCCTCCCTCTTGCGTTTACGTTCCGCATTGTCCGCAGAGGAGAGAGCAATAATTGCTCCCCTAACCACCGCCTTCAGGGCTTCCCATCTAGTGGAGATAGGCGTGTCAGCGTTGTCGTTATAAGATAGATAGTCATCAAGCGCGCGCTGAATCTGGGCAATGGTGTCCGCGCGGTGTAAGAGGGTATCTCGGAAGCGCCACCGTCGGGTAGGAAGCCGGATGGGGGGCAAAGTCAAGGTGATCACTACAGGAGCATGGTCCGATAAGGCAGCCACGAGAATGTCGGAGGAGGTTGTGATGTCCCTGATCGTCTTGGTGCCTATGAAGTAGTCCAACCTAGCGTAGGTCTTGTGAGCGCCAGAGTAGTAAGAGTATTCTCTGGAGTTTGGGTGGAGGTCCCTCCACAGATCTATCAAGCCCAGGTCTCCCAGCCTAGCGAGTCCGGCGCGGGAAAGGGCACCCACTTGGCCAAAGCGTTGCACCGACCTATCTCGCTCATTATTAAGGACCAGATTGAGGTCTTCCCCCCAGGAGTAACCTGCGCTCTGGAGTGGCGGTAGCCTCGATCAGCGCTTCGTGGAGAAACCGCTCCTGTCCTTCGTTAGGGGCATAGATGGACCCTAAGATCAGCGTGTGACCCCCAATCAAGAATTGGTAGGTGAGGAGTCTACCTCTGATTTCGGCCTCCTTCTGCACCACTCTCCCCTTGAAAGCCCTAGATATCAGAATAGCCACCCCTGCAGATTTAGAGGATCCCGAGGAGAAGAATTGGGTCGGAAAAGCCCGTGACCGGAGTCTGTGACCATCTTTATCCAGCAAATGTGTTTCTTGTAATAGGCATACGTCAGCCCCGGAGCTCTTCAGGTAAGCCAGAATCGCACGGCGCTTGATGGGATTATTAAGTCCCCTCACATTGAGTGTGAGGACTTTAAGACTATGGGGAGGCATCTACAGCGGGGGATATCGTGCATTGGAAAGCATGCGCGGCCTAGGGACGGATTGAGTGCTCGGCTGCTCTGCAGAGGGAGGTCAAGGGGCGCATGTCGCCAGCTCGGGGAGCTATTCCCAGCAGTACTGGGAGACCGATGGGAAGCACAGGAGGAAAGAGAGGAGAAAGACAGCCCCAGAGAGAGATAGAAAAAGCCCCAGCACAACAGGTGCCAACATGAATCAAGAGTCTTGGTGAGAGTCCTTCTTCCACGGAAGATCAGGTAAAACATTGATACGGGAATTACGTGGCCAATTGCATCCCCCACCCCCCCCCCCCCAGACCGCCCAAGAAACAAAGAAGCTAAGAAAAGATACATGGCCTAGGCTCGTTACGAGGGCAGAGTCTTAGCAAGGGTTCCAGGTAAGGCCTCCAAAGCATCCTGCTGACCCTTTGCGATCTCTTCGGGATCGGGGCATCGCGGGCGGTTAGGGTGGCGTCTGCGCCGCTGCTGCCTCCATCACGGCTGTGTGTCGCTGGGCCCTCTGTCTTGAGTGTCACTGCCGTCGTCCTCATCCGGTATTTCAATCCCCAGTACCCTGCTGGCCTCTGTGAGAGAGCGGAGTTGGTAGAGTTTGCCATCGTGTCGGAATACAAGACGAAATGGGTGACCCCAGGAGTACGCAATGTTGCGTTGGCGTAAAGCACCAGTGATGGGGCGGAATGTCTTATGTTTTTGGAGTGTGAGGGCGGCGAGGTCTTGGTATAGAACCGGAGACTGATCTCTAAACGTGAGAGGATGCTGTGCCCCGGCCCCCCGGAGAATTTCCTCTTTGGTGCGGAAGTCTTGGACACAGACCAGGATGTCCGCCGGCGGAGCATTGTCGGCCCGAGGGGGCCCCACACGATGTACCCTGTCCAGCCGGAGCTCAGAGTCCAGGGGTTTGCCCAGGATGTGGTTGAACAGTTCACGCACGAAGGTAAATATATCGCCGGCCTCAGCGTTGGGCCTCACCCCCCGGATCCGTATGTTATGCCATCTGGAGCGGTTCTCCAAGTCCTCTAAGTGGGACTGAAGGTCCACCTGCTGGTCGTGTATGCGGAGAAGTTCCTGCTGCAAGAAGGAGACCTCATTGTCCCGCGTGTCACTTTTGTCTTCCAGAGCTACTACACGGTCTCCAACGCTGTTGAGGTCCTTTCGGACGCCTTTGAGCTCCGCGGTGAGATCCCTTTTCACGGCGTGCAGGTCATCACGGAGGGCTGAGAAGAGAGATTCCAGAAAGGCCCGTGTGACTGGTTCCTCCCCGAGGCCACCCACATGTGTCGAGGCAGCATCGCGCTGTTTGGCCGAGTCTGATGTCGCGCCTCCCTGAGGGCGCGCAAGAGCTCCTGGAGGGACTTACTCTTCTTCCCCCGTGTGGAAGACATAGTGTTGCCCGCCCTGTGAGGAGACGTGGAATGTGGCAGGAGCTGAACGCCACCGAGTCGCCCCTCACCAGCACCTGGAGCAGGCGTTAAGGTTACAATGAGTGTCCACGTGTAGGGGCTACACCAAGCAGGAAAGTCGCAGGGCAGGTAGATACTGCGTGGCCCCCAGCGGTCCGTTCACCACCCAGACCAGCGCAGCGGGGGTGTAGAAGAAGGCTCTCCCAGGGCCGGGCCCTCTCGGTGTCAGCAACAGTAGGGGGCTACTCCAACCTCGGTGTGTTGATGACCTTACTATGGGGCAATGGGGCAAGCCTCCCCGTTGGACAGTCAGCGCAAAGGGCAGGTATCAAGATCTCACCTCCTGCCCAGCTCTGCCGCCTCAGGACCCAACTGGCCTCTGCACTGCGATCCGGGTCCGGGAGCCAATGCGCGCTACCAAAGTCCACCGAGCAGAGTCACCTTCAATGGCGTCGATCGCCCCCACGTGGAATACCGCCGTGTGTGCCTGAAGGGGGTGAGCAGGGGGCCTCCAGCCCACCCCAAACCCCACACGGGCCCAGTCGGGCCGACTCCGTAGTGCGCACGGTCTCTTCCTTGGCCGCCGCTTCCACCAGCGGTCGCACTAGTGCCCCCTCAAGCCGGCCATCCGCTTTGGGACCGTGAGACAGGGGACACGGGGACAGCAGCGGAGCGTCCTCTCCCACGTGTTGCAGGCAGCCGCAGGCTCCGTGTGGCAAGGTGAAGGGCTCCACGTGGGACGCGAAGCAAAGCTGGTCCAGATGCTCCCTCTCACCTCAAAAGGGCGGCCAGTCCCAACGCTGGCCCGCTCTGCCAGCCGATCAGGAAGGACCTCAGCCGCCCTATCCTCAGTCCGCGGGCATGTGCTCAGCCGAGGCAATCTCGAGGTGTCGGGCCCAGTACACCAAATGCGGCGAGCGGGTGGGGGTCGGGCTCCCGTGCAGCAGCCTCGGTGCTTAAGTCGCCGCCGCCGTCAGATCAGGCTACCGGCATCGTGGGCTGTAGCGGCGACACAGTGCCCTCTGTGTCCGCGGGTGAAGGAATGGATGGGGCGCCCGGCTCAGCAACCCCGCCGCGAGCCCCCTCCACAGCTGCGTCAGCCCGGCTCGGTCCGAGAATCGAGGCCGCTGCTCCACCTCCGGCCACAGGCCACGCTGTCTCTCGGCCGTGGCGGTGCTCGCTCCGCCGCTCCTGGGGTCGTCTCAAGCAGGACGGGGGCTGCTAACACCCTGCATGCAACCCCGTGCTGGTTCTCGGTCCGATGAAGGCTATAGGCAGCCCAGGCGTGGTGGTTTCTCGGACGGCTGGAGGGAGAGACGAGAGGACGCGTCTCACCTCGCCGCTATCTTGGCCACGCCCCTGGAATTAATTTTAAAGAAATAAACACATTTGTATAGCTAAATGTTCTGATCCTAATAGTCATCAAAATTTCAACAGACAACATATATTCTTATGAACTTATCCGACTGTTACATGTGTGCCAGTACATTAGAGATATCATATATCAAGGATACACGACTTGAATAATAGTTGTACGTATTTAAATATGGTAGAATGTCGCTAGTAAGACACATACATAAAAAGTTGCATCTGCGCATACACCAATGTTTGAGGTATTGTCGCATTAAGTTCTGTGGGGCAGACATATGAGGGCAAGACATACTAAATTCCTATAATCAAAACCAGTGTGTTTACATGTGTGCCAGTATATTAGACGTTATTTCATCTGAGAGACACACTACATGAAAGACAGTTTTGCACATACGAATGGTGGAATGTCGCAAGTAAAACATATTACATGAATGACAGATTACAGAGAGGTAGTACTGCGCACTTGAATATTTTCTATTGCCATGAGTAAGACATGCTCTGTCAAGTGCAATTCGAAAAGTTAAGTTTATACAAGATACAGTGAATCTATTACACCAATGAATCAATGCAACCTTATATACATGCATGTTATGCTTGGCACATATTACTCCGCGTTCCATGCTGGTTTATGGTAATACGAGATTGCGTGTGTTACGAGGCACAGAACACAAAATTTGTATCACAAAAGGAAACACATGTGATCGAGACAGTGCTGCTCTTAATTACCTAGGAAATAATGCATTTCTAGATCAGTGTTAAGACCTTGTTCGAAAGTTCTCAAACGCATTATCCAAATGGCCTCGGAGCGTCTAAGTCGTAGTTCCCTGTTCCCTCCCCTGGGGCTGGGTTCAATCAGGTCAATGCCATAAAAAAGAAAATGTTTGTGTAGACCTTGGGAGGGGCATTCCCACACATGTAATGCCATTGGGTATCTGGGGTCCTGTTGTTTGAGAGCCCGAGCGTGCTCCCCAATTCTCTCTCTCAGGGTCCTGATGGTACTACCCACATATTTACATCCGCAGACACATTCAAGCACATAGACAACAAATTTTGTGTTGCAGTGTATGTTGGATCTGATGTAATACGTTCTGTTGGGACCACAGAAGTCTCTCTTGTGATCGGATGCCCATCTACAGACCCCACAGGAACCGCATTTGTGGAAACCTAAAGTCCGTGGTGTTAGCCAAGTTTCACTTTTCTGAAATTTGGGATAGCTAGGACTAAGCCTGGTCCTAAGTGTTCTACCCCTCCTGTACGTGATTTGTGGTTGCTTGTTAATGTGTTCAGCTAGGGAGGCATCATTTGTTAGTAGTTTCCAGTGTCTGTTCAGACTTTTGGACAATATACCACTTAAGTCATTAAAGTCTGTGACTAGTCTCACTGTCTTTCCACACTTTGTGTTGTGTGCTTTGTCACGTAGAGTCTCCTCGCGTCGTATTTTCTTAATTCTAGTTTCGGCTTTGGTAAGATTCAATTGTGTGTAGCCCCTGTGTTCAAATCTAGATTTCATTGCTGACAGACATCTCTCAAAGTCTTCCTCACTGCTACAATTTCTTCTCGCTCTTGTAAACTCGCCAAAAGGGATGGCGTGGATCTGATGGGGGGGGGGGTGAGCCCTGTTAGCAGGTAAAATTGCGTTACAGGCAGTGTCTTTGCGGGAAAGGCGGGTATGTAAGGTGTTTTCGTTGATGTAAACTTCGATTTCTAAGAAGGTAATGTTGGTCTCACTGATCTGATGGGTGAATTTCATATCATATGTGTTGGTATTTAAATAAGTACAAAACCGTTCCAGTTTATCTTGTTTGCCTGATCAAATTAGAAAGCAGTCGTCGATGTAGCGACCCCAGAAAATAACTGAATCATTAAAGTGGCTGCCCTTATGGCCCCAGATCCATTCTTCTTCCAAGCGGCCCTTGAAGAGGTTCGCAAAGCTGGGTGAAAATTTTGATCCCATAGCGACTCCTCTCTTTTGTCTATACCACTGTCCATCAAATAAAAACACATTGTTGTCAAGAATCAGTTCCATCATAGCCAGTAGCTGTTGTCTTTGTCACCATAAGGGTTCCCAATGATCACGGTTTTTAGGTCTCGGCCTGCACCAGCGCTTGCGCTGGTCTGGCCGAGAGTTTTAGTAAGTGGGTTTTGGAAGTGCAAACACTGGCTTTCGGCTGGCGACCAGCTTGCGTTCACGATGGGCGTGCACGCGCGCAGCTGCCATCTGGGGTTTCCTATCTCTTCCTCATTTCCTCATCATGGCTCATTAACTCTCTGGACTCTGATGTTTCAATCGCAGCAGCAGCTCACATTACCAACTGACGGTCCTGGACTACAGTCACATGAAAAACAACAGCGATTAGCATTGAAATGCAAGCTTTTTTTTGTCTACTTAGAAATATTGCTTCGGTGGGTTGATTTCACCTTATATCGCTATTTGTTTTATATTGGGAGTCACAGCCTAATTACCAGTATTTTTGTCTCACTCAGTTTTTTTTAAATATTTATTCGCGCAAAGCACAAAGCTATATTTAAGGTTACTTTTTCCGCGTCACTTCTTCACTCTATTTAAACTCCACACCCCCCACTCTTATTGTCTCTCTCCTTCTCTCTCTCTCTCCCCTCTCTAATTCTCTCTCTACTTAATTAACTCTCCCCTCTATCTTTTTTAGCCTTTCATTCTCTCACCCCTTTATCTGTTTCTCTTTCAAACTCCTTCATTCACTCTCTCTCCCCTTCTTTCTCTCTCTCTATCCCGCTCCACTCTTTATTCTATGTACACCCTTTCTCTCTCACCACCCTCTCTAATTGGGCATTATATCTTCACTCTATCTCTCACTCAGCAACACCACAGCATCACTCAGCGCAACCACAGCATCACTCAGCGCAACCACAGCATCAATCAGAGCAACCACAGCATCAATCAGAGCAACCACAGCATCAATCAGAGCCAGCACAGCATCACTCGGCACCAACACAGCATCACTCAACGCCATCACAGCATCACTCAGTGCAACCACAGCATCACTCAGTGCAACCACAGCATCACTCAGTGCAACCACAGCATCACTCAGTGCAACCACAGCATCACTCAGTGCAACCACAGCATCACTCAGTGCAACCACAGCATCACTCAGCGCCACCACAGCATTACTCAGCAGCACCACAACATCACTCAGCGCAACCACAGCATCACTCAGCGCAACCACAGCATCACTCAGCGCAACCACAGCATCAATCAGAGCAACCACAGCATCAATCAGAGCAACCACAGCATCAATCAGAGCCAGCACAGCATCACTCGGCACCAACACAGCATCACTCAACACCATCACAGCATCACTCAGTGCAACCACAGCATCACTCAGTGCAACCACAGCATCACTCAGTGCAACCACAGCATCACTCAGTGAAACCACAGCATCACTCAGTGCAACCACAGCATCACTCAGTGCAACCACAGCATCACTCAGCGCCACCACAGCATTACTCAGCAGCACCACAACATCACTCCGCGCCACCACAGCATCACTCCGCACCACCATAGCTTCACTTAGCGAGACCACATCATCACTCAGGGCCAACACTGCATCACTCAGCACCACCACAGGATGACTCCGCACCACCACAGGATGACTCCGCACCACCACAGGATGACTCCGCACCACCACAGGATGACTCCGCACCACCACAGCATCGCTCCGCACCACCACAGCATCGCTCAGCGCCACCACAGCATCGCTCAGCGCCACCACAGCATCGCTCAGCGCCACCACAGCATCGCTCAGGGCCACCACAGCATCGCTCAGGGCCACCACAGCATCGCTCAGGGCCACCACAGCATCGCTCAGGGCCACCACAGCATCGCTCAGGGCCACCACAGCATCGCTCAGGGCCACCACAGCATCGCTCAGGGCCACCACAGCATCGCTCAGGGCCACCACAGCATCGCTCAGGGCCACCACAGCATCGCTCAGGGCCACCACAGCATCACTCAGCGCCACCACAGCATCACTCAGCACCACCACAGCATCACTCAGCGCCAAGACAATATCACTCAGCACCACCACAGCATCACTCAGCACCACAGCAGTATCACTCAGCACCACAGCAGTATCACTCAGCAAAACCTGAGTATCATTCAGCATCACCTCAGCATCGTCTCCGCAACAGTCACCACCACCACCACCTCAACATCACTCAGCACCACCTCAGCCTGCTCTCGGAATCTGGCATCTGTTGATTCTCCCTAGCGTCTGGCCGCTGCTAGTGTTATAATACAGGTACTAGTTCCCAACCTTCACCCTCCGATTGTTTATGCCCCCTCAAAAAAAAGCTTTAACAAACAACCATTGCAATAGGCAGAAACAAGTTGCCAGCATTGCAAGAACAAAAGAAAACTGAGGAAATTTTTTATTGTAAATACTTTTTTTAATATGGTCGTTCAGTTTTACATAATGCCTTCTTGGTCATATATAAAGTAACAAAAATGCTTCTGACACTTTTTATTATAACTTTTCAGCATGCTGCACAGCAGCCACACTTCTCTACAGCACAGCTTGAAGACATTGGCAAAGTCAATAGCTCTGGCTAAACACTTATAAGGCCCCAAATGCGAGACCTATTGGCTATGCCAATGCTTGTTCTGTTCAAATCTTTGGTAATTTTCTCTTAAAACTCGGGGGCTTCTCTTCACAGGCAGGATTATTCCTGGTACACCTTTGATTGTAACTGTTTTGAAGGTATTTGCTGTACTACTTTCATATACAGAAAACATATTTGTAACACGCGTTGTTTTCTATGTTGTTTCCAGCCCTGAAGAAGTCAAGGGTTTAATTCCCTATTGACGAAACACGTGTTGGCTGGCTTGTTAAGCAACACACCATTAAAAGTAAACATTCCCAAAAGGACACCATTGTCTTCATCCTTGACCAACAGAAATTGTGTTGTACTGTATTTTACTCATATGCGTGTGCATAGGACCTGTTGGTGTACATAGCCGGACCCTAGGGTCCCAATTTGAGGGTTTAGGTGTTTTTTCCCTCACCTGTGGCACCGCATTCATTTATTTCCTTTTTGTGTAACTTCACGTTATTTGGTAAGCGCCGGTTCAGATATCCTGTGAAAATTAACCCCCCCTTTTTCGTCTGTTTGTTTTCTTCCAGACTCCCACATCTCATCTAATAGAGTATGCTGCCCACGCTTAGAGTGTCTGTATGGTGTCTTTTCATTGAAGTCCATGAACAGATGGAATCACGCCTTGTGATGTCTGTCATATGAACATGTGCAAGATTTTTATGCTAAATGGAAATATGCCCAATGTATATTTAAAGCAAATGTCAGGACACGATTGGTTAGTTGTTATAATTCGTCATTCCTGCACTTGAAAACAGTGACGTTTCTTTTCTCCTCAGACACACCTTTCCGACCCTGGGTAACCCGGCCTCACCAAGGATGGAGCGGCAGACTCAGGTACGTGCGGTATTTATATGCCAAGGGCACTCGCCATATAAAGATAACACAGAATCTTGGATCACAGATACCCGAAGCCGGTGTAGTGCTTAGATACAGCCCTACGACCCCGCCATGGCGCGAAGTCGGGGTTAAACCTAGTTCAAAGGCATCACTGAACCAGAATAAACCATTTATTTTATGATCCTCCGCATTGCATTCCTTTGGAGGTACAAAGTCTGGGATTGCTCTTTTTTTGCCACAACAATAAACTATCTCATGAGTGATTGTCTTTGGCCCTAGCAACCCGTGTGTTTACTGCCATGTGTGGTAACGTGAGTTGGGCGTGTCGCACGTAAGGGCCTGATGGCATTAGCGGAACCCCGCCCTACCCGACTGAGCTCTGATCATTCCTGTATTGCGTTTTATTTTGTTTCTTTCACAATCACAATACATGCTCGCAGTGATTTTTTTTTATTTAAAGATTTGCCAACCAAATCTTTGCTTACCTGCAATTATTTATTCCGCATTAATATTTGCAGAACATAGTTAATAACATTGCTGCCAAGTTTCCCAGGTCCTCGCGTGATGTACTGCTCCAGTGACAGTTTTTAGGACTAGGGTTAGCCAAAACCTTTTAATTTTACTAAATTAAAATGTATAATATATTTACTTAAAGGGGCTTTCAGCCACCTCTCTTCACCCATTGGTCTGTTCAGTGGTGTAGCGGGGGGTGGGGGAGGTCCGCCCCGGGTGGCACTAGTTTTGTGGGCGGCGGCCTCCCCCCTTGCTACGCCACTGCTGTTTAGCAAGGGGGGAGATGGGGTAGTTTAAAAAAAGCCTGAGGGTGTAGAATCGCCAGCTCTTACAGCTCTTGCATGCGGCAAATGCAGGAATCGCACCCTCCCCACCCCTGTTCTTCCATGCGGCAAAGTGCCTAGCTACGCCATTGGGTCTGTTATTGTCATTCACAATTGCTTCCACCCACTACAGCCTACTGCATGGGGCAATGGGTCAGCCTACCTAACCCTCCAGATAACCACACTTTGAGTGACTGCATTTTGCTCTTTCACAAGGTGCACATCCACACACAAGGAGTTCCCGTTAGTGCCAGTGTTGCCTGATGTGGTAGTAGGATGCATTTGTAGTGAGCACAGGAAAAATTCCAGCTTTATCAGTTTCTGTCTCCTCCCAATGCTGTTTTAAATTCCTTTAGAACTGGACTGCTGCTATTCCACAGCATGCCATATTGTGTTCCTGGACTTGGTTTCACCAATGGTTCTTTGATAAAACTTTGCCTAGGAAGAAAACCAAAATGGGGTTAAATTTGCAGCACACCTGAAACAGTTTTATTTAGGCATAGGTGGGGTGTAATTTGGGTTTTGGTATCCAATATTTTATACTGCAAACCCTCTTTTCTTCCTTCCACCTCCTTTCTTTCCTCTTTCCTTCTTTCTTTTTTGTCTTCTTTATTCCTTTTCTTTCTTGCCTTATTTTCTTGTTTCTCTTTTTGCCTTTCATTTTTTTGTCTTTTTCTTTCTTTTTTACCTTCCTTTCTTTCATTCTTTCCTTTTTCCATTATTTCCATTTTCCTTTCCTTCTTTTCATCCTCCTTTCTTTTTTTCGTGCTTTTTTATTTTTTATTTTTGCCTTCTTTCTTTTTTGCCTACTTTCATTCCTTTGTCTTTTCATCTTTCCTTTCCTTTTTTGCATCTTTATTTCTTTCCTACTTTACTTTTTTCTTTCCTTCCTTCTTTCTTTTTTGCCTTCTTTCTTTCTTTTTTGCTTTTGTTCCTTCTTTTTTGCAGTCTTTCCCTTTTCTTTCCTTTTTTCTTTCCTTCTGTTTTGCCTTTTTCATCCTTTCCTTCTTTATTTTTCATTCTTTCTTTATTTTTTCCTCCTTTGCTTTTTTCTTTTCTTCTTTCTTTTTGCCTTTCTGCCTTTTCTTCCTTCTTTCCTTTGCTTTTTTGCCTTCTTTCAGTTTTCTTTCTTTCTTTCTTTTTGCCCTTTTTCCTTCTCTTTTTTGCCTTTTTTCTTTCTTTTTGTCTTCTTTCCACCTTCCCTCCTTCCATTTTGCCTTCCTACCTTCCCTTTTTTGCCTTCCTCCCTTTTTGTCTTCCTTCCTTTCTTTTTTGCTCTTCTTCCTTTTTTGTCTGCCTTCCTTTTTTTCTTCTTTTCTTTCTTCCTTTCTTCCCTTCTTCCCTTCTTTCTTGCATTCTTTCTCAATGGCGAGGCTAGCAGCCAGTGCCAGACTGATAGCTTCTTTAGGTCTGTGTTAGCCAAGACATTTTGATTTTACGAAAAGCATGTGTCGGAGTTTTAAGCCAGTCTTCATCCATTAGTCTGTGATTTTGTTATTCACATTTTTCTTCCACCCACTCCTGCATGCACCAAGGGACAATGCTATCCCACTTCAGCCATTGAGTGACTTCAATATGAGTAACCGCATGCTGCCCTTTCACAAGCAGCACAAACCCGCATTCAAGGTAGATCCCTTCAGTGTCTGGTACACCATCATAATGGGTACTTTTTTGAGACCAGAAAAACACTTTTGTCCTAAGCCTTTGCTTTCTTTTAGATTAAATGATGGCCCAGCAACTTCCCAAACAATAAAGTTTTGCAAAACCCATATCAAAACAATTGCTTAAAGGTTGGCAGCGAATGCCAGACCTATTGGATTTGCCAATGCTTGATTTTCTTTTAATTCTGGGATTTGTAGTCCTGTTGTACAATGTAACAAACAGGACTTTAAGTCCAAGATTTCAAAGAAAAGACCTGAACAGGAGTACCTCATCTAGAGACGTTTTAAGGCATGGGCTAAGTGGGAAATTACCCAGGGCCCCCACCTTCCAAGGGGCTCCCTGGTAAAGTGAATCAGACAGTCGAAATTCCTGCCATAATAACACTGCTCATAAAAATCACCTACTTTTTAAAAATTTGCCAACTGAGCATGCTTAACTGAAACTTAAGGTCAGATATACTGAGGGTTTGCCCCAGGGCAAAGTCATGCAAAGCAGTGGAAGATATAATAAGGGTATTTAGTTTCCAACGCACAAGGGGCCAGATTTTCAAAAAAGTGGTGCAACGGAGCACAACAAAGCAAAGTTGCTGTGCTGTGTTGCATCACCTGGATAGAGCAGAATAATGTCAAATCTTCAAAGAAATGGCACAGTTCTATTCTCTTCATGCGCTCGCACACTTTCTGCTGTCTTGCGCCATAGTGCAAGAGCTTCCTGCATTGTGGCCTGGATAGTTTCTGTACAAGAAGCCTCCTTTGAGGTTATTTCCTTTACGTTTGTGTGCTGCACAGAAAAATGACACTTCCTTGAAGCAGGCACTAACGTGTAGAAATGTTTTCATTTGAAGAAATGTTTTTATTTCTTCAAACACTCTACACATTACGTGTGTGCTGCACAGCACACATACAATGTGTGTACTGTTTCAGAATTTGTCTAGGCATAGGATGTAGTACTGAAAGGGTATGCTTCCAGTAAAACTCCTATGCTAGACAGCATGCACACACCTCTGCCCATTTGCGCCTTTAGAGTGCTGCAGCACTGGGGATGACAGCAAAAGCAGGCCATTTTTAAAATAAATATGGTTTTGTGTTTTTTTCCCCCTTTTGTGCAACCCAGAGCAGCAACTTTGGTAGCACTAAAACAAATAATATAAATGCTCCTTATTCTGCATGTCTGACCTGCGCAGCCTTATCCCACATAGTCCCAGGTAGTTGGTTCTGTGTGATTTCTCTCTGCTATCTTCTTCTACCTTAACCCTTACCTTAACCCTCAATCCTAACTGTTCTCTCTAGCCCTACTTCTCTATGTACCTTCATCCTCTCGCTATCCGAGCTCATTACACCCAATATACCTCACTTGCCTTCATCTTATGTCACATGTATTTGTAAAGTGCACTATCACCCGGGAGAATATACTGGCACTGAAGCAGGTGCAAGTCTTTCCTAGTTTAAAGCTTGCAGTGGGTCTGTTTGAAGATACAGGTCATTCCAGGCTCTAGGAGAAGGCCCGACCACCGGTTCGGCATATGTGTGGGATGTGTTCCAGCCGAGCGAAGGTGACTGAATTGTTTGTGAAATTAGATTTGGCTATTGAGGTAGGCTAGGCCCATGCTATAAGGTGCTTTAAAGGTGTGTTTGAAGAGTTTTAGCTGAGCTTGTTGTTTACTGGGAGCCAGTGGAGTTTCTTAAGATGCAGTATAAGTGTATGCCGCACGGTAGGTTGAGTACGAGTTCTAAATAGTTTCAAGTCCTCTGGTGAGTTGTTTGCTAATCCCAGCATAGAGGGTGTTCCCGCAGTCCAGCTTGCCTGTGACCAGGGCTTGTGTGATGCTTTCGCGGGTGCTGTTTGGGAGCCATTTGAAGATTTTTCTATGCATTATCAATGTGTGGAAGGAGGAGGCTGTGACCGCGTTGACTTGGGCGGTCATGCTGAGTTGGCTGTCAATGACAATTCCAAGATTCTTGGAGTGGGCAGTTGAGATAGGTGTGGGTTCAGCTGGCCACACGGTGGAGTCCCACAGCAATGGGTTCTTCCAGAAGAACACATCTTACGTCTTGTTGGTGTTGAGTTTGAAATTGTTGGTCTTCATCCAGTTGTTGACCTTGATCATGCATGTTCCAAGTGCTGGGGGTCTTATCCAGGAGGGAGAGTATAAGCTGAATGTCATTAGCATAGTATAGGACATCAATGTCATGGGTGCAGATGAAGCTTGTGAGTGGGATAATATTTGTTTTGAAGAGGGTTGGGCTCAGGGAGGATCGTTGATGTACTTTAAGGATGAGGTTGCTGGGAGTTATATTCATGAAGGATCATATCCAATGGAGAGCGTGTCCCTGGATTCCAATCTCATGCAGGCATCTGATGAGGATGGGGTGGGATACAGTCTCAAATGTCACAAAGAGCTCCAGGTGGATGAGGGCGGCTGTGTCTCTGTCTAGGATCATACAGATGTAATCTATAGCGGCAATAAGGGCTGTTTCCATGCTGTGGTCGGGTCGGAAGACAGATTGTGTGATGGTTGGTAAGGTGTTTGTTGATAAGTTTCTCTGGGGCCTTCGGTGGGTACAAAAGGATCTGTTAATCACAAGCATTGTTGGACCATGGAATGCTTTTTGAGCTGAGGTAGAACTGTGGTTTGTTTCTTTGTGTCTGGGAAGGTGGCTGATGTGATAGAGACAGTCAGGATAGAGGAGTTTTACGTCCTTTGGTGAAGGCATGGGGGAAGGGACCCTATAGAGCTCTGGAGTGGATGAATTGCACTGTGGAGGTTTTTTCTTTCCACTGTGAGCCATGTGGTTATTGATTTGGATGAGATGGGAAGTCATGTTGCGAGGTCTGTCAGGTCCGGTTGCGGGGTGAAGATGTCTTCTACAATGCTTAACTTGCTGCAGAAGAACTGTGAAAGCTTGTTGCAGAGGACCTCTGAGTGGGTGATGCTGTTCGAGTCGGCTGCTGGGGAGGTGAAATCTTTCACAATGGCTTGGATCTCTTTGCTGCTGAAGTTGCCGGCATCATGCGGTCTGTGAGTGCAAAGCGCTTTGTAGTCCGGATCTGCTGGTGTTAGCATCTATGGGTGAATCAGAAGGTGATCTTGTCATTATTGTCTTGGCTAATTCTTCATCTGCACTCCAGTTGTTTGCAGAGGTGCTATGTCATCTTAAGTTCCTTTGTATACCAGCCGGCTTGAAGTCTGGATCTGATGGTTTTATGGGGTTGAAGGGGAGCCATGGTGTCTTTGCGGGCAGTGATCGAGTTGTTGAAGTTTGTGATGGAGTTTGGTAGACTGCAGCTGTGTTAATGCCGGTTTTCCGTGAGTTAGATAGTGCAGCCTTCTTTTAGGATGTTGCTCCAGTCTCAGCGGGCTGGCCTGGTGGTGGCAGTTCTGTGATGGCGAGGGACAGAAATGGTACATTTAAGGAGGGTGTGGTTGGTCCAGGTGATTGGAGAGAGTTTGTCGACTAAGATGTTGTCAAAGGGGGTACAAATCGCTTCGAGGAGGGGTCCAGCAGAATGTGTGGGTCCTTTCACGTGTTTGGTGAGTGAGATTTCCTTGATATTTAAGTAGTGCAGTTGTGTTCGGGTCGGTGTGATCTCGGCGAAGTTGGTGCATGGCCCTGGTGATCTGTAGATTGGGGTGCCACTCAGGGTGAAGTTCACTGTGATCAGGAGCATGAAAGACAGGTGTTCATGTTGCTGGGGGCAGTGTCCATGGACGTGGTGCAGCTGATGGCATCCTTGAAGATGATGCAGATTCTGCTAATGGGCTTGCGTTGTCTGTCCTGCCTGGCGATCTTGTAGCCAGGAGAGATGGCTGTGGTGATGTCTGGGGTCCAATGCGGGGTTTAACCAGTTCTCCATGTGGAACAGCAGGTCTGGAGGGTTGTTGTACAGTAGGTCCCAGACCTCAGTAGCGTGTTTGGTAAGAGAGCGGGTGTTTAGGAGCATGCATGAGAGTGCAGTGTAGTGTACGGTTGGTGGCTGGTAAGTGTGGGAGTGTTAGAGTCTGGTGTTGGGTGGTGTCATTGCGGGTGTGGTGTGAAGTGGATGTTGGAGAGTGCACAAGAATTTGCAGGTGGCGCAGGTGTTCGGTGTTGTGTGGTGCGACACGGCAGCAACATGGCAAGAAGCAGCCAGGTCTGGCAGTGCAGAGGGTTGTAGCAGGTAGCAGCAGTGGGGGGTGACCAGTGTTACTGGCTCTGGGTACTGGGCAGACCGGCTTGCCTTTGGTGCGCCATTGGTGTGCCAGAGGCATGCCCGCTGCGCATGTCCGTTCTGGGGCCGCCTTTAGGAAGGCCCTGGGAGTGAGGAGGGAAACCAGGGCTGGTGCTCATCTCTCTAATTGTCTCTCATTACCTTGCCTCTCAATCATTCTGTGTGGTTACATCAGTGCCTAATTTGTAAATGAATGAGTGCCGGTGTCCAAAGATCTGCTCAGAAGCCGTGGTCGGGGCAATTAAATGTCAGCCAATACCAAAGTTATATAGCCTTCAATTCACCTCAGGCCTCTTTATTCCACTACAAGACACTCCCTCAACCCTTATTTCACTCATGCAAGTTGCTGCTTTCTCCTGTTGTGAAGTTTTTCTGTCTTTCTCTGATTTTCCGTTTTGTGTGTTTCTCATTCTCTGGCTATCAGTAAATGTCTGATGTGAAAGAATTAGTGCTGGTTCCATAAATAAGTGCCAGTGGCTACCACCGGCTCAAATTAAGCACTGAGCTACATTTATATCTACTGCTTTCAATCTGCTCTCTCATTCCTCTCTGCACCATACTGCTGTTTTTCCATGTCCTCTACTTTCATGTCTCCTCCATCTACTTCATTTCTCATACAACCTCATCTCTGTCTTTACGGCATCTCTATCTACTTACCTTATCTCTCTCTCTACCTCGCCACCCCCTCACCTCTCCATCTCATTTCTCTATCTACCTTACATGTTCATCACTAGCCCACCTCTTTGTACCCCATCTTTCTCTCTCTCTCTCAGTACCCGTCCTCTCAATTTACCTCACCATTATGACTACCTCACCTCTCCACCTCCCCTTTCTCTGGTTCTACCTCTGTTCCCTTTCCTTCACCTCTCTAAATATCATACTCCTTTCTGCCTGGCACTATTTTGTGTACCTCTACCCCTTTACTCTTTCATCAACAACTCTCTCTTCCTCTCTCTCACACACAATCACATAACTCTCTCTTGACATCTTCCCATTTTAACTCACCCCTTCATCCTCAACTACCTCTCTCAATCTCTATTTTTATAGATATCTCTACCTCACCATCTCTTCCTCTTACAACTCTACAGCTGTATAAACCCTCCTTTCTTTCTCTATTTCATGCATGCCTATCAACAACCTATTTCTGCTCTACACCATATTCCTCTATCTACCTTCACCCCTCTTTCTGGCTTTCTTTTCCTCTAGTCTCTCTGCCTACTTCCACCTCTCGCTGCCTTTACCTCTCTCTAATTCACCTCTTTTTCTACATTACCTCTCTCTACCTCACCCTTAGAGTACTGTTCTCTCTTGCTTCTAGCTACATTTCCTCCTCCCTATCTCTACCTTTCTCTACCTCTACTGCACTCTAAAATCTTCCTCTTTCTACCTCGCTTTATCTTTCCTTCAGATTACTTCACCCTTCTCTATTTACTTCTCTGACTACCTCACATAACTTTTTACGTCCTCTCCAGCTCTATCTTCTTCTCCCTCTACTTGACATCTTCGCTATAGTGTTCTCTGTATGTCTCTATTCATCTCCTGTACTCTGCCCCATCCCATTTCTCTTACTCAGCCGGGTCACAGGTACTTGTCTAGTCAGAGAAGTGCACACATATAAAGAGAAGAAGAGGGACAAGGCAGGAAAAGAGAAATTAGGAAAATGGTACTACATTTTTACTAATGAAATGGTAGAAATCCTCAGAGCTGCGCTTTGATGTTCACTGTTGTAGCAAGAACACCAGCTGTGAAAGAGGGTCCATTCGTGATTATAAACATTCTACAACTACAGCTACAATTTCGAGCACTTTGTGCATATGTCTTCCTTTAATATCCTGTACTATTCCACTAAAGATTAAAGAATTCACCCTCAGTGTGTTTTCCTACAATGGGAGTAACTAACTTGTTATACACTGAATTCTACATAAAATGTTGTTGTTACAAGTAAGAAATAAAAAAATGATCTATACTCCTGTTCAAGCTTTCTTTTGGTACTATTTGATTGGCGGACACCAGGCAGCTTGAGCTTTTGGCTGTTTTTGCATGTTCCCATTTCTAAAGGTTTAACATTTAAGCTTTAAATTCAATGTGGTTCAGCATCATGGGAGTTGCAATGAGCCGAAAAGGGACAATATATGTATAGTTGTTCCAAACAGAGGCTCCCAAAATATATTGCCCAGGGCCTCACACATCCTTAAGATTTCACTAAGCACATCACTCATGGGCCTGAGAAACTTAGCAGGGCTGATACTTATTAATAATACATGCGCAAATTAAAGAAAGTTTGTTTACACATTACAACCGTTGTCTTAAATTGCCTGGTGAACTTGGGGGAATATCCTTCCAGGCAAGCACTGATGAGGTCTGCAGCAAATGGTGCATGTTTAAAGAACCTAGAACAAAACAAAAGCATCCAGCGAAAAAAAATGTGTTTTAAAAGCAGTTCTCAAGACCAGCAGAATGACACAGACAGATAGACACTTGCCCTTTGTACTTATAGTCAGGTTATACTTTTGGGACTGTGGTTAGTTTATACATGTGAGGGTATGATGGGACCATGTAAGAATAAATCTGACCATTTTTTTCTCCAAGTGGGTTTATTGTAAATAGATGTCCCCAGCAGAATCTGCTGCATACACTGCAGCTCCCAATCCGGGGCTGGTCACTTTTCATATCCTAACATTCCATTCCGGGTTCTACTTTTCAATTCCATGTTCCAGATTACATCATGAACTCTACGTATCCTCCCCCCCCTTACAAAAGCAGAACATGAGTGTTCAGTAAAACAATGAAAATGACAGAAACAATCTAACTTAAACTACGTTCTAAAATATCTTGGCAATACCTACCCTAAAATAAATATATGCATATATAAAGAAAATAGCAGACATGAATGTACATTGTAAAGGGTTCCTCCTTCTCTCTGGTAGTTGACAACCTTAAAAACATTTCCCACACTCCACAAGGAACCATCCTCCAATTCAACTACATTCCGTCTCACCTTAGTGACCTTAAGTGGGCAAGAAAATTTACTGTCACCTTTCCTCACTATTCCACCTTTTCTCGTCACCACCCAGTCACCCACATCAATGTGGACTTCTTTTACTCCTTATTTCACATTATAGTATTCTTCTGCACATTTCTGTCTCACAGCAACTTTTGCTTTAATTGCCTCATGATCCACCCACACTCGCTCTTTGTCAACTAACCAAACAGAATTTTATTTTCTACCTGGTTTCCTTCCCTTCAAAGAGATAGAGGTAAACTTCAGTCACTGAATGGGGGGTGTTTCTATGTGCCCATACCAATTTTCTCAACTCTTTTCTCCAAGGCAGCCCACAGGCCAATGATAGTTGCAAATTATCCATAATCAAATAGTTTCCTCTCACAACCGTCCAGATAGCTTGTGGCCTGAACAAGGCCACTCTCTCATGGGTAATACCCCATTTTCCCTTAAAATTCTTCATCTCACGGGATACGAACTGCACCTCATTATCGGAGACAATGGTTTTTGGTACACCCTCTTCTACAAAAATGTCTTCAAGAAAATCTATCACATTTCCTGTGTCGATACGGTCTACTGTCTTGATTACAAACCACTTGGTATGATAATCTACAAGAACTATCATGAATCTACACTCACTCCCCATTCTATTTAATAGGACCAAGGAAATCTATAGCTAACCTTTCCCATAGTCTTTTAGGTATCTCAACACATTTTAGCAGAGTTTGTCTTACGGTCCTCACCTTATCACTGTTAGCACAAGCATAACAAAGTCTTACCACATCTTCCACCATACTGTCAAGTTTGGGCCACCAATATGCTCGTCTTATCCTCTTCTTCGTCATGTTCCTACCAGGATGGTCTTCATGTGCTAGTTGAATAATGCGATTCCGGACACCCATAGGAGGAATGATACGATTCCTTCTCTTCACTTTATCACCGCAAATAGTTAATTCCTCATTCACACCCCGATATTCCTCTACCTCAGCATTCTGATGCACTTCATGAGTCCATCCATGCCTCCTGCACTCTTTCACTTTCCTCAAAACCAAGTCTTCACCCATGGCAAGTGCCCATTCCTCCTTGTTTAATGACATTCTTTCCTGACCATCCAGCTTGTCACTTATATCAATTTCCTCTTTCAAGGCAATCTCATTCGTAGGTAGCCTTGACAGGCAATCCGCCACCACATTCTTTAGCCCCTTCAAGTACTTCACTTCAAAATTATATTCAAGAACAGACAACATCCATATGGAAATTCTAGGTGTTACACTTCCATCCAAACCCCTGCCACCTTTAAACAAGTGGCTTATGGTTGGTTCTAGTCTTAAAGGGCGAACCCCACAGGAAGTATTTAAAGTGCTTGATTCCCCTGCAACACGCTAAGGCTTCCCTCTCAATTACTGAATATGATTTTTCCGCACCCTGTAATCTCCTAGAAACAAATCCAACTATCCTTATCTGGGCTTTCTCTACTTGGGTTAATACTGCCCCCAGTCCGACATTGCTAGCATCTGTGGTTAAATAGGTTTTTGAAGTAACCTTAAAAATGCCCTAGAAAAGGAGCTTGCATAATTTCTTTCACCTGCTTAAAAGCACTCTCTCACTTATCACTCCACTCAAAAATAGCATTTTTTTTCATTAATGTTATCAGGGGCTCGGCCATCTCAGTAAAATTCTTCACGAACTTTGAACAGTACTCCGCCAAGCCTAAGAACGATTTCAATTGATCCTTGTTCTCGGACGTGGTGCATCACTTATTCCTTGAACAATGCTTTTCTTTAGTTGGATTCCCTCTTCCGATATTTCATGTCCTAGATAAGGGACACATTTTTTTTCAACTGGCATTTTTCTCTCCTAACCGTTAGACCATGTTCATCCAATCGTTTCATTACTTCATCAAGCAACTCATCGTGGTGCAGCTCATCTCTCCCAGCTATCATCACATCATCTTGAAAGCACCAGACATTTTCCGTACCTTCAAAAATTTGTTTAATTACCCTCTGAAACACTGCAGACGCGGATGCCAATCCAAATGGCATCCTCAAATAACGGAATGCGCTGAGAAAAGTAATAAATGACGTAAGATGTCTAGAGTCTTTATGTAACTTTACTTGATGATACGCTGCTGACATATCCACTACACTGAACACTTTCCCTCCAGCCATAGCCGAAAGCATTTCCGAAATGTTTGGGAAAGGTTGCCTATCGACCCATATGTTCCGATTGAGGTCTCTCAGATTTATACATAGCCTAATCTTGCCGCCTTCCTTGGGAGCAACTACTATTGGAGCCAGCCACTCCGATGATTCTATGGGATCAATGATTTCCTGCGTCAGCAGCTTGTCTAGTTCTTGTTGTAAAAGCTTCCTCATCAAAAGAGGTATACTTCTTACTTTATGCACCACAGGAATTGCCCCCTTCCTTAAAATGATCTTATGTGAAAAACCTTTGAGCAAACCAAATAATCCTTAAACACACGAGTATATTTTATCATCACATATTCCTCCAATGCATTTATTTGGTTCACTTGTTGCGGCTTCTTGGTAATTGTCATGACAGGATTTTCCGCATTGGGATCTAGAATCATCCCCAGATCCTTCTGGTGCCGCCGCCCTAATAATGGTGCCGCCGCCCTAATAAATTCGAACCAAAGTCAGATAAATACACACAACCATCCACTTTCTGTTCCTCAAATGCAATAGTCATCCATCTCATTGCCAGAATTTCAATCTTCCTTCCTCCATACCCCACAGCCTTTATGTCAGGATCGGACCAGTCTTTATACAAGTCTTTAGACAAGGTATCTTTGGATATCAGAGTATACATGCTCCCCGAATCCACCAACACTTCTACTTGCAAATCATCTAAACATACAATACAATGTGGTTTTTCCAACTTTCCACTGCTTTCCTTCTTTACTCCATCGACCCCCTTTACTAGATTACATTCAATATTCCTGTCAGACATTTCTGCAGGAGTTTCTCTGGGTTGTTCATCCTGAACAGTCAATACCACCTCTCTGATATTTTCACACATATCATCAACCTTTCTTACTTTCACTGGTGCAGATCGTGCTCTACACATTTTGGCAAAGTGTTATTTTTGTCCCACAATTGCGACACACAACACTTCTAGCTGCACATTTAAAACTAGTAGCATTGTGACCCAGGGCTCCACATCCATAACATTTTATCTCCCTCACTTTAGTTTCTTTCCTCACACTGGTGTCTGATTTATCCTTTTTCATATCCTCCTTGGGAGTCTGCACCTCTTGAACAGTAGTACATTCAGTACTTACATCATTAATCACCTTAGAAGGCGTATCCATCTCCTTCAGCCATTTCGCTGCCTGTTCCATTCCTTTTACTACCTGGATGGCTTCTAACACAGTAAGATCCCTTGTAAACAATCTTTCTCTTACTCTATTGTCATTAGTACACCTCACAATTTGATCTCTGATAAGTGAATCACTTAAGTTTTCAAATTTACAGGTTAAGGACAATCCTCTCTAAGTTGCGACGTAGGTATCCATGTCCTCGTCCATTTTTTGTACTCTTGAAAAGAACTTGTGATGATCCATCACTACATCAACCTTTGTGATAAAGCGTAAGTCCAACATTTGCAGTGACATCTCATAAACATGACTAGGCTGACCATCCCCCATACCGGAGATATCTCCGGAAGATCCTCATATAATCTTCTTCCCTCTACTCCTGGATGATGGAGCAATATAGCTTGGCACTGCACTGGTCCATATCTGTCTCCACCTGTGGCTAAAATGTATTTAAAAACAACTGCTTCCACTGTTCGAACAGATGGATTACCAGGAGTGGCAAGAAAAGTTGGAGGTGATGCCATTGCCTGATCATTTAGTTTAGCAAATTGTGCCTTTGGAGAGAATATAAAATTAGCAACTAAAATAATTAATCAAAATGATAAGGTAAAGCAATAACTGAAAAATAATAAATTACCATAACAATCTAAAACAAAAATAATCTTGCCGGGAAAATCTTTTTAGTTGCTTAGTAAAAGCAATGAAACATGAGGGGCAGAGCGACACATATAAGTAAGTTTACATTCTAGTGTTCAAAGGAGCCTTCCCACTGTCCTTCTTCTATGTTATTGCCTTAGGGAAAGACAGGGGGAGGACAAACCCACAATGGAATCCACTTAGAGGGGAATTCTGACGTGGTAACACACCGCAGTTAAGGTAAGTCTTAACTTTTACCAACGTGGTTACTTGGAAAGAGAAACATCGGGCTTGTGAAGGCACTCAATTCACGTGCCCGAGATCACACGCATAGACTAATATGCCTGAGGAAAGTGGCGTCGCGCTTGCAAAGGGTTACAGTGGCAGTCGATTCATGTGCCTGAGATCGCGTCCTCACCCGCAAAGACTCGTGTCTAAGAGCATGCAGGGTTTTAATGGCACTCGATTCATGTGCCCGAGATTGCACCTTCACTAGCAAAGACTCGTACCTAAGAGCGTGCATATGCAGTTGCCCTTCAGGCACTCTAACAAGCGGCACCCGATTCACGAGGTCATCGTCATGCACACGATTTCTCACACGGTTTTCGATGTTATGCGCTACATATTTTAATCATGCTCGCTATCACCCATGTAGTCTACAGTCAATCAACAGTCTAGAGATTCCAGCGTTAGCGTTTTTGAAATTCAAAAAAGTTGAATTATCGCAGGACGCTCCATGAATATAGCATTCAAAATTTACTTCAATTCAGGTGTAGCTTTCAAGTTTTAATGGCTTTTAAACACCTGCAATCCTTCGCTGTTCCATACACAGCCGGCCAACCATAAAAGAATATGTAATCTTACCCTGCTCTGTAGGGTTATACTTCTGCCATATAGACCAGGAGTGAGAACATCCACTAACTGCCCCTGCATAGTTCTCCAGCTCGTCGCCACTTTGTGTAAGAGTAACGCTGGCCATTTTCTTCTCCAAGTGGGTTTATTGTAAACAGATGTCCCCAGCAGAATCAGCTGCACACACTGCAGCTCCCAATACAGTACTGGTCACTTTCTATATCCTAACATTCCATTCCTGGTTCTACTTTTACATTCAATGCTCAAGATTACATCATCACCTCTACATACAGGCTGCAGCACCACATGTAGGCAAATACATTTCTGTGATTCCCATAGTGTGCCATCAGACCGGTATTTTGGTTTCTCTCTGAGATGTAATTTTATCCAGATAAATGGCACAGCAACTGACATACGCCTAAAGCCTGTCAGTATGATTGGCTGTGGAAGGAGTTTTGGCCTTTAATTATGTGTGCTTTATGTTAGATATGTATCCTCTTTTTCTCTGCATATCTTGTCCATTTGCACATCTTCAACCCCCTCTCTTTCCTCTTCAGCATCCTCTTTTCACTCTTCCCCGAATGCCCTTCCTCACATCTGTCACTTCACCGCCCCCAACATGCACTGCACTCCCTCAAATATAAGCACTTTAATTTCTCTTACTTTTGCCTTGCAAATATTTTGACATCAGTGTACCCCATTCACACACATTTCCACAGAATTTCAGTTGCAAATGGAATACACAAATATTGTTCTGTGTGCTCTGCAGAGAGGCCAACCCACTGACAGGCACTTTGTTTGGCTTTAGCCTTAGCGCCTGCGTGCTCAATCAAAGCCCCTCATAAACACCTGGCATGGCTCAAGCCTCAAAGTATGCACAGATAAAAATACAGATAAACAACATTATAAAATAGCTAACTCGTGGGGAATGCAAGATCAAGTAAACATGTTAAAAAAGAGAGGAACTAAATCGCTGAAATGCATTCCCTCAACGTTTTTAACATTCATTGTTTGCAAGTCAATCCATGTTTTTGGCATCAGTGTTAACTTAGGGGCATGTACACAGGGCCAGTTTTAATGCCATACATCCGAGGACTGGCCACTGTAAGCACATGTTACACAGTAAGCACATATCTCTCGCTTTGGGCCTGACTCCGATATTTGGATCCATTTCACAAGGGAGCAAATGCCGCAGCTCCACTTCTAAAGGAGCTGCATTACCTGCATTGCCAGCAAATACCCAAGCAGTGAGAAGCAAGCTTCATCTCTGGGCCGAGACCAATTTAGGCCCATTTTTCTGTCCACCCTTGAAACCCCCCTCATCAGAGCCAAGGCACCTGCGGAGCTTTAAAGATCTTAGAGCTGCTATTCATTTCTATTATAAATGACTTAACTCATGGCTTTCTATGTGGAGTCCCAGCCATTTTATCGATCCTCGAATTGCATATGTGCCTCATTAGACAAGCCGACGTCCAGACACGTTTTGGGGGAAAAGCATTGTTTGTTCTGGAAGTTCAGTGCATCCCAAATGTTTTGAACTGGTGCCAACCCCATTAGAACCGGGGCGGTATCTAACGTGGGCAGCTTGCCGAGCCCCGGATCAAAGAAGCCTTTCTTTCTCTATTGAAATGCGCTCACTGGCTCGCGACTTCAACCAAACTTGATGAAAGAACAACTATCCCTCCAGGAGACTCTGCACATTGATTGGTTCAAAGTCTTCCTGTTTGGCAAATAGTGCGAAACCCTGCTCACTGTACCACCAATTCACATCCATTTTAGATTAAACTGCGCTCAGTTCTGCACAAGGTGCAAAGCCCTTGGACTGTTTAGATTTTTGAAACAGTACGTTATGCGAACTGTCACAAAAAATAACTGTTTCACGTCACGTGCAAAGTGCAGATTTTGAAAAGGGCGTTCATGTGCAATATAAATTTATTGTGATGATCCCTTCCGAAGACATCATTTGTGAAAACTCCTTCTCTCGTTTAAAAAAAATAATATACATGACATGTTCGGCTGTGTAGCCACATAAATTCAGAAAATAGCTGCCTGGTCTCTTATTCCGAACGGTGGACTTTTGGCGCTGGTTGGTGTGCACTGGTGTTCACAGCTCACCACGTCAAGAGAATGTGTTTCAGCCTACCTCACCTCAGAAAAAAACACACGAACGTTTTAGAAAAAGCTGACGCCAAGCACAGCAGCTTTGTTCTTTTGTTGCTTCATTGACAATACGAGGGGTTGTGCTTAAGAAATTAAATTGAAAGTACACATAAGCAGCAGTCATGGCTCGCAATTCTCGGGGGCGGGGGGTAACATAAAAAAACTTACCTGATCCCGGTCCCGCGCCGCCTCTGCGTCCAGTTCCTGGGCCGGTCCGGACTCCGGAGCAGGAACAACTTCAGACTGTGCGGCTGGTGTCTCACTCTCAGCCAATCCAGACGCTGCATTGGCAGCACCAGGATTGGCTAGGGCACGGATACGGCCCGCCCACTAGGAGACCGGGGGGCTGCGATGGCCTCTCGGGTTCCCCCTCCCTCGCTCTCCTACTGAAGATATAGTAGTGGCTGACAGTGCGCATGTACGGGCTGGTCATAAAAATGACCAGCCCAAACCCGAACATGCGCACTACGCGCCGCTGTCAGTGACAGTCTGACTGTCACTCAAACCGCGTTGAGTGCTGCCGCAGCCCCGCCCCCTTCAGCGGCCGATTACCCCGCGCGCGTCTCCCAGCAGCGCGTGTCCCAGCAGCGCGAGAGTGGAGGTCCAGGAGTTGAGAGAATTCAGAATTGCTTAGGGCGATGTGGCTAGTGGGGCAACGCCCCAGCACCCCCAATGGACGCACCGCCACTGATAGTAGTGTTTTCTAATACTTAGAAATAGACCTCACCATTATTTTGACCATACTAGCCCACCATTGCTAATGCATTCCTTCATTTTAAAGAGAAGGATTAGTGTGCTATTCTTGAAAAGCATATTGTACTATGTAAAACATGTTTACTTAAGCAGCCTTGCCATGCATACTACGAGAGCAACAACATTTGGACACCAGGTACACAGCTCTGGTAAAACAACAAGATGTCCTTATGACTTCTGTCAGGGCTATTTAGGGGACCAAACAAAAACATGAGGGTTGCCCAGGCACGGCCAGGCTCCCCCATAGCTACGGCCTCAGCAGAAAGTGGTGACAGACGCCTTGATCATGGATTGGAGAGGGTCACCTGGGGGAGGTGGAGATCAGAGGCCTCTGTTCTCCAGGGGAGGGCCAGCTCCACTTCAACTTACTGGAGCTACGAGCCATCCGTTTGTCACTATGGAGTCAGCATGGAACCTCGTGACGCCACCTATCGGTGCACAGGAGCACTGCTACACAATTCTCCGTTCTAGTCCGGCATCTGAGGGATATTCTAAAGCAAATAATCTTTGGTTAGATAAAGTATCGAATGGGAAGGGCATTACCGAAGGTAAGTAACTTGTTCACCTTTCTACAATATTCTTATTTATAGCTGATTCAGTTTTCTTGCCTCAGTTTTCATTCTTAATGGTAAAAGGAATGCATTTGTGTGAGATTTCATACTGCAGCTAACAAGCTAATACAGTTGCATATTTAATTTGTTAAATAAATTATGCATCTTCAGTATTTGAGGAGTTTAGTATAAGCGGGAATGGTGTACTCCAAATTCATGTGATGAGCATATTGCAAGTGACAAAGGGATTGCCTCACCTTGTAGGAGCGTTTGATCCCTAAATGGTCTTGAAACTCCTTTTGACTTGGAAAATCCTCCTTGCACACAGTTGTGGCTACTTTACCCCTTAAATGACCAAGTTTCCTGACCGAAAGCTGTTGTAACAATTTTATTATCACTATTAGTACTTAAAACAATGTATTTCCATTCCGTTTTCAGCAGTCTGACATATACAACGTGCCTCCGCAGAACCAGCAATTCAATACTCTTTTTTCTACTAAAGAAACCAGAACTCGGGTAGGAAATGCCCCTCCTGCAGATTCTCAAATTGAAAGAGAACTTTTTCAAGGTAAGCCAGCTTGTTATCATAATTGGGGAAAATATATAAAATCAACAAAAATAAGGGGAGAGATTATGATAATTCCAATTGTGGTTGCAAATTGTGCACCATCTTTTTGCGAAAAGAAAAGGAAAATAATTTTGCAAACCAACCTGTATACTAATAGGTCGGTTCACAACATTCCAAATCGTAGTGGGATGCAACCCGACCTGCCTCATCAATATTCATGAAGTAGGTCACAAATTGTGACTCGCTATGTTTGGATGCAGTAACAATGATTGTGACAGCCTGTGGAATCAGTAGGCCACCATGTCTGAGATCACGTTTTAATTTGTTTAATGCAGTCAGTTTTCCTTAAAGTTAACAGGTCTGCATTTAAAAAAATAACTGCCCACTCCCAAATAAAATGTTTACTTTACATTCACAAAGGGGTGGAGTCTTCCTCCCCTTTCTGAATCGGTTACCTTTGGGAAGCCGGTTTCATATCAATGGTTTGCAACCAAAATTGTTGTCACAAACCATTTATACATCGTATTCTGCTTTGCAATTTGGAAGGGAGGCCCTAAACACGCTTCTTCCAAGTTGCAATTTGTCATGCCTTTCTAAACCCATTTTGTGATTCAGTAGCCTGTTGCTGAATCGCAACGCAGGTTTAGTACATTTAAAAAAGCCATTTACTGAACTACTATCAATTAGGCGAATCGCAGGCTATGTGACTGCTAAATTACTTTATACATCTAGCCCCATTTCCATTGATTTTCTGAAGAAATACTGCAGGAAGATAGCTGTAGCAAAACCTGTAAATTGAAGACAAGAAAAACATATATGCGATTCCAATATAAATTTTTTGCAGAATGCTACACTAAGTTATAAAAAAGGCTTTTCTAACAAGGTCTGAGGGGTCCTGGAGAGCATCTTCACTTTTAGTTACTGGGGAGTTAAGATACGAATACCCAACTCTACGAGCCACTGTATCCCTAACGATAATTCAGCTTCCTTAAATACACGTTTTTGCACAATAAAGTCCAGTGCTGTGTAGCTACCAATAAATTGAGCATCAGGGGTTCAGGAGGCGCACGGGTAAAAATCCTGGGGCAAGTTTGCTTCAAATTGAAACGTTGGCTAATTTATGTGTAGAAACATTTAAAATATACATTATACTACAGCCTGGGACTCTTTTATCCCAACTTGTGTGTACCCTGGTTGGAGTGGAGGCTCGCGAGCTAATTCTCAAAGCTGTTCGTACACAACTTTGCACAACCAGTACTGTGCACACTTGAACACATAGATGAAACCATGTCCTCTTTGCCTGGCAGTGAACGCACCTTCCCCGACTGCCATTTTCCTCTGATCAGTGAGGTCACTCGCACTTAGTATTTCTGTACAATTTTGCTACGTGCTTTTTGTTTTCGCCTCCTTTCTCGGCACTGGTACCTTATGCCACAATATTTAGGGCTCAGTCCATGTATAAAGAACCACAGTCAGTTTGCATCATTTGCTCAGTGATTAATTTGAGCCTGTGGTTTCCGGTGCTGAGCACTGGCACTTAATCATCAACACCAGCGCTTTCATGAGCACCAGTTAAGAACACATTCATTTATGGTAGAGGAGCACGGGGACATTAAGTGATTTGCCCAGCATCAAAGGATGTTGAGCTGACCCCGAGACTCGTACCTGGTTCCCCAGCTCTGAAGTTGGCAGCTCTGGCTTTTATGCCACACTCTATCCCCACTTTCATGGTTAGTAGGTGGTTCTGTTTTAGGCGGTGCCAACAGGAGAGAGCCCCGGCACTTATTTTCTTTTTACAAATTAACCACTGAGCTGACCACATTCCTTCTGAAAGTCTTGTTTACGAGAAATACCCATGCTATGTTTGTAACCATCAGATCAAGGTCTCTAAGTACCACCTGGTGTACTTGCAAACAAGGAAACCTATAACAAAAGACATTTGTAGGAGAAGCAGTTAAGTACTTATTTGAGCAAGGAAAACAACTGTGGTAGCAAATCTACTTCAGTCAGTGCGGAAGCAAAGAAACTTATCCAAGGGTCCTGCCCCTCCCAAGTGGATATCACAATTACTGGTGCATAAAAACACTGGGTCACACAACCGTCTTTACCCATATTTCCTGCCCACCCCTAGTACAAGGCAGCTGGTTCCTGCTGCATCCAGTTGTCAAGATCCAGGCAAGGTGTTCTCACTGCTCAAAAGTCAAAGGCCCTCATGAACCAAATCTCCACTTACTCCTAAGACTTGTTTGTACCTACGGGTCGAGTCTTAATTATTGTCTGCATGTGGGGGTTCATGCCAAAATCTGCACCATGGAATCAAGCCTTTTCTATTTCCTGAGCACAGTATGAATAGTGTTTCGCACAAAGTGGTCAGTTATCCACTCCTTACAAGGACACACTTTGAGGGACCAGGTCTCAACCCTACCTGGTTACACCAGGAGTTGAGATAATCAGGGAGTCCTTCTAGCCTCCTTGTACAGGCACTCTTCACTTGAAACTGAGTCATATAAAGGCTGTCCTGCTCTTGACTGCTCCTCCTTCTCAGTGGTCGAATCTTACACCCACTTGATCGAACAGGTAGTTCAGAAGGAGAAGTCCTTAAGCGAGAATCCTTTCCTCATGGTGTCCTGGTTTCATGCGCTGTTACCCTCCTATCTTTCTCCTTGATCATTTTACGAAGGCAACAATTGGGTAACTTGAGTATTGAGCTCCTACGTCCAGAAAAGAGCTCCCAAAACTCAGTCGCTGTATGTGGTTTAGCCTCGCCACACTGCTTTGCTCAAAGGAGTTAGATCTCGCTGACATGGAGGCTTATTCATAGGCCTACGCTCTGGCTAATGAAGGGAGTGGGCTGACTACAGATTGAGGCAGACTGCCTCTGCCCCTCCTTCCATGTAAAAAGGCAATAATACATTTTTTAAAAGTTGTTTACCTTCGGCAAACCCTGTGTTTTTGTGACACACCGGCTTTGTGACCAGAAAACATCTTTGTACATGAGGTCCCTAGTGTTTTCCTTTCAGGTAATAGTTGTTTTAGTCACTAGTGACTTGCATTTATCTGTGTCTTTTGTTGTCCTAGGGGTTAGCAGTGGGATCCTCCTGGTGGTGTGTATGGTAGGCCCCAGGGTTTTGTTCTCTTCTTGGCAGGTAAGCCACAAGGAAGGTTCAATGTACTTTGTGTTAGGATGAGTGAGTTTGGGACTTGCGCTCTGTGGTCTAGTTTAATCTCGTTGGTAAGGAGTTGGAGGGACAGGCAGGTTGTGCTGGTTGTTTTTCTTGTTCTCCTAAGAAAACAACACTGGCACACCCACAATACTCGATTGGCAGGTAGCTCAGCAGATTAAGTGTCGAATGGCATTTATTTTGGATAATGCAACCATAGACTAGAGGAAGGACAGTGTATCTTTCTTTTAGTTCTAAGATCACATCACCCAAAATAACTAATTGCTTCATTTAACAGAAACTGATAACATGCAAAGTGCATGTTAACAAAGGGCCATAGAGTTATGATATGATAGGCTATTTATACTGCGCACAGCTACTCCAAGGAGTGTCCCGTCGCTGTAATAGCTGAAAAGGCGATGAGAAAGAAGTTAGGCCTGCATGAAGAACCAGGTTTTCAGGTTTAAAAAAAAAAAAAGACCTGGTTCGCTCACGGAACATAATTCCAAGGGAAGCTGATTCCAAGCAGACACGCCCAAAAAAGTTAGCGATCTACCTCTTGCTCTCTGTCTCCAGATCCTAGGGGTGCATGCCAGATATTTGTTGGTGGTTCTTAGCTGTCTTGGAAGGTTATAAAAGCTGAATCTGGTTCTAAGGTAGATTGGTCCTGTATGATAGAGGGCTGCATGTACTAGAACCATGGCCTTGATAGAACTCTCTCCCTGATGGGCAGCCAATGGAGATCCCGAAGGTCAGAACTAATATGCGTCCGCCTTGGTATATTAAGTAAAAGTTGAGCTGCCGCGTTCTGGATCACCTGGAGTTTATTCATTAGATACTCCGGAAGGCCCAGATAAAGGGCATTACTGTAGTCGCTACGGGACGTAATCAGTGCCTGGATAACGGTTTTCTTTGCATGAAAAGACAGGAGAGGCAGAAATTACTTTGGAATCTCATAATCCCAAAGCAGGTCCCTGACAACCTTTTAATTTGGGAGCCAAATGACAGTCTGTTATCAAACGTAATCCCCACATTTTTTACCGAATCTCTTAGGAGATCAGGCGGGGGTGCATCGTCTGGACAACAAGTTTGCCAGAACTGTGGCAGGAACTCCCCAAAGAGGAGCATTTCAGTTTTTTCCTCATTACATTTCAATTGCGCCTTTGCTAGCCAATGAAAAACTGCAGTGAGACAAGTTTTAATATGAGTGCCCTTCAATTCTGTTCCCTTGTTCCAGGAGAAGAGCAACTGTGTGTCATCCGTTGACTGCCATTATTATATTTTCTATTTCTTACGTCATAATTGTGACTGAGCTTTGAGACCTGCTCTGAGGCCCTGAGACCCTCAGAACAAGGTTTGGATTTACTTGTGGGACTCTCGGGAACAGTTGCTGCCAGCTGTCCCCATGGACCACAGCCTGGTTTCATGGGCCCCTTTTGACATTTTGTCGCTGCTCCACACAGCCCAACCTCACTTATGGCAAACCAGGAATTCGCCTTGCAGTTCGGTAAAATGTAGCATGTCAGCCTTGTCAATGTATGACTTTCGTGGCCGAAGAGAGGCACCCTCCTCTGAACACTTCACCTTATGAACGGTGAGTTTGTGAAGAAAGGAAGAAGTCGCATGAGACTGAAAAGATGACAATCCTCTGCCTATCCATATAAACATGGTATCACTGGCAAGGTCTTCAAAATCTTGAAGGGAGCATTAATCATGTGATTTTATAGTCTTTAAGGCTTTTTCGATCACAGCTTCTCACTTTGTTGCTCGGGGGTTAGGTATCTCACCAAAGAGGGATATCGCGGGGGCGTGGCTAGCAGCCGAACGAAATGGCCGCCGCCTGAAGCCGCTCCGAACCCCCACAGACTTCTCCGAAGATCCGAGCACTTATCCGTTCATCTCCTCCGCATATACGCGGTGATACAAGCGTCGGAAGGACCCGGGCACAAGAAAATTGGCCCGCAACGAGAAACGGGTGACCGCAGCAGCAGCAACGTCGTGGGGAGTGACTACGGCCTGTAAGCGAGGGAGAAGCCGGTACCTAAAGTGAGCCAGTAGCCCGCCGCCGCGGGTGTGCCAGCCCCCGATCCCCACGACTTGTGCAGCGGCACACGGCAGAACGTCCAACTCACCGTAAACCAGGACGTGAGGCGGGTGAGTCTGCCTGCTTGCACCAGCAGCCCTCCCCTACGTGCTGGCTAATTCCGTTCTCCGTTGCGCGCGGGGGGAGCGGCTGGGGCGAGGCGCGCTGGCGGTCAGCGCAGACAATTGGACCCGCTTATGTAGACGGCTAACCTGTAGCCGATTGATCCGAGCGGCGTGGCAAGGCCCATTCCAGTACGGGCTTGCTACGTTAACGGTCCCGCTCAGACTATCTCCCCCCCCCATGATGATTAAGGATTATTGAGGCGGCGCAATAGTCGCCGTAGGTGGGCCCCCCCCTGCTCAGCGCTGGAGCACTATTTAATAACTGCATCTTTGGGACCTTTTTGCAGCCTCACACACCATTAAATGCCACACAGTAGTGGGGGTGCAAAGGAAAGTGCAGCAATTGTTCACCGCTGCCCACGGCAGAGCTCCTTGGCCTGAGAAGCAGACTCTGATCCGCAGTAAGGACCTCCGAGAGAGGATACAATCTGCAGGGCACTTACCCCCCACTAAAGGAGATACGACACTGGCCTCATCAGCACAGTGCACCTCCCGAGGGTCCTAGATACGTTACCCCTGTGGTCTCCAGCCTGTTACGGGCGAATGACAACACCTATACCCTGTGGTAGGAAACCCGAAAGGCCGCGGGTGACAGTGCATTGCCCAGGCAGGCAGCGGTGAGTACTACCATCCAAGTTTTTGCCACAGCGTAACACGACCTGGAATATATAGCGATGGGAGGTCGGGGCCAGCGCGCTGCACATCAGACCAAACTGGATAAGTACACATGCACTAAAACCCAGCAGGAAACAATGAGCCTACCGACCGCGCAAGCACCAGATGAAGCCTCGTTGGAAGGGTCAGAAGTCACATTACAGGTTATACTCTCTACCTTAAATAAAGTGTATACAGCCCTTGACTCCCGGATTGGCACTATATCGGTAGAACTCTCTCTGATCCGGGCAGACTTTAAAAACATGAGTGCAAGAGTTACAAAAGTAGAAGCCGTAACGGGGACTCTACGCGACGATACCAATGAACTCAAACGTCAAGTTCGCCAGCTCGAAACTGAAAGTAAAGTGATGGCTGCTAAATTAGATTATTATGAAGGCCGATCGCGGCGCAACAACATCCGAATAGTTGTTGGTACCAGAAGGGATGGGGAGACCAGCAATGGACCTCTTTGTAGAAGATCTTATCAAGCAACACCTACAGCCTAGAGGCCTATCCCACCATTTCGCAGTGGAAAGAGCGCACCGCGTCCCGGGTGGTAGACCCAAACCAGGTGCACCCCCTAGGCCGATCCTGGCCCGCATTTTTTATTTCTGAGATTGTGACCTCATTCTACAAACCGCGAGAGTGGCCCCGCCTGTACGCTTTGAACATAGCACGATCACTTTCTTCCCTGACTATACAGATTCAGTGACGAAGCAAAGGCGCAGCTTCTTCGACATCAAAAAAGAATTGAGAAACAGAGAACTGAAATTCTCCATGCTATTCCCGGCTAGGTTACGGGTAGAAGCGGAAGGGAAAGCGTGATTTTTTACCACACCGGAGGAGGCCCGGGAATGGCTTGAAGGATGGCGTAGAGTCGCCAAACCCGGGAAGATGAACAGCAAACTGCACCACCTTCCGACTGAACTGACACAACCCACGCAGGAAGAAGAAGCAGCCTCTACACAGGCCGAATCGCTTGAGAGACGTTGAAAGGAGCAACAATCCTTCCAAGAGACTAGGAGCTGTACAATGGACTCTTCCACATGATGGACTGTAACGCCTACGAACTCAGCTGGTCACCTATCTAACTAGAGACTTCTCTGATATTGCCGACAGAGGCTTGAGAGATAGCTTATCCTAATAAGTCAAAACCACTGTACGCATATTTCCTAGGCAACGACTGATAATTTCTATTGTCATATACTACTGTCGCAGAGATGGTCTGGGGGGGATGCTGGAGAGACTACCCCCTACAAAGGTAACGGGAAATGGGGAATAGGCACTCTGCATTGTTTGGGAGGCGGGTAGTTTTAAGACCGTCATGCAGGGAGGGGGAGGGACGGGTAACAGGATATGTTATTTTTTTTTTAGTTTGTTTTCTGATGTTCAATTGGATTTCGAATCCGACTTTCAAACTTTTAAGTAATGTTTCCATTGTAATCTCCGATAGAGACATCCCACAGAACTGGCTCAGATGTCACCAATGTCCACACCTACAACCCCTGACATTCCCACGACGCACTCCACGCACGCTCCATCACTGTCGCTCGTCTCCTGGAATGTTAATGGCTTGAGAGACAAGTTGAAGAGAGGGCTCGTGCTGCAATATCTTAAGCGCAAGGCGCCAGCAATAGCCATGGTACAAGAAACCCATCTGGTGGGATCGACATGTAGGGCCCTAGACCGGTGGGGCTTCAAGTTAGTGGTGCACTCCGAATTCACATCAGGTTCACGGGGGGTGGGAATCTTGATTAGAAAGCAATTCCCTCAGATTGTGCAACACACTTACACAAATGACCAAGGCCGCTTTGCAGCTGTCTCTTGACAATGGGAAGGGCGCGCAATTAATTTGGTCACCGTCTATATTCCTCCTGCACTCCACTCGCTGGCTCTTCCGGCGCTTGGCAAATTCCTACTCACGCTTCCGGAAGGAGAACTGCTAATTGGAGGCGACATCAACGCTACTCTTGATGACACTCTGGATCGAACTCCCCCTAGGCTGCAACACCGCACACGCTCCAGCTTTGCTGATTTTCTAGACGCCTTCGGCTTGATAGACACTTGGCGCTTTAAATTCCCACAGTCGCGCCAATTCCCTTATCACTCTGCTGCTCACAATAGTCTCTCTAGAATCGACTATTTACTCACATCAACAGACAGTGTAGGTAGATTCCGAGAGATATCACACCTACCCAGAGGCATCTCTGACCACTCTCTGGTTTTCGCTGAGTATGCCTTGCATGTCCCAACACGCCGTCGCATATACCCGATATATCCTGGTTATTTACAGAACCCCAAGATCTGGAAGGGATTGCTTACTACCACAAAACACTACTTCACGGAAAATGAGTCATCGGTGTCCTCCCCTCTAATCCTCTGGGAAGCGTACAAACCCCTCCTGCGAGGACAGGCCATATCCCTAATCTCAGGTCATAAAAAGGAAAAAGGAAGAGTAATAGAGACCCTAGAACTGGAAGTGAGTCAACTAGAGACAGTGCATGCTCAGGACCCATCTGACACTAACACACATAGGCTGCGTACGAAGCAGCAAGAATACAAAGAGTATTTATGGGAGGACGTTAAAACCAGACTCTCAGCGGTTCGCCACAGAGTCTACGAGGCCGGGGACAAGGCAGGCAAGCTTCTGGCCTGGCTAGACAAACGAACACGGGCGGATGGATGGGTGACAGAGCTCCGATTAGATGACGGGAAAATCACGTCAGACCCATAAGAGATAGTGGACACATTAGCGATACACTATGAGCGCGTTTACACTCCCACGACCAAAATTGAATTGCAAGAGGCGATAGCATTCCTTCGGGATATACACCTACCAACACTCACGAAGGAAGAGACCCAATTACTTGAAGCAGACCTAACAGCAGACGAACTAACACTTGCCTTGCAAAAGAAACAGTCAGGAAAAGCCCTAGGTCCTAATGGCATACCCATCAAACTTTACAAGCGGGCGGCTACTAAACTTGCCCCCCACCTGTTAAAAATGTATGAAGCCAGCCTAGAAAAGGGAGAACTCCCCAAAGACCAACGCATAGCCACCATAGTAGCCATCCATAAGCCGGGTAAACCACCCTTAGAAAGCACCTCCTACCGTCCCATTTCCTTGATTAATGCAGAGGCCAAGATATTGGCCAAAACACTGGCTAACAGACTAACTCTTCACCTCTCAAAACTGGTCCATCCGGACCAATCCGGATTTATGCCAAGAAGAAATACAGCGCTAAATCTTAGACGCCTACACAGTGTCATGAGCCGCAAACACATCCTCCAAGAAGAGGCCGCCATATTATCGCTTGACGCAAGGATGGCCTTCGACTCGCTCGAATGGCCATTCCTCTTTGCGGTCCTCCAATATCTAGGGTTTGGACCAAAATTCTGCTCATGGGTTCGATTATTATACACTAATCCATTAGCACATGTAATAGCTAACGGACATATCTCAGGTGAATTTCCCCTGGGTCGCGGAACAAGACAGGGCTGCCCCCTGTCCCCACTCCTTTTTGCCTTAGTGCTAGAGCCATTGGCAGCCTGGATAAGGAAAGACCCAGTTATCCGCGGGCTCCGATGGACGGAGGGGTGGGAAGACCGCATATCCCTTTATGCGGACAATATTCTCATATACATGGCATCCCCAAAACGCTCCCTACATAGACTCCTAAACATATGCGAAGTATACGGGACGGTGTCGGTATACCATCAACTGGGGAAAATCGGTATTATATATTTTACATGGGCCCCCTCCAGTATTGCCGAGGGGTT
Organism: Calotriton arnoldi; assembly: GCA_963921515.1. Taxonomy (NCBI): domain Eukaryota; kingdom Metazoa; phylum Chordata; class Amphibia; order Caudata; family Salamandridae; genus Calotriton; species Calotriton arnoldi. The sequence continues at coordinate 712,706 of CAWUFW010000324.1, forward strand.
GTGCGGTAAGGATAGTCACAGACCGTTTCAAATACTTAGGGATTCATGTCACGTCCAACCCCGACGATTTCATGCCTAGAAACCTTCAGGAACCGCTGCAACAACTACGACGAGACGCCAAACCCTGGCAATCACTGCCCCTCACTCTACTGGGTAGAGCAGCACTTTTTAAAATGATGGCGCTCCCCAGATTTCTCTATGCCCTCCATAATACCCCCTTCTGTGTCCCCGCATCGTATTTTAAAGCAGTAGACTCAGAGGTGAATAATCTCCTATGGGATGGAAAACCCGCCAGAATAGTCGTGGCTAAGCTGGTCAAGAGCTGGTATGACAGCGGTATTGCACTCCCAAATGTCCAGACCTATTACTGGGCCTCTCAATTAGCCGTGATTAATCAATGGCTCCATTCTCCCCAAACTGACCCCGCGTACCGACTAGATAGACATGCCCTGGGAGTGGGAGGAATCAATCGAGCACTCTTTAATAACAAGCATTGGCATAGCCAATAGGTCTCGCCTTTGGGACCTTATAAGTATTTAGTTATGCAGCACAATATCCTTGGTGCAACAACATCAACTGTTGCATGGCTAAACACTTATAAGGTCCCAAAGGCGAGACCTATTGGCTATGCCAATGCTTGTTTTGTTGCTAGCTGTGCTCTCTGTGGTTCAGTTCACACCCAATCAAGAAAGCTATTCTTCTGTGTTAATCTAACAACACAGTCCTGGTGCTTACCATTGTAAACTGCTAAGGTTAAGAAATAAACTTTCCTACGGGGAGTCATCATGCAGTCGCTCCCTTCCCTGAAGCAGTTCTGTTGCTGAACGGGTAGGAGGAATGCGAGATGATATGAACACGGAAAACGTCACGCCGAATAATTTTAGCAGTAAGCCACAGTGCAGCATCAGAAAATGTATGCTACCTACCTGGAGAATCAAAGATCGGTTAAAACAGAATCCAAAAGTGGGCGGGGCTGTTTAGTTCAAATTCAACAAAGTTTTATGTATTTTTTCTTATATATAATTTTAGCAGGCGTGGCCTACTTGTTTGAGTTCAGAGAGGGAGGCTGCAGTGTAGAGCGAGGGAGAGGAGAAACAGCGTGGGGAAGAAACTGCAAGGGATGTGTGAGATTGTGGAAGAGAGAAGAAAGGTCGGAGAGACAGTCTGAGAGGGAGCTAGGAATCAGTCTGGGAACAGAGCCATGATAAAAACCCATGTGAGAGACTTTGGAAGTGAGAGAAAGGGGCGGTGAGACAATGGAAGAGGGAGAAGAGAAACCGTGTGAGAAAATAACTGCGTGGGATGTGTGAGACGGTGGAAGATTGAGGAAAGGGTGGCTAGACAATAATAGAGAGAAAAGAGAAACTATGTGGGAAAGGAACTGCGAAGTGTGTGTGAGACTTTTGGAAGATAGAGGAAAGGGGGAGACTATATGAAACAAAGAAGCGACACAGTGGGAAAAGAACTGCAAGGGATGTGTGAGACTGTGAAAGATGGAGGAAAGGTAGAGAGAGGGAGAAGAGAAACAGTGTGGGGAAGGAACTGTGAAGCGTGTGTGAGACTTTGGTACATGAAAGGTAGGAGAAAAAAGGAGGAAGAGAGAGAAAATGATGGGCGAGTGGACGAACAGAGAGTGGAAATAAAACTATGCCAATTAATGTGTGGAAGGGGGAGAAGGAGGAAATCAGGGCAAGGGCAAAGAGAAATAGGGCGAGGAAAGAGCTCTGCCAATGGTTTGTGAGAGTAGAAAACAGATGGGCGAATAAACAATGAGAGAAGAAGAGCGGAAGCTCCGTGGGAAAGAACTCTGACAATGATGTGTGAGACCAGAAGAGAAGTGCGGAGAGACACAACGAGAAGGAGAGGGAAAGAAAGTGTTTATAAGTGGAACTCTGAAAATGGCACGTGAGACCCTAGAAGGAAAAGAATGGTTGGAGAGACAAGTAGAGAAGGGGAAACGAAGGGCGGGAAAAGATCTCTGCGAGCCATGTGTGAGGCAGCGGAAGAGAGGGGATAGAAAGGCGAGAAAGCTGAGAATGGGAGGGGCATAACAGAGGGCGGGAAAAAAGAATTCTGTGAGCCGTGTGTGAGACCGTGGCAAAGAAGGAAAGGGAGGTGAACCATGTGCGAAACAATGGAAGAGAGAGGAAAGAAAATGGAAAAGTGAGAATAAAATGATTGGGGCATAATATAGGGCGGGAAAAACTCTGTGAGCCGTGTGTGAGACTGTGGAATAGAAGGAAAGGGAGGTGAGTCACGCGTGAGACATTGGAAGAGAGAAAATATGAAATAGTGGAAACGGAGTGGCAGTGATATAATAAGGGTGGGAAAAAAAGAGCACTGTGGGTGTGTGAGACCATGGAACAAAGAGAAAAGGGAGGCGAGCAATGTGTGAGACAGTGGAAGCGAAGGAAAGAAATGTGAGCCATGTGTGAGACAGTGGGAGAGAAGGGAAGGGAGATGAACCGTGTGTGAGTGGAAGAGAGAGAAAAGGGGAGAGTGAGAAGGGAACGGAGAGGGCGGGAAAAGAATTCTGCGAGCCGTGTGTGAGACCATGGAAGAGAAAGGAAACGTGGGGAAAGAAAACCAAGAATGAGATGGGAATGGAAGAGGAGAAACAGAGGGTGGGGACGAAACTCTGGCAATGGTGTGTGATACCAGAAGCGAGTAGGGTGAGACAATGAGCGAGGTGCAGGAGGAGACTTGAGAGAGGAAACTGGTTGCGAATAGGGCTATGCCAATGTACTTTCCAAAGGGCGCGTGAGACTGTGGAAGATGGACCTATGGAAATCGAGTGAGTGAATGAGTGAGAGTAGGAGGGTGGGGAAAAAACAACAGAGTTGAAGTGGCCCTTATGCGAGCCAAGGATGTGTGAGATGGGCGAGAAACGGTTGGAAGGAAATGGAGAGGTGTGTGTAAAAGGACTCTGAGTTGGAAAATAACTGTGTGGGCGTGTGAGTGAACTCTGCCAGGCACGCGAAGGAGGGGAAGAGAGGGGGAAGGGAGGAGAGCACAGAGCGCGAGAGAGCCTCTAGACAGGGCGAGACGGCGAACTGCTGTGTAAATGGGGGAAAATGTCCGAGATGGGTGATCTCAGAGACAGGGGTAAGAGGCCAGTAAAGAAAAGGGCATGGCCGCGGTCTGAGACAGGGAGAAGAGGCCAAGAAAGAAAGGGGCATAGCCGCGCTCTGAGACGGGGAGAAGAGGCCAAGAAAAACAAGCCCGGGAGTGGTGCGTGCGTGCGCGCGCAGTCTTCACTTTTCAAGCACTGCACTCGTGCTTGGGGCGCGCCCCTGCTCGCTCCCGCAAGGTGGATGCCGCCACAAGCACAAGTGTGTGCTTGAAAAGTAGCAGAGCGACGGCTAAAGGTCCTCCTATGCAACGCATGCGCGCTGCGTAGGCGAGACCTAAAAAGCGAAAATCGGACCTTCTGGGACCGACCGCACATACAGCCAACATATGGTACGCAGTATCACGACACTTGGCTGGACCGACAAATTAACACAACAAACCCCACTATGAGAAACAAGCAAGCTGGGCAAACTAGGCAAGAGTTAGGGGTTTAGACAGTGGGACGCAATAGGGATCTCTCGAGTGGGTGACCTCTGGAAAACAGGGAAAATCGTCTCCTTCGCCCAATTTCAAGACCAATACGAAATGGCACCCACTGAGCTGTTTCGATACTTGCAGGTTAAGCATGCACTAGTAGCGGCCATCCCACCAGATACGATCCTTCCAGAGGCTGCCCCATTAGAAGACAGACTCCTCGCGGAATACATAGACAGGAGGGCAATATCGCTCACGTAACGGAAAATCATCAATAATCCGTTAGATCCTACGCAACTGTTACGGGAAAAATGGCAGACTAATGTGGGCGAATTAGACGAAACCGACTGGCAGGAAGCGCTATAATCCCCGAGGATGGTGGCAGTGTCCTCTAAGCTGCGTCTTATACAACTTAAAGTGCTTCACAGGATATATTTTACCAGAGTGACACTATGCAAGATAGGGAAGACCAATGATCAATCCTGCCTGCGACAATGTGGTGACATAGGCACCTTTTACCACACACTATGGGAATGCCCTGCAATTAAACCGCACTGGGCGACAGTAATGAGCACAATCACGCAGGTTAGCGCAAATCCTGTACCGCCTGAGCCTAAACGATGTCTCCTAAACATCTGGGAACCAACAGACATGAATCACACAGCCCAAGCTTGGGCAACCCTAGGTATGACAATAGCAAAATGAAATATTGCCAGACATTGGGGGGCGGGTGCTTCCCCACTCCTTGGAGACTGGTGTAAAGACATGGACATTGGCATGGCGGCTGAAAAAGCCACGTATGTTCACAGAGGATGCCCCAAAAAATGGGAAAGAATGTGGGGTAAATGGAATACATTTAGGGGAGGTATCTGTACCCCACCAACTACAGATCCAGTTTCGGAAGATGATGATCAATAAGAAAAACTGTTTGTTTACTGATAATCCATATAATGTATGTCAGATGTGCTACATACCTATGTTCTCAATGTTATATGATGGAAACTACTGTCTCATGGATATGTCCTGCTGCAAATGTCACTATTGCAAGTCTTTTCTTTAATAAAACTGTTTTGGTAAAAAAAAGAGGGATATCGCAGTTTCACAACCAGGTCACTATCTAGCACAGAAAGTAAATTGTGTCAGCTCTTTCAGATTAGTGACTAGTTCTCTCCAATTCCCTCAGATCTAATAAAGAGAGGCAAGTTGAAGACAGTACTTTAGGAAGCACTTTTTAGTAGCATTTGTAGTGCTTTCGTGGGCTAAATCAACTGACAGCCATGCAACCAGTAACACCCCTGGGGGATGATGTAAATGATACTAATTTACAGTAGGAGGCACACGTCCTCGCCTTGTCTGTGACACTAGCTTCAACTCTGTTGCTGCTGCTTCACTGCTGGGTGTAGGGGATGACCTTCAAGGAGGGAGATAGGCGGATGAGGACCTGAGACGGACATTGGGAAAGGCCACACGGCGACCTCTGAGTGACAGGCATGGTGCGACTCAAGCGTTCACATTTAGAGGGTGTCACCTCACATCAAAAAAGACACACGAAGGACCCAGTCAAGCCCAAAAAGTAGACACCTGCCATTCGGGGTTTTCCCACAAATGGGGAAAATGTTGCCCATTTGTGCGGGATCCCACGTCACAATTACTGCTGTGTTTCGTGTCACACAAACATACAGCTTCACAGACCGTTAATTCATCTGCCCACTGCCTCAGTCACTTCATTGTTGAAACCAAAAAGCATTTTAAATACATTTGCTTTCTGTGCTTTAAGGAATATGTGTTTTGCATGGCCCTGAGTTTTAAGGGCTAAGGATGGATGCTTTTTTTTTTGAGTTATGGAGGTAGCTTTCTGTTTTAAAACAATGTGTCAAATAGGGGCAAGCTAGCAAATCTCATAAAATGTGGACCAAAGATATGTGACTTGCACCAACTAAAAATTACAGCCATTTTCACATTCCCACCTTCAGTTTAAAAACTCAGTGGCGTATCCTGTATCTCTCCATGAAGGAATGGACCAATGTCTGGAAACTCAGAATCATCGATGTCTCTATCTCCACTTGAAAACATTTTATTAATGCTGCTTTTCTGTCCCGATTCCACTCCTAAATATTCCTCCACTACATATCCACCCACAGGAAACCTTGAAACACCTTTCACTCGAAGATCTTGTTGCCCTTAAGTTCCTCAAAGCAACTTCATATGTCAGTGACATGTTGCCCTCCTCTCTCGTAAAAGCCTTACGATCAGCTGCAATTAAGTCATTCCTAAACATCAACACCTCACTCCTAACTTTCTCATCGTCCCTGAAAACTGATCAGAGCCTCCCATTATTCTAAATACCCATCCTTGACCCTTATAATCTTGCCTGTTACCATCACCCAACTCCCTTTCCTCTGCACACTCCGGGAAAAAGCAGTGGCATTGCAACTCCAAGACCAATCTACTCCATGCCATCAATGGAACTTCCACTTCTACTGTCCCACAGATACTGCAGCTATCAGTCACTGGTGGAGCTCTTGGGATCACTGATGAGAGCAAACCTTGGTTTCTTATTAGCCTTCACCAATATATCTAGATAGACCTCTACCAGTCTCATTCACAGTTCCCCAAGGTCCCATTCTTGTCTTGGTGTTCTTCAATCTTTACATAGTGCCCGGGGGCTTCTACTCTACAAACAGACCTCACCATTGCCCTAAGAACATAGGCTGAAACCTAGGGTTTCAGCCTACGTCCTTGGCATTAACCACCTAAAACACTACTCATTATCGACATCTAGATGTCTTCTATTTATCACATACTCATTTGTGACATGAAGTACTAATCCCAGAATGAAGACCAGTTTACCAGCACATACCTATAGGAATTCTCCTCTACCCATTCCACCAACTCACCACTCCAGTACTTCTTCATTCAACACTGCCTCTTATTTACAGAGCATGTCAAGAAGAGATTCCAGACTACTTGGAAGTATCTGAGACTTATACACCAGACCAAGCTCTTCCTCGTGCACACCCCATAATGTCCACAAGACTAGCTTTCGTTCTTTCACGTATCGACAGGGGCAACACCCTACTTAGTGGCCTCCCAGAGTCTGCCCTCACCACCACCTGATGGGTATACTCTATGCCTAATCACCCGCCAATGCAAATGTGACCATGGCCTTTCTTGGTGAGGTCCAAGCTTTAGAATTAACCTCCACTATAAATGCATATGAATAATATAAACAATATATATGCCACTTTTTATGTAACTTCTAGTTTTTTGTTGCAAGGCATCACATATGTTTTTTTGAGTTATTCAGTCTTTTCTTTTAAACTGACCTTGAAATTCATGGATTGTCCTTACCATAAAAATATAATTTTATTTTCTTAAATAGCTAAGAAAATAAACTATGACCTTTAGAAATGCATGATTAAAAGGTTGAAGTGTTTACACTCACTCAGGATTTAAGGGGGCAGCAGAAGCACACTGTGTGAAACATATGTTGCACACAACTATTTTACGTAATAAATCACTATTACTTGAAAATTAATATGAGAAACACAAGTTGTCTGAGTAGCACCGAAGAAGCAGTATTTCTCACTGTCCAAATAATGAACTTCTGGCTGTATTAACCACCCTTTCCATGATGTAACCCCATGGCTCTGGTATTGCATCTTGCACAATGGCAAGATTCCTCCTTTATCAACAGAAGCACAACATGAAACTCCCAAATTTACGCAAAGCACGCCGCCGTAATTGAAATTTAACCTGGGTCTGGCCTAACCATGCTTTTCTATGATACCTCTGACAGTGCAACCTCTATCTGCTGATCAGCAAAGCTACAGTATAAAAGAGAAAGCACAGTGTTTCCTGACAAGAGAGGTTGATGATATTTTGGAAGCATTTGTGGGAGATGTAGAAAAGATCTGTGACATTGCTTTCAAAAGCCACACCAAGCAATATTTGCTTTCCTTAGTTTGCACATCGACCGGAACGCCAGCTTTCTTGTTAATTGATATACCACGGCTATCTGGTTAAACATGGCTGTCCCTGGTTTAACCATGTTTTCCATTCCATGCACATGGCTGGACATGTAAAAGTCTGTAAATGGTAAAAATGTTTGTTTTCATATTCAAAAGGTTTGTATTTGTACCTCTGGAATGCTCTGATGTATTAATCTGGTGCCATTAGTATCTCTGTGAATGGTTGAGTAGTTTGCTGTTCTTAGTAGAAAGTTTGTGGGCCACTTGCTCAAGCCCAACATAGGTTTAATACTGTAGTAAACAAGGATTTACAACTACTAAAAACTTCTCACAACACCTCTCTTTCCAGTTTTAGGTGACTTGGAGAGAACTCTTGTGCAAGAACAAACTGAGAGCGTTAGCGCCAGGGGAACACCATCCTACACATCCAGAGGACAATACCGGAGTGGATACGCAAGTGAAAGGGCATACAGCAGCTTTTTTGGAGACCAGAAGTATTGCAGCCGAAGCTCAGAAACCCTATTTCCTGAAAGCTCTGTGAAGATCAACCCCAACGACTCCTATAAAACACATTCCACTTTCAGGCCTCAAAGGTTTTATGAGATGTACTCAAACAGGCACCGCACAGCCACGAAGCAAGGCTATTTTCAAGGACAAACATCAAATGAAATCCCTCCTGTGTCTCCAGGGTCCGGGCGCAGATCACAAAGTCCCTTAACTGGTTTGGGGAAATTTTCAGTAAGTAGTTTAAACCTCCCTTTCTTTAGACAAAGTAGCTTTGGGTCTCTGCATAGAGGAACTCCGAAGGAGTCAAAAAGGGCACCTTTATCTGACATTGTATGGAGTGCACCATCATCACCGTGCAGGCCTGTAGAGAATTCTGGCATTGTTTCCAGGTCCCAGTCTTTAATGGACCTCACCAATATCGACCACGACCAAACCCCAAAACCACTGCAGCAGAACAGAATGTATGAATTTTACCGCTCACAACAAAACCTTCCTGAAAAGACTTTTGGAAAAGAAAATACATTTGACAATGTTTTCCAAGGGGAAGAGGCAAGTCAGGTATTTAACAATGAATCAGAGAGCGCACATTGCCGTTATGTGGTAAGTGGCACATCCCAACCCAATGATGCCGACATCCCTTGCCAAAATATTGTGCCAATGCAAACTGAGGACACTTGGGATGAAAGGAACAAGGAAAACTGCCCTGAAGCAGATGAATATGACAGTGATGCCACCATTCATTCCTCTGATACAGTGAGTGAATCCGGCTTGGATGTCATTGAGACTGATATAGATGAGCGGCAGTCAGCATTGCTCGCCATTCCTGTGTGCGAGGAACACCATTCGACACCCAACTATTTATCTCCTGCTGCTCAACTCACTTCTCAAGATGAATGTTTATCTACTGCATCTGGCAAGATCCCTTCACAGCATCACTGTTCATCCTCTGCTACTGTTGAACATCATCATCATTTACAGCATGGGCCGTCATGGCCTACTGAGTCCCCTTTGCATCACACATATTCCTCTCCCACTGCTGCTAAGTTTCCTTTGCAACACATATGTTTAACAGCTGCCACTCCTGAACTCCCTCAACAACAGTCCTATTTATCTTCAGTAGCCTCCAAATTCCCTACTCAGCATGAACATTCAGTCTCCACATTACCTGCCCTTACTGATCATGAATATCCACCCTCAGCAGAATTCAAGCTCACTCCTCAGCAAGGATATTCATCATTGGTGGCACCTGAAGTCCCCCACCTGCATGGATATTCATCATTGGTGGCACCTGAAGTCCCCCACCTGCATGGATATTCATCATTGGTGGCACCTGAAGTCCCCCACCTGCATGGATATTCATCATTGGTGGCACCTGAAGTCTCCCACCTGCATGGATATTCATCATTAGAAATGCCTGCGTCTCAAACACAGAATGACTACTCATTCCTTCTTTCTTGTGACCTGGATTCAGACCAATCATCTGTTGCCATAGACCCTCTTTCACAACATGGATACTCATATTCTGGTTCAGTTGATTCATCCCATTGGAACTATGGGTATTCCTCTCTTCCTGCCAAACTCCCTTCAGATTATGATCATTCACTTACTGCTGAAGGACCTTCACAGTATGAACATTCAGGTCCCACTGAATTCCCTTCACAAGATGGGTATCCACCTCATACAACTCCTATATTGCATTTACAGCATGGAAGGCCACCTACTGCTACTGAGCTCCCTTCACAGCATGGCTTCTCCCCTCCTGTGTCTCCCACAGAAGCAATGGATGTCAAGGGTGATATAAAAGAACCCACTTCACAAAATACTGTGGCTTCTCTCTTGCTGGAGGATCTTTCAGGAGATCATTCTGCTGCCACTAAAATTCCTCATTCTTTCTCTGAAGCTGTACGTTTAATTGTATTAAAAAAGATCCAATCTGGTGCCCCTCACACTGCTAACTACAGATCTCCAGCAGGATCTATTGCACAGTATAGTGCAGTAGATGATTTGGACTGCCAGCCAGAGCTTCACACTACTAAGCTGGTCCATAAAAAACAGATGAAAGCTTACAATTCAGACCAAGAACACATCATGCCAACTGTAACCAGTTCACACCAAGAAGATGACATACAATCAGTGCTCAATCATGACGACAAAACACATGTTGCAGACAACAGTGGTTTAAGATCTACAAGTCATCATAATTTCACCAGTCACTTGACACCCAATATACTTCCCGGTGGGCTATCTGATCAAATCTGTGACAGCCAGAGTCCACCTTCCTGTAATTCTACAAATAACGTGATTGTACCTAGGGCTTTCAAGGCATTTGATTCCCTTGCTTCAAGAAACCAACCCAAATCCATTGCACTGCATAGGCATTCTCCTGTGCACACTCCTATTGATGCCTTCAAAGACGAGTCACAGCTTTCTGGGTCGCAAGAGATCACTGACTTATTCCCAGTCACAAAACCAGCAGGTAGGGTATATCATGCAATGGATAATAGCAGCAACAATCTGAGTCAGTCACAGACAATCAAGCATGACCTTCTTTCTAGTAAGATGACTCACTCCCAGAGCTCACTTGACAGATCTGATGCAACCTTGCACGGCAGCTTGCCAGATATTTCTAGCATGTATGCAGGGTTGGATCTTGCCCACTCTGAACTACCTACAAATGAAGACTGGCTAACATTAAGGAGCAGTAGAACTGTCTCCCGGTCATCAGCTAGAAGAATCAGGCGATATAGCTCCTTTTTTTTGCAGGCATCATCTCTTCCAAATTTAGATCTAATGGAAAGTGTTCTGCAGACGTCTTCAGAAAGACTAGACGTCAAAGATGACAATATAAAAACATCAGTTGCAGATACTCGCATTATTCCCAATCCTCCAATTCAGCAGCAGAGTACACTAAGGCAATGCAGATTAATTGGTGATCGAACACTAAATAAAGTACATTCACAGACACAGACAGTGCCTGAAGTCACAAGCAGCATACACCAGGAAACGTTTGAAAGACCTCAAACTCTGCCAACCACCAGTTTAGAACTTTCTTCTGATTCTGTGACAAACGGAGAAACAATATTTCCAAAACTAGAAACACCAACCACTTCTTTATCAAATTGCAAAAGTCCTGATTCGCTAGTTGTGAATGGAACAGCAAATCCATCTAGAAATGGTTCAGCAAAGGATCCCCCTTTTAAATCAAATCTAGAGCAACTAAAAGCCCGGAATTATGTCATAGGTGCAAGTGGGACATCAAATGCAAATTCTCTGAACAGTTACACTACACCCATTTCCACAACTGTGCATTGCACCTCATTCTCTGAAGGCAGAGCAGGGAAATCGCTGCCAGAGTCAGCATTTTTCTCCTTGGCTAAGCCTAGTGCTACCGCATATCTCTCTGACCTTACACCCACCCCAGTACATCAAGACACTAGGGCTTTGAAGGCAAGCATATTTGCTCTATCCAATTTGGAATCTGGAGTTTTTAATGGTGTACATGAACCAAATCTGACCACGCACCAACCTGCGGCTTCATCTAGGTCAGTAGATGCTGTTAGATTTGCAGAAACTCATGAAAATGAGCAGAAAACTGAAAAGACCCCTTGTTCCAATTGGAAACAGACAAAAAGACAAATGCAAGAGGTTTCTCTAGATATGCTGCTTAATAATGAGTTCAAATCTGCTGAGAACAAAAGTTTTCAGTCAACTTTTCCCAGTTATTCTTCTTGGATATTGTCTGAACCTTCGACTTACACTTCCAATAATTCAATTAAAGTACCTCTAATAAACAATGGTACCTCTAATATGGAAAAATCCTCTCTTGATAGTTTTACATCACAGATCGAGCATTTACTAAGCAAGCCTGCACGTGACAATAGTGTTCAGTCAGAAAATACAAATGTGTCTGTCTCTTTCACTAGTAACAAACCTCTTCTTCCTGGCAGAAGAATTTTAGGAGACCATTTGCAGGCAAACACAGCAAGTGGTAGAATTTCTCTCTCTTCAGATCACAAAAGCAAGCCTGTTGTGTTGGTGCAAGAGCAACCAGCCCCAACACCAAAGCCATTTGTTTTTGATGAAGATAAAGAAAATATTGCAGACACAATTGACTTAACTGTGCCTTGTGATGTAAATACACATGCGGTGCCTGGCAGAACACCTAAAAAAGATCAGTTTGATGCTCCTGGTTGTATTACGAATGCCTCCTCTAAACGACAACCCCCTCCAGAATTGCCATTTCACCTTGGAAAAGTGAGTTTCTTTCCATCTTCAGATGAAGGAGAACAGCAAAATTCTTTGCAGGAATATAAAACAAAGCGTACACTTTCAGTCACCTCTGCTCAAGATAAAATTGAGTATCATGAATTAGTTTCAGTCTATTATACCTGGCCACGTAAACACTCAAGACCATTGTCCAGTGCATTGTCTGATGCACCGGTGTCTACAGATAAAAACCTTCCAGCTCCAAACAGCATCCTCAACAGAAAGCAGGAATTCCATATTGATTTGGCAAATTCTACTCTTCCACTTCCCAGGTTTTTAGGTAGACGGCAGTCCACGGACAGCTTATTGTCCAATGTAAGTCGCGAACACAACATGAGCAGCATTCATGCTACTGCAATACATACCCCAGCTAGATCACCTTCATGGGATGAGAGTGAGCACAGTATGCTGTCACCAAAAGGTATCTATTCCATCAAAAATGTTCCACCAAACTTTTCCTCAAACATAATAGACTCTCTGTCTCCTGATCTAGTGGCCTCTGATATTTCTGCCCATGACCAATATTTAAATTCACAGGTTGCCTCTCGGACTGCAGATATCGTAGACGAAAAGAACTGCCTATATTCTATGCACAAAAGTCCTGAAAAGAGACAGATCTCTTATCCCAGCCAACCTTTGAACTCTTTCTCATCACAACAATCTGAAAAAGGCAATGCTTTTCAGGAACATTTCCCAGGCACAGTCAGTCCATGCCATCAGCTACGAAATGCAAACCTGGAGAACAGACAGGCAATTCCAAAAGGGAAGGAAGATTACAATCAGAATATTTTGCAAGGGAATTCAACCTGTGGTGTTGATAACAAGAGCCAGAATGGAAAACATTCTAGCAAAACTACACATGGTTTGGGATATTCACAGATTAACACCAATGCACAGGTGTTTACATGTAGGTCCGAATTCCAAGACACATGCCCTGTAGATAATGAAGGAGCTCTCAAAAACAGGATAGATGTTGGTGTTGAATTGAGAAAAACTCAGAATGTAATGCATCCTATTTCTGAAAATTTACTTTCTGAAGACCTGTCACTTGCAGATTTAAACATCAACTCAATAAAGCCACTTAATTGTCGGCATGCTACAATAGACCGGGCCACTCCGTTAGATTCTCATGAACTGCAAAAAACAAAACGGGTACAAATCCAGCCTGGCAGAAAGTTTAGTGGTTTTCATGAATGTATCAATAATCTTGGCAATAACCACAGTCTTTTCAGTGAAGATCAATTTCATGACACCCCTCATGAGCAACCAGCATCCCCACCTGCAACAAATGCAAATAGATTTACCTTTGATTACACTAAAGACAGCAGTTTTGACGGTGCAAAATCCACAAATGAAAGTTACAGTACAATCAACTGGGAAAAGATGTATAAAGTGAGAACTCGAAAACATTCTTATCCAGAGTCCTTCCACGCTGCCGCTCCAACCAGTGTTACCTTACGACGAGGAAAAAGTGACAGCTATGTCCAACTTAACAAACAGAAGTCTGTACCATTTTCCAGGAGTCCTCTCCATTCCCTCGAAGAGTTTGGAACAGACAATCCATTATCAAGCTATTCTTATGATAATGATTGGACATCATTGAAGAAAGCAAACAAAAACAATATGCAACTAGACCCCAGTCGTGTACCTCTGTCACCCGTTGGAAACCTCACAGAGGCAATGCTTAAAAACACTCATGGCCAGAAAGGCAGTTCCTACAGGACTAAGCGTAGCGGAAGTGACCCTACAGTAAATTACACAAAATCGTCATTTTTGTCAAAAAGCTTCCCAGATGAAACGGCTAGAACTATGAATACATACAGGCTTAGTTCCACTCTTGAAAGTCCTGAAGAATTCGATGACCCCGGCCTTCCTGCTTCTGATTGGCCAAGTAATCACAGTAGGAGTGTTCACGATCCTGTGAGTCCAATGCTGCCTTTTGAAACTGATAACTACAGCTCACTCAAGAGTACCAAGTTTGAGAAAAGTGCGTTGACTGAACAAAACATTTTTGAGTGGGAGATGAAACCATGGGAGGAAGACCAGCACGTTCATAGATCAAAAAGTTTAAAAAATTTAAATTTGCAGGGCAGACATTCTGGATTCACAGACATCAGGAGCAGGCCCAATGGCCGATTTTCTACCACTACAAATGTTGAACAGGCCTACGGAAGGCATCCGTCTTCATCTTCTTTGTCCCAGGCGTTTAAGTACAATAGAAAGTTTAGATCTCATTCAGAACTTATGTCCACTGATGAGAATGACAATTGGCACTCCGCTTCACACAATACCCCAGGTTACCGTTCCACAAGAAGTTACTCTATCTCACCGACTGTCGGATTTGGGATATTTGGGAAAGAACAGCAGTTGGCTTTCTTGGATAACATAAAGCGGTCACTCACTGAGGGGCGCTTATGGAGACCGTGTTATCTCAAAAACCCAGGATTCCTGAGGAGGGAGGCAGACAATCCTTTAGAGACTACTCTCTTCCCAAACTCAAGTTTTGATGGAAGAACAATTAAAGTGCCAGGGCTGCCCCCAAGAGAAACTCTCAATATCTATCGAGATGACCCTGTTGTTTGTTCTGAGTCTGACACTGATACCACAACAGATGATGAATATTACCTCGATGATATTGATAAAGAGTCAGAACTATGACCACAACATTTTGATATTGTTGGCTACACAGATCTCTGAAAGTTCACCTTGGAAATTTTCAGGCTTGAAAATGACATGCTTGGTCAAAATCTCATGTCAGTGGGAGGTTCGGCAGTGCTATAGACAGCTTCGTATCCATGGATAGCCTCTTTCCATTCATTACTCAGCATGTACAATACCTGTCAAAGATGGACATTGGCCTTTCACCTATACTTATTGCATTATAGTCTGTTGCTCTCCTTTAGAAATAATACTGCGCAAGCATTACAAAAAACTCAGTCTCTTTTAGATGTTATCAGGTGTTTTTCCAAATCACAGTACTTTATACATCTACAAAGTACAAAAACATTAGGAATTGTTTGGCAATGTTGTTTAGCCACTACTATATTAACTTGAATGTTGTATAGCCACACCAAGTGAAGAATGAATTTAAACTTAAAGGAACAGCCTTGTAGTGAGATATGAGAGATGTGTACAGGTAGCATGTGTAGAGGGATCAGGAGAGGCATGTAACGATGGGTGAACAGTGGTGGCTAAGAATCAAATGAAAGAAGAGAGTTTTGAGAAGGGACACACTAGACTTGAAAGCTTTTCTGATGGAAGAGATTTATGAAGTGAGAAAAAACTTGGCATAGGTTCTGGAGAAAAGCGTGTAGGAGTAGACTATACAAAGTCTGGAAGAAAGTCGAGCAGTTAAAAAACAAAATGGAGCGTCAACACAGGAAGTAGCTGTACAGTAGAGTGTTTCGAAGGCAAGTGTGAGATATTTTGGCTGGGTGTTGCAAGTATGAAATTTGAAGATTTATGAATTGTTGAAGCAAGACATTAGGAAAGGCTTTGGGCAGTTGAATGTTAGCTAGACCGGAGAACTGATGCCAGAAGACTGGTGGCCAAAGTACAGAGGTAGGCAAGGAGGAAAAAGACACATTCATGGATGTTCATAAATAGTTTATCAGCACAAGAACATGGAATGCGCCTGTGTTAACAAAGACACATGTTTTGAGCCGGAGATATTTGGCCTTGCAAGCCAAAGGAGAATTAAGGTGATGATGAGTGTAGGAGAGAGGGGGGTAGAGACTAAAGAATTGTGAGATGATAGCATTATAAGACATGGAAATTCATTCTAAGTTGGACACATTCATTTTAGATGTTATCCAGGAACAGTCTGTAGGGCAAAAGCTATCTGTGATTCAGAGCTGGATTGAGGAAGCAAGGGTGGAATATAAATCCAGAGTTGGTCTAAAAGTGAAACAATAGATTAGGTCTCCAAACAGGGACGTACAATGAGGTTGAAAGGTTACTAAGCATTTAGGATTATGGCACTGCAGTATGTATACAAATGTATCTGAGACAAGTGTGTCATTACAATGTACAAATACGGATCTGCTGCAAAGGAAACATGTAAACGGGGACACTGCCACTGTGCTGTAGCTTAAAAATGAAATGTTTGGAGGTATTGATAGCAAACGGTATTTGAAACTATAGAGAGTTACAATATGATCAGAATAACGTTCATAACAAGATGGAGGTTTTAAAAATATTAAGCAGTATGTGGGCGGGCAATGATTGTAGCGGACAGAAAAGGGGAACCTATACTTTTGAATTTTCTTGTGTCCTCTATTGACTGTGTGCGCATGTAGGAAGAACGGACAACACATATTGACATGGTTCCATTGTATTTGCAGTTTCACATCCAAAATTCCATTGATTTGAAATCTTCATAAAACACATACTACATCCCCAGTTACTACATTTGAAATCATTCTTAGCGGATTAGCTGCCATAATGGTACATTTGAAATAATTCTTCACAATGGAAAACATGACTAGCTGGGTGGAAAATAATCTAAGTTAAAAACCCTTCATAGATTCATATTAACTCTTCAAAAAAGAGTTGATGCCTGGGTTGTAACAGAATCAAGTAAAACATAATTATATTCATGAATGTCTTTGTCTCAGGTAAACTGTGGTAAGTATATTGTGATGGTAAGGATACCTGTATAAGCTAACCACAGCACATTCGCCTTGACTGTTCTGCGACTCATCACTTTACCTTGTGCAAAGTTTTCGTAAGTGGAAAAACATGGTTTTCTAGCTACATAGGATTGATTTCACTTGTCTTAATGGCACCAGGGTGCTGTGTATGAAATTACAATATATGCTGTTTTTGTTTGAGCACTTTTAAAAAACCAACATTAAATGAGATGGGGTGTGCTAACCGTAGGAATAATGTGTTTCCTCACTCTACTTAGTTGGACTCTATTTACGTACCCTGAAACTCTTCTATGTGCACTTCAGACACATGTAAAGTAAATGAGTACTACCTGACCTACTCTCAATAGTTGGTACATGTACGCAGCACATATGGCGTGCAAATATCTGCTGGGAGGCACCTACACAGATGCACTTTTTTTTTGTCAACACATGAGAATTACATGTGCACCACAAAACACTAAAACGTAAAGATTTAACAGCGGTGTAAAATTATATGACTGAATACACTAGGAATGTCTTTACAAGACAATACAATAGTGCCAGGACACTGAAACTGACTACTCTCATTTGTACTTCTTTAAATTTTATCAACAAGACTGTACAGTTTAAAAAGCTAAAGTGTTTCATTATGAAAGTTTAATATAAAGGTTATTTTCTGTATATATTTTTTCACTTTTTAATGTAATATATAAGATTATTTTGTAAATACTGTGTAGGTAACTTGGATACTTTTATATCATGTATATATTGAATACAGATCCAGGCAAGGTTGTACTGGTTGTCCGTTTGCTTAAAATGTAAAATATGTACTTGTTTCTCATGTTTATAATTTATATATGCCTCTGAACCAAAAAACACATTGTTTCGCATTTTCAGAGTTGTCTGCCTTTTTTAATCTCCATGCACAAAATTACAATAGTTGGATTCAATGAGAAGAACGTGCATTTTACACTCACGCATATGCATTTACCACGGTCTTTATTAAATATTGCATTTTATTCTGCGCCTGTACAGATTGCTTGCATTTTACAAGGATGGAGCCCAGGATCAGGCATAGAACAGCGGACGAGTTTCATGACATTGTGAAGATGGCAACTACGCTAGTTGAGCATGCATCACTGTATAAAAGGAAGAGCTGAAACCTCAATTTTAAAGTGGAATACAAGTACTGATGTGCTGAAGCACATCTTGTTATTAACATCGTTTAAAATTAACTAGGAGCAAGCACACTTACACTAACATCGTTTGTAATCACCTGTAAATTGGAACTATTAAACCTCTATCTGTTAAATAGTACTTACGCATAAAAAGTGGCATCACAGACCACTGGTATGTAATAAATGTATCAGCACATAGATTGAAATGTAGGGGATAAATGTGGATAATAGTCAGGGGGCGGCTCCTCCGTTAAGGCGGAGGATAGAAAAATAAAATGGTAATAAAGTTGCTTTATTACCATTTTATTTTTCAAAACCCCGTCCCGAGCCGAGCGTCAGAGCGGGGGGAGGGTCTGATTTCTGCTGGTACCAGTCAGGCAGCCGCACGAAGCTGTGATGGGCAAGGTACTTTAAGTTTAAAGTGTGCCTGTCTTTTTGGCCAGCCGTCTTGTGACGGCCAGCCAGACATGCATATTTTAAACCTCTCTAACCCAGCTGGGTTAGAGACCACATAGGGCTCCAGTGTCCTTGGGAGTGCCGAAGGAGGCCGCTTCTTCCAATTCTGGCGCTTCTTTCATGCTGCATGAGAGCAGCTCCAGGATTGGTTACAGCACTTTCCTGGGTCCCGGAACCTGCCTGCCGAAGACCTGAGCGAGGAGGGGGACGTCACACCAGAAAGGTAAGTGGAATTATTTTTTGTTTGCTTCCTTTTTTACTTTTATTTTTGTCCCCCCCCCGCCCCACCACCCTCCTTACATGCCATCCGCTACTGATAATAGTACTTAACTGCCATGATTCCTTGCCAGAGCAACAACAGAAGCAGTTCGTCACAAGTCACAGATGGTTCACTGATCACTGCAGTTCAGGGGACCTCTAGAAATTTTCAAAGAAATTAGTTACGTTTGAAACAAAGAGGGTGCACGAGAGACCTGGTCATTAGATAGAGGCTCGTACCATAACATAAAGTGTATTTGTAAAGTGTGCATTTACCCAGAAGGGTATCTTGGCGCTGAATAACAAATGTTTATTGTTACCCAACTCAATGGTGCTCATTTTATCAACATCATTTGGATGAAAGGCTGAGTGGACCCACCAGGATTTGAACCTGTGATCATGAGGTCAAACACAGGCCCCTACAGTGGATGCATTAGTCCACTATGCCACCTGGCCTGGTAGACTAGAGGAACGTAGAATGTGAACAGTAATGGACAATTAAATCTAGAGACTAACGTACGTAGTGAGACACTAAACGATGAGAATAACTTTTAGCCTTGCAGAGTTACACAATGACTACTGGCATACGCTTTTACTTGTAGAAAATGCTTTTCAGGTCGTGCAGTCATTATCTGACCATTTTCAAGAAGCCATGGAAGGTGCCAGAGTCTTGCAAATTACTGTTACAAGTAAATAGTTTTACACGAAAGCAGGTATTGTGGTTACTGCCTGAATAGATCAGAATGCCTTGCTGAAGTAGGAATGCATTGGGACACAGGGGTGCCAAGCTGATAGATCATTGAGCGATAGTAGACCGAGTACTGGGCAGTGGAGGTGAAGCCTCCTCAATAAGTCAGGCTAACAAGCCATGGCGGAGCCAAACCAGGGCGCAGCTCAGTTCTGGGACACAGTAAAACATGCTGTGGGTATGATCGGCCGCCAATATGCACACCGCACCTTATAGGAGCCTGTTGTTGTGCCATGGGCCCCATTTCTCACACACAAGCACTCTGAAAGATTTGTACTGAAAAATAATTCCTGCATGTACTCTAGAATCCCTTTACTGTGTACACCCATGATTGTAAGCCAATCAGAAAGCAGATGAAGTGCTGTCTGTTTTATGTTTGGGTGCCACACAGTTCAATATAAACAGTTATTTCCATAATTTTTCCTTATAGATTCACTAAAGAAGCCTAGGTCTCTCTTACCTCCCCAACTGCATCTGAATACTTAACACAAACTAAGGTGGCTTCTGATGAGCAAATAAATCTGTGTTGTCCCAATATCTTAGAAGTTTCAGGCAAATTCCATTTATCTAGGCACAAAAAACACCTTCTTGAGGTCCACATTTTAGTGTGTCCAAAGCTATGGTAGCATGAACCACATTTGCCCCCTTTGGCAAAATATGATTAGCCAAAAAGCAAGAGTGGGTATATTGTCACACACAGCATTAGGCCACTTGGAAACTATGATTAAGGTATATCAAAAGGACATGATGAATGCCTGCAATCTGGACTATTGGTTGAGGCACCCTGGAGGTGTAGCAAGACTATGATAGTAATTGGTTGAATACTAAAGATAATATATTGATGAGTTATACGTAAAGTGTTCAGCAGCCTGCAACAAAAGGCATTTATGTATGTATGAATTTATTTATTCATTTGGGAGTTTTATGAAGCACTATCCGCCTTTCATGTATTTTTTCCCACTGCTTAACAGAAGGAAATGCAGCTTGGGAGGGGAGGTTGGAGCTCAGTTGGGTGGCATAAGAGAACCATGTCTCATTTTTAGTGATTGCTACCCATGTTGCTAGCTGGATTTATTTAAGGGCAGTTTGAATAGTTCACTTTTCAGAAGATTCCTGAATTACCTGTGTTTGGGTTCAGATCTCAGATGCGAGCTGAACTTGTTCAGAGTCTAGGTTCTTGCAACCCCAAAAACGCACACCTGAGGCCATCATCCTATCCCCCAATGATCGTGTCCTTTGCATTGCGTAGAATAACTCTAATAAGTATCAGACTCTGGATACACCCATCTAACTCCAGCTTTCCCACCCCGTGACCCCCTACCCTCACACCCACCCAAGAACCCCCTGCCGGACCTGTCTTAGAAACTCCACCCCACTGCCCCTTCCCCCAAATCGAGGCAATAGTACCCAAGGTCCCATATGATGGGAAGCTCCCAATCCACCCTGATCACCCCCCCCTCCTCTTCCTGCCATTGATTTCCATGCTGCCACAATTCTCATATTACAGAGCAATAGACGCTTGAACCCCAGTACCAAATCTAAAGTGACTGTAAATATTCCTTGGCTTGTAACTCCGGAGAGAAAAAACGAATTTGCTCTTTATATATAATCTTCAACTTTGCGGGATTAAGAAGAAAGACCTGTGCACCTTTGCCCTGAAATAGTGGAAATAACTGCCAAAGCTGCCAGTGTTTTTCTACTCTGCTCTGCACATGGGCCGGTAACTCAACAGCTACGCCAGCTTGAATACCTCATGCTGCGGGAGATTAACCAAAGAATGCACGCAACTACGCTCATTCAGTATCATAAAGCCAGTAGGATCCCCAGAGGCTTGCGTCTTGCCATCAAACCCATGATGTTCAAGATGAATAAAAGATTCATAGATAAATTGTATTCTATACTAAATAAGTGCTCTCTCGATCTGATACTTCTCATTATTGAGGAGTTGTCAACAGTACTCGTGGGACTAGAGACAGAAATTCGGGAACTCCAGGAATCCATCACTCAATGAATGGAAGCGGATATTTGGGACACAACTCTAAAAGAGATCAACACTAAATTAGATGCATATGCGAAAGAGATCCATGAGCGTAAAGTACGCAAGTTCAGGAGGGATACCATCGATTATAAACTTGATGAGGTATACTCTTGGGCGGAAGTATATGCGCAATTTCGCTAAAACCGGCACTACATCTTCGGAAGAGAGTTTGGCATCCAGCAGCGACACCCGCTTAACTCGGGCACCCGTACCTTCCACCTCCAACACTCCGATCAGTGACGTGACATCAGAAGCTACCACTGCTTCCAAGGTGTCTTTTTTAGACATAGGCGCGGCCGCAAACAATCCACCTACAGGACCCACGACGGCATCGGTCGACGGATCGCAGAGGGCACCGATTCAGTCAAACCCGCCGCGACAGGCAGGAGACAAAAGAAACAAACGTTATCAACATTTCCTCCATTGCACTCACCAAGAATCAAATTGCAGTATTGGACAAGGGAGTTTCGTTCGTACCCACCTACAGAACTAAGTCATTTGAGACCGAGATCGCTCTTTATACATTTATGAGGAAATTACGGTTTCGCTATTGTTTTGCCAATCTTGAGAACAATCGTTCAGACTTGGAAGTCTCGCAGTATCGCGAGTTTAAACCAAAGAGTACTTTTGTTGCGCCCATATCCCACAAGGTTCTTGACACATTCGAAACTCTTGTCAGATCGGATTTATTGAAACTGCCTGCATCTTCAGATAAGCAGCAGAATTTATTCAAGCAAGACAAACAGGCTTTAAAGACGCTCAGGAAGAATACAGCATTCGTTTTCTTTCCAGCAGACAAAGGAGGAGCACTGGTTTTCATGGATCGTATTTTTTATGAGAACAAGGTGGAAACCATGTTGCTTGATGAATCTACCTACTTTCCATTATCTCAAGACCCCACGGTGGAGTTTCAAACTACTCTTATGAACACCTTGACACATGCTCATGAGATGGGATGGATTTCGTACAAGACACTGCAATTTTCGTATACTCGACATCCACGACGTCCCTCAATGTACATGCTCCCTAAAATTCATAAGAGTTTGAGTGATCCACCCCTAAGACCTATTGTCTCAGGGTGTGGGTCACTTCATGGACCTCTTGGTCACTACTTGGACTCTTTCCTTCAGAACATTGTATAAGCAGGTGATACATATCTACAGGATACTACTCATCTCCTACAATTGTTACAGGATATCGTGCTACCTGATTTGACAGAAGTCTGGCTGTGCACTATTGATGTGGTAGCGTTGTACACCTCTATTCCACACTCTGAGGGCATCGAAGCAGTAGAATGGGCTCTTCTCCGACAGGATGATTTACAATCCAATAATTTTTTTTTACTTGAACTACTCCAATTTTCATTGTATCACAGCTACTTCAAATGGAAAGACAAATATTTCCTTCAGTCCAATGGCACCTCAATGGGTTTTTCTGGGGCCCCCAGTTATGCCAATATTTTTATGATGAAGTTTGAGTCCGAACACATTCTAGCAGACAAAGATTGGACTGACAACTTATTACTTTATCATAGATATATAGACGACATCCTTATTATTTGGCATGCATTTCAGTCACTCTTCGAGAAAACTTACAGTTCTTGAATACCAACATGGATCAACATCGTTTATCATACTTGGATGTTATAATTGACATTGAGGGAAAACGCATCAAGACCTCTTTATTCAAGAAACAAACTGATCAGAACAATACTCTTTTGTTCTCTAGTTTGCATCCTCCGTCCCTTAAGAAACACTTGCCCTATTCACAATTTCTATGGGCCAAACGTATCACATTGGATGCTTCTCAACTACCTGTGGCTCTTCAAGAATGCAAGGCTAGATTCAAGCAGTGAGGTTATCCGAATGAAATATTAGATGAAGCGGAACGCCGCGTTCAAGGCTTGCAAAGGGACAACTTACTGCAGAAACGACTTAAAGAATCTACCAAAAGAGAAGTCTTCGTGTCAACCTTTTCGACCTCATCTCCAGCCATCAAAAATGTGATTCTGAAACATTGGGATTTACTTCAATTAGAACCTGACTTTCAAGGCATTTTTTCTCAACCTCCCATTTTTGCTTACAAAAGGTCTTAGAACCTCCGAGAGCTTTTATCTAAACCAGTCTCACCTTCAGCATCTGAACATAAAGGCATGCTCCCATGCCATAGTTGTTCACATTGTAATAATACGCTGGTCGGTAGCAATATCACTCATCCCTGGTCTGGTAAACTGATTAAACTCCAATTTACAGCTGATTGTAACAGTCATTATGTCATTTATGCTATTCGTTGCCCGTGTGGTCTATACTATGTGGGGAAAACGGAAAGGACTCTACATACCCGCATTACCGAACACAAAAGCCGAATAAGAACCAAGAACTTAAACTCACCACTGGCAGCTCATTGGCTTGATCATCATCACTCCATTGCCCAACTGAGATTCACCATTCTTGAAGTGGTGAAACCTCAAGTGGACAAAGACATGTCTAAATTACTGTCACAACGCGAGACATATTGGATTCGTTTTCTTGATACAATGACACCTAGAGGCCTCAATGATGGGATTGAATTGTCATGTTTTCTGTAACACATTGACATTCATTTTGATTCCTTGATTATATTCATGTCATTCTCTCTTAGCCAATGTTCCTTCATTTTTTTATCTTAGCCAATGCTCTCTCTTTATTTATTTATTTATTTCCATAAGCTGTCCTTTGTTTATCTACACTTGCATTGTTGATTTCTTCACATTAGCACAGTTCATTTGACAGCGGCATGAGTTAGCTCTTCATTAATGTATGAGGATTAGTTTATTCCTATTGCATACTATGGATTTTCCGTCAAGAAGTTTCAGTCGAATGTGCCGCAAATACTGTTTCTTATAACTGCACATACACTTTCATTTGACTGTGTCATGAATTTACCTTCTGTACCTGCGGGCTCAGTCCATCTTGAAAGTACACTATGTATTTTCTGTTAAGATGTTTTTACTTAAACGTGTTGCTAACATTGGATCTTTCAAATGTAACCTCATTGTTATGACGTTTTATGCTTGTTGTTTTTCAATTGTTATTTTTCACAAGTTTGTCCTGACATTTTACGTGACACATGTTTCGACAGGCCTTCAGAAACATTATATATCTGGGTAGAGATGTTTCATATATTTGTCTTTATCAATAGCATGTATTTTGCGTTTTGTATATTGGTCATGTTTTCCCTTCTTTTAGTAAGCTCACCACTTTTCTGATCCCCAGTCGTTTTGGGTTGAGATTTACTGTTTTCTTACAATTTACGCAATGACCATCGTTTTACCACGTTACCACCACCTTCTGCAGTTTTTTTTCTCTGTTCTTTTCTCTGTCTTGTCCATTGAGCACTTTCGGCATGTACCGTCTTTTTTTTCACAAGCCATCTTTATTGATAGCTCCTGTCTCCCGCGTACATGCAGAGTTTTGCATTCTGCCCACATTGTTTTTTCACTTCGGGACACAAACTTCTGTTTGTATCCGTTTCAATTTTGTCACGTCGTGTATTTAGTGCACGCACCACTAACTTCGCTGCATGCTCGCCCACTCACTGGCACCGAGAGGCTGTTGGTGACCTTTTGGACTCTTTCGCTGATTTGGACCTTCAACACATTGTGTCGGTAAGCATTAGTCTCCAACCGTCACATTTGTTGTAAATACGCCTCCATGTTTCGCAACGCTCATTCTCGTGTTTTCTTTTGGTATGTAGAACAGAGTCCACGGACTTTGTGACTGAACACTTTTTTGCTTGGAGGTATGCATTTCTTGTAGTTTTGCTCGGCGTTATACTTTCACTTTGCAGTCACTTGCACAGTTTGTCATACTTGTTTCTAAAATTTGAACCTGCATGTTCGTCCCACACCACTTTCACCAGTTTTGGATTTGATGCATGAGTGCACGTAATTTTTCATTTTTAGCGCATGACTTATCTAATCATTTACAGGAACTTGGCGTACTTTTATTTAGTTCGTTTACCACCTTCGGGCTCCATCATACATTCTTTAAATTGTCAGTTGCTGGCACGAACACGTATTCTTGGTTACTTTTTCTCAGGGTTCCTCTGACGACCGTTTGTTATTGTTATAGCATTGTAGCCTTATATACTGTATGTATAGTGATATTGATTTTCTTGCTTATAGACTCCCCTGACGAAGGGCTATTGTTTAAAGCCCAAAATGCATTGGGACTAACACCTATGGAATGTCTGTCACCATCCCACGCAAGAACTTTGTGTTGTTCATCTGCTCAATAAATACATTAATGAGCTATGGTTAACGCCTGGTTCTAATTCTTCTAAAAAGATGGACTCATGTGAAAACGGACACGTGTTATAACGTTATTCGCAGTGTATTTTTCTTTGAATGTTTGATAATTCATTGATTGTATTTTGCTTACACTGTCATCTGAGAGATTTTTCATGTAGTGCACCCGACGTCTAGGACATAGTCCCAGGTTTTTTCTCTTTTTCCAAGAATCAGGAGGTTTGGGCGGACCCTCCACTGAGGGTGCACACACCAATATTCTACTTTTGTTAACATTGCTTACTTTGTAGCATATCTTTTGTATACGAGTGCATCAGGCTGTTCACACTTTTTTTCACACATTTCCAGTGTTTTTCTACTGTCATGTGGCAAAAATCAGGTCTCACAAAAAACTAATTCCCTTTCCCTGCCCTCTTCTTATCTGGTCGTGCCAGATCATACACTGCTTGATGAGCCCAAACATTTAGACATAGCAGGATCACCCTAGGTCTAGAAGGCGTTTGTCCTGTTCTATGCTGTTGCTTAAAGGGAAATCGATGAGCCGTCTGGAGTTCCTGGTTCCAGTTCCAGTGTGTGAGCTCAGGAAAGGTTTCCGTAAATAGTTCGACAATAAATTTCCGGACATCCTGTCCTTCCACACCCTCTGGTATGCCCAGGACTCTGAGATTGTTCCGCCGCAGGCAATTCTCCAAGTCCGTCAGCTTCCATTGCGTATCTTCTTTCTGAGAGCGTATTGCCTCCGTTATAGATCTCTGGGCTGCAAGCTCATCCTCCAGAGTTGAAATCCAGGCCTCCGCTTCATTGATCCTTTCTACAAACTCTGAACAGGATTTAGCGATGCGCCTATTAGAATTCTGCAGCTTCTGGCATGCTCCCTGAGTCCTTTGACTCTCCGTAAGTGTCTCCTCTCTGTGCGCCATGATACTTTGATAAATCACAAAAGGGATATCTCATCAGGTTTTTCCAACATCGCAGTATCAGCATGCTTAGGCAAGGGACCTCCGTCAGCCCCTAACTCTGCAGTGAACAAATAGTCCCACAAGAGTTTCCCTGCAGCCTCTGATTGCACTGCTCCCTCAAGCAGCTCCTGCCTTTTTCGCACCGTAGCTATTCCAACATTTGAACTGCCCATGACTTTCTCCTCGAGGTGCTGGCTACTTGCTTCACTCCAGCCACTGCCTGGTGATTCTCCCCCTGAACATAGCCTAGGGATAGATGAAGTCTCATCTCCTGATGAATAAGATGGATCCGACAGAGAGAAAAAAATTGTCCCTGAGTCTGTCCCTTTCAAGGCATCCTGGTTACCAAGTTTTCCTCTTGACCTTTCCCGGCTCTGGGTCGCTGCCTTAGCCTCCTTTGATTTTTTTTCATGGAGGATCTTTGCGATGTTATGCTGTTTTGCCTGACTGGCTGTATAGGGTAGTTAGAAGCTCCCATGCCTGGCAGAGTTAAAACAGGTGCGAGCCCAGATCCCCTTTCACCATAAGCCCTTCCATTAGTATTTAAGGCTCCTTTGCCCATTAAAGTCTTACCCTGGTTACCGGAGTTCTCTTTGTTTGTTGGGATAGCCACAGCTTTCTGCCCGGATAGACCAGCCTCCTCATGCTGGCTCTGCTGAGCACCTGCACCAGCTTCCTGGCCATCTGTTGCGATGTCGAGATTCTCCTTATGAGGGGTTAAGGCTTTCTGCTCTTGGCAGACGGAAAATTGATGAGATACCTTTTTTTCCCCCGGACTCGCGACTGCGAGCTGTATCCAAGGTGCCCTCCAGACTGCTAGGATCACCAGCACCGCCGCGCTGCACACCCGTGCATCCCTTCGTTGCCCCGGAGACGTCAAGTGGTGTGCGAGATTTTGCTTCTCTCGCGAGGGCATTGCGGCCGCGGAAGCGGACAGAGCTGCTGCTCCGCACTCAAGATCAGCGTGGACAAATTGGAGGTCCAGAGGGAGATGCCAGGTAAGGCAAAGACTTGAGGAAGAGCGTAAAAGATAATTTATTTATTATTTATTGAGGAGTTTTATATAGCGCTGGCCAGACCCGAGGGTATCGGAGCGCTTTACAACAGTTTTAATGCAAGAGTCACACAATAAGGCAGTGGTATACATATTGGTTCGGAAGTCCCAGCGTGCTGTGCAACATTGAGGTAAGGAAGTCCTGAGATAACCTCGTTGAGTGCACGTTGTCTTGGGCTGAACCTCTTTCAGGGAGGAGGGAACGAGGAAAGGGACGGGGAGCGGGGAATAGGTAGGTCTTAATGACACATTGTCAGGTGCTGCAGAATGCAAGCTTGTGCGCTTCGGCGGCGGCTATCGATTCAGGAAAGAATGGTTGAGGAAGAGGTCTTTTAGGAGTTTTTTTAATTTTATAAAGGAAGGGATAGTCCTGATATCAGCTAGGATGGAGTTCCAGATTTTGGGCGCGTTTCCAGCGAAGGACCGTGCAGCGGTTTTTTGTTTGCGTGTTTTCATAGGGATGAGTAGAAGGGTGTTGGAGCTCCTGAGGTTCCTGGTCTGACCGGCTTTCTTGAGTTTGGAGGCCAGGTAGTCAGGTTTCCCTGTGTGCAGGGCTTTGTGCGTGAGGCAGGCAGTTCTGAAGCTGGCACGCATTTCGACTGGGAGCCATTTTAGTTCTCTGAGTGCGGGTGAGATGTGATCATATTTCTTAACTCCGGTGACCATTCTGGCTGCTGCATTGAGAGTTGTTTTGAGGGGGGCTAGGTTGGGATTTTGCTGTACCAGTGAGGACTGCATTCCCATAGTCGAGTTTCGATAGCACCAGTGATTGAGTGGCTTGTTTGAGGTCCTTTGGCGGGATGAAGGGTTTTATTTTGTTGAGTAGCTTCAGATTGAGGAAGACACTCTTTGCAGAGTTCTTAATGTGTTTGGCCATGTCAAGTTTTGGGTCTAGGGTGATTCCTAGTGATTTTACAGAGTTAGCCAGAGTTAAATTGCTGTTGAGAGCATCGATTGCTTTCAGCCATTCTACGATTTGAGGGTTTTCTTCTTTGTTAGAGATGAGGAGGATTTCAAGTGAAATGAGGGTGCGTATGGGAGCTACCTCTGTGCAAAATGTCTTATAAAACGGTGCGCTAAACCGGTCTGGTCCCGGTGCCTACAGGGGCTTCAATCGGGCAAGCGCCGAAATCACCTCCTCGATGCGTATAGGCGCATTGAGACCCTCAGCCTCACTAGCGGGAAGGAGGGTGACAACTGCGGCGTTTACGTAGGCGTGCGCATCTGACGAAATCGAGGGAGGACCTGGCTTAACAGTTCGGGCTGGACTGTTTCCATGAGGCACAGGGTCAAGACTGATTTGCATATGGCCAGGTTTGAACTGGGGTGGTATGGTGAGCAAAAGAATGATTGATTTAACCCAGATCTCTTGACTGGGGGTGAATGTTTTGATTTGTTCTGCATTCCGTCCATCAATTGTGTGTCTTTTGCTTTCTCGCCCTAAGTGCGCCGGGTATGCCCAGACGTGGGTCCCGGGCTCACTGTGCCACTGGAATCAAGCTATCCTGGCTGATGAGGGGTGAAACCCCGAAACCGGTCCTAGGATGCTTGTTTCCGGTCCAGGGAGGACCTGGCTTGGCAGTTCGGGCTGGACTGTTCCCATGAGGCACAGGGTCAAGACTGATTCGCATATGGCCAGGTTTGAACTGGGGTGGCATGGTGAGCAAAAGAATGATGGATTTAACCCAGATCTCTTGACTGGGGGTGAATGTTTTGATTTGTTCTGCATTCCGTCCATCAATTGTGTGTCTTTTGCTTTCTCACCCTAAGTGCGCCGGGTATGCCCAGACGTGGGTCCCGGGCTCACTGTGCCACTGGAATCAAGTTATCCTGGCTGATGAGGGGTGAAACCCCGAAACCGGTCCTAGGATGCTTGTTTCCGGTCCAGGGAGGACCTGGCTTGGCAGTTCGGGCTGGACTGTTCCCATGAGGCACAGGGTCAAGACTGATTTGCATATGGCCAGGTTTGAACTAGGGTGGCATGGTGAGCAAAAGAATGATGGATTTAACCCAGATCTCTTGACTGAGGGTGAATGTTTTGATTTGTTCTGCATTCCGTCCATCAATTGTGTGTCTTTTGAGATCGAGGAGTCAGCAGAGTACAACTCCGAGTAATAGGCCCGGAAAGCGTCAGCAGTGCCAATGTCCTCAGTAACCTCAACTCCCAGTGCCCCCCGAACCGTTTTAACTGCTTGTGCATGTTGCTTGCTGCGCAGACAATGCGCCAGCATGCATCCTCCTTTATTAGTCCGTACAAAATATTTATGCTTCAAGCGCACAACGGCATGCTCAACCCTGTCCAAGTCAAGGCGCCGAAGGTGGAGCTGTTCCTTCTCAAGTTACCTCCAGATCCGGAGCGCCTCTAGCTCCTACCCTCTCAATACAAGCTCCTCCCTCTTAGCCCTTCTCGCCTTATACTCATATGCAGCTTTAGCAATAAGAGCCCCCCGAGCCACCAGCTTCAAGGCCTCCCAAATCGAGGACAGGGCGGTGGAGCCGTCAACGTTAAGTGTTAAATAGTCCCGCAAAGTGGTCCGTAGCGCATTAACACTTGTCGGGGACAACAGCATCGACTCTCTCAGACGCCACTGGGTGGCCGAGGTTGGAGGGGGGAGGTGTGCATGGTCGTGATATGCTCGTGGTCTGAGAGCGAGCGGGCCTCAATAGAAGAGGCCTGGATACGCTCCCATGCAGCGGAGGTGACCAGAAAGTGGTCTAACCGAGCATAAGATCTGTGTGCCGCAGAATAAAAGGTATAATCACGTTCTCCAGGGTTTAAAGCGCGACACGCATCTCTCAACCCACATTCTTCGAGCCATTCCCGACCCACAGATGACAGGGCTCCTGCGCCACCAGACCTCTGACCACAGCGATCCATCTCAGAATCCATCATCAAATTTAAATCTCCACCCACCACAACTGCTGGGTCAGGGGTGTGAAGCACCTTGGCTATAGCTTCCAACAAGAAAACGTCTTGGTGTTCGTTAGGGGAAGTAGATTGAGGCCAGAGTGAAGTGAAATGTACCCATCTGCACTTGCAATGCCAGCAGGCGGCCTTTAATTTCGCCCACAGGACCCAGCACCATGCCCTTAAAACGTGTAGAAAACAGAATAGCCACTCCACCCTTCTTGCCCCTCCCGGAGGACCAGTACTGGCGTGGAAACCCTCTAGCCTGCATGCTATGTGTGTCTTTTGGAAGTAAGTAGGTCTCCTGTAGGAGATATATATCCCCCCCTGATTGCTCTAGTAGAGAACGTACTGCCTTCCTCTTAGTAGGGTTATTAAGACCTCGGACATTGAGGCTAATTATTTTTGTCTCCATAGGCATGATGGTATTGGCAGGTCTGCGAAGGTTCGGCTATTGCTCTGTTGTTCACCGAAAAGACAAGAAAAGGGTGTGATGTGTAGCCCCAGCTACTATGAATGAACATATTCAGAGGATGTGTCTAAAGAGGCTCGTCGGAGAGGGATCTCATCCCACCCATAAACAACCCAAACATAACAACAACACAAATAAGATAAATAATTGACAAAATACAGTCAAAGTCCGTCCCAGAGTGGGGGGGCAGGAAGTACGGGGGCAACCAAGAGAGAAAGAGACATTCCTCAGTGTCGTGGCAGTCGCACCCGCCCCCTGCCGGCCCAATCATACAGTGCGCCTCAACCCTCTAAAGATGCCCCACGGGTGGAGTCCAAGGCTTCCCCCTCAGCGCCGGAGAGAGATCGAATCCCTGCAGATCGCTCTTTAACTATCGTAGCAGGGTCAGGGCGCAAGCGTTCGAGCCTGGAACCAGACCGTGAGCCTCGTCGTCGGCCAAGTGGGGCCCCATCCCCAGTGGAGGAGGTCTGGGAGGCCGTGCTGTCGGGATCCAGGTTCAGAAGCTTACAGGTCTCCTCCACGGAGCAGAGCTGATGGAGCTTGCCTTCATATCGAAATATTAAGCGGAAAGGGTGACCCCAGGAGTAGGCTATTCCGGCAGAGCGTAGGTGGATAGTCTCGGGCCGGAAATCTTTCCGCATCTGCAGGGTGCTTGCGGCCAGGTCCTGAAAAAGCTGCGGAGAATGATTTCTAAATTGCAATGCTTGGTTGGAGCGCGCCGCCTTGAGGATTGCTTCTTTCACCCTAAAATCATGTACCCAAACCAAAATGTCAGCGGGGGGCGATTAGATTGTCAGGGGGGGGGCTCACCCGATGACGGCGGTCTATTTTAACTATGTTCTCCGCTGGGGTGCCCAGGACCAAGTTAAACAAAGCTTGGACGTACCCCTCCAGGTCGTCGCCTTCTACACTAGTGGGGACGGAACGAATACGGACGTTGTTCCGTCTTGACCTGTTCTCCAGGTCCTCTGAATGTGATTGAAGGTCCAGTTGTTGGTCCTGCAGCCGAATGACCTCTTGCTGAAGTGCAGAAATCTCTTCGTCCCTGTACATCGTGGACTCCTCCAGGGCCGCCACCCTCTCGCCCCCAGCATCAACATGCCTTCGCACCTCTCAAGTCCGCCTGCAGGTTGGTCTTTACAGCCAGGATGTCTTCTCACTGCGAGGCGAAAAGGGACTCTAGGAAGTCGCGAGTCACAGCCTCTTCGACGCCCTCTCCAGTGCTCACTTGGCCCGAGCTCTGCGAGTCCCCTGTGGTTTTCATAAAAAGGTCACGCACTGAGTGCTCCTTTTTTGTTTTGGCCGACGTCATGATCCGGACCGGTCGGCTGCCCAGTGGGTATGTGGTGTCTGCTATCAGAGGGGGCGATTCTGCGACACTCTTGACCCGGTATATTCACCGCACTTGTTAAAGCAGGGGCGAAGTGAACTGGGCCTCCTTTGAATGGAAGAATTAACGTTCACGTATCGAGGTGCAGACCTAGGCCCTCCGATTCACTCCGCCCGTGGCACCCCCAAGAGCCGGCACCACCAGTCAGGGCCACTCCTCATTACCGGTGCATTGTTCAGGGCGATTTCTAAAGTCTAAACTGGGGCAGAGCGAAATCTAGGGGAGTCGCAATAGCAGGTATGCTCCAGACTGCCCCCAACACAGAATAGCGGGCGGCTTCAGGCAAAAAAAGCAACGGGGAACCAACGAGGGCCACAGTCCAAGATCACCTCACCGGCCTGCGAATCTAGGCCCAGGCCTCACCAGCCCCCCAAGAGCTGCGAGAATATATAGGGTGAGACACACCTTGGAGTCCTTTGACAAGGTCTCATCTCCCACCCGCAGGAGCCCACCGCAGTCAGGCCTCCAGCCGGGGGCCACAGTCATCAATGTCCCAGGAGGACGCCACAGTAGACCAGCCGATCTGGCCGCGGTGCAGGCGAATGCGCTTTCACTAAAGCGCTGCTTGTTGTGGGCCCTCCCCTACTGCGCTGAACCCCCGCAGGGGCTGCTCCCGGTGGGGGAAATGCCTCAGCAGCGGGATTCCTTGGCGGCAGCTCGGCCAATTTTCGTGCACAGCGCTGGACGCGCACCAGGCCCTCCTCTGCTCACCACTCCCAGTAGGCCGCCGCACTAGCTCCTTGATCCGAGCCTCCTCGAAGAGCCGCCACCTGCTGCCGAGCCTGTGGGGCACCCCGGGAGGCCCCTGCCGGGCCCAGCGTCAAGTCAGCTTCCATGCAGCAGGAAATCAGGTAAGCTGCACCTCCCCGTCAAGGCTGTATTCGCCGCCGGGCTGCAGACGTAGGAGCGCGCTCTGGATGAGCCGCGCAGGCCCACCGGTGATCCAGCCACACGACCCAGGCGTCCGGGGCTACAGCCCTCTCCTGCACAGCTCGGCTCAAGTGGATGCCGTCTCCTCACTGTGGCAATCGAGACGCAGGAGCCAGGCCGGTGGGAACCCCCTCGCAGTTCTTGTGTCGTCTGCTCGGGCGTGGGCGCAGTCCCGCTCAGGCCGACCAGCACCCTCAGCTCCTTTCTGCGGGATACGCCGTTCCCTCACGGTAGACCCGATCTCCGATCTCTCGCTTCCAAGCGGGGCCGAAGCCCCGCAGCAGCGACTCCAAGCCCTCAGGTAGGGGGGGAAGCCTCCGGTCGCCAGTGGGATAGGATAAGGGTGCAATGCCAATGCTTTAGGCCCGGCGGGGACAGAGCTCGAGCCCCCATGGTGGATCTTTAAACATGGAGGATATCTCCACGGCTAAAGGACCCCTTGTTTCCTGTCCATGTTTCCATTTACTACATTAGTGCATTATGGGACTTTGTGTAATAAAAATGAACTATCATATCTGAAAGTAATTATTTAAAAAAGAACAGGCCAGGACTGGAAACAGGTGTTCTCAAGGCATCGTGTCTTTAAAATCACCCTCCATGCCTGGGGATGAGACACGGCTTCCAAACGCCCAGCTGGATGGAGCCCATGCAGAATCAACCGCACTGACAGGTAAATAATGGCAAATAACATACTGCTGCTGTCAATAGCAACATGTTTCCACTTTCCACATGTAGTTCACAGAGCCAAGATGTCACTGAATTGCAATCATTTTTAGGGGTTTCCAATCAGAGTCATGATCTTTGACAATCAATGCATGCTATGGGGGGATAACAAAATATAGTTCACAACAGCTAATTTGTCGTGTTATGAACTGATGCTTATGTTGAGAAAGTCTTTATGGTTGATGATGTTTTGAAATACTTACACAGATGACAAATATATAATGAATAGTGTTAATGTTTACCATTCCTTTTAGCATTCTTCCTCTTTCACCAATTATCTGCATAGTTTTCTGTACTGTCTGAAGACAATAAAAGTTGTTAGGGTGAAGTCATTTATTGCAAGGTGACACTGTTGGACCGCAGAGCGCCTGCTTATGAACTTGGACTTACCTCCAAGAAGTGTGCAGTCACTTTAGCAAGCCAAGAGGCTATGTACCTCCACTTCTAAAGATCAGCATAAAATATAATGCATACTAGATTAAAATACTAAAATGTTATTTCATCTGGTCTTGTTCACATTTCTAATAATTGCCTTTGCTAATGTTTTGCCATGATCACTTAATACATTATATTTCAGATTTAAGTGTAATAAAAAAATGTAACTATGGTAGTCATTTCCTTCTCAGAGTGAGAGGGCCCTAGGTATATAAATTGTCCTGCAAGAGTAAGTGGCTGGATTGGAGAAGTCTAAATACTGACTAGTTCATTGAGACCCCTGTCTGTTTTTACTTATCTGCTGACCTACAGGCTATCCACTTGGTTTGAGGGCCACTTGAAATTTAACTGGGAAATACCAAAATCGCTCGGGACCCTATGGAAACTCTGACCTAACTATAACCACACAGTGGTGACCGCCACTGTGATATATATGTTCAAAGAAAAACCGGGGTAAATCCATAAACTCCAGTAAGGCTCGCACTCCACAGCTTTGATTTCAGACAATTTATTTTGGCAATGCGTTTCACCCTCACCCTGGGCTTCGTCACGGCCACTTACACAACACAGTGCCCAAACACCTTTAAAAACAAAAAAATAGAGCAATGCCAAAGACATAAAAGAAATAATGTCGTCTTTCCAGGCTTACAAAATATAACCTGATAACTCTCATGATCATATTGATCGCACATTTTGGATGATTTGATTCAAGGAAAAATTCAAAGTATAATGATAATACATTTATACAAAATTGTTTTAGTTCAAAACCAAGATGCATATCAAAAAGTGTAGGTACATCTCAGAGCATTTCTAGAAAATATTCAATAGGTGTAAGCCATGTGGCTGAAGAACATAGAAATTTTGAACACTTATTAAAACTCTTACTGGAACCTTCCAGTGGTAAAACAAATGGTTCAATTATATGTCAACTTGTTATTATATTGATAGTTCAGCCAAGTGGCTGGGTAGTCATTTCTGCGCATCCTAGTTTCCGAAATCAAAGTAATTGTGGCCCCAGTGGTTACTAAATATATAAAAGCCTGCTATAGAACATCAAAGGAAATGATGTGAACAAAGGACAAATGGCTTATGCACCCAACCACTATAGGTCGACTATAACACCTACACCTGCTTCATGTGCACAATCAATGTGTACTATCTCATGGCTGTACGAAATCTCATCATATGTGAGCATTGCAAAATTTGTCAAAGAATATCCATCAGAAAATATTCATATAGAAAGCAAAGGCTATTTCCAAGCGTTATGATGGAGGTCTCTACGACTATATAGCCAAAGAAAACAACAGAGGACAAAATATACAAATGAGACTTATCCTATGTCACATCAGCCAATATGGACATGTAGTTCTTCATCCCTATTGAGGCCTCCTGGGGATTTACTCCCAAGCAGGATGATATTTTCCGATTCCAGCAATCTAAGTTTAGTCTCCCTGTCTCCTCCGCGCGCATTCTGCAGGATCCTGTCAATGGCAAAATAACATAGTAAGTCAGCATCCTGGTTGTGAACCCTGGCCCAATGTCTTGCTACTGGGTAGTTTGCATCCATGTTCTTAATACCTCAGTAGTGTTCTAGTACCCTCTTCTTTACAGGGCAAATGGTACTCCCAACGTATTGATACCCACAAAGACACTGGAGTAAACTATATCACATAATCATTGCCGCATGTGATGAATTTGTTTATGCGGCATGTTTGTCCCTTGGGCAGTGTGTGCGCTCTTTTATTTGTGTTGCAGCGGCAAGCTATACACTGGCCGCATTTGTAAAAACCCATCTGTTCTTGTAACCAGCCCCTCCTATCAGTAAAGGTACTAGTGTAACTGTGTACCAGAAAGTCTCTCAGGGATTTTGACTTCCGGTAAGTCACTGAAGGGTGTGCGGTGGCATAACCTTACCAATAACGGGATCTGTCTTGACCTATTGCCAGTGTTTATTAAAAATCTTTCTCAGGGCACTTAATTTGCTATTGTAAGTTGTGATCAAACTGACCATGTGAGGGCCTCGTTCCTTGTTAGAAATGTGGGTCTCTAGTTGGCAAGGGTTTGCACCTTTGTCCAAATAGGGACCCTTCCTTCTAGTCAGAATAAGGGAGTTACATTCCTAAAATAACCCCTGCTCACCCCCTTGGTAGCTTGGCACGAACAGTCAAGCTTATCTTAGAGGCAGTGTGTAAAGCATTTGCACATAACCAACAGTAATACAGTTAAAGCACTACAAAAGGACACCACACCAGTTTAGAAAAATATCCAATATTTTTATATATCCAAAACAAGACCAAAAATGATAAAAATCCACCATACAGTTCTCAGAAATTTTCAGTAATCAAAATAGACTTGAAATACAGTTCCTTGGAGTCGATAGCTCCGTCTGGGGCTATCATGGCATCGTGAACAACAAATCCAAACAGTTCATGCTGATCGCGGGCCAGCTACGGTGTCGGGCAGACCCACAAAACAGTACCTTTAGAAATGTAGGGCGTCAGCGACCTCTCGATGAGCCCCGAAGGTCCGGCGTCGGTTCCGGAGGTCGGTGCAGGAGTCGTCGGGCCCTCAAAGTCACACGCGTTGCTAATCGAACTCCTCGCGGTTGAAATCGGGAGCGCCTGTGTCGGCAGGCTTCGGAGCTGCGGTGCGAAGTGCAGTGGTGCGGTGCCCTCAAAACGCGGTGCCGGCAGCGGCTCGGTGACGGTCGCCCAACGGCGTCGGTGAGACCAGGGCTGCGGTGCTCGTCGCGGTGCTGGCATGTCATGGTGCTGGCATGTCACGGTGCAAGCAGGGGTGTCGTCGTTGCTGAAGTGCTGTCGTCGTCTAGCGAACTGGAGTCGATGGCGTCGGTAGGCAAAGGCTGCGGTGCAGGATAAGTACGGTGCGTCGTGTAACTTACGAGCGGTGCAATCAAACCACGGTGCAAGCAGCGACGTCAATGTCGACGTGGAGTGGCGTCGTTGGGGATACCAAGGCGGCGCCGTGAAGCGAGGGGGTGCGAAGTGCCGTGCCCTCAAGTCGCGGTGCAAGCAGCGGCTCGGTGGCGTCGTCGATGAGACCAGGGTTGCGATGTGGCGGTGCCCTCTGTGGTGCCTTCAGGACACGGAGTCGGCAGAGGCGTCGTAGACGGCGTCTGGTTGCTTTTTCTTCTATTGCAGCACAAAACACACAGTCCCTAGTGCTGATGGGAGAAGAACTTGAAGTCTTTGCTGTTCCTGAGACTTCTTGAACAGGGGGCAAGCTCTACCTCGAGCCCTTGGAGAAACTCACAAAAAGGAAGTTGCAGAAAGTTCAGTCCAGTCCTTTCACTGCCCAAGACAGAAGCAGCCACTGCAGGCCAACACAGCAAAGCACACAGCAAATTGGTAGTCCCTCCTCACAGCTTCTCCACCTAGTCTTCTTGGCAATCTTCTTGGTTCCAAAAGAGTTCTAAAGTTCTGGGGTCTGGGCCCCAATATTTATACTCCAAATTCCTTTGTCCTCTCAGGCAGAGAGTGTCTGTGCTTAGTCCAAACCAGTTTGGTCCTCTCTGGCCCGGCTTCCCAGCAGGAGGCGGAGACAGCATTATGGAAAGCAGACCAGGCCCATTCAGGTGCAAGGAAATCTCCTCCCACGACTCTAAATGCAGCCCAGGTCTATTCAGCCCAGCCCTAACTCATCCAGACTCTCTGGAGCCACTGCACATCACCAGCCCCTGCCACTCCAAAGCCAGACAGCCAATACACATCCTAGCAGGTCTGAGTTTCCTTTACAGGGCTACTTCTGTGGGTGGCACAATCAGTGCTGCAGGCCCACTAGTAGCATTTGATTTACAGGCCCTGGCACACACAGTGCACTTTACTAGGGGCTTACCGGTA
Source organism: Calotriton arnoldi (assembly GCA_963921515.1). Taxonomy (NCBI): domain Eukaryota; kingdom Metazoa; phylum Chordata; class Amphibia; order Caudata; family Salamandridae; genus Calotriton; species Calotriton arnoldi. The sequence continues at coordinate 751,324 of CAWUFW010000324.1, forward strand.
AATCAAATATGCCAATCATGGAAACACCAATCCATAATACAATTTACCCAGAGAGCATATGCACTTTAGCACTGAATAGCAGTGGTAAAGTGCCCAGAGTCCTAAAACCAACAACAGCAGGTCAGGAAAAAATAAGAGGAAGAAGCAAAAAGTTTGGGGATAACCCTGCAAAAAGGGCTATTTCCAACATTCCTTCTTCTTTTTTTGTGTTAACGGGTGTCCCCTAGATGTCTGGACTGCTTTACTGCTAGCATCTTTCAGAATTTTGTACGGATAACCTCTGGCTCTGAATCTGGAAGTCATTTGACCTTCCTCCTCACTAAAACTATGTGTGGTACTGCATGCCCGTTTTGCCCCAAGAGCTCACCATATGGAATACTCCATTTCAGTTTGTGTGGATGGTGACTATTAGCATGAAGAATGCTGTTGCCAGCCGTCTCTTTGCGATATAGGCTGGTTTTAATGTTTCCTTCAACTACCAGGACAGATACGTCAAGAAAATCCACCTGAGTGTTGTTGATTTTGTGTGTGAAGGCCAAGTTAAAAACATTTTGAGCAATATGTGTCAAATTCATGTAGTTCATATTCAGGACCTTCCCATATCAGAAACAAATCGTCTATGTAAAGAGTCCAAAATATAATGTGGTTGGTCTACCTCTCATCCTCATCAACCATATATGCTGCTCTTACCACCATCCCATAAACTTACAGGCATAGCTTGGAGCAAAGCAACTTCCCATAGCAGTCCCAACTAGTTGGCGGTACCAAATATCATTGAATAGAAAGAAGTTGTTCTCTAGGCAAAAACGTAGCATCTGTAACAACATCATAAAGTGATCAAATCTATGCATCGGTCTGTCCCTGAAGAAATGTTTACATGCCTGTATGCCTAAATCGTGATCAATGCATATAAATAGGGATACCACGTCTAGGGTGACAAATGTATAAGTGGGCTGCCATGGTATTTGAGAGATTTTAGTGTTAAAATCTGTGCTATCCCCGCAGTACGACGTTAAGGCAAGCACGTAAGGGAGAAGATGGAAGTCAAGGTATATGGAAGTTTGTTCTAGGAGACTACCATTGGCTGAAATTATCTGTCTTCCTGGTGGTTCCGTCTTGTTTTTGTGCACTTTGGGCAACATATAAAAACAAGGGGCAACCAGTTTCCTTACTAAAAGGAACTGATATTCATCAATATTCAATAGTTTCTTTGTGTTACAATCATTTAAAAGAGCATGAAATTTCCTAATTGCAGAGCAGTAGGAATCGTACGTACTTTTCTCATAACTGTTGGGAGTGTAGTTGTCTGTGTGCTTCTGTCAGATATTTATTTATATCCCAAAGGACCACATTGCCCCCCTTATCAGAGGGCTTAATGATGATACTCTGGTCCTTAGATAAAGTGGTCAGAGTTTTCCTTTGCCCATTAGTCAGACTGGAGGCAAGGTTATTCGTGGATTTTTTCCATAGATCCATGAGGTCACGATTAACTACCTCATGGAATGTGTTTATCAAATCATGTGGAGTATTAGGTTTGCACAGAGATTTAGATTTGAAGTTATTAGGATTGATGCCATCTAATTCTAAATTCAAAGATGCTAAGAAATGATGTGGACTATGTATAATTTCTTGTGCGTGACTGTGACTAATGGTGACATGTTTTATTGTTATGTATTGGGTGAAAATGCAAATAAAAACATTTTTTTTAAAAAAAAGATGCTAAGAAATCTCTCTGAGACCCCCCACTCGTACCTACATCCTCTAATTCCACCAGGGCCCTAAATACGAGAATATCCCCCAGGTTTAGTGTGTCAAAGGTGGTGTCACGAACCGGGGCAATTGCAGATACATTACTCTTTTTGCTTTGCTGCATAAACACTTTTTAAGTTTTATTTTTCGTATTAATAGGAAAATGTCAATGCGCATTCTGCAATAGTCCAGGTTCACCTTGGGGCAAAAGGAAAGACCAAGTTTAAGCAATGATTGTTCATTAGGGGTCAAAGTATGGGATGTGAGATTAATAATAGTAGATGCTCACCCATTATCGCTTCCTTGTCTACCTTGTGTTCTTCCCATGAGACACCTTTGTCTTTTACTGTATCCATCTCTTATGGATGTTTTCCTCTTACCGCTGGCTCCTCTTCTTGCTCTTGGTGGTCTTCCTCTGACTGTCTGGTTTGATTGTTGAAAATAATACCCGTCCATAGATGTAAGGGAGGGAGTTTCTTTGGATGAGTTTGATGCCTGGTCATCTGATGAATATCCGATCCCAATTCTGAGGTAACCAATTCTTGTTGTCTCATAACACCAGCTTGCTTAAACTGCCTGATTGCACCATCGAACTTTCTCGCAAACGTGATAATCCATCCATTCGCATAATCTTGTTTGTCATGTAGAAAATGTCATCATTTTTTTGCTTTAATTTCATCCTCATATTTTTCAAGTCTTTTCTCCATTTGGGAAAAGAACTTATGAATTTCTTCTTGTTCCGAATTTTTTGCTAGAGTATCCTTCAGTACAGCAATTTCCCTTATGACTTGCTCCAACTCAATGTGAGCATACTTTGATAGACGGCCCATCATATGTTTACATGTTGTGGCCATCATTTGCGACTACTCCTCCACTAATTTCGGATTCGGCTTTTGATAGGTGGGAGTGATAAGTATTCATAAGCCTCGCGGCACTCTTCCCACTTCAATGTAGTTTACAAGGGTGTTGGAGGGAGCGTTTTAGGGGGTATGGGGGGGGGTTAGGGGGCACCCTTGCCAGCTGTTCGAGGGGGTGGTTTAGGGACAAAAGGGCAGCTTAACTTGAGGCAGGGTGCGCAGGAACGCTCATACTAAAATGAAGGAAACAGATGTGTGAGCCATGGAAACCAAGCCAAAAGGTTTAACAGATTTATTTAGAAGGTGCAACTTCAAGAAAAAGGCATTTAAAATACAGAATACAAAATATAGTGACCTTGCATTCATAGAGAGTCTTACCAAACAGAAGGCATTATTACATAATTCTCAATAGGACTCAGAAGGCATTGAAATCGTTTGAAGAGAGACACTACAGAAAACCTCAAAGACACATTAATAAATGCATTATGAAAAACATAATTTAAATCAAGGAAAATGTTCTCAGAATGCACAACACATTTGATCTAAAATGCAGAGAGTACTCACGTTTAAACCTAAAAGAAAGCAGCCTTGCAAATGTAATATAAGCATTAAATTCTCAATAAGAAAACACCAATTTAGAGACAAAATAGAACATACAGCAATTATATTGGCAAGTCAAATTGTATCTTAATAAAACAAAAACAAGAGCTCTTGGGGAAAACCCACACCCGCCTGCCATCCTACCAACAGACGGGTGGGGTAGTCCGACGAGAACTCTGTGGACTCGTCTTTTATACCTTTTAGTGCTGGGAACTGAAGCAGAAGTGCTTATTGCAGCATCAGTCCCACCTACGTCACGGCAGAAAATATGTAATGTAAGGAATAAAATATATAGCAATATCCTGGTTGCCACATTCATCACCCCGGTCTGACGTTCGTGTGCTGGGAACTGATTCGTTCTCATGTTCAGACCCAGGATGTGGTGTGCTATTTGTCGACAGGACAGAGGAAGAGACAGTGAACTTTGAGACACACGGGTAGGGTGGGGGCTATCCAGCCTGGATCAGAAGAGCCTCGCAGAGAGAAGCTGGCTGAGATTTTTAGTCAGACAGGCTTAGAGCCTGCTGTTCAGAAAAATGGCAGAACTCTGGTCAATTTAACAAAAGGCCTGCAGAAAGACCGCAGGGCCTACCTAGGGGTTCATACTGACTGAGTGACTAGGATGGCCCAGGGCATTTGTTATATGGTAAAACCGGACCCTCTCTCATTTGGTCAATTTAGCAAAAGGCCTACAGATTGAGGCGCGCAGGGCCTGTGTAAGGGTCTCATACCTTAGGTGTGGGCAGAGCGCGCCTGGGGGGTCTTATATGATAAAAACGGACCCTGCCTCATTCCCTCCTCTTGTTCATTCTTTGAACAAAATCCTTACAGCATACCTTTCAGGCTTTTCAGGTATTTGGTAATGGTAGCGGGCTGCATTTAGTGTAGTCCTGCTGTTGTTACTTCTACAACTTCTGTAAGTCCTAAGTTATTCACATTCCCTGTTCTATCCTTGCTCTCCCTTTGCCAATTATGCTTTTCTCAGGAGGTGCATCTGCTGCGGACATGGTGTGCTGACTGAAGAGCATATTGTACATTAGGACACAACCCACTTATTTAGTGACAGGTATGACATTGTAACACATGCTGTTTTCTGTGTCGGTAGGCCGGTGTGTGCAAACATAACATCCTGCCCTGTCAACTGTCCCCCTGTCCCTTTATCAATGGCTATTTATTCAATTTGGTACAATATCTCTGTCATTTTAGCAGTATCTCAGGTATAACACTGGATCACAATACACTATAAGGAGCTTAGTCACTATAGCAATGGGGGTCAATGCTGCTAGTAGCACTCATGGTCATTTTCTGTAATTGTTCTGAAAGTTTTGAGCAAGTCTTGAGGCATTGTTCCAATCGTCGGTACGTGTGGCTAGTGTGACTAGTTGGAAGAATGCCTTATCTTCTGCTGTACTTTTACTCTTTTCAAAAAGGTCAGTTGTGGAATAATGAAGAGCCTCAGACATGATACCTGTAAATAGAAAAAGTAACCGTTGGTGCCTGTCTTCAAGTAATTTGAGAGGTTACAAGCACTTCTATTACTTAGGCACATTCAATATGAAGAAAACAAAGTGATGAGGAAGGTATAGATGTCTCGTTGTCACAGGTTGTAGACTGAGGGGTTGGGGCATAGATTTTTCCAGACGTCTTTAGTTGATGTATCGTTGGTATCCGCTTACACACTCTTCCTTTCTCTGCTGTGCAGCACTTGCAACCCTTCAGGACAAGCTTGGGATACCATTCCCACTTGGTGGTTTCCGTGGAACACATGTAGTTTCTGTGTGGCTCCTTGCCCCTTGCACAACCCCTCAATCACATGTGAGATGAACGCCGGTCCATTGTCAGAAGCCAAAAGCATAGGTACTCAAAAGTGCGGTATGAACTCTTTCAGGAGGCATTTGGCAATAGTTTGTGTATTGCTGTTCTTGAATTGGCATTCCTTAGTCCATTTGCTGATCATGCACACAATAACCAACACATACTTGTAGTTTGAGTAGTTTGAGTAGGGGGGTATGTTGATGAAATCCATTTAATGTGGGGAATGAAATGGCCTGGGGCAGTGGAAATACAGCATTAGGAAAACAGTCTGATCTTCCCATCACGTCCCACAAGTGATGAACCATGAAAAAGACGGGCCATGGGAGCCATCATTATCGTTGGTAAACATATCTTTCCATTTGGGCCTAACCGTATTCCTTTTCTTTTTGCATACATCCTCCCCTGTTCCCTTCTTCCTTTTCTTCCACCCAGCCCTTTCAATAATATACTTAGGGTCATAGTACATATCATCATCCTATATCGTTATATCATGATATCATGTGTAGTAGAAGCAATCTGAACCATTGTGTACTCACAACCAGTTAATGCTATTCCTTTTTGTGCATCTGCATCAAAGTCCTTGGAGGAGGTGTGTGCAACACATTCTATAATTGAAACTTTGGTAGCAACATGTCTAACAATAGTTGAGCTATTAATGGTGCACGCTGCATTTGTTGGCCAGCTGAGGTAAGGAGGGAACTCCAAATGGAGGAAAGAACCTAAAAATTATATTGGCGTCCCTGTACAAGACTTTAAAAGGAAATTCATTTATCTCTAGAAGCAAAAGAAGAATTAAAACATTGTACTATAGCTTGTCCCAACAGCAAACACAGATGAAAATCTCTGTCACAGTAACACCTCTAGGAATCAAAACAGTCATAGTTGTCAAACTGTGCCCAGGGATGTGGAATTCCTATAGCCCCACGCCCAGGACATATTGTTTGAGGTCAATGGTAACAAGTTTTCTCGCGTATTTCATCCTTGGGACAAGTAGGCCCAACCCCCTACAGCACAAACCCTTTGGCTGCCAGTCCACAGTACCACATCATGGCTCAGGGAAAGGCATAGTCTGCAATAAAGGTAATATTTGTATCCATGTGCTAATGCTGTTCAAACTTGTATTTATTGTCCATTAATGCAAAGGCTTTATTATTAGGGTGAGTGCTCTAAGTAAATGTTGTAAGCTCAGACTGCACTACTGACAGTGGTTAGAGTATAAAAATGTGTAAACACTTTTTCAATATTTAGCAATGTGAGGCTATGTATACTGCTCTCAGAATGCTCTCCCATTAGATGCAAATATTTGCAGAAGCTTGAAAGCAAGACTGATAATTCTTTGCTTTCAAAATAAAAATAAAATGCAAAAACAGTTCGCTAAGCTACTGGAATATGGTAGGTACCATTTCTTTGCAACATAAAAATAAACAAGCATTGGCAAAAAGCAAAAATTGTTTTGATCTCAAAAAATCACACATTGCACAGTAGTTCCTGGCACTGAATAAAGCAACTGTGTGTCGATATGCTCCTTGTGAGAGAACAGAATGAAGTCACTCACAGTGAAGCTAGCCAAGAGAGAGAGAGAGAGACAACATTTTATTAAACATACAAGTTCATTGTTAACGCCATACCTAATTAGGGGCCCAATTATTAAATAAAGTGCACCCATGTCCTTGGATTATGTGCAGATATACAACTTTTGTGAATTCACAAGACTACAGAAGTAGGCCAAGAAATAGTACTCCTAGAAAATATTTGTGAACTGCATTTAAGCATGAGCAAACATGCAGGTGTACATTTGCTCAAGCGAAAATACCCTCAGCCCCAGTATGTAGATCTGTGGAAATGTGGCCACATAAGGGAATTGTTAACATTCAAAGCCTACTATGGAAGGAGCCCTAGCATAATCAGAGAGGCTATTTCAGAGCTCTTATATAATGAATATTGCTGCCATAATTTGTTGCTGCATTACATGGCACAAAAGGGACAAGTGGATTTTGTTACAGAACAAGTAATTTTAAGAAGCATCCAGGCCCATGGACAAGTAGATATTTCGTTAAATTCCACATCTCTTTGCGCCAATCCTTTATACCTTGAAACCTGTTTTCAAACACCCTGAAAGATTGCACCTATATATTAAAAGACATATTTAAATCTGTACACATTGTATCCTTGAGACATTACAATATGAAGCACTGTTATTCAATGCACACTATCCTTCTGTATTGGCATATACTCATTACTAATGATCAATACATAAACATAATATAAACACAACATTACTACTTTTCCTATTACTCCTATCCTTTGTAGTCCCTGGCGAATGCACTGCATTAGAATGCATTTTAGCACATTCCACCTTACAATTTAATTTGTTACAACAATATTCTCTCCAACTCTGAAGAACCTAGGAATGAAAAACATTAATATACATACACATTATTTCCTTTAGATACACATATTAAAACAGCACTTCTCCTTGCGCCATTCAAATAGTCAAAACCCTTCAAGAATGCAATATACCTAGTGCCATTCTATATATACATCTGCTTGTGAAGATGGCGGTGTTCCTGTTGCGGCTGATCACCGTCTTCTTCCTCTTTGGACAGTCAATGGAAACACAATAAAATCTGTGTTCCAGGACTGATATGTCGGAGCTCAGGAATGATGGGGCCCTTCTTCTTCCACCTGAATGCTTGAGAAGACAGAAACTTCGTAGTGCGTGTTAACTTATGCAAATATATGTCTTCTTTCATAACGTGAATGTCACTGTTAGGTCTAGTTGATGTGACTTATACATATATTAATTGTTCAGTGAGGAGGATATGGGGCATTAGGTGGCTGTCAGAACATTGTAATATTTTTGAGTGAAAACAAAGTGATCCATGGGCAATAAACTATTTTTGCTTTCTTTAAATTATTTATTTATGTATTTCCCTCAATTGTGGCGCTTATTTTGCCTATTTTATTTTTAAGCAGTCTTTGCTGAAAGTTGTTGCTGCTTTAATATCATGATGGACACAAAAACTCATGGTATTGGAACTGACAAATATATGCAACCACCTCTAAAGGCTGCAACTGTACTTTTAAAAGGCCTCTTTAAATCCACACCTATTATTCTGACAACACTGAAATACTGAGCATTGCTTACTCCATGCATACCGTCCTTTAACATTGAAATTGGTGTGGTGGCTGCCTGTGGTAATCTATTCCTACGAATCTCTGGTTGTTTCATATTTTGAAGGCTGCTCACAGCTGTGCATATCCAAAAACTTATCCCTTACCTCCTCTCACATAGACACATACATATTCCGTCACTAAACTGCACAATCGTGAAACCTGAAACACGTTTCACACCTTTTTTTTTTTTTTTTAAATCTCGGCTACCCCGTTACCAAAATGTGTGATTCCATGCACCTTATCTCTCTTGTTCACTTCCACAGACCAACGTAATCCTACACATACATATCTTTCATCTAAATCTTATGTTCGTTGCCTACCACAGGAAGTCCCTTTCCAGCCTGGCTCAACGCCCAGAATCTGTGGTCGGCCAGGAATGCCACTTCTGAAGGCAGCCCAAGAAAAAATCTATTAACCCTTCAGCACCACTTAATATCTAAAAACATGCGTTGTCTTGAATTGTAATATGCAAAACATATATAGCTTATTTTAAAATAACATAGCTTTCTTGTAAAGCGCACGTTCACTCAGAATTATATTATGACGCTAAACAACAGATCTCCATTGTTCACCAACTCAATGGGACTCATTTCATTCACCTCAGAATGATGAAGGGCTGATCAGACCCTGCAGCATTTGACGTGTGACCATGAAGTCAAACCATGCATTCCACTCCATCATTTTATCTCCCCCTTGTGCACAAGAAATCGGAAGAGATCAGTCTTAACTTGCTACTTCCAATCTTCTGTCTAATGTTCACCATCTGCTCTGACATTTACGTTACTCTAAGTCTAGTGTCACTAACTTCCTTTACCACGATACACACTTTCAAAATCTTTTCTATTACCTAACTCCGTGCTTTGTAGCTGTACTTCCTGGATTGGAGCTTGCATTCGGGCTACTGCTTGTGCCTGGACGGGTAGCACTTTTTACTGCTTGCTCTATCGTTAAATTGGACGCAGGTAGGAGTAAATTATTCTGTACTTAGTTGCTCAGTACTGCAATATTTGGTGTAATCTTCAGTGTGAATCTAGCTGACCTGGTCGGCCTTTGCATTCTGTGCATTGAAATATGGATGCGTAAAGATATTCATCAGGTCTATAATGAGAAATTCTTTTATGAATTATAATTGGTCATCTAAATAGAGAGATATTCATGTGCATTTGAAACTGAAAGTATTTTCCCTCTGCCAGGACTATATTACTTATATTGATGGCATTTTTAGTCTTTTAACATTGTGGGCCACAGAACATTGTATGTACTATGTTAAGCTTATGATCCAAAAATTTCAAAGGGAATAGCTCCATTTTACCTGGTAGTACATTTTCTATCATTGGGCTCTGGGCGGTAAGGGATGGCAGTCCTTGACCTCACCTTATTATGTCACTTTTTCTTTTGTGTGGCTTGTCTATCATTTGACGCTGGGCCAAGTCTAGGGCGTAATAGCAACCAGAAAACGTAAAAAGGTTGCTGTGTGTTGCGGCGAGAAATGCATGCGAAAGCCTTCCTCCCCATCTTTCTACCACTTGACTGAATATTCAAGTGGGAGCCTTCATTACTAATAGTCCAAGCATGCCAGAAAGGTGAGATGTGAAGCGTGAGGTGTGACTGTCAAGGAACTGAATGTACTTCATTCAGGGTATAAGGAGTTAACATAGGGGAGCCTATTTAAAACGTGCTAAAAAAGATATAACTAAGAGTCATGAAGGCAGCTACTTGGAAGCTAGACACAGTATTCACTGGATGCACCGCGCACCAGTTGCGTGGTCTCTAATTGAACCTGTCTCAGTTAAAGTGGGTGTGCTTGGCACATACCCAGATGTTCCTGCTAATCACCTCTCACTGCAGTGCACAAGAGAGAAGTACACCTATATATAAGATCTCGCTACACAGTAGTGAAAACCTGTGGTAACACTGTGAGAGAAAGAGATGAGAATGGCCCATAAGCCAGATAAGAGAGGGAGAGACGCAAAATGCAGACCGAGAGAAGAAAATAGAGTATGGCTATTAGAGTACACTGCATGCAACTAAGAAAGGCGGAGAACAAAGGACACTTTTTTTACAATGAAGAGAAAGAGGTTTGAAAGGCGGTGGCTGACACTGTTAATCTCAATGCGATAAGATGCCTCCCATTCCTTGCAGAAATAAACGTTCAAACAATACAATTTACACCAAATGGGTAATCAAAATTCAAAACAAATGTGAGCTGCCAGACGCAGTCCCATACACACGTATTTGCGGCACAAAGTGGGTGACGCCAGACACAACCTCCCGTCGCAAAGTACAGACTTCAAAATATAAATGTGAGGATGTATTTCAACAATTCGGTGTATGTTGTTGTGCATTACATTGTCAGTTATCTGAAAGTGACTTGTGCTAATTAAATGTGGTGCTGCGCCACATGGGTCAGGAGGTATTGGCTGATCCTGGGGAACGTAATTCTACAAGTGGTAATGCAGATACTTCTTACTTCAGTTGTTGGAGTGAAGGTGACTCCTAGTACTTCCCAAAATGTGCACTTACTTCTTCCTAGCGGGGTCTGTAGAGCTGGTGGTGGGGGGGCTGGTGTATTACTACAGACCACAGCATCAATAACTAGCGGGAGTCTGTAAGGCTATTGTCAGGTGTTTTACAGACCACAGCAACACCCTACCTAGCGGGCCTTTACCCTTTACTGACTGAGTTGGTGTAAGGCCAGTCAATTTAAAATTGACAAATGTGCTCATACAAACAATATATGCATATATAATAAAAAGGAATCTAACAGGAAAATCAATATGCACCTAAATATTATAGTCTCACTAATGGATCAGCCACTGCACCAGGCAGTGGCCTCCAATGATCACAAAATGTTTTGCTGCAACACTTAGTCAATGCAAAAAAGAACAAAACCCTATATATATATACATAGGTAAACACTAGCGAATAACACAAAGTCCTAAAGGTGCATAGCAAGTAATGAACATTTTATACATGTACTTTAAAAAGAAAACAATGCATATCCTTTAATGCTTGGAACTCTTAAACAACAATTGCGTATTTCTGGCCATTTGAGGGCGATAAAAGCGCTTTCTACCTTACTGCTTCACAAGAAAAGGAAAACACAGAAAAATGCTTATAACCAGCGAAAATACAATACCCAATACATCCCGGGGAAACCACCACCTTCCTTTTCACACAAGAGGAAATCGTAAATCTGTTAGCTAGACAGCTACGGGATTCGTCTTCTTTCTCAGGACTATTGACTGAGAGCAATCCTCCTGTCCCTGCTCATTCCAGCAACTGGACAGAGGAATTCCATACATTTATTTATAAAACCATACAACTGAACACTGAAAGTTGCCAGACGCAATCTTCCCTGCCCTGTCAACCCTTAGACAGAGGCTCTCAGAGAGGCACGAAAAACAAAAACCCCACTCATAACATTGATAAAACAAAATAATCACTGGAAGATTGGAAGATGCTAGACGCAATTCTCCCTACCTCGTCAATCCTAGACGGAGACTCCTCTCTGGCTCTCAGAGAGGCACCGTAACAACGTATGTCTATTTATAAAAAGAAAAACATATAATTCAAACAACTTCCTAACGTCACCCTTTGGCTTAGGGTTCACCACGTACACCTTTCCTCATTTTGGGAATGTTCTTTTAATAAGCGAGACCAGTTAGACAGGACAACTTGAAACAAGGAACACAGATGTCCCACGGTCGCCCTTACCCGCTGCTCCCAGAAAGACAGCACATCAGGCAGCAAAAATAACTTACCCGAGTGCTGTTCTCTGTGGTTCAGTCAGGAAAGAGGCACGAAGGGTGGTCTGCGTCCGGGGTCCCAGTGGTCTCCTGTCAGCTGGCACTGCTGATCCGAGTCACGGCGCCAAGATGTTGGAGGGAGCGTTTTAGGGGGTATGGGGGGGTTAGGGGGCACCCTTGCCAGCTGTTCGAGGGGGTGGTTTAGGGACAAAAGGGCAGCTTAACTTGAGGCAGGGTGCGCAGGAACGCTCATACTAAAATGAAGGAAACAGATGTGTGAGCCATGGAAACCAAGCCAAAAGGTTTAACAGATTTATTTAGAAGGTGCAACTTCAAGAAAAAGGCATTTAAAATACAGAATACAAAATATAGTGACCTTGCATTCATAGAGAGTCTTACCAAACAGAAGGCATTATTACATAATTCTCAATAGGACTCAGAAGGCATTGAAATCGTTTGAAGAGAGACACTACAGAAAACCTCAAAGACACATTAATAAATGCATTATGAAAAACATAATTTAAATCAAGGAAAATGTTCTCAGAATGCACAACACATTTGATCTAAAATGCAGAGAGTACTCACGTTTAAACCTAAAAGAAAGCAGCCTTGCAAATGTAATATAAGCATTAAATTCTCAATAAGAAAACACCAATTTAGAGACAAAATAGAACATACAGCAATTATATTGGCAAGTCAAATTGTATCTTAATAAAACAAAAACAAGAGCTCTTGGGGAAAACCCACACCCGCCTGCCATCCTACCAACAGACGGGTGGGGTAGTCCGACGAGAACTCTGTGGACTCGTCTTTTATACCTTTTAGTGCTGGGAACTGAAGCAGAAGTGCTTATTGCAGCATCAGTCCCACCTACGTCACGGCAGAAAATATGTAATGTAAGGAATAAAATATATAGCAATATCCTGGTTGCCACATTCATCACCCCGGTCTGACGTTCGTGTGCTGGGAACTGATTCGTTCTCATGTTCAGACCCAGGATGTGGTGTGCTATTTGTCGACAGGACAGAGGAAGAGACAGTGAACTTTGAGACACACGGGTAGGGTGGGGGCTATCCAGCCTGGAGCAGAAGAGCCTCGCAGAGAGAAGCTGGCTGAGATTTTTAGTCAGACAGGCTTAGAGCCTGCTGTTCAGAAAAATGGCAGAACTCTGGTCAATTTAACAAAAGGCCTGCAGAAAGACCGCAGGGCCTACCTAGGGGTTCATACTGACTGAGTGACTAGGATGGCCCAGGGCATTTGTTATATGGTAAAACCAGACCCTCTCTCATTTGGTCAATTTAGCAAAAGGCCTACAGATTGAGGCGCGCAGGGCCTGTGTAAGGGTCTCATACCTTAGGTGTGGGCAGAGCGCGCCTGGGGGGGTCTTATATGATAAAAACGGACCCTGCCTCAAGGGACATCACTTCCCAGCATCTGTTAATTTCCTTTTTACAAAGTCTTTCGCATTGTACAGACCCTCCAGGATTTCGCGATTTGCAATAAAATCGCGCTATTGGCAGTTTTGTAAAAATGCGATTTTTACAAAAGTGCCCGCGAAATCCGGCGGACCCCTTCTATTGCAAGAGCCACGGGGCCAATAGAAGGTGGGTCCTCACAGCAGGCAGGCATGTTTATTTACACTCCTCACCTGCCCTGCTGTTCATTCCTGAGGGCTGAGGGGACTGGACTGCTCATCTACACCTGGCTGTGGAGCAGAGCATCGTCGGGCCCAGGTAGGTACTCCTGCTGCTTGCTGTGTTGGGGCCCGCCACACACAAGGCACGCGGCGGGCCCTGGCTGCCATTTAAAAAAAATTATGTTGGGCCCGCCGTGTGCCCAGGGGGCATTGCTTTTGGGCCCGCCGCCCACTGGGCACGCGGCGGGCCCTTTCTGGCCATTATTTATTTATTTTTAACGTTGGGCCTGCCGCATGACCAGTGTGCGGTGGGCCCAGGGGGCATTGCTTTTGGGCCCGCCGCACACGGGGCACATGGCAGGCCCCTGCGGGCATTCTTTTTTTTTTATTATGTTGGCCCACCGCGTGCCCCGTGTGCGGTGGGCCCACGGGGCATTGCTATTGGGCCCGCCGCACACGGGGCACGTGGCGGGCCCTTTCCGGCATTTTTTTTTTAAATTATGTTGGCGTGCCCCGTGTGCAGCAGGCCCAGGGGGCATTGCTTTTGGGCCTGCTGCACACGGGGCACGCGGCGGGCCCCTGCGGGCATTCTTTTTTAAATTATGTTGGCCCGCCGTGTGCCCCGTGTGCGGTGGGCCCAGGGGGCATTGCTTTTGGGCCCGCCGCACACTGGGCACTCGGCGGGCCCTTGTAGGCATTATTTATTTATTTTTAACGTTGGGCACGCCGCGTGCCCAGTGTGCGGCGGGCCCAGGGGGCATTGCTTTCGGGCCTGCCGCACACAGGGCACGCAGTGGGCCTTTGCCGGCATTTTTAAAAAAAAATTATGTTGGGCCCGCCGCGTGGCCAGTGTGCGGCGGGCCCAGGGGGCATTGCTATGGGGCCTGCCGCACACAGGGCACGCGGCGGGCCCCTGCGGGCATTATTTATTTAATTTTAATGTTGGGCCCGCCACGTACCCAGTGTGCGGCGGGCCCAGGGGGCATTGTTTTTGGGCACGCCGCACACAGGGCACGCGGCGAGTCTAAGGGGCATTGTTTTTTTGTTTGTTTTGAGCCCGACACACACTGGGCACGCAGGCCCAGGCGGTATATGGGGGGGGGGTTGTGGTACAGGGCACGCGGCGGGCCCTTGCAGGCATTATTTATTTATAGTTTTAATTATGTTGGTCCCGCCACGTGCCCAGTGTGCGGCGGGCCCAGGGGGGCATTGTTTTTTTCTTTATTTTGGGCCCGCGGCGGGCCCGTGGGGCATTGTTTATTTCTTTATTTTGGGCTCGCCGCCCACTGGGCACGCGGCGGGCTCCAGGGGCATTGTTTTTTTGTTTGTTTTGGGCCCGACACACTGGACACGCGGGCCCAGGGGGCATATGGGGGAGCTGTGGTTTTTAAAGGTGGCGTAGTGGGGTAAGTGGCAATGTTGTGGGCCAGGTGACATGGAAAAGGGCTAGCCGAGCCTGCTCGAACTCTTTTTTGTTCTTTTGTAGAGTCTCAGAGGAAAGAATCTGCTGGTTCAAGAGCCATTGGGCTGTCTGGCAACTAATATATGCTTGCTGCTGCACTGCACGGGTAAGTTTTGGGTTCTGTAGACTTCTGGGGAGATGAATAATGCATATGCTAAAGCGCAGAACCTTGAGGTCGCCACCCATATTTGTGAAGTCCTACTTGCGATGGGTGGGAGAGCTGTGCATGGTTTGGACGGTTAGGTTTCACTTTCTTTGCAGGTGGCTCATCCTGCCCTTTTTTGTCCTTTTTTCTCCACCCATGCAACCTTTGTCATGTTATTTTTTATTTGCAGGCACTTTGGGGCAGGGTTGGTTGTTTTTTGGGGAACATTTTTGCCTTATGTTTTTTATGTTTACCTCTCACCCCCACTGCCCTCCACAGACGACTCAAAGTTGCCTAGAGGGACCACAAAAGTGTGCCTTTTCACTTCGAAGGACTTCTGCCTACCTGTATGTATTAACGCTCCATGTATGCAACTTCGCTTCAAGAGGTTTCACGTTCTCCTTTCTTTGCAACTGACCATGCTGTTTTAACACTGTTTGCTCAACTCCGTTTGCGGAGCACCATTTCCCATTGCGGTTCTGTCTCAACTAGTTTTCCATTTTTAGCCATTTGCAGGTGCTTCAGAGTTACGTGCATTTTTAATCATTGCTTCCCTACGTTTTCTTAACTTTCCATTCAACAATTGCATTGCCTTTTTCCCCTTTGAAACACATCTAGTAACACCAAATATATTTGTAGGTGAGTTACGTGACTGCGCTGCACCCTCATAAAGAGGACTCAGACTTGCCTAAAGGAACCAACAAGACAAGTGTGCCATTTCACTCCGAATGACTTCTGCCTACCTGTATGTATTAACGCTCCATGTGTGCAACTTCGCTTCAAAAGGTTTCACGTTCTCCTTTCTTTGCAACTGACCATGCTGTTTTAACACTGTTTGCTCAACTCCGTTTGGGCAGCGCCATTTCCCATTGCGGTTCTGTCTCAACTAGTTTTCCATTTTTAGCCATTTGCAGGTGCTTCAGAGTTGCGTGCATTTTTAATCATTGCTTCCCTACGTTTTCTTAACTTTCCATTCATCAATTGCAATGCCTTTTTCCCCTTTGAAACACATCTAGTAACACCAAATATATTTGTAGGTGAGTTACATGACTGCGCCACAACCCCCAAGATCTTTTGGATTCCAAGGGAGCAACAAGCCACCACAACAAAAGCAGGATGGAGAAGTTTCTGCAGCCTGTGAAGCACCGATCACATCTACCTACCCATATAACCGCAGCAGATCGGGCCAGAGAGTACAGTACCGTGATGCATGCTGATGGTGGAGTGCTGTTTTGCAGTGTGTGCAATGTGGCGGTGGACCACATCCGGAAACACACAGTGGATATGCATGTGTGGGCCCAAAAACACTTGAAGTGCTGCGTAGATGATCCAGACCCTCACTCTTCACCAAAACGTGCCCGTCAGATGACTGTGAACTGACTTTTCACAAAGAGTACAGCTGCCGGTGCCTCAAACCAGGAAATTATAAGTGAATGGGTCAATGTCTGCACAGCGCTGAACATTCCGCTGAGCAAAACCGACCACCCTGTGTTGCGCAAGTTTGTCCACGAGCGAGTACGGAATGGTGGAGCGATACCTGGAAATCATCAGCTTCAAGAACGTTATCTCCCAGAGAGATATATAGGAGCCAAGACCGAGCTGAAAGAACACTTGCAAGATCAGAAGATCAGTGTTATATTTGATGAAACACCTGATGTCGAAGGGCGGTGTGTATTGAATGTGTTATTTGCAGTGGTCTCTGCGCAGGGTGGCCGTCAGATCCACACCCACCTAGCAGACACAGTGTTCCTCTCACAGTGCAACCATGGGACTGTAGCGCAAGCAGTTGTGAAGGTGCTCACAGAGTACAGCATAGCCTTTCAGAACGTTATGTTCGAGGCATGTGAGCTGCAGAGCTCACACTGTGCATTAGATCGCCATCTGGTGTTGGGCTCGGATGCTTGCACTTTGTTGTTGTCTTCGAAGAAGTCTTTGTAGTCATGTGATAGGTGACTCCTCCTTTGGACAATAGTGCGCATGGGCATCGACTCCATCCTCAGATTGTTTTTTTCCGCCATCGGGTTCGGATGCAACTTCGACACTCCGGTTCGAAACTTGTTTTTTTGCTACGTTTTTCACTTTTCAACACCTGATACCGACATCGACATCTCGACGTCCCTTCCTCGATCTCCTTCCAGCCGTCGACGCGGGCCGTTGGGCCCATCGACGCCGTAAGGCCTACTGCCCATGGAAAGGACGCCATTCCGAAAATGCCCCCAATGTGGAGCAAAGTTTCCTCACAGTGACCACCACCAGGTCTGTAATCGGTGCCTCTCACCAGACCATAACGAGGCCACTTGTCCGGCCTGCGCCTCCTTCCGCTCCAAAAGACAATCCGCGATCGTCGAGCCCGAAGGCACATCATGGCGCAAAGGTCCGCTCCGGAACCCGTCAACATTTTCGATGAGGGTCCCGATGTTCCGGAAGAAGACTCCGAAGACCTCGCTATCATCTCCGAGGCAGAGGACTCCGACGGTTCCATCCCTCCAGGGCAGCGTGTGAGTACTACTGCCCCTGCCCCAACCCTCCCTGCAAAATCGAAGGCACCGGTCAGCACTTCGCCTACGGGCCCCAGTCGAGACCATAAACGTGCTTCGGACGCCCCGCCTCCGGGCTCGGCACCGAAGAAGAAATCAAAGCCTTCTAGTTCCTCGGCACCGACCAAACCACATGTGCCCGTTACACCGGCACCTTCGGCGCCGAAACACAAAGACCACCCGGCGCCGAAATCCAGTTCGGTCCCCAAATCCACCTCCAAGCACGCGGATCCCTCGGCACCGAAACCGAAGCTACTCGACACACCCCTAAACTAAAGCCGGTCGAGCCTGTAGCTAAGCCGAAGGACGCCTCGACGCCTTCTAAAGCAAAGGAACATTTAAAGAAGCCATCACCACGTTCGGAACCGAAAAAGTCGGCGCCGAAAACTAATATTCAAGGGGAGGAACTGTTTACACCGGATCCCATCGATCCTAATCAACACAAGCTTTATATCAATCCTAAAACAGGGCACATTTCCTCTGTGCCACGTCACAAGCCTGTCCCTCCAAAGAAGAAGGACTCTTCCACTTCCTGTATGCCTCCTTCTTCCCCTATACCTCTCTCTAACACCCCTCCTCTCCACATCCCTATCACACCTCCTCAACCTGCGGATTCTCCCCCACATGAGTATGAGGACAACATGGGGTACGAGGATGACCCTCATAATTTATTTCTGGATCCAGATAATCCACCACAGGATGACTGGGGTTATAATGACCCCGCAGACCCTACAGACCTCCCCAGCCCTCCACCTTATCCCACAAAACCATCTCCACCAGATGATCACATAGGTTTTGGGCAACTCATACATAGGGCGGCCGTTTTTCATGGGGTGCATTTTCACACCGACCAACCAGAAGAAGACTTTCTTCTAGACACCTTTGAACGGTCTCAAAAAACTGTTCAAACTTTGCCCATGATCAAGGGTGTCATTAAACACGCACCTGAAATTTTTAACGACCCAGTCAGAGCCAGGATCCTTAATCCTAGAGTGAATAAAAAGTATAGACCTGCCCCCGATGACCCCACCTACATCAAAGGTCAGCTCCCCTTGACTCACTGGTCGTTTCTAATGCCAGAAAACGCGCCAATTCCCAAACTTCAGGGGATGCTCCGCCCCTGATAAAGAATCCAAATTGTTAGATTCCTCTGGCAAACGCGTAGCTGCGCAAGCCACCAACATCTGGCGCATCGCTAACACCCAAGCTCTACTAGCTAGGTACGACAGGGCACACTACGATCAGCTAGAAACCCTCCTCCAACATCTACCTGATCAATACAAAACACAAGCCACTGACCTCATTCAGGAAGGCAAACTTATTTCAAATGACTCCATTAAGTGCGCCTTAGACGCAGCCGACACCGCCGCTAGGTCAGTTAACACTAGCGTGCTTATCAGACGACACGCCTGGCTTCGCATTTCAGGTTTTAAGCCAGAAGTCCAGACTACCATACTGAACCAGCCATTTAACCAAAACCAACTATTTGGTCCCGCTGTCGACACAGCACTAGAAAAGATGAAGAAGGATACTGACACTGCCAAATCAATGGGAGCATTGCAGTCCCCGCAGCAACGTGGCTCCTTTCGCCGCTCCTTTTACAGAGGGGGCTCCAGGAATACCACCGCAGACAGTTCCTCTTCCTATCGAACAAACACCCAAACCTCTCCCAATAGAGGATACTTTAGGGGTGGTTACAGAGGCAACAACTCTAAGGGCAGAGGTCGAGGTAATCATAACAACACCCGTACCTCCACCACTCCCAAACAGTGACTTTCCTCCACTTCCCCCCGACCACAACACCCCTGTCGGGGGAAGGCTATCACAGTTCCTGCCTGGCTGGAACTCCATTACAACAGACAGGTGGGTGAGACAGATTATCCAACATGGCTACTGCCTGGAGCTAACAGCTACCCCCCCCACCATACCACCCAGGCAGCGTCCAATGTCCACAGACCATTTACACTTTTACAACAAGAGGTACTTTCCCTGCTTCAAAAGCACGCCATAGAGCCAGTGCCTCTGCTACAGCAGGGCACAGGGGTTTACTCCCTGTACTTCCTCATTCCCAAGAAGGACGGCACTCTCAGGCCTATTTTAGACCTCAGACCTCTCAATCAATACATACACTCAGATCATTTTCACATGATCACTCTCCAACAAGTGCTTCCCTTACTACAACAACAAGACTTCCTTGCCACATTAGACCTCAAGGACGCCTACTTCCACATTCCCATACATCCTGCTCACAGGAAGTATCTAAGGTTCGTTCTCAATGGGCAGCACTACCAGTTCAAAGTACTCCCATTCAGAGTCACCACTGCTCCAAGAGTGTTTACCAAATGCCTTGCAGTAGTAGCAGCGCATCTACGAAGACAACAAATACATGTCTTCCCATACCTGGACGACTGGCTTATCAAAGCCAAATCATTCAACCAGTGTGTCCAACACACCCACCAAACGATACAAACATTACACAACTTGGGGTTCACAATAAACTATACCAAGTCCCACCTTCAGCCCTCCCATGTCCTTCAATATCTGGGAGCCACAATAAACACTTTCACTGCTCTAGCTTACCCCAGCCCAGCCAGGATAGCCAGTATACAAACCCTTGTCCCCAGGTTTCAAATGCAACACTCTCTTCCAGCCAGAGTGTTTATGCAGCTAATCGGCATGATGGCATCCTGCATTTTTATCGTCCCTCATGCAAAACTTCAAATGCGTCCTCTACAAGAGTGCCTAGCGCGCCAATGGAACCAGGCTCATGGACATCTTACAGATCTGGTGTTGGTGGACAGCCGCACACATCGCTCTCTGCAGTGGTGGAACACCAACAATTTGTCCAAGGGGCGGCCGTTCCTAGAGCCGGTTCCACAAGTAGTACTAACCACGGACGCATCCCTTACAGGATGGGGAGCACACCTGTTACATCATACAACACAAGGCAAGTGGACCACTCAGCAGAAGCTGCTCCACATCAACCACCTAGAGTTACTAGCTATATTCCTAGCTCTCAAGTCCTTTCAACTCCACGTACAAAACAAAGCTGTCCTGATCCGAACAGACAACATCACAGCTATGTACTATATACAAAAACAGGGGGGACACACTCTCCACAACTGTCCCAACTAGCACAGGACATTTGGAGGTGGGCCATTCCACAAAACATATACCTTCTAGCAGAACACCTACCAGGGGTTCACAATCAGATTGCAGATCTGTTAAGTCGACAGACACAACAGATTCACGAGTGGGAACTACATCCACAAGTTCTTCTACCTTTCTTCCAGATGTGGGGCCAGCCAGACTTAGATCTGTTCGCCACACAACAGAACGCCAAATGCCCAACCTTCGCCGCCAGGTTTCCACACCCGCAGTCCAAGGGCAATGCGATATGGATGAACTGGTCCGGCAGATTTGTGTACGCTTTTCCACCGCTCCCACTCATCCCACTTGTAGTACGCAAGCTTCGACAACAGTCTCTCAAAATGATACTAGTAGCCCCTACATGGGCACGCCAACCGTGGTTCACCACACTACTGGAGCTATCAGTAGTCCCATACCAAAGACTACACCTCTCCCCAACAATGCTAACGCAGAGCCATGGAGAGATAATGCACCCAGATCCATCTCAGCTGAACCTTGCAATTTGGCTCCTGAAGTCCTAGAATTCGGTTACCTTAACCTACCCCCAGACTGCATGGACGTTATAAAAGAAGCTAGACGCCCAACTACCAGAGCCTGCTATGCAGCTAAATGGAAAAGATTCGCTATTTACTGCACTAATAATAACATCCAACCATTACAAGCCTCTACGCAAAACATCATTTGCTATTTGCTACATTTGCAAAGATGTAATCTTGCATACTCATCCATACGTCTGCACCTCGCAGCCCTTGCTGCTTACTTACAAAACAGACAACACTTATCACTATTCAAAGTTCCCGCCATTAAAGCCTTTATGGAAGGCCTTAAGCGGATCATACCTCCCAGATTACCACCTTCCCCAGTGTGGAATCTTAATATAGTACTTACCAGGCTCATGGGTCCACCTTTCGAACCCTTACATAAATGTGAACTTCAATTCCTTACATGGAAAGTTGCGTTTCTAATTGCAATCACTTCTCTCAGGAGAGTCAGTGAGCTACAAGCTCTAACTATACAAGAGCCTTTCTTACAAATACATCATAAAAAGGTAGTTCTCAGAACAAACCCAAAATTCCTTCCCAAAGTCATTTCGCCTTTCCACCTTAACCAATCAGTAGAACTACCTGTGTTCTTCCAAAACCCAGATTCCGTGGCAGAAAGAGCTCTCCACACCCTAGATGTCAAAAGAGCCCTTATGTATTACATTGACAGAACCAAATCCTTTTGCAAAACCAAACAATTGTTTGTGGCTTTCTCTCCACCACACAAAGGTAATCCCATCTCAAAAGCCGGGGTTGCAAGGTGGATTGTTAAATGTATCCAAATCTGCTACCAAAAGCCAAACTCACATTATCAGTTCCCCCTAGAGCGCACTCAACACGCAAACTAGGGGCCTCCATGGCATTCTTAGGGAACATTCCCCTAGAAGACATATGTAAGGCAGCCACGTGGTCTACAACACACACCTTCACTAAACACTATTGTGTTGATGTGCAAGCCAAGCAACAAGCTTCCGTGGGCCAAGCTGTCCTTAAAACCCTTTTTCAAACTACTGCAACACATACAGGTGACCACCGCTAGGGGAGATACTGCTGTACAGTCTATGCACAGTGTGAGCTCTGCAGCTCACATGCCTCGAACGGAAAATGCTACTTACCAGTATGCATCTGTTCTTGGCATGTAGAGCTGCAGATCCTCACACGCCCACCCACCTCCCCGGGACCTGTATGTGCTCCAGTCCTATCTTAATTAGATACAGACACATGGACATCTCCTTTCTTTTCTACTAACTCCATCACTCCCCAATATGGCGAAAAACAATCTGAGGATGGAGTCGATGCCCATGCGCACTATTGTCCAAAGGAGGAGTCACCTATCACATGACTACAAAGACTTCTTCGAAGACAACAACAAAGTGCAAGCATCCGAGCCCAACACCAGATGGCGATCTAATGCACAGTGTGAGGATCTGCAGCTCTACATGCCAAGAACAGATGCATACTGGTAAGTAGCATTTTCCTTCCTTTAACACTGACAAAGCGGCATACATGCTCAAGGCATACAACACTGTGTTGAGAAATCTGTATACAAACTCCATACATATCACCTGCTTGGCACACATAAT
The DNA here is from genome assembly GCA_963921515.1 of Calotriton arnoldi. Lineage (NCBI taxonomy): Eukaryota > Metazoa > Chordata > Amphibia > Caudata > Salamandridae > Calotriton > Calotriton arnoldi. The sequence continues at coordinate 774,326 of CAWUFW010000324.1, forward strand.
GAACCTTATTGGATAGTCGTTTAGGAAGCCTTTTGTGGAGCTAAATGCTTTCCTTCTGTACTTCTTGCGCATCTTTTACATGGCCGGTGGCAGAAAGAGAAGGTACCTGCACCATCTTGCTGAGAACCATGGGATGAAACCACGGATGGCACCTGACCCTTGCAGTACCCGGTGGAATTCTTGGTTTGCTGCTGTCCAGTACCACTGCAAGCACTTTGAGGCCTATGCTGGGTTTGTTGAGTCTGAGATGCAACTCAGCAAGTCTCCCCCAGATTCCCTTGAAAATCTGCAAAGGATTTTGAACAGCGACCAAAAAAACTGCATTAAAGTTCAATTGGACATTGTGGCAGAAAAATGCCAAAACATTTTAAATCTGATGGACTTATTCCAGAGTCAGACACCAGTGACAATGAAGGTGTATGATTATCTAGAGGATCTCCACATGAACCTAACAAACAATTCAGTCCTCACTCTGGAGTCACTACAACCATTTCTAGAGACCACTGCAGAGGCTAAATTAACTCTGACACAGAAAAAAAGCTAACAGCCCAGCTTAATGAAGCTTTTGAAAATTCTCTGGAAAAGGTGGGCAAATACATGGGGGAGGCCCAACCAGGCATTGGATTCTTGAAACAAGTGCGCCTTTTCAATCCTGCACGACTCTGCATCCTGCCTAAGGACAAGAGTGCATATCCAGCCATCCCTGGTTTGAGCGAAGTTCCCGATCAGGAGCTTCGCCTCTACTTTGAACATGTAGGCCCAGAAGCAGTACAGGCATCTGTTTCTGGGGTGATTGACACTGACCTCTTTTGGCGTGGGATGGCTGACCGCATTCCAGCCCTTTCACAGCTTGCAGCTGTGTATAAGGACTGTGTGACCAGTTCTGCAGATTCTGAAAGGACCAACAGCATCTACAAAATTATTGTGTCAGCCAGACGACGGCCCCTCTCAGAGCAAATCATCCGGGCATTATTGTTTTTGCATTAGAATCAGCAGCACAATATTGGGCTAGATTTGGACTTCTCAGAAGAATTGCACATACATGGCCAAGATTAACACGACAAGCATACAGGTTCCGGGGACATTTATTCATTAACAGGTTTATGTCCTATATGTAGGCTTTGAACCAAAACAAATTGGCTAAATTGTAAATAAACAATAAATATACATAGCTTCATGTTGTAAAATAACTCACAAAAATAAGATATCTGTGTTTGTTGTAGGAAAAATTGCAAAATAAAGTGCTGCAAAAATGCTGCTAAATTTCCAGATTTGTGCCGCTAAATTTTCAGATTTGTGCCGCTAAATTTACTAGTTCATTCCGCAATATCCTGGGGGGTCTGATTGTAATAGTAATTGTTTACAGTTTTTTCTTTATTTTGGGCCCCATGGGTGCCTGCTGTGTTGCCCAAATCCATATTGTCAATCTGCTTATTAAATAAGCATTGCGCTGCCTCTGCCCTCTTTTGGCGTGATTCATTCATAGTGGTTACGTTGGTTACACACGTGGATGTTCAAACCAGGGCCAGCTCTAGGGCGGTGCGACCGGTGCCACCGCACCGGTTGCTGACTGCGGGTGGGGGCGCCGTATACTATGGTTTTAAAAGCACCTGTTTCTGTGCTCTTTGCCTCCAGCAATTTTCAGCCAACAATAAAAATATCAAAGTAACTCCAGTGATTAATGTTCTTTCTGAAGAGAGAGAGAGGTCGGAGTTTTGTCTCCTAGACGTTTTTACTCATCCTAAGGTAACACAGAGGGTTAATATGCCTGATGCAAACAACTTGTACCATGCAGATCACAACGTGCATATAATGTAAATAGGTCAGTGGGTTACTGCTTTTGTCGCAGAGATCATTTTTTTACTTGCAGTTTATAAGTTAGAATCCTAATGTAGAACATTGAGCTATTAACTGTCATGAAAGACCTGCAAGAAAACTGCAAGATATTGGCTGGAGCGTTCTGATTTTCCCCCAGTCTTTCATTATCCTAATGTTGCAAAATGGGTTCATCAGGGTAAAAATCAATTCTTATTATTAAAGACAACCTCCAACCATGGTTTTATTTTTTAAATTCTAAGGGCCTCATTTATGAGAAGTGTTGCATCGCTTCGTGAAAGCAGCGATGCAACACTTCTCAGTGCGCCCGCCTTGCGACACCATTGATGCGTCATATTTACTGTATGACGCATCATGTCGCAAGGAATGACAGATACGTCAGTATTTCTGATGTATCTGTCGGCGCAAAACTGATGCATTGCTGGGTTGTGTCTGAAAACAGACGCAACTCCAGCAATGTGACCTTTCACATGGGGCAAGCCCATGTGAAAGGGCCTGCGTCAGTCTTATGCCTGCTGTGAGGCAGGCGTAAGATATTGATGCAATGGCGTCCTAGAAGTGGCACACTGAAATCTCATAGATTTCAATACGCCACTTCTACGAGGCTTTTTGAGGGGAACGCTCACCCTGCATACATTATACCTGGCACAGGTATAATGTGGTTCAGGGGTTTACAAAGTGACGCATCTGCCTAGATGCGTCACTTTGTAAATAGAGCACAACATGGCACATTTTTTATGCTGCCAGTAAAAGTGCGTAAAAGTGACGCAAGGGCTCATAAATCTCCTAAGTTTGTGCTTCTCCAGACCGAGCACTCTCAAACTATCATGCCTACCAGTATGGATGACATGACTCCACCTTGTAGTCCTCTGTCTTACGTAATATTTCATGTACACTGATTTACACACCTATGATTGATTGTCTCTGTGTAGTTAGTGTGTGTGCGATGTAAAGTGCTCTGACACCTTACAAAAGTATGAGTGGCGCTATATAATTAATTAAATGCATCTGAGAGAGAGTGGTTATGGAGACTTCAGGGGTACTGTGAAAGGATGGTAGTGAGGGAATCCGTGGCGGAGGTGGTCATTGGGAAGCGCCAACAAACATTGTCGCACAGGACGCAACCAGTGCTAAAGCCGGCCTTGGTTCAAACAGTTCATGAGATAGTCACTGAGATCGAACGAAAGAAATCATGAAAGCTGTGCTTCAAACTGTTCCTACGGTGAAGCGTTCTTGCCATTATGCATCAAGCGTACACAGTACAACAGAGGATTCTTGAGAATGTTGTGATGAGACAAATGGTGACATGATTCGAACTCCATTCACCCTCTGTAATGTGGGCAGTCCGACACGGAAACCTCGTTACCTGCCAACGGCCTCTCCTCCATGGAATCTGGCGTCTCCAAGTGGCCATAGCCGTAGAAACAGTGATACAGAAGAGGCGCCGGAGCCAGATGAAATGCTGCTAAATGAAAGGTCCTGCAGCCGAATCCGGCCTCGTCCACACTGGCGGGCTGGTGCAAGCACATGGGTGCAGGAACCGTTATTAATGTTCAAAGAAAAAACAGGGTAAACCATTAACTCCAGTGAGGTTCGCACTCCACAGCTTTGATTTCAGACGGCTTATTTCAGCAGTGCGTTTCACCCTCACTCGGGCTTTGTCACGGCCAATTACACAACACAGTGCCCAAACCCCTTTAAAAACAAGCATTGGCATAGCCAATAGGTCTCGCTTTTGGGACCATATAAGTATTTAGTTATGCGGCACAATATCCTTAGTGCAACAACATCAACTGTTGCATGGCTAAACACTTATAAGGTCCCAAAGGCGAGACCTATTGGCTATGCCAATGCTTGTTTAACTATAACAGCTGAATTTCACTTGTTTTGTAGGAGTGAAATGAGAGTCTAACTATCACTCCATGTAACCTTTGGAGTTTTCAGTGAATATGTGTGCATACACACAGGTAGTCGAATGGTAGATTCATTCTGGCTTGATTCCCGATTGCTTGCGGGGGGCGGGGGTTTGAAAATAAAGAAGATAATTTAAGTGCAAATTAACGAGTCTACGTGATTTAATTATCGGAAGGATGCTACAGAAGAATCGGACAAAGGCATGTAAAAACCCCACAGCCAATCAGCACTTACAAATTCTGTTCTGCGCGCTAGGATTGACTTGGGTGCAGCCTATGCTCCAATCCCATGTCACATTACACATTACGATCCGCACCTAGACGACTTCTAGAATACGTTCAGCCGTGGGATTGGTAGTTATGCGACCCGGAAGTACTGACATTATGGCTGACATCCGGTAACAGATCAACAACGGATATTTGGCTGAATATGCGGACAGTCCGTGTAGGTAACGGACAGATGATCACCTTATTTGGTATGTGTCTCTCGTTTTTAACTAAAATGCTCAAAGTGGAAACTTCTAGGTCCGGAAGAAATTGTCCCTGTAAGACACGAATGTGTGTTTCCTTGTCCCTGCTCCTTTCTCACATAACGTGATTCTGTGTAATCGACCTCAAAAGTTCTTCACTGTGATGCAAGCAGTGGATATTATGCACTGCCACGTACAGTGATGTTATATTTAATTTAATATGGTCATTACGTTTACACCATGGAAGCGATCTGTGCTGCTCTCAAAGAAAGCTAGTTTTGTTTGTTTTGTCTACCTGTCGATTTGTGCAGACTAATGGACGCTGTTACTACTCATGCAATGTGTGGTTCTCTCATTCAAGATTACAACAAGTATCGTCATTGGTCCATCTTTTCTTTCCAATGATTGCCTTGTTTTCTGTTAAGTCTTTCTTGCCATGTCGTGCGGCATCATATCGCTGAAAAATGTAACGTCATGAGCATGTTTAAAGTAAACAAGGGAGACCGAGAAGCGCGCGCGCCTCGCGCTAAAAGTAAAAAAAAAAAAGACGCGCGGCCGCGAGAGGCGCTCTCTGGTGAGGGAGGGGGAGGAGCGGGTGAGGGAGGGGGAGGAAAGCCAGATGGCGCCTCAGCGATGCGAGGAATGGATGGCAGCTGTGCGCGTGCACGCCATCGTGAACGCAAGCTGGAGGCCAGCAAAAGCCACTGGGCTAGCACTTTCAAAACCCATTTACTAAATCTCTCGCCGAGAGCAGCGCAAGCGCTAGCTCAGGCGAGACCTAACAAAAAAATAGAGCAATGCCATAGACTTAAAAGAAATAATGTTGCCTTACCAGGCTTACAAAATATAACCTGATAATTCTCATGATCATATTGATCTCCCATTATGGATGATTTGATACAAGAAAAAATTCAAAGTATAATGATAATACATTTATACAAAATTGTTTTAGTTCAAAGCCAAGATACATATCAAAAACTGTAGGCACATCTCAGAGCATTTCTAGAAAATATTCAATAGGTGTAAGCCAAGTGGCTGAAGAACAAAGACATTTTGAACACTTGTTAAAACTCTTACTGGAACCTTCCTCTAAAACTAAAACAATTTTGTATAAATGTATTATAGTACTATGGGGGAGAGGGGGCGGACAAGGCACCCCTTCCCAGGCCAATGTTGGCCCCAGGGACACCATCACCTGGGGCCCTGCCTTATTAAAAGTGGGAGGGGGCACCCAGCCCCCCTCCTGGGTCGATTTCAGCCCCGGGGACCGCATCCCCCAGAGCCCAGCAGTATTAGTAATGTGGAGGGGGGCACACGGCCCCCCACCCAGAGCCATTAATGGCCCTAGGGACTCCATCCCCCAGGGTCGGCTCCTGCTATGTCCTGGGGTGCCCACACCAGGACATAGCGGTTTCCCTGCCTGTACCTGCACGGGCAGGGAAACCTGTGTTTGCTGTTGCTGGGGAGAGCAATTTCAAAGCTCCACCCAAACTAGAGCAAACACGAAGTCCGCTCCCAGCCATCGGGAGCTTTAAAAAGGCCACAGTGATATGTGAAGCCCCCTTAATTATGGGGTCGCATCGACATGAAAGGTCATTAATCTGAGGACAAGCACTCGCCCTCTTCCATGAGGCTGTCTCGGCACATTAATAGTTGCATAGATCCCGATGGCACATATGGAAGTTCTGGCCTATCCGGGCTGCCGGGCACCACCTCTACCTAAATTCAAGAGACAATGCGGTCATATATCACTGTGGCATGACTGGCAATTATGCGTGCCATAGAAGAAACACTGGTACCGTGAGCTGAACCTTTTTGAAAACAGAAATATTGCTGGGAAAGGCTTTCAACTACATGCACGGATTGTTCAAAGTATTTCAGGAATGAGGTTTAATGTGGAGGAATGCACAGCATATTACATCAACATGAGTCTACAAGAACTAATGCCAGCACGCCTCTATGTGCAAATATTGATGTTAAGTTTAAAAGACTGATGTTATTTCAGGCACAAGGGTGCGCTCCCAGCAATCACCTAAAGGTTGATAATATTAAGACTATGAGTACCAGAATGCTTATGGATATAAAAGGCAATGGAAGAATAAGTAATTTCCAAATCAGACTCAGCTGCCATGAACAAGACAGCAATGGTTGAAACGCATTGGTAGTGTTTTGGTGAAATTGCTGATGCTAATGAAATCTACGTGATTTTGAAGCCCCCGGGAGTGCAGCTTGATTTTTATATATTATCACCACACTAGGACAATTGCTGCTCTCCTATTGGCCACTAATTAGCCAATCAGAACGCTGGGTGGTTTAAATGACCCTGATACTGTGCATTGTGGACATGGTTTTATCGCACTGATGAAGGCTGAAACGCGTCTGTGGAAAATAAAGCCATTTCAAACGACACCCCGCAAGTGCACCGACGTTTGTTAGCTGTTGTGGAACAAGCGGATCCTACCTCCGATTACAAGGTAGCACCCGTCGTGAGTTCGGCAGCCATGGTGGGAAGTTATAAAACGGATATATATATATTTATTCTAACATGGGACCGAAGTGCTACAGAGTAATGGGAAAAACCTTCTAGCATCCAGTAACCCAACATCCGTGTCAGGGCACACAGAGTGTAAATGCACTGACTTCGGCAAGCGGAGACAAACGGGACGAAAAACTACTGTTCCCGTCATCCGCCAGCGCAGTTCACGTACGCGCTGACGTCGCACGCAGCGAGACGTGCCTCCAGCTGATCGGGATAAGAAGAGATGGCGCCGTTACGAAGACGCCGATTATTCTGTGGTTCCCCGAGTTCTGAGAAGTACGGTCGGGTAAGGGTGCGAACTCGCACCAACTCTTGTTCTTGTGTTCAATTGTTATTTCTATTGGAAATCCTTCCGGAGAGCCTATTCCTTGTTCCTCCCGTTGGAGAGACGCGTTGTTTTCCTACGGTCTCATGCGGGAGGAAATACAGTATTTCTGATTGTGTGTAACCATTGATTGGGCATAACCACGCTCTCGCTTTGAGGTAAAAGCAGGAGCACATGAATATTTATACGTTGTACATATCACAGCAATGACTGAAGTACCTTGTATCGCTGGTTTGCGATAAGGGCTTCCCACTCTTAGGAAACTATCTCCTTCACTGGTAGTGGAGGGAATCGCCAACTACCTCGTGGAACAATTGCATGTTATACCGGAAAAGCTTCACTCAAGATTGTGTGTTGTTAACTCTGGCTCTTTGTGTTATCTTTCCGTTCTTCAGGGGAGATATGTTGGGGGTGTCCAGTACTGATCTGAAACAGTTTGGTGGGGGCCAAGCACATTCTATGAACAGGTATTAGCTTTTCCCTTAGAAAACCTTGAGTACAACAGGGGGTGCATTTCTCCTTTCACTGTAAGATACGTTGTTGATTAATCCTGTTCCTTTTATTAGAATAGGACTGTGCTGTTGCCTTGTACTCACCCTCACATCTCGCCCGGCAAAAGGCACTCCTTATTTCTTTACAGGTAGGGCAAGTTCTCCTTTTGAAGGGTTATTTGGAACATCGTGGGTAAAAGTGACAATCTTGATCTTTATAGTAAAGCTGTTTCTCTCTTTGATTGTTCTCAGGTCTCCCTCCCCGCTGTTCCTACCCTTTCCTTCCCCCGCTTGACCATCCCACTAGTCCGAGGGGATTTATTCTATCCGGACTTGGGGCTGTCGAGAGGTAGACCCCTTTTTGCTTCAATCCGATCCTGAGGATAACCTGGTGACCGTGACAATCCGATAGCCAGCTACTACCTACTGCTGAAATAACTATTGTGCCTCCATACCCTGTTTTATTTGCTATTCTCATCAATTACCAAATTACAATGCCTCTATAACCAGGATGCCTTTAGCCAAGACCAACAGTTTGTGGATCATATGTCTTCTAAACTCTGCCTGCCCCTGATCCAGTGCATAAACCACGCCAAGGTATACTGCTTTACCCCTCAAGGAGCCGTGTACCTTCGTCCCTTTCAGTTCATGGTGGTGGTAATAGTATACCCGTCCTTGAGTTTTGGTATGGATTGATTCAAAACATTGCAGGAGACAGTAACAAGACCAAAACCTACAAGAGTATTGGGCCTGAAGGTGGGTCTCCTGAAGAAAGCAAATATAAATCCTGGTGTGCTTAGGAGCTTGTAGTACTGATCTACTTTTTTTTGGTACATTCTGGCCCTGCACATTGAATAATACGGTACGGAAGACTGCTACCCATAAGGGCTATGCAGGAAGCCAATACAGCTAAGCCCACCTCAGGACCTGCCAGAAATAAGCCAGTCCCCAGACGTGTCTATTCTCAAATGGCTCCCTGATTAAATGAAGTTGCACTGCACCTTCCCCCACCCATCTTCTCCCACTTATCCCCAAAATCTCCCTAATCCCCGCTAAAACTTCGACCCCCTCCCCCCCAAAAAAACCTTCCCCAAAGGATTTAAACATATCTTCACGTTCTGGGAATACTTAGCACCAATGCCACGGTACCAACTCACTACTTCCTCTCCAGTTTAAATTCATCTCACTAGTGTAAATTCTCATCTCATTGGTTTGAATTCATCTCACTCAAAAGCCTCCACATGCCAGACAACCTAATGCATCTAATCATTGTACTCATCCGAAGAGCCCATTCCTCACAGCTGCAGGCCTCCCGAACAGGAGATCCAACCACTTTATGGGGTTGCTAAATGACTGCCTTTCGCTCCTTCAGGATGTCATCTGCAATTGGTCTTGCATCTCGTTTCTTTCCTGAAGCCTTCCATTTCTTTTTCTGGATCTTAGACGGTTGATCCTCTTGCTTCGATACTGACTCCTTGCCATCTGACTTCTTGCCATCTTCATTCTGTTTGCCATCAATACTGAGAATCTTCTTTGCCTGATAAGTTTGTCCTTGCTATTGGAAGATAAGGCAAAAAAGATGCCAACATCTGTAGAAGACTTCATGAGCTCTAGAATCTCCCTTGCCGGGCGAAATGCTTTATCTTTTCTGCAAGGTGGCTGCTGATAGATCTTGAAAGACGAGGATCACATATCCTTGAAGCTGAAGTTTTCTCTCTGTTCCCAGCCCTCATTATCTTTGCCTTCATCTGGAAAAGATGCACCTTGGTGAGGAATTCTGGGGCTGTGCTATTTTAAGAAACGGGACCAACAGCTCTGTGGGTTCTGTCCAATTCATTGATGTCAGCCATTTGCCTCTAACAGTGCCTTGAAGAGTCATTGCACATATCCCTTAATGTTTTGCCTTTGCGCCTAAGTGGACTGCCACGCCCTGAATCCTTATGTTACTGCACCTAGATGGATTTTTGCAGATCTTTGATGTACTTTTGGAGGATACTATTCTGTGACTGCAAAATTATGAGCTCTTAATGCAGAAATTAGTGTTCCTTGGTTCTTCCGTCCCCTGACTCCTCCAATCAAAACGCTCTTTTCCCCAAGATATATATATATTTTCTAATTCACAGAGTTCTTCTTTTATTTGACTCCTACATGAAGGGAGATTATCCCTGAAACCTTGGAACAGTTCAGTTCCCCTAGCAACCCCTTTCTGATGGGAATGTGTTAGCCACGTTACTACATGAGTCTGTAGTGTGTATCCTTGGGGGTCAACCTTTAGTCTATTCCCCCCCTCCCGATGTCATGGATAGACTCTCCTAGACCCAATTTATACCATTACTGCAGATTTAAATGAACTCACATGGGTCCTGGTAACTAGAGTCAAAAGGGGTCCTATCTTACATCAGGATGCCCCCATGGGTTCCCACCACCGGGATCTTAAGGAGCATGAGGGAGATGGCTTCACTTCTAGCTCCCTTAAAAATCGCGTGTTGAAGTCTACAGCCCTTCATGTCTATTTGTTGTAATTTGGCAGCATTTAAGTTAAGCATTAGCTGAAGACAGCCTGTATTTAGAGGCTAAATTGTCCGCTTTGTGGAATCCATTTTGTATTTCTGGCAGCCATTTTGGCTGCCATGTGCTACCATGTGCTCGCCATGTGCTCTGTCCTACCTTCCTGTTAACTGCTCTTGAAATCTGCCTAGAGACAAGTTATATTTAGTTCCTCTTGCTTTGCACATGCTCAGTTGAGCTTGCAGCTGTTCCGAGTTTATAAATGTCAGGATGTGTCTACTAAAAGTAGAAACTGTTAGCTCCACCCACTTGTCGACTGTGCATTCTCTGTATGACCTTATATGTGCCTAAAACCAGCATTTGTGTTAGTACCGCCTTCATTTGAGCCCCTGTGTGGGTATAAAAGGACCAGGATCCTTCCATTCAGTGTGCTACTTCATGCATTACTGAAGGGTGATGTGCGAATGTTAGCTCCACCTCATGAGGTTTAATAAACTCTGTCTTTTCTATTCCAGTTTCTATTGCCAACTTCTTCCTAAGTGTCTGAGGACTCTGTGCAGAGAAGGGTGAACTCCTAAGCACTGGTAGGCCTTGCTGAGGCTCACTACTACAAATTGGCGCCCAACGTGGGGCTCATCAGTGACTCGGATGCCCGAAGGACTGGTCGCGACGAAGGATTGGAATCTCGCTTTTGGACGCGATCGCTGCCTGAGGAGACCTGAGTCTTGGCACCCACGGCGTTTTTCCTTTCTTTCTGATCTGACCATCCCGGCGGCGCCGGTCCTTGACTGAGATCTCTTCTGTTGATTCGCCGTGCAGTGACCATTTGGTCGATTTGAGAACTTGGCAGTTGGAACCTGGACACCATTTGATTGGTAAGAGCCGTTTTGCGGCACTTGCTGTTGGTTTGATGCCTTTGATTGGTAAGGTAGTTTTAGTAACACTTACTGTGGCTTTGTTTGTATGATTGGCCAATTTTGGAATCTGTTTTGTAATTATATATGTATTGCAATACATATAGGCAGGTAATGAGGAGAATTTTCTCTATTTAAAATTGTTTGAACAGCGCAACGTACGAAGAGTACCTTAAGCGCTACTTTGATTATAATACTGCATATTTTGCACTATTTTTTGGCATGCCTGTTTTCAGCACACTTCGTAGGATGTGTTGCTTTTGTAGTGGTACCAATTTGAGACTTGACGAAGCACAACCAGCCCCCGGAGGTGACGCCTAATAGGGATATGTATATTAAGTATGGTATTTCTTCTATAATGTACTGCACGTTATGGAACAAATATACTAGTAAAGATCCTGAGTTGCGTTGGCCTATGTATGGGTCATTTGATTTGCGAAAAATTCAGTATGTGGAACAATGTATGTTTAAACGAAAGACTAGGCAAGATATGTTTGATTGTGTGCGAATGTGGGAGAAAGAAGTGCGTGAGCGAATGAAGCGTGAGCAAGCCTTGATTGACAAAGAACAGCGAAAGACCATTTATGCGAAAGCATTAGAGTTAAAAAACAAGGAGCTGAAAGAAATTAAAGAGAGGGAAGATAGGGAACGCCATTTACAGGTAACTGGCCAATACGCTGTTAGGCAGCCCCTTTATCCTATCCTTAATAAACCGCAAGATGATTTCTTGTTATTAGATCGTTCTCCACCTCCGTATATTTTTCTTCCGCTCCTCATGAGTCAGATGAGGACTCTTTTTCAGACCAGGACAAAGCTCGAGAAACTCGCTCCATGCTATCTGCTGAGCGTGCATCTGACATTAGATCTACTGCGCGTAAAGCCGTTCGTAGTACTACCACTGCCTCTGAACTTTTAGATAGTATAAAAGGATGGCAGGAAAGGGAGCAAATATATTTTAACGATACATTTGCTGCAGAGGTTATTGAACAATATAGGAAGTATTCGGTAGAAATGGAGCCCGATGATGTAGCAACTGATTGTAAACAATTACGTGACGGTCTTTTTGTCTTCTCCCAGGTGGCTGACACGATCAGACGCTTGGTTAAACTGCGTGTTGAAGCAGCCCGTTTGCGAGAGGAGAAAAAGGCAGCAGAAACAGCTGCACTAGCATCTCAGATCAGCATGGCACGAACTTCTACTCCTGAAACAGATAAGAATGTTGTAATTCATGTGAAACCCATGCGGGAAGCCGCGCCTTTATATGTTCCTCCTAAAGGAACGGGTACAGAGGATGATAAGACTTCTCTTAATGCGAAAGGGTACTTTATTTATAATTGGGTTTACACTCCTTGGAATAGAGCAGATGTTATGGCCCTTAAAAATGCATTGCCTGACCCGCGAAAGAATCCAGCAGCCTTTTATGAGGAAGTTGAGGGTGCAATCAGCTCTTGTACTATGACTTTGTCGGATATTGATTTGTTTTTTGGATTAATATTACCACCTGATATGTGGAGAACTGTGCGCAAGATAGATGATAATGCGACATTTGGAGCATTGTGGAAAGATTTAGAGCGGTTAGATGAAGATAGTGAACCTGCACAGAAACCGTGTCAGTTAATTTTAAATCTTCCGGCAGCTATATTAGTTAAGTTAAAGACGATCATTCCCCCTAAAAAGATAGATTGGACAGTGCTAGCGTCTTGCAAGCAAAAGGTAGATGAATCAGTTTCTGACTTCTTCACACGCTTTGAAGAAGCATTTCACGATTTTAGTGGCCAGTCATTGACAGATGACACGGGTAGGCATCTGTTTGTCGATAAATATGTCGCAAACCTTTTGCCAGGAATAGCTAGTCGCTTAAAGGCCTGTGAGAGTTCATGGACTACATCTTCTCCGGTTTCTCTTTTAACTATGGCCCAGTATTATGAGCGGCAAGAATTAGAAGCCAAAGGTAATGAGGACAAAAAGTCTAAAGAGTTGAAAACAAAGGTTATGTTGGCTCAAGCTTATGGTCCGCCTTCTAGAGATAATGATAGAGGTGGACGTGGATCTTATGGTTCATCCTTTCCTTCCTCTGCCCGTTCGAATTTGTCTGTTGATCAGTGTGCGTACTGCAAAAAATTTGGACATTGGCTTTCTGATTGACAAGTGCTGCGTGCTCAGCAGAATCTACGTGGTCGGGGACAAATGAGAAATCGTTCAGGATATCAAGGGCCTAGAGGAAGCGCGAATGATCGTGCTCGGTTTGATGCTAATACACGTGGGCAGAATGGGTTTAACACTTTTGATAGAAGGAACCAATATCGAATGTCTGACTATGCGCCCTCTGATTTTCAAGATTCTGCTTATGCATAAGATTGCCTAGGACGGGGTAAGGAATCAGTTGAAGTTCCAGTAGATCAGAGGGGTCCCTATGTTACAGCACATGTTTTGGGTTCTACTGATCAGTTTCTGGTTGATACAGGAGCTACTCGTAGCGCCTTGTCTAAACAATTGGTTCCAAGGGCTCCCTGTCTGGCTTAACCATTACATCGATAGGTTTCGATGGAACACCTTCCCTTAGCCCATTGTCACAACCACTTGCATTTGATATTGATAAGTTTACTGCTCCATGTCCGTTTTTGCTTTCTCCAAACACACCAGACAATATTGTGGGTCTTGATATGCTTAAATATTTTAGGGCTACGATACGGGGTTCTCCGGAAGGAGTACGGGTTATTTTGAATGACAACTACCCTATGATTGAGAGATCTTGTATTGTTAAAGAGGACATTGCACTAGCCTCACTCCCTAGTACTTTGTGGGCTACTTCGGACACTGATGTAGGACAAATGGTTATTCCACCAGTACATATTAGTGTTAAGGAGGGCGCTTTATTGCCAAGACTGCCTCAGTATAAAATTTCTCGAGAAGGAGAAGAAGCACTCACACGTATTGTACATGATTTAATTAAGGTGGGGGTTGTGGAAGAAGTTCCTTACAATGTCTGCAATAGTCCGATTCTTCCCATTTTGAAAAAAGATACTGACACTAGGATCTATAGATTTATCATCGATTTGAGAGAAGTCAACAAGATTGTAGTACCACAGTACCCTGTAGTATCTGACATAACGACATTGCTTACCTTGGTCCCTCCAACAGCAACTACATTTTCTGTAATTGATCTGAAGAACGCTTTCTTCTCGATTCCTATTCATCCTGATAGCCGATATTTGTTCGGTTTCACTTTGAATAATAGATCATACAGATTTTGTAGAGTTCCTCAAGGCTATACTGAGAGTCCTAGTATTTACAGTCAAGCATTGAAGAGACAGCTTGATTCCTTTACCTTGTCTAAAGGAGTGGCTCTCATACAATATGTCGATGACATCTTGTTGGCAGCTGATACACCTGAGCAGTGTGAGAAATGCACTTTGTCTTTGCTTTCTTTTCTTGCTACACACCACCATAAAGTATCACGAAAGAAATTGCAATATTGTAGACCGAAGGTGACCTATTTAGGACACCTTCTGTCTAAGGAGGGCCGTGCACTGACACCAGATCGCATTCAAGCAATTTTAGACACCCCAGTACCTTCCACGCAGAAAGATGTCCGTGCATTCATTGGTCTTACTTCGTTTTGCAGGCAATGGATATTGGGTTTTTCACACATTGTTAAACCCTTGCTAGCACTTTTGACTAAAAACACTCCGATCCCCCTTCCATGGACAGATGAATGTCAAAATGCTTTTTGTCAGTTGAGACAAACTCTTTGCTCTGCACCAGTGTTAGGCACACCAGATTACACGAAGGCTTTTACACTCTATGTACATGAGAAAGAAGGATGTGCATTGTCAGTTTTAGTACAGACACACGGGGACAAACGGCGTCCTTGCGCATACCTTTCTGCAGTTCTTGACCCTGTTGCTCGTGCATTACCTGGGTGCTTCCGTTCAGTTGCAGCGACGGCTGTGTCCATACGTCAGAGTGAAGGGATAGTTTTGTCACACAAACTGTTGGTGCTAGTACCCCATGCAGTAGATGCCCTTTTGAATCAGACTAAGACTCAGCACTTAACTAGTGCTCGTTTGACAGGATACGAATTGACACTGCTAGCACCTCATATTACCTTGAAGAGATGTGCGACACTGAACCCCGCCACTTTGTTGCCATATCCTGCGACTCAGTCTCAGTCAAAGGAGCCTCACGATTGTATATTCGTTACTGAGGAACAGACAAAGGGTCGCATCGATTTGCAAGATACGCCCCTTCCAGATGTAGATGGGGAACTGTGGGTTGATGGGTCCTGTTTGAAGTTACCAGATGGCACGACTTCAGCTGCTTATGCAATTACCACGCTTGAGACAGTAGTGGAAACAGCTCGCATACCTCAGAAGTCAGCTCAAGCAGCTGAACTAATAGCTTTGACACGAGCGTGTGAGCTTAGCACTGACTTGTGTGTGAACATTTACACGGATAGCCGCTATGCTTTTGGAGTGGTTCATGATTTTGGCCTACTCTGGAAGGAAAGAGGCTTTCTTACATCCCATGGGATGCAGATAATGCACGGAGAGTTAGTGCATAATCTCTTGACTGCACTTACATACCCAAAGAGAGTTGCTATTATGAAGTGTAGTGCACACAAGAAAGTGACTGACAAAATAGGACAAGGCAATGCCTTTGCAGACCGCGTAGCCCGTGAGACTGCGATGCAGCGAAGCACTACACCCATGCACGTAGTGAAATCACAAGCTGAGCGTTGGCATGATGCTAGAGAGGAAGTATTGGATATACAGAGATCTGCTTCTGTGGAAGAGCTTGAGCAATGGTCTAAAGAAGGAATATTAGATGATGAGGGTTGTTGGCGTAACAAAGAAATGAATAAGTGGAAATTGCCTGCGGCCTATTTACAACCTATGGTTCAAATGGCACATGGGCTGGCACATGTTGGAGCTCTAGCAATAACTAAATTGCTTACACAAGTTTGGGAGCATCCTGAAATTGCTAGCACAGCCAAAAGGGTAGTACAGTCCTGTTTGATCTGTTGGCAGTATAATCCTGGAAAAGGGACACGAACTCCTACAGGAGGGTTTGCTACACCAACCGCACCTTTTGAAGTTTTGCAGATGGATTACATCCAACTCGAACGCTGCAATAATCTGAAATATGTCCTAGTGGTGGTATGTGCCTTTAGCAAATGGATAGAGGCATACCCTACGAAGGATAATACTGCTCTCACCACAGCAAAGGTGCTTCTAAAGGAGTTTTTCCCTAGATACGGTGTTTGCAAACTTTTGTGGAGTGACAATGGACCTCATTTTATTGGGCAAGTTGTTGAGCATGTTCTGAAAGGATTAGGGATCAAACAGAAATTCCATACAGTTTTCCACCCGCAATCAGCAGGATTGGTGGAAAGGTATAACGCTACTTTAAAATCAAAGTTGGCAAAAATACTGGCTTCCACGTCCCTAAAGTGGCCAGATGCACTACCTTTGGCATTACTATCCATAAGATCGGTGCCACATTCACGATCAGGTCTTACCCCCTATGAGGTGGTGTTTGGGAGACCGATGAACATTTGGGGAATTCCTAAGCCACGCCCCATACATGATGTTCCTTGTGTTCTGATGAATGATTATTTGGCACAGTTAACTGACAGTTTGATTTCTATTCATCAACAGGTTCGAGAAGCTCTTCCTGACAGATCTACAGGTGAGGCCCACGAACTCCGTCCTGGTGACCATGTAATGGTCAAGGTCTTCGACAGATCGAACAGCTTGGAGCCAAGGTGGCGAGGACCAGAGCAGGTGCTCCTTGCGACAAGGACAGCAGTTCGAGTGACAAACAGAAAGAATTGGATCCACAGCACACACTGCAAACGTGTGTCGCCTGCCTTGGTGGAACCTGCTGTGTTGACCGACCATCGAGAGATTCTGGAGACGGAGAAAGGCCAAGCTATCTCGCCTGACGAATCTGCGGAAGTCTTCCCGGACCACACGATCACTGGAGTATCCAGATATCAATTGAGACCGAGGAAAGAATCTGCAGTTTTGAAAAAGACTGGTTGAGCTACCGCCCTGGGTTAGTGAAACGGAGAGCCATTGTGGCAAGGGGAGGGGATCAGCCCTGTATTAGTGTAGTGACACCCGCTTTGGCCCATGGTGAAGAAATCAGCGGCTGCCCAGGGAGAAGAGCTCCAACGACTGTTTTCAACAAGTTTTCAGAAAAATCAATCATTACTGCTGCTAAAATGACTAACAAAAGAGTCATTTGTGCTGTAGGGTTTGTTGTTGCTATGGTGGCTATGGCAGCAATTACATGGTACATCGAGAAGGTGGCTCCTGTTCGACAGCTTTTTGTTGCCACTACGCCAGTACCCGTGGAACACCACTACTTTACTCTTCCTTACCATGAGCAAAAGCATCGACAATCTTATCTAAACAATACTTTTATCCAGATGTTGCACCATACTCACAATGCTACAAATACTACCAACTGTTGGGTGTGTGGGATGATACCTGCACATCAAAAGAAAGGAGGAACACCTTTTATTCCTCTTCCATTTTCTCACAATGGTTCTTGTCAAGCTTGGTATGCGCTCTTGTTTGCATATGGAAAGCCTTCAGTAGGTGGGATTATTTTTCAACTTAATAAAGTATGTTATCAAAATAAAGAAGGTTATCCACAAGCCAAAGGGACTAAATGGGAATGGGAAGAGTATCAACCGGACAATATTTCAACACCATATGTTTTCACAAATGTGAGAATAATAAAGAACATTGGACCTTTTGTGATTTCTGTGACAAAAGCTAAAGCAGATTTGTGTATTTGTAGTGTTGGAAGAATTCCAGTGGGGAGGAGCGAGTGTACTGTAATCCTGACCATTGAAGGTGCCAATAAGAGCACTTTCACAGCCTCGCATAACACGTATTTTGTGTGTGGAAATAACGGATATTATCAATTACCTGTTGGGTGGTCAGGAATCTGTTATGTATCTTTTCTGTTGCCCCCTGTGTTTCTGGCACCTGCATTGTATCACCGTGATTTTAAACTGTACAATGACATTTCCAAAAACAGAAATAAGAGGACAATAAGTATGGATGAAGTTGACCAAACCGACACTACCCTACAACAATATGTTGATTTCAACTTGGGCTTATTTTTCTTTGTGGGTGCTGCATTAAACAGCAGGAAAATCCGACGACTAACTCGTGTTGTGGAAGCTGTTACCAATCAGACAGCTATGGCACTTGGGAACATTACAGAGGAACTACAGATTGCAAGGATTGTAGCACTCCAGAATAGGATGGTGCTAGACGTAATTTTGGCTGATCGAGGTGGTGCATGTCGCATCATCGGTAGCAGCTGTTGTGTATTCATACCAGATCACTCACCTTCAGTATATGACGCAATATCAAAATTGCATAAGATTGCTGCAGAAATTCATCCAGAGACTGGAACTTGGACTTTTGCTGGATGGTTTTGGACTCTTGTTTCTGCTTGGGGCTGGAAGCTACTGACTATCCTGTGTGTAATAATTACAATATTTTTTACATGCTGCGTATGTATCCAATGTGGTCCAATGCTTTGCTCCATTTGCATCTCTGCTTGTATACCTGCCAGAGGGAACATTGCTGAAACAAAGGCCCAACAAATGTTGAATAAAGAGGTGGCCGAAATAATGTTAATAGATGTACGGGATGAATATCTAGATTACCCCAGATAAACGAATGTCTTCAGCCAATGCTGAAAGGGTCGTCTGTTGTAATTTGGCAGCATTTAAGTTAAGCATTAGCTGAAGACAGCCTGTATTTAGAGGCTAAATTGTCCGCTTTGTGGAATCCATTTTGTATTTCTGGCAGCCATTTTGGCTGCCATGTGCTACCATGTGCTCGCCATGTGCTCTGTCCTACCTTCCTGTTAACTGCTCTTGAAATCTGCCTAGAGACAAGTTATATTTAGTTCCTCTTGCTTTGCACATGCTCAGTTGAGCTTGCAGCTGTTCCGAGTTTATAAATGTCAGGATGTGTCTACTAAAAGTAGAAACTGTTAGCTCGACCCACTTGAAGACTGTGCATTCTCTGTATGACCTTATATGTGCCTAAAACCAGCATTTGTGTTAGTACCGCCTTCATTTGAGCCCCTGTGTGGATATAAAAGGACCAGGATCCTTCCATTCAGTGTGCTACTTCATGCATTACTGAAGGGTGATGTGCGAATGTTAGCTCCACCTCATGAGGTTTAATAAACTCTGTCTTTTCTATTCCAGTTTCTATTGCCAACTTCTTCCTAAGTGTCTGAGGACTCTGTGCAGAGAAGGGAGAACTCCTAAGCACTGGTAGGCCTTGCTGAGGCTCACTACTACATATTCAGCTCCCTTCCACTAGAAGTGTGTCAAACTGCCCCCTGAGCTGAGAGGAGGCCTATGGGGAGATCTCTCTGTATCTAATGGTTAGTCACTACACTGTTAGTGGAGGACTCTTTGCCCAGTTCTCAGGCCTTTCCTCTTCTGAGGATGGGTTCCCCAATGTGCTGCAGCGTGAAAGCCCCCACACTGGCCAGGCCTCTTTTGCTTGGAAGTAATGTGATGGTAGAATGCAACAGCATGAGCCCACAGGGTGATCCATGTCCCGGGGCTTCCACTGCCATCCCCTACCCGATCCAAAGTTCTTAGATTCTCTGTCCCTCACCTCAAGATGCCCCCCCCGTCTATGGATCGGCCTCAACCCATCTGGCTGCAGCTGCCTCAAACTCTCCATCCAACCTGACATTCTCCAGGGCAATGTTGCTCAGGGCCCAGCTCCTTTCTACCTGCGCCTCAGCTCTGCATCACAGATGTCACTCCACCCGCCATCTTTGGCCTGTTCTGCCCCATCAGGCCTTCCAACTACAACTTGAAGGACTCTGCCAGTCTGCCTCGCCAGTAGGAGATACTATCGCTCCACTGAGGCAAACTGCCAGTGGGTGGAGCAGTGATCTGTGCCAGTCTTGTACCTCCCCATCCTACTTTGTAGACTATAACCAGCATCCCTTTGGTGCACCTATTTGCTGTTAAAACAGGACACGTGACTCTTGCATTATAACTTACATAAGTGTGAATAATCCTTCGCCCACAAAGACTTTTGAATTTCTTCAACCAAGCTGTAGACTAAAAAGGATATTTTTTGTCTTGTGAAAAGGAAAATGGATTGGCCACTGGCCAACATTTTGCACGAACACTTGTTGTCTCCCACCACTAATGGAACAGCACTCATCAACATTGTGGGTTAACCAGATTGTGTATCTACACCTGTCTCTCGGGCTTTTTAGGACATCTGTGCTTACATCTCAGGAAACACAGGACATCCGTCCTACAGCCCGTTCACTGGCAACCAATAGCATGATAATCAAAGTTCAAGGCAGTCTATATCGTTACAGAACCGCCCAGGGAAGAGAGCCATTATACCTACAGAGGAAGATTAAACAATACTCAAAACAAAACATGCCACTACGATCAGGAGTAACGCCTCAGATCATCGTAGCCCTTGCTAAAAGAAATCCATTGGAGGCACCTCATTTTCAGTCCGGACAGCAAAACTCTGGAACCCCTTGCCAAGCAAAGTATGAAGTATCCTGGAGCATAAGAAGTTCAGACAAGAGAACCCATTATAAGAACCATATCAAGGATGACTTAACCCCAGTCCATCCTGGCTGATCTCTATCACATCCCTCCCCATACTGCTGCCAGTCAGGATGGGCCAACTTTTTCCAGTACTGCCATAAGGGGAATGGGGAGGTCTGTATGCCCTCTACAAACACTGATATTAACAACAGGAAGAATACTGGAGCAGGGAATGAGGAATTAACTGACGAAAAAGAGACTAAAATGAGGAGGGGGTGATGCAAAATCCAAGGATGGTGAAAGAAGAGTGAAATGGCATGGTGTTGTTCTGATGTAAAAATTAGTCCAGAAAAGGAGATACCTGTGATGGAGGTAATAAGCAGAGCAAAGGACAGGGAAGTTAAGAACCATAAAGAACCTAGAAAGGGCAAAGTAAGGGTGAATATGCAATGTTTGAGGTTGGCAGCATTGGGCGTGGAGCACAAGCGAACACAAGATTGGAGAAGGGAAGCAGATATTGTTGATCTGCATCCAAGGCACAGAGAAGCTACTTTAGTTTATCAGTGTGCAAGAAAGAAAGTGTTAGAGGGCGAATGTCTGGAGAAAGAGACAAAGGAGGTGGAAAGATAGAATTACAAAAGGGGTAAATGTGAATAATCGGCGTGCGTTTCAATGAGAGGTTCTGAGTGACATCACATAGACAATGAGAGCAAACTTCGAGTTGACTGAGGTCACTCAAGCACCACCTTTATTCACAATTATACATCTTTACTTTTAGTTTACGTAAGGTGTCCATCTCTCACTGCTGTCATCAGCTGTGCACAGGAAACGCCGACTGCGAAGCAGAGGCAGGGTTCAAAGGAGAATGGGGATGTTGAGCTGGAAGAAGGGAAAGAAGTGCATCAAAAGGTGGGGTGAACCGATAGACCACAGACACTGAGGCAAGGTAGGCCCAGTGTTACAAAGATGGCTTCTCCCTGGCTCCCGTACACACATTCAGCAAACTTTACAGCTATGAAGTGGGACAGGATGTCGAAGAACTGTATTTTTCCATCGGCTTTAGCAAGTCAGAAATGGCTTAGAGGAATGTACAAAGTATTTTTTGACGTTGGTAAACTGCTGCGGTAGATGGTGGGAGGTTACGTTTTGGGAGGGATTAAAAAAGTTCATCTGTCTAGATCTTTTTATGGACAAATATTTCCCTATATGCAGCTTCATCCTTGGGTTTCTGGTAATTACGTGCATCCTTCGCGACAGGTAAATTATAACTTCTAGTAATTACCTCCAAGGCATTTCCAAAACAAAACATGAAGCAATGGAATTTTATTTTTTGTAATTCAAGTACATGAACACCCCGTTTTTAGTTTTCCCCTTCATCCTTAATCCCTCCCCTTACCTTCTTTCGTGCTCTTCGTACCCCTTTCCCTGCTTATTACGAGCTGCTTGTGTATGAACGTCACGAATTTTGTATATTGCAATACTAAATGCCTGTCTCGAATATGTTTTTAGTAGTGGTTTATCACTTCTATTCATATGGGTCTCTGCTATTTGCCTACTTTTAGTACTTGTCATTTGAAAGCCATACAAGACAACTATTCAAAAATAATTCTTGTCTCTTTATCTCACTATATTTCAGTAACGAAAATCCCTGAAAGGACCCTGCTCAACACAGCCGTTCAACAGCACAATTAATTTTTTTAATATAAATAATTTAAAAACATGCTTTTGTTTCTAGCAAACGCCATTTCAACTCAAGTGTGGAAACGTGTACCACGCGGAAGACCAGTGCGTTGGCAGTTGTGTTTCTTATCTTCTGGTTTCCTGTCGCAGTGTTTGGTGCAGTTCTCTGAGGCCATCAGCACCCAGGGCCACTCCTCTTCAACTGAAAACGGGCCAGCAACTGCTGTTCATTCGTTTCACACGCTGGGGAAGGGCACGGTTATTGATGCTGATGCACACAGTGTAGTATCCTATACATGACAAGCATTGGCAAAACCAATAGGTCTCGTCTATGCAAGAGCTAATGGCTTTGGCGATGTGTTTTAACACTGCTGTACAGTAGTGTGCCTGCTGTTCAGCATGGCTAAAAAAAATTACCATCAAGTGGGGTAGATTGGAGTAGATTGGCCTAGAGTGGAATGGGGTAGATTGGGCTACAGTGGAGTGGGGTAGAATAGGATAGATTGAGTAAAATTGTAGTGGGGAGAGTGGGGGAGACTGGAGTGGGGTAGATTAAGGTAGATTGCAGTGGAATCAAGTGGGTTAGATTGGAGTGGGGTGGGGTGTAGTGGGATAGATTTGATTGGGGTAGATTGGTGTGGTAGATTGGAGTGGAATGGGGCAGATCTGAGTGGGCTAGATTGATTTGGGTAGATCAGGGTATATTAGCGTACAGTAGAGGAGTGGAGTGGGGTAGCCGGGGCAGATTGGAGTAGGGTAGGTTGAAATGAAGTAGGGTGGATTGGAGTGGGGCAGATTGGAGTAGGGTAGAGTGTGGTGGGGTAGAGTGGGGTAGATTGGAGTGGAGTGGGGTAGATTGGAGTGGGGTGGGGTAGATTGGAGTCGAGTGAAGTAGATTGGGGAAGACTGGAGTGGAGTAGATTGAAGTGCAGTGGGGTGGATTGGGGTAGAGTGGGGTTCATTGAGGTAGAGTGGGGCATCTTGGAGTGGAGTACAGTGTTGTGGGGTAGATTGGAGTGGGGTAGATTGGAATTGAGTGGGGAGATTGGCGTGGGGTGGACTGGAGTAGATTAGTGTGGTGGAGTGGGGCAGATGGGGTAGATCTGAGTGGGCTACATTGGAGTGGGGTAGATCGGGGCACATTGGGGTAGGTTGGAGAGGTTTAGATTGTGGTAGAGTGATTGGGGGAGATTGAGGAAGAGTAGAGTGGGGTAGAGTGGAGTGGAGTTGGGTAACTTTGGAGTAGATTGGGATAGATTGGAGTAGAGTGGAGTGTGGTAGATTGGATTGGAGTAGGGTAGATTGAAATGAAATGGGGTAGCTTGGAGTAAAGTGGAGTAAATTGGAGTGGGGTCGAATGGGGTAGTTTGAAATTGAGTAGGGAGATTGGCGTGGGGTGGACTGGAGTAGATTAGTGTGGTGGAGTGGGGCAGATGGGGTAGATCTGAGTGGGCTAGATTGGAATGGGGTAGATCGGGGCACATTGGGGTAGGTTGGAGAGGTTTAGATTGTGGTAGAGTGGATTGGGGGAGATTGAGGAAGAGTAGAGTGGGGTAGATTGGAGTGGAGTTGGGTAACTTTGGAGTAGATTGGGATAGATTGGAGTAGAGTGGAGTGTGGTAGATTGGATTGGAGTAGGGTAGATTGAAATGAAATGGGGTAGATTGGTGTAAAGTGGAGTAGATTCGATTGGGGTAGAATGGGGTAGTTTGGAGTGGGGTAGATTGGAGTGGGATATATTGGAGTTGAGTGGGGATAGATTGGAGTGGAATGAAGTGGGGTAGACTGGTAGATGTGAGTGGGGTAAACTGGAGTGTAGTGGGGTAGATTGGAGTGGAGTGGACTGGTATGGATTGTAGTAGACTAGACTAAGGTAAACTGGAATGGAGTAGAGTCGACTGGGGTGGAATGGGGTAGTGGAGTTGGAGAGATTGGATTAGGGGCGATTAGAGTGAAGTAGGGTAGATTTGAGTGGATTGGGGTAGATTAGGTGGGGTGGGTTGGATTGGGGTAGATTGGAGTGGAACGGGGTAGATTAGAAAACTGGGTAGATTTGAGTGGAATGTGGTAGATTGGAGTGGGTAAGATTGAGGAGTGGGGTAGACTGGAGTGGAGCTGAGTGGGGTATATTGGAGAGAGGTAGTTTGGGGTAGATTATAGAGGAGTGGAGTGGGACAGATTGATCGTAGTGGATTGGGGGTAGAATGGAGTGGAGTGGGATATAGTGGAGTAGAGTGGAGTTGGATACACTGGAGTGAGGTAGATGGGAGTGGAGTCGGGTAGATTGGAGTAGAGTGGGGTTGATTGGGGTAGACTGGGATAGATTGGTGTAGATTGGAGTGGGGCAGATTGGGGTGGACTGGGGCAGATTGGGGTACAAAGGGCTAGAGTAGATTGGAGTGTGATAGATTTGGGTACACTGGAGTGGAGTGGGGTAGATTGGAGTAGTGTAGATTGTGGTAGATTGGAGTAATGTTGATTGGGGTAGGTTCGACTGGAGTGGATTTTGGGAGATTGGAGTGGGGTAGATTGGAGTCGGGTAGATTGGGGTGGAGCAGAGTGGAGTGGGGTAGATTTGGAGTGGGGTGGATTGAAGGGGAGTGGGGTTGAGTGGAGTGGGGTAGATTGGAGTTTAATGAGGTAGATTGAAGTGGAGTAGATTGAGGTAGATTGGAGTGGAGTAGATTGAAGTGGAGTGTGTAGAGTGGGGTAGATTGGAGTGGGTTAGATTGAAGTAGATTGGGGTAGACTGGAGTGTAGTGGAGTGGTGTGTCCTTGAATGGAGTGGCATGTAGTAGCGGGTCTTAGAGTGGAGTGGCATAGAGTGGAGTGGCATGTCAGAGTGGGATGGAGTGGAATGCCGTAGAATGGAATGGAGTGGCGTGGCGTGACATGGCGTAGAATGGATGGGCATACAGTGGAGTAGAGTGTAGTGGTGTAAAGTGGAGTGGCGTAGTGTGGAGTATGCATGGTGTGGTAGCGCATTGCCGTTACAGACAACACATTTTCAATTTAAATTACCATTACATTTGCACAGACATACAGTTTTACTGTCCACAAACAATAATGTGTGGAAATGTCATTACCTAGTGTATTGATGTGTTTTGATCATATTCAAATATTTGTTTCCACCACACTTCATGTTTACAAAATAAACTTGCTTCATTTGTACTTTCCTAATTCTGATATCTAAAATATCAGCACAGTTCATTTTTGTTGTGTGCTAGAACAATAACATGCTGCAGCCTCTACTCTCACGTGGGTATCCAGCAGAGTTGTCACACAAATTATCTCATTTTGTAGTCAGAAAAGAAAAGTAAACACCAAGCTCCCTCGGAAGACCGATCCTGACAACTGACTTTGGTCTTTGAATTCATAGCAAATGTGACAAGATAAGAACAAGATTTAAAGGCCTGTTTACTGAAAGTGAGTACTTGGAAGGCTACAGAAAACAAGGATGCTCCACGGGAGGGACGAACTCAAGTTGGACAGCCTAAAGCAAATAAAGCCAGCAAATAGAAAGCAAGCAACCATGAGTTACAAACCACAAAGCCAATCGTAAGCAATGGATGAAATGCCTTCCCAGGTAAGCTTTTAAAATGCCTACAAGAAATTGTTAGCAAACCAGACTTAGACTTCAACCTAAAAATAGCAGGCAATGTATACTTGATACATGGGTTTGGAAGGCCTAAAATTCTAGAAATGTTGCACATCTGCGCAAGCACCAAAGAAGTCTGTGTCCGCTAGTCCAATTTTTCATATATCCAGGGTTGGTAAAATTCCTGGCCATTGTCATCCGATATCAGATAACTCCTTTCAGAAGAAAACATCAAACTTCGTTTTCTCAATACATGAATGAGATACGGGAGCCAGACAGGAGGTAGCGATGGATTACGCTTACACAGAAGCTGTACTGAAAGACCACAAAATGACTAAAACATAGCACAATTTATAATATCTAAAACTGGAAGGGGCTACATGAAGTGGGATACTCAATCATTATATGCTGAATAAGGCATTTATTCATTCCTTTGCTGATAGGTGCTGCAGTAGTCTCCAAAAATCCCTCACTTTGGAGCCATGTAAAGGTAGAAATGGTTTACAACAGTGTCATATTCTACTTTTTTTTGCAAAAGGTCTTCAGTCGACAGTCCCAATCCCTCTTCCAAAAATGTTTTCTGAAAACATTAGTTATTTTGACTAATGATCAAAGCAAAAATTGATTAGAAATCCCAGGGGAACCTCGGTAGTCCCCCATTACCTGCATCTGTTGTTTTCATCTACCCAAGCGACTTTAGAAATGCTGTTCAAGTCGCATACTCTCTCATACTCTTGCATCTGGATGCTGTCAATAACCTGCTCGAAGGCCTCCATGCTGGCCCCTCATCCCCCGTTTCCTGCTAACTTTTGTTCAACAAAAGGTATCCAGGTAAATGTGCGTTCTTTTTCCCCACAAGTTGGGGATTCTGAAAGTCCAATGTCTAAAATGTTGCAAAATTTGGAGATTTTTTGGGGGGAAAAGGTAAAAAGTGCTGTTTAAGAAATGTATTTTTTAAAATAAAAATTACATCAACATAAGTGTTCTGTTATGATCACGTTCTTCACAGCTTTCACGTTCTTCACAGCTTTCAAGAGCAGGCAGAGTTGTAAAAACGTTTTTTTAACCACCATTTTTGGATTTTTTTAAGGGTGTATGATTTTTCTATTTTTTGTGGCTTTTACCTAGTTGCAGTTGGTTGTGGAAACAGGTGGGAAACCCCTGGGTACACCCAGAAAGCTATACATTTTTTTAAACTAGACACCCAGGGTTGTTCAAGGTGGTGTGACCTGTGTGGATCCCACTATACTTTATTATCCAGATACCCTGTGAACATCAAAAGTTGGCTAAAATCATGGCTTTTCCTCGCATTTCTGTGTGGGAAAGTTCAGGAATCTGCAGGTATCCACAACATTACTACCACCCAGCAAACGCAAACACTACTAAAAACTAGAAACCCAGGGAGGTTTCAAGGGCCTTTCGCATGCAGCAAGAACTAGCCAAAACGTGTACCATGTGAAGTTAATGAGTTTTTCACATGGTTATAGTTTTTATCCATTACAGTGACTTGCGATAGATAGGGCCACTCATACATGGGAAGGCAGCGTGTGGAAATGAGGGTGCTAAGATTCTGGACATTGACTGGAAGTGCCTGAGTTTTCTGTCACATAAATATGCCAAAACTAGACTTTTTTACCCATACTTTGAGGTTCGCAGGGCATTCTGAGTAAGAAAACTTGCTGGGATTCATTTGTTAAACACCCCCTTGAATCTCCTGGGTCTCTAAGTTTCAAAAATACCCAGCATTGGTGGGATTCCCTGACTGCTGGCAGACTCACAGCCTGAAGAATGCAGCCACTCACCATGGGAAGTGTGAGGAAATTGGGATTTGCTTTGCGTGGCTGTGACATATGGGCATATCTCACTTTCTATGGGGGTCAGTTGCTTTTTTGTGCATTTCTGAACCTTTCCTGACATGGGGTATGAGCCCAACCATAAAAGCAGGATAATATTTCTTTCTGGAGTAGTGCAGGAAAACTGGGTGGTAACACTTTCATCATTCTGGACATATTCCAGTCCTTTCTGTCATAGAAATGTGAGGAAATTCAGTCATTTCACTCTGTTTGAAGGTTGCAGGACATTCTGGGTAAGAAAATGTGGTTGGGTCCTTGCAAGCCATGCCACCAGTGGCGGCTCCTCCGCTATGGCAGAGGAGAGTCGCCCCACTGCTTTTAAGCAGTGCAAATAAAGGAAACATAAAATGATAACTTTGAGTTACTATCATTTTATGTTTCTGTGCTGCTTTGCGGGTGCGCGGGGCTGTTCTGCTCTCGGAGTAGGGCAGGGGAGGAGTGGTTTGCCCACTCCTAAGTGCACATGACTGTTTGGCCGGCCCTATGGGGCAGGCCAAACAGTCATGTGCACTTTCCCTGTTCTCCACGCAGGCTGCATTACAGCCTGCGTGGAGAACATGCCCAAGCCCCCATTCCCTGGCTGAGCGTCAAAGCACGACGCTCAGACTAATCGCAACGCTGCATTGCAGCGTTGTGATTGGTCAGGGGAGCCTAGCTGTGCTTCCTGTTCCTGGAGTCCGACGGAGGAGAGCTGGAGCAGAGACGTGAGACCCGGCGGCATGGCAAGTGTTTATTTTTTTTTAACAATTTACATTGCACCTGGTCTGGCAACACAGAATGGTAGAACATTTATTATCATCTATTGATTTTCTCTATATTTTTGGCTTTCAATTTTAAGTCATTTGTTTTGTGAATGTGCACCAAAAGCATATTTTTTTTTAAATGCTTTCACAATAAACTCGTATTATGGGTAATCTAAAACTTTGAGTGTTACAAATGGCCAGATCCCTAAACTCAGATTCTTGGGTACATTTAAAAAATGCATAGCTTTCCTTCATGCCCCTTTTTAGGTCGAGCCTGAGCCAGCGCGCAAGCCCTGCTCTGTGAAGATCTGTGGTAGTTCAGTACTGGAGAGAAGCCCCGCCCACTCCACCGCCCATATTTTTCATTGGCTTGTGTCTTTGTCCTTTGTAAATGCTGCAGTCTGATTCCTTAATAGGCTTCTTAGTCCCTCCTTAGTACGGCCATGTCGTCTTTTGTAACCTCCCATGGCTACTGGCCCCTTTACTTGGTTGTTACACCGTATTTGTACTTTTTTTCCCCGCCCCCCTCCTGTTGTCCGCGTTCCTTTTGTTCCTGCCCCCCTCCCGCTGTCCGTTGTCTCGCAGCGGCCATGGACGCACGCGACCGTGAAGTCTCTGTGGCGGTGGCCAGATGATGGGGTGGCCTGGGAGGTGCCGCGGGAGGTCTGCGAGGGCCAGCTGCTCTCCGTGGCCGAGGCGCCAAGATCTAGTTTTTCTCCTCTCCACAAACCTCCGTCAAAGCGGGTGACAAGAGCGTGCGAAACATGCATGTGTGCAGCGAAGGGGAAGCCAGTGTGCACCGGGCTCTGCTGCTGAAGCTGCACGAGAGGCGGGAGCACGAGGGCGCCGGGGGCTTGGTGCTGCTGGAGCCGGGGCACGGGGGCTGTGCGCATGGCTGCGACAGAGACCACGAGCTGGAGCCCGGGGCTCTGCCTCCTGCTGCTGCTCTGTGTCTGGCACATAGGGACTGGAGCTGGGCTGCTGCTACCGTCCACAGCTACCGGTAAGTGCAGGACACCCTGACCTCCACAGGACCCCGGCAGCCCCAGTCTGCGTGCATAGAGTGCGAACCCCGTTAGTGCAGTGCGCTTCCCTGTACCGTCAGCCCCTGTGTGGTGCCCCCAGTATTGACACAGGCAGTCTCACACATCCAACTCTGGCAGCCACAGTGTGTAGTGTCCCCAGTACTGACAGACAGCCACTGTGTGCTGCCTGTTGAGACAGGCAACCCTGTGTACTGCCCTACACCTTGCAGGGAGGCAGCCACTATGTTCAACCCCCCCACCCCCAAGACAGGCAGGCCCCATGTAGCACTCTACACATCTCTTGGAGGCAGCCACTATGTGCTGCCCCCCACTTGGGACAAGAAGCCGTGCACAGCCTGAGTCCCAGCTTCCCCTGTGTGCTGCTTCATATCTCTGACCCCAGAAGCCCCTGTTTCCTGCCCCACACGTTTAACACAGGCAGTCGGTCTGTTCTGCCCAATGCCTCTATCGCAAGCTGCCCAGCACAAGGCAACCCCTGTGAGCTGCCCCCATGGGACTAATCCAGGCATCCACGTGTTCTTCCCCCACCAGCCCAGGTATCCATTTTGTCCTTCCCCACACTATGACTGGGAGCCTATCGCCGCATTTAGCTCGGACAAAACATTAGTGCCCCTTGCACTCCCTGTGCACAGATTCCAGACTCCGCCTGCTGGCTTCTTACGTGAAGCACCAGGCAGCTCCCCTGTGTACCGCCCTCCCCCAGCAGTCAATGGCAGAACCCCCTCACCCCCGCGCGCCCCGGGACAGGCATCGCGTGGGCTCAAGGGTTGGGCGTGAAGATCATAAACTTATCAACAAGAGTCCAATATGTACCACAAAACAAGTATTAAACACACCTTTAGTTTGCGCCACCCTGTGTAGTCACATGTGGAGCGCCTGCAAGTGCTCTCCCGTTATATCTAGCACAGTCTGCATACACTTATTTCACAGCGGACAGCAGCCTTATCGCACAAGCAGCTTCAATTACTCATATTAAGGACTAATTAACTTGTGTGACAAGTCACTGTACCGCAGCATCTGGTGAGATCTTTCACAGTCAGTGTGCTGCAGCCTCAGAACACCTTTGAATAACCTCCCTGTCTCAGACAGTCACTATGATGAGGCCTCGAATCACCTCTGTGTTACATTGCCAGTGTGCAGCAGCCACAAATCACAGCACTGTATACTGCCTTAAATTACTATCACAGTCAGTGTGCAGCCACACAGCGACTGCACATACAGTGCCAGTGTGCAGTAGCCCCAAATCACAGCACTGTATGCTGCCTTAAATTACCATCACACAGTCAGTGTGCAGCCACACAGCGACTGCACATACAGTCACTGCAGCAACCTCAAATTCATTGTGCACCATATAGTCACTGTGCAGAAACCCCAAACAATCCATGCATTGCACAGTCACTCATTGTGCAGCAGCTTTAGATTACCCCTTCGTTACACAGTCACTGTGCAGCAGCCTCGGATTACCCCAGCATATAACATTCACTGTGCAGCAGCCTCGGATTTCCCCTGTATCACACGTTCACAGTAAAGCATCCTTGGATTTACCAAGCATCACACATTCACTGTACATCAGCCTCCGATTACCCCAGCACTGTTTGAAAAGTTTCAGCACTCCATCCATCATCTCCTTATGTTTGCTTTGTTCGTCCTAAGGAGGCAGGGTATGCCCAGACGTGGGTCCCGTGCTCACTTTGCCACTGGATTCAAAATTAAATTAATCATGCTGTAGTTTTTTGTATTTTGTTCTACATTCAAAATAAATATATAAAATACATTTTATAAAATGTATATTAGTATATAGCATAAAAATACTTTTTATGGGGCGTGGCCAAGCAAGATGGCTGAGCGGACGTGAACCGCTTCAGTTCCGGACCCCTGTGGCTGCCCTAAGTGTTTTTCCGGCCCCATAGAGAGCTGAGCTCGGCTTACCGCTGCAGGACATGTAATAGAGCCACTCGGGAGTGCTGCGGTTGGCTCTGCCAGCGGACCCGTGACGAGAAAACAGACCCTCAGCAGGCGTGAGGCGCGGAGCGGGATCGGCCTCCATCTTGGCGAGACGAGCGTCGCTGGCCGGCGCGGGCGTACTCCACTGCCCGCTCTCGTCCTCCAGTTCTGGCACGCAGCTGACTTCGGTGCGGACAACCCTTCCGGGGGCTGCAACCCCACGGCGGCTTGCCCGTCCGGTGCCCCACCACGTTCCCTAAAGGACTGGCGCGAACCGCACGGTAAAGCAAGTCTGCGAGTGTGGACTGGGGGTACGCTCGGCGGTATGCTCGCCACTTCAGGGGGCACAATGAAGTGAGGGGAACGGTCTTCTCTGGAAACGAGCACCACTGACAGTTGAGGACTATAGTGACACTTTTGAGGTGCTCGACTCTGATGGATGTGAGAGGAATGCACGTGGCACCCTGTCTGACCTCAAAATGGCGCCGGCGCTGTGATCTGCCTTCAATGTGATTCTGGCACTGTATTACTCGCCCACAGAAGTTGAGGTAGGCGGAACGCCCTTTCTTTTGCTCCCTCTCCATGGTTGAGACCGATGCCCCTGGTTACCTCTGCCTTTGATGCTGATCCCCCGCGCCAGCTGCCTGACTTCAACATGGCCGCCAGCATCTATTAACCCCTTCTGTGCTCATGACGAGCTCAGCTCGTCATGCTGCGCAGTGCTCGTGTGCGCATGACGAGCTGAGCTCGTCATGAACCCGCCCACTCAATGAAACGCCCCGCACAGGGCGAAAATCGGCCGCGCACCGAAGGGGTTAAATAGCGATCACCTCGTGCTTCAGCAAAGAACCTGAAGAGCATTGGGGCCTCCCGGGGTGTCTCCCCACGATTCGGTCTGGTGCATGCTCCGGTGCTCTTCGCCGCATAGCCCCTATGCCCCCTAAGAAGGCGTCAAACAAAGTTTCCCGCTACTTTACGGCGCAGACAAAGATTCCAATTCCGCCGCTTCGGAACAGGCACGGATCATGGCTCTCACCAGGGAGGACCTGGTTGCCACTCTACGGGACTTTAAAACTGATCTCTGCCAGGAGATAAAGAAAGATCTCCATGCCTCCATGGACCAACTGAAGGCTGACCTCACAGAAAAGATGGCTTCCCTGCGATAGGATGTGGACGCGGTGGGCTCCAGGGTGCTGGAGGTGGAGGAACAGATGCAGGCCCTCGATGCGCGCTCCCACAGCCTACACGACTCTCAGCTGGCACTTCAGTCCCAGTTGCAGCAAATACTCCTGAAGGCGGCGGATTTGGAGAACAGGTCTCGGAGGGAAAATATACGTATCCGGGACCTGGAAGAAGGCGCGGAGGGGCCCGACCTTGAGGCATTCGTCATGGGGCTCTTCTCGGACCTGCTGGCACCTCGTCAACTAAAGATCAAGATTGACCGAGTCCACCGGGTGGGACCCTCACAGGCAGGCGATCACAAACGGGCGAGAGACGTCTTGGTGAAAATGCACTCCTTCCAAACGAAAGAAGCCATCCTGGGTGCGGCACGGAAGAAGGATGAGGCTTCCTTCCAAGGATATAAATGTACCCTGTTTGAAGACCTGGCGCCCGCCACACTGGCGCGACGACAATCCCTACGGCCTGTTACCACCAAGCTTCGGGAGGACAACATCAGATATCGTTGGACCTACCCCTTTGGTCTTGTCTTCGAATATAAGAACAAGTCCCATCATGTGACGGAGCTGAGCGAGGGGCTGCGGGTTCTCGGCCTCCCAGTACCGGCGGAGGACGGCGCCTCGGGCCCCTCCACCAGCGAGGGCAGATCCAGGAGGGAGACCCATTCCTGGCAAACGGTCACAAAGAACAGATCGACACCCAAGTGACCAACTTATGGTGAGCAGGGGGGGCTGTCTACTTTGCCGCGCTGGAAGTTCCCATGCAACACTCAACTGTGGAGCCACTGAGGGCCGGCGTAATGTGACGACAGTGATGCTGAAGGCATACACCAGATCTCCGAACTAAGATGCTGAGGTGTAACCGTTACACAAGGAGCTTACAAGTACTCTCTATGTTATAACAGCATGGCAGCCGGGGTCGCGGGCCTTGTCCGTATTGACCGAATTGTTGTCTCGCTTCTTCACGTTCTTTACTGCCGAGAGCCTATTGGTGTCTTGGCACATTTTTTCATGGGGTCGTTGGGGACTGTGTTTTGGGGGGGTTCCTGGTGGTGGTGCTAAGGGGGACGGATTTCCTGGTTGTTAAGGGGCGAGTTCTGTGGGGCAGATGCACTAACTTCCTTGCTACAGTCACACCTTATGAGGGGAGCTTCGCGGGGAGGGTCTAGTAGGCGGGGAGGTCACACTCAGATTTCTAGATGGTTTCCATAGCGTCCTGGAACATTAAAGGTCTTAATTCGCCCCAAAAACGGCAAAAAATCTGGAAGTATATTAATGACTGTCAATTTGAGGTGGTGGCCCTCCAGGAAACGCACTTGAAAAAGTCTGAAGATAAGCGACTCCGTCACAAAGCTTACCCTTTGATTTACTAATCATCAGCTGGCACTAAACACAATGGAGTTGCATTGCTTTTCCGGTCTTCAGCTAAATTCCAGCCGGAAGCAGTTAAGGCCGACCGGGAGGGGAGAGTCCTTATGGTAAAGGGGAGGTTCCGGGGCACCCTGTGTACTTTTATCACTTTATACGCACCCAACTCGGGGCAGGCGACGTTTCTTTCCAACACATTTGACTTAATTGGTGGCTTCGCGGAGGGACCAGTACTTCTCTTGGGCGACTTTAATCTCACATGGCACAACACTGTAGACAGCTCCCAGACACACAGGACAACTCTTGCTTGCTTCCCCAAGTGTCTCAAGCAGAAATTTCACACCCTAGGCCTCCTCGATGCGTGGCGGCTTTTGAATCCTGACACCAGGGATTATACCTATTTCTCCCATGTCCATTGCACCTATTCTAGGATTGATTACATTTTCATTAGCCAAGCACTTCAGGGATCTCTCAGGGCTGCCCAGATTCTGCCGATCTCAATTTCGGATCACGGTCTTGTTTCTATAAGCTTAACATGGGGGGGGGGGGCCTAAAGCTGACACATCCCGATGGTATTTCCCGTCCTCTATCACCCGGGATAAGTCTCTACGGGACGACCTGCGGTCCACGATCAAGGAGTTCTTCACCTTTAACGACCCGGCAGACACCTCCCCGCAAAATAACTGGGACGCCTTTAAAGCGGTTTTGCGGGATAAATGCATCCAACTTAATGCTGCCCTTAACAAACAACGGGCGAAGGAACGCCTGGCGTTAAGGCTGAATTGGAGACCGTTGAAAAATCGCACAAGGAGCAGCCCACTCGTGCGCTGCAGCGACAACTCACGGCCTTGAGGGGTAAACTTCGGGCCATTTATAACAATAGGGCCGAATACACGCTGCTTAAACTGCGACAGATATCATACGCACAAGGAGACAAGGTGGGGACCCACTTAGCGCGACAGTTGCGAGAAAAGCGAGAACGCGAGTATATAGGGGGTATACTAGATGCAGACGGCCATCTCACTCATGATGACGCCATTAAAGCTAACATCTTTGGCACCTTCTATGGAGACCTCTACCGCGGAGTTCCCCTGATCACACCCTACAACAGCAATATCTTGATTCGTTGGAGCTCCCCCGCTTATCACCAGCGACGGCGGAATCGTTAGATGCGCCCATCACGCCAGAGGAGGTAAGACAGGCCATTACTAAACTTAAACTGCACAAGGCACCGGGACCGAACGGCTTCAATGCACAATTTTATAAATGTTTTGCCGCTGAGTTGATTCCACAATTAACTTCTCTGTTTAATACCATTGCCCTAGATGCTAAGGTTTCGGCCTCGATGGCCGAGGCCGTCATCTGTCATTCCAAAACCAGGGAAGGACCCTCAGATTTGTGCGTCTTGTAGGCCTATAGCCCTTCTCAACCTAGATGCAAAGCTTTACTCTGCGATCCTGGCCGCCAGGCTTGAAGATTTGATGCCCACTCTAATCCACCCTGATCAATCTGGTTTTATAAAAGGGCGGCAAACACATGATAATATTCGGTGCACTATTCATCTTATAGAAAAAGCTTCTAAGTTTAAAATTCCTGCAATTCTGGTGGGGCTTGACGCCGAGAAGGCCTTTGACAGGGTGGATTGGTCCTTTCTTTTTCTTACTATGCAGAGATTTGGCTTCGGGGAAGGGTTCCTCAATATGGTCCGGGCCAATTGCCATCTTCCATGCTCACGGGTGCTCGTTAACGGTCACCAATCTCTTCCCTTTGCCCTGAGCAGAGGCACGCGCCAGGGGTGCCCACTCTCCCCCCTTCTATTTGCCCTTAGCATCGAACCCCATGCTACACAGTTCCGTGCCAACGAGGCGATCCGAGGCATGCGCTTTGGAGGCACAGATCATAAAGCTTCCTTCTTTGCAGATGATATCTTGCTCACGCTCCTGGAGCCATCCACTTCCCTCAGAGCGGTGCAAGAGGACCTACGGACTTTCGAGCAGGTCTCGGGCTTTAAAGTAAATCTTTCCAAATCTTCCATATTAAATCTCACACTCTCAGAGGCGGCTGCGGCAACCTTACGGGGCCAAACGTCCCTTCAGTGGACCAAACACTCTTTTCAATACCTCGGGGTGCACCTCACTCCTATAATTGGTGACCTCTATAGGGCAAACTTCCCCCCTCTGGAATCACAACTTAAACAAGACTTTAAAAGGTGGAAGCCACTGTATATCTCCTGGCTGGGGCGGATCAACGTCGTTAAAATGGTGGTCCTGCCGAAGCTTTTGTACCTCTTCCAGGCGCTCCCAATAGCCCCAGATTGTGAATTCTTGCCACGCCTGCGTTCGCTGGTCATCAAATTCATTTGGCAGGGAGGGAGGGCGCGCCTTCCCTTCCACGTTCTGCGACGGCCCAGGAGGGACGGGGGTGTTGCTCTCCCCGACTTACAACTATATTATCAGGCGGCGCAATTGAGGGTGGTGACAGAGTGGACGGTCAGGGAATCTGAAAAACACTGGCTCCATATGGACAGGGCGATAGTGGGGCGAACCATCTGGGATGTCCTCTGGAAACCAAAATCAGACAGGCCCCGTAAATGCATATCTTAGCACACCCACTTGCACTACTCTTACGGTATGGGATCAGGTTACGAAACGGAAGGGCTGGACCACTTTCCCCTCTCCTTACACCCCAATCCACTTTAATCCAGCCTTTCCACCGGCATTGAATGAGGGGCCCTTCGATGGCTGGCGGGAAGGGGGCTGCTTGAAACTATCGGACTTATTTCATAACTTTGATGTCTTGACATTTGAGACCTGCAAAAGAGAATTCCAGATTACTCACAGGGAACATTATCATTACCTCCAACTTAAGCACTGGGCCACCCTCCCACACATAAGAGACGCCGCTACCAGAGAGCTCACAGCCATGGAGAGGCTGGTTCTTAAGGCAGGAACCATGAAGGGGGCGATCTCCTCACTATATAACATGCTCTTAAATACCTTACACGCACCTCAAGCGCGCTACATGTCCTTTTGGGAACAGGTGCTGGGACGGGGGATCACTGACGACGAATGGAAACACCTCTGGGGCGACATTACTAAACATAATCATTCGAATGCACTGAGGGAAGCGCACTACAAGACTCTCTTTGACTGGTACCTTCATCCCACCAAACTCAAACGGATCTTCCCGGATACCTCAGATCTCTGCTGGCGGGGCTGTGGGCTACAGGGGTATTTTCGCCACATCTGGTGGGATTGCCCGGGTATCCGGCCTTTTAGGGAAGAAATCCTTTCTCACATTAAAGACATCCTGGGGTACCCCGTCCCGTCCTCCATTGAGGAGGTCTTACTTGGCATTAGGGATCCCACCCTGGTGCACCAAACAAAGGCTGATAGGGCTATCTTGTGGGCTTGTCTCGGGGCGGCGAAACTTACAATAGCATTTGCCTGGAAGAAGAAAGCCACGCCGGAGATTTCATTATGGCATGCCCGGCTGTGGAGACTTCTCTCCATGGAACGCCTTGCAGACATCTTCTGGGATGACTTTAAGGCCTTCGAAACTAAATGGGGTCCGTTAGTGTCTTATCTGTCTAGGGGCCTACCCTCTGCGGTTTGCCCTCCCTCCCTAAGATCCATGCATCTATTTCAATTCTAACTCCCCTGTCACGAATTGGCCACACCATCCGCCACTCCCCTCACAGCTCAGGCTCTGCTCCTACGGTCACACCTTTCTGACATACCCATGCAACTTGCTTTACTCCTGTATGACTCTACCACCACTAGGGTTCGGGAGTGAGGAGGGTGGGGGGGGGGGGGGTTCTGATTTTTATTAATTTCTCTGTTGTTTATGGGGTTTTTTCATAGGGCTGTTAGCCCGACACCAAATTGTCTCTCAGCTTTGATGGTGGCAGGGGGATTGTACCAGACCGGGGACTATGTGAAACTGGACTTCCATTAGCTGATGGGGTTGACTCTGGGATCTGTACATCCTACTGTACTTGGAATGTTGTTTTACATATGATGCTGAATAAAAGGATTTTTGACAAAAAAATACTTTTTATATTTATTTTCGAGTTAAAACAACTTTTTATTTTTTCTTCTAATTTACTAGGGGGAGATCTCAACTCCATCTGTGGAGTCTCTTTATGGCAGTACTTAATTTGTAATACAATAAGCGCCGGTGTGCAAACTTTTGTTTAGAAGCCTGCAGCGGGCGCTATCGTAGGTTAGGATGCCAAATATTAAAGCTGCATAGCCTTGATTCGACCCCATGCCTCCTTAATCCACCACCAGGCACTCCCTCATTCTTTATCTCACTGTTTCAAGGTTCCTCTTCATCTCATGGATTTCCTATCTTTTCTTCGTCCTTCTATTCCCCTTGTGTGTTTTTCTCTCTATTGTCTGGGTAAAAGTGTGATGAAGAAACATACGTGCCTTTGGGCCTCACCTGCTATCACTGGCTCAAATTAAGCACTGCATGGTATAGGAAAAAGTAAAAAAATAAATATTTGACATGAAAATAAATATTTTTCTGCTAATGTAAATACATTTTGTATATTTATTTGAAATGTAGAAAAAAATCTGCGGCACTATTAATTTTTTGGGGGCTTACTCAAAATCACCAAGAGAATGTTCAGATATCCAGTTGAATAGTTGGCCCCCACACAACTGCTTTTTAGGGTTAGGGGAAATATGCATTTTACTACTTGTTTCCCCATTTTAATTACTTTTTTCTACTTGTATACATTTTCTCTTGTAGAAAAATTCTTTCTCCTGTACCTTAAAAACCCATAGGATCGTTTGGGCACATTTTCAGGCTAAACACACAATTACTCTGATCATAAATGTAAGTGCGTATTTGGCACAGGAGGTAGCATTAAGAATATTTATGAATACTCACAAAGTTGTAAAATTGCTCTGTGCCAACCATTCACAACAAGCATTTGCAATGCAATAGGTCTCGCATTTACGCGAGTTTAAGCTATTGGCATTGTAAATGACAATGCGTTTTATTTATGTTTCAAAAACCAAAACATAAATAAAAGGCATTGTCATTTACAATGCCAATAGCTCAAACTCACGTAAATGTGAGACCTGTTGCATTGCAAATGCTTGTTACTTATCACATTTTTCCTTATGAAGTGATGAATGTTCGTGACACAATGAAAAATCACTGTAAGCCGTGGCTCGGTTGATGGTTCTAGGTATCGTATTTTTAGGCGAGTGATAAAAATTTGAATCTCCATCACTGGAGGACTTTGATAGACGTAATGGTATATGACTTTCATAGATCATCCTTCAACGCAAAAACTTATATATGGAAATCCTTGTCACATTTTTCCTACCTATTGCCACTATTTTTTCATTACAACAATGATTTTCTTTGGGAAAAATTTGAGTGGGCTCCAAATGGCCCATTGGAATACACGTAGATTTATTAGATTTTTTTCTACTTTTCACACATGTACACCTTTCTGTGTTCACCCATAGGTTTCATACCTCTTTCTCCCACTATTTGCAAGTAAGTAAAAACTGTAAAAATAAGAACTATTGCTCACAACTTTGAAAATCTCAAAAATAGTGGCTTCTGAAGCTGGGAAGAGAGCGATCTTAGCACAGCAAAGCTTTTGCTGAAATAATTTTTGAAGGAAGAACACACACTTTCCTGCACATTTTTATTGTTTCTCATGTTTCTTTAGGGTAAATAACAAACCTTGTACACCTTTACAATCCATTGCACATGAGGGAATAGGCTGAGAACTTGACCTGAATACTTGTAGAAAAAAGCTATGAAGGCTTAACCAGCGAACTGCCCCAAATGCCACAAAACGATTTGAGAACTGGGATTGGGGGCAGGGAGGAAGTTAAAGTAAGTGTTCCCTCCAGTGTCACGGCATTATGGTATTTGTCATTTGTGCAGCGTGCCTCGCCACAACTGTAGCTTCTCAGCACTCTTTACTTGTCTTTCTAGTTGCATGCCAGAGAGTGCATAGGTTGTCCGAATGCTTGTTGGTCACAGCCTATATACTTCGACTGATATTGTACTGTATTGTATTGAAAAATTTATGTAGCACTATATATATATATATATGCCTCAGTAGCCATAAAGCACATTGATGGTGATCAGGTAATTGGGAAGCCTGTTATTGTGCTTGGTTGAAATGTTGTGTGTCTGTAGTATGATCAGTGTGGGAAGTATGGAGTCTAGTGTGTGACTATTAGATATGTCTTCCAATCACGTTGCTGCAAACTTGTAGCTCTGCTTAAGGAAGAGGTGCTCTGTAAAAGTGTGATAACAGTCCCTATCACTAAAATAGGTACATACATTTTTTTGGGGGGAAGTGGTCCATCTCATAGTATCATGGGACTGGACACGGCCAGCATTTTAAAGCTTGCTGAACTTCAAGGTCGTTGTCTATTATTCTTAACCTCATTGGAGGGAGGCAATTTATTTAGCTTTATTGTCTGGATAGAGAAGGACCTCCAGCCACTGCAAGCCTTTCTGATGGAAATGATGGTCAGGTGTGGGCACACTCTGAAACAGAATGACTTATTTTGGTAGTAAGTACAGAGTTTACATTGAAGGAAAAGCATTTTAGTATCATGTATCGATTAATATATATATATATATATATATATATATATATATATATATATATATATATATATATATATATCCCAATGTACAATGTATACCACTTAAAAAGTGATACTTCTTGCTATGGACATTCAGTGTAAGGTTTGAAGGGCCAGTGAGGTGTGGTCCCTGATATGTAGTATTAGGATCTGCATGTTCTGGTGCTACCATCCAGTGCCCAGTGTATGTATTCTGACCCCTGAAACATGTAAAAATTGGCTAATCCCTGATGAGCGTATTTAACTCTCCTGTAAGGCCATAGTATGTGGTGTAAAAACTACACCCATGGCATGGAAAGTTAAATGTTATCTGTGGTCTACAGCACTTATTGTGCTATCCACTAGTGTGATAAGGAAAACATGGCTGCAGTTTAAACCTGTATTCTGGACTGTCAAAATAACCCTCTTGACCGTGGGAAAACCTCTCATTTAAATATTAAAAAGTCCCCCCCTAAGTGGGGGTTGTAGCCCATAGGGTAGGGTGCCTAGTATTTAAAAGTGGGACATGTAGAAACCTAATCTTGACCCGTCCCTACAGTGACAAGGTCCCAAAAGTTATTTTCACTGTGGAAGGCACTGGCTATTCTGTGAGGACAACTAGATAGTAGATTAATATAGTTATATTGCTAACTCCAGTTTGGGACAATCTAAAAAAATGGTTCGACCACTATTTTAAATATTTATTAAAATATCTGATTCAATTGTGAAGTTAGATTTTTTTATAAATATTTAGAAAACATAACTTTTAGAAAGTTACCTTTTTCCTGCCTAAAGCTTCTGGCTACTTATTTGCATTAGCTTGCCAGCAGCTGCCCCTGCCAGCTGTTGGATTTAAAGAGGCGTGAAAACCACTCCTGGAGCAGAGACAGTGGCTTAGGCCTCGTGGCAGGATAGGCTGAGGGTGAGGTATGTGACACCTGTCAGCCCAGGAAGAGCAACTGAGAGGGTACAGGATTTTAATTTACTTCAAAGGGACAAGGTTGAGACCTGTCCATTCACAGTCAAATATGAGGGGAAGCCTGAGGAAAGGAATCCTTTGTTCTTTTAGACCTCTGTAGCAGATTGGGTAACAGTACAGTGGGAGTTGTAGATGGTCCCAGAACCAGTTTTATGTAGCTAAGGAGGAAGGGACTGCTCATTTCCCTAAACACACCTCTGGCTGGTCTACAAGCTCTCTTCAGAGGCAGAAGGCATGTACCACTCTGGATTTCCCTTAGAATAGTGCACTGCGGGGTAGTCTGAATGAAGGCAAACAGGATGTGCTGAAAAAGTGGTAAGGGTTGCCCCTGGTAACTTTTTCTTTACTTGTTATGACTAGTGAAATCTGCAAAGCTGGCACCTCACCCATAGCTCAGCAGGACTTTTCCTGGACCTGCAGAAGAACAGAAAAGGACTGACCGTGCTGTCCGAAACATGTGAGGAGACTTAAAGGGCTGGACCTGCTTCCACTTCTACTCAAGGCAAAGAAATGGACTCCAAGGGTCAATTGGTTGACCTCTTGATTGTCTACATGGGCATAAAAAGCTGCAACAATCCTTTTTCCTAGAGTGACCAGTTGCAACTGGAAGAGGACTGAAGGCTACTGGTAGTCTCTGCTAGAGTTAGTCCTGACTTCTAAGTGCTGTCCATGATGTCCTAGGAACCTTAGTGGTGTCCTGAAGGACTTATTCTGAAATCTCTAAATATTTTGGACTTAGAAACATTTTGGACTTCCAGACCTCCGGCCCAACACCCCAAGTCAATATGCCATCGGTGCGACCTCGCTGGGCAAGAAAATCAGCTTTTTGCTCCCTGAAAATTCATTTATGCTGACCCTCACGGCAAGTGTATCCGACTTCTGTGTGACCTTCCTGGATACAGCCTACTGCCTTGCTCCGCTAGAGGAATCTGAACTCCAAAAAAGAGACCACAGTAGAAATCTTGCCCGGCGAAGGCTCCAAACGTATCTGGCTGATAAGAGGACTTTCCTGGACCCAAATTTTGACTTTCCCTCTCTGAGTTTTTCCTGCCAAAACCAATGGCTTCAGCAGGACCTCGCGCAATGCCTATCAGACTTCAAAGGGACTTCACCAGACACAGCCTGCTGCCTTCCACCGCTGGATGATTTTGACTTTCCTTTCAGTGGCTAAGTCAGAAGGCAAAAAACTTTGACCGGGCGAACCTGCTTGGCATATCCAACCTGCAGTCTATTGTGGTTGGCCTGAAATCATGCCTAGTTCCCGGTCGCATGCGAACAATACTTTCTATTGACTCTACTTTTTCTTGAAACTTTTTATCCTAAATCTTTAAAAACTCATCTCTCCAGTTCCCTTAATTGGATTTTTAGCATTTTGGTGTCAATTTACTTATTAAATGTTACTCTATTTTTTAAAATTGGAGTGGGATTTCTATAGTGTTGTGTTGTTGACTGTTTAACTGTCGTGCTTTACATATTTTTGTTAAGTTAAGCCTGTCTGCTCCGAGCTATACCTATCAGGGGTTGAGCCCAGGTTTAAATTAGTTAACACTTTGTCTGGACCTAACAGATTAGTGACTTTACTATT
Source organism: Calotriton arnoldi (assembly GCA_963921515.1). Classification (NCBI taxonomy): domain Eukaryota; kingdom Metazoa; phylum Chordata; class Amphibia; order Caudata; family Salamandridae; genus Calotriton; species Calotriton arnoldi. Next base: position 817,490 of record CAWUFW010000324.1, read on the forward strand.
ATTGGTGGACAACCATCCACCCCAATTAATAAGCTACTTTCTTATCAATATCATTGACATAGGCTAGACATGAAAGCACTAGGGGTGATGGTGGCCCGCACACTTTGAGGGAAACCTAGGTATGAGGCATATGTATGCTAAGATGTAACATGCTGCTTTGAACAACCTTGATTTAAGGTTATTTTTAATAACTTGCCGCAAGTGAGAGGTTGGAGTCAATAATCACTCCCAAAATGATTTTGATGTGGGTGGACTGAGGTATTCTGGACAAACGAATGAAGGTTACTTGATCCAAATTCCACAAGGATGCCAGTTTTTGACAAATTAAGTTTCAGGTGGTTGATTAATATCCCATTATCGACGGCTTGAAGGCACTAGCCCAATGTCATATGAGAAAAGGTCTGCTAGTGTGTTTAAGCTTTAGAATGATATGGGGGTCATCAGCGAGCTGTAGTAGGTCAGATTGAAAAATCTGGGACAAATTTACATAGAAGTCATGCAACACAGGGCAGTAAGTAAAGCTGTGCTGCTGCATTGTGTGAACGGGAGAGCACAGAACAGTGCTGTATCTACTAAGAAGTTGCACTGTTCTGCTCTCTACCTGCGCTGGCACACTTTAGGCAGCCATGCGCTAAGGCAGACTGCCTTGTGCCATAGTGGAAGCATGTCTCCATTACAAAAACTATGCTTTAAGGCTTTTCCCACTTTGTATGGGTTCTGTTCAATAAAGCACACATTCAAAGTAGGGGAAAAACGAGGAGAAATGAAAACATTTCTCCACATTACACCTGCCTAAAGGAGGCCCAGGATTTTGGTGCAAATTCCTGTCTGCAATTCTTTGTAGATAGAGATTTGTGTAAAAACCTATGGGTGGTTGCATGGTAATACCCATGCATAATCCATGGAAAGCCCCATTGATACAAAGTACAGCAAGGCAGCCCATTGCGCCACTCTGCGTTACTTTGAATTACAATCAAATCCTGCCTGAACACTTTGAGTTGGGTTAGTGTTAGAAAAGTAACGCAATCCTTTTGTAAATCTGGGCCCTGATGAGGTATGGGAGGTGGGTCAGAGGTGCACGTTAAAGAAGAGTGGGACGATAATAGTACCTTATTGGACTTTTGCTTTTGAGGAGAAAAGTGCTGAAGAGAAAGATGATGAAGATGGAGGATCGATCAGCAAGATATAAGTAAACCCAGTCTAAAACAGTAACATGTATCCATCCCTATGTTATTCAGTCTCCATAGCAATGTAGAGTGATGGATGATGTCAAAGGCAGAGGAATTCAGGGTGCCAAATTATGAAGCAGAAATGCTCTGAGCAGAGGGGATGCTTTCAGAGTGAATCTAAGGAGGGATGTAAATCCCAGAAGTGGTATCTAGACCATATGCAAGAATCAAAACGGACAAAACCTATGGCATGCCATATTAAGGCACAATAAAGTATAATGCAGAGAGCTGGATAACAAGCCACCTGGACTTTGGTGCATACCTACCAACGGCGGCTCCTCTGCATAAGGCGGCGGAACGTTGCCCCACTGCTCTGTGAGCAGTTCAAAAAGGAAAAATAAAATGATAACGCAATGTTATCATTTTATTTTTCTGTAATGGCTCAGTTCTAGGTGTGGGCGGGGCTGGGCTGTCCAGAGCAGGGGGAGGAGTGGTGGGCACTCTCTTACGTGCGCATGATGGTTTGGCCGGCCGTCTTGGGCCGACCAAACAGTCATGCGCACTTAGCATGTTCTCCATCCGGCTGTATTATACAGCCTGGGTGGAGAACATGCACAGGCTTCCAGTCCCTGTCTGAGCGCCGAACCACGGCATTCAGACCAATCACGATGCTGCTATCATGCTGGTGACAGCAGCGTTGTGATTGGCTAGGGGATCTGGGAGCCTGTGTGTTTCCTGCTTCTGGAGTCAGTCAATCGAAGAGGACCGAGAGGCGGTGGCCAGCCTGCAGGTAAGTGGTTTTTTTTTCTCTCATCATCCCCCCGCCCCGTCACCCCCGTTAAGTAGCAGCCACCACTGATACATAACAAACTGGCCAACTTTCAATCAAAGGGATACGCATCTTTTGGTGGTGGTGTAGGGATGGTAGCTTCATCTTCAGCTAATATGGTGATATATTCAGCACACCAGCAGTTCACAGCGTTACTGAAGCAATTCAGAAGAAAAACACTAACTTAAAATGCTAACTTATGCATCATTCAGCTTTAAGCGTGTGAGTATTTTTGTCGTTCTAAGTGGACTGGTGCTTTACCTTTTAGCAGTGTACATCTTTAATTTATCTTAAGGCTTAGTAGCTAAATAGTCTTCTGCGGGGGTACTTGTATGAATTGTGGATGTACTTTTTTTAGGTCTGGCTTGACAGCACTGTTGTCTACACTATGTAGTGTTACTAATGCTTTCATAATATACAAATGGTGGACTTTGGTCCCACCTAGTGGAGTATTAATCTCGCACCTCATGCTATTGGTGATCTAGTGAATTATTCAACCTCCCAGGAAGTGTCCTTATTGGAAGAGGGGGGGAAGCGGGACGATCGAGGTGCCATGGCTAACATGCCCCGTGGGTGATGCAAAGGAGCAGGCGGCCTCCGATGCAAATGAAGGGAGAGCGGCAGGCTTTGAAAAAACACTTCTGCCTCTCTGCATCAGCAGCTTGGTTAGCGGGTAGGTGTACAGGAATTCCATGCGTGCAATTGGTAACGACCCAAACTGAATGGACCAATCTGAGTTGGGAGAGGTGGGGAGTCCCATGTTCAAAAATAACAGTATGCAGGTGATCGGCGTCTGTATTTGCCGTGTGCCAACGTTATGGGGTTCGCCACATATCTCTGTGGAACTTGGCTGTGACCTGCAGCTACAGCGCTCACCCACATTGGGCAACCCTGCAGTTTGCTACCATTGTGGGGACACTAGCACTTTGGAACACCTGCGAGCGCTGGAGCCTGCCTTGTGTGACAAGGACTGAAGGAGCTCAAAGCGCCCGAGCAGAGGCTGACCACGGAGCACACAGCTCAGTCAAGGAAACCAGGAACCAACTTCACTACTGCACATCCCCAGTAAAAGAGGTTTTGTAACCCAAGGGTGCTCACACTAAAATTTCCAATCAACAGCAGGGGAAGGCCTAATTAGTGCATCATGGTGGGCAGCAGGAGATTTGATGATTCCAAGGATGGCAAAGCCGCTGTCGAGCTGGTCTACTAGGAGACGCTTGAAGAGTCTTCGTTGTGCTAAGAGAAGTCCACTTACTTCCAGAGGCAGTAATGGAAGCCACATTGAAACAGGAAGTCCGAGACTGCTCCAGGAGTACAGCTCTGATCACCGGGACTGTGCCACCGAGGCTTTACTGAGATGCCTTAATCCACCAGTGTTAGGATTCATTTGACACTGCCGCCCTGATTTATGCACATTGGATTTTTCAATACCCTTTCACCGCTGCAATTATGCGGACCGCCACCTGAGGGGCTGTAATCCTGACTTCGCCTTGATACAGGTTGTTTGGGGGGGAACAACCTCTCCCCGTCCTGAGGAAGAGCCGCCCGCAGAGGATACAAACCACCCTATATGCGCCAGGGTCAAAACGTCGACATCTTCCCCTAGTGGGCATGTACCTACTTCACCCCATCCCTGCCTCTTTACAGATGATTACACTCTGTACTACATCAAGAACCAGAAAAGTACTTTCAAATTTCATGTGAGACAGGCCCCACTGTAAAACTGGTGCTACTGCAAACCACGACCAGTTTACTAAAGACATTACTATGTGTAATTGATTGTTTCAACTACTCTCTGATTTCCCTCCCTATATATCTGTTCTATTCTCATGAGCACAATCCTTTTTCCACACTACCCTTGGAGCAGCCCTCTTTTCTGTCCTGAAGCGTTCTCTACAGTGATCTGTGATAATAACTGTGAGATTAAACAGTCACTATTGAAGCTATCTATGGTGCTTGTGTGTCATTTTGAGGATATACTTAATTGAATTCAGAAACTACTGGGGTACACTTATGATGCAACTTGAGCTCTATGTGTACCATGTTCATAGCTTTTGACTTAACGAATACCTTCCTAAGGAAATCAGTCTAGGACTATTGTTTTCTATACCCAGAAACTAACCCAGCAGGAAGGAGAAAAAACTGGAGACCAGAAAAAACCTTCCTATTGACCAGGCCAAGCAACAGAGAGACGAGAAAAGAATAAGCTGGAATCGGAGAGACGAGAAGTCCAATGAGTCCAGTGAGCAAGCAATGATGCACAAAACAATTGCAACGCAACTTGACAACCAATTGGAGCTTTTTTATAATGTAAAAACGAAGTCACCCATCTAGGAAAATGTGCTCTGCCATCTTGAAATAGGAAAAAAGAACATAACAAACAAGGTCATAAAATATTAAATAAGGTGTAAACTGGGGACATAAATGAAGTACTGCTCGAGGTATGTTTAAAAAAATGCCCAAATACATCTTTAAAGATTATTTTCCTGTATGGGGCATGTACCAGGAGCCAGCATGCACGAAAGTTGCCCTAGAACCCTGTGCGCAGTCGGGAAACCGGGTGTGCACAACAGAAACAAAAGATGATGCTGGGGGAGAAAGTCGTTGCGTCCTTGTCGACGAAAAGGAAGCCCTGCGGAGTCTAGCAGGTCCCGTAACCCACTGCGGCATAGCCCGCGTGCAGGAAAAAGGTGAAGAGAAACTCCTTACACTCTGCCTCCTCTCAGGAGCTCAAGGTTTATGAGTGTTGTCTGACCAATCGGGGAGAATGGACTTGATCTGCAGGCTCCCAGATCTATCACATGAATTATAACCTTTCCAATAAATCAAGTATTGTCATTTTCTTTTGAAATATCAAGAGTTTCAAATCTCTTCAACTTCATACTTGTGTTGACCATCAACATGTAAAGGAGGAGGTCTCCTTTTAACAGATTGACATCTACGACAGAAATAAGGTTTTATGTGGGACACATGAAAGGAAGGATGAATCCTCCAAGAGGGAGGAAACTTTAAATGTACTATGACAGGATTTATTATCATAGAGATTTTAAAAGGACCGTAATGTCTCTGAGAACATGTTGACCAACAAAGAGATCGTGGTAGGTTTAAGGAAGACAATCAGACCGTGCCACCTGCTTTATAGATAGATTGGGACTGGTTGTCTATGTTGGTTGGCCTGAGCTCTTTGTTTTCTGATAGCAGTATCTAGGTTTTGAAGTAGCTTTTCTTGAAGCTTTTTTTTTTTACTTTTTAAGGAGTCTTGAATTGGAGGAACAGAATCTTCTGTGTCTGTTAAAATTGGGAAAGGTTGCACAAGGTCTATAAGGGTCGGTGCTATCCTCGAAAGTATGATAGGATTTGGGGCAAATGGAGCCAATACAGAGAGACCTGAGGGTGTGTCGGGTTGTGTGTGGAGGGGAGGGGAGGGCGACTTCCATTAGCATTGTTCTCCATGTTACCTTGTGCTTGCAACCTCGTATAAGTGTAATACTAGATGATTTCATTCTTATCTGCAACGGATTGTGGTTTGACTCTCTTCATACTGCCTCGCTATATGCATTTCAAATGTTGTACTTATGAATGCATACTGAGCAAATGTTCAATAAAAAGACTATTTAAAAAAAAAACTGGGAACGGTCTGGGACCCGGAGCGTTTCAGGACCCAATCCTTTCACATAGGTGCGGCTACCTAAGCAGCGAACCATGGCATGGGAGGGAGATAATTAAAAGACTAGGTCGGTGGGCGTCCAAGGCATTTAGGACCTACATCCGGCTGGATGGTTGCTAAGGCACAGATGTTATTCTCTGCTTTCAGGAGCGGCAAGCGGACAGTTTGGCTAGTCGGGCACTCCTACATATCAGGGGCCCAGCGTTGGGTGAAAGAATGGAAACAACACAAAGGGATGTGGCTGAAGAACATGAACCTGGTCTGGCTGGGCAAGCCAGGGATGAGGTTGGTGCAGCTGTTCCAGTGGTGGGCGCAGCATTAGAAGTGAGGGTAGGGTGACCAGGTGTCCCGGATTTGCCAGGATGGTCCGGGTTTTCACCAGCTGTACCGGCAGATTTCAGGAAATTTAGCTCATGTCCCGGTTTTTAGAGAGGGTCGACTGAAAATGGCGGGAGGTTCTTATTTATGGTTTACAAAGCAGGGATAGTTAGCAGTTGTTTCAAGAAAGCAATGTATTTAACAGGCAAGCTACTGGGTTTAAAAATTGCATTTTATTTATGTTCTTACTGCCTGTTCTGTAATTCTCTGCTGAGGAGCGCTGTTATTCCATGCGCTCGCTTGGAGTAAAATTGTAGTCCTTCTTCTATTTTTGTAAAATGTCCCGGTTTTTGGCTTTAAAATTCTGGTCACCCTAAGCGGGGGGCTGACTGGACACCATAGGGGTTCACCCGGGTGGTGGGAGGCAACAACCTCACAATTCTGGGCAGGCAAACACTGCTGGCAGAAAAGAAAAAGGGCTTGACGGAGGTGGCCAGGATGGTCTGACCTGTGGATGTATTATGGTCAGAAATCATAGCCTCTTTTGAATGGAGAGAGGCTGAGAACCATGGCGCTGTCGAGTGATCCAGGAGGAAGCTCAATAAATCCCTAAGCAAATTCTGCCGGGGCATGGGATTGGAGTTTGTCAGACACAGGCTTATTAACCTGAGAGTGCCAGGTTACTACGCAGATGACCGGGTCTACCTGTCGTAGGTATGGATATGTTCCTCCTCAACATCGCGGAGGCCCTCGAGCTAGTGGGTTGCACGTAACGGGTCAACGGGGCCGGGAAGTAGATAGGTCGTGAACCCATCGGCAGAGTAGTGGGGCCTGCACCATTTTGCTTGCACCAAGAAACTCTAGTTGCCACAAAGGTAGTCCTTGGGATGCCTCAAGGCAGGGACACCGAGAAGCAACAAAGGGAGAGTGACAGAGCAGACCCTGACACTTGCAGACAAGGCATGGCCGAAGGAGCCGCGAATGTCGCATATCAGTAGCAAGGGAAGCCTAGGTCTGTGGTACACAACACAATGAACTGTCAGAATGGTCACTATGGGGCTGTAAGAGGAGGATTTATGCATTGACGACTTCTGGTTCTGCTTGTAAAGAGCACTGAGCGATGTTTACTGATATTTTTGGGCTTGTTGCCAAAGTACGTACGAGCTGTGGCAGATTAATGGACAACTAGTATTGTGAAGCGTTTTGTCCATGGTTTGACCACGTTGCATAATGCCAATAAACTGTGGCCTTTTACCACCACCTTAATTCTGTGACCTGATTTTGTTGCGGCATAAGAAGGAATGGCGATTGGCAGGCAAGGGGCCTGAAGTCTGGGGAGCAGCAGGTGCCCGTCTGGGGGTAGGTTTGCACAAGAGACTATTTTACATGTCCGTTGTTTAGCTCCAATATGCATTATATACAGAATGTAATTTTTAACTACTTTTCCGAGCTCTGGCAAAGCCAGTAGGGCTGACTTTAATGCGATAAACAGCATTTGTGTACCATGGCATACAGAAAGCTTTGTGAATGCCCATGATTACATGCGTTAGTAAAGCCCAGCCTAGTACCTTTGCCAAAGCTTGTATCTAAAGGAAGGCAGCACATCCTTCTGAGGTTTTTGCCTCGCGTTCTAAGCAAGGGGAGATACCAGGCCAGTTGTCCGGTTCGCCTCTGACTGCCTTTGTACTGTAGGGGTCTTTCGTGCCTCTCCTCCCACCCAGGAAGGAGGAGCCCAGAGGGGGGGGGGGGGTGCGCGCGGCCACTTCCCTGCTCTGGATAGGCCCGTGCTGCACCAATCACAGACAATACTGTCTGACGGCAACTTCCTTTTAACTAAAAACTCAATTTTGGGTTTTCAGTGCAGGTCTGGGGCAGAGACACGTGGCTCTGCAGCCGAGTGCAGAATGGCCATGCCGGGGCATCCCCTCTCCTCGCTGCTTCAGTCCCTGGCCGGGGTCTGCCTCCTGGCCGCCCTCTCCGCTGCGGAGCCCGTTAGCCCGCAGAGGAGCCTGGTGTGGGGACCAGGGCTTCGGGCGGACATCGTCATGCCCGTCAGGTACTTCTTCATCCAGGCCGTGAGCCCCGAGGGACAGAACCTGACGAGCTCACCCTCAGGTACCGATCCACGCGCATGCCCCTTTGTGACGCAGCCTGTCTTATAGCGCTGGTGAGACGCTGCTTGTCTTAGAGCGCTGTCCAGTTTGTGGTGTTTCCTTACATGACACAACCCTCCCGGGACAAGCATCTGTGCTGAGCCTGAGCCGCCTCTTTCCAATCACAGGGGTGAAACTCCGCCCCCCCAAACTCCGCCTAGACTCTCCCAGGAGAGCATCCGGGCGCTCAGACGGAGGCTCGCCAATGCGGAAACCAGATTTTGTCTTTTACTGTCTCGTTGTGTTGTATTTAATCCTCCATTCCTCTTTAATTATTCTAAATTTCTATTGGACGTTTAGGGACAGCGCTGCGAGACCACATTGACGGCAATACTGCGCTTTACTAAACTGCGCTAGCATCATAAACGTTTTTATTCCGGAGGGGGTGAGATGTTTTTCTCATTTAAGAGTGGACTTTCATCGGTCCTCTGCAATTGTAATTTAATCACAGGAACGTAATTGGATCTTTTATTTTCATGCGTTCTGTGACTTTATTTACTGGCCACTAGTGCCTGTGGCATTTGCTAGTAATGTTTAGATAAGGGTTTCAATCAATCAATCAATCAGGGAATTGTGAAGCGCGCTACTCACCCGGTAGGGTCTCAGTGCGCTGGGAGGGGGGGTGCAGCTCCGGTCAGTCGAAGAGCCAGGTCTTGAGGGTCTTCCTGAAGATGTGCAGAGTAGGGGCGCATCTGATGTTGATCGGGAGCTCGTTCCAGGTCTTTGCCGCGATGTAGGAGAAGGCTCTTCCACCCGTTCTGGCTCTGGTTTGCAACGTTTGTTGGGTTTTTAAAGAAGCCCCCAACATGTGTTGCCAAACTGAGATCTTTCCGGCTGCTCTGTGTAGTTCTTGCTGTCTTTCAATACATATAGTCCAGTGACATTTCGCGTATGTCAATGATAAGTCATGTTGGACTCCAAGCCCTTGCAAGTTGTTGTTATTACAAGGGGGCCTCACTGGACCCCCCCCCCATGTCTGAATATAGAGCCCTGAAGGTTAGACATCTTTTTGACAACTGATGTTCCTAGAGGAGTAAACCCATCAGGTTTGTGCAATATCTTGAGGATTTGGGACTTTCTTTTTAGAGCAGTGCTTGTTATCTGCATAGCAGAGAACTTGTCCGCCGCAAACCTTGCAAGCCAATAGTTACTCATGACCTCATACAACTGAAGGCATTAAGACCAGTAGAGCTGAAAAGGTATCTCTGCGGTCTAGCAAGCACTTGCGAAAGGCATTTTGAACATGAGCTACAGACAGACATATGTACTTTTCATCTATGCAGTGCATTTGAGCTGCAGGTGTACAGGACCATGGTAGGCTTGCACCTATGCCTAAGCTAGGTATAGGGTATGGTTTGCTGCCTGTTTACAAAAGCAGAGCAATTCACTTGCTGTCAAACCACTGTTTCCCAGCCATACATTTTGACATAGTTTCTGGTAAAATTCCAGCAGGTAAATGTATACATCTTGCCTTATTTCCCTCTTACGTGGCTATGGTATCTTTGTCTCTCAGCTCCGATCATCTGTGAACAGCAGAAGCCATGTTTGGCTCTAGACAGCCGATCACTGCAGGAGGCTTCAATACGTGGGATGCTCAACCTTCCAGTTTCATTTCTTGTACTAAATGGGTCTCAAGCAGTAGGTTGGAACCTACTCAAAAGGTATGTTAGATGTATGACCATTTTTTTCCTGTTAATCCTTCCCATGCAGGAGCGAATGCTCAACTGCTTGCATCTCCAACCAAGCGAGCATGGACACCATCCTTATGAGAAGAAGATGGAGATGAATAGGACACACCATCGGAAGAGAACAAGACTCCATCACAAGACAGCTCTCATCTGGACCCCAGAAGGCAAACTGAAAAAAGTAGGCCAAATAACACCTTGAGGTGAACTTGGAAACAAATGAAGACCCTGAACCACTGCTGAGGCACTGTACACAAAAGTGCTCAAGATAAACAGAAGTGGAGGTCTTACGTTGCTGCCCTACATGTCAGCTGGCATAACTGGCAGTAGTGGTATGCAGGGGTGACCCATCCCCTGTTCTGGACCAATTGCTTGGCTTTACACTTTTTCACCCTGCCCCTTTCGACCAAAGGTCCCTCCCCTTGTAACACAGCAAGAGGTACTCCCTGTTTGAGCAAGCCTGATTGTAAGAGTTTTAATCAAACGTTTGAGTCTATCTTGCCTTTTGGCAGCGGTGCCAACCCCGATGATTTGGCTAGCATAGGTAATGAGTAGATTATCTCAACTTTGGAACCCATCCCAGAGTTGTTGGGGGGGCTTCTCATGAGTTTCTTGGGTTTCTTCGCACGTAATAAATGCTATTAAATATAGATTGATGGTATCTAGAACTGCCTTCTGTAAAATCTCCCACGGCGCTGTACAATTTCCAACTTTAGTCTACGTAGTCCTCATTTTTACTACATCCAACAACAGTGACGCTCTTAGAACAAGCAGTCCTGTTACAGATCTGTAATTTAGTGAACTTCACTGGGTTACTTGCCCCTTACATAGCTGGGGGTCACTATGCTAGTGAAACATAGTGTGGCTAGGTGTTTGTCCAGAATGATATAAGTATGGTGACAAATCAAGCCAGTGGCATCACCACGATTGTTTTCTGCACATCAGTGGCATTTGAAACTCAGATATTCCATTCTTAGTTGTCAGCTTACTACAGGAAAATGTTGAGTCGCATCCTTGTCTGTTTCCACTCTTCAGTCACTGGCAGATTTGTCTGTGACCCTCTGTCTCTTTAGGTTTTCTTCCACTTATTTGTAGAGTCAACAGCACTCCATAAATTAAAGATTATTTTTAGGTCTCGCGCCTAGCGGTGCACTGCGCAGCACGAGACATTTAGTAGGTGAAAAATGGGGATTCAACACTGACCTAGGAATTGCACGCGCTCGTGCGTGTGCGATTCCTTTTGTGCTACCCCATTGGCGGTTGCGTGCAATTGGCTAAAGGCGGGCGCATTGCTCCGCCCATGGCCTATTGGTGTCTATTACGCGCTTGGTGCGTGCAATAGACACCAATAGGCCATGGGAGGAGCAATGCTCCTCCCATGGCCTTTTGGTGTCTATTACGCGCTTGGTGCGCGTGCACCAGAAGTGCGAAAAGGCGGCTGTCGCTCACGCGCTGCAGGCAGAACGCTGCCTGTGCCGGATTCTCCACGCCTATGCGTGCGTGTGCCGACTTGTTGAGATTGAGTCTGTATAGGTAGCAGACAGGTAAGCATGTTTTAAAAAAATATTATTATAGCAAAGATCCGCCGATATTGGAAGTCTTGCCATGTATACTCCTGTGGACACCGACCCTACCAGGGCGGCTTTCATACGCAGTAATGTGCCAAAGATTTTACTGTGCAACGACCAAAGCTTCATAGAGCTGCCTCCCTAGCACCACTTGCCAACTTGGGGACAAAGAAGAGGGAGTTTTACAAAACAGAAAGTAGTTTCCCCGTTGACTTTAAGTGGCGTATTTTCCTAAACGAAAGCTAACTAAAATCAAGCCATTTCGACAAAAAAACGAGTCTTCCTTTTAAATAGGTGATTTACAGCTCTTCAATGACTGCTCCATGCACCGAACACTTGGCCCCTTCCTCCACAGCCTTAAACAGTTCTTTAAACTCAGTCGGAGGGTGGGGGGTGGGTTGTGCTGTGTAGGCAGCATGGAGAGCGAATTGCAGTGATTAGTGCATGCTTGGCTTCTCCTTTCACAGAGTAGATTCAACCTTCAAGAAATCCAATTTGACTGCTAGTTCTTTTCCCATGCTGATTAAACATGTTACTCCTTGGTTTAGACAAGGAACAAGGTCTTACTGATATGTTTTCATAGCCGTTTGTTAGTCATTAAAGGTAGGATTAGTGGGTAAGTCATTGCACTGCTAGGAAAGTTATCTAGCACTGCTTCTCCTCTCTGTGCTGCCCTGAAATGTATGAGGGCACTAGAGATGCTCAGTGTTTTGCTTTTTGCCCCTGCAGAAGATGACAAGAGTTCTGCTAAATGGCTGCTACTGTCTCTTACGGGTGTATTAGAATGATGGTCAGTTGTGGCTGATCCTTTTTCCTCTTCTCACATTCATGGAGAGCTCTCACCAAAACATAGCACGAAAATATAAACATTAGGATGTGCACAAGGTCAAAATAAGGTGTTGCTCAAAGTAGTTGTAAGAATGTGGTCTTTTAGAAGGAAGCAAAAAATGTGCAAAGTAGGAGCTAAGTGGCCAGAGTCGGAGGGAATTGCACTGCTGACGAACCTAAAGTCAAAAATAATGTTTTCTTACAGAATGCTGAGTAATGTACTTCTGTTGCTTCTAAATGCTATAATCGACAGATATTACTATTACCTAGTTTGTGGTACTCCATTTATTTTTTCAGAAGAAAGACTCCGTCTGCTTGCCAGACCTGACACTTGTGACTGTCAGAACACCACATTTTGTTAGCAACAATTATTCAGTTCACTCAGCTTTACTTCCAAAACTGCTTCTGTTCCCAAAAATATAATGGAAGCGAGTTTGGGTCAGGAGATTGAGAAGAGACAAGTGGAGTAGGTAAGACAAATGCAGATTTCAAGAAGACGGAAATGAGAGAAAATATTTGAAAGAGGAGAAGCAAAAGTGGAAAAGGAGATGGAAGCAGTGGTCGAAGTTGGCAGGGTTGGAGGGGCATGACGTGCCTATACTTTTTTTAATTTAAGGAAAACAGTTTTCCTGCTTTCGGTGAAAAGATAACCGCCCTGGGATGGTTAATTCCGAGAGCTGAAATGCTTCAGCTGCAGTGTAAGGCAGGGAGTCTCCTGTGCTGTGAAACCGAAGGTGGGCAGACAGCTAAACAAGCCTTCTTGTCAGGGTGCCTGCTGCCTGAAAGAAATGTAAATGTGCACAACATTCAAATGTAAAGGGAGCTCATAAACCGGTATTGGCTTTAATTAATGGAATCACTTGACTCTTCCTGGTGACACAGATTTATTCTTTTTGAGTGGTATTGGAAAGGAGTTACCAGCTGAGCTGTGAAGTGTGTGCTTTTTAAAGGGGCGTAACACAGGGCCTGTGTTATGCCCTTAACTATTCTCCACTGCTCCAACCATTTTTAGGTCTTGCCTAGCGACGCAGCGCGAAAGCGCTGTCGCTAGCAAGATCTATTGTTACTGACTTGCTTCGGAAGGGAGACAGGAGATGTGCACGCGCAGGACGGACTGCAACCGTGAACACGCACGTACAGACACGCGATGTGCACATCTCCTGTCCCCCTTCCGTCCTCTCCAGCCGAATTGCACGCACTCCCCAGCTGTCCTTGCACCCCTTCCAGTGTCAGTCAGCCATGCGCCTGCCAACCCCTACCCACCCCCACCTTACCGTCGTTCCGCCATGCTTCACGCGATGCCCTGCAGCGTGTCCCCAGAGCTCACAGGGTGATCGGTGTACCTCGCAGCCCATGCGGCCGCCGTCACGCTGGTCTTTTCTGGTGATCTCCAGACAGCAAATGTGCACGCTCACAGCGCGTCCTGATGTGCACTTGCCCGGACAGCCGATGTGCACGCTCACGGCGTGTCTGTCTTCGGCTTTCCCAAGAGCTCCGTGACGCGGCCTGCTCCATGAAGATATTTGCGTGCCGACTCTCCAAGATGGCAGCTTGGGGAAGAAGGCGGCTGGGAACGGGCGGCAGGGAGAGGTGAGGTGACGAGTGCTAGTGGATTAGGGAGGCGTACTACACTGGCATCGGGGGCTGGGAGTCTACCGCTTGTTTTCATAGGGTGTAATGCTGTGGATTGTTGCAGAGACATATTGTAGCGCTATTGACAGTCGAGGAGCTAATTTTGTGAAGCCCTTACCCCTTATTCAGCAGTCAGGTGAACACTAGAGGTTACTCAATTGCGACATTTGCCACTGATGCTTCTTACGGGAGCAGAAGCCCTGGTAGCTTGTAAATGAATGGTGAAACATCTTTCAACATACTTGTTTGTGTGTGTTTATTTATCACAGCGAGTCTGGGAATATTCCCGAGGTGAGCACACAGTGGGCTTCGCTGTTGTGTGCCAAACCAGTCTGCCTTGCTTGAGCTCCAGGTTACGGCTGGGTGTGAAGCATGGAAATTAGTCCTGTAAATATTTGTGGCAAAGACCCTTCCGTACTTGGTGTGGTCTGGTGCTGGAAGTTTGAAAGTTTGAATTGGAAATAAGCTTCTATTTTAACACTTCTGTTGGCTGTTGTGGTTGCATGATGTAGTGCCGTGTTTACTCACTCGTGCCTCCGCTGTGTGTGGTCCACACAGCTCATTAACTCTGCAAATTTATTTGGGTTGGTCAAAGAAAGGAAGTAGAACGCTTCAAAAGCAAAGAATTACTTCTTCACCCACATTGCACGTGTACATGCCATTCTCCACTGGCTTAAGGAAGAATTGCGTATTTCAAATAGGAATCATGAATGTTATATATTTAATACATACATTTCTTAACAAAAACACTATCAGACTAATGTACTGAAAGATGGGAAATGTGCTTCTCGATTCGTTCTGTAAATAATCATAGAGGGGGAACCAGTTGAATGACGAGGTTGGCATCGCCAAGCTTGATGGTTGATTAATACTGCAATGTAAGAAGTTGCAGACGAGTCGACATATTCATGCTGCTGTCTTTATCGTTACAAACACTGGTAAAGTGTTGAGATGACTCGAGATTCATCTGACTCGCAAAAAATGTTTGTGCTTCGAGTTCAAATACTTTCATGATTTATACGCTACATTGCAAGTGGTCAAGTAAACACAACATTTTGTCTTATTCATAGTGGTTCAAATTTAAAGGGAGTATTGCGCAAATCGCAAACAAGTTTGGGCACAGGAATAAAGATAGTCACACAAATTTTAAGGGATAACAGAATGCACGTTTGTTGGTGCAAATCATTTTGCATTCATGGAAGTGCAGGTAATTAAAGTGGGCAGCTTGAAAAACGTAATAAATTATCCAGTTTTGGGATAAGATCACATTTTAATTAAACGTGTAACCTTATGTTGTGCAGACAATGCTGAGTAAGAATGCTATAGAAATAGTATTGGAGCAAGGGAGCCTTGGTTACTCGACAGCCATAATTGGGTGGGCCACTCACCCTTTCCAAAACCCGGTGTCCGGGTGCCACTGTTCTTGCTGCACAACTAATAGGTAAGGCCTGTTTAGGTCGAGCCTGGGCAGCGCATGCGTTGCTCTGCGAGCCATGCTGTATTGGAGTATGGAATAGAAGCCCGCCCACTCTCTGCCCATATTTGTCATTGGCTTGTGTCATTGTCCTTCGTAAATGCTGGCTTCTGATTCGTGAATAGGCTTGTTAGTCCCTCCTCAGTACCGCCTTCTCTTCATTCGTAACCTCCCATGAGGACTGGCCCTTTTACTTAGGTTGTTACACGGTGAGTCTCTTTTAGTCTGTAAGCACTATTTTCTTTAAATAGTTTCTCCTACTGCAGGCACGACATGCTTTTCTGCAACATTCAGCGCACCATGCGCGCCTTCACTTTCTAACCAGCCCGGGACAATGGCGGCCGCTTCTTTGAATAGGTCTCGCATTTACAAGAGTTTAAGCTATTGGCATTGTACATGACAATGCCTTTTATTCATGTGTTAATTATCAAAACATATAAATGAAAGGCATTGTCATTTACAATGCCAATAGCTTAAACTCTCGCAAATGCGAGACCTATTGCATTGCAAATGCTTGTTCAATTCTGTGGCTCTCTGGTTACAGACACAGACCTCTATAGTGCATTTCCTAATAGAGGTTTCCTAAAGTACGATAGTGCATTTCCCACTGATTAACTTAACTTGCATTTACTTTACATTTAAGCTGTGTGTTATTTTATATGTACATACCTGAAGTGGAAAGATCAAAAAAAGTTACAGAATATTTCTTTTTCTTACCCCACCCCCGCGCTTACCCGCCTTGCCCCCATTGTGCACAGCATCACAGTTCCCTTACTTTATTTTAAGGCCCTTCGACCGCTGGATGGAAGTGAAATTGAAGTCAGTGGAATGATAGACAGTGTGTAGCATCATCAATGGCAAAACGGAAATTCCTGAGCTCTGGCACCAAGCACGTGCCTTGTCATGTACGCGTCAGATCTTGGTCCTCCTACAAGACATGTGTTGAGCACTGACACGGAGATGGGTGCTTCTGGTGGGGAGTTTAGGAAAGGTTGAGAGTTTACGAGGACAATGGAAGGGTGCTGTTAGTCGCCCACCTGAGTTCTTCTGTGGCATGCCACAGGCAGACCGTGTTGTGGAGGCCTAACTCTGGGGCTTTACCAATGCAGACTTGACCCTGTTTTTTAGGTCTCGCCTGAGCCAGCGCATGCGCTGCTCTGGCGAGACATTTAGTGAGTGGGCTTTAAAAAGCCGACCACAGCTTTTTGTGTGGCCTAGAGCGTGCGGTTACGAGCAGAGGCGCCATCTGGCTTTCCTCTCTCTTCATGGCTCATTAAGTGCATCGCTCGCGGGCACCCTTACAGCCCGCTCACTTTCACTTTTACGGCCAATGCTTGTTAAGCTTCATTCTAGCTTGCGTGCGCGCACACAACTCCCGGGCTTGTTATTAAATGTAATTATTAGTTTCTGTCAAGACGGTTATTACAAGAGCAATAAATAACCTCTTGATTCTTCGCTGACACTGCCGGGAGCGCCTATGATAAATTCACCCCCTCTCTTTGAAATGGATTGCGCGCCTCATTCTAAAGCGAGGCCTGGGGCACAGGAAGACTAGCAGCGTGCGCTGGGCCTACGTTTTGAACCCGGGAGACACTATTTAAATATTCTGCACAGGGCAAGTCTCTTTTCAAACGGGTCCCATCCTGGGCAACTGGCATAAATCCGCCTTGGAATTCACGCTAAATTAGTTAAGCCATTTTGACATCTTGGGTTGAGGTTCTTTAGACAGATTCCCTTTTTTATGTAAAAATAAGTGGCTTGTGCCCTGATTACGCTGCTTCCTTGATAAGATCTTCCGGGTCCGTGGCTCGGAAGCGCGTGCTGTATTAACACCTCATCATTTACTCTTCACTTCAGCACTCCCGAATGGCAGAACCTCGCGGAGCAAGGGCAGAGCCAAACTTCAAAGCAAGGATCTGTGAAATTACCCACTTACATAGTATGCTGACTCAAAGACTTTATCTGCATCATAAACGTCGCTCTGCTCCTAGTTGTTCGGGTAGAGGGGCGGGGGCTGACTGAGCTTGTTCAGTCAACGGAAGACCTATGAATGAACAGCGTATTATTCCCTGTCAGCTCCTCAAATCACCATCGCCTTTCAATTAGGGGAGCGCATAAATAATTAGCGTTTAGAACGTCGTCTTGAGCTATTTGCATAGCATTCTCTGCACATCACCCACCCTTCTGCTTCTTTCCGTGGCAAACCACTCACTCACTTTTGTATGGACGCCAGAATCTTAGCTATAGTCAATATCGAGGGCCTGCATTTAAAAACTCTCATTCTACAGCTCCAACCCCCTTCGCGTTGGTGCAGATCAGTAAACGTTTTGAATTCCCCCAAAAAGTCTCAGAGCAGATTCCAGGAGAACTCGTGGAAAACTACCTTTTTACATGAGTGAAGGAAGTTCATCATGAGTAACTGAATGTAGTGTATAATTGCATATATTAAAATGCCTTTACCCATGTTCGTTAGAGCATTTATTTAGTATTTCTCCATGGGAAAAAAAATGCATCGTAATGGAGAAACCCGTATCGTTACACTTTCACATGTGAGGGTACTTCCTTCCCATTAACCCCTTTAAATGGATTTACTCCTTCAAAGAGCAGTATATGGCCGGCTGTTTTCAGGGTGGGATAGTTTTAGCTAAGTTTTAGTACTTGTAAACCATGGTAATTGTAATTGCATTTATATAGCGATCACTACCCCTGACGAGGCATGTCTACATGTAAAATGAACTTACATGTACAAATGGTTTTCTGGAATCAGGCCCTCATATTATCAACAAGCTTTGGCATAGCCAATAGGTCTCGCCTTTGGGACCTTATAAGTGTTTAGCCATGCAACAGTTGATGTTGTTGCACCAAGGATATTGTGCTGGATAACTAAACACTTATAAGGTCCCAAAGGCGAGACCTATTGGCTATGCCAATGCTTGTTTTTAATACCCTTTATTTATCATTTTTAACAAACTCCATAGGTGTACAGCATTGATCAGTGCAGGCTGGTGTACTATAAAGCAGAGTATCCTGATTCAAACAGGACCATTCTAGTTATGGTATAGCAAAATATCAAGAAGCATGAGTCGGCCATTCTACTCAATCCATCTCCCACTCTGCTATACTCTCACTCATACCCGACACATTCTGATCATTCGCATTCGAGTCAGACTTCAGGAATGAGTTACAAAGCTCCCTCCACGTCTGGAGGTCCTCTTCCAGCTCTTCGACTGGCTTTCATATGGGCTTCTTCCGCCAATGTCCATTCGTGCACATCCCTTAACCACGCATTCACCTCTGGGGTGAGGGTCCCCATCCACGTTATTGCAACTCTGCATCCTGCTAACACTATAAGCAGTTGAAAGAGTTTGTAGGCTATCTTGCTTTTGTGGGGTTTCTGAATGTGTCCCAGTAAGCAGTGTAGAGGTGACGTCTCCACCCGACGTTCCGTGGCCCTCTGAACCTTCTACACCACCCGCTCCCAGAATTGACTTACCTCGGGACACCCCCACGCTAAGTGCATAAAATCAGCCCCCGTTTTTCCGCACCTGGGACATGTGTCTGGGCGATCGGTACAATGCGGTGTAACTTCACTGGCGTCATATACGTGCGGTGTAGGTAGTTGTGGTGTATCAGTTTGAAATGTGCATTGCAGGATACCATGTGCGTTAATGCACTTATTGCTTTCCACGACCTTTCACCTAGGGGTTCTGTCATGTCGGCATCCCATGTCGCCTGTGTCCTGGGTGGGGGGCCCGTTGAGTCAAGCCTCATAGCATTATAGAGGAGAGAGATGAGTCTGCGCCCAGCGCCACATGTAAGCATTATATCCAGTGTCTGCGTCATCTGCAGGATGGCGGGGTATGTGAGCCATGCCGATTTAAACCATTCTGAGAGTCCCGTGTAATGTAGGTAGAGGGCCCGAACCAGTCCAAAGTCCTCACAGGCCTGTTCATAGGAGATGAATATTTCGTCTGGGTATAGGTCTGCTAATATTTCGCATCCACCCTCCCTCCACGATGGAAGGACATGTTGTCCATCATTTTCTGCACCGGAGCAAGAATCCACACTGAGAGTTCCCGATGGAACGGTGCGCGTCTCAGGATTCGTTCCACAAAACACTACCAGATGCTCGCAGTCTGTCTAACTACATAGGGCATGTCATCAGGGGCTCCCGCACCCTCCATCAGCGCCGTCGGGAGCCTGTCTGGTGGGACCCGCCTCTTCAGTAGCCTCTTCTCCAAGTTATCCCGCTCATCCAGCCAATGGGTCACATGCTGTAAGTGATCCGCATAATAATAAAGATCCATTCTAGGTGCCTCCAGTCCCCCCTCCTCGTACACCGGGGTCAGGGTATCCAAAGCCACTCTACTGCGACGTCCAGCCCAGTATAGTGACACCAGTATAGAGTTCAACTGTTTAAATTCCCACACTGGAATAGGACACAGCGAATTTTGGAGCATATACAAGCAACGCAGCAGCACTATCATCTTGGACACTGCCAGTCTGCCCATCAAAGAGAGCGGCAGTGTGTTCCAAAAGGTCACCTACTGCCTCAGTGATTCGACCGCCTTGTGCACATTGAGGTGTAGTATTTGAGAGTCCCCAAACGCCACCTGTACACCCAGGTATCAGAAATGCCCCGTCTCCCAGCGTAGCCCAAGACAAGGAAGCCGTTCCAAGGGCCGGGCAGCCAAGCGGGCCAGTGGGAAGAGCAGAGATTTACGTGTGTTGAGGCGCAATCCAGAATAGCTACCAAAATCCTCCATGAGCTGCAGCAGCTTGGGTATCACCTCGCGGGCTGAGGCAATATAGAAGAGGGCATCATCTGCGTATAGTGATATCACGTGCTGCGTCCCCCCAGTCCGGGTGCCCCACTGCTTGAGGTCCCTCCGCGCCCAATTCGCCAGTGGTTCGATAGTTGGCACGAAGACCAGCAGCAAAAGTGGGCAACCCTGGCACGTGCCCCGCCCCGCTCCAGTAACCACATTTCAGAACAACATTGATCATCACGGACCCGGGCGCACCGTGCAGTGTATAGGAGTTTGACCCAGTGGCGGAACCGTGGGTGGACCAAAACCCGCCGCCCGCAACACTTTCAGTAAGTACCTCCAATCAACAGTATTAAAGGCTTTTTGAGGTCTATGGGCACCAAGGCAAGGTCCTCGTCCCTGTGTTGTACTTCGTGCATGACATGGGTTAGCCTCAGGATATTCATACCGGTGTTACGACTGGGTATAAACCCACATTGGTCCTTATTAATCAGGTGGGGCATGTAAGGAGCCAAACGTTGTGCCAGTAGTTTGCACAATATTTTGACGTCTGAGTTAATCATAGTGCGTGGG
Source organism: Calotriton arnoldi (assembly GCA_963921515.1). Classification (NCBI taxonomy): domain Eukaryota; kingdom Metazoa; phylum Chordata; class Amphibia; order Caudata; family Salamandridae; genus Calotriton; species Calotriton arnoldi. The sequence goes on from CAWUFW010000324.1 coordinate 838,155, forward strand.
CGATAGGCAGCTGGATCCATATCATCCCCTTCCAGTTTTAAAAGCATACATATCTCCCCCTCCAGTTTTAAAAGCATACATATCTCCCCCTCCTGCATGGTTGGAGGCAAGAGTCCCTGCCCATACGCCTCCTCATACACCTTAAGTGGGGGCTATGCCAGCCTTGCAGAATACGCCTGATAGAATTCCGACGGGAATCCCTCCGCCCCCCGGCGCTTCGGCCCCAGGAAGCGCCCATAACGCCTCACGAACCTCCTCAACGGTCACCTGTGCCTCCAACTCCTTCAGCCCCGATGGCGGGAGGCTTGTCAATGACAGCCCCCGTAAGAACGGTATATACCGGTCCGCTCGGGCCGTCTGATCTGCCGAATAAACTTTCTGCAGGTGCTGCCTGAACACTTCCCAAATTTCCCTCCTGAAGTGGACCCTGCCCACTGATGCGTCAGTCAAGGAGGTCGTCAGAGGTAATGTCTGCTCCCTCCGCAAAATCCAGACCAGGAGACGCCCAGATTTATCCTCCTCAACATGGAACAGTTGGCAGTATTGGCAGAGTATGTATTTGTCCAATCTGTCCCACAAGTCACTAATGCGCGTGCGCAGCATCCACTCACAGTCACAGGTGACTGGGAGAGTGAGCTTCTGCCAGAGTGCCCTCACCTTACTTCAATTCCCGTTGTAGCTGGTGGCGGACTCCGCATGTCAAACCTATACCCACTTCTCATATAACTGCCTTCATCGCCTCTCACTCCGTGGCTGTACTGGATGTCCCCTCCCAATTGAGAGTCATATACTCCGCTAGTGCCTGGGGTAGGGTCTCCCTCCCCCCCCCGGTCACTTCGTATGTCAGGGAGCAGCCTTCACCTTCGATTCCCTGAGTAGGAGCACTCCATTGTACTTGCTACACAGCTCACCGGGGCATGATGCAACAAAGATCGGGCCAAGTGTGTTGCCTTCGGGAAGGCGGGCGTCCCTGTCACCAACACCCTATCCAGCCTGCTATGCGTGTTGTGCGTGGGGGAATAACACGTGAAAAGCTTTTGGGTCGGGTGCCTTTCTCGCCAGGCATCCCGTAGATCCAGTTCCCTCATTACGTCGCGGATCTTGCGTGTCATCTGTAGTTTTGTTCCTAGCCTGGGCGGATGTCTATCAAGGTTGGGGTCTAGCACACAGTTAAAGTCCCCCAACCACAGTAGTGGTGCGTCAAGCTCTGGAGCTATTAAGTCCTGCATGGATTGGAAAAACGCTGGTTCGTCAGTGTTTGGGGCCTGCGTGTTTAATATAGTAATGTCCTGACCAGCCATTGTGCCCTGCAGCAACACATAGCGGTCATTCACATGTATTGTATGTAAGCTTAAACTGTGTCCCTGGGGCCACCCACACTAGTGTACCTCTGGCTTATGTAGAATAGGAGGAATGAAATGTCTGACCCGCCACTTTTTTGCCACCCTGGCGGCCCTGTGTCACCTAGGTGTGTTTCCTGGAGACAGGCTATTTGACTTGACCCTGTTGGAAGAGAATGATGGGGAGGCGTCAAGGATGTGGCTTGTGCAGGTGTGGCTGTGTGGATTTCCCACCCGGTAGCCGCGCCCACTGCATAATATGGCACCTGCTTATGAAGTGGGCAATGTAGAGGGTGATCTACCCCAGGTCTGTCATTATTTTTGCTATATCGAGGTGTGTCCAGTAAACCGAACAGTCCCTTATGATTTTTCATCTTTTGTAGAGATTCAGCACACATGTAAGAAAAGTAACAGTGAGATGCTAGTGCGGATGTTGGCTAATATTTGCAGGTTTCTTAGAAATGCCCTACGTTGGTCTGCTGTTTGGAGACAATGCAGAAAGAGAAATCATGAGCAATTTAAGTCAAAGCCTCCAGGACCAGGTGTCCCACTATATAGCATATGTTTTTCACTTATAGGTCTGGTTGGTGTGTATGTGCATTCGTAGCTCCATGGGCTGGGTACATTTGGGCCATATGACAGGAATGATCAAATTAAATACAAAACACATACATTTTCGTCAAAGTATACAATAATCTAAGTTGAAGAACACTTTTGTTTACAGGTTGATTAATTTTAGACTGCTCCAGAGTTCGTTGACATGAAACCGTTTTATTGTGTTTTCTTTGTCCGGTATCCTGTTTACGGATGAGCACTTCTAATGGATGCTGACGGTTCACATCCAACACTTTGCGTCCCACATTGGGAAGCATGTCTTGCTTTTTTTTTTTTTTAAAGGCTTTGATAATTTTTTTAAGCACTTGTTCAATAAAATCATAGAATGACGTATAATAAAATGCTAGTGATCAACCACAACCGTGCTTTTCAGAATTTTCAACTATGACTTCAGTTCATGAAGTATTAGCCACAAACGTTTAAAGTTTTCCCAGTGGGATGCCAACCGGAGGGCATCAATCTGTCCCCTGGTACCAGCTGTAACTCTACATATTGGCTGAGACCAGTTTGTGGTCCCACTGGACTACTGAACTTGTACGAAAGTTTTTATCCCTGGTAGACCAGCGACCAACAGACAAAAACACTCTCTAGTTGCTAACAATCCGCCTATCATTGGTGTGGTTTGATTCTTTCCACATTTTAATGTTGAGGTGTTGGCGATGCATCACTGATTCAGGTCCACAAAGCTGTCCCTGTTGTTTCCGGAACAGCAGGAAAACTAGGACAAAGGGCAGATATCAATAAAATCTTAGTTACATTGTTAAAACCCATTAACTGAACTGTAAATGATATAGGTAGTCCCCAGACATATTGAAGGGCAGAATATTGCTCTGGAAAGGCTTCATAATATATATTGTAAGTGGTATACATAATGTAACATTTCTCATAAGACATTTTTTAACCTTTGCGCTACAATTGTCTAACTGCTGGATACCTTTTTAGGGGTCATATCTTGGCTTAGCTTCAGCTTGTCTTTTGCCAACTTTTGAAGTAAGCCTTGACTTTTTGCCCTTAATCCCCACAGAAAGTCAAGTTATAAAGAGAGTACTTGGTTCTTTATCATGACAACAATTGTTTCAGAGGTACAGTTCAATAACTGATAGTGTTCTCAGTGATAATTGTTTTGCCCTGAACCTGTGTTTGGGGACTTTACTCCTTGACAAGTCCTTGCTGGCAGCTATCGCTCGGCCTGAAGCTTCCAGCTGTTTGGGAGAAAGTGGCAGTCTGGGGTGCAGCTGGAAGTGTTTAGGCAGCAGTGACGGGTGGCGGTACATGGACCTTGATGTATGGGTATCTGCTCTGTTGTGAAAGAGTAATAGGAGGATTGTAGGCGGTGTGTTGTGTTTTGAAAGGCAGCGCAGTGATGCAGGGCACAAGCACATATAGGCCTCATATGAGCTTCAGCATTGTTTGAAGAGAGGGTACAAGAAAGCAGGGTGACCACTTATAGGTCTCACATGGACAGCGATGTTGCTTGAAGAAAGGTGCATGGTGCGGGCACACCTCTTATTTATATCGGCGCCACTTCAACAAAAGCATACAACAGTAGAGGGGGAGGAATACTGGCCTCACATGGACGTCAGAACACCTTGATTATGCTTTAGGTAAGCACAAAAGCGGAGCTTTCCTATGTTCACAATAATTGTTTTCATATATCCTTAAAAACATCCCTGTGAGTAAAAGGGGTGTATAATATTGTGTGGTTGTGCAACCTCACCGAGTGATGCACTTACCAACCCTTTTACGACTCTTAGGTTTCATCTATCAAACCCTCAGCTCAACCCTGAGTAGCTATGGCACTGAGCAGAAAGGCTTATACAGAGGAACAAGTGTAAACCATTGAAACGGCACCAAAACAATTCAAGAAGAAATTGACACGACACTCAAGAAATCCGACACCAATTTATAAAAATAGACTGTATTTTTATAAGAATTTAGACACTAGAATTAGAAAAATCTACCTGAGACTTCCGGAGATATTGATTTTGCAAGCAATAATAAATCAAAGCACTTCCACTCAATCGCAAACAAGCCTTGACAAAGTCAACTAATTTGACACTTGCCCAAGTTTTCTTTGAAAAAGTTTCTAAGTGCCAATGCGGTCGGTTAGAAGTTCTTGGGGCGCCCAACTCGGGCAGGGAGCTAGTCAGGGGGACTAGCGAGGACCTTTATAACAGTACTTCCAAAGAAGAAGCAGTTCTCCAGGCGTTCTAGGCACTTTATCCACGTTGCAATGGATTCCTATGGAGTGGTCCTGATGCAAGGGATGAAGGATGGTGAAGATGCTCCAAGAATGCCCTAGATGTGATGCGGTCGACGAGGATCTTCCTGCAGGGATTCCTTGGTCCACCAAGATGGTGTGGGGGTCCTAGTTGCAGGGTCCACTGGACTACCAGTCGCCAGGTGTCACGGTCACAGACCAATTGTTCCAGGGTCAATAACTTGTCTTCTGAGTGTCCCAGCAGTTCTCTGACAGTACTCTCGGGTATAGCGGGCTCAGGTGCAACTTTGTGCTTCAGGTCTTGGTCCTTGGTGCCACGCAGCGGTGGTGTTAGCGACTTGAAGACTTTGGGCTACCAACTTGCCCCTGCAGGCTTCTTGAGCAGTAGTGTCCCTGTGCTGTGAACAGCAGGCCAGTCTCTTGGCTTTACAAAAGGGAAGACATGGCTTGGCAGTTCGGGCTGGACTGTTCCCATGAGGCACAGGGTCAGACTGATTTGCATATGGCCATGTCTGAACTGGGGTGGTGGAGTGAGCTAAAGAATGATGATGGATTAAACCCAGATCAGTTGACTGGGGGTGAGTGTTTGATTGGCTCAAACGTTCCGTCCATCATCCCCTTTTGTATCGCTTTGTTCGCCCTAAGTTGGCGGGGTATGCCCAGACGTGGGTCCCTTGCTCACTTTGCCACTGGATTCAAGCAAGCCTGGCTGATGACGGCTGGAATGCCAGAAACCGGTCCTAGGATGCTTGTTTCCGGTCCAGGGAAGACATGGCTTGGCAGTTCGGGCTGGACTGTTCCCATGAGGCACAGGGTCAGACTGATTTGCATATGGCCATGTCTGAACTGGGGTGGTGGAGTGAGCTAAAGAATGATGATGGATTAAACCCAGATCAGTTGACTGGGGGTGAGTGTTTGATTGGCTCAAACGTTCCGTCCATCATCCCCTTTTGTATCGCTTTGTTCGCCCCAAGTTGGCGGGGGTATGCCCAGACGTGGGTCCCTTGCTCACTTTGCCACTGGATTCAAGCAAGCCTGGCTGATGACGGCTGGAATGCCAGAAACCGGTCCTAGGATGCTTGTTTCCGGTCCAGGGAAGACATGGCTTGGCAGTTCGGGCTGGACTGTTCCCATGAGGCACAGGGTCAGACTGATTTGCATATGGCCATGTCTGAACTGGGGTGGTGGAGTGAGCTAAAGAATGATGATGGATTAAACCCAGATCAGTTGACTGGGGTGAGTGTTTGATTGGCTCAAACGTTCCGTCCATCATCCCCTTTTGTATCGCTTTGTTCGCCCTAAGTTGGCGGGGGTATGCCCAGACGTGGGTCCCTTGCTCACTTTGCCACTGGATTCAAGCAAGCCTGGCTGATGACGGCTGGAATGCCAGAAACCGGTCCTAGGATGCTTGTTTCCGGTCCAGGGAAGACATGGCTTGGCAGTTCGGGCTGGACTGTTCCCATGAGGCACAGGGTCAGACTGATTTGCATATGGCCATGTCTGAACTGGGGTGGTGGAGTGAGCTAAAGAATGATGATGGATTAAACCCAGATCAGTTGACTGGGGGTGAGTGTTTGATTGGCTCAAACGTTCCGTCCATCATCCCCTTTTGTATCGCAGTCTCTTGGCTTGACTGGGCTCTGGAGACAGCCCCTCTTTGAGCAGGACACAACAGGCACAGTCCCTCCCTTCACTAACCATCAGGTGAAGCAGGTGGGACTGGATGCGGTTGGAAGCCAATAGTCTACAAGGTTCCCTCCCCCCTGGTGACCACTTCCTGTTGAGTGTGGCATCTGGCTATCCTAGGATGCACCATTCTGCCCACTCCCAAGATGGCATTACCCCTCTCTCTGTATTCAGACCTCCCTAGCCCACCCCCAGGGTGTGGCTACCTCAGGACTACATGCCCCTGGGGAAACCGGTTTAGCAACTGGAACCCAAACAATCGGGTGGCCCTCCTCCCTAGTGTGACGCATTTGCCCTTCAAAGGTAGCTTCTCCTTCGAAGCCTGTCTTTTGTGGCTAGCACCTAAGTGGCTCTCTGCAGGAGGGAGGTAACACCTCCTTGGCCTGCAATCCCTCATTGCTCTCCTTCCTGAGAGTCGTTGGCACGTCTCTTCAGGAGGGCAGAAAGTTGTCTCATGGAACAGGCTCCTGGTGTGCCAGGGAAAGCACAGGAGTTTTAAAGGCAACAAAGTGGCAGATTTGCTAAAGCTGCAAACTGCAACAAGCTACATTAATTTCGACTTGAGATACAAGTCGGGCTTAATGTAACAAGTTGTTTGATACCTTAGAGTGCCAACTTTGGTCGCACCGTTCAGGAGTTAGCACAGCTGAGGGGTCAGTGTGTAATCCTGTACCCTCCAATTGGGCGACCAAGTCTTTCCACAGTATAAACAGTAGTTTTGTGTGTTTACTGCCTGGACATGAAAAGTACATGTCATGTCTGTGTCGTATGTCGCACCCTGCCTTAGGACTCGGTAGGCCTGCCAGAGAGGTGACTTCCACAGATGTACAGGGGAAGAAGTGGCTTTACCATTGCATTCAATGGCAAAGTCAGCCTAGCAGTGCATGACCGCTCTACCAGTGCAAACGAAGGAATGCAGAAGAGACATCTGACAATTTAAGAAGCATGCAGCGAAAAGTTGCATTTTCTATTACTCGAGGTAATGCCACATAAGACTCTCAGACACTGTATTGTACTGTATTGCAACATGTATATATCACTTACTACTGTAACGTGGGGCGCTGAAGCACTTGCCTACATGGGTAGCATGCAACACCATGTAGGATGTGTGGTTGGAAGTGTATCTTTGTTTTGATCCTATCTGGGAAGTGTTTCCATGTCGTGCGTGATGATGCCAAGGTCCGGGTCCAATGCCTGTGTGGTTGGTGATGGGTGGTTTAGTGCTTTGAACTGGTACACTACTGGGCAACCACCAGGACACATACCTGTTTTGTCTTATGTAAGTGTAAGACTGGCCCACAGTATAAGGGAATTCTTATGCACCCTGTGTGAACTACGGTTAGCCTGACCACTGACTGCTATGGTATTAGCATTAGGGTGGGCCAGGAGGGATATACATTGTATTATTGTTGCATTATATAGCACTTACTGCCCATGGCAAGACATTAAAGCGCTTTATGCCACACAGCACGCTGTTACTGAACTCTAGGTTACCTTTTTTTCTCCAGTGGGAGTTGTTGGTTATTGCAGTAGGTCGGGTGCTCTTACGGAAACCATTCCATACATTTACTTCAGTTTCTACTTGCTAGGTTAAATTAGGAGGAGGTAGGCGTGCTCTTTAGTGGGAGGGGGGTATGTCAATTCATGCGCCTAGGTTGCGATATTAGTAGATGAGCAACAGAGGATTGGTTAATGTTTGGTTGCAGTGGTATGGTTGTGATCTTTGAAATAAGGTGTGGGCAATTTGCAGAAATGGAGGCCAACTGGACTTCTTTCCTGTTCTGGGTAAGGGCCCCTCCGGTTTTACAGGATTTGCACCTATTTACATGTTTATGTGCTTGCAGTGTGCAAGAGCATTCCGACATAGCATTTCCATCTATGTGCATGTATATGAGTAGTATGTGCATGGGCTTTGAGATACAGCGCATGCCTTAGTTTATAAAAATGAGTACACAGTCTGTACAGGCATTTGTATGTGCACCTCTACAAGTATGCTAAAAACCTCAAGGGCAGTTCCTGTTATGCATGGGTTTGCATAGACTGTAAAGATTAATTGTAAGTTACATGTACACATATGTGCACGTATATAAATAGCAAGTGGGACTGCATTCCAATACAGCACGTGAACCAGTTTATTAATGTGCCATAACGTAGGAGCAACCCAAGTGGTCTTATTTACAATCGTTTCGATAAATTGTGCAAGGACCTGCTGTGTGTGCCTATTGTGTGCATGTCTCCCTATTTACAGGTGCACAATCTGCGAGGGTATTCGAATGCAGCACATGTGCATAAATTGATTTGAGAGTCCACTGTTTACACCATACTCATACTTTTAAAACATGGAAACCTAATGCCTCAGAAAGTGCTGCCAACAATGTCACATCTTTGCCATTTTAATAACTCCCTTCCGCTCACGGGGGGTACCATACATATCCTTGGGAGACAGCGCAGCTTCCACTTTGGGGCTGTTCCTCTGTTTTGCTTGCAATCTCCCTATCACCGCCCACATAAATGATAAAATGATAATGATAAAATATGTTTATAAAGCGCTCGATTGCAGCGGCGTCTTGGCGATGAGAAGTGTGAGGAGGGACTGCTCCGTTAAATCCGGCGACTTAGTTAGAGGGGAACAACCAAGATTTTAGCAATTTCCTAAAATGCTGCCTGTTTGACTGTAGTCTCATAGCAGTTGGCATCTTATTCCACAGTTTGGCTGCACAATGTGATAGACTCCTACCTCCCCATCTTGCTCTGCGAATTTTGGAGATTTGTACGAGACCAGCATTTGTGGATCTAAGATTTCTCGTGGGAATGTACCATAAAAACAGTTTCTGAATATCAACAGCACCTCCTCCGTATAGTGCCTTATGAACCAGACAGAGGGCCTTAAATTCCACTCGTTGCTGGCTAGGGAGCCAGTGTAGTGACCTTCTACCCGCAGAGGTGGGATGGCCTTTAGGAATGTTTAATAACAATCGTGCAGCGGCATTTTGTAATGATTGTAATTTAGTCCTCTGCGCCTTGTCAATGCCCAGGAAGCGTGCATTGCAGTAGTCTATTTTCGAAAGAATAAGAGCAACTACCACAGTTTTCCTGAGGAATGAAGGGGGAAATCTTTCGTAAGATCTTCAATAAAAAGAAACAGGAGGATGTTAGGTGGTTAATCTGACCTGCGAAATTTAACTGATTATCGAAGATCACTCATAGATTCCTGGCCTTAGCTGTCGGACAGGGACATTCACCAGCCTCAATTGGCCACCAAGTTTGATTCCACAGGGATTGGCCCTTGCCAAACTCCATAACCTCCGTTTTATCGGTGTTAATCTTAAGAGAGTTTTGACTCATACAGCTCATAATGTCGGTCAGACCGGTATGAAAGCTAATAGCAGTGGTCTCCGGATGTTTAGATACGGATATGACAAGCTGAGAGTCGTCCGCATACGAGACCAAAGTAAAGCCATGCTCTCTGATGAGTCTAGCCAGTGGAATGACATAGATATTAAATAGGGTCGGTGACAAGGCCGATCCCTGCAGCACCCCGCACAGAAGATGAAATGTGTCAGAATGCAAATTTTCCCAGTGTATGTTCTGCTCCCTGGAAGCTAGAAAGGAGGAGAGGAGGGCCAGAGCCGTATCCCCAATCCCCACAGCCTTCAGCCGCCGTACTAACACGGTATGATTCACGGTGTCAAATGCTGCTGATAGGTCTAAAAGGATAAGGACAGCTCTAGCCCCCTCCCCCCCCTCCACCTGTCTGCGAATCTCCTCAGTCGCCATAATCAAAGCAGACTCTGTAGAATGACATGATCGAAAGCCATGCTGACTGGAGTCATGCAGATTATTGGAGTCAAGATATTGGGTTAGCTCCCTGTTCACTGATTTTTCGAGGATTTTGGCTGCTATTGGCAAGCATGAAATAGGTTGATAATTTTTTACCTCGGTAGGATCCAGGGTAGGCTTTTTCAGGGTAGGCCTGATACACGCTTTTTTCCAAGCACAGGGATATATCCCTGACTCTACAACTTTGTTTAGAAGGGGAGTTAGATGGGAGCTAATCTTTCCAGAGACCAGGTGTACAGTGTCCGGGGGGCAGGGATCATTAGGTGATCCCGATTTAGTTGATAAGAGGAGATTATGCACTTTCTCTTGTGTAAGGGTCCGGAAACTTATTAGTTGGCTCTGAGTGGCCTTCTCCTCAGAAGGCGGCCTGTTACATTTGTCAGCAACATGAGCTGTATTAAGGAGGTCGCTATAGATTAATTGCACCTTAGTTTGAAAAAAATTAGCCATCTTATTACAGAAGGCTTGATCAGGCCTAAACTGATTGACCTGCTGCGGCTTAGATAAAACTTGGACGGATTTAAAAAGCTCCTTAGAGGAGTAATTAGCCGCCTCAATTTTTGCTGTAAAATAGCCTATTTTGGCTTTTATGATGGCCCCCTTGTATTGTTCTAAGGCTAGATTTTATGCCAATTTATGCTCCTTACTATAGTCAGACCTCCATATTCGTTCGATTCTCCTACATTTGGCCTTTATGCTTTTAAGATCTGGTCCATACCATGGCGATGTCGCCTGGGATCTTCTTGCTCTGATAGTTTTTTCAGGAGCTACATGGTTGACTGCTGTTCTGATCCAATTCTCAAACTGGTAAACTGCGTCATTGTTATCAGTGACCAATGAGGGAGGGCATATGTCAAGGGACTGTTCTAATTCGTTCCTTTGTATTTTATTCCATGATCGAGTTTTTACAAAGGATGGTTTGTTTAGGATGGGATGGTTGGGCTGGATAATCTTAATTTTGAAATATACAGCCTTCTGGTCGGTCCAGGGTAGTACGGAAGTTTTGATCAGTGTAATGTCGGGGTTGTTAGTAAATATGCCATCAAGTGTATGACCGGCTGAGTGGGTGGGTTCAGACACAATTTGAGTTAGGCCATGGGCTCCCAGGTTATCAAGTAGCCTTATAGTGTCTGTGTTATTATTTAATTCCAGGTGGAAATTAAAATCACCCAGAATAGTAAGCGTGAGGGATTCTTGGCAGGATTCAAGAAAAGTCTGAAGAGCTTGAGTGAAAGCTGCTTTAGGTCTAAAACGGTTAAAATTACACTAAATGCCTGATAAATGATCAATAGTACTGCAATAGACAAATGCACCCTGGAAAGAAAATATTTAGCAAGCGGTGGCATCACAGAGATCCTTATGGAAGCACGGCCTGTATGCGTTGATGAGGGGGTGTAGCAGATCTGTAACAGGTCAGTGGAGTGATACATACGCGCTAGAGCTGCCGACTTTGGAACTGGAACCCGGTTCGAGCCCTGGCTCAACATCGTGTGATTCTGGGCAAATCGCTTAATCTTCCCATACATTAAAAAACGTGAATGGGGCTGGATGATTGCTAAAAGGAACATTGCCCGGCTGTGGGGGACGGACACGACGCCACGAGTAAGGGACTGGGAGAAAGACATGGACTATGCCATGATTGCGGAAAAAACGGTGTTCAAAGGGAGGGGAGGGGATGCCCCCGGAAATGGGACCACAAATGGGGAAAGTGGAACACACACAGGGGAGACATTTGTATCTCTCCCACGGTGGAACTAACAAGGGAGAGACGTGCGCTGCTGGTCAGACTGGGTGAGACTTTGGCGGCCCCCACACCAAGCGGCCGAGAATAGAGTGCAATAGCGTGAAGGTAGATGTGGAGCTTTCCAGACCCTTGACCCGGGTTTCATGTGTTGATTAAAGCGGAGGAGTTGAGTGCGGTAGACAGCGGCCACATGTACTTTCTAATATAACCTGGGAATGTTGTGCGACACTGCTGGAATTTCTGTGCCAAGCTGTGGGAAATAATTGTATAATGTTTACACTGCTGCTTGTTTCAATAAAAACAGTTAAAAAAAAAAAAAAGAACTACAAATATTTTACTTTACTATGCTACCAAATTTTTTTTACTATTTTTCAAAACTGTAAAAAAGAAAATTATATGTATAAATATGATTTATTTAACAGTTATACATGAAAAATGAATGTTACAAATATATTATACTTTATAATAAAATATGAATAACATTAAAAAAAAAAAAAAAACGTGAATGCGTAATGTAGTTGGTGCTCCTAGAAAGTGCTCCAGTACTTTCTGATCGAGTTCGTGCTACATAAGATTGCAAAAGAAATGCAGATACAGGGGCCTGTCCCCACTAGTTTGACCACCTGCCAGCTCCGAATAACATCCTTCCAGACTTGCTGTAGGCTGCTTAATCCTCGGCTCTGTTTTTGATCCTACATTATAATTTCTCCTGATATCTGCTTCAGGAATTTATGAATTTCTATTTTTGAATGCGGCTAGTCAGGCGTCTCGGGTCTTATCTAACTTGAACGAGTCTCCATTGTTGCCCACAGTTCACTTCTCACAGTCAACCAGACGACACATTTACTCAATGACGAAAGGCTCCTCGCGAGCACTCATTGCGGATTGCACTACAGGAGCATGTTTACATTTGGTTGTTGCAACTTGTCAGCTCCTTGGATGGGCGCAGGCTGGCATTCCACAGCATGAGAGCACGTATTTGTTTAAAACACAGACACATGAGTGTGAGATACAGAGAAGGTCTGGCATGCATGCAGCCACTAGAGATTGCAGCCATGTCCTGAAATCCTAGTGTGTGAGGCATAATGAACCCCTTCCTTTCAGTAGACTAGCCAACTTTAGAAGGGGAAAAAGCAGTTTTGCATTTGAGTAAATCCTGCATGACCCAAAGTGGCTGACCAGCTTCCCCGCTTCAGGGACTTCACATTCGCCTCCATTGCATAGTGCTTCATAGTAACGTCGACCCACTAAGTGCTCTAGGTGCAAAAAACTCATTGCATGCTGTTTTTGTATTTAAATGCATATTTGAAGTATACAAGTACATGTATGTAAAGAAGAACCCAGACCTCGACATGCAGCATGGGACAAATAGAAATTCTTCAGCAGCTATTTTAAATCACGTGGCATTGTTCAAGAAATGTGGCATGCACTCGGTACTTTGGAGTCAGTGTTCAGATATCATTTAGGTTATTATAACTGGGGCATGAACTTTTGAAGAAGGTACCACAGAATTATCAGCCAGCTGCCTGGCACCTTTGCACAGCTGTCATGTTATCCCCTTGTCACAAGCTGGATGCAATCGGTGCTCCACTGCGGCTTTAAATCTGTATTTAACCTACTTAAAAAACACATGGGGTGCAAATTTCTGAGGTGCAAAGTAAAGTGTTGCTTTTTCAGATACTTTACTCAGAAATGTTGGTGAATGTTGTAATCCTGCAGTGTACACACTTGGAGATGATGCTACCCTCTCACAACTTCACACATGTATGTAGCTTGCAGTCTTGCCGCCCCCCCCCCCCAGTGCTTCATACCTCACTTCTGATGCTTCTAAGCACTGTAAATAACAGGTGTTACTGTTGCCCATATCAATGATGCACACTTTACTTACCTACCAGAAGAATGGAATGCTGAATTGAACTTCCTGCAGTTTGAACTCGTGACCTGCAGATCACTGCATATTTCAGTGGCGCACTTTAACTTGCTGAACCAGTCTGTCAGCATTAACGTATAACTTGTCGTCAGGGCCACTCAATTATACGACAAGAGTGGGCTAAATTATGCGGCGGGTTTACTAAATTATGCACCAATAAAATGCACATTATGCTGCATAATTGTGATTGAATCCGTCCAATATCTTGCCCTTTTTGCACATGGTAACATTGTCTGGACAAAGGTTTGTCTAGTTTAACACCCAAATACATCAATATGCAACTTAAAGCTGAACAGTCTATATTTTACTCCTATTTAATTTGTCAATCGTTCTTTACAGAAGTAGTCACCAGACACACTGTAAAGTGTTTTTAGGTCTAGGCTACTAGACTGTGGCTAAAAGGTATTGACAAACCAATAAGCCCCAAAGGCGAGACGTATTGGCTTTACCAATGCTTGTTTTTCTTAGGATATGACGTGTACATGGCTGAAGTTGGAAAGAATGATGTGTGTGGAATTTAATGCAAGTATCTGTTACCATTCTATGTTGAAAAAGCCCATGCACACTAAAAGTAGAGGTTCTAGGTTTTGGAACCCTGCAAGCGTGGGAGGCTGCTTTGTTCTCATGAAATATCAGATGCATTTCTTTGAACACTAATATTTGTTGGGAGGGGTTTAAAATCTATCATGTTTGCCACATGGCAGAAATGTTTGGGGAGCAGATTTGTGGTGCATACCTTGGGGTTGTTTGGCGGAAAAGAATTGCTCCATGGCTATTTCCTAACGTGAACAGTTTTCTTTTTTCCAGGAACAAGACAGAAAACCTTTACAGTTTCCATCAAATCACTTTCACCAAAAGAATACATCAGAATCCATGTGCCTGACCCTTTAGACAGGAATGATGGGTCATTCCTTATGCGGTATCGGATGTATGGAAGTGTAAACGAAGGCATGGTTATTGAAGTACTCTATGGTGATCAACACGTGGCCCAATCGCCTTACATTTTGGAAGGTAATTCAAGACAGTTTGTCATTGTATTCTAATAAAACACCATGTTTGGCATAGTGAGAAGACATACTGCGTTCTGATAGTGCTGCTGCTAGACGTACGTTTGCTTATTTAATAAATGCTGCATGCCTGTAATTTTTGGGTGTCAGCCGCTTGATTGCATTTGTGATTGAGGTGTCACGTGCCTTTTTTAAGGCTGTGCAATGAGCGTTACATTTCAATGGGTTGTATGTCACAATATCGACTGCTTGAAACATTAACCTACGTATATTGCTAGGATAATATTGACTCGTGTAGTCTCAACAAGGCAGTGGTTAATTTGGGCTGGTGGGCCCCATTGGTACCCATTGAAGAGGGACGAAATTCTCTTGATCCCTCCCACAGATTTCAGTCCACAGTCCCGCTGCAAAAATTCTTTTTGACAGTTCATTAGTGTTGTGTAAACAGAGTGAAACTGGTTCTGCCCTTTTTACACTACACTAATAGGCTGTCTATCATTACAGCCTAAGAGAGAGCAGTGCATTACAAAAAGTATGGGAAATGTGATGCTGCATGCAATGGGGTGGGGTCAAAGGTGTAACTAAAAAAACAAAATATTCTGTATGTTTTTTTGGTCTATTTCACTTTCAGGTATCTACATTTTAAAATAACATGCAGCTTAAATAAGAAATACATTTAAAAAGGTACGTTAATTAGTGAGAATTTCACTATAGTACATTATGAAACCTCCATTGGTTAATGCACTGCAGAGGTCTGTGTGTAACCAGAGAGTCACAGAATTCAGTATTGATTGGTGCAGTGGAGAATAGAGACTTGTATATTTGTAGTGCTAGGAGGTCCCAGCCTGTGACAAAAAGCACTGTGAATATGTAAGTCATTATTTATAAGTTGCGTTACACACAGTATAAGATAGACTGCTGCAAAATGCACAGAAAGTTTTAAGATAAAATGGTTGTTCCAAAATATAGATTTTAGTAATACCCAGACTGTATGTAATGCAATTTTTTTTATATAACTGTTCTTTGAAGGCACACACTTGACAGCTTAGCTGGTAACTCCCTTGCACTACCACTCAAAAAGAGTAAATCTTTGTCATTACAAAGCTTCAACTGATTCCATCAGTTAAAGCCAGTACCAACTGCCAATCACCCTTTACATTTGCAGATTAAGCAATTGCGCACACTTGCATTTCTTTCAGACAAGGAGGCACCCAGGCAAGAATGCTTGTTTCATGTTTAGCTGTCTGCAGAGATGTTTTAAGGCATGGGAAAAGTGTCTCTGGCCCAGGGACCCAGTCTTTCGGGGGGGAGCTACCGAGATTGTATTTTGTTTATTATATATCCCTTATGATTCTACCAGAAACAATCTACTTCTGGACATACACAAAAATGTGACGGGATGACCTCACACACCAGCAGGTGTCATGTTTCATCATAGGACACCCCACACTCTCCAAAAACCCGGTTTGATGGAGAGCAGGCCTACACCTGAAATCAGGGAGGCGCTTCTACCTAAGAACGGGCCCGTGATCTAATCAAACTAAAAACCAATGTGACATCCTAAACAGACCTTTATATTTACTAAAAATATCACTTGGTGTTAAAAACCAAACATGGAGACAAGGAGAATTATTACCCCATCACCACATGTACTGTCAAAATGTTTCTGCCTGATGGCTCATGCGAGTCCGTCGCATTCTTCAGGATGGAAACACGAGATCCAGGTGTGGCAACTACGCATTCATGTGCCACTAATAACAAAAAGGTTGACCTTTGCCAACCTTTAATGCACCAGGCCCATAAGTACCCCACTATCGGGTCATCTGGGCCCCATGGAGGAAGGGCTCAAGAACCCCTGTAGTCAAACTTTCGTCAAGGTGCGCCCATCGGGAGGAAGGAGCAGATGCAGCCAGGTCCGACGGACGTTTCTACCATTCACAGAAACCGCAGTCTGCTCCCTCATCAAGGATATAGGACAAGCTGAGGATGTACTCCAGCTCTGGGTCCCCATCTCATCTTAGAAATTGATTTCACACTTTCTGTGTACTCCAGTCACCACTTGTTCTGTCTTCATGTGTTTCCCTTTTCCTCTATTCTGCGGCTCGATCGTGCAGCTTCAGTTCTAATCTGCCTGATGATCAAATCACACAGTGTATTCCCTGTAGGGGTATCTGTTTCTAGTTGGGTCAGAATGCAGCGTGTCGGCTAACAATGGGATAGAGGCAATGACTGCAGTGCTGGTAGGCCGGGGTTAATAATTGCTGTCCTTTCTTGTCCTTTATACTCCTGCAACTACCCTTGCTACCTCAGATCTCGTGGCTCCTGAAAGCAGAAGTAGGATTTGATGAATAGGGTTTCATACAGCCCTCCTAACCTTCTGTGATTGGCACAGCTGGTCCATCCGCTAGCCCTTCATAGCGAATAAGAGACGATTGAGAGGCTAAGGACCGGACGAGTGGTCAACCCTGGGATGTTAGTGATGTGTGATGTCACTTATACTACCCTGGCATGTGCGCTGGGACACTCGAGTAGTAGCCGTGTGCTTTACAAACCTCATTCATCCATGATGAATCCTTATTCGTGGGTAGAGGAGGCTTGACCCGGGCCATTCGAAGAGATGTGAATAGATCTTTGACTGTTACTGTGAGGGCGTCAGCATCTCCCACTGTAAACCCTGCAGATCCTTTCTGTCGGTATGCTGTGCATCCTTCACTATTTTGTGACTGAATGTTTGGTGGTAGTCATGTGAGTGTGTGTGTGTGTGTGTGTTCGCTTTGTGTGTACATTTTGTTTGCCCTCATTTTATGGTGCAAATTATTTTTGATTGCTTTATGCTTTGAAGAATTAATACCATGTCATGATCTCTTTTCCTCCATTTTGTTTTGTGTATTTTTTTAAGGTCTGGCTCAGAGAGATATTTAGTTTGTTAGCCTTGTGTAATAAGAATATCATAAATACTGTGTATGTGTGTGAGTGTGTAGATATAAATATTATCTACTGGCAGTCGCCAGTAGGTAGTTATAGTTACGACCATGTTTCCATAGGAAAAGCGTTTTTTGCCTTGGCCATATCTTTGGCGCCGTTTGATGAATCTTCACGAAATGTTCCCAAAAAAGTTCACTGTGATTCTTGTTGCACATGGAGTATTTCGGGGTGTTCCGTCAAGCGGGGGCCAAAAAAAAGAGGGTCAGAAAAAGTGCGTTTCCCATGTTAATTCCCATATGAGCTTTAGACATGGCTACAGCCTGAACCGCTGGACAGAATTACACCAAATTTGACAGAAAGCTAGCTTTTGATCCGCAGATTGTGCTTCTTGTTATTTGGTGTAAACCAGTTCAGTAGTTGTTCAGAAATTTAAGGAAATCTAAATTTGTTTATCTGCTTTCGCGGCTGATTGGAGAATAATAACGAGCATGTGCAGGGAGATGCAGAGCTCTGATTGGCTGCCAACACTTCAACAAGGAAGTGTTGGCAGCCATCTTGGGATCTGGCTTCAGCTGAGTCCCACAAAAACGGGGGGAAAAAAGAAAAGTGGGCCGGATAGGAATACCCTGACCCTGAAGTCTTGGTCGTGGGGTTCCCCTGGAACCCTGCCATGGCATAAAAGCATTTATTTTTTAAATTCACTTTGATTTTCGAGAAATATTTGCAAATATCGCCGTTAATTGAAAAAAAATATGTGGGCTCCCGCTCTTGTTTTAATTGTAGCCCCCTGGTGGGCTAGGTCCCGGGGTATGTACAGATTATTTAAAAAATGGAGGGAAAGCTCACGGGCCCCTCCCCCCTCCCCCCCAGGGCTTAAAACTTCCCCAGGGACCACCACCTCCCCGGGGCTTATTATTTTAAGCGTGCAGCCGGGTGTAAACCCCCAGGGACCACCACAACCTCGGGCTGCATATTAAGTTCTTGTGAGGTCCTCCTGAGCCCCGGCAACCAGCACCTCCCTGGGGCTTAAAAGGAAATGAGTAGGGGAGGTGTGCGGACCCCCCACCCTCCGAGCCCCGGGGACAATCACCTCCCCAGTGCTAACTTAAATATGGAGCAGGGGCGCGTGGACCCCCCCAGCTCCCCAGGGGCTTTCATTTGTTTTTTAAAGCAGGAGGGAGGCCGTGCGGCCCTACGACCTGGGCCGTTCTCAGCCCCGGGGACCACCACCTCCCCGGGACAGACCTACGAAAGGAGGAGGGCTGCATGGCCCCCCTCCTGGAGCCAATAAATGCCTTGGGGACCACCACCACCCCAGGGACAGCACCTGCTATGTCCTGGGGTGCCCATCCCGGTGACATAGCTCTTTGCTGTGACATGGCAGGAGCTTTGATAGTTCCCGCAAAGTCGGAGCAAACACTCTACTTCCAGCAAGCGGGAGCTGGCAAAATGCTTGCGCTTGCTGGAAGCAGAGGTTTCATCTGTTTCCCTGCCCACTGCCAAGTGGGCAGGGAAGTAAATGAAACGATTGCTCTCACAGACGGGGAGCTGCATGTTTAGCAGCTCCCTGTCTGTCGGAGCAATGCCGGCTCACGCAGGAGGTGGGAACCTGCAGGGACAGTGGGACTGTGGTCCCAAGGTAAAAAAGCAGAAAGAGGCAAAATAAAGGCAAAAAACGAGCAAAAAGAGGTAGAATAAATTGTCAGCAACGAGCAGAAAGAGGCAAGATAAACGTGAGAAATGAGCAGAAAGGCAGAATAAAGGTCAGCAATGAGCAGAAAGAGGCAAGATAAAGGTCCGCAATGAGCAGAAAGAGCCAAAATAAAGGACCACATCGAGCAGAAAGAGCCAAAATAAAGGTCAGGAATGAGCAGAAAGAGGTAGAATAAAGGTCTGAAACGAGCCAAAAGAGGCAATAAAGGTCAGAAATTAGCAGAAAAAGGCAAATTTTAGAGGTCAGAAATTAGCAGAAAGAGGCAGAATAAAGGTCAGCAACAGGGAGAAAGAGGCAAAATAAAGGTGATAAAGTAGCAGAAATAGGCAGAATAAATATCAGAAACAAGCAGAAAGAGGCAGAATAAAGGTCAGAAACGAGCAGAAAGAGGCAAAATAAAGGTCCGCAGTGATCAGAAAGAGGAAAAATAGAGGTCAGAAAGAGGCAAAATAGAGGTCCAAAACGAGCAGAAAGAGGCAGAATAAAGGTCAGAAGGGAGCATAAAGAGGCAAAATAAAAGTCAGCAATGAGCAGAAAGGGGCAAAATAAAGGTCCGCATTGAGCAGAAAGAGGCAGAATAAAGGTCTGAAACAAGCCAAAATAGACAATAAAGGTCAGAAACTTGCAGAAAGAGGCAAAATTAGAGGTTAGAAATTAGCAGAAAGAGGCAAAATAAAGGTCAGCAACAAGCGGAGACAAAATAGAGGTCCGAAACGAGCCGAAAGAGACAAAATAAAGGTCAGAAACGAGCAGAAAGGCAAAATAGAGATCAGAAATTAGCAGAATGGCAAAATAAAGGTCAGAAACAAGCAGAAAGAGGCAAGATAAAAGTTAGAAATGAGCAGAAAGAGGCAAAATAAATATCAGACAAGTAGAATGAGGCAAAATACAGGTCAGGTCAGAAACAAGCAGAAAGAGGAAAAATAAACGGTCAGCAACGAGCAGAAAGAGGCAAAGTAAAGGTCAGAAGCGAGCAGAAAATGGCAGAAAACAAGCAGAACCCACTCAGGCACTCTTGCACCCACTCACAGAACAACCCAGACACTCTCACAACCACTCACAGACCCATTCACTCATCACCCACTCATAGACTAACTCAGACACATACACCCACTCACAAACACAGTCAGACACTCATGCACCCACTTACAGAATCACTCATACTCTCTCTCACCCACTCACATATCTACTCAGACTTGTGCACGGACTCACAGATCCTCTCAGAGACTCACACAGCCACTTACAGACCCACTCAGACACTCATATACCCACTTACAGCTCCACGCATACTCTCTCACCCACTTACAAACCCTACTCAGACACTCATACACCCACTGAGACACTCATGCACTCACTCACACACTCATTGTCAAAGGTTAGTGGTTACAGTTAGGAAATAAAATAAAAAAATTGTACAGATTCACTTAAAAAAAACAAAGGTTACAGGGGCATTATAGTTGGGCTCAAATTTCACTCATACAAAACCAGTGAAATTCAGAAGTTATAGTTACCTGAGCTAACTATAACTTATGCCCCAACAATGCACTGCTAATGACCTCACATATTACATCACTCATGACATGGTCAGTGACAAAATTGATGACATCACTGACATATCAAATGACATCACTGATGACATCATCCACAGAACCACTCACACACCAATACAACCTCTCATACACCCACTCACACAGCCACACAACCACTCACAGACCCATACAAGTACTTGCACAACCACTCACTTATCCATAGAGCCACTAACACACCCACTCAGTCACTCATAGAGCCTGATCATACAATCAGTACTCACCCATACAGCCACTCATACAGCCACATACCCATCTGTAAGCTACTGACACAGTTATTCACCTACACAGCCACTCACAAACCCATACAGCGTCTCAACAGAGCCACTCACCCATACAACCACTCACACACCCACTTACATACCCATTCACACATCCATACAACCACTCACTCACACAGCCAATCCCACAGCCACTCACCCACCCATACAGTCACTGACACGCCCATACAGTCACTGACACACCCACTCACCCGCCCATACAGCCATTCACACACCCACCCATACAGCTACTGACACTCCCACTCAATTGCCAATACAGCCATTCACATAGCCACTAAGTCACCCATACAGCCACTCACACACTCCCTCAGACACCCACCCACACACAAATACACACAGTCACACAGTGACTCACGTTAACTATGTTAAAAAAGGAATCACTCAGTAGTAGTACACAAAGTATACTAATTTAACTTTTGTGGTACTTAGTTTATACCTATAACACACACAAACTTAGAAAACACTCACAATCACTGGATGATGTAATCAGTGATGTCATTTAAGATGTCATCAGTGATGTCACTGACCATGTCATGAGTGCTGTAATATGAGAGGTCAGAAGCAGTGCATTGCAGGGGCATAAGTTATAGTTGGCTCAGGTAACTATAACTGCTGAATTTCACTGGTTTTGTACGAGTGAAATCCGAGTCCAACTATAAAGTCCCTGTAACCTTTGGTTGTATCAGTGGAAAAAAAAAAAGAAATATATATAACTTCATTTACCCTGATCATGTGCACCCTCACCTAAAACCCGAAATGTACTTGTGTGCCAGGAAAGGTAGGTAGGCCAACTCTTGGTTTGACAATACAGCTGTCTGCAAGATGTATTGCAACCAATTCTTTAAAATATACAGAGTGGATTTTGGCATCCCCCAGAGAAGTATTACTCTCTCACCTCATGCTGTTGGCTGCATCATCCCCCTTCCATTAATTGTTTCCATTGTAATGTATGAGGATCTAAGTTGCATCTGAAAAGAATGCTGAATCATCACACTGTTTGTTTGTCACATTCAATTATCTCCTTGTAATGAAGAGTCTGTGTACATGTGAAACAAGTTATAGTGTTTATTGTAAGGCCAGGGTTATACACCTCAGCCATGCAAGAATGACTCCTCTCCTGGCTTCTCCCAGCATCAACTGCCTTTCTTCTCCTCTTTATGGGATGTTTACACAGCACTCAACTAAACATTTGATTACAGTGGATGCCGCACACCTCTATACATTGAAAGCTGAAAGCAATCATTTTTTGCTGCTTTTTGACCAGTTTTGGCAAAAGCAATAGGGCATGCATTAATGTTATTTACCAGCTTGCGCACACATTTAAACTACATTTGTTGAACTCCTGTGCTCTCATACATTGGCACATTAAAGCCATACCTATTGGTTTTGCTAATGCTTGTGTGTTTATTTTTATTAAACGTTGAGTATTTAGACAGTGCCCAAGGTTACAGTAATGCAAAGGCAATACTGCCTCTTCTTTAGACGAGTAGGAATCCTTTTGCCTGTTATGCACATTAAAACTGAAAACAGTTATAATTGGTCTTAAATACATTTGTGTGGTAGGATACATGCATACTGTTGTATCAAAATTAAATGCAATCATTACTTTTTTTAATTAAACTTTTTATTGCAAGCACATGGCTGGCATCTTTCGATGGTAGTGTCTAATTTTTTATTCCATTTTGTGGCATATTTTTTAAATAAAAATGTAAAGTTGATCCCAGGGCTACTTCCAACCTCCCCCTGGCCTCCACTAGGGGATCACCATCCACAGCCAGGATAGCAGAGTATAGAAAAGATATGGAGTGACACTCCTCTCAGAATTTAATATACGCAGTAAGAAGCAGCATTTCAGTTGGTTCTGCAGGGTAAGTAACAAAGACTGCTTTCACCACAGTGTATGGTAAGCTAAGATCACCAGGGCGAATTAATCTCCTCGAGCCTTGAAGCGTGCCAAGGATAAGAAGCTTCCATTTTCAAGGAGATCACCAAATTGACTCTTCGAAGCGGAGCTTTGATGTCACGTTCACAGGTTGGGGGCAGCAAAGGGTTATCCAGCAGGGGGATGAGAGGAGAGTATGGGCAGTCTAGTCCGAGCCTCCCTGCCAGAAGCCACCATGACCGGACCATGCTGGCAAGCACATCAACAACTGCCCTCACCGTGCTGGGCTGAAGGGACAACTTAGCCATCACATCCCTAGATCTATCAAGCACCTGCTCTACTCTGGCATGCCCAGTAGGGGGCACAGCAGGGGTCCAATAGCGTAGGTAATGTGCCTTGCCTGCGCAGCTAGATAGTGAAGGGAGAAATCGGGCACCGTGAGTTAACCCTGCATTAGCGGTTTAGTAGCAATTTCCCAACTGATCCTAGGCTGCCTCTCCCCCCCATATCAGCCTAAGGAGCACGCAGCACGGTTGTCTGAAAAAAACTTTGTGGGTGCACAATTGGAATTTTGGTGAATAGATATAACAACTTCAGCAGACAGAACTACCATTTTAACCAGAGAGGCGGCCCATCATGGAGAAGGGCAGGCGCACCTACCTGTCCACTTGCGTTTGTAACTTATCCAGTGTCGTCCCAAAGTTAGCTCTGACCAGCTCAGCGCAGTCATGTGTCACCCAGATCACCAAGTATCTGACCCCTTCCGGGCTCCACTGCATTGGATATTCACCAGCGATTTCTTTTTTCTTATTTTTTTTTCTGTACGGTCAAAGTGAGAATATTTCAGACTTGGCCCAGTTAATACGAAATCCAGGGTGTTCCATGAAGCGAATGACGTCTCGGAGTATGGGTGATAGGTTCTCTTCTGGGTTTTGAGCATATAGGATGACATAATCCGCATATGGCGATATGATGTGAGAGCCACTACCGAGCCGCAAGCCCCGATGTGCATATAGCTCCAGAATGATAAACGTTATAAAGCCACTAGTAATAGAGCTAGTGGCTCTATTGCTACAGCAAATATCAGGGGAAGCCCTGACGCATTCCACGGGCTATCTGAAACGTGCTCGATTGGAATCTCAGGACCTTAACTTTTGTGCTGGGAGCCTTGTAGCATGAGTAAATAGGAATAGAGTCCCATTCGATGCAGAACCTCCATCATGAAAGGCCATTCCGAGGTTTCAAACGGCTTTTCTGCATCTAGTAGAACGCCACCGTGGCTAGGTGTGGGTCAGTTCTGTGTGGGACAGCCGTCAACGTTTGCAGGTTATAAGCTAGTGGATCTTTTAGGTATAAAACCTAACTGGTCTGGTCAGACCAGGAACTGCATGAGTAGTTGCAGCCGCATTTGACAGTATCTTCACAAATATCTTAGTATCTGTGTTCAGCAGTGATCGTGGCCTGTACGAAGAGCACAGCTCTGGGTCTCTGTCTGGCTCTAACAGTACTGTAACAACAGCCTCTTTAGTAGAAGGGGGGAGACGGCCTTTAGTGATTGCGGCATCGTATATATCCAGTAGTCAAGGCACCAATAGGCCCAAGTACAGCTTGTAAAAATCAACCGGGTAGCCATCTCTAGCGGGCGCTTTCCCGCTAGGCAGGGCCATAATTGCCTTCCTAACATTCATGAGTGTTATGAGGGAATTGAGCAGGTCCCTTGGCGGACCCTCCAGCCAAGCCAGTGCCACGTGGTTTATATACGAGGAGGTCTCCACAGCTTCCCAATGGTTGAGCGTGGAGTATAAGGTTTCATAGTAGGCCTGGAAGATCGACAGAATCTCAACTGGATCGCTGGTAAGGATTCCATCAGTTCCGTGCAAGGTGGTGGCACGGTCATTGGAGAGAGCACTCCCAGCTAGCCAAGCCAAAGACTTCTCCTTTCCCGAATTATTGCACCTCATCTCTTTGCCCTAGATATAGTACCTCCCTTGTTGCTTCTTTGAACTCACTAAGCGTCTCCTGCAGCTGCGTCAAGATACCCCCATCTCTCCTAGCCTCATACTGGCTCACAAGATCCTGAAGCTCTGTCTCCAAATGATCCAATCTGCTGCTGATAGATTTTAAGATCCCAGCCCCTTTTGTAATACATATACCTCTTCTGTAGGCTTTAAAAGCTTCCCAGAGTGTTTCCACCTCATCAACTGTATTTTAATTCAACTGAAAGTATTCTGTGATTGCTTCCTTTATTTCAGCACGGAATACAGAGTCCTGCAATTCTCTACATCTAAGATGCCAACTTAAGAATCGCAGAGCAGGGGTTGGGCTAGCTAGTATCAGCAAAACAGGGGAGTGGTCGGACAGTGTACGAGGGAGTATCTCCGCAGTGCAGAGCATGGGCCACAGCTAGCGGGACAGGAGCCAAAAGTCCAGGTGGGAGGGTACTCTGTGTGCCTGTGAGCATCACGTAAACTCGCGATCTCTCAGGTGCAACCCCCCTCCCCCCCCCGGTGTCTACCATGTCACAGAGCTGCAATAGTTGTTTAAGGGCCTATGGAGCTTCTGCGAAGTCCTGTCTAGGGACGAGGGGAAAGTTTTGTTAAAGTCCCTCCCAATTATTGGTCAGTCCCTGTATTTAACACAGAGGGCGAGGATCTCATCGAAGAACCCCGGCAAGTCCACATTGGGGCTCTATAGGTTCGCCAGCAGTAGGGGGCGACCGTCCAGTCATGCAGTCACAGCTATCACTCTGCCCACTGCATCTTTCAGGGTATACATGACGGTGAAGTCGAGAGACCTCCGAACCAGTATGACCACCCCACGCGCATAAGTGGAATACGAGGAGAAGTGCCAGTGCTTTGCCAAACAGAGGCAAAAGTGGGATAGCACATGGATGAGCAAGGAGCCTCCTGCAGCAGGGCCACATAAATCTGATGCCTATCGAAATTGGCCAGGACTTGTTGAGCTTTAGACAAATTGTTCAGGCCCCATACATTCCATGTAATGAAAGTCACCATGAGATGAAATTAACCAGGAACTAATGTGGGCCTGACCTTGCCAACACCTTTCCCCACACCCCTGCCCTCAATCCCCCATCCTCCCAACCTCCCCACCCCCTTCTCCACCCCTTCTCCACCCACAGCGTGAGGAATCACATAATTGCAGAGAGTGGTATCCCTGCAGTGCTGAGAAAATTGGTTAACTTGGATGCATAACAACTCCGACAAACAAAATACGCCCAGACCACACCCACCCACGCCAACACCAATTGTCAGCGAATGCCCACCCAAAAGCAACCCAAAACAAATGAGAAAGCCATGCTAGGAGCAAGGCCACACTCATGTGCACTCCATGCTTGGGGGACACAGGATCACGGCCGGATCCTCAGGCATGGCCTGCCGGAATGTGTATCTGATGGCTTATTAGCCAGTGCCAATTAACTCTCAGTATGTAATGCTGCAAGTAACCCCAAAATTATGCTTCGCCATAAAAACACTAAGTTTCATTTAATCAATAGTTGAAGTAAGGGAAGGTACACAAAGACCCATCCCCGAAGATATGAGGTTGGGAACAGGATCCACTGCACAGACAGTTGGGTACTGTCCCACATCATAGATTCAGTTCACTGTTTGTCAGTTCCAGGTTGCACAGGGTTGCCCGCAGCAGGCAGATGTTGCTTAATAAAATTCAGAGCCTGGTCAGGGTGTAAGAAAAAATGCCTATTTCCCTTATGTTTGCTTTGCTTTACACTCCCACATAAAAGAAATTCAGCACTCCCAAGAAGAGGCACTCAGTAAAACAAGGAAAAGCACCTAGAAAGGAGGCTCAGCAGTCACCCAATGAGGCAAATCAAAAGGCAGTTTCAAAATAGTGTGGGGTTTTATTAACCCCTTCCCTGCGCCGCAAATTCGGCCGCGGCATGGGCGGGGCTAGGGGGTGGGCGTGGCGCTTTGGAACTCATGACGGCTCCACGCCGTCATGAGCCACGGTAGGCGTGTGCTCATGACGGCGTGGAGCCGTCATAGCCCCTCCCGCTCATTAATTCTCCTGCACAGGCGGGGAATTAGTGCCGCGTGGGCGGAGCGGCAGCGGCATGACGGCTCCACGCCGTCATGAGCACACGGCTACCGTGGCTCATGACGGCGTGGAGCCGTCATGAGCGTCGAAGAGGTTAATGCAACACTCTCTAACAGAAAGACTTTACCAGATGTCAAATGAATCAGGTAAAACATGCAAATGTGTATGTGTGTGTGTGTGTGTATGTATATATATATATATATGTGTGTATATATATGTGTGTGTATATATGTGTGTGTGTGTGTATATGTGTGTGTATATATATATGTGTATATATATATATATATATGTGTGTGTGTATATATATGTGTGTGTGTGTATATATATATATATATATATGTATATATACACATATTCACTGAAAAAACCATAGGTATCAGGGACGTTATAGTTAGTTGGACATTTCACTCGTACAAAATCAGAGAAATTCAGCCGTTCTAGTTAGTTGAGCTAACTATAACTCGCGCCCCCGCAAAGCACTGCTGATGACGTCCCATATTACATCACTCATGACATGGTCAATGACATCACTGATGACATCTCAAATGACATCACTGATGACATCATCCAGTGACTGTTTCTGTAAAGTTCAAATATGTTTTTTATATATATATATATATATATGCCAAGGTGTATTGAAGAATGAGTGGGTGTATAAGTGTCTGAATGGATGATTTAGTAGGTGCGTGACTGACTGTATAAGTGAGTGATTAAACGTGTCTTACTGAATGCATGCGTTAGTGACTAATCTGTATGAATGTCTGTATCAGTCTGTCAGTTGGTGTGTAAGCGGCTGCCTGGGTTGGTGAGTAGCTACATGAGTGTCTATATGGGTTATTCATTGGTTGTCTGAGTATCTGTATGGGTGCCTGAGTGTCTGTGTGGGTGGGGGGGGGGGGTGTGACTGTGCATAGATGTGTGACTGTGCATAGATGTGTGATTTGGTGATTCACTGGTCGTATGGGTTCAAGAGTGTATCTGTGCAGGGCTGTATGGGTGGGTAAGTGTGTGTATGGGTGTGTTGGTGAGTGAATGGATGTCTCTGTGGTACATGTGTGAGTAACTACATAGGTGAAAGGCAGTATATGTGAGTGTTGGAGTATATAAATGACTATATGTGAGAGTGAATGATTGTGAGAGTGGCTGTATGGATGAGTGTGTGCTTGTATCAGTGATTGTATAAGAGAGTAAGTATGCGTTACTATCTGTATAGGTGAGTAAATGGGAGTGTGATTGATTCTTTGCATGACTGACTAGATGTGTGAGTAACTCTATGGATGAGTGGCGGTGTGTGAGTGTCTGTATGGTGTAAGAGTGCAAATGATAGTGCTGTATTGATGAGTGACTGCATGTATGAGTGACTGTATGGGTGAATGAGTGGATGTGTGTGTAGACCTAGGAATCAGTGAGTGGGTATGTAGTAACTGGTATTGGTGTGTCTATTGTTTCGAAAATGGTAGTCTGTATTTTAGAGTAGGTGTATCAAAGGTTATATTGGGGTGTGAGGAGGTGCATCAGATTATCACGTGGATGATGTCATCAGTGATGTCATCAGTGATGTCACTGACCATGTCATGAGTGATGTAATATGTGACGTCATCAGCAGTGCATTGCGGGGGCGCGAGTTATAGTTAGCTCAACTAACTAGAACGGCCAAATTTCTCTGGTTTTGTACGAGTGAAATGACCAACTAACTATAACGTCCCTGAAACCTATGGGTTTTTTCAGTGAATTTCAAAGGTTTTTTAAATGCTAATTTCAAACTATGCCTACATAGGTAGGACATATGCAGAAAGAGGAAGAAAGGCGCAGAAAGAAGCTAGAGAAATGCAGATAGTGGCAACAGAATTCCAGAAAGACAAAGAAAGGTGCCGAAAGAAGCAAGAGATATGCAGAAAGAACCAACAGAGGGGCAGAAAGAGGCCTTGTTGCAAAGTCATCCTGTGCCCCCAACTTTTTGCTGATGGGTACTGGTGGTAACTGAGTCTGACTAACCAGGCCTAGAGCCAGTGCTATGCTAAAAGACACTTAGAATACAGTGAAAACACCTACATACACTAGGGTACACTATGGGTTGGGGTACCCCTGTGATTGTCATGACCTCCCCTGTAAGGCCCTAGTACATAATAGGGCAGGGGGATTAAATTAAAACTACCTCTAAGTCAGAGGTGCAGAAAGATGCTTCTTTAACTAGTAGTCGCATTTGCAGAGTGGTAGAGAAAGGGTGCTGGGCCTCTGACCAGCGCTCAGGAATTCTGCTGCGTAGTACTTACAGGAGGTACCAGGAGGGCTTCTTGGCCCCCAAAGTCCCTCAGGAGTGAAGTGGACTTTATCCCCATCCTGTAGTCTGCCAGGAGGCGCGTTTGCAGAGTGGTGGAGAAAGGGGGCGTGGCCTCCGAAGACGTCTTAGCAATCCTACTATGTGGGACTTACTGAAGGTAACAAGAGGGGTAGTTGACCCCCCAAGGACATCCTTGGGGGGTCAACTACCCCTCCTATTACCTCCAGTAAGTACCACACAGCAGGATTGCTAAGTTCTCATACAAGGCCACGCTCCCTTTGCCCACCACTCTGCAAACGCGCTCCCTAGCGCGCTCTTGGATGGGGATTGAAGTCCCCTTCACTGCTGGGGGTCCTTGGGGGCCAACTAGCCTACCTCTTACCTCCAGTAAGCCCCACACAGTGGGATTGTTGAGAGGTGGACACAGGCCACGCCCCCTTTCTCCACCACTCTGCAAACGCGACTCCTGGCGCGCTCTTGGTTGGGGAATGAAGTCCCCTTTCTTCATGAGGGTCCATGGGGGCCAACTAGCCCACCAAGTAACTCCAGTAAGCCCCACACAGCTGGATTGCACAGAGTGGTCCAAGGCCATGCACCCTTTTTACACCACTCTGCAAACGCGCCTCCTGGTGCACTGCTGCTCGGGGGATGAAGTCCTCTTGTGTCTTGAGGTCCTCAGGACACAAGAGGACCTCATCGCCCCACCAGCAGTGCGCTAAGTGGCGCGTTTGCAGAGTGGTGTAAAAAGGGGCGTGGCCTCGGACCACCTCTCTGCAATCCAACTGTGTGGCGCTTAATGGAGGTACCTGGTGGGCTAGTTGACCCCCAGGGACCCTCAGTATTCAAGGGTACTTAATTCCCCAACTTGGAACACGCCAGGGGGCGCGTTTGCAGAGTGGTGCTGGGAGGGAGCGGGGCCTCCAACGAGATGCCAGTTTTTTTTTTTGTTTTTTTTAAGAACGGGGGCTGGGTGACCCCCCCCTTCTTTCAATGTTTTTTGGGACCTGGGGACCCCATCCTCCAGGGCCTGCCACATTTTTAAAAAAAAAAACGGGAAGGGGGCCGCGCGGCCGCCCTCCCGAGGCCAATTTCGGCCCCAGGAACCCATCACCCGGGGCATGGCCAGCCTTCTTCTTTTTTAAAAACAAATTTGGGAGGGGGGCCGCCTGGCCCCCCTCCTCAGGCCAATTATGGCCCCGGGGACCCCATCCCCGGGGCAGGCCTTTCGTTTAAAAAAAAACAAAAATACATTAAAGGAGAGGGGGGCCGAGTGGCCCCCCTCCCGGGCCACTTCTGGCCCCAGGGACCCCATCCCACAGGGCCGGCCCTCAAGTTGGGGACCGTGGGGGGAGCCCCAATGCCCCCACGGTCCCTGCCGGCTCCCCGCCTCCTGCGGGAGCCGGCATTGCTTTTGGGCAAGGGGAGCTGCTAACAAGTAGCTCCCCTTGCCCAAAAGCAATTCTGCTTTGCTTCGTTAAAGCGAGAGCAGGTTTCCTGCTTTCGCTTCAACAAAGCAAAGCAGTGTTTGCTAAGGCAGGGCGGGGTGCTCCCGCCCTGCCAAAGCAAACAGCAATGTCCCGGGGATGGGCACCCCGGGACATTGCAGGAGCCTGCCCTGGGGGGTGGCGGTCCCCAGGGCCATCGAGGGCTCCAGGAGGGGGGCCACACGGCCCCCCTCCCAACATGCAAATAGCCCCGGGGAGGTGGTGGTCCCCGGGGCCGGGGGTCCGCAACGGACCCCCGTATTTCAATAAACAGTGCCCTGGGGAGGTGGCGGTCCCCGGGGCTTGGGGTGGGCCGCGAGGCCCCCCCACCCTATTAGAATAAAGCCCCGGAGAGGTGGCGGTCCCCGGGGCAGCGTGGGGGGGAGGAGCCCCCCCCACGCATTTTAATAAAAAAGCCCCGGGGAGGTGGCGGGCCCCCGCTTATTATTTGCGCATTGCCACTGGGACCTGGCCCACCCGGGGGCTTATAGATAACGAAGCGCGGAAGCCCGCGCTTTGTTTTAATTTTTTTTTGTTTTTTCGGCCGGATTTGCGCACCCAGCACGAATTTGGCCGATTTTTTTTTTGATTTTTATTTTTTTATTTTTTTTATTTATTTTTTTAAAAGAAGCTTTTTTTTTGGCCCTGAGCAGGCCTAGTGGGTCAGGGTGTTTCTACCCTGCCCCCTTTTCTTGTTTTTTATCTTTGTTTAACTTGTTTCTTGTGACTCGGTTACGCCCTGTCATTGCAAACAGCAGTGTCCCGGGGGTGGGCACTCCGGGACACTGCAGGAGCCGGCCCTGGGGGGTGGCGTTCCCCAGGGCCATCAAGGGCTCCAGGCGGGGGCTGCGCGGCCCCCCTCCCTTCAATTGCAAAGCCCCGGGGAGGTGGTGGTCCCCGGGGTTCGGGGGTCCGTTACGGACCCCCAAATTTGAATATTAGTGCCCCGGGGGGTGGCGGTCCCCGGGGCCCCCCCACACATAAAATTTCAATTTCAATTTTGCATGCCCCCGGGACTTGGCCCACCCGGGGGCTAAGCTTCGTTTTTTAAAAATTTTCGGCCGAAATTCGCGCTGGGTGCGCAAATCTCGCCGAGCAGGCCTAGGGGGTCAGGGTGTTTCTACCCTGCCCCCTTTTGTTGTTTTTCGCACTTGTTTTTCTGTTTTCTTGTGCCTCGGTTACCGAGGCACAAGATGGGGGTGCCAACACTTCCTGGTTTGGAGTGTTGACAGCCAATTAGAATAAAGCTCGTGGTCGGGAGGGTGCGCGGATCCTCTATATATCGAAACTTTTATTTTTTGATTTTCTCAGCAACTACTGAACGGATTTACACCATTTAAAAAAAGGGCGCTTTCTGAACCAAGCACTACCTTTTTGCCAAATTTGGTGTAATACCGTTCAGCAGTTCAAGCTGTAACCGTGTCTAAACTTTCCTATGGGAAATTGATTTTTTTACATCTATTTTTTGAATTTCTCAGGAACTACTGAACGGATTTCCACCATTTAACAAAAAGGTCTCTTTCTGAACCAAGGGCTACCTTTTTGCCAAATTTGGTGTATTCCGTTCAGCAGTTCGGGCTGTAGTCGTGTCTAAAGTATCCTATGGAAAATAACAAGGAGAAAACACGTTTTAAGACACCCCTTTTTTCTCGGCCCCCGCTTGCCGAATCACCCCGAAACTTTCAAGACAGGAGTTGACCGGAGCGGGCTACGAGTTTTGAAAATTTTGCGAAGATTCGTCAACCGGCGCCAAAGATATTGAGAAAACAAAAAACGAGTTTCCTATGGAAACTAGGTCCTAACTATAACTATCTACTGGCGACCGCCAGCAGATAATATATACAGAAGCAAGTAATAATAAAACACTCACAAGTAATCAAATGCATGAGATAAAACACAAGCAGATAATAATAGAACATTCACAAATAAAATTCAAGGAAGCAAAACATAAGCAGATAATAATATAAAAATGGAATAAAACATAAGCAGATGATAATTGACGTCCAATGCAGGAAACCAGCACTGTCAAATGAAACACTCCAATATAAAGAGCATATATACACAACATGAAAATATCATAGCAATGAAACTCATAGCTCATACATCACCTCTGAGGACACAACATTCTGGTGAGCTCAACTGGGAAGCCCTTTCAGTCGTCCAGAAGTCTCAATGGGACAGCAAAATGTTTTTGTGATGGTGCGTCCAGCCCACGAATGAGCTTCTGTATGAGCGCCAAAACCTCCTGTCTTTAATCATTTTTACTAACACGGAGAGAGACTTCTAGAAATTCCCCCTCCCTTCATCTTTTGCAAAAACCAAAGCTGACCATACCGGTCTTTTCCAAGGTCAAGACAGACGTTGGCCGGCCCTCTGTGTTATGACTGAGACAGAGAAGTACATTCCTCTCTCTCACTTTCAAATGCACATCCCACAAGTTCTGTTCCAGCAAGGCTGTTTTGCTCTGTGCTGAGAAGAAAGTTAATATCCCCCTCTGAAGCTGCAGGAAGACACAAATGAAATCATGCAAGAGCACAAAAATGATTTTGTACATTCAAAATGAAGTTAGTTAAAACACATTGTCAAAGGTCACCACAATCTCACTATTTAAAAGTACATGTAGCACTATAATGTTCCAGTCGAAGCTAGGCTGGGTATAGAGGAGTATTTAAGTCCCCTTGCTTGCAACATGTTTTTAACATCTATGAAGGTGCGTCTCGCCTCCTGGACTGCTTGTGTGAAATCCGGATTGAAGAAAATTGAAAAGTTTTCGAACTGCAGGTCAAGGGTGGCATGATTGAGCCTCAAAACTAGATCCCAATCCTTTTACTTGAGGAGCCTTGCAATGAGAGGCCAAGGAGGCTGACCAGGTTTAGGGGCTGGGGCCAGGGAGTGATGTGCTATCTCAACAATAAAAGCAGTGGAGAACTCGGAGTGTCCAAAAAGCGATACCAAGAGCTACTGGCATGGCAGGTTTTACAGGGGTGTCGCGGATTACAGTACACCAGGGCGTAGCACGCACCGTTCAGAGCCACCTCTAGGCACAGCTATGGCAATTCGTTAGTGCTGTCTAGGCCTCAGGCACAGTTGGCGAGGATTACTCGGGGTGCGTGGATCCGGGCCCCGGGCAGGGGGCACTTGTGCTGCCCCTGCACCTCTCTTAACAGAATCCTGGGGCAGCGCAGTCTACGGGGTCAGCCGCCTGATGGCAATAGGGCTCGACAGGCCCCAGTCCATGGCAAAGCTACGTGCTGTCCACAGGGAGCAGTCACGGGCGAGCCTCAGACCCCACCCGCTGAGCACATCGGTCGCCGTATCAAGTCGCAAGGGGTTGGGAATCAGGCAGTCCGATTCTGATGTGTAGAGTTGACCGCCCTGTTACGCCACTGCAAGGGCGTGTAGGCTGCACTGGGATGGAAGCGACCAGGCCAGCCGACAGCGAGCTGGCCCCGATAGGCCCCAACAGCACCCTCCCTGCCGTCCGCCAGTGCCAGCTCCGCGTAGTATTAAGGTGCTCTGACCCACCGTTTCCCCGAGAGCAGAGGTTATGGGGTTGTACATTGCTGCAGCTAAGCTGCTTGTGTATCTAGGCCGCACACTAATCCAGCTCAATCAGGACGCCCCCCGTGCTTGTCGGCATCAGTCAGGTTGCAGCACTCAGCTCGGGTACAGGTCCTTTAGGGGTGGCACGTCGCTGCATCCAAGCCGCACATTCATTTTGGCCGCATGCTAATCAGTCTCAATCAGGCCACCCGAGCACCCCCCCCAGGGGCGCTTGTCGGCATCAGTCAAACGGGGCATGATATCACGAGGAGACTTTTTAGGTCTCGCCTACGCAGCGCGCATGCGCTGCATAAGAGGACCTTTAGCCGTCGCTCTGGTCATTTTCAAGCACTGCACTCGTGCTTGTGGCTGCATCCACCTTGCGGGAGCGAGCAGGGGTGCGCCACAAGCACGAGTGCAGTGCTTGAAAATGAGCAGACTGCGCACGCACGCACCACTCCCGGGCTCTCTCTCGCTCTTGCTCTCTCTCTCGCTCTCTCTCTCCTCTCGCTTTCTCTCTCTCTGTCTCTCAAGCTCTCTCTTTCTCTCTCTCCCCTTCTCTCTCTTTCTCACTCTTTCCCTTTTTTCTACTTCAAGGCGCTTTACAAAAACACAGGACTTCTCGGTTTACACTACAGAATAATAGCAACCGCACATGCAACAAGCCAACATAATGCTCGGCACAGAAATAAATCAAATTGCCCAATTTGTGACCCCTCGCTCATCTTTAAGCACCAGAGTAGATGTTTGTGGGGTGCTCCCAACACGTGGTAGTAAGGAGATGTGTAGGAATGAATCGTTGATTCTGAACCTATAATCTCCGTTTCACACTTGAACAAGTTCGTGTGATACTGCGCACACCGTGATCTGCCGTCTTCGCGGCACTCACAGACATTAGGCGTATACTATGCAGCCTACTGGCGCCTAGAGAGGGCTCCGTTTAAGGTGTTGCACTATGCGAGTGTCCAAGGGTGGGTACTGAGCGCTGTTATTCCTCCTGAATCGCTCGTAGGTTTACACGGCGTCCTTTTAATAACCGTGTCAGTGTGACGTCACCCGGCTGCGCACAGGGCGCGTTGACTTGGTACTGGGCAAGGGTTCTGCGTTAAAAAAAAAATTCAATCCATTTACATCCACACCTCCTCAAAAAGCCACCTTTTATTGTAGTTCAAAGCATTTAATGTTGTTATAACTTCATCTTTAAAGTCGATTAGTTTACAAAAATGTGAGTAGGGCCTGTATCCGAATGTACATATTGATGTAAACATTTTGAGCTGAGTTGTGTGAACGTGTGCTTCGATGCAAATGTGAGCACATATCGCATAATGTAACTATGACCATGTGTGTGTTTATTGCACATTGACTATATGTATATCCAGATGTATAAAGTGACATATATATATGGAGGGTGTACAGCAGGCCGCTGTGTTATTTCCATAGGTTCCATCAAAGGCGTCGGTGCCACAACACCGCCCCCGCACTGAAGCCCAGCGCTTTGTCAATGTCACAATGCTTCTTTTGGTGCAGTAAAGCAGAAATCCTATTTCACCTCACAGCTATATGGTGCTCTATCTCGGCGGCGCTTTCTTTTTCTCTTCCGTTCTACTTTCTCTGTCTGTCTCTTTCTTTCTCCCCCCTCGCTTCTTCTTTACCTCCTTACTATCTGTCTCTTTCTCACTCCACGTGACTCTGCGAGAATCTCCTTTCTCTACATCTCTCCCGTTGCCCCTCTTTCTGTGTGGCTGACTGTCACACTTGCTCTCTCACTGTCCCGTACCTGCCTTTCTGTGTCCCCCTCACCGTCTCTTCTCTGACCTGCTCTCCTTTCTCCGTCGGTTGATCTTTTTTGCTCCTCTAGGAATGTGGCCATTCTTGTTTATTATAACTTTTCAACATGCTGCACAGCAGCCACACTGCTCTACTACATAGCTTAAAAACAAAGGCCAAGCCAAAACCTCTGGCTAAGCACTTATAAGGTCCCAAAGGCGAGACCTATTGGCTATGCCAATGCTTGTTTCGTGCTGGTAATCAGGATTTTGGTACACAGAAGCAGCTTTTTTACCGGTAGGCCATCGGAGATCCGATACTATGTGGCCTTTTTGGAAATAGGCTCTCTGGCGCCCCCAGAGACCTTTTTTTCCTAACCAGATGAGGGTAGATAGCTCCATATTTCATAGTATGCTGACAGAGGTTTAACAACAAGGCTAGTGTAAAGGAACATTTCTTGCTCTCATTAATGATTCCAGTCCGGTCTGAAAATAGCCTTGTTCAAACATGGTGACTACTCGGAACAAATCTCTAATCCATGGGTCTCCAACCAGTATCTCGGAAGCTACTAATAGCTCGCCAACACCCTTTCAGTAGCTCGCCAATTTGAAGCTCAGCTCTGCACATCATTCACAGGATTTGTGGACCTCAAAGAAGACCGCACTGCCCCTATCAAGACCCTTAGAGTGGCCAAAGCAATGGAAGGGCCTCATGCTAAGACACAAACACACACTGTGTAGGCCTACAGGGCCTGGGACATGACCATATGGATCCACACTCAATGTAGTCAAGTCACAAGGAGATTGAACGTGTTGTAGGCCTTACTCTTCCAGTCACACTATGTTTGTGAATAGTGGGCCACAAAAGAATGGGACCAGCAGGAGCCAGAGTGGAGGCACCTAAATGTGCCTCCATTCTGGCTCGCAGAAGCTAGACAGAAAGTATGAGTTTGGTTCATGAATAGCCTAGGAGTTGAGGAGATCAGAGGCTGGATCCAGAACGGAGATTCTCTTCCGATCCCCACTGAGCCTGCATCTTTGTGTGTATGCCTGTGTGCACATTTATGTATGTGTCGGTCTGTGTGTATGTCATTGTGTTTCTCTCTGATAAACAGGGTTGCTCCTTGGAAGCTATGCCTAGTCTTAAGACCACCAAAAATATATGTTGCTTCCAGTGGCGGCTTGCATAGGGCGTGCTGCATGGCAGTGGGGCGGGGGGGGGGGGAGTAAACTCGGACATACGACGGAACGGGGGAACGTAATAATTACTTTCCTCCGTTCCGTCGTATGTCCGAGTTTACTACCCCCCCACCCTGTCCCGCCCCGCAGCACGCCCTATGCGAGCTGCCACTGGTTGCTTCCTATTTTACGAGGTTTATCTGTGGCATAATTGTGTCCGTTTCTGGCATAGTAGTGATACTTGCATAATAATGGTAATCTTTTGACATAATTTGGGCATTATGGCACCTTGGATTTTTTGGAGTCCAGCCTTGGCACAGTGGTGCCTCTGGTATGATGATGAGCATTATTGGCTTATAATAGGTATCTTTGGCTTTATGGTGAGCATCCAGACACGTAATGGTTAAGCCTGGAAATTTGAAGAAGATACTGTCTGTGTGAAGCATTTGTACATGGGAGTACTTGATGCAAAGACAAGTTGTAGAATGATTATTACACGTTATTAGCATTGGTATCGTTATAAGATGTCTCTTCCTCAGATGTTTAAATTTATTGTCATTATATTGTACAAAATTGTTGTATGTTGTTGGATTTGTTTAATGGATATACATCTTTTTGACAGCAATGAATTAAATTAATATTAAACTGTTGAGGCCCCAGCAACATATTTGCATATGTGGTATAGGGCACACTTGCAGTATGAAACTACTGAATTATAGTTAAATTACTGGGATAAGAAAATCAGTAGGAGGATGCTTGCAAGGCCTTTTACTATGAAAAAATTAAATGTGCAACTGTGATTCTAGGATTCTGGTTTATAGTGGTTCTTTCAAGAGAGATTGCTCACAAATGGGGAGGCTAGTTTTAACAATGAACATGAAGTAGAATTTGGATCTGGAAAGTTTCTATTACTACTTGTGATACTTTAAGAGATATTAATGAGGGTTTTTATTTTCAGGGGCCGTTTATCACGAGTACTGTGACTGCCCAGAAGATGATCCTCAGATCTGGCAGACAACTCTTTCTTGTCCAACCGAGGAACCCCAAGTTACAAAGGACTTTGTACCTTTTCCCAGCATAGACCTGCTGCGGATGCTGGCAGAAGTCAAAAAGAGGTTTGCTGAAAAGCGGGGCGCTATTGTACATTACACTGTCCTGAACAACAAAATATATCGGCGAGCCTTGGGGAAATACACCGATTTCAAAATGTTTTCCGATGAGATTTTGTTGTCATTGGCCAGAAAGGTACCAGTATTCCGTTGTTAACTCAAGGCTAATACTTAGAATATTCACTTCTCCCATTTTATAGGTTTGTCACCAATAAGCCATCTGATATTTTCCATAAACCAGTGGTATTCTCAGGTTAAAGTTCGTTTGTGAACTGAACTAACTTTGCCCATGCTTGTAGTATTGCATTTTTTTGTTCACGAAATGTAACCATCTTCTTATTAGAAACCTGTCGAATTTCTAGGAAGAGCCTAGAGGTACCCGGCACAGTGAAACTGCTGAATTAGTCCTGAAGTAGCTTCCCCAAGATTCACCAATGGCTATTTACGGATTTCCCCTAGGTCAGTGATTCTTAACCATTGACTTCTGTGGACCCTCATTTAATCATTACTGGAACCTGGGGACCCCCACTGAATCATTCTTGGAATCCGGGGACCCCCACTGAGTAATTACTGGATGCTGGGGTCCCCAGCCTAAGCAATTTTGATAATTTGAGATACAACACAATACAGAAAAATACAGAAACAAGCATTCGTCAAACAAATATACAAATTATGAAATATTTTATTTTATTCACAAACCAATAAAAAAATCTAAATTTTAATGGGAAGGTTAGAGCATTTCTAAATAAAATTGAGGCCACTCATCGTCCATACTATATTCTGTTTGATGCACTTGCATTGCTCTCATGAATCTATCTGAGGATTCTAACTTAATTTTCAGCCTTCAATTTCAAATTCCTTCACATTTACAGAATGTTTTAAAAATGTAAATTGTACATTTAGCTTTTTACTTATATACTCTTTATTAATCTGTTAATAATATTTAGTTTCCTAAGGAGTTGCCCCCCCGGAGTAAGCTTTGTTGAACCCCAGGGGTTCCCGGACCACATGTTAAGAACCACTGCCCTAGGTAATTCTGCTGATTAGTGAAAATGTGCAGGTCAGTGTGGGCTTCCATGCAGATATGTTTGGGAAACTGGGGAGGCTGCCAAGCGTTGCTTTTGTTAGCCCTGTGGTCAGGGCAGCCATCTAAGGACTGTTCGCCTACTCTTGAAACCCCTGTGGTGAAGTGCAGGGCCATGGCACTGCATGTCTTCTTAGATGAGCCTTTTTTTTTTTAACCCTGTTCTGCAGTGTTTGATTTACTCGCCGAGTTATGATTTCACATGTGCCTGTTAGTAACAGAAACTCTTCACTTTAACAGACACAAGCCTCATGCAAGCACTATATTTAAATTAAAGTAATACAATTTTTTGATTATTTCGGTCAGTTTTTCATCTGTTCTTTAATTTTTTGCAGTTAGGATTTTTGGGCCTATAAATTCATCAATTTTAGATCAGGATCCTGAATGTTTTGGTCATGTTTTAAATGTTAGGCAAACCCGTGACAGTTAACAATAGTGCATGCTTTGCTTGCTGTGTTCATTTTTCATTCCCTTTGCCAAGAAATTGCATAAAACCTTCCTTCTTTGTGAATAGTCACTGATATGTTCAATGTTTTACAGTGCCACGCAACAGAAACCTAATATTGCAGTGTGTAGCATTTTATCATTTGCGCTGATGTGACAAATTAATTTAACTTTTTATTGGTGTGCAAACTCCTTTGTATAATTGTACATTGCACTTATAAACATTTGCGAACATTTATAGGACATACATCGTATCGCCCAGTTGTCTGATGCTGTTGCCCTGTCAACACGTGGTCACATATGCATCTATTTTAAGAATCATGGCGTTCCTTATAGTAACTGGCCCTTTTTGTAATTTGCATGAACTAGGTACGACTGCCGGATTTTGAAGTTTACATTAATGTTGGAGATTGGCCAGTTGAAAACAGGAAGGTGAATGATACCCCAGGTCCCTTGCCAATCATTTCCTGGTGTGGCTCCACGGACTCGAGAGATATCATTCTTCCAACGTATGATATAACCCATTCAACATATGAAACTTTACGGGGTGTCACTAACGACCTGCTCTCCATTCAAGGAAATACAGGTAATTCATTTACTTAACTGGTCTTCTCAAATATCTGGCAACTGAGATCTGGTGATAAACATGGGAAAAGGTCTTACAGCATCCTGATTATTTCGGTAACATTACAATTTGTAATTCCACCCATGGTAAACACAGCAACACTGTCAGATAAGCACTAATTCAGTTGTGTAGCTGAAGAGTTGGTTATAGGGCAATCTTGCTCAGCCACACTAGACTCATCTCCTTACGTCACTGAAGGCACGCCTCACCCCATCCCTCTGGCATGTCAAAGAACTAATTCCATATTTTAAGGTTTTACTTTTATTTCTTGGTTTTTAATTCTTTTATAAGATGTTTTTGTGTACAAGAACGTTAAGCACAGTCGAACTTCCTGTTATAAAGATAAAATGGACACGGAGAGCTGGCCTCAAGTTAAGCTGGCTGTTCTGAGGTACTCAAGTTATTTGGAGTGTGTTTGGTAACTTGCGAACTAGCTTCTTCTGGATTCACTCGGTACTTGGATGTTTCCATGGTGTGCCTCAATAGAAATGTATTGTAGAATTCAGGTACACTTGATGTCTGGTGCTGTAAAATTGTATAGTCTTTCACTGCCATGCACGACCAAGATCTTTTCCCAATGATCATTCCAAATTTTGTAGGTTCTGAGGACTTCGTTTTCTGGTATAATGTTTCTATTTTGAAGCAGTTGAAAGCCAGATTCTCTGGGTCTCGTACTTATTCATTCAGTAGCAAGGAACCTCCGAAAACATGTTGCAGCCTGTCATAGGCATGCCATTAAACATGCTAAAATATGGTGTTTCGCTAAGCTAATTTTCAACTAAAATTTCCACTCAAGGTGTAACTCGGT
Source organism: Calotriton arnoldi (assembly GCA_963921515.1). NCBI lineage: Eukaryota > Metazoa > Chordata > Amphibia > Caudata > Salamandridae > Calotriton > Calotriton arnoldi. Next base: position 879,323 of record CAWUFW010000324.1, read on the forward strand.
AATTTATTAGTTAATGTTTAGTTAGAAGCTAACTACACAGCCTGAGGCCAAGGGAAGCAGTGCTGCCTTTAATCTTCTTTGAAGTTGAGAATAGTGTTGCAAAGGTTCTGAAAGCCTAAAGGTAGCACATAGTGACCTCTCCCTCTAAATAAACATAAACATACACCTAGAGTGAGTGGAATATTGGTTAGGTAGCAGAATATTTGAATAGCCAATATAGGTCGCCCTGCACCAAAACACACTCTTTCTTGACTCACAACTGTGGAGCCTCAAATCAATCTAATGATCAAAGCCGAAAACTATGAAGTTATACTCTTGAGGCAACTTTTTCTGTTTTTAGCTGGACAGACGTGTATGTACCTTTTTATAGGTGCCAGAATGGATTATGTTAATTCTTTGTATTATGATTCATCCATGAATCTCATTCAATGTTTACAATTCCTGCAAAACTCAGTGGCCAAAATCATGACTATCAAACTTTGCATGTAGGATTTAACTACCTATTGCTCAAAAACTTTCACTGACTTCCAATAAAGGTGTGCACGTGTTTTGTCATTATAAACTTGCTTCTGATGGATACTTCTGCCTGTGGATTCCTCACCTTATGAATACCCCCCTGCGCCAGCATTCCGCGGTAAATTCTTTCCTAGCTCTCCCACGTCGACGAGGACGTCACAATAGCATGGCTCCGCTCGCGACACCGCAAGACGTCATCGGAGCCATAAGAAGACCTCGTCGGCGTGCTGACGTCAGTTCCCTTTTTTCCGCGCCGTCGACGCTTAACGGTTTTTCTTAGGGCTCTCCATTTTCTTCGAGGAAAACTTTGTATCTTTGTTGGTTCCTGATGGCTACTTCGAGGAAGACTGGATTTAAACCCTGCAGAGAGTGTGGCGGGCACATGTCAATCACGGACCCGCATGAAGATTGCCTCTGGTGTTTATCTTCGGATCATGACGTCGAGGAGTGTTGAAGCTGCAGGAAGATGAATCCTAAGGCCATCAAGGAACGTGAAGCTAAGTTGTTCATGGCCAAAGCCAAAAAGGAGAAAAGAGGTCGTAAGAGGGCGAAGTCTTCGTCTTCTCATTCATCGAAGTCGAAGAAACATAAGAAGTCCAAGAGGAGGCATGGTTCTCGACACTGATCTTCGAAGTCCAGAGTCTCGAGGTCGCCGACTCCGGCTGAACAACCTCGAAGAAAGGACTTTGTATCTCCATCTCCTTCTCCTCAGGTGTCGCCGATTCCATCTCCGGATCCGGTGTTGCCGGCTTCGAAAGGTTCTTCGCAGCATGAAGGCTCACCGGCTACAGCAATGTCTCCGGAGCCTAGGGAGTCGTCTCCAGGTCGGGTGACTTCTCCCGTGCGGGCGCCGTCCCCGGCTCCGCAGCCTCCAGCACGACCTCGGGAAGGTACGGATCCATATCCTGCTTTTCCTGCTCCAGGATCAGACTCTTCGCATTTTTTAAATGCGATGTTTAACGTGTTTGCCAGGGCCTCTGCTCCATCCGGTTCGCCTTCGGACCCCGTTGGTCCTTTGGCCTTTAACTTGGGTGTTCCTCAATTTTATCCTCAGGCACCCTTTATGCCATTCTTGCCGTCGACTCCGGCTTGGCAATTCCCTGCGCCGAGATCCTCCACTCCGGCTCCTCGATCTCCTCCAGCTGTTGACTCGGCTCCGCCTCGAGTTCGATCGACGTCGAGGTTTGAAGCTGATGCGCCTCCATCGACGTCGCTGATGGCTTCACCGACGTCGCATGTGGCGCCGTCGACGCCGATTCCTAGACAACGCTCTAGAAGAGAGGTGCAGAGGCTTCTTGAAGAGGAGGAATATGCACAGATTCAGGAGGAGGGAGAGATAGTTGATTCTATGGACGAGTTTGAGGGCCTCCAAGAGGCAAGCGGCTTGGATACTTCTCCTGAGTATGATCTTCCATCTTCAAAGGCTGGTGTTGTGCAGGGTATTGCTCCTTCTCATGTGGTCATAAGGAAAGCGGCTGATTTACTTGGTCTTCAGCTTCCCTCGGCTGAGGTGAAATCTAATATTCTTACTGAAGTGCTTAATACTTCTTCTTCCACAACTGAACCGTTGCTTCCCTTTACGGATGCTTTGACGGAGCCAATATTGGAGGTGTGGCAGAAGCCTTTGTCTGCTCCTGCGGTTTCTCGCTCCATTGCTAGGAGGTACAGGCCTGCTCCTGGTGATCCGGCTTTTTTATCCTCTCATCCTACGCCGGAGAGTCTAGTTGTTCAGGCTTCTTGCTCGAAGCAATCGTCTGGCTCTTTCCCTACCATTCTGGGAGATAGGGACTCTAAGAAGATGGAGCAGGCCGCAAAGAAGGTGTTCTCTTCTTCAAGTATGGCCCTTAAATCCACTAATGATACCTGTCTTCTTGGAAGGTATATCCATGCTTTAATGGACTCAGTCATGCAGCTAGCTCCTAAACTGCCTGAGGAGGATTGGGCTAATTTCTTGGAAGTCCTTACTGATTCACAGGCTGCTGCACGTCAAGTAATTCAGTCGGGACTGGACACTGCTGACTCTGTAGCTCGTGTGATGGGGTCTTCAGTGGCTGCAAGGAGACAGGCTTGGCTTCGCCCGTCTGGTTTCTCACCTGATGTTCAGGCAACTTTGCTGGATCAAAACTCTTTGGTTCAAAGGCGGACTCTGCGTTAGAGCGCTTTAAGGACAGCAGGGCTACGGCAAGATCTCTAGGCCTCCAGGTGCAGTCCAGAGGATATGGCTATAAGCGATATCGTGGATTTGGGAGGTCGGCTTCCTTTCGTGGCCGCCAGCAATATCAGCAGGGCCAGCAACAGCAGAATCCCTTGTACAAGTCATACAGAGGGAGGAATAAAAGAGGTCTCAGGGGTGCAGCACGACAACAATCCTCCTCCTCCTCCTCTTCCTCCACTTCCCCTCCAGCCACCGTTACATCAGGAAAGCAGTTCTAGATCCCCCATCTTAGAACATGTTGGTCCGGTTGGAGGTCGGGTGTCCCACTTTCTACAAGAGTGGAGACTGATCACATCAGATCGTTGGGTCTTGAATCTTGTAGAGAATGGGTACACCCTCCCCTTTTTGGAGTTTCCTCCTCCTTACCCTCCTCGCCAAGGTTGGTGCTCAGAAGACCACTTACTGCTTTTACAGCAGGAAGTTCTTACCTTGCTACAGAAAGGTGCGATAGAGGTGGTTCCGGAGCAGGAAAGGGGTCAGGGTTGCTACTCCCGGTATTTCCTGATTCCCAAGAAGGATGGTCGCTGGAGGCCAATCCTGGATCTCAGGATTTTGAACCTTTACCTCAGACAGGAAAAGTTCAAAATGTTGACCATGGCTCAGGTTCTTCTTGCGCTGCAACAGGAAGAATGGATGGTGTCCATCGATCTACAGGATGCGTATTTTCATCTTCCCATCCTGAAGTCGCATCGGAAGTATCTCCGGTTCACGGTAGGGTCGCAACATTATCAGTTTGCGGTTCTTCCGTTCGGTCTTACTTCCGCACCTCGAGGCGGTGGTAGCGGCTCATCTCAGAAGGTCAGGCGTCCCTGTTTTCCCCTACCTGGACGACTGGCTGTTGAAAGCGGAGTCTCCAGAGTTGGTTTCGCGCCACTTGCAGGTGACAGCTCATCTGTTATTCAAATTGGGTTTTTCGATAAATGTACCCAAATCTCACCTGTTGCCTTCTCAGCGCAACCTGTTCATAGGGGCAATACTGGACACTTCTGTGTGTCATGCATACCCTCCTCAGCAGAGGATTCTCGACATTCAGGAAATGATTCCTTTATTTCACGATGGAGCGGTTGTTCCTGTCCTGAAGGTTCTTCGCCTGCTCGGTCTGTTCGCTTCCTGCATACTGTTGGTCAACCATGCACGCTGGCACATGAAGGCACTCCAGTGGTGTCTCCGCAGGCAGTGGTATCAGCACAACAGAGATCTCGGGGAGAAGATCAAAATCTCCAGAGAAGCTGCAGCGGAGCTGATTTGGTGGAGTGTGCAGGGCAACCTGTCTCAAGGAAAGCCCTTTCAGCCTCCTCCACCGGTGGCCACAGTGATCACTGATGCCTCCACTCTAGGGTGGGGTGCTCATCTGGAGGATCTGGAGATCAAGGGACTTTGGTCTCCAGAGGAAAGGTTGCTTCATATCAACCTGCTGGAATTACGAGCGATACGGTTGGCACTAAAGGCCTTCCTCCCTTCCCTTCGTGGTCAGTCGGTTCAGGTCCTGACGGACAACACTACCGCGATGTGGTATATCAACAAACAGGGAGGTGTAGGGTCGTTTCGTCTGTCGAGAGGCGCTGCGGCTCTGGTCCTGGGCTCAGAACCATCGGATTTGTGTGTTCGCAAATCATCTGGCCGGTGTGCTGAATGTTCGTGCGGACAGTCTCAGTCGGCATTACTCGGCCGATCACGAGTGGCGACTTCATCCAGAGATGGTCCATCACATCTTCCAGATGTGGGGGTCCCCTCGGTTGGACCTTTTTGCCACTCACGAGAACGCGCACTGCCCGCTATTCTGCAGTCTCCAGTATCCGATGCAGGGAGCGTTGGGGGGCGCGTTTCAGTTGGATTGGAGCTCACAACTCCTTTACGCGTTTCCTCCCATACCCTTGATTCCTCGGGTTCTGAGGAAGATTCGCCAAGACAGGGCCCAAGTTATATTGATCACCCCAGATTGGCCAAGAAGGGTGTGGTACACAGATCTACTTCACCTCTCATCGCACCCTCCGCTCCGTCTCCCTCTCAGGGCAGACCTCCTCTCGCAGTCGCAGGGGCAGGTTCTACACCCCCACCTCCAGAGCCTGCACCTTCATGCCTGGAGATTGAACGGGGCAACCTGAGTTCCTTCTCTTTCCCGCCGGATGTGGTGGATGTTATTTTATCGTCCAGGCGACACTCCACTAAGTCTGTTTATTCATCCAGATGGTCCAGATTTGTTAGGTGGTGTGGAGAGAGAGACATTGGCCTCTTGAAGGCCCGTTTGTCTAATATTCTTGAGTTTTCACTTTCTTTGGCACAGCAAGGTTGTGCTGTAGCCGCTGTTAAGGGCTATTTGTCGGCCTTGTCGGCTTTTTTATGTTTGCCGGACCAGCCGTCTTTATTTAAGTCTCCCATTGTCATGAGGTTTATTAAAGGTCTTACAAATAAGTTCCCTCCTACACCTTTCATTATGCCTCAGTGGGATTTGAATCTCGTTCTTACCTTTTTAATGGGTTCTCCGTTTGAGCCTCTTCATACTTGCCCGTTGAGGCTTCTTTCTTTTAAAATGGTTTTCTTGATTGCCATTACCTCGGCTAGGAGGGTAAGTGAGCTTCAGGCTCTTAGTTCGAAACCTCCTTTCTTGACCATTCATGCGGATCAGTTGGTCTTAAGGACCAGGGCTGCTTTCCTTCCCAAGGTGGTTACCCCTTTTCATTTGGGACAATCCATTACTTTACATACCTTCTATCCTCCCCCTCACCCTTCCAAGGTGGAGGAGAGGCTGCATCGTTTGGACCCAAAGAGAGCTGTCAGCTTTTACATGGATCGGACAAGGGATCTGAGGCTGGACGATGAGCTCTTTGTGGGCTATGTTGGGAAGATGAAAGGCAAGGCTGTGCACAAGAGGACTCTCTCCAGGTGGATTATCTTGTGCATCAAGATTTGCTACGCCTTGGCCAAGAAGGACCCTCCTGAAGGTATCAGGGCTCATTCTACCAGAGCTAAGTCTACTTCTTCTGCTTTGTCTGGAGGTGTTCCTATTGATGACATTTGTAAGGCAGCAACTTGGGCCTCCCTCCACACCTTTGCGAAGCATTACTGCTTGGACTCCGAGGTTAGGAGGGATGGCCATTTTGCTCGTTCTGTGCTGCAAGATTTTTTGGTTTAGTCAGGTGGACACCCTCCTCCAGGAGAGGTACGGCTTTGGGAGTCTATTCATAAGGTGAGGAATCCACAGGCAGAAGTATCCATCAGAAGAACAAGTTACTTCCCTTCGGTAACGCTTTTTCTTGTGGATACAATATCTGCCTGTGGATTCCTCACTGTCCCGCCCGCCTCCCCGTTGCCACCTGTTTCTACCAAAAAATGTTTAAATTAATATGTCTTGATCATGTTGAGATTTTGATAATGAGAAATGTTTTTTCAGTTGCAATTTCGCAATGTCTTTATTGATTATGCATTTGTGAATTTATATATGTGTATATATTTGGTATGCTATGTTTGCATTTGAAAATGTGTCGGTCCGCCCGTTTGCCTCGGAAAAAATGGGTGGAACGGACGTCAGCAGCCGACGAGGTCTTCTTATGGCTCTGATGACGTCTTGCGGTGTCGCGAGCGGAGCCGTGCTATTGTGACGTCCTCGTCGACGTGGGAGAGCTAGGAAAGAATTTCCCGCGGAATGCTGGCGCAGGGGGGTATTCATAAGGTGAGGAATCCACAGGCAGATATTGTATCCACCAGAAAAAGCGTTACCGAAGGTAAGTAACTTGTTCTTCACAGATCTTTATATTGACATGCTGACTTGCACGAAAAGCAAGCAGGAGACAGATCGTAGGCTGAAGCATATTTCAGATATTTAAATCAAAGGAACTAAATGGTGGACATGATGAGGAATGAATTGCCTGATACGATGAATGTGTTGAACAGCTATTTAATTTTAGAAAGATGTTAAACACCAAACTCCACTGACAACCGCTGTAAGGGTGCCCCAGATAGCGGGCACCCTTGTTAGGGTTTTAGTAAGGTATAAATAAATAATAGAAATTACATAAGAGACCTGTGACAGTAACTCCATTTTTGTATACTGGGACATTTGTAGGGCACAGCGTTGACCTTTAAAGGATATTTTTTTTAATTGTAGAAGAAAGCTAAATGGCTGCATTGAGCCTCCTCTAGGGAGCATATGTTTGTTAGCAAGTAACCATGTTTTTAAAAAAAATCGATATCATAAGTTCTCAAGCGTAAAGCGAAAGAGTTGCACAGTTTTGCTCCATCTACAGTAAATAAGAGTAGAGTATATGAACTTGGGGATGACGAACAATATTCTACAAACTTATAGAAGGTTCAGTGTTGGAACGTGTTTTACTTTGTGTTCCATATATTTCCCCCCCCCCATCCCTGATCACACAAAAATGCCTGGCGTAATGTCTTGAGCTTTATTGTCTTCTGGAACAGATATCGGCTCAATTCTCTTAAGCTGGGTCACATCAACACTGGCTCATTTAAGTCCAATACAAGTTTAATGGCAATAATTCAGCAAACAAAAACATTCTAAGTGTGAATTCGCAAAGTACAGACCAGCACTTCGCTGTCAGAGCCTTTGGAGCTTCTAATACTTAATTCACTTTAATTTCTCATGGACACGTAATGATATTAGAACCTCTAGATAGCGGCTAATGAGCAGGGGCGTAAAACTTCTGAATATGAGAGGACCTTCAAGACTTGATGGAGTGTGGTACAGTAGAAAGCTGATCACTGAAGTTGTAGTCCTCGCTTGTCTATGCAAACTTCAAAATGAGGATATGCTTACTCGAACAGCCTGGTTAAGTGTGCCGTGCACAATATCGAAATACAAGATGGAAGTGCGTTTAAAATGCAGGTATTGTACTATAATGCAAAGGCTATGGTAGTCTTCATTTTTGCAGATGAGTTGAATAGTGCATATGCATAGTTTTTTTTTATTTATACATTTATTTTTTATACATTTTGCACTTATAAACAGCAGCATTTACGTTTTCAAATTATTATGTAAGTTTATACAGCCAGCACAATTCCATTTATTTAACCATGCCATCTTAACATAGTATCCTATATTTCAACAATTAGAAACATTTCAAACAGATGTAATCTGCAATTTGCTCACATACCCTTCTGTCCCACCTCTGCTCCATTCGTACATATGCATAATTGAACCAATATATATATATATATATATATATGGTTATCACAGCACAAATTATTGCTAATATTCAGAAAACAAGTTTTTTCTTTCTATACCTAATGTTATTTTAAGTCTTCATCCCTCAATTCCCGAATATCCCAGGTATCCAAGACAAGATATTAGTACTGTTCATTTCAAAGACACTTTTACTCTCGTGTAGTCTTCTTACTGTTGATGTAGTCTGTTTGTGAATGCCGCGTGAGGTGTTGAGCATTTAAAGACGACATTCTGACCCAACTAACTAAGAAGCTCCCCCTTTGGCAGTGAGGACAATATTCATGGTCATTCTCTTTTGCATTATGACAGGTCATTGAGAGTCCATCTGGTTAGCCAATGCGAGGGTTGAAGTATTTGTGACACCTTCTAAGACGAGGGTATTGGTTGTGGTTCACAGATGGCCTGTCCAATCCCATACAAACGACAAAGAACGGAAAAGAAGCAGTCTCAGAAACAGTTCTGCGTTGCCATAGTACTGTGGAAATTGTTTGGGGGTGAGAGATATTGGGGTGGCACATAAACTCACCAGCAATTTCCAGACAATTAGAGGATAACTAAGGATAAGCTTTCTTACCACACTTGATGTAAGGATTGTATTTATCCACAGGTCGGGGTCGGTAGTAGGGTATCCCACTAGTAACATGCAGGGTGGTGGGCTCCTCTCCACCTGGAATGGTATTTAGAAGAAGAAATGTTCACAGTCTGGCAGTATTGTTCAGGAAGTTGCAAATAGGTGTTGCCTCAGACTGAACAGTGGTCCCCAAGGCAGGGTTGAGGTGACCAGCCCGTTGTGACTGGCAGCATCAATGCTGTCAAGCAGGATCACATACCACATAGAGTGCCAGATCAATTTAAAGACCAAAAGGAATGGCCAGACCAGAGGGATCCGGTAGTGGGTGATCATTCCATCACCTCTGACGAAGATGGTAACAATGAGAGGAGGTGGGCACGTTGTTGCGCTGATGGAGTGGAGTAAGACAGAAGGCTGACTCCCTTGAGGAGCAAGTGGAGCAAGCTGGCCTTGGATGTCCATTCATGCTACAGGAGGAGGTGCACATGGCAAGAGCAGCTCCAGCAGGGGCCACAGATCTGGAGGCGGGTACAGCAGCAGCGGCCCCTCCATTAGGGCGTAGGAGCGCCGCCCCCTGCCACCACCCTCAAATAAAACGGGTTTTAAACCCGTTTTATTATTGTTTTATTTTAATCCCCTAGACCCGCCCCCACGACCCTGACGAGTATTGGGGGGCGGGTCCAGGGGATGACACTTCTGGTGCAGGACTAGTAGTGCACGTCCTTCACTGCGCATGAGGGTTTGGCCAGCCATCTCAGGCCGGCCAAACCCTCATGCGCAGTGAAGCTCTCTCCAGCCCCAGCTGCGTTGCTGGGGCTGGAGAGAGCAGGCACAGGCTCACGGTCTGCCTGGGAGCGCAAGTTGCCAGTGCTCAGGCCAATCCTGACACTGCTTTCATGCAGCTTCATGATTGGCTGCAGAGAACACTATACTAGAGGGTTTTCAGTGTGTTTAGTTTCCACCATGCCCACATCGTGCCACCCCCCCCCCCCCCTGTAATTAATTGGTTTGTCATTTTGTCATCTGAATCCCCACTACTGTATTCAAGGCCATGGCGACACCATTTTCCTTTCCACTGAAGTATGCGGTATGTCTTGCATAATTATACTAACGTTGACTATAATAGTCGAGGAATATCAAATGTGAGGACTTCATGAAGATGTTTTGTGAAAGCATTTATTCTTATGTCTGGTGGTTTAAATTGTCATTCACATCTTGTACAGCAACTTGAGGGTTTGACAGCCAACTCGTTTGATGGCACAGAGACCTAGGGCTTTTTCAAGGCTGTAATACCTAGTTAGGAAATGTTGTTTGCCATCCAAAGAACCACACAAGGTGAAGGTGGTTGTCACACAGGTGTTTGACTGCGCTTGTGAAGAGTGAACCAAAGCTTGTAAAGTGCAAGGGTTAGACACTGTGGTAGAGTTGTGTATAGTATTCCGTGAAGGGCTTTGGTATATTTACATTTGTGTACATAATTTTGTTAGTATCAATTACAATATCACTTATAGGTTGGCCGGCGTGTCAACCACTTTGCAGAACTTAAGATGCAAGGCTTGTATCAAACTCCGATCTTGCCCCCTCCCCATCTTTATATTCTCTTTTCAGCATTGTGTCAAGTTTGTCCCTCCAGTGTAGTGTGTATTGATTTGTTTTCTGCGTATTATTCAGTTTAGTGTGTATTGATTTGTTTTTTATTAATACTAAATGCCTCTAATATATGCGTTAAAGGTCTCCTAGATTGTGCTTGTGCTGGACACATATCCAGCATTTTTTAAAAAAAATGTTTAATAGCCTGACACAGTTGGGTCTTGAATGCCATATCCAACAGCACCCCAGTGGAGAACCGCCACACTCCATTCTGTGACCATGAGCGAAACCAAGGAGTCATCAGAGAGCATACAGGAAAGTACATCCCAGTGATTTACCCATGTGCTTGCATCTTTCCACAACAGACAGAAGTCAATTCTGGAGTTTGTATTATTTACTGTTAAGTAATTTATGTATATTTACAAGTGGTTGAGTTTTTAAGACACCAGGGGCCATATTACAGAGTGCCCCGGGGGTGCATCAGGTGTTTGTGCCCGCTTTGCGCACCCCCTGGGCACTTTGGTATTACAGAAGGGGCCACAGACGCTTGTGCCCCTTCTGTAATACCAATAGCGCTGGCACACGTAAAGCGCCAGCGATATCTGCAGGGGGCGTTCCCTCACTTTCATGGGGGTTTTCCCCATGCAAATGAAGGAATCCCTTTGCCTCTGAGCCTGCACCGTATTGCAGACGCGGGCGCAGAGGCAAAAAAGCTGTCAGGAGGCGCACTGACAGTGCACCCCCTGAAAGCAGCCCTCTGCAGGGGGTAAAGGGGGTCCATGGACCCCCCCAGACATCCTCTTGCAGGCGAATTCAGTCACTGACTGCACCCGCCTGCAAGGGGATCTCAAATCCCACTTCAAAGTGCAGGTGGGTTGCCGCCTGCACTGTGAAAACACAGAGCGGCTTTAAAGCAGCCGCTCAGGTTTTCACCTGAATTAACTGGCCTCAGGGCAGCGTGAGTTGCAGGGCCGTTTCTACCACTAGGCAGCACTAGGCGGCTGCCTAGGGCGGCAAAATGTGGAGGGCGGCCGTGGCAAAAGTTAAAAACATGAGTTTTTATTTTTTTTTTATTCTCTTCTGACTTCTATTGAGTATTGAATCTGCCACTGCCAGCCTGTCCAGGTAGCGTAACTAGCGCGGGCGCGGCTCGCCTTTAATTACACTGTCTACGTCGTGACCAGGGTGACGTGACGTGAGGAGGTCACGTTCGGCGCCACCCACGGCAGCCGCGTGGGCTGTGCCTGTGCGCGCGCCGCAGAGCAAAGAGAGTTACGCGGCGCTACCTGTGGCCCGCCTGCAGGCCTATCAGGTGAGGTACCGGGGGAGGCCGGGAATCGGGATGGGATCCGGGTCGGCTGGCAGCGGCAGGCAGACGGTGCCTCGGGGCGAGGGCGAGGCACACCTGGCTGTGCAATGGGGCTCTTCACTTCCAGTCTACTTAGCCTGACACTGCCATCGGCCTTCCAGGGCGCATGCCTTTTATTTATTTATGTGATTTTATATAGCTCGAACATTACCCGAAGGTGTCAGAGCGCGCTTTACATAACAACCAGTTGCATTACATGAGGACATTGGATTATATGAGATACTTAAGAGATATAAAACAGATACAAACAGATAAACTCTCAAATCACAAAGGCATGATAGTAAATACAAAGGTCTACTACATACACTGGTTAGAGTGAATTACAAAAGGACCAGTTACATTACATGAGGACTTAGGAGAATACGAGTTACAAAAAGATAGAGATTGGACAGGGGGAGGGTTGACATCAGATGTGGGCTAGTGGTCACACCTGGTCAAAAACCTCTTGCCAGCTCTGAGGAATGTACACCTTTTGTCTTTTGTTCCAGTCGCGTGCAACTTAGCTGTGTGTTGGGGCAACATGCCTTTAGTAACTCTGAGTAGCTAGTGAAAGACAAGGACGAATAGGCTTTGGTTTTTGTTGTGCAGGGAGGGGTCGGCTGCTGAAGAGGATACTGTATTTTTTAGGCTCATGAATTTACAAGCTGTCACACCGCAGCAGACAGGTGTTGAACAACAAGCCCCCATAAAGCATCTTGTGTAGGCATTCTATCCTCCAGGACAAGATATAATGGCTTTGGTAGAGAGATCTGTGTGGTGTTGCAAATGCAACAGGCGGAACTGCATTTGGCAGGGCTGCGCGGGAGGCCTAGGGGTTATAATGGTGTCGCATTGACATTTGGCGAACAAGTTTCATTGCCGTCTTGACCACTGAATTCAGAGAAGACTGATCTGCCACTCAATCTAGATGACCAAGAAGTTGTGCTAAAAATTCCTTAGAAGTAAGGGTTGTAAAAATTATGTAATTATGTTATGACGATTTGTTAACTGTAAGCGCTTGGATAATAGGTGCTATTATTTATTATCCAACTCATTAGTACTTATAGTACCTCCTTTTGAAGTATGAAAATCTATGCTTGCTCTGCCTGTATTCAAACCTTTGACATGTACTTCTCCAAGTGGTAGATTGGACCACTAAGCTGTGTACCGGGACGTGCAGGTGTACATGCCTATTCAACATGCTACTGAATCTTCTACATTGGGTGATGAATGGGGGAAGCTTTTAGAGTAGCTGAGCAGGGCCGTTTCTACCACTACTAGGCAGGAATAGGCAGCTTGTGACGTCGTGTCTGGAGCCAAGGGGGGTTTGAAGTGCGTGCAGGGCCTCACAGCGCTGCTGAATGAATTGAGAAAGCCTGTATCCCTTGAAGGTAAATTGATGTTAATGCCAACTCACGAGCTTTAAATCGAGAGGCCTAGGGTTCCTGGTCAGTGTGTATTAGTGTATTCTTCTGGTCATACATTCTGGTGTTACATTGTGTAGGCATCTGATCAACCAGAAGCGTAATTTGAATTGTACCTTCACATGCACTGGAAGCCATTGCAGAGATATTGAGGCTGCTATAATTTGATCGCCTCTAAAGGAATTTGCTGAGCTTTGGGCTTGCTGAAGCCTATGAATTTGGAGAACTGGCGGCCCTCCTTAGAACGCAGTATAATACTCTCAGTGGGAAGTCCTAATAGTACCCACTACCATTGCATTTTCAGCACCCCACCTTTGGTAGTGGCTTCCTTAGTGTCCTGTCCTATGACCTGGAGATAGATGGCATCCTACATATTACTTGTCGTGGGGGCAGGGGTTATTTTTTGCGATGTGTCATGGCAGAGGCTTTTGGTGAAATGTGATGATTGGATGGATGGAGCCCAGGTTTTACACATGGAATCGGACGGAATTATGAAGTGGTACCGCCGGCGCCATGAGAGGCGAAGCTTGGCCTGCCTGATGTTCGACAGTACCTATAAGTTATTACCCATTATTGCAGATGTGCAGCAACAGTCGTCGTTGTACACTGCTGCCTGCTTAAAGGTTCTAGGGAAGAGTTTCAACTGGAGTTATCCCAGTGGCTTGGACCCAAGTTAAAAGGGGGAGGGGAGAATGCCCATTGGTGTGGGGGAAGTGGTCTCTGAGTGACTTCATGTTTGAGTGGGGATGAATGATGGGGGGGGAGTCTTTCACATTGAGGATAGGAAAGTGCGTCCGTTATGTGGCAAAGAGTATGTGCTTATTTAGTTATTTATTGTTTGATGTGTTTTTGTTTAATGTTGAATGCTAGTTCTTTTATATCTAATGCATTAATTCTTCTAGCCTGGATGACCGGGGGGAGAGAGTGATGGTAGTAAAAGGGAGGGGGCGGCATTTTTCAATTCTCGCCTAGGGCGGCAAAACACCTAGAAACGGCCCTGGTGAGTTGGCGGTTGCCATGGGGACAGCACATTAATGGTAATAGGGCGCATTTTCATTGTTTGCGACGGGTCCACCTTTTAAAAGGTGCACCAGGCACAAACAATTTAAATGCGCCTTTACTGTATTATGGCCCCAGGTGCTCCCTTGTCCATGATGGCTGAAGGTCCTGATTAGCATCTTGGAAGTCAATGAATGTGGCCTAGTGCTACATGTTGACCTGTCTGTTTTTTTGGTGTTTTTTTTTTTTCCCTCAGAGTTTTATATTGCGCGAACTTGACCCGAAGGTATCAGAGTGCTTTTCATGAGCACCAGTTGTGTTACACAAGGACACAAGGTCTGTAATTGGGTCTAGTATAATGTTGAAATAGCCCCCACCACCAGATCAGATTGTCTTCTCATTTATCAAACATCATGAAAATATTAGCAAAAAAAAAGGGGCATCCATGCTACGGCCTTATGAGTTGACTAGTGTTACTGCCCTGCTTTATGAGAAATGTACCCTCGTTGTGTTTGTATGTACAAATTGGGCATCTTTATTTATCATGATTATGACACCTCTTGAATAGGTGCATTCAAAGAGTCATAATTATGAGAGCCACCCTCTAGCAAATCTGTCTTCCAACCCCAGGTCGTTTCTTGCAGCATTGTGATTTGTATTTTGTTTATTCAGATATTCTATAACATATCTAGCTTTATTTAAACCTCTGATATTCCAGGTCGCTGTGTGTATTTCTCTATTCCTTTTCTGCTCCCTGACAATCCAGGTGTTGTGACTGTTCTTTATCCTGACTGCAGCTACAGTATCCTTGCTAACTTGAAACAGCTTTAACTAGTCTTAGCTAATATAGCATCTCCCCCGCCATCTACTCTGTCCTTCATCCTGGACGTGAATATGTGGTGGGCCCTGCACCCCCACCTTTATTTGCATGACTTTTGACCTTTGAGAGTGAGTTAAGCAGTGAACTGGTGTGCTGCCTTACCGAAGGTCTCTAAGTTTCAGGATGTAACCAGGGCCATTGGAATTATGCGGCAGGGGAGGAATAAATTATGAGTCAACTAAAGGGAAATTATGCTGCTTAATGCGGCACATTTTGGGCTTGTAGTATGTCATTATTTAATCACTTTTACACGTGTTAGCACTGTCTGGGCAAAGGTTTCACCTCAGTAGTACCAGTGTAACACCCAAATACAGCAATAAGCAACAGAATGGTGACCAGTCAACCTTGGTAAAGGGCCTTCCACTGCACAGCAACAAGTTCTGCTGTGTTTAGTAACTTTTGATCCGTTTGAGCTAGAAAAAAAATATTTTGTCTTAATCCATCATCAGCTGCATAATCTGCAGATTTTATGTGGCAAATGACACACATCCATAATTATGCAGAAATCACAGAGGCTGCAAAATCGCTTTATACCAGTGGCCAAGGATGTAATGAACCAGCTATCACTAAGGGGCACATGCATCAACATAAGGAATTGCGATTCCTTAATAGCGATTTTTTTAGAAATCGCTATTTAGGAATCGTAATTCCTTATGCATGTAGGAATCGCTAAAAATTGCGATTCCTACATATTCCTTAATTGTGAATTGCAAATTGCGATTCGCAATTAAGGAATAGCTTCCCATTCATTCCTATGGGCCTAGAGGCCCATAGGAATGAATGGGAGTACATGCGCAATTTGCGAGTACCAAATAGGTACTCGCAAATTGCATGCAATTTCAAGTGCAAGGGTGCCAAAAGGACACCCTGATGCACCCTGAAATTGCCATGTGACCACATGTTGCGCACACACATGCCCCAAGGGCATGTGTGTGTGTAACATGGAACTTTGAAATATGATCTTTAGTGCATTTTTCAAAGTTTTCGCAAATTACCATTAACTTTAAATTGATGGTAATTTGCGATCCCTAATTGCGAAATCGCAATTTAAAATTGCATCATGCATTGCATTTAGGGAATCGCAATTTGCGATTCCCTAAATGCATTCGCAATTTAAGTAATCGCAAATTTTGTGATTACTTAAATTGCAAATTTGCATTTGGGTTGATGCATCCCACAAGCAAAAAGACCGGTCGCAAAGGGGCAGGTTCGCAGACCGGTATTTAGAATGATGCATGTGCCCCTTAGTCTCAAGTGGCTATATGTCCTAAACTTTGTTCCCCATGGTTGAGTTTGCACCTCGTCGATCATTGTCTCAGACTCACGTTCTGGGGCCTATACAGTTCGTATCCAGGTTTTCTTCATGAATTTGAGAGGGTCCTTGCGATCCATAAATCACTGTGGTTTGCCATTCATAGCAATTCTCAATTTTGACAGGTATAATATAGTGCATTTTATTTCACGTTCTCTGAGCACTTTTTTACAAGGTTGAACACAAGTCCAGTATTTTGCACCGCATGCATGAAGTCTGGGTAGGTATGTCGCTGTTTCAGCTCCCTGGTGTCTCAGTTCACCCTTTTCTCTTGCTAAACTCAAGATTGTGTTGCAATGGTGGTAGTTCAATAGTCTTGCAACTATGGATTTGAGGATGTGCCCCCTTCAGGGGTTTGGGCGTGATAGAGCAGTGTGCCCCCTCCACTACAAGCCTATTTCCGAAGTTAGCCTTCTATCAGAGTTTAGTTAGTAGTGTCTCAACATACGTTTCAGGCTTTCCCATAGCTTTGGCTTCTGCTTCCCCTAAAATCCTAACATAATTTCATCTGGTAAAACAAAAGAACAATGGTCCCGTGGGTCACAGTTAAAACATAGATCTATCACACTAAAAGTACCAGATCCACAGTGGGTATGATGGTGTATCAATAAATGAGACACAGGTCCTAAAACATCATGTCAATGTGATATATAATTTCACATGAATGACCCTGCAAAAAGGGCCAAGTCCAACAGTAATGATATCAAAGTAGAACAACCAGTGTGGATGGTGCTAGGTGCAGTAAAAGTGCCCAGTGCAATGTATATTACATATATACATATATACATATGTACATCCTATTATCATGAGTATCTATTGCCATTGGATATTAGAGTAAAGCAACTCCAATAGGCCTGTCAATCTCATTGGCACTGCTTATATTTTGCATATAGAAGGTGACCGATCTCTTCTGCTTTGCAGCGTTGGAGCTCATCTTCAAGAGGTTGACTAGCATGGGTCCAAAATCCAATTTACTCATAACTTGTTTTATTCTCATGGGTCCCCCAATCTGTATATGCTGCTGAATTCACACCCAGCTCTGACATTAGGCGTAGTTCTTCCCTTGAATCTGCCTCTCTCCCAGAATTTCTCTGTATGGACACCCACATTAGAGGCCCACACTCCTAGTGAGTTTCTCACATAGTTCTTTGCCGACAGGACCCACTGGTTGCTTTCCAGACAGGTGTGGAGTGGTATACAGCTCTTTTTCGACTTTGCAGGTCGAGCACGGGTGCTCTTCCAGGCCTACCAACGGCCCCTGTCACCTCCGGGTCTCTGGGAGAGCACTCTGCTAGTCGGCACCCGAGTTGTTGTCTTCCAGTGGAACCAGTTATTATATTTGGACTCAGCAAAGGGATTCTAGGTATTTGTCCCTGTCCCACATGTTGAACACCACCTTGTAGCATCATTGTGGGTCTAAGGGTCTGAAGGATAAAATTATAGAGGATTGTTTGGCGAGTGCCAGAGCCCGGGTTTTAGGCGGCCATCTTGTGCTGCAGCCAACCACACAAACACTCTTTTGTTGACACTAGAATTTAAAGTGTTGTCTTGCTCCATGGATGAAAGACGTGCCACGAGTAATGCAAATTGTTATCCATTATATGTTGCTTTAAAGCTATTGATTAACAACAGTTTGGTGTGGTAATTGGGAATTTAGCACCCCTCTAAAGATGAGCTCACTTTTGGCAAGCCTAACAATGGAATACAAGTGTTCTTATGTCTCAAAAGAATTGTAAATTGACAGAAGACCTCCTGTTCCACCACACACCTTTCTATGCCAAACCACCTATCCTCGTGAAAATTTCTACAGCGTCTTTCCTAAATTGTAGATTTGCCCTCTTCAAGATTGCCAAACCTTCTTTTATCAGAGTATGAAGAGAAGCATGGAAGTGAGGACCATTTTGATTTTAATCTCCTCTTATCTTCTCTAAGTGGGTGTCTTGAATTGGGACCACAGCTGCTAGCCAATCTGAAATTTTCTTTAAGATGGCGCGTCACTTCACTGGGGAATAAAGGCCCTTCGCATTTAAATGATTTAATCTAACTGCTACTGTTACTTTCCTGGTAATAATAATGAGCTTGTGAAAAGAAAGGTTGGGAATCCTGGCTCGATAACTGCAAAAAGATTGTAACTTGTGATAGATCTTGTTAACATTCTAGTGAGTTGCTTAGCAACCATTTCTGCCCTAGACTCCATAAACTTACGTCTGCGCCTCCTCTTCCACATCACAAACACCACCTTTAGTTGCTCTGGTGCCTTTTCACTCTTACCTTGCCCTTTTAAGAAAGTCTTCCTTTTGATTAGTGTGCATATGCTTTCATTGAACATCAATGACTGAAAGGGCTGAGTCCATACTCCCTTTACCCTGCTTTACTTTTAATTTCTCGCTATGACCACTGCAGGCATTCTATATCACCATTTAATACTATACATGAGTGGTATAACAACCACACAATAACTTGAACCTTTAACTAAACGTTATACTGTCTCTGCTTCTGGCTAAGTCAGCAACAACACCATGGGGAGGAAGGAAGGGAGGAACTAAGGAACAGTCTTAACAAGTCCTGTACATATTCCTCTTCTGTGCACATTATTGCCCCAATGTCTAATTTCAATTTGTTCCTGTTGGAGTGCCACTAATTTAAGTTACCCTCCAACTATTGCCTCTTGGACCACATCATCCACTGTGCATTGGTGTAAGCGCTCGTAGTTGCTTCAGTACTGGAGACTTTGACATCCGCTCAGTTGCACTCTTGGTGAAGTCATCTTTTTAGACCTGTGATTTCCTGTTTGGATCATCTCCACATGATCTGCTTATGTGGTGGTGGGATTGTTTACTTCATTGTTATTCCTCTGTAATTAAGTTTTCACCTGTGGACTTTATGGTGAAGGTGCCTTTACGTTAGTGTCTCTTCTATACTTTATTTTGGCTAACCTCCGAGACCTTATGTTGGTGTCCCGGGGTAATTGGGATCAGTGGTTACTCTTTACTATTCTTTATAGATACTTATACGTTTTTCACTGGTGTTGCAGGCAACAAACCAACAATAATCCCCAATCCAGTTCATTGCTTAGTAGCCCCTTCTCAGTCTTACTTTGCATTATGGACTTTGTAGGAAAATATTAAACAGTTTAAAATCCGCATCTCTTTATATCCAATCCATAGATTAGTGGCCCAAACTATTGCATTATGGTTAATGTAGTAGTTTGTATAGCAAAGCATGTTAGTTTAACTCCTTGTTCTATTTTGCTCTATTAGGTTTCTGCAGAGGAGTTTAGTAGTGTGTATTCTGCAAGTCCGTTCCATTTTTAGACTGAAACAGTCAATTTGTATTCACATTAAACTTTATTCCTTTTTTAGGTCTCGCCTGGCGTTAGCAGCGCGCATGCGCTGCTCTCGCCATGCGAGGGCCTTTTGGAATCAATACACTTTCGGAAGGAACTTTAAGCCCCGCCCTTGTTTTCAATTGGCGCGCGTCATCGTTTATGTTAATCGCTGGCGCGTGATTGAAAACCGGGTTTTGGGGTTACCGCCTTGTCCACTTTTAGGACGGCCCATGTGGACAGCCCGACGCCATCTTTGTTTCCTTTAATGAGCGCGCGCGCTCTCGCTTCTGATAACGCAGCTTTTATTGCTTTGACTGACGGCTGTTTGCCAGCAACGCTCCATCTCTTCAGCGGCGGAGCCTTTCTGCCTGCAATGCAAATGCAATTACTCATGCCCATGTTATTATAGAACTGAAAACTCCCCCGCAGGGCATCATTGTGCATAACCACAACACCGATTTTACGAATACGGCATACTTGATTTTGTGTCGACACACACGTGTTTTTTTAACTCCGAACATAAAGTGAGTCCTTCTGACTATGTCATTGATGGATGTTAATAATATTGTGTTTCATACCCCTTTTTGGCCGCAGACGCGCCTTCCAGGACTAGCAAAGCTGTGTGGAATGAGTGGTTAGATAAACGCGGTCTATCTAAGTCGTGACTCTGTGGAAAGCGTTTCCGTGTCGTGCATGAGTGACCAATGCGCCAGTTTTATTTAGCTTATTCTGTTCTCCTCCGACTGCTTCACATTGTGGCTTTATTTTTAAGCGTGGATAGCTTTTGTTGATGTTTATCTCATTAATCAGTGTGCCACACTCGGTCAGAGTGTGTTGACCAGCCGTGGGATGCTGCTCACAGACTGAAACGCTCATCGTCAACAGCTTTTTCAGGTAGAAGCCAAGAATCCATGTAGAGTTGTAGTTCAAAGGCCACAGTCCGCCAATGAACAGCGCTCATTGTGCAGCCGTGACTCTCGGACATGCTGCACGCGGCACTGATTGCATGTTTCCCCTCCATCTTCGTGTCTTTCAGCCT
The DNA here is from genome assembly GCA_963921515.1 of Calotriton arnoldi. Lineage (NCBI taxonomy): Eukaryota > Metazoa > Chordata > Amphibia > Caudata > Salamandridae > Calotriton > Calotriton arnoldi. Next base: position 899,727 of record CAWUFW010000324.1, read on the forward strand.
TTTAGAAATCAACCGCATGCTGGACATCAAACGGTTCAAACGTGTCGCAACCCCTCCTTGACTCGCTCTGGCTATAGTTGTAAACACTCCCTCCCCCCCCTGCCAAATTTAGCATCTCGTGTTTTCAAACCTTCAATAGGTTTCGTGTGAAATTGGAAAGTAGCCCCTCACCCACTTTATTTCTCAGAACAAGTCCATGTTCGGAAAAATACACATGTCTTCTGACGTTTTCACTGCTAATTGGATTTTATAAAAACTCAGAACCTGTGAATAGAACGAGCAGGTATGGCGCAATCGGCCATGACCCTCAGAGATCAGAAACACAAAGGATATTTTTATAAAAGCTCCTGTGCCAGAGTTTCAATTTAAACAGCTACAATAGGTACTTTAAAACGTTGGATTAAAATAATAAAAAGCTACATCTTTTACTTGTTTTAAACGATAATTTACAGATATTGTCACAGTTAACAGATCAACATTCGTATTTACCAATGCTTATTTTTATTTTGTTAACCGAGCACACAGCCCATAACTGCTCCGTCACAATTTGGCTTTATAAAAGTGTAATAAAGGTGCGGGTGGGCGGATGTAACACTTAGCTGAAGGTGTTGCTAACGATAGGAAGAGAAAGCAAGGGACCTTTTGAGGAGTTAAAAAAAGTTTTAAAAGCTAAAAAACAATACCATTCGCAAAACAAATTGCTTAAACTTAAAGGCGAGACCTATTGCATTTCCAATGCTTGTTCCTCTTGTATTAAATAACTCTGATTTGGTTTCATTTGCCTGTCCTTTTCAAAGTACGACATGTTGCAACACAGAGACTAATCCTTCCCTGTGTGCATCTCCGATCCCAAACATCTCAGAAAAGGTCGCAGGGAAATAGATACATCTGCCACTTTATATATATGTGGACTTTATTTAAACCAGCTATTGATCAACCTGTTTGTACCCTATCAGTCTTGCATTAAATGTATGTGGCCGTACTCAATGTAAAGAATTTGCATTGACTATCCAGGTCATATGACACCTTATTTTCCTAGCAGGCTAAAGTAACACTACACCCACAGCAAGGGCTTCCCCAAACATTATTGGTATTTGAAACGGCCAGTTTTTTGTTGATAACATGCTACTGGTTAAAGGGATTATCCAGCGAATGGTATCACAGTAAATCTCAAAACCCAAGCAGATGTCCTCAAACAACGCACCATTCTAGAATGCATATTCTTTCACAATGTGGAAAAGCGTGCAAATATTCTCTTGTCAAAGGCAGTGTATTTTCAGGTTTGGAGAGGGAGGGGGGACACTCCCAAAAGCAATGGTGCTGGTTGAAATAACGTTTTTCCATAGGTGAAAGTGCAAATTTACGCCAGATTTCCACATACTTCTATTTCAGCCTTAGTGACGATCTGCATGTGTAAATTTTGCACATTTAGGTACTCCAAGAAATGACGACTGCAATAGATTCCCTTATGTATTATTCTATTCTATGCACACTTATAAAGCACATGGCTGTCCTTGGGCATCCCAGCGCTGGCTACGCAACATAGAATACACCACTGTGCTCAGAGGGGTTTTTGTCGAAGGACCCAAGTCTTTAGAAGTTTCCGAAACCTCAGTTCATTGTCACTGAGTCGCATTGTATGGGGATTGGTGTTCCATAGCTTGGCCACATTGTAGCTGAAGGGCCGCCCACCTCTTCTCGCTCTTCTAATAGATGGAACCATAGCCAAATGGGCGTTGGTGGATCTAAGGGTTCTGCTCGGCATATAGGGTGAAATCAGCAGTCAGAGAATTGAAGAGCCTTTAGTTCGAAGTGCTCTATGTGCTATGCATAGAGCTTTAAATTTAACCCTCTTCTCGACAGGTAGCCAATGAAGAGTAGCCAGAGCCTGCCGGTTAGAGTTGCGTCTGGGGACATTAAGCAGAACTCAGGCTGCAGCCTTCTGAACCACTTGCAGTTTTTTTAATCATAACTTTTAGTGCTACCTGGTATAGCAAATTCCCGTAGTCCAAGCGGGAAAGAAATAATTCCTGGACCATAAGCCTTCTAGAAAGGAGGGGGAGCAGGTGTAATATTTTGAAAAGCTTTCTGAGAATGCCATAACTGCTGGCAGAGGGTTTGGTTGCCTGGACTTCCATAACTAATGATTTGTCCAGCCATACCCCCAGAATTTTAATAATCGTCTTGGGGGCAGGGGACGTGTCCAGGTAATCTGACTAACCTAGGTCCAGGTGGGGGTTTGTGTTGTTGCCTAGTACCACAAGATCAGCTTTATCCCCATTCAGTTTGTGGCAGGACCTGGCCATCCAACTTGTTGCTCTCTCCAGACAAGGTCCACATGACTTGGGTGTCATCAGCATAAGATACACTGGAAATACCATAAGACAACACAATATCTGCCAAAGGGCGCAGGAATATATTAAAAAGCTTCGGACTCAGTGACGAACCCTGAGGTACTCCACACTTCAAAGGGAAAATGTCTGATGAGCAGGATCTATCAAAGACTTGAAAGGTCCTGTCCTTCAGGAAAAAAATGAGCCATTTCAACGCAGGTCCTGTAACACCTGCACTGTTGGTTCTTTTGATGAGGATGTCATAGTTCACAATATCAAATGCTGCACTAAGGTCGAGGAGTATGATGGCTGCTCAATCAAGCAGCCTTTTTGCTTCCTCTATTACTGTCAAGAGGGCGTTTTCTCTGCTGTGTTTAGGGCGAAACCCTGTCTGGGTGGGATGCAGCACATTGTTTGTTTCTAAAAAGTCAGAAAGGTGCTGGTTTACATGTTTCTCTAGTACTTTGCTCAGTCCAGGGAGTAACGAGATGGGTCTATAGTTTCCTGGACAAAGAGAGTCCAGGTTGTGTTTTTTTTTTTTTTATGCAGGCTTTGACCGTAGCATGTTTTCATGCGGGGCGGGGGCTGTTCCCTTCACGAGGGAGAGATTATCCATTTCTAGCAATAATATCACTGTTACTGTGTTTCTTTGTTAATCAAGCAATACCACAAAAATTGGAAGTCCTCTCCAAATGTAGGAGTAATCTTGCAGGAGTATATTTAGTCAATGCATGTTATTGATAATTGTACAGCACACAGGATAACTTCTTGCCAGGCCATCAGCTTCCTGGTAAATAAATTAGTTGTATTTTACACTGACTGCTGAAGTAACAAATGTAGCTGTATTCATAAAAGTGTACTGATGAGCAGATGCAAATGTTTCCTTTTTATTAAGTGTTGTTCTTTACTTCTGTCAGGTCCTTCCTGGAACAATAAAACTGAACAGGCATTTTTCAGAGGTAGAGACAGTAGAGAGGAACGTCTGCAGCTAGTCCAACTTTCCAAAAAGTACCCAGAACTACTGGATGCTGGGATAACTGGGTATTTCTTTTTCCGGGAGAAGGAGGCAGAGCTGGGAAAGGCACCATTATTGGGATTCTTTGACTTCTTCAAGGTAAACCACTGCACTTTTTAATTTGTTTCCGTGTGGTGCAATGTGAGTTGGAAAGTGTCTTCAGGCAGCTTTTCATGCAACCTGCCAACTACAAAGAGGCCATAAAGGGACAAATTGAGTGTATTTTGCATAGAATGGAAATGGGTGTGAGCTACTAGCATTGTAACCTATTCTTGACAGCTCTATGTGTAGACTACATAAGGGAGAGAGCTAAAGTGTGCTGATAAATGGAGTAGACTAGCGAGAATAAAAACTGGTTTGCCACAAGATTCATTACAGAGCTCAGTGCTTTTATAAGGTATTTATTAGGAATTTTAAAAAAAGAAGGCTCTAACAAAAAGTCATTGAGGTGTCAATGACACAGCAGCTAAGATTGAATTAAGTCTAGGATATAGGATTTTAGCCCGCTGCTAAGTGCTATACCAGTTGTTAAAGTTCCTGAAACCAAGTTATAGGCTCGAACTGCAGGTGAGGGCTTAACAAGGGAGAGCCCAGTGAACAACTGGTATCACCATAGACAAAAGACATACAAGGCTTTTAGAACATTCCCCTCCCGGAGGGTAGAATGTTCTAAATGAGAAAGGGAGAAACAGAAAACAAACATTGGGAGGAGTGGAGAAGGCTTAAACCAACCATTATTAGCTCTGAGCCACTTCATTGTCTTCAATGGAGCTCCCATCATTTTAATGTTTTAATCATAGATAGAGAGCAGAGCACATGAGGAATCGTGGAACAAAGCCTTTACATCGGGCTGGGTTTGAGGGATACGACCATGTGTGTATGGATCCAGAGTAAGCCAGGAGTAAGAAGAAGACAATTTCTTCTTGCAGTATGGTTGTCAATGAATACCAGAACTCCAGCAACTTTAAAATCAAGAAGCATTGATGTAATTTAGGTTTCTCTGCCCTTTTTATGATCGAGGCCAAATTGTTCTAAGGAGATGCAATTTGTCGCTGGAAGATGGGTGGCTATAAATTCGCAACTTCACAGAAATGCAAATATAGGCCAAAGAAATGATGAATACAAAAATCATTGTTAATGGCTCAGTAAAATATTAAATATTGACACACTGTGGTTAAAAGACTCCTTGTGCTAATTCTGCCAAAACTGTGACACATTGCTGCTGAAAAATTCCAGGAGCCATGGATGTTGCAAGCTCCTGGAAGCAGCCTTATTTAAAGGGGTTGCTTTCAGTGCCATCTTTAGGGTGTCATTCTGTACCTTTTTGACATGGTGCTCAGTACTGTCTCTGAATTAGTGCCAGGGGACAATGTTTGTTGATCACTGGCTGGGACTACCAATCTTAATTACAGCTTTATGCTACTGACATTACTGTCTGAGGCTCTTGATGTTAGTACTGCCTGAGGCATTGATGGTGAAATGGTATTCATGACTGTTTTGGTAGATTGATGTTCATACTTCTTGGGCCATTTATGTAAGCACTGCCTGTGGCTAGTGATGCTCCTTACTGCCTGTCGTAGTCCTAAGCTTCAATGAGAAAAGCGACCCAAGATTTAACATGGAACAAGGTCTGTGATCTAAGGCAGCAGTTCTTAAACTTTTGACTTTTGCAGACCCCTACTGAATCACTTCTGCGAGCCTGGGGACCCATATCAGTCATTTAAAGTATTTGAACCTCAAAACAATACACAACTGTTGAAACAAGCATTACATCAAACAAGTACACAAACTATGACATTTTATTTAATTCACAAACTAACATTCAACATTTAAATTTTAATGGGAAGGTTGGAGCTTTTTAAAATTTGGTTTTATTTCTAAACGACAAAGCAGTATAATAGACTCTAGCATATCACTTTCATTTTTGCTCCTAATGCCTGCTTTCTTTTTGTTTGTGCATACCAGTGCTTCAGTTGAGGCTTCCAGTCATCTATACTAGATTGTTTGCTGCACTTGTTTAAAAAAGAAAACTTAATTTTTAGCCTCTAATTTCAAAATCTTTCATATTTACAAAGCATTTAAAAAATTTCAATTCCATTTTGTATTTATGTATACACGTTGTATGTTATTTAATTTTCCAAACAATTGTAGACCATCGCCTCCTCCGGTGGCCACTGATATTACCACTGATATTAGATGTAATATTAGATGTAATTATCTAATTGAATTCTCATTTTAACAATGAATTCTAACACTTTTAGTTTTACTAGTTAACAATTTATATACAGAAATTCAGGTACCCCAATTCAAAGAAGACTGATGTGTGTATTGTACCAATTTTCTTTTTCAGCGTCACGTTGACACCTACGAGGCATGTAAATATCACACATAGGCAGGCTGCAAACTAAGAAATGTCACATGCATGCATATCGAAAATTTGCCAGCTATTTGTTAGTCGAGGATACTACGAAAAGGTGCTATGACAGATAGGGCCCACAGAGGGCTAGAATGTTTACATAATGGGAGATGTTTTGGGCATTTGCTATAACTTGCTAGATGGAGTCTCCGAGTATATAGCACACTGTTGATTAGATGACAGATTTTTATTGTCGGAAGTGTAAAGTGGCTGATATTCAGATGAAACTAAAAGAACTCAAAGACATTAAAAAATCTTAGAGGAGATTATTGTGCCTACACGTGAAGTGCAACATATTACAAAAACTCCATGGTGCCTTAACAAATATTAAACATTGACCAAATCTCTTACTTCTGTTGTTTATTATTTAAGGTGGTCCAGCTTTTCAAACACTGTATTATTAACTTCTAAGTTCTCAGATTCAGCAGATTCCACGCTAGAGTTCTATTTCTAGAGAAATAGCCCCTGTTGCCTTACTTGAAGAGACAGGTCTTCAGCTTCTTGCGGAATTCAAAAAGAGAGGAGGAGGCTCTGATGTGTAGTGAGAGGTTGTTCAACCCTTTAGGACCGATACATGTGAAGGCACAACCTCCTGATCTGCTTTTGAGTATCCTAGGGGCACGTGCCAGTGAGAGCCCGGTTGAGCAGAGGTGTCTGGATATTCAAATATGAAACCATTTCTCATAATATATGCTAAAAAGGACACGATTCAACGAATAGCTGCAATTCATGTCCTACATATGTTTGTGTTTTAAATGTACATGTTAAAACAAAAGCCCATATGGTTGAGGGCAAGGCTGGTTTGGTGCACGGTAATTAGTAGTTTTTATGCTGTGTAACTTTGAGCTTTCCTTGTAAAGAAAGAAAAATTGCATTATTTTCTTATATCCTTCTCTGCAGTACAAATACCAAATAAATGTGGACGGCACCGTTGCGGCTTACAGATTTCCATACCTCATGCTGGGTGACAGTCTTGTGTTGAAGCAGAACTCTCCATACTATGAACACTTTTATGCTGCTTTGCAGCCATGGAAACACTATGTTCCTTTTAAAAGAAACCTCAGTGACCTACTTGAAAAAATAAAATGGGCCAAGGTGAGTGCGAGTGCCTGGTACAGAGCATGAGTATCCGGTGTGCTGGGGGGATATGGGTTTTAAATAGGTGAAGCAGGATGCCCCCTTTTTTTTATTGCTTTACGTAGCACGGATCCACCCATCCATGTTTCAGAGAGCTGTACAAAGTGCTTCTAAAAACATAAGTTGAGGAAGCAAATGGTTAAAACTATTTAGGAGATCAGAACTGATAATTTGCAATAATACGGTTACAAGAAGCACTGAGGGTAACAGTTACAGAGTGCTATAAATATGTTTGCAATCGCACGTAAAGCATTTAGAGTAGCAGATTCAGAAACGCCATACTGAGTGTGTACAATGACAGGAGCAGAAGGAACCTGATGTATGATATTTGGGTTATCATCGGCTTACTGGTAGTCATAAAAAATTACCATTGCTGTGCTTGTTTTAAATTAATAGCAGGTTAGTATTAAATCAGGAGATACCTATGTTAGTGAGAGACGTTGCTGACTGGTGTGAGCACAGTCCTGCCCAGGGTCATGTCAGCTGAACATAGCCACGTTCACCTGAACAGTAAACAAGATAAGTATCTAATAGAATGTAATGATCATCTGGGAAGAAACCAGGCAATTTGGAATTGATGGAAAATTTCAGAGCAATGCTAGTATTCTTAATGGTTTTAAGCCAGATAGGTCTGCTGTTATAATTAATGTTTGGGAAGAATAAAATACATTTTGTCTTTAAAAAATAGAATCTAAGGATTTTTGAAGAATTGAATTTAAGGAATTTCCGTTCTATGTAAATGTGTATGGCTTGCAACACCATTCCAACCATGGAGATGGATTAAGGAGAGTCCTACATAAGGCAAATGGGAGTTCCATCAGCATAATGCTGATTGGTGACCCCCAATAGGAACATCGCCAAGTAGTTTAACAAAAAGATAGAAGACAAAGGGTGCCAGAAGGGAGCCCTGAACACCATATGGCATGGGAGGAAGCTCAAAGCGAATGAACATTTTTTTTCTTTTTTGAGTGTGATCCATAAGATATGATCAGTACCGTTCCACCAATACCTATTCTGCTTTTTAGATTGTGTAAGATGGTTTGGTGGTCAACTGTTTCAAATACTGATCGTCTTGTATTTTGCAGTACCAAGGCACAGATGCATTTGGGGTCAATAGGTATCAATAGGTGTGGACCTTGGGGAGGAGGATGTAGAGCGATCTATTCCATCGTATGTGATAGATTCACGAAATGGCCACCTATAACTTCTGTGTTCATTGTACTAGAAGACAACCTTTCAGCCTGCGAGTGCTGTACTAATACAGAGGCACAATAACCTCATCATTAGATGTGGCTGTTTTACTGAACTTCTGTTTGTATGACATGGAGTAGTTAGAAGCCGCAGTAGAAGTGTTCTCCTGCTTGTGCAGGTGATGGTTTGTACCTTCAGTTTTGATTTGGGTGGTGAAGTTGGGTTTGGAGATAAGCCAGGCAAAGGTGCCTTGGACAGTGATACCGGAGGCCAGATGCCAGCAGCAACAGACTCCATTTAGGGGCTCAGCTGGTAGTTGGCCAATTTGTGTCACATTGTTTGCTTTGTTGAAAGGGAGCCTGATTTAGATAATTGTCAGTTACATTGAACGTTTCATAAGGTTCAGCAAGTGGAAACCATAAGTGGCCGGAAATGGTAATAGTGATGCCTGATCATTAGCCGGTAGATTGTCCCGTTCAGTGCTGATAACCCCTTGTAGAGGGGATCAGTGGATAAGACTAAGTTTTGATGCTCGCTCCTGGCTAGAAGTCAAATCGTACCTCTGGGCTTCTCACACCTTATGTGTAGGCATTTCCTCACCGAAAGTGCATACCAACTAACTGGCCGCTCTACTCATCCAGCATTCTGGATTTACACAGGTGTGCAAGAAAAAATTATCGTGATGGCATCACACAAAATCACCCACCCCTCCCCACCGGTTGTCAGGCTTCATCATCGGCCATCCCGCGTTAGCCAAAGAATCCTCTAATGGCCAACGAGCCCCTTCTTTAGGGCTGTAGATTGGTCATTAGAAGGAGACTAAGGGGGGAAAAAAGGAAAGGAGTCCAATAAAAATCCCTACCACTTACCAGTCAAAACTTCCTAATCTTTATTTTTGGGTGGAGGAGGGATGATTAAAACCAAGAAAAAGTGGGACAGTAACAGCTTTAATATGATGCTAATATCCACTACTAGTCAGGTCGTCATGTTTCAGCCCTCTGGCAGCCCGAACGGGGTCCGGGGCTTTCTTCAGGACCAAGTTGGACCCTATTTGACCCTACAGTATTTCCCTATATATACTTCACATGCGTTCCAATTCTACGCATACAGTACAAGATTGCCATTTGGTTCAACCCGGGTCTTTCTGTTCTAGGAAGCAACCCCCTGCTTCCGGGGATCGTTCACCTCATGGAGGGGTGGGGGAAGGAGTCCTATAGTCATACTTTCGTCAAAGATCTCCCTCGCCGGATCACCTAGACTGTACCCCTAGCCTCCTCCCGATGTTACCGCGTCTATGTAATCATCAATAACCCTCTACCAAAAAATAAAGATTAGGAAGTTTTGACTGGTAGGCAGTAGGGGATTTTATTGGACTCCTTTCCTTTTTTTCCCCTTAGTCTAATGACCGATTTACAGCCCTAAACAAGGGGCTCGTTCACCATTAGAGGATTCTTTGCCAAACGCGGCATGGCCGATGATGAAGCCTGACATCCAGGGGGTGTGTGAGGCCATCCTGATCATTTTTTTCTTGCACACCTGTGTAAATCCAGGGTACTGGAGGAGTAGAATGGCCAGTTAGTTGGTATGCACTTTTGGTGAGGAAATGCCTACACGATAAGGTATGAGAAGCCCAGAGGTAGGGCTAGAGATATAGGGGCCTGTTTGTCTTTTTGTGGTTAGTGTACTTCTAAGGGAGAACACAAACGGTTCCCTTTTCATAAACTCTCTCACACTCCCTCGGACCCAACATCAGTGGGCTGTACTGTGGTAAATAGAAGTCAAGTCGGCCTAATGTTGTACCCTTCGCCCAGCATAAGGGTTGGATGGTAGGGTAGGAAAAATCTCCTTTCTTCTCCTGTAGTTGTTCGGCATGCACTTTGAATGCAGATAAAGAGACGGAGGTACTTATATGGGTATTTACACCCTGCAGAATTGGGCAAAGAATGAATGGCTTACACAAGATATGCATAGGATCAGCTTCTCAAAGATGCAACTTTGCAAACTACCGGAAAAGTATCAGATTTAGCTCTTCCTCCTTCCTCATTGTACGAAGAAGGAGGTGTACTAAATATTGTGTTTTATTGTTTTACACAATCCTATGCAAGTGTGAAAAAAAGACACTCGTATTCAACTACTGGCCGGAGGAAGGGACTTTGGGGGGAGGGTTGCACAGCTGATTCTAAACTTGGAGGGTAAAAATAAAGCCTCTGAACATTTTAGTGTTGGTGCATCAGTGCAGGACTTTTAAATAATAGCTCATGGGTTTGTTGCAGGTAGGAATGTTAGAAAGCAGGTTATGAAAGGAATTGTTTGTGGTAGTGCTAGACAAAACCTGAAGCCATCGAGCACCTGTAACACAATACGTGTGGGAGAACTTCACAGATGTACCCATTGTTCTGCCTTGGTGGCAGCTTAATTTTAAACCTATTAGAAATTAAAATAGTTTGCAGCGCAGATAGTCGCCCAGGGTAACAACGCCTTTGTTATTTTGTTTAAAAAAAAAAAAAAAAAAGTCAATGGGCAATATTGGCCCTGAGTCAAGCTCTTGAAATGTAATACTAACTTTTGAAGTTTGGCCTTAATTTCAGTATTTTTAAACGGCTCAAGCAAGAATACCCGCAGCTACATTGTATCGAGGCGAAGGGTTGTTTTTGCCGAAATAGATTTTGAAGGTGAACGTGGGTTAACGCCTCTGAACGTGTGACGTGGGAGGCTCAGCAACAAATGCTGAATTGTTCACAACTGAAATTTCACATCTAAAGGAGGCCTCACCTGCCTTACAATTGCTGTGCCCAAAAATATTTTCAAATCTTGCCTGTCATGTCACTTGACGGGGTACTTATTGAACGGCTCTTTCTCAAAGTTGTTTGAAGAGCAAAAAACAACACTAAGTCGAGGAATGCTTGAATGAACTAAAGCCAGCCTCGGGTTGCTCTTAATCCTGCTGAGACGGGAAGTAGCCTGCCGGTTCCTGTGGGACGGTCCCTATTGGAGGAGGACGAAGGATGGTTTGCATGTGATTGGTCCCCCTTTGTAATGCCACTAAAAAGCTAAAATACCAATGTATGGCATGTGTACAGGGTAATTGCCAGTGGTTCCGTTTAATTCCAAACATTTATTTTCGTCAGTTTTACGGCCTGGCTGTGCTAGTGCTTTATTTTTTGTGGTGCTTAAAAGCGTTCCTTCCTGCTCCCCTTTTCCTCTTTTATTTTCAGAATTGCCAGATGACTACATCCCTCCAGTGCACGCTGCCATACACACATAAATATTATTAAATAAGCATTTGCAATGCTATAGGTCTCGCATTTGCAAGAGTTTAAGCCATTGGTATTGTAAATGACAATACCTTTTATTTATCTGTTTTGATAATTAACACATTAATAAAAGGTATTGTCATTTACAATGTCAATATCGCAAACTCTTGTAAATGCGAGACCTATTTCATTTAAAAAAAGCGGCAGCCATTGTCCCGGGCTGCTTGGAAAGTGAAAGCGCGCATGGCGCGCTTAATGTTGCAGGAAAGCATGTCTTGCCTGCAGTAGGTGAAAATATACTATCACAAAGGGGAGACAAGAGGGGCATTATGGGGCTCACGCCTGCCCTTACTAACTCAAACAAACACAAAAATTGGCGCGATACCCCCAGAAAAATGCTGTTTGCTTAATCAGCAGGTTAGTACCAGAGACCCAATGAGTTCTCTCTATGCTGCTAGTTGTTTGTTACTTAAATTCAAGGCGATTCCAAGAATTGGACGAAGATGGCTCACTCACGTAATGTGACATGCTTCATCATTTGCCACCTCGTCCCACCCTGGTAAGATGTTACTACCAAGGCGGAATCGACCTCAGAATGGGGCTTTTCTGAGGGAGTTCTTAAATATTTCTTCTCTCAGGACAATGATTTAGGTCCAGTTTATCACTTTAAAAAACCATGGGATAATCCACTAAAGTATCCTTTAATTTGGTGGTATCCCTGGTTGATTAAAAGATTACCAAGGGGTAAATACAGGAGGCATACTTGGGTGTAATGACCTGTATGCGTCACTGTACAAATAATTATGACAACATGTTTCTGCCTCTAATCAGCTGTGCGTCTAAGGCATTCATCAGGGCTGTGCCTATGCCCCCTACACTGCAATTAGTAAGTGCTGGGTGGGCTTAGATATAAGCAGAGGACCTACCTCTCAACTGGTATCAAAATTAGTGATAACCTATGAGATAAATACAAATACCAGCAAAAATTGTTGTTCATGAAATAGGTGAACAAGGAGTTACAGTTGACTTAACTTAGCACAATATTCGACCAGAGAGATGGTCGCTTTTACCAAAACCATTTAAAATATGTAGCTCCATATGACACACATTAATTAACAGACGAGTGATTAGGGTGAGTAGACTGACTCTAGCCTTTTGTGACATATATAAGGTTAGTCACATGCATATCATATAACAATGCAGTGATCAAAATGAAGAAAGCAGATAAAATTAATACATAGAAGCATTTAGCTAGGTGCTTCATGGTCTGTTCGGGGTGGGTCTCTCCTGTAGTCGCACTCTTAAGTCACGAATAGATATATAAGATAGAGTTTAGACCGAAATCATCTCTATGGAAAATACCAGGAAATGTTTAAATATATATATATATATATATATATATATATATATATATATATATGTGTGTGTGTGTTACAAAAAAGAGGCTTTCCCACCTTGAAAGCGCACTGAAGAAGACAGCCGAATCCCACTCCTTTTCAGTAACATTCTTTATTTCCAAAAACCGGCAAGCAGCAACCTTGACAATTAAAGCCCTACGCGTTTCGGAATCACTTATTCCTTGATCACGGTCAAAGTTGCATGTTAAGAGGCAGAATGAGCAATGTCTGAGTCCAAAGAATTCACCAATTTTAAACATCGTCTAGTGGCCAGCCCTCCAGTGGGTGTGTTTTCACAAGACAGTATTCTGGGACCCGTAGTACATTTGCCCAATAATTACACCCTTCAGTGGGTTCTGCCGCAGTAACATTGTTATTTTAATATTTTTTCAAAGCTCTCCAGTGTGACCTCCGGTTTGTTTTTATTGTGAACTTATATATATATATATATATATATATATATATATATATATATATATATATATATATATATCCCTACTGTGGTTGGAACAGGAATGGTAGGCAAAATATTCAGGCCCCACATGTAGTATAAGTTATATATGGAAGCACAACAACACTTCTGATAGACTTAAAACATAAAACCACGCCCCCTGTCCTCTTTTGTAATGGGAGCGATTTACAAGGATACCAAGATATACTGTTTCACTGCCTCTTGAAGGGCCTACATTCTAACAATCCTCAAAACACTCCATGGAAGACTTACTTCATCAAGGTCGAGAACCCACTTGTCACCTAACTTGCCAATCGATCAGCCGTCTGGTGCAGAGATTTTTTTGCCTGGAATTTCCTGCTTTTAAGCTTCCAGGTCACAGTAAAATTAGATCATTTGCACCTGTGTCTGCAGACCGTAGTTGAAGGGCAGGTGAGAAAATCTGGACCGGAGCCGGAATCCTCACCTAGCATGCATCAGGATCCGAGGGTCCCGCCCCACGGCCCGACATGCCCGCACCTTGCGCCTTGATTGTACGTCGATTTGGGGGCCTATGGCATGTAAGTCTGCGTGCAGGAGGAGGCGATGTAACCGAAAATCCGGTTTGTTTAACCCAGGATTGTCTTTTAGCCTCATGTGACGATCTCTTTTGTGCTGCATTTTGGGACATGAAGTCTAGCAGACGTATAATGTCTTAACACTCTGTTTGGCTCAATATAAATATATTTTTTTGTTAAGAAAACTACAGGTTGTCCAGCCATCAATAGGATGAGGGACTTCATGTCACTCATCCTATTGCTGGGTGAGGATTCCGGCTCCAGATTTTCTCACCTGCCCTTCGACTACGGCCGGCAGACACAGGTGCAAATGATCATCTAATTTTACTGTTTAGTGCATCTGAAGTGTTGTTGTGCTTCCATATATAACTTATACTACATGTGGGGCCTGAATATTTTACCTACCATTCCTGTTCTAACCACAGTAGGGCAATATATATATATATATATATTTTTTTTTAAACATTCCCCGGTGTTTTCCATAGAGATGATATCTGTCTAAACTCTATCTTGTATATCTATTCGTGACTCAAGAGTTTGACTACGGGACAGACCCACCCGGAACAGACCATGAAGCACCTAGCTAAATAGTTCTAGGTATTTAATTTTGTATGCTTTCCTCATTTTGATCTCTGCATAGTTATATGATATGCACAAGACTAACCTTATATATGTCACAAAAGGCTAGAGTTTGTCTACTCACCCTAATCACTTGTCTGTTGTTAATTAATTTGTGTCATATAGTGCTACATATTTTAAACGTTTTTGGTAAAAGTGACCATCTCTCTGGTCGAACATTGTGCTAAGTTAAGACAAATGTAACTCCTTGTTCATCTATTTCATGAACAAAAATCTTTGCTGCTTTTTGTATTTATCTCATAGGTTATCACTCATTTTGATACCAGTTGAGAGGTAGGTCCTCTGGTTATATCTAAGCCCACCCAGCACTTACTAATTGCAGTGTAAGGGGCATAGACATGGCCCTGACAAATGCCTTAGACCCATGGCTGATTAGAAGCAGAAACATGTTGGCATAATTATTTGTACAGTGACGCATACAGGTCATTACACCTAAGTATGTCTCCTGTATTTACTCCTTGGTAATCTTTTAATCAACCAGGGATACCACCAAATTAAAGGATAATTTAGTGGATTATCCCATGGTTTTTTAAAGTGATAAACTGGACCTAAATCATTGTCCTGAGAGAAGAAATATCTAAGAACTCCCTCAGAAAAGCCCCATTCTGAGGTCGATTCCGCCTTGGTAGTAACATCTTACCAGGGTGGGACGAGGTAGCAAATGATGAAGCATGTCACATTACGTGAGTGAGCCATCTGTAATAAAGATGGTACACTGGTAGAGATTGATGAAGGATGGTTTATTCAGCAAGTAGTAGTAAGCAGCTACAAAAGTACGTCCTACCCACACGGAGCTGACAGCAACTGACACCAAGGAATCAAGTGTACGCTCAAGAGAACCAACGCTCTAGAATCAAGAACACGATGACACACAGATCATTCTTGGTGACACTCAGGTAAGATCATTACACATCTTCCCCCTTTCAGAAGAAAAGAGAGAAAGGAGTTGGGTGAGGAGAGAGAGAGAGATCAAGGTAGAAAAGAGAGAAGAACAGAAAGAGAAAAGAAACCCATAACGCGAAGCGTTAATGCAAAACAAAGTCATTTAGTTTCGTTGGGAGCTTTCCAACTCGCACACTCTTTCTTAACTTCGGCAAAACATCAGGAGGATCATTACGAGAGACAAACAGGTTAGGTGCAGGAGAAATCCTATTAAGATTCCAGATGCGACCATCACTTAACTTGACAGCATTTAGGAAAAAATGTTTAACAACATAAGGTGAGGAAAACTTTGAAGCACCAGAATACCTTTGTGGAAGGCGAACTCGCACTCTGTCACGCACACGAGTGTGTGTGACGGTGTGTCTAGAGTCAAAGTATGTCTTCCTCTTAGCAACTTTCAATTCCTGACTGACTTGCCAAGAAGCTGAACCAGGGGCTGTACCAATGTCCTGAGACCCTGTACTCTCACCTCTCATCCATGATTGAAACATACGGGTATTCGGTTTCCTACCACGACAGAGTTCAAAGGGAACCATAGATGTGGTCGAATGGGGAGTAAGGTGATAGATCATTACTCTTTCTTGGATTTCTGCTTTCCAATCTTTGTTTTGGGATTTAGCCAGCTGAATGGAGTCCTTCAACACACGGTTGAACCTCTCTACCATACCGTTAGTTTCGGGATGGTAGAGGGCGCAGCGTTTGTGTCTGATCCCTTTCTCTGTAAGGTAGATCTCCATCTCTTTTGAAACTAGCTGAACCCCATTGTCAGTAAGGAGACAATCAGGAAGTCCCTCACGAGAAAAGATCTCATCTAGAAATTTGATGACATCCTTAGTCTCGATACTGTGGCAGATTTTAATCTCCGGCCACCTTGAGAAAAGATCAATTAAGACCAAGACAAATGACTGACCAGAGTTACTAGAAACTGGGCCTAGAAGATCCAGAGCTACTTCTTGCCAGCAACGAGTGGGGCCCTCTCGTACAGCCATAGGTTGTACTCTAGTTTTATAAATTTTGTCCGAAGCGTTGCATTCTTGACAGTCTCTCACCATGCGTTCAACTAACAGATCAATTCCGGGCCACCAGAAGTGCAAACGAATTCTTTCATTTTAGAGATCCCCTGGTGTTCCTGATGGGCTTGTTGGGCAATTTTCTCCCTGAGGCAAAGAGGTGGAACTAGCCTAGTGCCTCTCCGAAGTAAACCTGAAGAGACAGACAACTCATGCCGTACATTCCAGAATTTCCTCGTCTCCTCATCAAGGCCTTTTATGCCCTTCCAACCTTCAGTCACCAACTCACAAACTTTAAGAATGATGGGATCATTTGTCATAGAGGATTTCCACTCATCTTCACTCAAGACACCACTCGTGACTTCACAGACTTTATAATCATCATCACATGTCTCTCCCGACCTATCACTCGTGTTAACTGAGTCGTTTGTTACAAGGCGGGACAAACAGTCAGATACTTTGTTTTGTGCACCAGGTATGTGATGAACAACGAAATCGTAGTCCTGCAAGGCTACAATCCATTTGGTGATTCTCGAGGAGACCGCATCGAGACTCTTTTTCGTAAATAGGTCTTTCAAGGGTTTGTGGTCGGACTGTACTGTAAAGGAGCTTCCCCAGAGAAACTTTTTAAGTTTTTTAATCGCCCAGAATATGCAGAGTGTTTCCTTCTCTATTACGGAATATTGTAACTCAGGCCCTACGAGAGCTCTTGACAGGAACATTATAGTCGTTTCATGTCCACCTTTAACTTGTTTGAGAACAGCCCCAAGTCCCTTTGAGCTGGCGTCAGTGACGAGTATGGAGGATGCAGAGGTATCAAAGCTATGAAGTGAAGGAGCCTCACCCAAGGCCTTCTTCACATCGTCGAATTCTTCTTGGCCCTCCGGTGACCATGTAAATCTCACTCCTTTTTTGAGAAGAGTTCTGAGGGTGTAGGTACGATAAGCAAATTGAGGTACAAATTTGTTGTAATATTCTGCCATCCCTAGGAAGGTGACTAGCTGGTCTCTGGTTTGGGGTACAGGAAGATCATCAATAGTTTTCACTAACTTGTCCTTGGGCTTGACTCCTTTCTTAGACAGCTTATGACCTAAGTAGTCAATCTCATCAAGATTGAATTTGCACTTATTCTCACGTAGTGTCAAACCACGTGATTTGAAGCGACCCAGTACTGCCCTGAGCCTCTCATCATGAGTACTTTGAGATGGGCCATGAACTAGGACATCATCTTGATAAATTTTAACGCCAGGCAGTCCCTGCAAGACATCTTCCATGGCCCTCTGGAATACTGATGCTGCTGAATTGAGTCCAAATGGAAGCCTAGTAAATTTATATGTGCCGAACGGCGTTATGAAGGCTGTGAGATTCTGTGACTCAGGGTCGATCTTAATTTGATGGTACGCGGCCCTGAGGTCAAGTGTAGAGAAGACTTCAGCCCCAGCCAATTGCATCAGCATCCCTGCGATGTTGGGGAGAGGGTATCTGTCAGCTATGACAGCGCGATTGAGAGAGCGTAAGTCTACGCAAAGCCTAACCTCACCTGAGGCCTTTCGGGCAAGAACCACTGGGGCTAACCAATCACTTGCCTCAGTTTTGACAATGATGCCTTCCTTGAGTAGTTTTTTTAATTCATTCTCCATGGAATCTCTCAGAGCCAAAGGTACATTACGCACCTTGCAAGTTACAGGGATGGCGTCGGGTTTCAAGATGATCTTGTGGGTGTAGTTGGATAAACAGCCCAAGCGTTCACTAAAGACTTCCTTAAATTCTGAGTGTAGACTGTCTACTTGATCGACTTCAGTGAGCTCGTGTGTACAGGAAGGAGCATGTGAGGACGAAGGTACCTCTTTGAGAGGGTCAATAGGTTCTTCTGTCAAGACTATACAAGGACTGCCACCAGGAATTAACATGACTCAGAGATTAGCCTGATGAATCCAACTTACTATACTATCTCCTTTGGAGGAGATGTATATCTTCCCTGCTGTAAGTCTGTTCTTGAACTCAATGTCACCTTCGAAGTAACCAAACAACTTGATGGGTTGTCCTCCATATGCAAGGGGTTTGATGGCAGGTTTGAATACTTTCACTTTCCCCATAAGGAAGACGTCGTAAAAAGACTTGGGGATTAGAGTGATTTTTGCCCCTGAGTTGAAGAGCATTTTAACAGGGTGACCATTTATTAGGACACTGTCGACGGGACTTGAGCACTTAACTTGGGTAACTTGTGTCAAAATCTCACCACAGTGTAGATCATCAGAACTAGATTCGGATTCATTTTGTATCCAAACCTCTTTAACTCGTTTGTTTTTCTTATTCTTTTGTAGTCTGCAAGCTTTGGCTAAGTGTCCAACCTTCCCGCAATTGAGACATTTTGCATTTATGGCAGGACAAGACTTGTCATCAGCTAGATGGCCAATACTGTCACAACGGTAGCACCTTCCGGGAAAAGGTTTTCTTTGCCATGATGATTGCGGCTCGAAACGTTTGGAAATGGGTTTCATAGTATGAGGTTCAACTCCTTTTGAGGATTTGGCTTGCGAGACAGCTTGTACTTTTTCATTTGAAGTAGTTGTGGAGCCATTTTTTTTTTTTTATGACTTCAACACAGGCTAAGGAGTGTTCAATTCGTTTTGCGATTGTGATGACCTCATCAAGCTTGGGGTCATCCTTCTGCCACAATTCGTCATTTACTTTTTCTATGGCACAACCAAGCATGAATTGATCGCGTACACGTTCTTCTAGTGCACCTTCAAACTTGCAAGTGGAGGCGAGTTTACGTAGTTGAGACACGTACATCTCTTCAGTCTCCTTAGGTTGTTGTGTCCTTTTCGCAAAGTGGTAGCGTTCTAGGACTGTGCTCACTTTGGGAAAGAAATGTTTGTCCAATTTTTTTCAAGCAAATTTCGAACTCATTGAGACTGTCGGATTCAGAGTCATCAAGATCCGGTAGATGTTCGAAGACTTCTTGTCCCTCAGTGCCTAAGCAGTGTAACATCAAAGCTGATTTTCTCTCGGCACTGAGAGACACACCGCACACCCTGGCGTAGTTAATGAAGACTTTTTTCCATTTTGACCACCGTATCGTAGGTTCACCAGGATTAGAAAGGAAAAAAGGTTTTGGTGTGACGTTTTGCATAATTGAAACAGGGGTAGTTGAAGTCCAGCTGGGCTAGTTGGGCTCTCAGTGGAAGTAGCAGAAGTGAAGCTTGGGTAGCAGTAGGATGCTGTGGCCATTAAAGTGGAGCTGTGCCCATCAGCGCGTAGTTAACGTGGACAGGCTTAAATAAAACAGCTGTGCCTATCAGCGTGTAGTTAACGTTGAAAAGTTGAATTAAAATTATCGTGCTTGTCAAATAGTTAAAGTGACAGCACTGTAATTTGCTGTGCCTATCAGCGTTAAAGAAATAATGATAGGCAGGGATTGAAGCCCAAGCTGTGCTTGTGAGCGAAGGATTTTTAAAGCTGTGCCTGTCAGCGAAGCAAAGCTTGGCAGGCGAAATGTAGGAGTAGTTTTAAAGCCGTGCTTGTCATCGAAGTAAAGCTTGGCACAGTTAAATTGTTGTTTCCGTGGACGTGAGGCGGAGGTATATAAATGTTGAGTTGTATTGTAGCGTTTACGATTCACAGGAGGAGAAAGTTGTCGCCAGGTAACAGGACGTGCGTAGTCTCATGAACGTAGGAGAAGAGGTTGCTTGGTAACAGAGCTGTAAGCAACAGCGCTCGCTCCGCCACAAGAGCGTCTTAGTTGCTATGTGACGAGGTTGTCTCTGTTGCCGTCGAGGACAACGCGCACTCAGTTGCTAGGCGGTGACGTGCAGGTAGAGAAGAGGCGTCATTGGCAGCTTGGCTTTAGAATGTTGAGCACGAGGGAGAAGAGGCGTGGGCGTGCGCTTTAATTCATTGAATGTTATTAGGCCGTAAAGTCTATTTTAAGGAGCTCAAGCGCAGGGATTTATTAAGAAGTGGCAGGAAAGCGCCGCACAGTACCTGTGTGTAGAGATGAAGATTGGAAACTCTCTCAGTGTAGATCATCCGCCAGAGAGTTGCTCGATGTGTTTGGACGTCTGTAGGCTGGCAGGGGTCCGTTTCAAGATCGTCGCCAGTGTAATAAAGATGGTACACTGGTAGAGATTGATGAAGGATGGTTTATTCAGCAAGTAGTAGTAAGCAGCTACAAAAGTACGTCCTACCCACACGGAGCTGACAGCAACTGACACCAAGGAATCAAGTGTACGCTCAAGAGAACCAACGCTCTAGAATCAAGAACACGATGACACACAGATCATTCTTGGTGACACTCAGGTAAGATCATTACACCATCCTCGTCTAATTCTTGGAATCGCCTTGAATTTAGGTAACAAACAACTAGTAGCATACAGAGAACTCATTGGGTCTCTGGTACTAACCTGCTGAATTGCTGATTAAGCAAACAGCATTTCTCTGAGGGTATCGCATCAATTTTTGTGTTTGAGTTAGTAAGGGCAGGCGTGGGCCCCATAATGCCCCTCTTGTCTCCCCTTTGTGATAGTATATTTTGAACAGCGGCTAGCTGTGAGATAATTTGGTGTTTGAAGGTAACTCTGTAACCTGTATCACGCCAATTTTTTTGTTTGTTTGCAGTAGGTGAAACTCATTACAGAAAATAGTGCTTACAGACTAAATAAGACATACTGTGTAATAAACTAAGTAAAAGGGCCAGTCCTCGTTGGAGGTTACAAATGAAGACGAGGCGGTACTAAGGAGGGACTAACAAGCCTATTAACGAATCAGAAGCCAGCATTTACAAGGGACAAGGACACAAGCCAATGAAAAATAT
The DNA here is from genome assembly GCA_963921515.1 of Calotriton arnoldi. NCBI lineage: Eukaryota > Metazoa > Chordata > Amphibia > Caudata > Salamandridae > Calotriton > Calotriton arnoldi. The sequence goes on from CAWUFW010000324.1 coordinate 920,885, forward strand.
GGGTGGGGAGTGGGCGGAGCTTCAAGTCCATACTCGAATACAGCATGCCTCACAGAGCAGCGAATGCGCTGCCCAGGCTCAACCTAAAAATGCGGTAATTGTAGTATTGAAATGAAGTGGGTCGGGTTTCAAGCACAAAACATGACCTGAAATTGATAACAAATTGCAGTGACGTAAACTGTTATTGATTTATTTTATTTTTTGTGAAAATGTAATAAAATCTATAGAAGAACTACATAAACAGGCACTGTTTCCTTTTAAGATAAAAGGTGAAGTAAATTGAAAACAAAAGGTGTTATGTTATGCAGATTTATAGAGCTTCCGATCACCCGGAAGGGTGTCTTGACTCTGAGCAGGTGAGAGTCAAGCCAAACCTAGGGCCTAGTTGGACTACTCGAAAAGCTAGGTCCTCAGCTTCTTGCGGAATTCAAGAAGTGAGGAGGAGGCTCTTGCGTGTTGCAGGAGGTCATCCACGCTTTAGCAGTGATGTACGAGAAGGCTCAACCGGTAGATCTGGTTTTCTGTATGTGTGGGATGTGCGCAAGCAGGAGTTGGGACGAGTGGAGGTGTCTGGAAGATGCAAAAATCTTAACATTGAAATGACGCACATTTTAAAGATGCCGGTCTATTTCAAAACAGAGGTCAAGTGTAGGATTTTGAATTTATCCTTGTGTTTAGATTTGGGGTGGGTTTTCACGCAATGTTGCAGGCCCCCCCGCACTGAGTTAAACCTCGGCATTCATTTTGCTTCCTTCTCACCGCGACACCCTGCTTAGGCATCTCCAGGTTGAGGTGTGGAGGACTACGTTTCTTGAGGACTGCACCCTTCGAGCGATCTGCCAGCTACACAAATGCCTTTAAATTTATTTATTTTAACATTTCCAGGAACACGATGAAGAGGCTCGGAATATAGCCAAGGCAGGACAGTTACTCGCACGGGAGCTGCTTCAGCCTCACAGACTGTACTGTTACTACTTCACAGTATTTCAGGTGAGTGTAAATAGAATGCTTTAGCTTCCATCTTAGTTGTGGTCGAACTTGGCAAACCAGCATGTAGCATTCAACCGATTTATGCCTTCCCTGAGGCTAGTAACAATGGCTGTTCTTTGCCATATCACCAGTTCGTTAGTGATCAATGTTCTTCAATTTCCAACTCTTCATTTCAAAATGCAACCTTCATTCGAGTCGTCTCCTGACAGTGTTTCACTTTCTACTGAGCTTGTAGGAGGAGCTTAACATGAAGGGCTGATCTAAATGGATTTGAACATGAACTTTTAAAACCAACACACCTCTTCTTTAATGGACCAGCCCCTGGTAGAAAGACAACCAACCCCAGAAGCCCACAGATTCATGACCCATCGGCTTTGATATTGGACTAGCGGGCATTGTGAGAGGTCTGGCCTAAAAGGGCACTGTGAACTGTTTTTTGGGCCTACATCAGGCTGGTTCTGTGAACATACACTATCATTGATGTACCTTCAAATGCATCTTTTGATGCTAGTTAGCTCAAAATTCCTCTTGTCCAATACCTCCTGTAAAGATTCCTTTGAGCGCTACCTTGCTTATTATAGTTCTCACATACAGCTTTAGCTGTTTGTGAGAGGTCATGTCATCGCACTTCACACTCTACACAGATATTTACATCCATCCATACAGATGTAAAAGGAGGCTTTAGGGCTTCCCTTTCAGCCATTGGCTACTGTGGTTCAGCTGGCTGTAGGCATTGGCTGACAGGTATGTCCATCAGCTTTGGTACCAGTCCACAGCATTTCACAGATGTGGATTAGTCCACATGCATATTGGAGGTAATACCTTGTTTACTATTTTTTCTATTCATTTTGTTATGCTTTTATACATGTTTATATGTTTTTTAATTTAAACCGATCCAGCGTTTTATAAAGCGCCTTATGACTTCCTATTTGGAATTTCATACCAACAGTTTTGTTTATTTGTTGGGTTGATCTTTTTGTTTCCTAGTTTCACTTTGCTTCAAATCTGTATATTTTCTTTTATTCTTGGTTTTCATTTTGTAGTTTCGTTTAGATTTGCGGTTTGACCTTGTTTATGTGGTTTTGATTTCAAGCGTCCTTTAAATTAAAACAGGAGGCACATGCAAACTCCTGTTATGTCAGCCAGAGCTATGGCTGTGCTGATATCCATTGCTTTCACCGGAAGGAGATCTTACAGAGTCTGCCTTCCGAAGGAGACATGCCAGGTATCACATCTGTACATGAACTTCAGATAGTGGTGTTGACTGAGGATGAAGGGGTGGACTGTCTGTAGGTGCTGAAAGTCAAAGGGCATCACTGAGGGACCGAGCTGAGGAGGAAAATAATTCTCAGGGTGTGGTTGAAACAGAGCGCAACCTCATCCAGCACCTACGATGCATTTGTGGCTTTGGGGTCGTTTTTAAAGTTGCCTCTAGGCTGCCACCTGCAGATAGCACTGGAATGACATTGAAGGATTGTCATGTGTTAGCGGAGCAAACCTTGAGGTAGTTAATTCTTAGGCATGATGGTTTCATTTGACCTTTTCCTGATCTAGCACAGACCGATGTACAACAGCTCGCATCGCGGTTTCCTTTTTTAACCCTTTAGGACAGTCAGGAGCAGCTGTGAGTCGTCCCTGGCCCTTCAGGTACATTTCTTATATATCTTTGCGGGTAGCTCACTGTGGAACTATTGATTCGCCTTACTCAGTGACACATTGTCAGTGGCAACCCACACAAGGAAAAAGCAGGAAACATCTCAACAATTTTGCTGCTGGTGCCAGAGTCTCGGCCTTGTCGGATGAAGGCAGTGATCGGGATAACATCACCTGGCAGACAGTTACAACATGCCAAGTGTTTTGGGAGAACATCATGTACGGTAGAATGACAGAATGAGCCTGAACACCGATAAAAACATCAACCACATGTAAAAGACACTAAAAACTGCAAATCCATATGTTTGTAAGTAATTATGGGTTGAGCAATCGAGAGCACCTCAGAAACTGATACAGAGAATGTGAAATTTTGTAACGATATAAAATATTTAAAAACCACCAAAATACTTCTTTCTGTGCTGCATGATCCATTTATGTGACAGTGCCTGCAGTTTCTATGGTAATTATTCTTTGTATCAATAGCTTTTGTAAGAAACCTGAGAAAATGTTGGTCTGCCCCACACCTTGATTGTGGCTGTGAGTTGGAACAATGACCCACCTGAGAACACATATACAACTGTGGGATGGTTTCTTCCTTTAGTGAATGTCGTTAGTCAATGTCTAGTACTCGCTGCTTGCTAAGATTAGAAAAGTAGTTCTTCAACCAGCAGTGCTATTTTGTCCCTCTGTACTCCTAGAGGCCTTTTCCAAACCCTGCATTTGAGAACACCCAAACAGGGGTTGATAAAGGAAGCTGCTTGAAAAGAAAAGTCATTCTTCTTGTTTTTTCTATAGGTCTGTGTCAAAGAAATCTTTAAAAATGACAGCATACACTGTCACAGCCCTAAGATGGGAAATATCTAAACATGTTGCATAAATGTATACATTGTTCGCTCGTTAGTTGCACACTTGTCTTTAGTCACTCATTTTAAAAGGTTTAGGGCTAGAGGCTGCTCATTTGGTGTCCTTGTGCCAAAAGAATGGAATGAGTGGCCTGCTAGTGGACAAAAACTGAAGACCCACCTTTGGAAGCCATCACAATTAGTTCTAATTCTTGAAAATGTTCTCCCTTAAATAATTCAGCATTGACACTGCAGCTGAAATGTAACAGTAAGCGTAGGGATCAAGGATCCTTTTGAACAAGTTTGTTGCAAAGCACTTTTTTTACTGTTATGCCTGGCATTATATCAAGTTAATACCAAGATTGGTCATTTGAATTTGATGAGACCGCAAAATCATGCAGGATTTCCTGTTAAAGTCTTGCAAGAATCTGAAATTTTATAGATGTTCCTAAGAGACTCCAGTGACCCTGCCAACTCAGGCAAAATTTGTTACAACACTAAAACAACAAAAGGCAGCTAATAAACAGTTTTCAAACTGCCCTAACAATATGTCAGTGTTTTTATGAGTCTGTTCCTGTCCAAGAACTGTCTTAAGACCTTGGATATTGTTGGGTGTTACTAAAGCTCCCACGCTGTCATTGGCTATTAAGCTTCAGAGTGGGCGCGTTAGGCAACTACTGTTTCCATTCTTTCCATATATCACCACAGAGAAAGACAATTGCAAATTCTCCCCTGTAGGAGAAATTATAAACAATTACGCCATTATAACATGCAATCCATAACACTCCTCTGTGGAAGAGACATTGAATATTGGTGACGTGGCTGTCCTTTAAGTCAGCCTTTAACATTGTAGATATTATTTCCCTCTCTGAATGAGCTGACAAAATGTCACTGTGACTGCTGTGCGCAAGATCGATTAAAAATTGTGAATGTAGCTTCCCTCTGTAAGTCAGCTGCTAAATGTTGCAAAAGGTATTGTCCACTAAGTGGGAACCATTAAACATTGGTGATGTGGTTTCTTCTGTGTTGCAACTATAAAACATTTACTGGGTGACCCTGTTATGCTGGAGAGCTGGTTAAACATTGAAAATATGTCCCCGTTAGGTGAAAAACCACCATAGATGGACCACAACAGCTTGCTTGGGATCATCAGCATAGTTGCATAGTTGCAGATACTTTGTCTCCAGTAGTTTTGCACTTCATGCCACCACAACCAGTTTGTTGATGTTTATTCTGCTTGTGAAAAGCACATGTAGTATATGTATTTTGTGATATATTCCTGTAGACCCCAATAGCTGTAAAGCAGATTGAGTCAAAGTAATCAAGAAGAGCTGGATATTTTGTACACTAGTAGTCAAATTTTGATAGCTTTTGACCTTTAGAGTTTCCCTATTGGGGCTTGAAGGAATTGGGGAGCACCCTGATGCAAGCAATAGATACTCTGCAGGAAAAGCTACATGACCTAGATAGGGGTGTCCAAGTTCAGTCTTTAAACTCATGTTGAAGGGATGGAGATCATGACCTGGCTTCTCCTTATGAGGGAGGAGCGAGATGGTGAAGCTGTATCAACATAATGGTCAACAAAATATTTAAAATGCAACACTTTCAGAATCTGTGCCTAGTTTCAGAGTTAATCACTGATTCATCCAGGAAAATAGCAAGAACATGGATCTTATACCTGACAGGAATATGCCAGAGTAACATTACTACATTGACGTGGTTTATGAAATTTCAGGTCTTGCTCAAGAGTAAGATCTTTCTTGCTCCGTAGTGCAGATTTTATCCCAAAAGGATTCTGATAGGATAAACATGGCTATCCATTTCTGAGCTCGGCACACTTGTTCTCACTGCAGCTGCTAGAGAAGGTTTCCAGAAGCCCACACCGTCATAGACTGCAAATGCTTGAGGCGTAGCGCCCAGTGGTGCTCTCAGTGGCTCCAGGGATCCTGTGATGTTGAATTTTGGAGGAACAGGGTTTCTCCAAGCAGATGGCAATAGACAAGATGGCACCTAACTCTGCTTGGTGCTACCGTGGTGCTACCGTGGTGCTGTCCTGCCAGTGACACGGGTGGGTCTGACTGTGTTTGAAAGGCTGCTAGCGACCCAGTTTGACAGTCAGGAGACCCTCAGACACGGCTGGAGCAACTCTTCATTACCAGGGAAGATAAGCTCATATGAGGCGGATTTTCTGTGTTTGGCAGTGGGCGGGGGGATCGGGCTGGAAGGGCTGCCTGAGATGGTCAGGGGCCCTGTCACCGTCTTAAGGTGAGACTCCGGCATGGGTGGTTGCCATGTCATAGAATCACAACAAGAGACACAGGCAGGGTGTTTTTCTAGGCTGTGCAGAAGAAGCGGTTTCCAAAAGAAAGCGAGGAGGATATGATAATTGGAAATATAATATAAAGTCAAAGAGAGGTAAAAAATGACTCTGGACACTATACTATGTAAGTTGAAGAAGGTGGATAAATCCAGAAGCAGCTGGTATTTGAAGGCGGGGGCAGGCCGCGGGGGGTGTGTAGGGAATGAAATAAAAAAGAAATACTCACTTACCTGTCTGCCGCTGTCGCCTCCTCTCGGTCCTCTTCACCGCTTCCAGGGCAGGAAGCACCCAGCCTCCCGATAGCCAATCACAACGCTGCATTGCAGTGTTCTGATTGGTCTGAGCGCCAAAGATCAGCGCTCAGCCAGAGAATGGGAGGCTGGGCATGTTCTCCATGCAGGCTGTGATGCAGCCTGCATGGAGAACATGCAAAGTGCGCATGAATGTTTGTCCGGCCCCAAAGGGCCAGCCAAACATTCATGCGCACTTTAGGGAGTGCAAACCACTCCTCCCGTCCTCTGCTCTGTCAGCAGAGCAGCCCCGCCCCGCCCATCCCTCCTGCAAAGCTGTGGCAACAAGGAAAAAATAAAATGATAATAGCTTAGAGTTATTATGATTCTATTTTTCCTTTAGTGACACTGCTTAAAAGCAGTGGGGCAGCGTTCCTCCGCCTTAGCGGAGGAGCCGCCACTGGATAAATCAATCATTGGCATGGTAGCTTGTTTGGAGAAGAGGGCCAAATGGACAGAAGTGGCGGCAGTGGACTTAAAGGTTCATGGATTGGAGGCTGGGATCAGATGGCGATATAGGCTCGCAGCCATGCAGTCCTCTAGAATAAGCTTTGTTGGTCTTGGATGGCAGGGTGATGGTGGTAATGGTAAGTTCTTACTTTATTTAAATAAATAAATTAAAATATATCAGAATAAAATAAAAATGATCATCTTAAACAACAATCATTAAAACATTATATAAAATGTAACCATCCCTTGATTCATGTTCATCATTTCTTGGCAGATAAATACACAATTTTTATAAGCCCGCTCAAGAAATTTCACAAGTCTATTAAGAGTTAGTTTGACAGGTAAAACAAGTCTTTATTGCTTCCTTCTCTGTTCTTATGTTTGTTATAATAAATAAAGTTATCAGATACAACTTCATAGGTCTAACAATTTTGAACAAAGACAAATGATGTGATCCAAAGACTCGAGTTTGTAACCGCATAACCTGCAACCCCTTCAGTCTGTGGAATGGTTTTTAAAAGAACCTTCAGATTGTAACAGTGGAATGTATAGAAGCCTAAGTCTCTTATATGAGATTTTAGTTTTTTTACAGTAAATTCGAGGCTAGCTATTCTTATCTTACTGCTGAGGAGGCGTCTACCTCAGTTATGAATGTTTATTTACTGAGCGTGTTGACAAGTCATCCCCATGGCAATTAACCACCAAGGGGTTCCTTATTCTACCTTTATGCTCCACTCTTCTCATTGTGATGAGCATATCCTATGGCAAGAGTTTTTATTCTTGAATAATATTGATTCTGTTTGTATGTGATACTATTTACATTAACTCTTTTGAGATGGTGTTTTAACCTATCTAGTTTAGCCTTCTTACAGTCTCAAAAACAATTGTTTCAATGATATGATGTGTAATTAGCGATTTTAAATTAAATTAGGCCTGATTTTACTAAGTGCATCGAGTTGCGTAAATTTAATGAAGATCTTATATTTTGCCTGTAGATTGTATTTAGTTCAAGTACCATTCCAGAGCCATAGATACATACAAAAGAGATGAAATCAGATTCGAATTGGGGGCTGTAATTGATGGGCCGATGGCTCTTCCACCATAAATGTAAGCACATTTTTTAACTGAGTTAGTTATCCTAGATCTCTGCCACCTCATAAGAATATGATCAGACCAGGAGAATTTGTCAATAGTCATTCCAAGGTAGTCAAATTTGTGTACTCAGTCCATGGTTGCTTCCCCTAAAATCCAAGATTCCTTTTTGCAGCTTTTGCTGAAAAACATGATTTTAGTTTTTGTTGCCTTTACTGTTAATCCATTCAAAATATTTCATTCATTCAGCCAAGACAATTGCCGCTGTAAACTGCATGGTGTTAAGGACAAAATAAACAAATCTTCAGCATAAGCCAAGTGAGTGATTGGTTGCTATGCTAATTTAGGCGGTAAGCCTTCTGGAACATCCAGCAAATCAGCCAAATCAGAAATTAATAATGAAAACGGAAGCGGTGCAAGGATGCATCCCTGTTTCAAACCATTGAAGGTGTACATCTTGAGCAACATGCTGTTTTGATTAGAGGTTTTAGCATGGTGTCTTGATGTAAAGCTATTAAAAAATGTAAAATTAAATTATGAATACCCCCAGATTAATAATTTTTGCCACAACTGACCTCGAATATCTTTATCAAAGGCCGTGGAACATGTCGATATAACACACATACAGGTTAATACTGTTTTGCTACTCAACTTCTTTATCAAGAGTGAGAGCGACAAAGTGTCAATAGTGGAGCACCCAGTTTGAAGCACAGTTTAATTTTGCTTAATCAGATTATGATCATTAGCCCAAGTTGATAATTTTCTTAATAGGAATTTAACAAATAGCTTTTTCTCTGTGACAAGAAGTGCTATAGTTTTTAGGGTCGATTTCAGTCCCCATTTTAATATTCGTTCCAATTACTGAGCCATTCCAAGATGGTAAAATCTGCCCTGTTATCACTTTTGTAAATCAGCGATTTAGCAAGGTACTCCACAAGATTAGATTGTTTCATTATTACATTTGGAATCCCGTTCAGACCTGCAGCTGTAGGAGGATGGCTCTTTTTAATTAAATTTGTGATTTCTGCTTGAGAAATACAGAGATTACTATCTGGATATGTTCCAATAATGGTTGGAGTAACGATATTATTTAAAAATAGCCTGTTTATCCCAGGTACCATTTGAGATGTAATAGTCAATAAACATTTTATGCACACAAGTTCCAAATACGATCAAGGACCACCATTTTTGGTGTTTCCTGAATTGATAGCTTTTTGTAGCTTTAGGCAAGCATTTTCTTGATGGTTATTCTCATTTCCATTAAACCTTTGTTTGTGTTTTAGCGGTTTTGTTTGCCTGTCTTGTTCACTTGATGGAGAGTTCTTTTGCAGAGAATGTAGAGATTCCGTAAATTTATTTTAGTGAACAATATTAATCGATCTTCCCTTAATTTTCAGTATACGATCTGTGACATGGATTGCAGTTTACCTTGGAATAAAGACACTCGAGAATCAAGCTTGGTCTACAAAAATGGAACTCAAAACTCTAGGGATTATAAAATCTTGATTTTTCTAATTGACTCAATTTGTTACTTAATTTACAATTGTATCTTAGTTTCGCATTGTTGATGGAGATGATTTGCTCATATCTTATTGTAGGAAAGTTCATATGTTGGGCATGAGTATAATGTAAAAAAAATTCCTGTGGATTATAATTACTTTCTTGTCTACAGATTATTTCAGAATTGTTGCACAAATTAAAATTGGCTAAATGCAAAAAAGTGTAATCTATAGTAGATTTAAACTTACCCGTGCAAATAGTCGGTTTGGCTAGACAGTCATTCTTAAACCTGCCATTAGGCAACCTAAATCCTAGTTCAAAAAGAGATTGAAAAAAATAAGATTAGCAGGTTGTCGAATAGACAAATTCACAGCCTGTAATGGTTTGATGTAGTCCGTATTGAGAGAACCATCAGACTGTAATCTTGTATATGATAGTAGTAGATTTTAATTGAAATCACCTGCTAATATAATGGTTGTATTTGTCTAAGTTTCCAATATTTGCTCTAATTCGTCAAGGATAGAGTGGTAGTTTACATTATTTCTTTGAAACCTTGGCGGGAGTTAGATTGTAACAGGAGGAGTTAAACCTCATTGCCACTTTTCAAATGAACTGCTAATAGCGATTTTGAAATTGACTTAATTATGTGCTTTCCATATGTTTTGTGTTTTTTGCTAGCTTGTCGAAAGCTGTGAAACTGGGTAAATTTAAAAGAAGAATACTTCCAAAATTCTTGCAAACACACCACATGGGCACCATATAGGAAAATAAAGAGTTGATCCACGTATTCTGATGTGCCTCTCAATGCCTGCAATATTCCATGAACAGAGCAAAAGTTCAGTTTTACAGTTTCTATCTGATCTTTGGCTGATGTTAGGGAAGTTGTAAGAAAGTAGGATCTGCTTCTTATGGTTCGCCACTTTTTGCTTTTTGCACCCACTGTTTTGACTAGTCTGGCTGGGATCCTGCTATTCAGGACCCCAGCCTATCTGCTTTCTCCCTTAAATTGATATGTATGTACTTTGGTACACCTCCAGATTGGATACTGGGGTACCCTTATTAGTCCCTAGTATCTGGTACACATGTACCCAGGGGATAGGTACCCCAGAGGCCTCCCATGGGCTGAGGCATGTATTATGCCACCCCTGAGAGGCCATGCAAAATGGAACCTCAGGTCTACTACTGCAGCCTGTGTAAGCTGGTGCTTGCACCACTTACGAGAGATATAGGTTCACTATATCTATATATATCACTACACGTAAAACCTTATAAGTCACCCCTATAGCAGGCCTTCTCAATCCTGAAGGCAGGGTGCTGGGTTTTATGTGAGAGGATGCTCCTGCATTAGCAGAGCCCCTCTGCAGTCTTCGGAGACCATTCTCCCGGGCTGTACGTGATACTACCAGACATATAGGTAGAGGTGCATTATAACCTCGCGGTAAATGCTATCTCAAACGACTGCAACGAAGTATGTCGTGTTTGGTGTCAAACACCTTGGATTCATACCTCCACACCAGTAACTGGTGTGGGAGGTATGATTCCTCCCCTCAGAACCAAGGTTCTGGGGGTACCCAAGTCTACCAGTACCAACTTTCTCGAGCCTTACAGCACAAAATGGATGCTGCCAGCCACAGACACGAGTCTGTCCTCCTGCTGCTGAGCCAAGCTCGAGCAGGGGAAGGCAGCACAATAGGCATCCTGTCACAGGGAGGTGTGACCACCTCCCAGACAGGATTTAGTGTATTGGGGCTGGGTGGGTGCACTGTCACAGTGCAAGAAAGTCTGGCTCAGGGGCACATTTGGTGTCCCTGTGCATACTCCAGCTCAAACCAGTTCTGGGAGCCATTTGCTCCTGCTCTGGCGCGAAACTGGACAAAGGACATGGGAGTAGCCTCCCCCCTGTCCTGTCCCTCCCCTAGGAGGGTCCCTAGAATCTGTCCAACCCTTTCCCGTGGGTATAAAATGGGTAACCTGGCTACAGGATATTAGATTTTACGTGGACAAGATTCTGCAAGAAGATACCACTACACTTCGACCGTCTGGACACGCTGGACTTCGCTGGACCTCCCTTGGGCTCAACTTCGTCTTCCCTTGCCGTCCCCAGTCTCGCCACTGTCCGTGATCCAAACAGGCTCCGTGCTGGACCCTGTGGACCTTTCAAGAAAACAGAAGAATCTCCCTTGGAGTGAAGGAGTCACTCCCCTGCAAACGCAGGCACCGTAACGCATCTGACCGGTTTGCTGATCCTGAGCTCCTGCGGACTCCAAAGGCTCCAGCAACACAGGAGGTGGGTTTCTGAAGGTCTCCGAGGTTGAGCTGCCCTCTCCCTGAGTTTGAGGCGGATATCCCTCGTGGGGACCGTATACCCGTACCCCTGTGCACCGCGTTTATTTGCAATTGCACGTACTTGTTGTCATGCAACAATTCCGTGCATTGGGCCATTTGTAGCCCTGACTCCAGCGCACCCCCCACTCTGTGCCCTGCTAGCTGGTATCCTGCGAAACCACCTGAGATCCCCTCGCAACTCTTGTGCCTTCGGCCTGTGGGTCCACTTGAGGGTCAACTTGGTTCTAATTGGGCTCCCCTGGTTGCTCCAGGCCTGCCCTGACTCCCCTTGCTGTGGTGAGTCCCCTGGTCCTTGCTGGGCCAGATCGACACCGAATTTGACTATCTGCGTTGTTGCCGCTGCCAAGGCTTGTTGGTGCTCCCGCCGGACACCGACCCTCAGCACTTGACATCCATCGTGGAACAGCTCGCCTCCGGCTCCTGGTCGTCCTAGACGTCTCCGGGTCCTCGCAGCTGAAGAGTCAAGATCACAGTCATCACACCTGAAGCACCCGACATTCGTCTACCGAGCCTGAAGCAACCGTCATTCGTCTACCGAGCCCCTGGTCACTCCAAAGTGACCCAGACTCTGTCCCCTCTGCTTTCAGGTTCTCCTCATCTAGAATCCACGTTTGGATTCCATTGGACCCTTTTCTTTCTTCCAGCAGCAGCATTTCTTTGTCGACATCCATAGAGAACGACGAGGGTTTCCGACGCCACTTCGTACCTATGCACCCGGCTCCTCTGGGATCGGTAACTCTGGTACAAAGGTATCCACGGGTGGGGTGGCTCTCCAAACTCTTAAGTTCCAAGGGTTGTCTTCATAATCTGCTGGGAAGGGTCCTGAATCTCTAATTTTCCAACCGCGACTTTCCCATTGAATTGTATGGAGTACGCGGTCGTGTTCTCACACTGCACCCGTCCTCCATGGGGTCCCTACACACTCACCTTGGGTGGTTCCTTGGGGTCTCAGCGATTCTACACCTTCTAGACTAGGTCTAGTCCTGAGTCGTGGTTCTTGTACCACTTATTTAGTATATGGTTTGGTCTCCCCCGGGAGCCCACTGTGTATTGTGCTACTTACGTTTGATTCTTTGCAACTGTATTATTTGATTTGTGTTCTATCCTCATATAGAGGATACTAGAGAGTGTTATATATAATAAATACATATTTTTATAACTACTGTGTGGTTTCCCTTTCATTTAACCAATACTATATGGTTGCATTCTGATAAAACAAGGTGCTTAACATTCCTTCAAGACTTAGCCTGAAGGATGCTCTCCATAGCTAGCACTAGGATAGCTTTCAATAAAGGTTATCTTTGACCTAATCACCATAAGGGTTGTTTGGACTGGTACAAGGTGCTCACTTTAACTAGTGGACAGCATATACCAGGCCAACTTCTCACAGAAGTTGTAAAGAGATTGAATCTCTTTCACTATCTTGTGTGGAGTTACACTGATTAAAGACATATGTTTGGATATATAGGTCTTTATTATTGATCATTTTCAATTTGTACACTGCCTGTGATTTTAAATACTCAGGACACTTAAAATTACTCTTTTTATTCTGTAAAGAGGTAATAATTGAGTAGTCCGATCTGTGGTTTGCGTGTCTTGGGGCATTTGGATATTTTGATTTATCAACCTGTAAGAATACAGTTCCTCATCCATCAGTTCTTTCCTCATAGCACAAATGTTTGATCAACAGACTTCTGTTGCCCACTATGTACGAATGATTTCTTTGAATATGTTGTTATCATGTAGAAACTTCACACTAATTCACTTGATTAGATGTCACTTAACTCAGGGAAGTTTCTCAATAGTTTAAAAATATTATGACGATTTAAAACTTCATGACTTCCTACAGATAGGTAAATTACATATAAATCGAGCTTGATGGTTCCGATATCATTACTAGTTATTATGAGTTTGTTGCTAGCAGGGGCCCCAGATATTATGGTTGGTTATTTACTCACTTTACAATATTCACTTAGCAGACCAGTTGTATCATGGATTCCTGAGAGCTTTACATAATCTTAATCAGTAATTTCTGTATGACCAGTATGATCATCTCCACTGGACGAGTTTGACTTGAAGTTGAAAGAGCTCGCCAAAAAGTGAAAATCCGTAAGCCATGCCTTTTACAGTTTGAGGCAGGGAAGTGTTCGGGTGGCTCAAATGAAGATTTATTTTTCATCAGCAGTAACTGGAACACACGATTTTGTAGTGACAACTTGCCTATATGTTTGCGCCAGCTTAGTCTGTTGACAAGGTAATGTGGGATTTTTTGATGGAAGAATTACCTTCTTTTATCCCGCCGATAAGAGTGTCTGATTAAACGTTGCGATTTGAAATAATGTGTTTTAATGATAGTTTATTCATCTTGCATGGTTCGGTGTGAAGAAATGTAGGAAACAGCTTTTGAGTATTTTTCTTTTGCTCTTGATTCTGTTGCTTGATTTGAAGTGACATTTTAATGTAATTTACTTAGTTTCCCTAACAGTTGTTTACTTTTATAAGGTTGGAATCCTTGATTGATTTCTTCATCTTCAATATCAAGTGTGCCCAACCTTTGGTTTGTTCAGTTGAGGCATAAAGTTCCCTTGTGAAGAATCGTGGATGTGTATTGGTTCGTCTTTGTAGGTTTTACTTGTGATTTGTGAATTTGCTCATTTGTAAATTGATTAATGGTATCCGAACAAACATTACTTTCCATGATGTTTTGATTTGGAATCAAGGCCTTTGATTTAGTTATCAATGTGTCAATCTTACTTGGAAGTAAATGTAACAAATCAATGATGTCATCAATACCAGACACATTGATAACACTAGTATCAAATGTTTTTACGATCTGCTGAGTAGTTGATTTTGAATTTTTGTGAAGTATTTTCAATTCTGTATTAATACTCTTTAAAGGTGATACCTGCTCCGATAACAGAACAGATCGATTAAATAACGTGTCTCATTTTTTGTTAGTGTTGAGCCAATGACTCTCATTGCACTTAAAATTGGATATGAAGTGGGCATGCAATCCTCAACTATTTGATGCATAGTGAGTTGCTACATACGAGATGTAGAAGTATTAATACCGAACAGTAATGGGTGATGCTCTGAGAAACCTGGTGCGAAGTGCATGTCCAGTTCCGTCAGCAAATCGGAGTCATCAAAGCAATTGGAAAGAACATCATTTATTACTTCAGACTCAATTAGTTCATAAACATAACTAGAATATTTTTCTGAAAAAAATGCAGAGAAGGAAAATTTGGAGATCAGTTTTGACAAGCTCAATCGTTGTGATCAAATTTGAGGTATTGCCAGTTCGAATATCGGCATCATTAAGAATATCTGCTGCAAGGACATCCTTTTGTGGAGACAACTGATAAGCTGCTTTTCTTAAGGTTGCTGCACCTTTAAAGTACTTTCATATCGACTGTTTTGGATGTTTTTTGACAGAACTCCTTGTTTGTAACAACAAGCCCCTCTTGGTTTGTTACATTTAAGCTGTCTGGGGTGCCAACCATACTATTTAATGAAATCAATTCGCTCATTACCTTCGATAGTGGGAAGTCCTGTGCTAAACTTACATGTCTTGTAGATAAACCGATTTCTGTGACTGAGTTTACTTTCTATAGGTTGCCTGATTGTTTGTACAATAGGTTTTCTTTTTGGTAAGTAACCTAGTTCCAGAGAAGTTGTCACTGAGTTTAGGTTCCTCTGATCCCTATAAACAGTTGATATATTAAATAGTAAGACTCAGTTCCTCAGGGGCCGTGCTTGATTGAGGAATTAGGAGATCAAAAATAAAAACAAAGGTAGTTATAGCGCATAACACTGCATCTCGCAGTACTAAGAGGCTTCACCCCTAGACTAGAGTAAAGCTGGGTATACAGCTTTGGAATCTTCAAAGCCAAAGCAGGGTTGACGCATAGAGCGTGTTGGTAATCACAACATACACACAATAATTTGCCAGTAAGCCGGAGCCACACCTTGCCTGTACTTTAAGTTCCTTTAGAATTGCATACAGCTTGCACTTTTATTCCCTTGTTGCTACTTTTGCTGCTGTATTTAAGATAGCACTATATCGGGCTGGACCAGCAATCCTTAGTCCCCCACTTGCGGTCTGTAGCTGCCTGCGCCAGTGTCCATGTCAGCCCAACCTCAAAGTGTACCCCACGCTACAAATGAATCACTAGCTTGAGCAGGACAGTAACGGCACTCCAGTATGCCAAAACTGAACCACAGCGCATACATCATGCGCACCCTCCCCACCTGCGCACCTTAGCTCAAGTCTTAGCCTTCTTCCTGGCTTCTCTGTATTAAAGGGAATGATGTGCAGGTGCAAACAGCCTGCCGGGTGGAAACCTGCAGGACCACTGCCTCATAGCCGCAGTGGTAGAGTTGGGCATCGCACCTGTCGCTTCCCACCACAAGGCTAATAGGCACGAGCTTGGAGGCCACCTCCAAGTGTAGAAGAAAAAACCTTTCTAGGGGTTCACTGATGCACCTGGTCCTTAAACCAACAAAGAAGAGATTGGCACGGAAGCTGGAATATCAAAATAACAACTTTATTAACCTCACATGAGGGAAACTGTGTCAATACAGTACCCACAGGCCACTGTATGAGACAGTCTAAGGAGTACAAACACTCTGGGTCTTTTATGCCCAGTTTACCGCTGAGTTAGCATGTAGACTCAAAAGAGGCGGTACAAGTGTACACATGAATAGCTAGTTACATATAAGGATACATAAGAATTGCTTAGTCAACAGAGTGGGAGGGCTTATAATATTGCTGACATTAGTTAAAATAGCCTGACAGTTACTCTAAGAGCAGGTGCATTCTAGCAGCTAGACCTTTCTGAGCATGTGCAGTGCTCTGGCTCAGTACTGAAGGAGTTAACTGTAACAGATGACACAAGCAGAATACAAGGGCAGGCAATAGTGAAGAGGGAGAAAGCACATGGCGAGCACATGGCTAACTAAAATGGCTGCCAGAAACAAAATGGCTTCAGCTGATGCTAACAACCATTGCAGCTAGTTTTCCACAGATGGCCGTTTTAGCATTAGCTGAAGACATCCGCTATGATCTAGAAGCATGGAAGTTATCCTGCACATTTATCCTCATAAATCCATTCATATCCTGATCTATTACTAGGTGGGCATTTACATTTTTAACATTGCTTAACTGGTGAGATACAAATAGAAATACATGGGGAACAGAGCATTGGGTCATAATGAACACACAGATAGCAGGAGAAAATGATGGCTATTATTACAAACAAAACTATCAATTTTTCCAACCCTAAGCAAAAAGTAAATCCCAAAACCATCCAGTCCAATTCTATGTTTCAGGGCTCCTATGTATTTCAGTGACCATCTATTTCAGTTTCAGAATAGCCAACAACACATATCTAATATAATATCTTAAATAAAAAACATTTTTTAATAGACCTTTCCAGTGTTCTTTTCATGAGGGCTAGAGTACCAATTGATATGCTCAGGAGGAGGGCAGAGTAATATTTATCGACTGTTCAAAAAAACGTTTCTCTTGCAGAATAAACATTGCTAATGCAAATATTAAAGCAAATACAAGGATCATTACAAAAACAATTTTCGCTCCAGGGGACCAGGAAGACCAAACGGGGCCATGGGAATTAGGACGAGGAGCCGCAAAGGGCTGCTCCTCCTCAAAAATGGGACGACCAAAGGGATACATTGCTAAAAAGTACTTAAAGAATAGAAGCCGCTGTACAACCAGCCAGAGGGGAGTCTTCTCCTGTGTCCGTCTGAGCCTCACAGGCAGGCTCCTATCGAGTTCTTTTCCAACGGTGGAGCTGCACAACTTGCAACTCAAGAAAACAATCACGGCCCAGTTTTAAGGGAAAAAGTTTCTTCTTTCAGGATAGGGCAAGCAATCACCCTCCGGGGCAAATGCCCTCAACGATCCTGTCCAGTGTCTCAGGCAGTGCACCAGTATTCTTCACTTTAATCTAACAGGCACCAAAGGCACAGCTTCTACACAAAAAGGAGCTAAAGAGGGAAAACTCAGATCAGGTCGCCCTCCACTCAAAATCATAAATAACAACAAAAAGACCTAATCTGCTCGGGCCAACAAATCCTATTAACTTCATGAGTGGGAGTGGAAGTTTATTTTCTTCCTCGACAGCAACCCTTCATATTTTATAGGTATTGTCCCAACTCATACTCGCCCTATATTTAATTATAAAAAAGAAGAACCGACCCATGAGTCAACAGTCACTGTGTTCACACAACATACCCTACACTTTACCATGTATATATAACACACAAATGTGCACCAGTGTGAAAACAATTGTGAAAGCACGAGGTAGCACCTCACGTGCGCACCACCAGAGGAGCTTACTGGTTAATTATCACCAGTTATGCCCACGTTTCTCATCACTGGTCGCTACCTCGTAAACAAAAATAAATGTAATCGGTGTCCAGAAACCCAGTGAAAACAGTGAACATGTGTATACCATAACACAGATCAACCCCGTGTGAATAAAATTGAGATAAGCCACCCAGTCACCAGGGAGCCACTTTTATTCTCAACTCGAGGGCTTACTCAAAATAAAAACATACTGCATGTTTGCAGACCATGTAATGTTGGGCCGACATGTTTCATTGCCTGTAAATTGTAGTGGCAATTTCTTCAGGGCACGAGGACTTTGTCCACCTTTTCTGGACCCTTATTGTGAACACGCAGTGACCGGTAGCAGCCAAGGCCTCTCGTACCAGCTAACCACCGTGTCACAGAGGGACTATATACTGTTAATAGCCCTGTTTCATAAAAGAGGACACTTATGTTGTCCGTGTTCGCGTCTGACAAACGACGAGCATCGTCCTGGAACGAGACGATGCTCGTCGTTTGGCAGACGCGAACACGGACAACATAAGTGTCCTCTTTTATGAAACAGGGCTATTAACAGTATATAGTCCCTCTGTGACACGGTGGTTAGCTGGTACGAGAGGCCTTGGCTGCTACCGGTCACTGCGTGTTCACAATAAGGGTCCAGAAAAGGTGGACAAGTCCTCGTGCCCTGAAGAAATTGCCACTACAATTTACAGGCAATGAAACATGTCGGCCCAACATTACATTACATGGTCTGCAAACATGCAGTATGTTTTTATTTTGAGTAAGCCCTCGAGTTGAGAATAAAAGTGGCTCCCTGGTGACTGGGTGGCTTATCTCAATTTTATTCACACGGGGTCGATCTGTGTTATGGTATACACATGTTCACTGTTTTCACTGGGTTTCTGGACACCGATTACATTTATTTTTGTTTGCGAGGTAGCGACCAGTGATGAGAAACGTGGGCATAACTGGTGATAATTAACCAGTAAGCTCCTCTGGTGGTGCGCACGTGAGGTGCTACCGTGCTTTCACAATTTTTTTCACACTGGTGCACATTTGTGTGTTATATATACCTGGTAAAGTGTAGGGTATGTTGTGTGAAGACAGTGACTGTTGAGTCATGGGTCGGTTCTTCTTTTATAATTAAATATAGAGGCAGTATGAGTTGGGACAATACCTATAAAATATGAAGGGTTGCTGTCGAGGAAGAAAATAAACTTCACTCTCACTCATGAAGTTAATAGGATTTGTTGGCCCGAGCAGATTAGGTCTTTTTGTTGTTATTTACCAAAGGCACAGCACCTGTACCCTGAACTCAAGTCCTTCCCTAACTCCTGTGTTGCTCCGCTGGCGCACTGCTCTTGTGTCGGGGCCAAAGATTGTACCCAGTATGCCCAGGCACCTCCTGATCAACAAACAAAGGTGCAGACTTGCATTCACTTAGGGACCAGGACTCAGAGGCCTGAAGCAACCCTTGTTTCAAAAGGGGTCACCTCAAGCAAAGCCTCCTTGCCGTCCTTGTCGGTCTGTGACTCTCTCAGCTGGGCATCAAAAACTGGATCCACGACTTCTTCATTCTGATTTGTGACCCCGTCTTTCGCCCAAGACAGTGGCAGGGGTACACACTTCACGCCCCAGTGCTTCCGGCCTTCTACCTTCACTGAGGTCCTAGTTGCCAGCAATGCCTGTGCTGGTTCCCTTCACCTTGGCTTCAAGCTGGACTGGCGCTAACTCCCCAGGCTGAATGTGATGTCCGGGCCCCTCTGGCAATGGTTGTAGGGCAGCAGATATCTATTGATGGACAGAACAAAAAAATCTTTAGACAAGGCATACAAATAATCTATCAAGCAGAGAGGATACTTTATTTCCAAATACCTTCTCCTTTTTTAGCTTGGGGCGCCCCATACATTAGCAAGGCACCCAAGAACCACTTCATCTATCTGAGAGTAAAAACACCCCTGGACCTATTAGCGAGTACAAAAGGAACTTTTGGTGAACTGACAAGAGTAAAACGTTACACTATGTGAAGCAGCCAAGGAAATCTATGTTTATTTACTAAATTCTGAGGGAAAAAAGAAAAACAATACGTACATACTCTAAATCCTTACATTAGTGTATTCCTATATTATTCATCTGAAGAACCTCAAGAAAGGGCTTTTGTGCTTCTTGTCTTAACAAGCTTGTGTTTCATAAGTCATAACCTTTCACTACTTGTACAGGACTGCAGACACTTCTAAAATGATTTTTCTTACATAAAAACACCTACATTTTATGCTTAGGACCATGCTCTCATGTTATAGGCACTGCGGTGAAAATCTAAAACTGCTAATTTAACAGGGATCCTGTCAGCTCAATTACACAGACTAATAAGAGACTAATAATGCCTTTACAAAACTGTATGTAGCATAAAAAATAACTAACAATAATGGTGTTATCACCTGAGAATTTTAAAACAAAAACTACCCACATATAGTTCCCCTTTAAAGATCAAATAAGGGAACATCAATCTAGACTACTCATCCTTTCATAATTTCATCAGACAGGATGGGCAGTAACATGGCGTATTTTTTTTATTCATTTTATTAATCTTAACAATTTTAAAACCGTATTACTGAATAGCCAATTAAACGTCTAATGGCCGTTCCTAGACAACTTAGACAGGCTCAAGAGAGAGTGAGAAAAAGAGAGAGAGAGCATATAAATCAAGAAAAATGACAATGTATTACTTAATTGTAGTTACCCTTAATTTGCCCAGGAGCTAATCTCCCTAATCTCTTCCCCTCATTCGACAGCAGGTAACCTGAAACAGGTGACCTTCTGTCGACACGATCTACCCCTATTTTTGGCAGCTGGGCACAAACAAACTTGTAGGAGGTAAATAGCACATTTGAGCTAGCTAGAAAACATTAATAACCAACTACCAATTCCTTTAGCAATTGAACTAGTGTAACATGAGGGCGCATGAATGTAAACTGAATTTCATAGCCTTTTAATCTGGCCCTCGCTCCAGGAAGGCTTAATCAAGGCCATAACTTTAGTGAAACAACTAAGTAAATTCTTCTATTTCTTAAATGTGGTTAAATTACTAATGGCGATATCCCTAATATTAACAAGAATTGAGAATTCATTTTCACCCTAATTTCCCTAGGCACATTATAGCCTCGGACATCATTAGAGCAAAATTTACATTTACCTGTAGTGTTTTTCCCTACAATGTTAGAATCAGGATATTTAATTAATACAAAAAAATCAGTTTATTAAACTACTCTGTAACATTACAAGCTTTCATAGTGTAATGTAGAAATCACATACTGTCACAGTTGCTCCCTGCGTGGAAATTTTTACATGCAGTAAGGCTGGTCAATTCTAAATACAGAACTTGGCCTTTTGACCCTTAAACCTGCTGTCCCCTGTCAGTAAGGCTATTCCATGCGGTCTTTCAAATTCAAAGGAACTCTGGAGAAGCACAGCTGAAAAGCAGTCCTGTTCCGTGCCTGGGAGCTAATAATTTTAAAGGTAAGATGCTTATTTTATACTTATTTTTATTCGTGTGCAGTGTGTGATGTGCTTTCTAGCAGTTTTAGAGGCCAGCTGCTTGTTCTGCAGTCGCATGTGTGCACTGCTGAAACCTAAGATCAGTTTGAAAACAGCCCTGGGTGCCAGGACTGCTTTTAAAAAGTAAATTGTGCCCAAACTCGACTTTGGTGGTAGGGGCACTTAAAAATGAATAACCTACAATGTTGTAGCATATTAGGGACCCCCAGGGTCTCCCCTAGATATCCCAGAGGTGGGGGATCAGAAATGTATAAGGTACACCCTTATAAAATAAGTTTTTATATGCCTGGGTAAAGTGAAATTTCACATTTCACTCCCCACATTGTGGTAAAGTGCTGCTCAAATTCAACTTTGATGCTAGGAGCTTATATATTTGTCACAGTAGGATTATTTAGACATTATAAAGATCCAAAGAAAAACGATTTTAGTGCAATTATTGTTAATAATTTTTTGCACTTTTAAAAAAAAGGTTTTTTAATAATGATCACTAACTCTTTTAATGTTTTCACATATGAAAAGCAACAAGAAAGAAAATCCCTGCTTTTAATCCTTTCTATTTTATCCAAAATAATGAAGCTGTATTTGTAACTTTTAAAATCAGTAGTCTTGTGGCCGAGCATAGCCATGTGTTTACTCAGCTGTGTTTTACGACCAGCAAGCCTCAACTTCCATGCCTTTTTCAGAAGAAAAACCCTTTGCTGTATTCTAATGTCCTGAAAAAGTTTGATCTCCGTCTGTTTTGACAGACAGCTTCCTTCGGTACAGACAGCTTTGAACAGCTGTTTTTTTAAAAGCTCTTTTTCTAGTGCTGGAAATTTGAGCACGGTGCAGTCTATTTAAAACACAGGCATTCCAAGCCGGCACAATTCTATCGTTTTGTAATGTAAAAAGAGGCGCTTTTATTTCAGCAGCAACCAATTTACTCAGGTGATGTGAATGCCTTTTAATATTAATACCTTAAGGATAATGCTGTAACATTTGGTATTCAGTCCTAATTATGTAAGCACACAAATTCGTTTTTTTTTTCTTTCTGTGAGGCCTATTTTTTCCTATTGAGTGTTAATTGTAATTTCTCTTGTGGCAATATTCACACATCTATACTTTGTTACTGTTTTGCTTCTAATGGTAGCGTGCAGCTATTTAGCATATGTTACATAATTCATTCCTTGAATTCTAAAATGTAATTCTTTCAATGACATTTGCATAACAGAATGACGACAAAAAAAACCAAATTGAGCTCATTCCAGACATTTTCAAGAAGGGGGCCCACACACTCAGAGCACACAACACTGCTTGCTAAGGCAAGCCATTCTCACACAAAAAACATAGTCAGTACTTACTGAAACAAGTATTTTCAAGCAGCACCACCGGTGTCAATCCACAACCACATGGACACTCCAAAAAAACAATTAACCCACAAATTAACACTTAGGACAAAAGCAAGAGACAGCTCACAGACTGTACTCAAAGCAAACCATTTGTAAATACCAATTGTATCATATTTACAAACGAAAGGACTCAAAAAAAGTACAGAGGTTACACCAAGACAAATAGACAGCCAAAAGACTGCCATGTTCAAAAAGACAGGCTCGCGCCTCAAAACCTTTTCCAATAATACACCAAATTACCAGTTGGGCTGGCAGATCAGGATCCTTCTATATATATATATATTTGTTCCATGGTGTACTAGTCATCAGGGAAGAAATACCTTTTTTAATATACCTAAACCCATTTAGGTATCCCCTCTTAGGGAGTCAGCTGAGTACTTCCTAAATCCATATTGGTACCTCCAAGACAGCAACACTTTCTACGAAGTGTGCTAGGAGCAGGCATGCCAAAAATATTATAGCATATATAATATTATACTCCAAGTGACACTTAACACAATTTGTGCCGTTCAAGTTTTCAAAGTTAGAGAAAAATCTCCTCATTACCTGCCTTCATTTGGTGCAGCAAACAAACAAACAAGAATCTTGGCCAAGCTAATCCAAACAAAAGTGTTACTACAGCAACTTTACCAAACCAAAGTCTCCAACCTCCACCTGCCAAGTTCTAAGTGACCTAACGGTCGTTTTAAAATACTCACACCAAAGAAGATCTCAGTCGGGAGCGGTCAACACCTGGAGGGTCAGATCGGGAAAACGGGAAAATACGTTGGTCTGCAAAGACAAAGGGTCTCCTCATGCAGGGTACCTCCTCAGTAGATTCCTGCCTTCCGTCAAGACCACTCCCTTGGATAGCCGCTTCTCCGATGAGGTCCCTATTCGGACGCCAATTTGTAGAAGAAAAAACCTTTCTAGGGGTTCACTGATGCACCTGGTCCTTAAACCAACAAAGAAGAGATTGGCACGGAAGCTGGAATATCAAAATAACTTTATTAACCTCACATGAGGGAAACTGTGTCAATACAGTACCCACAGGCCACTGTATGAGACAGTCTAAGGAGTACAAACACTCTGGGTCTTTTATGCCCAGTTTACCGCTGAGTTAGCATGTAGACTCAAAAAGAGGCGGTACAAGTGTACACATGAATAGCTAGTTACATATAAGGATACATAAGAATTGCTTAGTCAACAGAGTGGGAGGGCTTATAATATTGCTGACATTAGTTAAAATAGCCTGACAGTTACTCTAAGAGCAGGTGCATTCTAGCAGCTAGACCTTTCTGAGCATGTGCAGTGCTCTGGCTCAGTACTGAAGGAGTTAACTGTAACAGATGACACAAGCAGAATACAAGGGCAGGCAATAGTGAAGAGGGAGAAAGCACATGGCGAGCACATGGCTAACTAAAATGGCTGCCAGAAACAAAATGGCTTCAGCTGTTGCTAACAACCATTGCAGCTAGTTTTCCACACAAGGTCAGACAGAAATCTGACGTCAGGGTGGAATCTTTGGAGAGGTATGTGGACTTTTTACTGCCTAATTAAACAGTGCTACAGTTGGAGGTGGCAAATTGTCCATTGGAAAGATGGGGAGGGAGTGGGGGCAAGGTAGGTACCCCCATTAAAAAATAATGAAATGACTGCAGGGCAAACACCAGCATTGAGAGTTTGTCAGTGTTTGCCTCACAGTGAAATGTTGCATATCCTTTGGAAGACGCCTGATGCATGGCTAGCATCAGCTGCGGGATTTCCTGCTAGCTTCTAAAAGAAATCCAGCAAAGGTCGCAATGTAGACCTATTTTGAAGAAGATTTGCTGCCTGACGACTGTATTCCAACAGATTTGGTGAAAAGGTCCCACAGGCTACAAACTACATCACCTGAAGCCCCTGCTAGGTTATGTGCTGGCACTATCATAGTGGCCCTCTCTGATGCTGAGCAAGTCTTGAAAAAAGCGGTAGTGTTGAAAGGAGAACAAGAAGAACCATGTGTTCCAACTTTTCCTGATCTGAGAGTGAGTATGCTGACAAAGGAGAGATCTACAGGAGGTGCATGAAGAGCTGATAGAACTGACAATTGTTTTGTCGCTCTTGTACTTTAGCCATCTTATAGTGGTAAGCGTTGGTAAAGCTAATGTCTTCACCCAGACTGACGCAGTGTGCTCTGTCCTGGATAGTTGCAAATCTAGTGGTGCCCACACCAACTTGGAATGATGTGTATATTGTGGCGATTGGAGGATATTGAGGTGGTCTCTGCCTGAGATGCTTTAACGAAACTTAAAACCATATTGGGAGATGAGGACATAGTTTTCACTTTGAACTCTTCGGGTGATCAGTGGAAAACATGTGCTTTATCCCTCCGCTTCCTGTCTTTTCCTCACTTACCTTCGTGTCTCTTTCCCCCTTTTCTCCTGTGTCCTCCCTCTTGACTCCTCTTATTTTTCCCTTTCTCCTCACTCTTCTCTTTCTTGTTAACTCTGTTGTTAAAATGCAGATACATTTATTAGCGATGTATTCTTTTGAAATTGTGATGTTCATCTGAGATATTCGACTGTCTAAATTGGTGGATCCAGCTTGACTTTTACTATCTCGAGAGTTCTGGAGTTGTGACTCCTATTTATGTACTGTAGGATCTCGGTCTGGGTTGGTACGGATAGTGATATTTTTAATGCAATGTTTTAAACTTAAAAAGTTGCATTAACTCTTGCTTATTTCCTCTGAAGATTTTGATGTGAAAACTGCACTCTATTCAAAAGGCTGCAGTTTACTTTGTCTGGCTTAAGTAACTGATCCCACCCTTCAAGTGCCTGGAAGCGGTACCATGAGTTTTATTTGGTAAAATAGCAGATTTAAAACCGTACCAAAAGAACCTTGTACAAGGAGCCTCTTAAAAATGTATCACTTGACTGCTAACTGCATCACCTTTGTAAACAATCCCTTTATTAGGTCTCACCTACGCAGCGCGCATGCGCTGCATAGGAGGACCTTTAGCCGTCGTTCTGCTCTTTTTCGAAGCACATACTCGTGCTTGTGGCGGCATTCACCTTGCGGGAGTATGTGCTTCGAAAAAGAGCAGACTGCGCACGCATACACGCACGCACCACTCCCGGGCCAGCAAACACATGATTGCAGTGCCAGCAGTGTGCTTTTCTTCTTTTACTGTGACGAGCACGCATGTGGCGTGTGCTTTTAAAATATCCGCATTGCTTTAAAATATCAGCATTAGTGAATGTGCTTTAAAATATCTGCATTGCTTTAAAATATCAGCATTAGTTATTCACTCGTGCACGGCTCTCTTTTTTTTTTTTATTAACCATTCACTCTGTGGTTTGCGCACTCTGTTAATTATTTTTTTTTTTTATTATCCCACAGGGCAAGGTAACATTAGCTGTGTGCTTCAAAATATCAGCATTAGTTATTCACTCGTGCACATTTGGAGGGAGTTCTTTACCACTGTAACTAGCAAAGACACTGTGTCACGACAGCATCACACAGCACCACCACAGCACAGTTAGCTGAGAAGTATATTAATTCTATTCTATCAGCTTTCCTGGAAAACAACAAGGGTCTCCATCCCACACAGACTGGATTCAGACCCCAACAGGGTACAGAAACGGCCCTCTTGGCTGTAGTAGAGGAAACAAGGAGGACTCTTGACGACGGAGGCTGCGCCGCCATCTTATTGTTAGATCTCAGCGCAGCCTTCGACACTGTTAATCATAGTTTAATGATTCAAAGACTTAGAGAGGTAGGTGTGACTGGATCAGCCTTAAAATGGTTCCAGTCTTTCCTACAAAACAGGGTGTTCACAGTTTTTGAGGACGAATGTTCCTCAAAACAAATTCCTCTGAAATGTGGTGTTCCTCAGGGATCCTCCCTCAGTCCCACCATGTTCAATGTGTACATGCGTTCGTTGGCTGAAATAGTATGTCCTTTTGGGGTCCACATCGTGACGTATGCGGATGACACGCAGTTAGTCATTTCCATGAAACAAAATAATCAACAGGGAGGTGACCTATTCACCTGCCTAGAGAAAGTCTCTGAATGGATGAATCATTCCTTTTTAAAACTTAATGGATCAAAAACTGAACTTATGTTGTTGGGGAAGTCTGCTCCTCGAAATATTGATCTTCTCTGGCCCAGCGTTTTAGGTCCTCCCCGGCCCCCAGAGAACAAATCAAAAGTCTTGGGGCTTGGCTTGACCGCAACCTTGATTTTAAGGCTCAAGCGCGTACAGTGGCAGCTTGTTGCTATAGCCTTTTAAGAATGATCAGAAAAATCCTTCCCTTGTTACCATTTATAGCTAGACGGGTGTTGGTCCAAGCCCTTATCCTATCAAGATTGGATTATGCTAACGCTTTGTATCTGGGAGCCCCGCAGGGTCACCATTAAAATCCTTCAAACCGCACAAAATTGTGCAGCACGCATGCTGATGAACGTCTCCAAACGCTCCTCGGCAAAACCCGCACTCGCAACTTTACATTGGCTCCCTGTTCAGGAAAGGATCCAATTTAAGTCCCTATGTATCACCCACAAGATACTTTCTGGCAAGGGCTCTTCCTTGATCAGCTCCTGGATCCAACCTTATGTGCCTACCAGGGCTCTTAGATCTAACAACAAAGGTTTGGTCCTAATTCCTAAAATTAAACGATCACGTAGTGGAGGTCGAATGTTTACGTATAATGCATCCAAACTCTGGAATGGTCTTCCCCTCCACATACGTTCTGAACCAGATTATCTCAAGTTCAGAAAACTGTTGAAAACCTTCCTCTTTCCATAACTTCCTTGCTATAGCGATTCCTCAGGGTGTCATAGCGCTGGGATGCCTCCGGGTAACCATGCGCTCTATAAGTGCTCCTTCATTCATTCATTCATTCATTCATCACTCAGCACCACCACAGCATCACTCAGCGCAACAGCAGCATCACTCAGCACATCAGCAGCATCACTCAGCGCCACCACAGCATCACTCAGCGCCACCACAGCATCACTCAGCGCCACCACAGCATCACTCAGCGCCACCACAGCATCACTCAGCGCCACCACAGCATCACTCAGCGCCACCACAGCATCACTCAGCGCCACCACAGCATCACTCAGCGCCACCACAGCATCACTCAGCGCCACCACAGCATCACTCAGCACCACCACCGCATCACTCAGCAGCACCACAGCATCACTCAGCGCCACCACAGCATCACTCAGTACCACCACAGCATCACTCAGTACCACCACAGCATCACTCAGCGCCACCACAGCATCACTCGGCGCCACCACAGCATCACTCGGGGCCACCACAGCATCACTCGGGGCCACCACAGCATCACTCAGCGCCACCACAGCATCACTCGGGGCCACCACAGCATCACTCGGGGCCACCACAGCATCACTCAGCACCACAACAGCATCACTCAGCACCACAACAGCATCACTCAGCGCCACCACTGCATCACTCAGCGCCACCACTGCATCACTCAGCGCCACCACTGCATCACTCAGCGCCACCACTGCATCACTCAGCGCCACCACTGCATCACTCAGCGCCACCACTGCATCACTCAGCGCCACCACTGCATCACTCAGCGCCACCACTGCATCACTCAGCGCCACCACTGCATCACTCAGCGCCACCACTGCATCACTCAGCGCCACCACTGCATCACTCAGCGCCACCACTGCATCACTCAGCGCCACCACTGCATCACTCAGCGCCACCACAGCATCACTCAGCGCCACCACAGCATCACTCAGCGCCACCACAGCATCACTCAGCGCCACCACAGCATCACTCAACGTCACCACAGCATCACTCAGCGCCACCACAGCATCACTCAGCGCCACCACAGCATCACTCAGCGCCACCACAGCATCACTCAGCACCACCACAGCATCACTCAGCACCACCACAGCATCACTCAGCGCCACACAGCATCACTCAGCGCCACACAGCATCACTCAGCGCCACACAGCATCACTCAGTGCCACCACAGCATCACTCAGCGCCACCACAGCATCACTCATGTCCAACAACATCACCACTCAGCACCATCACAGCATCACTCAGCACCACATCAGTATCACTCAGCATCGCCTTTGCACTAGTACACCACCACATCATCATCACTCAGCAAGACCTGAGTATCATTAAGCATCACCTCAGCATCGTCTCCGCACCAGTCACCACCACAGCCCCCTCCTCCACCTCAGCATCACTCAGCACCACCTCAGCCTGCTCTCGGAATCTGGCATCTGTTGATTCTCCCCTAGCGTCTGGCCGCTGCTAGTGTTATAATACAGGTACTAGTTCCCAACCTTCACCCTCCGATTGTTTATGCCCCCTTAAAAAAAAGCTTTAACAAACAACCATTGGAATAGGCAGAAACAAGTTGCCAGCATTGCAAGAACAAAAGAAAACTGAGAATTTTATATTGTAAATACTTTTTTAATATGATCGTTCAGTTGTACATAATGCCTTCTTGGTCATATATAAGGTAACAAAAATGCTTCTGACACTTTTTTATTATAACTTTTCAGCATGCTGCACAGCAGCCACACTTCTCTACAGTACAGCTTGAAGACATTGGCAAAGTCAATAGCTCTGGCTAAACACTTATAAGGCCCCAAAGGCGAGACCTATTGGCTATGCCAATGCTTGTACTTTATCGTGCTCATTGTGAAGCGCTTGGCTGCATTTCACTCTGTTGTGGGAAAACATCCACTCCATATAAATTGCCCTAACACAATCAAATTAACCTTCTAATTCCCTACATGATTTATGTTTCAACATTAGCACTTTTGGAAAAAGATCCCTTGATGCTTGGGGCCCCCTTCCTTCACCATAGATTACCTCTGCTACCAACATCTGTGAAACATTTGTACTATTGCCCCAGGTTTGAAGACCTCACTCTTTACCAAACCGATTCTAAACCTGTGCCTTTGTATTAATGAAGCTGTTCTTGCCTATTTATCTTGACTGGTCCACCAAAGGAAATTAGAGCAAAATAAAACTTGTAGATTGGGAACCAATACCAAGAATAATTTATGAGCTTATATATGTCAAATGTGAACAAATTGATCCTCTTGTCAGTAAGTCCGGCATATTGTAATGTTTGAATGTTGATCTCCATCTTCCAGGAATATGCAGAGCGTCTATCCAGTCGCCCTGAGATACGGGAGGGGATGGAACTTGTGCCGCAGCCAGATGACAGCACTTCCATTTGCACCTGCAAGAAGGAAAAGCAGTTGAGAGAGGAACTTTAGCCACCGAGCTGAGAGACTTAAAGCTGCGTGAGAATAAAGGGATATTGTATAATAGAAAGATAAGGCTCTTTATACTTAAAAAACTATCTCATGGCATATAGATGAAGAAACTGGACTATTTTTGCAGGGATTTTTTAAAATTATTTTCATACGTGACGTTTTTACTCAACAAAAATGATAATGATTTACTTGAAGAAAGATAATATAAAATCTACATATAAAAAAAATTGGTAAATAAAGTTACGTTTAATGTACTCTGGATCTTCAGCATATTTGTTGGCAGACTCCACCACCAGCAACCAACGAACTGCAGATGTACATTTTTAAAAATACTGGTTGCCGTTTCCTTCTATCAAGTAAGTGAAGCTTGAATATCTTATTTGTGCGTGCATATAGCCCTCCTAGCGATTGCATTGTACCGCTCTGTGACGGGAAAGTATGCTATAATAGTAGAAAAAAGGTTGACCTGCGAAAGGGGTCCCGTGTGTTCTCTGGGTACCTCAACCAGATGGCTGGAACATGTGAGGCAGTCGTTCCTGTTTGTTTCTGCAAAGGTGTTTTTTTTTTTGTTGTCTCTTCTTTTTAGTTTACTTGAAGGACAGGTTTGTGCCTCAAAACTAAACATTTAAGAACTACATGACCTCTTTTGGAACCCCTCCCCCCAACGAGGTTCTTAATTCAAGCTCTTCTCAAAGATAATTAGTCAAAGCCAGAATCCCTTTGGAATATTTCAGTTTTTACGTAAAATATTTAGCTAATTCTCTTCTTCTATCTCCTAAGAGCATCTTATGAGTAAGGGAAAGTGGAGTGATGATCCTGACCTTTTGCACAGGCCTTCCTACAACTTTATGTTCGATTCCGCCAGAGAGGCATAATCCCACTTTTGTCATTGATAGCAGGTGGCACAGCTTCCTAAATGAGGGGCTTGACAAGGATCACTGGTATTTTTGATAACCTTATGAAGGAGCTTCAGAATGCACTCTCTCCAAAACCCTTAACTGTTCTCTAGCGGCTTCTCCACGTTGCTGACTTTTCACAGTCTTTCCGCCTTCCTCCATTTGAGGCGGTGTTATGGTGTTATGGTGCATTCACACATAAAGTAGGAGGCCCTATTCTGGTTGGTCGGTCCAATCTAACCTGAATTTTTCAATTTTCTGAACCCTGACCTACTTAAATTGATGGAGATTATTACTAAATCTAACCTTTAGGCTTTTCCAAAAGCTGCAATAAAACAAACATCTCATGCCAAATTATAACTATATTTTTGTTCCCCAGGATCTCCTTCCTGGTTTAGAGTGCTTGAGCTTGTTTTTAGTGGCTCCAGTTCTTAGTTTGTAGGATTTTTACCTCCGTTAAGGCTAGCCCCTTTCATATGCAACACTCCAAGGCTATAGGCACAGTGGACATGAAGTGGCCGATCCAGATTACTTTATTGTGTTGCATTGCCTTGCCAGGAAACTCTACTGAAGGGAGGCCTTCTTTTCGGTAAAAGAAATTTACAACCTAGGTGAGTTCCTCTGGTGAACATTAGAAATGAGTTGAGTCTTCCTTAAGAGTAACCTGAGAATATTGTTGTTAACTCAAACGTAATACTCTTGTGACCATATTTGTTTAAAACCCAGATTAACAAGTGTTCAAAAGGCTTTCTATAATTAAATTCTACTTGATATGATTTTTTGTATGCTGGCTAAAAAGTAACACAAACATATTCAGAAGTGCACAAGCATTTCGTATGTTATTTGTGTACTTCCTAGCTATAAATTAAAATTAAGAATTTGCCAGATGAGGCTGCTGCAGTCTTCCAAAGGATAGCAGCTGGGCGGCTCAGTAAGACCAACCCAGACTGCTTACATAATTAGTTATATGCAGGTCTCAGTTTGAGCCTTAGTAATGGCAGCTCAGCTTTCCATCCTTCCAACGATAGTAAATTAGGTACCATTTAATTGGGTAATAGTAGAGCATGTTATTTACAACAGCATATGTGCGCAGCATGAAGTACTCTATTAAAGTAGATTTATGAAACTTCAACTTGGTCATCATCCACATTATTTCAATAAAATAGTCAGACGCGCCCCCTCCCTGAACACCTTCAGGAAGACTCTCAAGACCTGGCTCTTCGGCTAAACAGACCTGCGGACCTCCCCCCCCCCTAGCGCCTTGAGACCCTCACGGGTGAGTAGCGCGCTTACAATTCCCCTGATTGATTGATTGATTGTGATTAAAGGAGGTTTTTTTACCTCCCCATTGGTCTGCAGCCATTGACTTTTTTTGCTTATCTTTGAAGTAACACTTTTCTTCTTGGGACTAATTTGAATAAAAATAATAAATATGAATGTTATCTTGGATCAAGAAGTGTAGCTTTCATGATGAAGTCAATGAAAGGTGGTGTACTTAGTTGTATCCAGATTATAAACAGTTACAGTTTAAATAAAATATAATTTCTTTTAATGGAAAGTGGGTAAATATTTAGAGTCTATGATATTTCTATGTATAGAGGGATTGGCTGGACTTTTTGTAATTCTTGTAAGAGGTGAACAATATTTGTTTTTATTGTTAGTATATTTTCGTGTATTTAAATGTGGATGGCCAAAAGGATAAGTAAAACATGGCAACCTAGAAAGATCTACTTTCTGAAGGACTGGTTTATACTTTTGTTGAATGAGTTCTTTAGAAGTACTTCACAGCTATAATGAGAACTGAGAGGTTTTTTTGGCAGTAGTCACTGCAGTGGAGAGCACGCTATAGAATGTTCATGGTAGACTTGTGGTTTAACAGGTTCTGGAAAACTCAGAAAAACATTAGAACCCTGGAGAAGAGCAAGGCGACTGTCGTCGTCCCAGGCAGAGCTAGGATTATTCAGGAAGTGTGTTGTGGATAGTATGCTCCTACAAGAGAGTTCTTTGTGGTCTTATCAGTGATCTCCACAGGTGCTTTGCAGTTAAAGTTAGAGATAGTGGTTCTGGGTTTGTTGGGCATGGGCAAAGACATGCAGTGCCCTCTCATTCTTTAATGTTGTAAGATCCATACAAAGTGTCTTAGAGCTAGTCAGGCCCTTTGTGGAACAGTGATTGTGGCTCTTCATTCACCCAAACTAAGGGAACCGATCTTAACGGGGCGATCTGAAAGAAGGTGGTATTTTGAATGGATTCCAGTGTTCTGTTGTGTCTAGATCCAGATCTGGCTATGCTTAGGCAGAAGAAAGCTTTTTTGATGATTAAAAAAGAGGAGCTGGACTCTCTTTGGTTGTATTTGATGATCCACTTTATCGCTAAACTGAAAGTTGTTTACTTAGGTAAACTTGTTCACTCAGGGGAATGCAGCTAAGTGTTACCTTGATGTGCTCAAGAAAGGGGAATCTGGCTGAGGTGGGAGTTGTATGCCGGTCAACACCAAAACACAGACTATAACTATAATTTAGGGATATGTGTTCCTACTCTGGAGTTGGGGTGGAGGCCTTTTTGGAGGCTGTAAGTAGATTGGGGTAATAATTCTGATGTGATTTCTTAGGCTGTTAATTTATTTTCTTTGCTCATCATCCCTCCTTGTATGGCCCCTTCCCTCTTAAGAATCATGGTTACATTCTTGTTTTTAATTGCTGGATAAAAAGATGCAATAAATTTAAAGTTAGTATTCTTACATTATGCTTACATAGGACAGGGGGTTGTGGGAGTATCTGGCTCCTCCTCGTGTTCTTTTGGTTTCGTATTCTGTCTTGATGCCAAAAGAACATGTTTTAAACTTGTACTGCAAATATTACTAAAATATAATGAAACAGTAATTTAAAATTGTGCAAATATCTTCACCTGTAATTGAGTTCAACAATATCTATGTAGCAGGTCTTTGGCCACTTGTTTTCAGACACACTGATCTCCTAGGCTGCCTCTCATTTTGCATAGCCAGGCATAGAGATTGCCTGACTACTAGTTCTTGAGACTAACCTTTCAAAATGTATTCACTTCCTGCTTAGAATCTTTGGGATGTCAGGTTACTGAGCTTTAGTATTTCTCCGAGTTTCTACATACGCTTTCGGGCTGCACCTATTTCTCAAAATTAATGTCTTCAGCATGAATTTTATAGAATTAAATACCAAACCACTTTGCCTAATGACACATGATCACAGCTGAAATGACATTAGGCGTTTAGGTAATGTGAAATACCTGCTTTAATTGACTTGAGATCTATATAGGTGTGTTATAATTAATAAACAATAGGGTTGTACAGTAGGAAAATACAAGCATACACAAAGTAATTAAAGACTAGATAATTCACTAAGTCCATATCTCCTGCACTTGGTAGAGGCGATGCACATCTCTGTAGGCTATATACTGAGGCCAGATATTTAGGAAATACCCTTCTATGTCACAGAACATTTCATCCTGTCCCATAATTGGAAAGATGTGTCACAGGGTCTTTCACCAAGTCTGTTGCATCCCTATCTGGGAATCCTAACCCTGTTGTCCACTCACCTAGTTAAACATGTTAGATAAAGATAGTCCTCTCTCAGGCATGGGTGACCTTATTACGAGGTCCAAATATATGCCAGAATATCCTTTTAAGAAAAAGGTGGATCTATGTATGTTTGGTGGTAAACTTCCTTAACACCACC
Organism: Calotriton arnoldi; assembly: GCA_963921515.1. Lineage (NCBI taxonomy): Eukaryota > Metazoa > Chordata > Amphibia > Caudata > Salamandridae > Calotriton > Calotriton arnoldi. The sequence goes on from CAWUFW010000324.1 coordinate 955,523, forward strand.
TCTCTTCCACATTAGAGGATAAAATAATGAACCCTCTCACTAAGGCCTCTATTACGGGTTCTACAGTAATCTCTGTTCAGCTGTGAACATGTGTTTATGACCAATCAGGATTTTGTGTTGTACTCGCACTCTCCCGATTTTTTTCCCACCACTTGTACTTTTTGCTAGAAAAATCTGCCAAAATGTGTGCTGGGGAGCCAGCTGAAATTGAGAATAACCGATGGAAATGTGTGCACAATCATTGATTCCTGTGGTCATTCTCCATTTGCCGAGGGACAACTCTTAAAAGCCCTGTAATTCCGCATCCGAAATTACGGATAGCCATGATATACGTTATTCATTGCCATTGTGATGGGAAATCCAACACTTGGAAAGAGGGCCGTAGTGTTAAACACAGACTCACATTTCTCTGTAATATCTTTCATGCCTTGAGCATTCTATCCAAGGTCCCAACTGCCTCACAGAGTATCTTGTCTCTTCATGATCCTACAAAGCAAATGGCTGTAGGGAATATGCCTCCTGGGAAAGCTTGGTTTGTACTGGCCAGTTTATGTAGTATTTTGACTTTTTGTTTCCCAGTTACACAGTGTTTTGATGTCTATTATAAGAAGAATCCTCCGCTTGATCAGATGTTTTGTTCCATTCTCTAGATTGGGGGTCTGGGGAGAATGGCCTAGAACTTTCCTTCCAAATGAGTTCATTAATACAAAGCAGTCAGATAATGTTCCAGTATGATTGCACAATTCAGTGCTAATCTTAGTAATTATAATAATGAATTAATCCTATAATATTATAATTGCCAGTATTCTAAAATTCCTCAAGAGTTCATAATTTGCAATGGCAATAACCATTCACATCCTCTTTTAGTGCTATTCACCATTTCAAAATCTGTAATCAATTTGTTTATTTCTTTGCATAGATTTGTTGTTTTCTTAATGTCTTTCAGTTATGTCAGCTGCTGACTGAGAACACAAACATACAGCTTTAGAAGAGGGGAAGATGGGTGGGGCAATTGAAGCCCAAAGTGTATGCGTATGTTAATGTGTCTGAAATTCTTCAGTTGCTGCTCCGGTTCTGTATGGGCTTCAGCTGATGGCTAGAACAGTATGATACAATAATGTTATTCTAATTACTAATGGATTAAAAAAATTAATCAACAAATTATCAACATCGAGCTGTCTTGTGAATGCCCACATTTACCATTTACTGCGAAATTACAAATTCACTATTAAATAATCAGTCAAGAAATCTAAATTCTGAGTTAATTTGTAAGAAGTTGTGAAACAAGCAAATATTTGGACTAGTTGTGAGAACTCACCTCAGTTGAATTTTGAATTCTCCTTCTTTCTTAAAATTATTATCCAATCATTGTTCTATAATCCACCTTCTCACTCTGTTTATACTGATCCAAAGCCACTGTAAACAGTTAAAGTCTTTCATCTGAATCCTCTGGAACAGACTTCTGCATCTTACTGAAAGTTATTCAGTATAAGCTTCTATAGGCAGTTTAAGCGTTGGGTCCCTTGAAGCCTTGATATTTTTTAACTACAGTGATCCCAATAGTGGATGAGCTCCACAAAGGAAATGTGTTGTTTTCCACCAACAACTTTTAGATCTTCTTTTATTGGTAAAACTTCCTTTCTTTTCTTCATAGTCTCTCTTACAAAAACTTCAGCACATAAAAATTCCATTTTATCGCCGCCTTTTCTTTCTTTACAATAAAAATGTGCATAAAATCTCCATTATATGCAAGAGCTATAAAGGTCTTAATAAAATTACTCTACCAAGGCCACTGACTCCTCACCCCTTTCCAAGAATACTAGAGATTGTACTGTTATTCTTTCTTGCTTGATTTCTTGTTTTTCTAAATCCTACAACTTTATTGCTTAGGTATGCAAAAATATTTTTTTTTACCTTGTCTTCCAATGCTGTTTTTCAGATTTGTATACACGGATTACTGTTTCCTGTAAATTATCTTTAGTTTCATACACACTATGCTAAATTGAATCGGTGTGATTAACAAATGGCTTCAATTAGTGGATTACTTACTCTCTGGCATTGACATCTGTGATCTTTTTAGCTTTAGTTGCTTGTCCATTTATACTGTCCTCTGCCATTGTGCACTACCAATGCCCATTGATAATAGGCAGACAGATGAAAGTATTTTTATTTATATATAATTATATATATATATATATATATATATATATATATATATATATTCTTTTTGTGGTGTAAACCATTCGTGATCCTAGAGATAAAAGTATTCTTGTTATTTGCACTCCCAACACTTACTAACATTGATTTCTTAGCACATTAAAGACTGATTGACTTATGCAAGAACACAAATACTCAAACCTAGTCACCATTTAGCTACAGAAGAATTTAGTGCAGCAACAGTTGCTATATGATAATATGAGTTTGTATAGTATTACATGAGTTAATAAAACACAAATGCTTCCACAGAATGTGGCTCCTAGGTAATATAATATAGATGTACCCATAAACAGAGCCACTGGAATTATGTGATTATGCGGCTGCAGCGATTTTCGCATGATTTTAGATTTGCCACATAATCCTTCGTTTACCGCATAATCTACAGATTTTAACAAAAAAAATTAGGTCTACCTCAAACGGTTCAAAAGATGGTAAAAATGCAGCGATAAATGTTGCGCGCAGTGGGAGACCTTTTGCAAAGGCTAACTGTTCACCTTTCTGTAACTTATTGCTACATTTGGGTGTTAAACTGTTACTTATGAGGTACAGCTAATGCCCAGACAGTATTTAAACACTTAAAAATGACAAAATAATGAAGTAATACTATCACAAAATGTGCTGCATAATACTGCATAATTTGCCTTTTCTTGCCGCATAATTTACTCCACCCTGCTGCATAATTTGCCCCTCTGCTGCATAATGCCAGTGGCCCTGCCTACAAGTCAAATCAGTGCAGTGTAGTCCAAAATAAACTCTTTATTTTCTTCTCTTGTGGCTGAGGGAACTAAAATATTCCATGCAGCTGGCTACCTTCCAAGATGGCTGAGACCTGTTTATCAAACCTTAATTCGCCCTCTATTATGGCTGCAGCTTGCCTGATACTGGTACTGCCCAGTTTGCAAGCTTGCACGCCTAGACACCTTAGGGTAGTAGTGCGCGTTTATTATACATTTTTATTTCATTTCATCAATACATTTCCAAATCAAGCTCTGCTGATGCCTCCTAACAGCTCCCCAGTTTCCGTAGCAGCACCCATGCACATTATCATTTAGAGGTGTTTGAGTCTATGGTGCCGGGAGATTGCAGACCTCTAACCTCTCTTTAGTGCTGTTTCACTGCATGTACCTCAAAGACCGTTGCCTTTCTCTGATTATAGCAGCAAGTAAATCTTACAGCGCATCCTAGCTAGTGTCCTGCAGCCCCTTTCTTCACACTGTGTGCTTACTTTGCAGATTCATTGTATATTTTAGGGGTAAAGCTCAGAATGTAAGGGGAGAGAGTTGGACAGTTAGGCTAATTTCGACTTTCCCCATTGTTCCAAAAGCCTTGCACATTTCATTCAGTGCCACACTGTACGAAAAAAGCAAACGTTGCTAGCCAACTAGAATATTTATTTAAGAAACAAGAGCCTCTAGTAGCTTCTTTCCTTAACAGATGAATGAAAAAGTAGAACTTGTGACTGGAGAAAAAAATGCTCATGCCTTTTAAACAAATCATGCAGCTACAGAAATCAAACAGGAGCTGTTGGGATATTGCATAGTCTTTGTCTGTAAACAAATAAATGATATGTTTGTGCATTTATCATATGTATTTCACGAGACTGCATAATCAATAGCAAAAACTTTGATGCCTATGAATAAATATCCCACCTGACAAAAGGCTATCCAAGCAGTAAACCATTTGGGATGAAGAGAGAAATAATATGAGCGCCCTTATCTTCAATATCCTCGTTATTTTCCAGTTATTTAGTGGCAGGAGTGGCATATTGGCTATATCCTGCAGTCCAGTTGGCAAACAGGTTTTCACACAAATTATCCTTGGTCATGGTGACGTGTGCCGGGAGCAGCAAAGCTATATTCCAAACTAAGTTTACATAAAGATGCATGCTTAATAATTTTAAATGGAATCTATGATTCAAACATTAGCAAATGCTACCTGAAAGAAAATATTAGCATATTTGGTCGAGTGTTCAGAACAGAGGAAATGCTTACTTGATTGAAAAAAAGAAATGGGGTTTCCTCAGATTTCTATCATACCAAGATTTCAGTAGGTAGTAGTACTGCTTGAGTCAGTGATAACCTGTGTGCAGAAGAGTCTAATCTCCAGTCATCAAGAACGCAGTAGCTGATGTGGGGGGTCATGTTGATTCACCTGCAGTAGTCATTAAGCTATGTCAAATTGTTTTTAAATATAGCAATGAGGGGGTGTGGCTCAGCATGTGAGATGGAGGATGGGGTGACAAAACGCTGGTGTCAAGCTCCTTTGTGTGTGCTGGAGGGAGGCCCTTTAAAGTATAAGTGGGCCAGGGCAGAACTCCGTCTCTACCCATCCTGGCCACACCTAGTCCCCTTAGTGTCACTGTCTTAGAGGAATACACAAACCCCAACAGCAGAGCCATTCACAGTCATTTGACCCATGACACTGGCAGGAGGCACAAATGGTTAGGAAAAGAAAATGCCAACTTTCTAAAAGTGTCATTTTCAGCATTGTGACTTAAAATCCGACATTAGCATTGAAGAGGATTCTTAAATTACAATTCATTTGAGTCTAAATAGTATATTTCTACCTGTACCTAATCCAAAGTTATCACTTATTAAAATGTAATAGGTAACCCAGTGTTAGTCAATGGGAGAGATAGGTCTTACAATAGTGAAAAATAAAAGAAAATGACTTTAGGAGTTTTTCAGTGCCACAACATGTAAAACTTAAGCACACATGTCCTACTTTTTAAATAGAATGCATCCTTCCCTGTGAGCGTTTAGGGGTGACTTATAAGTATCAAAAAGGAAGATTTAGGTCTGGGGAAAATGATTATTTTCCAGGTCGAAATGGCAGTTTAAAACTGCACTACGGGCTGCACTGGTAGGCCTGAAATCTGTTTTAAAAGGCTACTTTGGTGGGTGGCACCAAGAGTGCTGCAGGCTAACTTTGTAGCATTTAATTTACTGGCCTTGGGTACAGGTAGTACCGTTTACTAGAGACTTACTAGTAAATTAAATGTGTCAAATAGGTGTAGTCCAATTTTACCATGTTTGAAGGAGAGAACACAAGAACTTTAGCATGGTTTACAGTGGTACAGCGCATAGAGTCCTAATGCCAACAAAAACGAATAAAATGAGCAAAACAGAACGAGTGAAGGCAAACATTTAGGGGAATATCACGCTGAGGATGTCAGGTCTAACAGGCCTGTTTCTCATAATCAGTCTCAGACATATTCCAGAATCTTTTCTTGTGTTTTCCCAACACTTTTTTAAAAACTGTCATCCAAGTTGACTATGAAGTAGAAGAGGTTTCGAACTCCAACTGTATTACATGTATCGCTGTGATGTGTGTGATGTTCTTTGTCCAGGTGCCCTCCTGCTAAACCCATAGAAGTGCATCAGGCAGCTTAACACTGCCTTCTTTTTCCAGTTTTGTCAAATATGATCTGGCTTTATTCAATTTCATAAAAGCAACCATAAAATCATAAAAATCATGTAATTTTTAAAACAATCCACTTAAAACTTATGGGCCGTGTAGGAAAGTGCCCTTTTTGACATGGTCACCCCCACTTTTTGCCTGGAATTTGATGTGATTTTGACTGGAAGTGCACTGGGTTCCTGCTAACCAGGCCCCCAGTGCCAGATCTCTTTCCCAAAACTGTACAATTGTTTCCCCAATTGGCAATATCTTTGGTAAGTCCCTTGTAAAAGGTACCCCTGGCAAGAGGGCCCTTAAGGGCTGCAGCACAAATTATGCCACCCTAAAGCACCCCTCACCAACCAAATACAGCCACTGCAGGCTGCTGTCTTGGTGCAAACAAAAGTGAAAACATGACATGGCACACCTCCCTGTGTTCCATGCCTGCGGACACTGCATGCAGTTTAGGGAAGTCACCCCTGCGGCAGGCCTTACAGCCCTAAGGCAGGGTGCACTATACTACATGTGAGGACACATCTGCATGAGCAGATATGCCCCTGTGCTGGGCAACTCTATTGGTGCCAGTACAAGTGAACAGAAAAGCCAGTTTGAGTACATGTGCTGAACACTGGTGAAAACGAGTTCCCCAGCTACATGATGGCTTCACTGAAAATAGGGATGTTTGGTATCAAACATCTCATATTAATAAACCCAGCTTGATGACAGTGGTGGATTTATTAATACATGCACTCAGAGGGCACCTTAGAAATGCCCTCTGAAAATGTACCAGCTCCTGGTTTGCTAACTGACTGGTTTTCGCCAGCCTGCCACCAGAGACAAGTTTCTTAGTACCCGAAAATGAGATCCTGATGACCGACGAAGAAGAAGGACACTGAAGAGCCGAGATAGCAGAAGACTGATGAAAAGCAACTGACCTGGCACCATCCCTGCCGGCCTGTCTGCTGTTCCCCATCGAAACTGCGCCAAAGCCTGGGAGGACAGCCTGCCTTCAAAAAACACTCAAGAACTCCTGTAGAGTTGCGGAACTGCTCCCCTGCATCCTGCAGGCACCTCCAGAAGAACCGCGAGGACTCCGGAACTGTCAAAACCCGAAGCCGCCAAGCACCACTGCACCCTAGCCCCACAGCCCAAATCAAAGTGGGCCAACAGTGCGAGTGTGGTTCCCAAGCCCTCAAGGATCAGAGTCCACCTTGGTTTTGTCCCTTGTGAACTCTGATGCCGCCTGCAGCCTGTGTTTGCAGGTCCCCTCAACCACGAGTGCTCCTGGACGAAGAAACCTGACACCACAAAGACCATCTGCGCCCGGCCGCCCCAGCCCGCGGAGAAGAGAACCACCCATGTCCCCATTTCCCCTAGCATTGCAAGACTTGAGCCCTTTGCGTCGTTCAACCCGACTGGCCCTCCAGTCAAAACCTGCAGCCTCTTTTCACAAATACTGATCCCCATAGACTAACATTGGGCACAGGACGCAGTATTGCACCACTGCACCTGACCGCCCTAGTGCCGGTGGAGGTGACCTGCTGGTGCTGCCTTGGACCTTGCCCCATACTCACCTTAAGTCCAGGAGATTGGTTTCATAAGTTGCTGTACTGTGCCTGAATGCCGTACTTGTTTTTCCTCCCATAGGATAACATTGCAGCTTCTGAAAAATGCACTGTCGACTTTTTAAAACTTGAAGTATTTCTCTTGCAAAACGTACTTGCCTGATCAAATTGATTCTGGTGCCTAAACATATATAAAGATACGTGCTATTTTAATAAATTGGTGTGGATCTCCTTATTGAGTCGTGTTCATAATTTTTTGACTATTGTGTGTATTTGCAGATGTCTAACACTCCTCTCTGATAAGCCTAAGGTTGCTCGACCACACTACCGCATAGAAGAGCACCTTAAGATTGCTAGAGCAAGCCTCTGTCCACTCATTAGGGAACCCCTGGACTCTTTGCATGATATACCTTATTTTGATATATCATATAAAAAGTCAGCTTCCTACAGGCCAATACAAAACAGTGCAATAATATCATTGTTGCAGGAAACGTAAATACTGACATCGTGACAAACAATCCACTAAAATATTCGATCTTCTAAGTTCATGGGAATATAGCTGCCAAGGTTTCAGATTGCTATGTGTGACATTTTCATAATTTCAGTGTAATTATGAGTGACATTTCAATGACTATGAGTGACACTATCTCCGTCACCACTGACCAGAGTCACACGACCCTCACTGGCTCAGCCGATTCCATAGCTGCCAAGTTTTCAGTAAGCACATGAGTGACATTTCTATGTTTTCAAGTCACCTATGAGTGATATTCGCATCTCATGTGCAACACCTTCAGTGGCACTTTATAACTGACAGTGGATTAAGAAAATGTGTGGTACAAAACGAAAATATTGTTTTGGTAAATGCAGTGTACTACCTGGATTAAATAAACCACTCACACCTGACATGTGGTACTTTGAGATTTGTGAAGTTGCCCTGCGCCCTTTCCTACCAGCCCATACCTTCCTGTAATATTTTTTAGTAGCATTAAATAAAATGTAGCTGGTAATCTATACCAAATAACTGTCTTATCTCAGTGTCGGCCTGCATATACGCTTTGATCTGTAAATTAGAAATTAATTTTGTAGTTAAAAAATGTTACACTAGTTTGGTATTTCAGTATCACAAATAATACGCATTGCCCAAAATAATGACCGCAGTTTTCCGATCTCTGAACTTACTTAGCTGTCACCAGCCAGTGCCCTTCACATTTATCACCGCTCGCTGACAAATTGTTGCTGCTGGCTGGCCGAATCCTCATGCTGGGCTGGGTTGTCTCCCAGGTACAGTGCAGCCAGCCTTCTTTGTGGGATGGGGATGGCAGATGCCTTGGCTGGAGTCTTTGACAGCCTGTGATGGTCAAGGTCGCGCTTAAACACTTGTTCGGTCTGCCGACAGAAAAAGGCCTGGGATAAGGAGAATGGACAAACAATGTGCCCCGTTCCCGAAACCACGTGATCGGAGGGCAAGAGCTGCGCAGCTGACTTTTTTGTAACAATCTGTGGCAATATGTGGCTAGACCAGGGCCAGCTCCTCTGCTATGGCGGAGGAGCGTCGCCCCACTCCTTTTAAGCAGTGAGAAACATAAAATGACAATAACTTAGAGTTATTGTCATTTTATGTTTCGTGTCCTGCTGCTTTGCGGCGGGCGGGTGGGCGGGGCTGCTCTGCTTTCCGAGCAGGGCACTGTTTAGTCGGCTCTCTCGGGCTGCCCAAACCAGTCATGCGCACCTCCCTGTTCTCCATGCAGGCTGCATTACAACCTGCATGGAGAACATGCCCACCCCTCCAGCCCCTGGCTGAGCGCGTGTCACGGCGCTCACACCAATCACAACGCTGCATTGCAGCGTTGTGATTGGCTTAGGGGAGGGAGCCTGGTTGCCTGCTTCCTGTTCCTGTCGGAGGCAGGAGAGCAGGAGCAGAGAAGACGCGGGACTTGGCCTCGAGGTAAGTTTTTAAATTTCCGAACTATCCCCCCCGCGTGACAAACACGCCCCCCTCCCACATCCCAACCCCCTTCCCCCACGCCCGCCCCAGCTGCAACTGGGCCAGACTGGTGTGAGGGCTTAGGAGGACATTGGCCCAGCAGGCTGCAAAATAAACACCCTGAACCATGACCTTCCCCACAACACTGTAAGGGGTCGGATGGCACAGAAAGCACCACTTACTTGTCTGCTGATGGTGGGCGCTGCAACGAAAAACAAAGCTGCCACCCGCCATTCTGTCTACCTGGGGCCAATCTGCAAAGTGCGTGAGCTGCTGGTCAGCAAATGGGTGTATTCCTTTGCAGGAAAATTTCAGGCAAGGGGGATCACCAGACTCTGAGGCAGGTCGGGCGGGGCACAGCTGATTGAACTGTAAAGCCCTGGCCTGCCGGTGTTTCAATTATGGTAAACGCCCAGTACGGTTAATGATTATTTCAGCTCCGACATTGCATGAGTTATCTGAAAAATAAAATACTTTTACTTAGCTCAGTCACTCAGCATTACAGTCGAGCAGCAGGCTCTGAATACTGTTATGAGCCGTATTGTTTCCTAATGCTTAACGCAACTAATAAAATGCAAAACCGAAAAACATATTTCAGGCGTTGCAAGTTGTTGTAAAAAGAGAAGAGCAGCATGGTAGTGTCTAATCTTAGCAGCATGTAGACAGGGAACTAATAAGCGCCTATGGGGATATGTGCAGAAGAGCATCAAGTGACTAGAGCCGCGAGGGCAGATAGGAAGTTGTACAAACCAGGTGCAGTGAACAGGGAAGGCTAACAGAAAATGCAGGGTATTTAATCAGAGACGGGTAAGGTAGAATCTGTACTGTGTATTTGCAACAAGCGTCAAATAAGGTGCAATACCATTAAAAGTACAGAAAGCGGGCTGTGTCACAACAGTTTGCATAGATTGCGCCATCTGTCTCCAGCGATTATCTCTACATCAAAAGTAAAGTTCTTTCAGTATGTTCTTAGACACGGACTCAAGTGATGTAGAGGAGTTATAATAATCTGGAACTCCCATTTCTGGCTATAATCACTTTCTAGTTCCATGATGGAGACCAGCGGCTTCTGCAAAGATTGTCAAAGTTTTCATCCACTCAGGCATCTTGTGCTGGTCTATTATGGATCGGTTGAAGGAGCAGTATTCAATGCACTTCCACACTTAGTCATTCTTCCTGGCTACTTCGGTTAGTCATATGTATGGACTTCGGAACCCTTGGATGATTTCACCTATTATGACGACCTCTAAGTGCAAGGAGCATGGATGTTTCTCTGAAAGGTGTGTCCTCTTTAAGAAAATCTTGCGTTCAACCCACCTGTCCTCTCCTCTTTGCAGGTCCAGGTGACATCATCCTTCTGGTCCAGCTTGTGCCACATGATCTCTATCTGGAAACATCATTTTTCTGAGTCGCTATGCGCCACAGCACCCTTTGCTAACTCCTGCATTGGAGAACCACCAAAGTTCATGCTGTTAGCACTAAACTTTATCCCTCCTATGTAGGGACGTTAGTCTGTCCTGCAATCGCAGGCAGGTACATCTGTGCCAGTTTGGTTTCTTCAAGCAAGGTGACAAAGTGCTGCATGAGAATGGAGATGGCTCAAGACAGGATAGACAGTGGGCTGTTTTACCAAGATGCCTTCCCGTGGTATCTGTTGGTGGAGCTTCCATCTGAGCAGATCTTCTGCAGGTGAAAATGTACTCGACCTCCTAGCACACTCCTGCAGGAATGCTCAAAGTGTGTCCTCTGGTAGGGTCATGTAACCCACATGACTGGCTCTGGTTCTTTCCAAGCTTATTCCTCCCAAAGCCAGGATAGTAGGAACATCTTCATGCTGCAGATATAGTGTAGTCCAACCATTTCTCAGCAAAGATTGGAAAGTATGCTACAAATGGCTAACTTTGTTAGTAAGGGGCATTATTGTCTTCTTCTCCTTCCCTTGAAGGTAAAGGGCAAATCATATCTGTGGCCACCTCTACTATTTTCTTGAGCAGTCTTGTGGGCAGATGTATCCCAGGTATGGGCAGGATCTCTTTCACAGCTTCTACAGTGGTTCCGTGGGAAGGTGTCTGACGTATTTCCTGTAAATGGGCTTAAACGTGAGAGCTGCTGTTGAGGGCTGTCAACAGAGGTTATCACTCCAGTTCATCTGGGATGTCTGTTGTCCTGTCTCTGCTTGTCCCCTCTCCTTAAGCCTCTGCTTTCATGGCTCCTCAGAAACATCAAGATGTCCTGAGTAAGTTTGACTTGTCTACTCCTCCTGCCTCAGGTCAGCAGGGATGAACAATGAGTGACCTTGAGAGTGGGTTCAAGTTAATATTTTTCAACCACCTTGACAAGTTCTTCCTCTCTATAGCTGGCAGCATTTGTTTCCATTGCAAACTCTTGACCACAACACTAGAATAGTCAGTGGCTCTGTGGGTGCTTCTTTCTCTCAGATCAGTTGGTGGCACTAACTGAATCTGGGACGCTGGGTCATCCTTTCCACAAGCTGGAGCCAAACAAGAACCACTTAGTCTCCTGCGGCTTAGAGTTTACTGAAGCACTTCCACAATCCTGGTTATGTAGTTTAACAGTCTTTACTGTGTTCTTGGTTTGTCTCTAATGTGTTCTGAGAATAAATCCAGCCATAATATGCTTCCTGGTCACTGTATTGTCATTAGGTCTGGGCGGTGAACTCCGCTCCGCTCGTGGAGTTTGCGGAGTTTTCCGCACTCCGCGTTACGTGAAGCTCGTGGAGTTCCGAAAAACTATGCTTCGCGTTGTGGAGCGGAGTTCTTTTCCTTGCTCGCGTTCGTCAACGTCAAGTTGGCAAGCGCGAGCGACCATTGCGTTGAGAAACCGTCCGTTCGCGTTGAGAAAAGCTGCCGCTCGAGTAAAAATCTACTCGAGCAGAAAGGAAGCAGCACCCGCTTGCACTGTGCATGGGCCGTTCGCGATGATTGCACAGTGCGGACAAGCACCTGGCACTGAAAATCACTGCGAACTGGCATGTATCTAATGCACTCCGCTGCTCGCGGAGATTCTCGTAGTGCGGCGGAGTCTTTTTTTTTTTTTGCACTACACCCAGGCTTAATTGTCATAGGGACGTTCCACAGCGGCAGTGTCTACTCTAAAGTCGGGCTTGAATGCTCACAGGGAAGTGGTTGGCGTCGGTGGTAATCAGAAGCACTCCTTTTCATAAGAAACTGCCAATATGGATTTTGGCTCCGTTTCGCCAGAAGGAAGAGACTATGGGCCTGATTATGAGATTGGTGGACAGGGTTACAATTCCATTATATCCCATGGAACTTGTAATTTGGTGGATGGGATATCTGTCATGTTTGTGACGGAATATTCCATCCGCCAAACTTGTAATCAAGCCCTATGTCTGACCACTCCTGGTGGAAGGGGGGTTGTGAGGTAGTGGAGGATCTGTATCCTAGAGAGGTTTTTCTGTCTTTTGAGGAGGCGCAGGAGCAGTTCGCTTTGGGACCGGGGCACTTTCTTCATTATGCAGGTTTATCCGACACGGTGAGGGAGATTTGGCTGTCTTATCTGGCGGCTTCATCTGCCTCGAATACTTTGGGCACAGTATTGACGCTGGGGTCGAGCAACATCTTATTTCCCTGATATATAAGGCTCTGCAGGCTGATACGGTTAGGGGGCTGTTGAGGGTGTGAAATGCCTGGGAGGGGGAATCTGGGGACCCTTATTTCGGATGTGGAATGGGCTCGAACATGTGAGTTACTAAGTACAGTGTCCAGCAACTCCCCGTTCAAATTAGTTAATTTTAACTTCATCCATCGCACCTACATGACACCTGTGGGCCTGAATAAAATTAGTCTAGACTGCCCCTCCATGTGTTCCCGGTGTGCATCGGGGGGTGTGCAGATTTTATTCATCTAGCGTGGGGTTGCGGACAGGTGGGGGCCTTCTGGGAGACAGTGATTGTAAGGTTGAGCCATGCCACCGCCCTTGCGTGTTCTCGCGCCTCGACTGTGTCTGCAGGTCCTCCCCAAGAAATGTAAAATGACGTACAGATTTATGCAGCTGGCACTAGTGCTGGCAAGGAAGCATGTTGCCATTACTTGGATGGGGGTGAGGGCTCCTTCGGAGGAGCTTTGGGTTGGAGATGGCCCAGAATGGGCAGTGGCAGAGGAAATGTGTTGTGTTAGAACTGATGCCAAACTTCCAGTCGACTTGGAAGCCAGCGGGTTACTATGCCGAACGTTATTGGATCCGGAGGGGGGCGAGGAGTGGGATGGTGCTGAGGGCAGTGATGGATCAATGTAGCGTTTGTGTACACTATGTCGGGGTGTTGGATACAGATTGTATTTGATTTGTGATGTTTGCTATGGTGGAGATCTTTGTCTTTGTTCCCACTACAGTTTCTTACTGATGTAATTTGACAATTGATGTGGGCCCTGTGTGGCTCTGATGTGTACGTACTCCATCTTGCTGAATTGCTGCTTCATTGTTTATTGTCATGTGTTCATGAAATGACAAAGTTTTTTAAAAAAAATTACAGCATCTGTTCACTGACTTGCACCAGTGAGTGATGCGACAGCGTATGCCATATACAAGTGCCTTTTATTTGTAATGGAAAAGTTATTTTACCATAACAAGTGAATCGTGTTCTTAAAAATCTTGCCACAGAGCTCAGCTAGCATCTTGAAAAGCACAAAAGGTTCTATTTGGTGCACTACTAAAAAAAAGTGAAAGCAAAGATAAAGCTGAAGACTAGGAGGGCCTGTGGTGTTATTCCGCAGGCACTGGGCACAGCAGTGGGGCATGGGTCTGTCTGCTCTCCGTCTCTGCATCTGTGTGAAGTGTGTGATGTGTTCTGAGTTGTACTTAACACAAACCTGCAGCTCCAGCTTGAAAGTTTTGTTTAATTGAACTAGTCGGTATGAGTGTGGAGTATGGTAACGCTAGCTGTTTGTTTGTTTTTTTGTTGTTTTTTTAAAATAGGAATGTCTTATTTCAGCTTGGATTTCTTCCGGAGGTTACCTCAAAAGACAGCAGGGGTTCGCTATTTAAAACAAGCTTTGGCAACGCCAATTGGTCTTGCCTATGCAAGAGCTATTGGCTTTGTCAATATCTTTTAGTCGTGTTTTAGGACAGTGTAACTGCTATGCAGCAAGGCTGCAAGTAAAGGAAAAAAACATTTCTAAAATATATTGATGAGGCCAATAGCCCTCGCATAGGCGAGACCTGTTGGCTTTGCCAATGCTTGTTTACATTACTGTTGGTAACTGTGCCTGAACTGAGGCGATCACTGATTGTAATCTTGTATATGACACTAATTTAATCGTGTCTATTACAGTTACTATTACAACACTAATAATATTAGTATATTAGCTTGTGATGATTTCATTGAACATAAGTAGCTCTTATTACAGAACACGTTGGAGACCCCTACTCTAGTGTCTAGCCACATTCTACACCTCTCTTCCCTGCTTGAAGAGAGGTGTAGAATGTGGCTATGTAGTTATCGCACCACTCTCTCAATGACACTACACATGTAGTTGGTATTATTAAGTGGAGAAGAACAGACAAAACACCAATATGTAGAAAACATGCATGTGTAGTTTGTCGATGTAATTAGGGAAGAAGTTTGTGTGCAGTTTTTGTTCCCGGGAATGCCTAGCACCCGGGAAAATCCACCAACCCCAAATGTGAAAAGTAGAGACTCAGAAGAATGTAAGTAGTTGTAAATTGCTGTAACATGCAACCTCTATCAACAGTGCTCTGCAGAATCAAATATTTTGTATTTGACTTCTGTACTGGAGTGTTCATGTTTTCATAGTGGTGAACACTGCAATACACTGTAAACCACAAATGTGCAATCACCCTAATAATAACAGTACGAGTGTGAATGGGCATACCTCATGGTGAAGGAATGGCAGACATTTTTGGAGGTTTTGTTTTCCTGATTACTAAAATCTGGTAAGTAGTGTCTGCATTTTTTCACCAGGTTTGACAGGCACCCAGGAAAACCTACCAACCTCACACATTTTTGAAAACTAGAAACCCAGAAAAATCTAACAAGGCATGTATTGCACAAGTTATCCTTATTCATAATCAATGCAAGTGTCAGATATTTAAGATAATCACTACTTTCTCACATTTGTGCATCAGTGAACATCAGAATTCACTGCCAATGACAAATATGATATAGTCCTGTGTTCCATGCTTTCTTTTCTCAATAAAAACAGTATGCCAAATGCATGAGTGGGCATACCGCATGGCAGAAGAACTAACCACTTACACTGCGACCTTGATGAGAAATTGGATATTGGGGTATAGACCAATTGTTGACACAGCTAAGCTCATCTCTATAAACTACAGGCACAAACTATTGCCTTTCAAGTTCATAAAAAATATATTCTTATCCAAAATGTTTACAAAATATACATCCCAACCAATTCTCCAGATTTGCTCGAAGTTCCTGGGATCATGCTGGCTTCTTTCACTTAGCTTGGGAGGATCTGCCAATTAGACCCTACTACACGGACATTTCTAAGGCTGTCAGAGAAATTAAACTATAGTATACAAAAACTGATGGATGGAATGCTTGAATTAATCAAAGCCACTGGTAATTACTCAGGCCGCAACCCAATCCATCATTATTTTGCATACCATGGTATTTCAGTTTGGACCCAGCTATATGCTAATCAGTCTTGACTTTGCTCCAATGGGAGCAGTCCAGCCCGAACTGCCAAGCCAGGTCCTCCCTGAACCAGAGCACAAGCAACCCAGGGCCGGTTTCGCCCATGTTATGGGTTCATCGGCTGGGTATAGTTGGTTCCAGTGACAGTGTGCACAGAACCCACAACTGGACATACCAGTAGGACTTAGGGCAGTATACTCCAGTATACAAAAACTGATGGATGGAATGCTTGAATTAATCTCAGCTACTGATAATTACTCAGGCTGCATCCCAGTCAATCGTTATTTTGCACACCATGCCACCTCAGTGTGGACCCAGCTATATGCAAATCAGTCTTGACCCTAGCTGGCTCAGGGATGCAGCTTTTTGTGGCCAAACTGCTGAAGGGTATGCAGAACTACAGGTCCAGCCTAATGAGCTCTGGGGTCCATTTTGGCAATACCTAGATAATGTGATGTTATAGATTCAGCTACAGCAGGAAAGTGAATAAGCATGTGTCTGTTCCATGTATGTCTTTATATATGTCTCTCAAGTTGGTCCTGTGATTGAGCAAATTTGGCTATATAGTGGACCATACCTCTTTAAGGTGTCATTCATTTGGTGCTGTGCTAGGTCTCCCCTGTATCCCGCCTTTTTCATTGATATTATCAATGTGTTGACATGTATTTTCAGATCTTCTTGCTATTCTATAAGCTCAACAACTTACACTTACTGTAATTGTTGGCTGCTTATAGATGTTGCATTTCCCTACAATTTATTTTATTTATTTATTTAGTGTTTTGTATAGCGCGAACATGACCCGTTCGGGTATCAGAGCGCTTTACAGCAGTAGCAAGTAATTACAAGAATTAGCAAAAACAAAGTTAGATACAAATTGGAGCATGCAAACATGAGAAAACAGTGCAGGGAGAAACAGGCTATACACAGGGAATAGGGGAGGCGCACAGGAGAACATTTGGGGAGATAGCAGGAGGACGATGGCAAGAGCAGAGGAGACTGTAGGCAACAGCCTTTGCCCTTAAAGTGACAATGAGCTGGAAAAGAATGCAGAGTGGTAGGCAACGTCACTGAAAAAGGAGTCACGTGGATTGCATATATGAGAGCAGAGTCGACAATCCCGGAAGAGTTCAAGTACGAGATAAAGCAAATCGCTGGACTGCTGAAACTGCAGAAGCGCTGAGAGAGATTAGGGTAGGAATTTGCCCATTAGGAAAGTCTTCACTTCCTTTTTGAAACTTGATAGAGCAGGTATTCTTCTGATGTAAGGCGGCAGCGAGTTCCAGATTCTGGGGGCAGCCCCAGAGAAAGCTCTGTTGTATGTTACTACTCCTGTGATTCTTGTTGATTATTTACCAATAAAAACTTAACAAATAAAGAAGAAAAAACGTGCAACTGCATATTGCAAACTGAAAAAATTTGTAAACTTTCACATCTTTCATTATCATCACCAGAATTGCCTTCAATGGTTCCTTACACCCCTTACTTTCTGTAGAAGAGACACAATGTTTTCTACAATATTTGGAATTGAAAGTGATCATTTTTTTCTGTTTTTCTAGCATATAACTGGTTTCTGTAGACATAATCAGTTTATCTGAAGACCAAGTTGAAAACTGGGTGTAGAAACTAGATCAATTCTCACACCCTTGTAAAGTGGTATACCATATACCCAGGGCTGGTAAATTAAATGCTACTAGTGCAGCACTTATTGTGCCACCCACTTAGGTAGCCCCTTAAAACATATCTCAAGCCTGCCATTGCAGCCTGTATGCAGTGGGAAACTGCCAATTCAACTTGGCAGCATAAACCCCTTACCAGGCCTAAAACTCTCTTTTATTACATATAACTCACCCCTAAGGTAAGCCCTAAAATGTAAAAAGTTGGGCACGTACTTTTAAGTTTCACATGTCCTGGTAGTGAAAAACTCAATTTTGGTTTTCACTACTGTGAGGCCTACCTCTCCCGTAGGATAACATTGGGTTACCCTATTACATTTAACAAGTGGTAACTTTTGTTTGTTTGCAGGTAGAAATTTCATGTTTGGTGTCTTAGGAATTGTAATTTAAATTATTTTTAATTGTAAAGTCAGATTTTAAGTCTCCTTTCTGAAAATGCCACTTCTAGAAAGTTCCACTATTTGGTGCCTGCAGTCTGTTTCCTGGGTCACTGTGACCAGTGCAGGGAATTACAGACTTCTGTGAGGGGGAAAACTCTAGAAGTTTCTTCAACTTCAAAGGTGGCACGAGGAATAAAAACAGGACCCTCAGACCGACTTTTCAATTCACTTCCGGAACTGAGGAAGGGCTCTCAGAGGACTGTCCTGCTGCCTGTGGCCTGCTGTGCACTTCAGATGACTGCCCTGCTGCCTGAAGCCTGCCTTGTGCCCTCAGAGGACCTCCCTGCTGCCTGGCACCTGCTTTTCTGCTTGCACCCAAGACTTCTGAAGTGACTCCAAGGGCTAGTTGGCTGGCCTCCTCCCCAACCTCAGGGACAGAAAAGGCTCCAATCATCTAGAACCCTTACCTTGAACCCACCTTGAATAAGTTCTAACTCTCCAAGTGGTACCTCTCCAATAATAACTCTCCAAGTGGTACCTCTCCAGTCCTGGACCCTTGGAAGTGGTGCTAAAGGTGCCCAGAAAGCCCAAATCCAAAACTTGAGACTTTGAAAAATGTTTGCCAAAAAGTGCTCTGAGAATCGAGAGGAGACCCAGACCTGCCTGCTTGCCAATCCGCCCAAGGTGCATCGCTGATTGGCCTGACTTTGCAGCAGCTCCTACTGCATTCTTCTCCCCATCTCCTGCTACGTTCTTCTCTGCAGCAGCAAATCCAGTTCAGGTAGCTCTTCGCAGAAGTGGTATCTGGCCTTGTGGAGCCCTCGTCGGCTAAAGCCTGCAGCTTCGTCCCTCTGGAGACTTTCAACTTCCATAAAAGCGACTAAGTCCAAATGGAGAAATCTTCACTACGACTTCACAGCGGCTCCCCGATGAGGACGCCTCCTCCTCTGACACCCCCAACTGCCTTGCCCCGCTGAACTTTACCTACTTTGATGTTTTTTAAAGAAAAGTGTCCAAGTCTGAAGGTAAGCGGAGACTGGGCCAAATCCACTTCTTGTATCTGAACCATGCTCCATTGCAGTCGGCCATAACTTTCGACTTTGCCCTGGTCTTGTGCAACTATATGTCTGCAGTTGGCACTTTGATCTTTTAGGTGCTAATTTTTTCACTTTAAACTTTAAAAATTCATAATTCCAGTTGTACTGATTGACTTTTTGATGTCACTTTATTAAAATGTACTCTATTTTTCTTAATTGGTGTGGGATTTGTCTTGTGTTGTGTTTTTACTTTGTTACTGTTTAAGTGCTGTATAAATACTTTACACATTGCCTCTAAGTTAAGCCTGACTGCTTTTGTGCGAAGCTACCAGAGGGTTATGGGCAGGTAAATTTAGTGACTATTTGCGGTTCACCCTGACAAAGATTGTGGCTGTTGCTTGAGAAGGGCTTGCACCCCCCTCAACTAACAACCCAATTTTTTTTCACAATATAACTAGTAATCATGCTCCATAAGCTCAATCTCCAGCCTAGTTGTATCTTTTAAGATGGCCTGATTTATAGGAATGGAATTTAGAATCAAATCCTAAAAATGCACAACATATGCCCTCCTGCTCCCTAAAAAATGTCTTCTGATGTCGACTTCACACATGCAGTGTGCCCTTCCGGACTTTTTTAACCCACATCACTTTGTATTATGGCATTTGTGAGCAACACTAACTATAAAACTATATATATTTTTTTGTTTAAATCTATTTGTCATTTTGCTTATTTAACAGAGGTATAGTCTTTAGACATGACTCGTTGTTTCATTACATTACCGTGGCATGCTTAAGTACATAACCAAGAATACGATGCATATTATCGAAGATACAGAGGGAGTTGTTTGGATGAGCGAAAGGTTACCCCGAGTCCTACCAAGGTATATACATCGCATATTAAGCATTACTTCACACAAAGCCTGCATGTTCTTTGTTTATGTTGCCTTGTAAGCCTAAACTGTGGAGGAGGGTTCGAACCTAATGAGGACAAAGCAAGATAAAGGAAGGAGGGGGAACAACTGTGAATGTAACGCTGCTAAACCCATCCCATTGCGACAGCGCACATCACGCCCACCGGGGCTCTCAGGTGTATTGCTCAATCCCAGGAGTGACCCAAATGAAAAGCAATTTGCCGCGTCTATACCTTCCCTGGGGTGCAACCAGGGTGACCCATCCTCCCGTAACCCGCCTCCGCGGCATCAACTCTCCCTGGCGAGGAACCTCCTACCGACTCCACCTGCAGCAGCTCCAAGAGGATGGTCTCCCATTCAGGGGGAACCTGTGGAGTCCCAGAAAATCTTCCCTGTGCAGGGCAACGCCCTCTGCCTTAGCCCAATTGATCAGGGATTGGCGCCACGCCGCTGCCTGTGGGGCCCCGTTCGCCTTCCAGTGTTTAGTGACTAGGCGCTTGGCGACAACTCGGCCCAAATCTAGAAAGCGGGAAGTGGCTCTGTGCTTCCTTCCCCTCCCAAACAGACGAAGGATGTAGGCCTCCCAACTGAAAAGTATGTCTCGCTCTGTGCAATGGGATAGGGTATTTGCTACCGCGCCCCAATATGCTTCCAGTTTCTAACACCGCCATAGCATGTATAAAATGTCTGCATCAGCTGTGTGACACCTGGGGCAAGCTGAGTCTGTACGATGGAAATATCTATTGATTTGGGCTGGGGTGAGGTATGCCCGGTGAAGTATGAAAAACTGTATTTGACGGAAACGCTGGTTGCGAGGTATGCGGGAGGGGCCTTCCAGAACAGCCGTCCATTCTGATTCAGTAAAGGCACGTCCCAGGTCCTCATCCCAGTGCTCCTTTAGCAAGCCTAGAGAGACTGCAGTGTGCTGACAGAGCGACGCTGCGGACCATCTGATCAGGTGGCCCCCATCTCCCATAATATGTAGATATTGGATCGTATGATGCACAGTGGGCTCTGTAGCCAGCGCGCCCCATTTGGAAGATAATGCAACTATAAGTGAGCAGTGTAGGAGGAAACTCCCGGGATGGAGACCCTCCCCGTCCACCAGCTCAGCGTGGGGGATCAGAGTTCCATCGCGGAACAGGTCCCCAGTGTTCTGAATGCCAGCTGTGTCCCAGCTTCGCAGCTCTGCAGCCATGGTAATACGCGAGCCCCTGGGGGTTCCCTGCAGGGGTATAGAGGGGGCGTAGGGCTTTATGGCATGGGTAATGAAAAGACACCTGCGAAAACATCTGTTGGCTACCAAAAGTAGTAGGGAGTCCATGCGTTTGGGCCGCACACACGGATGGAACAGTTGCAGGATGTCAGGACGTGATAGTGGAGGGCGAATAGTGGCTGTGTCCCCGAGATAGTGAGAGGCCAACCATCTGGCAGTCCATTGCACCTGTGCAGCTAAATAATAGTGTTCAAGGTTATGGGCAGCAAGGCCGCGTTGTCCGACAGGTAGGTAGAGTTTCCTGATGGAGACCCTATGCCTGGATGCCCCCCAGAAGTTTCTAACCACGTTTCCCAACGCACCAAAAAAGGCAGGAGATGGATAAAGTGGCAGATTTGTAAAATAGTAAAGGAGCCGAGGCAAGATCACCATCTTCGCAAGTGCAATTCTGCCTGAGATGGTTAGTGGCAGAGTCCTCTAGAAGGAGATCTGGGATCGGACGGCAGTCACCGCCCTGGTAACGTTCCCATCGAGCAGGTCAGCTTTATTGCGGTAGATATGTACCCATAGGTAACAGAAAGTGCCACCACACCATGTTGCCTGTTCACCACTTAGCTAGTAGCTTGGATCCGGGGTGTTCACTGTAAAAGGGAACAAAATCGATTTCGAGGCATTCACGCGCAGGCCCGACACTAAGGCAAATTCTGATAATATCTGGTCGAATGAGGGGGGGATAGCGTGCAAGTCTCTGCCATACCGAAGTATGTCATCAGCATACAAGGATATTGTATGCATGCCATCTCCCAGATGGATCACCGTGTCCACCTGGGCCCGAACAGTTGCGGCCAAAGGCTCCACTGCCAGGGAAAAGAGCAGGGGAGACAGCGGACATCCCTGCCTGGTCCCTCGCTCCACTGCTATGGCTTCTGAGATGTAGGGGCCTATTTTGACATGGATAGTTGGGCGTCTATATAACAGCCGGACTAGTCCTATGAAGTATGGTCCAATGCCAAATTTTGCTAAGGAGGCAAACAAATAGTCTCATTCGAGGGAATCAAATGCCCGCTCAAGGTCCAAAACTAAGCGGCCAGAGCGTGGCCACTCGGACGGGGCATACTCAGCCACTCGAAAGTAGCGCCGGAGGTTAAGTGAGGTACTGCGATCGCGGACGAATCCGTTCTGCTCCGTATGGATCAATGTAGGGGTGTAGGGTGCCAGCCTGGTGTCCAGGATTTTTGCCAATATTTTATAATCAGTGTTTAAGATTGCTAGGGGTCTGTAGGAGCTCAGGGATGTGGGCTCCCTCCCCGGCTTTAGCAGAGAGACCAGATTTGCGCTATAGAGAGAAGGCGTAAGCATGGAGTCCTCGATTGCGGAGGCAAAGAGTGCATGAAAGTGGGGCACAACCGTGTCCGCATATGTCTTAAAGAAATCGGCAGGGAGCCCTTCTGGCCCCGGCGTCTTCCCGGACGCCAGAGACGACAGTGCGTCCCGTACCTCGTCCAGCGTGATGGGGGGAATCCAATGCCAGGCAGTGCTCAAGGGCCACCGTGGGTAGATCGTCCGCGTCTAGGAAGGCACTGAATTGTTTGCTGGGGGGTCCCCTGCACCCGAGATGTATAGAGGGAGGCGTAATGACTAGTCATGGCTGCATGAATTTCTAATTGTGTGGTTCGCATGAGCCCTAAATCATCCTCAACGGCATGTATTGGACTGTGGGGTGTTCCTGACGAATGAGGTAAGCGAGCAGTTTGCCTGCCCTATCTGCTGTGGCATGCGTACGCGCAGAATGAGCTAAAAAAATTGTGGCATCTCAGTTTTTCCAATAGCGTGAGACGCTCAGCCTGCATAACTTCGAGCTTCCCTTTAGCCCTAGGTTGGGTAACCGAGAGGGACTCCTGCTGGAGGAGGTTTCTCTCGAGAGTATTCAGTGCGGCGTCCAATTGTCTACGCATGCACCACGTCGGGCCCAGACATTGCCCCCGTGTCACCACCTTAAAGGCCTCCCATTCGGCGGAAAGGGAGTTTGTGGTGCCAGAGTTGTGCTCAAAATAGCGCTGCAGGGATGCCCCCAATGAGGCACGGAATGCTGGGTCCTCTAACGCAGCGGGCTGTTGCCTCCAGCCGGGGACTGGAGGGGCCCTTCTCTCCCAACCCATTGTCAAGTACTGAGGGTTATGATTTGAATGCGTGCGCCCCAAGTACTCAGTAGCTTGGATCAAGGGGAGCAGTGCCAGCGAGGCAAGAATACGATCAAGACGTACATGCAGATCATGGACCGGCGAATAGAACGAGTCTACACGAGAGTCGGGATTACGCGCACGCCAAATATCAGGCAGGGACCAGTGTTCCAGTCACTTGCATAGAGCTTGCGCATTGGACGACGCCGCCATGCGCCCGAGGGGTGGGAAGGAACGATCTAATAAGGCGTCTATTACTGCATTAAAGTCGCCTCCTAGTCGCCAGGGGACATCGCTCCAACGGGATAGGACCCTGGTCTACATTTGGTGCGTATATAGAGCACAGCACAACAGATTGCCCATTCAGTCTGCCCCTAATAAGCACATACCGCCCATCTGCACCCATCATCACCTCCTCCTCCTCCCAGGGAACCCCGCCCTCACCCATACCAGTACTCCCCGGGCCATGGACGAGAAGTCTGTGCTGTACACTCGACCCCGCCATCTCTGGCGTAATCTGGCTGCTTCCAGAGCAGTCAGATGGGTTTCTTGCAACAGGGCGATACCCGTATCCCTCCGACGCAGATATGCATAGATGGAATACCGGCGCGAAGGTGAGTGTATCCCCCGCATGTTCCATGTGGTAATGTTAACTCGCGTCATCTGAGCTATCTGTGACGATATTTATGCTGGCATGTAAGTGTTGTGGCGCCCGGGGGGGGGGGAGGGTCAGCAGCGTCCCGTGGACGGGCACCTAACTTGAACAGGGAGTAACAAAAAGTAGCAACTATGTCATGGAACCGCATAAGAGCGTACCCCTAAACTGAGGTTGACCCAAACTGGCACGCCGAGTATACGGCAACTAACTTGTAGCTAAGTCATTTAGCTAGCGAGGGTAGGGTGTACTATTGTACCCTGCATGGCCTATCCCTCATCCTGTCTGCATAGAACCAAGGAGAAAGAATAGCCATCTCTCTAGCATGTTCGATATGATCGTATGTGAGCTCATTTAAGAATAGATGCTGCAGCTGCTGGATAGAGACAAACCATCATGTGATATCAGCGCACAAAAAGTTCAGCCGGCCCAGGCACGTCAAATTATAGTGTCAGATGTTTTGGGTGTAACGTCTGAGGGCTGGCATGGAGTCTGCATCACCAGAAGATCTGGGGGGCGACATCGTGGAGGGGGTCGAGGAGCCAATGGCTTGAAGGGTAGCTGCCACCTGAAGCGCTTCTTGCCGCTCTGTCTGGATGTGCTCTGGGTCTGGTGCTTTCACCGACGAAGTAGGACTTCTTGCCTGTCCTCTACGCGTTCTCCGTCGATTGCGCCTACTTTGCGCTGGTGATAATTCCGTTACCGGCGGCCTGGCCGATGTCACCAGACCCGTCTTTTACAGCCAGTCCCAAGCGTCTGGTGGCGTTTCAAAGAATCGGGTGGCTCCATCTTTTACTACCCTTAGCCAGCCTGGGAAGAGCAGGGAGTAGCGCAGATCCAGCTCCAGCAGCTGCCGTTTCACTGCCCCAAAGGAGGCTTGCCATTTTTGGACTTGGGCCGTGTAGTCCGGAAAGAAGAGCACTGTTGTGTTTTGCACTTTGACCCTAGAAGACTTCTGAATCTCCCTTAAGATTGCATCCCTGTCCCTGAAGTTCAAAACTTTGAACAGAAAAGGCCGAGGGTTGGAGCTGGGCAGTGGACGGGGGGCCTGCACTCTATGAGCTCGCTCCACTACAAAGTGAGGGGAGAGGACCTCGGATGGGAGCAGGTCCCTTAGCCACTTCTTCACGTAGTCTATTGGATCTCGGCCTTCTGTCCCCTCCGGGAGGCCAATCGCCCTCACATTATTGCTCCGAGACCGGCCCTCCGCGTCGTCGATCTTATCCTCGAGGGTGCAATAGGTCCTGCAGCGTCGCTGTGTGATTGCGTGTCTTCGGTTGCAAGTCCGAGAACGTGAGCTCGGTTGCATGCAGCCGCTCAGACAGTTTCTGTTGGTCAGCTCTAAGAAGTGTAAAGTCCGAGACCACCTTGTCAATCCTGGTTTCCAGGGATGTACGCGTCTGTGCCAATCTGCTCCACTGCTGCCAGCACTGTCAATCTTGGCTGAAAGTTCCAGCTGTTGCGAATCTGCAGACCCTGCTGTTCTTGAGGACGTCCCCCCTTCTGGCTCCCGGGGGGCACCCCCCTGGGGCGCGGCCAAGCGAAGGCGGCCCATGGGCAGTTGCTGCGCGCTAGGCATCAAGGGGGCGAGAGCCACAGGATGTCGGGTCTCCCCGATGTGGAGGAGTCCAGGGCTTCCCGTCCCTAGGAAGGCCCCTAGTCCGGTTCCGTCGACCACTCCTATATTATATTGTGTATAAGCACTTCTGGTTTCAAGCGGCCAGTCGCAGACCCCCAGTACTGCTGACGTCGCTTAACTGGACGTTTGGGAATTATCGCTGCCCAGCAACCGGCCGCGTCCCATCTACATGCAAGTCTGCACCCCTTAAGCAGGCCAGTTCATAAGTGTCAGCGGGGTACTTAGTGTCCAGGTCTATTCCGCTTCTTTGTATTGGTGGCATAGAGATGGGGGGGCGCATGCAGTGCGCAAGGTGGATGATTCTGTGACCCAATGGCGGGCGCAGCGCTCCCTCGCCCCTCAATGACTCCCACAGAGGTCCACTCGGGCATGTTTCAACAGGACTCCCAGTTCGGCTTGTATTTGTGGGCTGCCCCCCGAAGGCTCGGCAGTCACTACTACTGAAGCCACCATACAGATAGGAAGTCAGAGCCTGGCTTTTCTAAGCAATGCTCGAGAATGGTGCCTCTTTCAGTTTGTACTCAGTGCCCTGTCCCGGCTACTTCAGCTTCCAGTGTGGGTGCGCCCAGTGTCCCCCAGCTCAGCGCCAGCCTCTTCACCAGCTTGGCAGAGTAAGGCCTCCAAGAATTAACTTAGCTCTGAAGGGGTATATTTGGGAGTAAAATGCTGCACCCGCTTCCCCACTAATCACACTCTGTTCCCAGGGCCACTGCAGGCAATGAGGTGCGCGCCTGGGCGCTCCCCGGGCCCCAGGGAGGCGGAACAAGGAGAGAGGCGGCCTAGGCCCGAGCCGACCCTCGTGCCTCCCCTCCTGTGCAACAACTGCGGCGCATGCCCCTGAGTCCACTGCCCCCAGGGCCACTGCAGGCAATGATGTGTGCGCCCAGGTGCTCTCCGAGCCCCAGGGAGACGGAACGAGGAGAGAGGCGGCCCAGGCCCGAGCCGACCCCCGTGCCACCCCTCTGTGCAACAACTGCGGTGCGGGCCCTGGGCCCAGACTCGGGAAGCAAAGTGCTGCTCTCAGGGCCGCTGCAGGGCCACGATGCTCCGCTAGCCCTGCTACCGCCGTCGAGGGGGACCTGGGCCCGACTGACCCCCGGACCCACCCCTCTGTATTAGGTGCTCACGGGCCCCTTGCCTCTGCCGGCAGCTCACCTGGTCCTGCCGGTCGCACCTGGCCCGAGCCGCCACCGTTGTTGGGCTCCAGGCGTTTCGCTCCCGGTTTCTGGTGATCAGCTCGGGCCTCTTCCGGAATCACAGCCCGGCTCTCGAGGCGCAGCCGCCCACCGCGAGGCACGGGGGGTCGACCAACACTCCGCCGATCCCTTCCTTCTGCGGATCAGAACCTGCTGAATAGAGGCACCTTCTCCTCAGGTTGTGTTTTCGGCGCCTCCGTACTCAGCGCAGGACGTTCATGCCCCTGGATCGCCGGGGCCGAGCCGACCAGGCCACGCACTCCGCTTCCCGGTGAGCTGCACCTCTCAGAACGTAGGTGTTAGTGTTGGAACCGGGGTTACCGAGTCCGACACGGTAGCATGGCGTGAAGCGGGAAAGGCACGCGAAGGCAATGTGTAAGGCAGTTGTGCAGCACACTCTTACTCTGACTCAGAAATGCGAACGCAATAACATGACACCACACCAGGCTTTTGTATTTAAAATCAAGATCTTTTATAAATAATTTAAGTTGGCATTAGATGAGGCAAATTAATTCAGATCTACAGTCAAATTCATTGCATTACTCAATTGGTGCACATTTTAAATAAAGCATCATAGCTCATCAACAATGTAGGCCACTAAGAGGCCGCAGGAATTATCCCCTACACGTAGCACTTAATAATGATCTCAAGGTACGTTAATAAAACAGGGGCCTAGACATGCAGTTCACTTTAGCTTATTCAATTACTTAAAAGAAGGCTTTTCACTTTACATTTAAATAGGCCTGCATTAATCTAGGCGCGCCCACCTTCAGTACAGTGGGCGTCGCAATTCCAGTACACCTGTAACATAAAACACTTCAACTCAATTCAATTAAATACTTTCCCCCTGTGGTAAAAGATTTCGCAGTTAAAAGCATGGCCTAGGCAGTAATTACAATAGGCATCTGCAATAAGTTATTAAATACTATAGGGAACCCCTCGACATGTCCAGTATCCTGGGGCTTCTATGACCCTTAGGGGTTAACTCTAGGCTAGGCCCACTCCTCTCCGGGGCCTCGCCTCATGGGGAAAGTTTACCCAATTGATTATAGGGTTAATGGTGGCCCCCGGCCCCCAGTGGCGTTTTGTGGGCCCTAGGGGCCTCCTGGGCTCACCTGTCGCTGGATCGTTGGTCGCGCTTCCTCTGCGACTGGCACTCCCCCAGGCCCGGCCCGTGTTCTGGAGGGCGGGGCCCGGTCGGGGTGCCTCGGCCTTCAGGCCGGACTGTGGGGACGTTGCGGGGGCCGGTATCACCTTCCTCCGGCCCCCGGAATCAAGGAGTGACTGTGGGGACGTTGCGGGGCTGGGATCTCACTCCTCCAGCCCCCGGGATCAAGGTAAGTGCAGCCGCGGCTTCCAGGACTTCGGGGAAGGGAGCGGGAGCCAGCAGTCCTCTTCAGCCGGCTCCCCGTCTCCCTCTACACGGCCGGGGCTCTTCCTGGGCCTCCGTCGGCGCTGGGGGCGGGAGCGGAGCCGGCGCCCAATCGTTGCGCGGCCTTCTTGGGGGCGCGGCCGGCGTCCCCGGCTGCTTAGCGACGGCGTTGGCGGGGCCTGGAGGCCTCGATGATCGCGCTGGCGATTTCTTGTGCCGCAACGGCGGCGGGGGCAACTTCTTCGGCCGCGACGGCGGCGGTGAGGTGATTTCTTCAGCCGCGACGGCGGCGATAAGGGCCCAGGGTCCAGTGGCAATTTCTTCGGCCGCGACGGCGGTGATGGGGGCAATCGGTGGAGGCTTCGGTGAGGGCGCGGACGGCGCACCTCACCACAGAAACTCGAGGGGCTTCCCTCGCCTCAGCGCTCCCTTCGGTGAGGGTGCGACGGCGCACCTCACGGCACTTCTCAGGCGGCGACGGCCGCGGCGGTGATCTCTACACAAGGTCAGTGACCTGGGGGTGACAGAAAGCAGGACGCACCAGCAGCCTGTGGGCAGGGCTGACTGGAAGAGTACTTGGGGGCAGCCCAGCAGTAGGCAGGAATAGTGAGGGGGTGAAGGTCTAGCGCTTCAGGGTACGGCGCTTTACCTGGTGATCCCCAGTTGGGCAGTTTAGGCTTCAGGCCTGGCTGGACGGTCAAGCCTCCTCAAATTAAGGCGTCTTGCGACTGCTCCAGCTTGGTTGCTTCTTAGGCGCTTCTGGTGATGAGTTTCTTGTCAGAAGTTCCTTAGTATAAGTTTCTTGTCAGAGTTTCTTGTCAGAAGTTTCTTGTCATGAGGGGGGGGGAATGAGTTGGTGGTCTGGGAGTGCTTGATGTTCCTCCCTGCACGCTGAAGGTGGTTCCCTGGGTCCCCTCACACTGGTCAGGTCAGTGGGTGGTGGGCGTTCCTCAGCTATCTTACTCCAGCAGGGCCTCAGCCCTGTCAGCAGCAGTAGTGTAGGTCTCCCCCTAGGCCCTAAAGCCTATACTCCGGCGGAGGTTCCCCCAGGTTCAGTGGTGCCTCATCAACTGACTAGAAAGTTTTCCCTCCAAGCCTTTTATACTCCTAGGTCAGGTGACCCTCTCTAAGGCGGCAAAACATAACTCCTCCCACAGCCCGGAAGGTTCTGGAACCTTCTACATGCCTGGCTATGTGGCCCAGAGGCGGGGATGGAATGGATACTGTATCCCTATACCCCAGCCTGACCCTGGCTACTAGTGTGTATGCGTGTCAGGCCCCTCTGCAGTAGCAGGGGCCTGTGGCAGCCATCTTGAGTGAGAGAGAGCA
This sequence comes from Calotriton arnoldi, assembly GCA_963921515.1. NCBI lineage: Eukaryota > Metazoa > Chordata > Amphibia > Caudata > Salamandridae > Calotriton > Calotriton arnoldi. Next base: position 984,930 of record CAWUFW010000324.1, read on the forward strand.
CCTGCACCTCAGCACTGGCTAGCAGTGGCGAGGTGCCCAGAGACCTAGGTCCAGTAAAAATATGGTGGCAAAAAGGAGGTGAAAAAGGAAAGAAAATAGGGAAAGACCACCCTAGGGCTGACAGGTCTAACACGCGTCCCCCCCAGCCGAAAGAGGGGAGAGCTTCCCAACCTCTAGGGAGTTCTCTTCGCTAAGGCGGAAAAACCGGGAGAGACCGTCAGCGTTGGCGTGGTCTACACCGGGTCGATGTTCCACCCGAAAGTCCATCCCCTGGAGGGAAATGGACCACCTCAACAATTTGGGGTTTTCGCCTCTCATCTGCATGAGCCAGCGAAGGGGTCTGTGGTCGGTCTGGATCAGGAAGTGACAACCAAAAAGGTATGGCCTCAACTTCTTGACAGCCCAAACCACAGCAAAGGCTTCTCGTTCGATGGTACTCCACCGCTGTTCCCGGGGAGTAGTCTTCGGGAAATGAAGGCCACTGGCTGGTCTTGGCCATCGTCATTCAGCTGCGAGAGCACAGCTCCTATGCCATGCTCAGAAGCGTCTGTCTGTACAATAAATTCCCGTCCAAAGTCTGGAGTCCTGAGCACCGGTGCGGTGCACATTGCACGTTTGAGGGTCTCAAAGGCTTCCTGGCAGGCAGCCGTCCAGATGACTCTGCGTGGCTGCTTCTTTGAAGTCAATTCCGTCAATGGGCCCACGATGGTTCCATATCCCTTGACGAACCGGCGGTAATACCCCGTGAGGCCGAGAAAAGCTCGGACCTCTGTTTGGGTCTTGGGGGCTCCCAGGCCAAGATGGTCTCAATCTTGGCTTGGAGGGGTTGCACCTTACCTCCGCCCACCAGATGTCCCAGGTACACGACAGATCCCTGTCCAATCTGGCACTTGCTGGCCTTGATGGTTAAACCAGCCCGTTGCAACGCCTGCAGCACCTCCTGGAGATGCTCCAGATGGTCCTCCCAGCTGCTACTGAAGACAGCTATGTCATCCAGGTAGGCAGCAGAGAAGGCCTCTAGGCCAGACAGCACCTGGTTCACCAACCGCTGGAAAGTGGCTGGAGCATTTTTCAACCCGAAGGGCATCACCCGAAATTGAAAGTGGCCCTCGGGGGTGGAGAATGCAGTCTTCTCCCTTGCTCCTTCCGCCATGGCTATCTGCCAATAGCCTGACGTCAAATCAATGGTACTCAAATACCGGGCTGCTCCCAGCCGGTCAATGAGCTCATCCGCCCGAGGGATCGGGTGAGCGTCGGTCTTAGTGACTGAGTTGAGTCCACGGTAATCCACACAGAACCGAAGTTCTGGTGTGGTGCCTGGTGGGGCCGCTTTCGGCACCAACACCACCGGACTAGCCCAAGGGCTACTGGAAGGCTCAATCACTCCCAGTTCTAGCATCTTGGTAACCTCACCCTGGATACTAGCCTTGACTTTATCGGACAGCCGGTAAGACTTGGTTTTTACTGGCGGACTGTCCCCTGTGTCCACATCATGGGTACACAGGTGCGTGATTCCAGGCGTGAGGGAGAACAACGAGGCGTACTGCCCCAAGACCTGGCGGCAGTCCCTCTGTTGCTCTGGGGTCAAGGATGGGGCGAGGACCACTCCCTCTACCGAACCATCCTTCTCCTGGGCCGCCAGAAGGTCTGGAAGAGGCTCACTCTCCTCCTCCTCACTTCCATCTGTTATCATTAGGAGAGTGAGTTCTGAACGCTCCTGGTGGGGCTTCAGGCGGTTGACGTGGAACACCCTGTGGGGTTGACGTGGGGTCTTCACATCGACGACATATGTGGTCTGGCCTCTCCTTTCCAAGATCTCAAACGGCCCAGTCCACCGGTCCTGGAGGGCGCTAAGCTCTCCTGGCTCCATGACCCACACCTTCTGTCCAGCGTCTAACTCTACCGTCCGCGCGTTCCGGTCATACCATTTCTTCATGACGGCTTGACTTGCCTCTAGATTGTCCGAGGCCTCCTTCCACAGCTTGGCCACTTGGCTGCGGAATGCCAGCATATAGCTGACCACATCACGGGGAAGCTTCGAGAAAGACTTCTCCCACCCCTCCTTGACAAGACTGAGGGGCCCCCGAACAGGGTGGCCATAGAGCAGCTCAAAGGGGCTGAAACCGACCCCCTTCTGCGGCACCTCTTGGTAGGAGAAGAGCAGACAGGGTAAGAGGACGTCCCACTTTCTTCTCAAGTCCTCGGGTAGGCTCCTGATCATCCCCTTCAAGGTTTTGTTAAAGCGCTCCACGAGTCCGTTCGTCTGGGGGTGGTAAGGAGTGGAGAACCAGTAGGTCACTCCACACTCCTTCCACATGGCCTGCATTTAGGCCGACATGAAATTCGTGCCCCTATCTGACACCACGACCTTGGGGAATCCCACTCGGGTAAAAATCCCCATCAGGGCCCGCGCCACCACCGGTGCAGTGATGGTCCTCAGAGGGATTGCCTCTGGGTACCGGGTGGCGTGGTCTACCAGCACCAAAATGAACCTATGTCCTGCAGAAGTCGGCGGGTCCAATGGCCCGACAATGTCAATCCCTACCCGCTCAAAAGGGGTATCGACAACTGGGAGAGGTTCTAGAGGGACCTTCACTTTAGTCCCTGTCTTGCCGCTCGCTTGGCAAGTGGTGCAAGTCTTGCAAAAAGTGTTAGAAGTGACGCGCATCCTGGGCCAGTAAAAATGTGGGACTAGACGCGCAAACGTCTTGTCTTGGCCCAGGTGTCCTGCTAGTGGTATCTAGCAGAAAGGCTCGGTAGCATTGGGGGACCACCACGGCTCGGGCGGACCCATGCACCGGAGCCTTAGGCTCACTGTAGAGGAGACCATCCTCCCAGTAGACATGGTAATTACCAGTCTTGTTTCCAGCTGCTTGGGCTTCAGCCTGTTGCCGCATGCCTTCAAGCGTAGGGCACTCTTTCTGCGCCCGGCAAAATTCCTCCCGGGTAGGCCCTCCTTCCACCTGCCACTCTGCAGGGGTCGGCAGGTCCCCCACGGGAACACCAACCACCTCAGCGGACTCCGGGGTCACCTCCGTGGGCTCCCCATCCATCTCACCGGGGGCCTCCTCCTGGACATCTCCTCGTCCAGCAGTGGGATGGGCCATTATTTCAGGCTCCAACCCGAGCTGAGTTCCTTGTCGGGCAGCCATGGACCGCGTGACAACGCAAGTCCATCCTGGTAATCCCAACATCTCAGCATGGGCATTGAACTCTACCTCCCTCCAGGCAGTATGTTCCAAGTCGTTGCCCAGCAGACAGTCAACTGGCATGGCAGGGCTCACCGCAACCTTCAACAGACCTGATACTCCTCCCCACTCAAAGGGAACTTGGGCCACGGGGTAATGACCCAGGCTATTATCAGCCATAACAACCGGGTGGAATTCCTCAGGAATCACCTGCTCTGGGGACACCAGCTGACGTCTCACCATCGTCATGCTGGCACCTGTGTCCCTCAGAGCCTCCACCTCCTCCCCGTTCACCAGGACCCTCTGCCGATACTTGGCAGTGTTCGCGGGTACCTGAACCCGTGGGATGATCTCTCTATCCCCCAGGGAAACTAAGGTCAAGCCTGTCCACTCACCTCCCCTACCTAGGGACAACTCCTCCCCAAGCGCTACACTGGCCACCCCGGGGCTCTTACCTCCTGTGGGGGCTGGGGTTCTCTTGCGACACTTGGGATCCCCCTTATAATGTCCAACCTCCCCGCACTCGTAGCACCGGACAGTTCTGGGCTGCTGACTCCTGTCAGGATAAGTGGGTTTCTGAGATCCAGATTGGGATGGGGAACCTACCCCTCTCCCAGGCGGTCTATTTTGGGGACCTTTAAAGAACTCCCTCTTTTTATCTCCCCCTCTTTCTTCTGGGGGAGCCCCTGTCCACCTTTCGGGGGTCTGCCCCGGCTCCCTTGTGGGACACCCGAGTGCTGACCCACGTGTCTGCCTCCTCTGCAAGCTCCCTAGGATTGGTCAGCTTGCGGTCCACCAAGTACTGGCGCAGCTCCGGAAAACATTTCTCTAGGAGGTGCTCTCTCAAGAATAGGTCGTACAGCCCTTTGTAATTGTCAACGTTGCTGCCACGCACCCAACCCTCCAATGCCTTCCGGGCATAGTCAAAAAAATCCACCCAGTTTTGTGTGTGAAGCTTGTGGCTGTTGCGGAACTTTTGGCGGTACTTCTCTGGGGTGAGGCCAAACTTCTTGAGCAGGGCCTCCTTCATGATAGGGTAGTTAGTCTGCTCCCCCTTATCCAAAGTTAAAAGTGTGTCCCTTACTAGTGGAGGTATGTACCTATAAAGACCTCCCCCCCCCAGTAGCTCTCAGGAACTCTATCGGCCACCAGAGCCACCTCGTAGGCCGCCAACCACTTGTCGATGTCATCACCTACACTAAAACTGGCCATCACCTCTCTGGGTAAATAGAATTTGGGCTCCTGTGGAACCCCAGCAGGTACGCTGCCACCATTCATTTTGCCTTCCATCTCCATCTGCAAGGCCCGGAGCTCTAGTTCCTTCAGGCTAAGCTCATGTGCAAGCTTCCTTTCCTCCATGGCTCTTTCCATCCTAGCAAGTTCTAATGTTAATTGCCTCTGCTCCCTTCTGTCCTCCAATTCCTCTGGTGACAAACTTCCCCCTGACGCACTACTGCCTGCCCTGGAACGTCTTCCTGGCAACACATTCTCGTTAACATCAATGCGCAGTAGGTCCAGTTCTCCTGGGTTGTCTGCCTCCCCCTGCTCCTCATCCCCTCTTCCCTCCGGGTGGGCCATTACCCATGCCCTCAAAGCTTTCTGAAGCACCTCCTTCCTGGCGCCTCGCTTGACGGCCACCCCCTCTCTAGGCAGAACTCCTTGAGCCGTGTCACCGTATACCTTTCTAGGTTGGCTAACTCAAACTCCATCCTCCTAGGTGGGGTCCCAGACAATTTAAGGAAGGGGTTCTAAACTGTAGGTAACAGGTCTAACACAGTCGGCAATTACCATAGAATTCCTAGCACTTTCATTACAATAGGTGTCTAATTGCGGCGCACACTGAGTCACTGTAGGGTGCTGCACAAGCACCAGTCCTTATCCAACCGCTGTACACCAAATGTTGGAACCGGGGTTACCGAGTCCGACACGTTAGATGGCGTGAAGCGGGAAAGGCACGCGAAGGCAATGTGTAAGGCAGTTGTGCAGCACACTCTTACTCTGACTCAGAAATGCGAACGCAATAACATGACACCACACCAGGCTTTTGTATTTAAAATCAAGATCTTTTATAAATAATTTAAGTTGGCATTAGATGAGGCAAATTAATTCAGATCTACAGTCAAATTCATTGCATTACTCAATTGGTGCACATTTTAAATAAAGCATCATAGCTCATCAACAATGTAGGCCACTAAGAGGCCGCAGGAATTATCCCCTACACGTAGCACTTAATAATGATCTCAAGGTACGTTAATAAAACAGGGGCCTAGACATGCAGTTCACTTTAGCTTATTCAATTACTTAAAAGAAGGCTTTTCACTTTACATTTAAATAGGCCTGCATTAATCTAGGCGCGCCCACCTTCAGTACAGTGGGCGTCGCAATTCCAGTACACCTGTAACATAAAACACTTCAACTCAATTCAATTAAATACTTTCCCCTGTGGTAAAAGATTTCGCAGTTAAAAGCATGGCCTAGGCAGTAATTACAATAGGCATCTGCAATAAGTTATTAAATACTATAGGGAACCCCTCGACATGTCCAGTATCCTGGGGCTTCTATGACCCTTAGGGGTTAACTCTAGGCTAGGCCCACTCCTCTCCGGGGCCTCGCCTCATGGGGAAAGTTTACCCAATTGATTATAGGGTTAATGGTGGCCCCCGGCCCCCAGTGGCGTTTTGTGGGCCCTAGGGGCCTCCTGGGCTCACCTGTCGCTGGATCGTTGGTCGCGCTTCCTCTGCGACTGGCACTCCCCCAGGCCCGGCCCGTGTTCTGGAGGGCGGGGCCCGGTCGGGGTGCCTCGGCCTTCAGGCCGGACTGTGGGGACGTTGCGGGGGCCGGTATCACCTTCCTCCGGCCCCCGGGATCAAGGAGTGACTGTGGGGACGTTGCGGGGCTGGGATCTCACTCCTCCAGCCCCCGGGATCAAGGTAAGTGCAGCCGCGGCTTCCAGGACTTCGGGGAAGGGAGCGGGAGCCAGCAGTCCTCTTCAGCCGTCTCCCTCTACACGGCCGGGGCTCTTCCTGGGCCTCCGTCGGCGCTGGGGGCGGGAGCGGAGCCGGCGCCCAATTGTTGCGCGGCCTTCTTGGGGGCGCGGCCGGCCTCCCCGGCTGCTTAGCGACGGTGTTGGCGGGGCCTGGGGGCCTCGATGATCGCGCTGGCGATTTCTTGTGCCGCAACGGCGGCGGGGGCAATTTCTTCGGCCGCGACGGCGGCGGTGAGGTGATTTCTTCAGCCGCGACGGCGGCGATAAGGGCCCAGGGTCCAGTGGCAATTTCTTCGGCCGCGACGGCGGCGATGAGGTGATTTCTTCAGCCGCGACGGCGGCGATAAGGGCCCAGGGTCCAGTGGCAATTTCTTCGGCCGCGACGGCGGCGATGGGGGCAATCTGTGGAGGCTTCGGTGAGGGCGCGGACGGCGCACCTCACCACAGAAACTCGAGGGGCTTCCCTCGCCTCAGCGCTCCCTTCGGTGAGGGTGCGACGGCGCACCTCACGGCACTTCTCAGGCGGCGACGGCCGCGGCGGTGATCTCTACACAAGGTCAGTGACCTGGGGGTGACAGAAAGCAGGACGCACCAGCAGCCTGTGGGCAGGGCTGACTGGAAGAGTACTTGGGGGCAGCCCAGCAGTAGGCAGGAATAGTGAGGGGGTGAAGGTCTAGCGCTTCAGGGTACGGCGCTTTACCTGGTGATCCCCAGTTGGGCAGTTTAGGCTTCAGGCCTGGCTGGACGGTCAAGCCTCCTCAAATTAGGGCGTCTTGCGACTGCTCCAGCTTGGTTGCTTCTTAGGCGCTTCTGGTGATGAGTTTCTTGTCAGAAGTTCCTTAGTATAAGTTTCTTGTCAGAGTTTCTTGTCAGAAGTTTCTTGTCATGAGGGGGGGAATGAGTTGGTGGTCTGGGAGTGCTTGATGTTCCTCCCTGCACGCTGAAGGTGGTTCCCTGGGTCCCCTCACACTGGGCAAGGTCAGTGGGTGGTGGGCGTTCCTCAGCTATCTTACTCCAGCAGGGCCTCAGCCCTGTCAGCAGCAGTAGTGTAGGTCTCCCCCTAGGCCCTAAAGCCTATACTCCGGCGGAGGTTCCCCCAGGTTCAGTGGTGCCTCATCAACTGACTAGAAAGTTTTCCCTCCAAGCCTTTTATACTCCTAGGTCAGGTGACCCTCTCTAAGGCGGCAAAACATAACTCCTCCCACAGCCCGGAAGGTTCTGGAACCTTCTACATGCCTGGCTATGTGGCCCAGAGGCGGGGATGGAATGGATACTGTATCCCTATACCCCAGCCTGACCCTGGCTACTAGTGTGTATGCGTGTCAGGCCCCTCTGCAGTAGCAGGGGCCTGTGGCAGCCATCTTGAGTGAGAGAGAGCACCTGCACCTCAGCACTGGCTAGCAGTGGCGAGGTGCCCAGAGACCTAGGTCCAGTAAAAATATGGTGGCAAAAAGGAGGTGAAAAAGGAAAAAAAATAGGGAAAGACCACCCTAGGGCTGACAGGTCTAACAGTTAGGATGTCCCCGGCACCGTGAAAAGCGTCTCTACACTCCACGCGGGTTAAGCAGGGCTCATCTTGCCTCCCTGCATTCCCGCCAACAGCTTTGGGGAGAGGATGACTGGGATAATTGAGGGATATGGCGCAGAGATGTTTCAGAACACAGCCGCCATCTTTGGCAGTTAGCCACGCCCCATACTATAAAACTATATATTTATAATGCAGTCTGCTCTGTTAAAAAAAAAAAAAAGCCAGGGCTGGCTCACGGTGTCTCATAAGATAAATGGTCTTTGGCAATAATGACTCTACAAGATCGTTCACCCTCCAAGCAAGCAAAATGTCTCCATATACTGGAGTCACTGTCTGCGCAAAGCTGAATCATGTCCTAAAACTTACAAGCCAACGGTAGGAGATTTGGAAAAAAAATTGGTTAATTTAATTTCCTCATTAGCTTGCATTGAAGACAGAAGCATGTTTTGAGTGGGAGAAATCAAATATAAAACCATCTGGGTGACAAAAAAATGGAGTCTCTCAACTAAATCGGTAGACACATGAATGGCTTAATTTACAGACTTTAACGGGATGAGCAGCTTTATCTGACTTTGGCCTCATTGCAGAATGATTACATTAGCAGATTTGCTATTTATTGACTCTCCTCATTTGCATGGTGGGGCAACATCTCCTGAGGAGCACGATCCAGTGACTGTCTTCTGCTATCCTCGCCTTTTGGAGCTAGCACCCCATGTCAAATTAACATGTTGTCAGAGCTAGGACCATATATTGACACAAGGGACATAAAAAGAGATCCAAAGATCCAGGGCACAAGTCCTAAAAAAAGAAGTGGGGGGACTAACCTAGTTAATCAGAATGCAAGTGGCATCACGGCGCGTGACCTCACGGCGTGTGACATCACAGGAAGTGGCATCATAAGAAGTGACATCAGATCTTAAGCCCTCACATATATGTTTACCATGTCTATCATGAGTACATTGGAGCACATTTCGAGTATATAGGGAAACCCTCCTGATTTAGGCAGAAGATTCACACTTTTGAAAGCTACACATAAAACAATGTTTTCTTTTGTCAGCGTAAACTTCCTCTACCCATAGTGCTTTAAAAGAAAACATAGTGGTACTTAAATTATTTCAACGCCTCCTCAGGGGTAGTAAGCACTATATAAATTACATTAATTATGTGTAAATACTGGGAAAGACCAACACATCTGACATTCTTACAGTGCATGCATATCTCCTAAACAGAGCCTGAACAAAGTAAAAAGCTGCATCTCTTAAGTATGTGTGAAGTGCTAACCTTTGTTTCCCCTCTGCTGCATTTGCTTCTAGGTGTGAGGCTCCTGACTGCTGCCAGCCAGGAGATTCGAACAAAAGGAGGCCTGATCCCCCCTCAAAGTCGACCTTTGTTATGGGCCCAGCAGGAGTCAGAAATAAGAGAGCCCCATCCCCGCCTTCACGTTGTTGCGGATCGAAAGCAGACAACAACGTGCAGGCGCTGCTGAATGTGTCCCGGTGTTTGCAAATTACACCGGGACGAATTCAGCATATTTTTCAGTGGGGCCCAACTTCTTGGCAGGGTGGACGCCGTCCACCCTGTGAAAATAGTGGGTGGACCCCGTCCACCCGCGTGTACCCCGGACTCGTGCCCTGCAAAGATCTCATTCACACCAGTGCTTTAAATGGGCTGGTACTCAGCAGTCCTGAGTACCGAAACTTTTTCATTTTCTCCCCTCGAGTACCGTCACTTTTCCTCAAACAAGGAGAGTACCGGTAGTCATGGGGTTCTGGCTTCGAAGTAGGCGGCACCCCTTTCATCAATCAACTCGTACCTCTGTAGCACCTTCAACACACACACACGGCACAGATGTAATCACGGTGGAAGCCTGAGGTGAGCTGGCACAAGTGCCAGAACAGCAGCTCTTGTCACCAGGACACAGCTTGTGCTACTCTGGAAGTAATCAGAGCAGGTGTGGCTTCATGGTGATTAGTTTATCCTTTGATCTTACACAGTGGGGGTAGAGAGGTGGCTGTAAAACCTAATGGACGGGGTGTGGGACGCATTGTTCAGGGTAGTGTTGATATGCCATGGGCAGAACAAAAGAAAGTTTACGATTGCTTCCACCATCTCTAACCATCGCTCCTCAACTGAATTGCCTATTTGCATGTGAAAATAATATTGGATCTCGTGACCAAACTCACTGATCCCTATTTTATTGACCTGGGATAGAAGAGAAGGTAAGTCCTTTGAAAAATGTGATAAGCTCTTTATCATCGATGTTTGCAGCCAGTGATACACCACTTAGGCTTACATGCCGCATGGATGTATGCAGCTGGTTTTTTTTTTTAATTAAAAGCCAATAAATTGAATGCATGGCTAGGTATGTGTGTATTATTCACACTCGTGGTTGCAATCTATTGTGCACTGTGATCGGACGCCAAAGACTGTAAAACAGAAATGTTTAATCTATTTTGCGCCCTCATGTGGTGGTCATTGGTACAAGTAATTGTGGTACAGACACAGAAAACATATTTAATTTGTAATAAGCTCCATCTCCTGACCGGGACTTCATGTCAATAATCATATTTTGATTCAGAAAGACTGTCTTGCTGTTTGTAATGTGAAAGTCTGTTCCTTTTCTTTTTAATATTTATTTAATCCACAATTGAAAATGCAAGAATACATTTGACATTTACTGTAGTAAGTATATGAGGCATATAATATAAATTATTATGCGAAATAACTCATGGATTTGCCATAAGTTCTATTTCACATCAACCAAAAGATCCATTGCCTACCTCGCACACAGGATTCCCCCCGATGGGTGAGAAATCTAAGACAGATTCCCCTTGCCGACCTGGAAGAAAGGATAAGCTCAATCCTTCCCGCCACCACATGCGACCTATCTACAACAGAACTTACTTCACACTACAACGCAACTATGACCTCCATACTTGACCAAATGGCTCCCTTGAAACAAAAAAGAATCCGGAACATTCCATCAAGATCCTGGTTCAACACAGACCTAAACTCGGAAAGAAGACAACTAAGAGCTGCAGAAAGACTCTGGCAGAACAACCTGTCCACAATCCACCTTGATCAACTCAAAACGGAACGCAGGAAATATAAAAAGCACATCAAGAAAGAAAAAACTTCCTTCTTCTGTGGTGCATTAGACAACGCCAAAAACCGTCCCAAAGAGCTCTTCAATCTCATTAGACAATAAACTTCCAAGCCCCCCTCAACCTCAGTGCAGGCTTCCAAAGTCCTATGTGACAACTTTGCCAATTTCTTTAACGACAAAATCACCAAGATTGAGCTCTCCCTGGACGACCACCTCCGTCCACCCAGCGAAAGCCCGCCCCATGGCAAAGAAGAAAACATCCCACCAAGACACCCCACTGGAAGTCGTTCAACCCCATCTCTGAAGCAGAAATCATCGAAATGATTACCAAATCCAATCTTTCGTCTCACATTGCGGACCCTATCCCTGCCCAACTGGCTAAAAAGCTCAAACACACCCTAGCCCAGCTCTGGACCAAAATTATAAACAGCTCCCTGACAACCGGAATCATGCCAGACTGTCTCAAAATCGGCCAAGTCACGCCAATACTAAAAAAAACGGGCTCTGACCCAAATTATCTCAATAGCTTCAGGCCCGTATCCAATCTCCCATTCTTAGCCAAAATCCTAGAAAGATGTGTTCTCCTTCAACTTACCCAGCACATGGACAGCAACACCCTGCTTGACCCTCACCAATCGGGTTTCAGAAAAGGTTGCAGCACGGAGACAGCGATCCTGAATGTCATAGATGATGTCCACAAATCACTCGATATGGACCAATGCTGTCTGCTCATACTCCTGGACCTATCGGCAGCCTTCGACACGGTAGACCACGAATTGCTCATTACTGTACTCCGAGAAAGGGTTGGAGTGGAAGAGGTGGTCTTACAGTGGTTTACCTCCTTTCTGCGTAACCGCTCCCAAAGAATTAAAATTAAAAACTTCACGTCTGACCTACTCCCCATATGCAGGGGCGTCCCCCAAGGATCAGTCCTCTCCCCATCACTGTTCAACATCTACATGGAGCGCCTCAGCACCATACTCAAAAAAGCCAACATCTCCTTCCACCTCTATGCAGACGATACACAGATCTACCTAGAAACCTCCTCCATTGGTGACATTCAGAGACTAAACGACACTCTAAAAGAAGTCCAACACTGGCTATCCCTCAACAACCTGAAACTCAACCAAGACAAGACGGAAATCCTACTCATATCCAACAAAGAGCAGACCCCCCAAATCATAGAATGGCTAAAAACCATTGATGCACTCAACTGCAATCTCATCCCTGCCGACTCCGTAAAATCACTGGGAATCACTCTGGACCCAAATTTAGACATGGTCAAACATATCAAGAACACCGCAAAGAGCGCTTTCCTCAACCTAAAACTACTCAACAAAATAAAACCCTTCAACCCTCCCAATGACCTCAAACAGGCCACACAATCCCTGGTTCTGTCCAGACTGGATTACGGGAATGCAACCCTCACAGGCACGGCAAAATCTCACTTAGCCCCCCTCCGATCAACTCTAAATGCAGCAGCCAGGATGGTCACGGGAGTAAAGAAATACGAACACATCTCTCACGCTCTCAGGGAACTAAAATGGCTCCCAATCGAAATGCGTGCAAGCTTCAGAACTGCTTGTCTCACACACAAAGCTCTGCACACGGGCAAACCTGCCTACCTGGCCTCCAAACTCAACAAGGCTGGTCAGACAAGGAATCTCAGGAGTACTAACACTCTACTTCTCATCCCTCCGAAAACTAGAAAACAAAAAACTTTATCACGCTCCTTCTCCGGTAATGCACCCAAAATCTAGAACGCCATCCCAGTCCATATCAGGACAAACTCCTCCTTCATAAAATTCAAAAGCCAGCTCAAAGACCTCTACCTCAACCGATCTCTTCCGAAGGGATAGCTGCCGCCCAACGCAGAATCTTGCTCATTGGAGTATATAGTCACGTCGATAAGAAGACTTTTACATCACCTACCTCTTGACTCGCGCCTTTGTCCCCCCTTCCTGAACAGGATTCGTCACGAATCAATTTGTTTACTATTGTTTTATTCTGTATTTGATTGCTACCTTTGTACCCCCTCCCTGAACAGGACTTGTCACGAGTCAATGTGTTTACTATTGTGTTTATATTGTTTTACTTTGTACTCGATTGCTACATGACAAAAGGTTGTAAAGCGCTCCGATACCTTCGGGTCTGGCCAGCGCTATATAAAACCCTTAAAATAAATAAAAAAATAAGTACTGCAAAGTAACATCAACAAAAATTATAAAGCAGTTTGAATAATCCAACTGAGATGTTTTTTTCATCATGTGTGCTGTGTTACAGATCAAGGTGTATGTTTTAATTAGACAGAGTGCAGCCATATCAACCCAGTAGATACGTTATTTTTTTTTTAAAGAGTTTTATATAGCGCAAACCAGACCCGAGACATTGGGTATCAGAGCGCTTTACATGAGCACCAGTTTCGTTACAGATGGACACATTCATTTTTGTTAGGCACGTAGAGATTAAGTGATTTTGCCCAGAATCACAGGATGTTGAGTGAGCATTGTTGGGGAGACTCGAACCGGGTTCCCCAGCTTCGAGGTCGACCGCTCTAGCCGTAAGGCTACATCATTCTTTGTGATATCACATCTGCAGCATGTTTACCTCGTCCACCACTCCTTTTCAATCACATAAAATGGAATCTTAGTAAGTGCTATATAGTTATTAGTGTGATAACTAATAGTCAGATACATCCTGACCGCAAATCTCTTCTCTTCCAAAGGCACTTCCAGAATGAATGCATCCCTTTTCATGCCCCTCAAGGAAGTTCTTACAATGTTGTAAATATGTAATCTATGCCTGTACGATCCGAATCCTATTGTGTTTTTGATTTTTGTGTGACTGCCATCTATTGTTTTATTTTACTTTTTCATCTATCTCGTTTGTATTTGTAACGTGTAAGTATGTAAATTTCCTCATGTAACGGTCTTGGTTCTATTGTGAGGCGCTCTGACACCTTTGGGTAAAGTCCGCGCTTTATAAAACTGCATTAAATAAAATAAAAAATCCTAATACATGAAAATTTCTTGCATACAAAGCATGGTAAGGTCAAAAACCTAGCCCGCCCTTTGCTCTGCCTTTAGCCCCGCCCTTATGCCCGCCCCAAACTCTACCCCCAGTCCGCCGCTCCTTTTGGTGAGTACCTGCACTTATTTTATTCCCATTTAAAACCCTGATTCACACCAAGGTCGGTGCAGAGGCACTCTCCCAAGGCAGATAAATCATGATGTCATCCTAAATACACAATCTTCCCCGCGTACAATAAAAAATTGTGTTTTCTATCTATTGTCCAAACGAACCTTTGTGTTTTCAATTAACTCTAGCATCGTTTCAAAATGGTGCTCAGATGCAGCTCGAGGACCGGTGAGTGGGCGGAGTTTAGGGTTCCCATCTTTTCTCTGATGTTCGACCAAATAGAAGGAAGTTGTTCTAGTGCAGAGGTCTTCAAACTTTTTGATGCCGAGACCCACCTGTCAAGATTTTTTAGGCGTAAGGACCCCCTCCTGACAAAAATTTCTAGAACTTGGGACTCCTCATCATTGACAACTATCGACAACCATAAACGCCCCCAATTCCCATAGCAAATCATTTTTACAGTGGGGAAATAATGTTAAACAGTGTTTATCACACCAAAGGTCAGTGAGCGTGGAAGCGTTGTCAAAGGTGTGGCTAAAAACATAGGGACTCATTTATGAGGAATTGGCATAGGTCAACACCGCAAGTCTTCTTGCTGCGCGGGCCTACGCCAATGTGAAAGGGCAGGAATGCACCTTATTTATGAAATATGGTGCATTCCTGTCCTTTCCCCCTGCGTTGACGCAGAAATTGCTGCCTTGCGCCAATGTAGGCAGGATTGGTTTTGTGCAGGAAGGGGCACCTTCCTGCACAAAAACAATCCCGAGAGGTGTTTTCCTCTTTCTATGTGAGCCGCTGAATACAACACACATAGAAAGAGGAAAAACTAGGAGAAATTAAAACATTTCTCCTCGTTACGCCTGCTGTGGGGGAGGTGTAAGATTTTGGCGCTCCTCCAGGTTTACATGGTTTTGTAAATCTGGGGCAGCGTCAAAATCCATGGGTGTTGCGTGGGAACACCCACCACAATGCCCATGTAACACCTTCTTCACAGACTAAGGCAAGGCAGCGACTTGCGCTGCTTTGTCTTACTCCATATCTATGAGGCCATGTAAAGCCATGCAGGGTGACTTTTCGTTGCCTCATAGATATGATTGAGACACTTGTGCCAACGGAGCTTAAAAAAAGTGACGCTCCGGCAGCGCAAGCCTCTCATAAATCAGCCCCAAAATATTTTGCACGGTTTTTTCGGTCTTTCACCATGAGATAGGTACATATAAAATAATAGGTAGCTTAAATGAAAAATAAAATTTAAAAAGTTGTTACTCAGTGGGAAATGCACTGTAGTACATTATGAAACCTTTATTAGTTAATGCACTGCAGAGGTCTGTGTGTAACCAGAGACCCACAGAATTAAATTTGGTTGGCGCAGTGAAGAATAGTGACGTGTATTTTTAGTGCTACAAGGTCACAGCCTGTGACAGAAAGCACTGTGAATGCGTAAGTCATTATTTTATTTTTGCATTACACACATTATAAGATAGACTGCTACAAACTGCAAATAGTTTTAGGATAAAATGAAGCTTCCAAAAATGTAAATTTGCATTTTGTTTTTGCATAACTGTCCCTTCAACACCTCCTCAAGGGTACTAAGCGCTGTGTAAATTATGATTAAAAGCATGCACTTCACAGCCCAGTTGTTAACTCTTCCTACTACCACTCAAAACAAAACCAAATCTTTGCCATCACAAAGCAATTAAGGCCAGAATCACTCCCAAGCACCCTTCACATTTGCAGATTAACTCATAACACACAATTGCATTTCATTCAGGCAACCTGGCATGAAGGAGTGTTTTACCTATCTGCCCAGCCTCTTCCTTTCACAGCACAGGAGACTTATTTAACTTCAGCTGAAGCATTTTAAACACCGGAATGAAGCGTTTCGGTTTCCACAAGGAAGAGCACATGTTTTAGATTCCAGGCAGAAGTGAGGCCTGGAAATGTGCGACCCCCTTCCCAGGACTCCACGGCCCCCCTGGGGGTCGCGCCCCACAGATTGAAGACCTCTGTTCTAGTGCCATAACAACAAACCGGAAGCAAAGGGCAACGTCAGTTCCTTTTTTTCTTGTCTCCCAGGCAACAAGACGCTCTAGTGACAAGGGTGTCGAACTTTTTTCCTTTCAATAGCAGAGTCGGTGCACCCCGCGTGTGGCGCGCGGTAAGGACAGCCTCCGCATGACTCTAATGGGCTTCTTGGCCATCGGTCGGTCCGTGCTAAGTGACCAGTTGCTGTTGCGAGACAACCCCTAGTTGTGGAACTTACAAATAGTACCGTTGCAGCGTCCCTGAAGCGCCCGCTCGTGGGTGAGCTATCTTTTACCCACTTCTGTTCACCCTCTTATTTGAACTATGCAGCCATCCTTACTCGTTCTTGGGTGTTACTCGCCGCTCTTCCTCCCCGTTTGTGAAGCCCCTCTTTCTTATCAGCTCCCCCCTCCTCTTACCTGGCTCGCTTTATAGAACCGTTTCTTCAGGCTGACCACAGACATGCTGTATTCTTCAAGCTGGGCTCTCTTGGGGCTATCTGCCTATGCATCCCTTCAGTGAGTAGAGTACCCATTTGTCAGGCCAGTTCTTCTGGGTATAGGGAGCTTTGAGGTAACTTGGAAGCCTTTGTAAATGATTTCCCATTCCTGGAATCTCAGGAATACATAGGAATTCGCTAAATCCGAGACACTCTAATTTTTCGCCCTGTCTCTCGATAGAGTGCAAGCAGTCCAGTTTACTCTTGCTGAAGGGTGATATATATTAGAAACTCAGACAAAGAAACACTTGAATGACACACAATAAATGTAATGTCCAAGCAGTTGTTTTTTACCGATATTCATTGTAAAAGGCTCAATTGTTAAGTTAAAACATATGTATGTATATGTGGGTGTGTATATATATATATATATATATATCTGACACACACACATATATAATTCTCAACTAATCATAACCTACAGAGGCGCCAAATGTGCCTGATATGTATACATACATAGGCCAGGCGTCAATCCAAAACGCGTCGGCCGCGATGAATTTTGTTTTTGTATTTTGCACTTATCTGTATGTGATCTCTACAGAAGCATACAATAAATATTTTGTTTCGTGCACCTTCTACTGCTATCGGAGCGTGCTCTGTGCCACTGTGTCACAGTTGGGAGTTGGGGAATCGACTACGCCTGGAAGTATATATATATATATATATATATATATATATATATATATTTATTTATTGGGGAAAGTAATTGAAATACTGGACTATACCATTTGGTTGTCTGTAATAAAATTAAAGAGAAAAATATGTAGTTAATGTAGAATTTTAAGAAAAAATACACTTTGCTTTGTTAAAGTACATTCTGTCTGTAGAAGGGGCAGACTGTTCAAGCTGTTTTCTTCAAGGTGCAGCTAAAAGGTGGAACTGATTGAATTTATATGTTCAGGTTTTGTTTGCTTTTATTGAATAGAATTCTAATGCAACCATGAACAATGGTAAGACTGGGGCTGTCATTACCCAAATAAATACCATGCCTATAGACTGTCTCTGGGATGGAAATTATGCTGAGACTATACCTACCATGAAATCTGTTTCACAGGAATAATGTAATTAATGCATAAGGTGGGAGATATTTCACAGGTATGACATAATTGTTGAAAAGATATCTAGCATAGGGACAGTTCAAAGTGAGCCTTCTCCATCCCTGCGACAACATGGCACCAATACCCACTGAGCTGGCACCAAAGGTGATGCATAGAAGTCTACCAGAAACAAATGGACGAAGCAAAGAAAAAAATAATCAGTTCACCCTTGATAACCTCAAAAGCCATTTCTTTATCTCTCCCCCTCACACAAATTTGACATTCTTCTTCAGTAATCTTAATAATGGCTCAGCCTTGGTAGCAAAATTCCAGATACATTTAGCATAGAATTCACACATACCCAGAAAGACTTGAAAGCTGCTCATGATCTTTGGGTGTGGGCACTTTTTCAATCACCTTTAACAATCCAGGACGTGGAGCAATATCTTTACCAGAAACCACGTCCTATATCTTCCACCTCACACACACCAAATTCATATTAATCTAATCTCAACTTCAATCCCTTGCTACTCAGTGCCTTAAGAACAGCTTCCTGTGTCACTATAGGTCCACTCAAACTCTTCCCATAAACGAAAATTTTGTCCTGTAATACATGTACTCTGCCCAACACCAGCAGCAGCCAAAGCAAGCGTAAAGGGTATCCTACAGAACCGGAATACACCACTGGGTGTTACAAAAGCAGTTCGATGTCTAGGCTCCTTTGTCAGTACCACTTGATGATATGCTAAATTATTACAAATCAAGCTTTGAGAAAACATTTGCTCATGCCAAGTTGATCATCATTTCCTCAATTTTAGGTAAAAAATAGCTGTCTATCCAAAATGGCCTTAAAGTGAATTCTAAGGTCAGTGTACATTCTAAATTAATTCTTCTTCTTTTGGCCACAATAATAGGGTATAACCATAGCAAAGATATCACTGGTTCAGTAACCACATCCTCAAACAGCGTGGCCAGTAAATTATCTAGCCCCTCTCTTACACTTAATGGTACACATCTTAATTTATGCTTGACTGATATGCTACCTTCCTTTAATTGCATCAAATGTTCAAAATCTACAAGCTTCCCAGGTTTACTATCAAACACATCTACGTGCCTCATTAAAACATCCTTCAATTCACAAACTTCCTCAACTGCATCTTCCACACACAACACTTGTTGCACACAGGCAGGTTTTAAAACAAGCCCAAATATCTCTGGTGATGCCATCTCAAATTGTGTGGTCCATCAGAAGAAACAGAAGCCTTTCTGTGAACTTCGCGTTCCTAAAATTTCACGACTGAACTAAAATAGCCCTCAAGGTAAACAGTCGTGCCATTGTACCTTTGAGGAGTCATGTCAGGAGGAAACAATGGCTTACCATTTTTTTTTGGGTTAAATGTTTCTTTTGTAATTATGGTAATTTTAGACCCAGAGTCAGTGAGTATTGGGATCATTACATCATCTACAATTAAATGCTCGATAGAATCCGTGGAGACTGGAAGATCATTTTCATGTACTCTTATTGTCAAAACCAGATTTTCTACATTGCCTGTCAATGTTTGTTTATGATCAGCAGAGACTACATTCACCCTACTGGATTTGGTACCCATCTTACATACTCAAGCAAAATGACTAGAAACACCACACTTTACACATTCTTTGCCAAGTGCAGGACACTACTTATATGATGCCACATGCAATTTTGATCTGCAGTGATAAGACGTATCACCACTGAATCTTTTCTTCTACTGGAATGTCTTTGTTTAATTAGTCTTGTTGCCTTTAACTACAGAAACCAGTTGTTCAGAATCCTTATTAAGTACCTTAGCCAATTCTTTATACTCCTGGATGCTATTAGCAATACCAATTGCGTCATCCAGACAAGGGTTCTTAAATATAAGTAATATTACCTGTATTTTCCCATTATAGCACCGAGTGACCAGATGGTTACTAATTAGCTGATCGGTGAATTAATCAAATTCACATTTGGCAGCTAATACTCTTACTGCTGCCACAAACATATCTACAGATTCCATGACAGATTGCTACCCTCGAGAAACAGTTGTGCCTTCTAACTAATATATTTGGTGGTTTAGAGTAATGTTTTTCCAGTGTTCTCACTGCCTCTTCATATTCTTCGATTTCTTCCTCATCATCCGTAGTGACAGGTGGTAAATGTGCAAAAATGTTCTGATTCTTCATTCTCAATGAATGCTTGAGTAGCCATCGTTTCCTGTCTGGTTTAAATTTAAAGCAAACACAAGGAGATGATGGACGGAGCGCTGAAACTTTTCAGACACTCACCTCCAGTCACAGATCTGGGTTGAATCCATTTAAATTTAAACCCATCAATTTCCCCAAGCAATGCTTTAAACACCCCGAATAACTCGATGGGTGGGTCACCAGGCATTTGAAGAAAAGGTGGTGGTGGTGAAA
The DNA here is from genome assembly GCA_963921515.1 of Calotriton arnoldi. Lineage (NCBI taxonomy): Eukaryota > Metazoa > Chordata > Amphibia > Caudata > Salamandridae > Calotriton > Calotriton arnoldi. The sequence goes on from CAWUFW010000324.1 coordinate 1,004,873, forward strand.
TAACTTGCATAATCCTGAAATGACACAGGAAATGTAATACAGTGTAAAGATAACTCACAGAAACTGCAATTACTCTGCAATTTCAGTTATGAGTGTATGTGGCAATAAAAGTTACTTAACTACGAGGATAAGATCAATGTACGAGAAACTAAATGTTCAATCAAGTAAGGATAAACTGATACACGTTGCACACGATGTTCGTAATATAGATATCCTACAACATAATTCTCTTTATTGCCTGACTCGTGGATGCGGACAAAGACAGGCGAAAAAGATGACGCCAATGCACATCAGGTAGTTTGATGACGCATCTCAAGCAGAGTACTTGCATAGTGAAGAAAATGGCATTGCGAACATTGAGACGAGAATTCTGTATGGCAGCTGACCAGCAACACAGTCAACCCACCATCTACAGCTGATCAGAAATGGAAAAAAGGGGAAACTCAAAGCCCCAACTCATGCAAACTCTTCTCTGAGAACCGTTCCAAACTGATGAGAAGAGCTCACAGTAGATTGCATTGCACGATGAACTGGTGAGCCGTCCAGCCACGCCACAGTAACACATGTGGAGGCCTTCAGCTGGTTGCTAATGTAGATATGACATCCAGCACGGGGAGAGTGTAAAGTAAGTCTTTTTTTTGAAGTACAAAAAAAATCACAGGAAGCCGTTGACCTGGAGAAAAGACAACACCAACTATCCTGATGCCGCTCTAGCCTCGCTCTCCATTCGAAACTGTTGCAGGGATTCTGCTTGGAAACAGAACTGTGCCATGGAAGAACAGGACGTCAGAATGTAGGGACTGAGTCTCTCTACCACGTCAGTACCTGTTGGCCCAAATCCGACGAACTCACAGTGCCTCACCTGAACTCCTAACCTTTCCAGATTAGCAAGAGCCTTCAGCAAACCTAGAACATGAACCTCTAGTCCCCAAGGGAACAGTGGAAACAGTTCATCACCTTTCGTTCTTACTCATGCATGTCCATAGTAAACAGAAGAAAGACACAAAGAAAGTTTACAATATATTTATTGAAACTATCATAGTCTATTTTGAAGCAAATGTGCTGCGATTAGTAAACAAATACAACTAAGCAACGTAATCAACATTACTAGCAGGCTGTAAACAATGAACAACCCGACCATGGCAACAAATATATCTATCCCTATGTGAGCGCAGGGATATATTAGTGATCTCTGGGATTACTACCAGACCCCATACCTCAGTTACGCGAGGCAGCTGCCTCCGTTCCAAGTCCAGTCTCTCTGCTGGAATTCTCCTCTCTGCTCACTGAGGGTACGAGACATGGTTTATATGATAAAAACTACTGTGTTGGAAAACTGCAGCTGTGCTACCGTGTTATGTAGATGTTGCTGACCAGGCACAAGAAAACAGTACACCATGGTGTTCGACCTTGTACGAAATGTTCAGACTGAATCCCAAGAAGAGTTATGGAATAGCAAATAATATGTGCAGCGCATTTCTAAAATAATATCATGTCACAAAAACAAATGTATTATGTGTGGATGTGCAAACCAAAGGCTGCCTAAATCAGCTAATATGAACAACCAAGGGAGAACCAAAGTGGGTCCACAAGGGAAAACACTACACCCCCTCCTTGGTCAGGAAAGTAACTTAGGGGCTAACTAAATAATAAATACACAAGATAAGCAAATTCAATGTGATGCTAATAAGCATGTTATACAAAAAACCTAAAGTATAACATGAAAATTTGGACAACATGGCAAAATTAAGGTAGCCGGAGGCACCCAAGATTTCTTCCACAAGATCAATGTTTAGTGAATCCAGAATAGATTCCGTCTCCGCAGACAATGATTCCGCAATTGCCCCATTTAAAAGCTCCAAAGAACAGACATGATTCCCGTTATCAGCCGATGCTGAGGAAGTAGCCTGGCAACCTGCATCTGTGTTTTTGGAGCCAGAGTTCCCGGAGGTACTGGCTCATACCATGCATCTTGAAGCAGCAGCAAGTTCATGAGACAACTCTAAAAATGGGTCGTTATCGGACTCATCAATAGGTGCATGTCCACAGGAACAGGCAATTGCAAAGCCAAGCAGACATCTAGTGCCCATTCGAAAGGGCACCATAGGTAATGAAACACAGGTTGTACACAGGTGAACCAGGCAGGTCGGAATGACAATGACCAGTCCGTGTTCAATTCCTGGAGCAAAGGGACTCCAAGGAGTCGCATTATGCGCTCATGGCACAGCTGGACTGGTGGTAGTTCCAATACCAATGGGTTTTGAAACGGAACATCCATTGTGAAGTAGTAAAGATAGAACCAAAATGCTGCAAATGAGTAAGAATAACAAGCGTGTGCCCACGAATACACTAGTGAATAATGAATGGATAAATGCTGGTATTACTCCCAAAAACTTCTGGAAGGTACTGACCAGTCCAGGAATGTTTAAAAAAAGTGTGCAATTCTGGCAGTATTGGAGACATTTAATATTCGATGCACAAGCTTGCGGAGTGTAATGGAAGATTTGTATTCAACAGAACTGTATTTTACTGGATGTCCTTGCTATTTGCAGTTCAAAAGTTTCTCGGGCAGATGTTAATGCTACATCTTTTTCAAACACTAAGGCTTTGAGTCAGCTTAGTTTGTTCAAATTTTCCTTCAAAGTTGGAATTGAAGGCCTCAATGAAATATCAGAGGCTGTATGTGTAGGGGGTTATTGCAGCAGGTCACTATCTGGGAGACCGATAAAAATACAGGGTCCCGACCTTCATTCTACAACAGTCTTCATCACTTAACATTAAATAGCTTTCATTTGAAAGGACCTTAATAAGATGGAGAATTGAAGGGGCTAGTATTCCTTTTGGAAAACAGGCCAAATTCGCTACCGAAGCATTGCATGCACCGTGAATGGTAACGTGTTTGCAGAAAAGTATATGACCGACAGAAGAGTTGCCTTCCTTTCCAATCTGAAATACCTGATTCTCAGCCCTCTCAAATCGATGAGAGAATTGGAGTGACCATAACTCATGAATAAAGCTCCCTCCTAGGGCTTCATATCTACCTACTGGAAAATGTTTCATGGAAGTTGTGAACCAGAATGTTGAAATTGGCAAAGATATTACGCCATGTATTTGTCAGGACTGGCCAATTGGTGTCTCAATTTAGGGTCAAACATGCACTCTCTGGTCAAGATGGAGAGTGTTTGGTAGTTTACTCCGTTGGAAACATTGTTTGCCCTCTGGGAGGCCTTTACTATCGAATTCTAGAAGTTCCTGTTTCAGATGACAGCGGAATTCCAAGATGGCGGCTGCCATCTGTTCCACTATCAATCAGCACTCTAGTGTTTGCCCCGAGTTTTTCGAGTAGAGTATTTCGCACGCACGCTCTATGCGCGCTGCGCACTTCAACCGTTGGACTCTCGGAGTGTGGAGCGTCTCTGCTTCGCGCATGGTTTTAGTCAGGATTTCCTTCAGGAGAGTAGCGTCAGGATTTTGCTGCTCTGCCTGACTGTCATAGAGAGTCTTCGTCATATCCTGAGTTCCGAAAATTTGAGTCCGACGCCAGGTATTTCAAGTAAACCTGAAGTCTGGAACCTGGTGAGTTTTGTTTTTGGACAGAAAGAAGAGGAGCATTTTGAGGCAATATACTTCTCGTTTCCTGTGAACTGTCAAGTAAGTCCCCATAAATTGTTTCTGTGAGGAATTACATTCTTTCGTCACACCGCTCAGTGGGAAGAGCAGTATTGGACTTACACAGAGTCATAGATAATGAACGACAGAATTTGGGCTAAGCAAATTTCAGAATTGTTAACCAGGCATTTTAGACATTCAGCTACTAGACAGCTCATAACAGAATCCGCGTAGTCACCTTAAGCTACCAATTACCATTTGAACAGTAGATATCAATATACATATATATCTGCTAGGAGAGTGCATGTTCTCTGGGAGATTACTGTCTTCTTATCTCCTATTCTTCACAACGGCGCATAGAATTACCTAGAAAATCTGCCGCCAGGAAGCAAGCTGCGCAGGGAGTTTCAGTCATCTCATCTTCTGCATATTCAACAAGTAAATAGAAATATATATATATATATTTATACTTACCACCTTTATCATCATTTCATCTTCCTGTGAGTGGAGAGAAAAGAGACAATAGTAAATAAACTGAAAAGACACAAACTAAGACAGCATTAACAGCGAATACAGTCAGAGCGCTTAAAGAAAAGACTTTTAATGCAATCATTCAACTTGCAACTCTTAAGAGAGAAGCTAGCTACTTGTTTTAAAAAGGTAATTAAACAGTGGGTGGAGAAGAGTGTTTTGGGCTATTAGGGTGTAGTGAAGAAGTAGTAACTCTGTCCTTGTAATTACAGGTGTTCGTGACAATCCTAGCTGGGTACCTGGTGAGGAGAACACAACAGTAGCAGTCTCTCTTTTTCATTCCCATTCCCCTTTCCCCCTCTTTACTGCGTTTCGAATTTATTTCGTAGGCAGTGGAGTCTGGGATTTGGGACTAGCTCTTCTGCTCCCGTGGAAATCAAGTGAAAGGTTCGAGGTACTTGTTAATCTGACAGATTGAAGTGCCTATTCAATTATTCCACTCGAGCAGAATGGCGGAGGGCTTTGATGTTAAGGCTTTAGCTTCAGTGTTGGAGGGGATCAAGAAGAAGTTAAGTGAAACTATGGAAGAGAATAAGACTTTAAGAGATGAAGTTAGGAAGTCTAGTCAGGAGGCCCTTTATCTTCGACAGAGTTTTGATGATTTGGTGGAAAGGGTTAATCCATTGGCTAAGGAGCAAAAGTCCCAACAGTTTTCCCCATCCCCATCGGCTGCAGAATTGACCACGCAGGTCATTCATGCAATTTCCCCCACTATACCTTTAGCAGCCCCAGAGAGGTTTAGTGGAGATCCTCATAAGGCCCAAGTGTTTATCACGCAGTGTTCCTTGCATTTCCTTTGCAGGCCCATTATTTTTAAGGAGGATCAATCCAAGGTAGCCTTCATGCTGTCTTACCTGAGCAGAGATGCCGCATTTTTGATCGTCGAACTGTATCGCAGACAACTGACAACGAACTGCTAGATCTTAAACAAGGAAATCGTGAGTTGGTTGCGTATCTTGCGCAATTCAACAAGTTGATAGTGGAAACAAATTGGCCTGAAGCCAAGAGAGCCGCAATTTTTTACAGAGGCCTCAAGGACGAATTAAAGGATGGCTGGCCCAAATACCGAAGAGACCAACTGATGTTTCCGAATTAATCGATTTGGTTCTAGAAATAGATCGACGACAAAATGAGAGGAAGAGTGAGCGTCGAAAAGACTGGCGTCCCGTGCCTCCTAGATTTGACAGAGTTAAGTCAGACACTAGTAAGACCAGTGACTCTGCAGCAGTTGAAGAGCCCATGCAGATTGGAACGGTTCGGGGGCCTCTAACCAAGGAAGAGAGAGAGAGGTGTAGGAGTGGCAAGTTATGTATGTACTGTGGAAATTCTGGACATTTTGTCAAAGAATGTCCAAAGAAGCCTAAGAACAACGTTTGGGTAAAAGGCCCCACCAGTAAGAGGAGTTGCTCTGGTGGGTGCTCCTGATAAGACGACTCCAGACACACAGCTCATCGCAAATACCCTACAATCTTCTGCACCCCATCTGACAATATCCAGTTTGATTAGGTTCGGAGATACAGTGGTGAAGGAGGTGTCAGTCATGATTGATTCCGGTGCCACTGGAAACTTCTGCGATATTAAGTTTGCTAAGTCTCTTGGAATTCATTTTTTAAAGAAAGAAAGACCAGAGCCAGTTCGAGCAGTGGACGGAACCAATTTATCATCTGGACCCATTATTTACGACACCGAAGTAATTACCCTAATTGGACCCGGGGAACATCGAAGTTTGTTGAGATTCAGTCTCATAGACGCCCCGCAATTTCAGTTTATATTGGGATTACCGTGGCTCACCGAGCATAATCCGAAAATTGACTGGGCTCGTCGGACAGTGGAAATGAATTCGGAATTCTGCAAGGAACATTGCTTTCATGCATGTGACTCAGTTCAGTTACCTTCACCATCGTCAATATTAGCCACCCAAACGCACATGGTTTGCACCATCAAAGTGGGTGAGGTTCCCAGTGAATATCAGGATTTGGCAGCCGTGTTTGATGAACAAGAAGCCCAAAAGTTGCCTCCACATCGTGAATACGATGGTAAGATTGACCTGGAGCTTCTTTGCCATGCAGCAGAATTTATGCCCTCTCGGAAGTTGAAAATTGTCATTTGAAGAAATATCTGGACCAGTATTTGGCAAACGGATTTATACGACCCTCACAGTCTCCTGTGTCACCTCCTCTGTTTTTCATCCCTAAGAAGGATGGAAAACTTAGGACTTGTATTGACTATAGAGCCTTGAATTTGGTCACTAAGAAGAATCGTTACCCTTTACCTTTGATTTCGGAACTGTTGGATCAGGTAAAGGAAGCTAAGATATATACCAAGTTGGATCTTAGAGGGGCCTACCATTTGGTGAGGATGGCAGAGGGCGACGAGTGGAAGACTGCTTTCCGGACCTGCTTTGGCCTATTTGAATATCAGGTCATGCCTTTCGGCTTGTGCAACGCTCCAGCAGCTTTTCAGCATTTCGTCAATGACATACTCAGAGAATATTTGGATCGTTTCACCGTAGTTTACATTGACGATATCCTTATTTTCTCTGCAAATCTGGAAGAACATGTTTTACACGTGCGAGCGATTTTGGTAATATTGCTGGAAAATCAACTGTATGTGAAGTTGGAAAAGTGTGTATTTCATACCTCTCGAGTGGAGTTTTTGGGTTTCATTTTGTCTCCCGATGGAGTTTCGATGGATGAGGCAAAAGTGAGAGCTATCAAAGAGTGGCCATCACCCAGAAATGTAAAAGAGATACAAAGCTTTATTGGATTTGCCAATTTTTATAGACGTTTTATCCACAACTTTTCGGAGAAAGTTAGCCCTCTTACTCGTTTGCTAAGAAAGAAGGAGAAATTTGTTTGGAATTCGGAGACAGAAGAAGCCTTTCAGTTATTGAAGGATACATTTACCTCAGCCCCAGTTTTGTTGCATCCAGACCCTGAAGAGCCATTTTCTGTTGAGACTGACGCTTCCAATTTGGCTATCGGTGGAATCCTGTCACAAAGGCAAAAGAATACTGGACAGCTTCATCCGGTGGCCTATCGTTCCAGAAAATTAACTGCAGCAGAGGTCAACTATGCTATTGCAGACAAAGAATTGTTGGCGGTAAAGGATGCCTTTTTGGAATGGAGGCATTATTTATTGGGAGCCAAGCATGAGGTCATAGTCTTTACAGACCACAGGAATTTACAATTTTTGAAGTCTGCTAGGAATCTTACTCCTAGACAGTTGCGATGGTCCCTTTTCTTTGCAGATTATAATTTTGTTATAACCTACAAGCCAGGTGCAAAGAATGGAAAGGCAGATGCTTTGTCTCGTATCAACTCTGGAGAAGGTAAAGAACTTCCTGCAGAGGGATTGATCATACCTAAAGACAAGATCATTGGAACCATTCAGTATGCAGAGTTTGAGAAAGACCTTAAGGATTACCTTTCGGAAGAAGAGAAGTTGAAATGGTTGGAGGAAGGCTCTGGGAGAGAACTGAAGGAGGGAAGGCTTTATTTTCAGGGAAGACTTTACGTCCCATGTGAAGAACAACAGAAGAAAGTCATTAAGCATTGTCATGATCATCTATTGGCTGGGCACAAAGGAGTCAAGAAGACCTTGGATTTGATAAAACAAGATTTTTGGTGGCCAGAAATGGAGGCTCAGGTGAGACAGTATGTGGCATCTTGTGAACAATGTGTCAAGGGAAAGGTCATCAGACAAGCCCCACAAGGTTTGCTGATGCCTTTGCCTGTAGCTCCCTATCCTTGGCATACAGTCTCTATGGACTTCATTGTAGATTTGCCCTCCAGTCAAGGTTACTCAACCATTTGGGTGATAGTTGACCATTTTTCTAAAATGAGTCATTTTGTCCCACTTAAGATTCTTCTCAACGCTGCTCAGTTGGCCAATTTATTTTCACAATATGTAGTGAAGATACATGGAATTCCAAAGGTGGTAATTTCTGATCGGGGTCCCCAGTTTATTTCACACTTTTGGAGGTCATTTTTAAAGAGAATGGGAGTCGATTCTCGTTTGTCATCTGGTTTCCATCCAGAGACAGATGGACAAACTGAGAGAGTAAATCAAGATCTGGAACAATATCTACGCTTATACCTGATGGAACAGGAAGGTGAATGGCCAAATTTGATTTGGGCAGCTGAATTCGCCTATAACAATGCAGTACACTCTTCCACAGGTTATTCACCCTTCTTTTTAAACTCAGGCAGGCATCCAAACATGATAGTTGGGAAACAGGAGAGTGATTTTCCAGCTGTGGAGGAAGTGGTAAGAGATTTGCAGAAGGCCTATCAGATTGCTACCAATAATCTAGTGAAAGCAATAGATTCCTTTAAGAAACAGGCAGACAAGAAGAAAAGGGAAAATCCAATTTATGAGTCTGGTGATTTGGTCTGGGTCTCCACTCGTAACATGCGCTTAAAAGGAAACAGGAAATTTCAACCTAGATTTTTGGGGCCTTTTCAGTTGACAAGATGGTAAACCCAGTCAGTGTAAAGGTTCAGCTTCCTACTAAGTTAAGAATACACCCAGTGTTCCATGTATCATTGATTAAGAGAAATCCACCAGACTTGAGAAAGGTTACTCCACCAGCCCCAGTTCAGTTCCAATCTGAAGAAGAGTTTGAAGTAAAACGAATCCTAGATTCTAAGGTTAGAAACGGTCAATTACTTTATGTGGTAGATTGGAAAGGTTTTGGTCCTGAGGAAAGGTCCTGGGAGCCCAGTACTAATGTTCATGCCCCTAGATTGATCAGAGAATTTCACAAGACCTATCCCCTGAAGCCTAATGCGGGAGAGGAGGGGGTTTTGGTGGGGGGTACTGTCAGGACTGGCCAATTGGTGTCTCAATTTAGGGTCAAACATCCACTCTCTGGTCAAGATAGAAAGAGAGTGTTTGGTAGTTTACTCCGTTGGAAACATTGTTTGCCCTCTGGGAGGCCTTTACTATCGAATTTCAGGAGTTCCTGTTTCAGATCACAGCGGAATTCCAAGATGGCGGCTGCCATCAGTTCCACTATCAATCAGCGCTCTAGTGTTTGCCCCGAGTTTTTCGAGTAGAGTATTTCGCACGCACGCTCTAGGCGCGCTGTGCACTTCAACCGTTGGACTCTCGGAGTGTGGCACGTCTCTGCTTCGCGCATGGTTTTAGTCCGGATTTCCTTCAGGGGAGTAGCTTCAGGATTTCGCTGCTCTGCCTGACTGTCATAGAGAGTCTTCGTCATATCCTGAGTTCCGAAAATTTGAGTCCGACGCCAGGTATTTCAAGTAAACTTGAAGTCTGGCGAGTTTTGTTTTTTGACATAAAGAAGAGGAGCATTTCGAGGCAATATACTTCTCGTTTCCTGTGAACTGACAAGTAAGTCCCCATAAATTGTTTCTGTGAGGAATTACATTATTTCGTCACACTGCACAGTGGGAAGAGAAGTATTGGACTTACACAGAGTCATAGATAATGAACGACAGAATTTGGGCTAAGCGAATTTCAGAATTGTTAACCAGGCAATTTTTATTCATTCAGCTACTAGACAGCTCATAACAGAATCCGCGTAGTCACCTTAAGCTACCAATTACCATTTGAACAGTAGATATCAATATACATATATATCTGCTAGGAGAGTGCATGCTCTCTGGGAGATTACTGTCTTCTTATCTCCTATTCTTCACAACGGCGCATAGAATTACCTAGAAAATCTGTCGCCAGGAAGCAAGCTGCGCAGGGAGTTTCAGTCATCTCATCTTCTGCATATTCAACAAGTAATTAGAAATATATATATATATTTATACTTACCACCTTTATCATCATTTCATCTTCCTGTGAGTGGAGAGAAAAGAGACAAGAGTAAATAAACTGAAAAGACACAAACTAAGACAGCATTAACAGCGAATACAGTCAGAGCACTTAAAGAAAAGACTTTTAATGCAATCATTCAACTTGCAACTCTTAAGAGAGAAGCTAGCTACTTGTTTTAAAAAGGTAATTAAACAGTGGGTGGAGAAGAGTGTTTTGGGCTATTAGGGTGTAGTGAAGAAGTAGTAACTCTGTCCTTGTAATTACAGGTGTTCGTGACAATCCTAGCTGGGTACCTGGTGAGGAGAACACAACAGTAGCAGTCTCTCTTTTGCATTCCCATTCCCCTTTCCCCCTCTTTACTGCGTTTCGAATTTATTTCGTAGGCAGTGGAGTCTGGGATTTGGGACTAGCTCTTCTGCTCCCGTGGAATTCAAGTGAAAGGTTCGAGGTACTTGTTAATCTGACAGTATTAGCCACACTGCGGAGGGTGTCTCTGCTATTGTGAATGGGAGCTATTCGAACTTCTCGAGATGTAACATTGTGTAAGTAGTGTCTTTCTTGGCCATGAGCCATTGTTTACGTGTCAGATTGAAAGGCAAGAATAGCTGCGTAGAATTAAGTTAACACCATGGCACATGGCTACTTTTGAGAACCTGAAGTGTCCAACTAAACTGCATGATAAAACTAAGCTGACTTTGCCCGTGGTATAAAGAAGACATGCCACTGTGCATAATATCGATAGCAGACGATACAATGTTATTCAAATTGTAAATGTGAGAAGACAACATATTAATACTATTATCAACAACAGCACGTACTTTACCCAAATTATCTTGATGAATTTGTCTTAAAGGTGCAGCAGCTTCCATTTGTGATAGTTTACAAATTTCATTGTGTGTGACATATATATTTTTGAACACGGATATTTAGGACCCAATAAAAAGTCAGAGAGGTCCATGTCTTCTGAAAGGAGTGAAAGATGTTGTTTTACTGCAGACAGTATGGAATGTTCCAACATTTGTTGACACAATTTCCCTACCGAATAGGTGGTGACAATACCGCAGTGTTGGGAATGGGAGTAACAAGGGTTGGGTCTGCTTGCCTTACAACCCGGTGTGGAATTAAAAAAAACTAGCATAGCAACCATTTGTGTCCACTGACCACAATAACACCCGTTTGGACCTGAAAGTGTGGAGTTAAATGTTCCATTCTGTAAAAATGCTTTTGAGTTGTTCAGTGTAATTTGTGAGATGTTGCCAATTGTCAAATCGGGCAATAGAAGGAATGTTTGATGCATTCATGTCTTTAATTTTTGCCAGTCCTAGACAAGTAGTCTGTTGGACTGTGTCATTTAGAAAACTCATCTGTTTTGGAACTAAGTGGGCTGTCCCCTGAACTTACCAAGATTTGGTATCCCAAATTGATTTCATGTCAATGGTATCCTTCCAATAATCATAGCCTTTTGTGGCTAATTATGTGATAAACAAGTCTGTAAATATTAGCTTGGTTTGTGTAAGCATATATTTCTTTGGTGATATAGGGACAAGTTTAAAATAAAAAGATTTCGGGTCTAATGCATCGTATCCAGAAAAATATGTGAATTTATCCCTCTATGTTTTGGACCTCCCGTGTGGGGGAGTAGGACCATGTTCCCATTGTGTATAATTAAAAAGTGTGCATTGAATACTAGCTCGATGTAAATAACGATGTCCATAATGATGGTAAGAGAACATTTCACCATAATTAGCAGAATTTAGATATAGGTCCTCAGATTTGAAAACAGATAAGTATTCCAGCTCCGAGAGCATGGAGTTTACAGTCTCAACATCCCAATCATCAGAATGTAACCCAGGTACAATAACCTCACCCACAGAAACCCTGAATACATAAGGAATCCGCAGTATTTCCATTGGTTCGAAGATATCATAAGGTACTTTATCCCAAACAATTCCAGTGTTACTGGAACAGCTGAAATCTTCGCAAGGGACAAGTCTCTTTTTAACTTATGTGAGGATGAGTGAGGTGTTAACACCTCGTCGACCAGTTCTGTGGCAGGGCGTTCTGGAATGTAATGTCCATTTATCAGCAAAAAGAAAACAGTCACAAATCCAATCCAAAGAAATAGAAAAACCAAGGAAAGTGTTATCCAAACATATATTCAAGGAGGGACCAGATAAGTGAGTTTCAGCCATGAAAAGAAAACAGAGGCCTGTGTTAGCAGAGCGTCTAAAACATAGGACTTGGGGCGTGGCCAAGATGGCGGCTTGAGCAGACGTGCTGTTCTGACTCTCCCGCCGGTGGCCCAATACAGCACCGGCATATAGCCGTTTCCAGCGACAGGACACCCGTGGCTTGGCGTCTGGAGGGAGCCGCGGGGGCCGCCTTACTGCAGGAGCAGCCGGGGGCTCTTACCTCCGACGCATGCCGAACCGAGCGGTGCAGAGCGGTCCGACGGAGGCGCGGACTAGTTGTCGGGAGGCCTGACCCCGGGGCCGCGGCGGCTTCAAGTAGAGCCCGAGGCCGGCAGATCGCTGGAGGGGCCGAGCAGGGGTGCTGACGGCGACGCAGACGGAACTGCGACCATCCGGGCACCTGAAGTGCAGAGTCGGCTCTGCGGCCCACGGCCAACGGGATCAAGGAGCGGGCTCGCGACGGAGGACTCGACGGGGGAGTAGCACCGATCCCGCCGCCCTTGGGAGCTGGGGAGGCGGTCCGGAGTCGGGAGAGGGCCTCACTGGCCGGAGTGGACTTCCCGGTCATACCAGCACGCAGGCAAGTGACTGCCCCGGGGGGTGAAGTGTTGAGGACACCCTCCGTAGTGCTACGGAGGAACCGGAGTCGGGCCCATTTGTTGGAACTGGGTGCGGTGCTGTCCCACTGCCGTGACTGAAGGGGAGGCCGAGCGTGGTGCCTGGAGGCCCTGCCATACACCTTGGGCCCTTGGTGGGGTTGCTGCTGAGCCAGCCGGCGGCTGACTTCGCGGCAGAGAGGCTGCGCCCCGCCATTTTGTGGTGCCGCTGGAGCAGTGACTGCCCGGGGGAGTCCTTGTGGCGAGCGGACGGCTGGCCGGGGAGAATTCGCAGTGGGGACCGCCACTAGGAGAGCGGGGTCGGGGATATGGACCAAGACTAGGAATCCAAACCCAGTGAAGGGGGAAGCTGACGGTGACGCTGGTCCAGAGACAGCCGGTACCTACACCGCCCGGGCTCCCCCGCGGGGCCCTCTGGGGGGCCGGTCCTGCGGCGCTTGTGCCCTGGTCACAGCATGTCAACCTCACGAGGGCAAAAGGAGAAAACCCTGAAGGAGCTATTTGCGAAGCCTCAGGGCGGCCATCAAATGGGTGACGGTGGGGCAGGTTCCGAGCAGCCCGCACCCCCGAGTGGCGAAACTGGGGAGCCGATAACAAAAGCTTTCCTGGAGTCCCTGTTTGTGGCACTGCGGGAGGACCTACAGACACTGAAGCGGGACCTCACCGCAGAAATCAAAGATGTCCGCAGAGAGATGGACTATATTGGGGAGAGGGTCGCAGAACTGGAGGAGAAAAGCGACGGGAGGGACACAGAAATAGCGACGCTCCAGCAGGAGGTTATTCGGATCCACGATCAGCAAGTCGACCTCCAATCTCATCTCGAGGACCTGGAAAACCGTTCTCGTCGCCACAACATCAGGATCCGGGGGGTGAAGCTCGACGAGGAAGCAGGCGACATTTTCAAATACACTAGGGAGCTCTTTAATCATATTCTGGGCAGGCCGCTGGACACGGATCTCCGCTTGGACAGGGCGCACAGGGTGGGCCCACCACGTCAGGCGACGGCTCTACCGGCTGACATCTTGGTCTGTGTCCAGGACTTCAGAACCAAGGAAGAAATTCTCCAGAAGGCCCGACAGATGCAACCCCTCACATTCCGCGGCCAAACCCCAGCCCTGTTTCAGGACTTAGCTGCCCTCACACTCCAAAAACGGAGAAGTTTCAGGCCCATCACCTCACATCTCAGACAGCGCAACATTTCCTACAGCTGGGGTCACCCATTCCGTCTGATATTCCGCATGGATGGCAAACTCTTTCAGCTGCGGTCTATCTCTGAGGCCTGCCGCCTGCTCGGAGTCGACCTCCCCGAGGAGGAAAATGGTGACGAGGGTCCAAGTCGCGGAGCGGATGACACGAGGCCCCAGTGGCGGCAGCAGGGTCGGCGACGCCGTCCCAGATGACCAAACCCCGTGGAGATTTCGCAGGGGCAGAAGGATGCTCTTGAGACTCTACCTGCAGCACTAGCAAAGACACAACCTGCTTGAAACTCTCAGAATATTTTGCTTTCACTGAGTTGTCCTGGTACTTCAGGGGGCCGCTGGCGGGGGGTGGAGGGTCACCCTTGGTCACATCACATCCCCCATGGAGATGCTCTTCCGATCATCCGTGGATGATGGACTTCGACGAGAGTTCTTCTCCGTCCTTTTTCCTTCGTTGTTTGTTATATTCGGACTACGATTAGACAACTGTTGGGGGGTTCCTTTCTTTGGGGGTTCGGGGGTCCCTTGTCCACCCTTTTTTATTGATAGCGTAGGTCCACATGGTCAGAGCTCGCCTGTTTAGTACTGGCTACAAGCCCACTGTGATGGGGATCCCAGATTTTATACATGTCTTACACAATTTAAACTGACTACATGACTCCCACCACACTTCGGGTGCTCACGCTGAATGTGAGGGGGCTTAATAACCCCGTCAAGCGCAAAGCAGTTTTGTCCTGTTTAGAACATACCAATGCAGACATATGCCTACTCCAAGAAACGCATCTACTGGCTAAGGACTGCCATCGTCTTAAGTCTCGCAGATTCCCGACCCAGCTGTTTTCCTCAGGGCCATCTAAATCGGCTGGGGTGGCAATCTTGGTAGCCCAGAGATTCTGGGGGGAGGTTCTCCATAAGGAGGCGGAAATCAGGTTGCGGCTCCTCACTTACCGTTTTGCCATAGGGGGGCTCACATTCACTATTGGTTCCGTTTATGGCCCCAATGACGGACAGGAAAAATTCCTTCATACAGCGCTCACGGAAGCCACAGCCACGACAGAATGCAGAATTCTCTTGGGGGGTGACTTGAACGTGGTATTCGACAATGAAACAGACAGATCATGCCAACGCACCCACCAGACTGGCGCTCTATCTGCGGCAGGGTTGTCTCGATTACAGGACTTGGGCCTATCTGATCTGTGGCGTAGCTTCCATCCGCACAGTCGCGAATACTCCTACTACTCCAATGCGCACAAAACGTATGCCAGATTAGACTACCTGCTGGCATCCACTCCCCTGCATACGATGGCTACAGATGTCGAAATAGGGGTAGCCTCTTTATCTGACCATGCACCAGTCATCGCAACCTTTGCCCTCCCACCTATGCAACGCCCCTCTCGATTATGGCGCCTCTGTGACACCCTCCTCCATCGCGCAGCAGTGGTGGAACAGATACAGCGCTCCATCAAAGACTACCTCTCCCACAATGCAAACACTGACACTTCCCTCTCTACACAATGGGCGGCACTGAAAGCGGTCATTAGAGGGGAATTAGTGGCTATATCAGCGGCTGATAATGTAGAGCGCAGGCGTAAGAGGGAGGATCTCACTCAGAACACCCGGGAATTGGAACAGATGCACCAGCGGACGGGTGCACCACGGATTTGGCGGCAACTCCAGGCTATGCGACGGCAGCTTGCAGCGATAGATCAGGACCGTGCGGAATTCGCAGCTCTCCGGCTGCGACATGCATATTACACAGGAGGCGACCGCTGTGGTCGTCTACTCGCCCATAAACTCCGAGAGACTCGTCAGAAACAAGGGGTCCGGGAGATACAGAGGGACGATGGGAGACGAGTCACAGAGGATTCTGAGATAGCGGAAGCATTTCGGGACTTTTATGCCCACCTCTATGCAGGCTCTCCCCTGTCGGTCGCTGATGGAGCGGCCTTTATTGACCCAATCGGCTTGTCGACTCTGACGGAGGCGCAAGCAGACTCTCTGGACAATGATATTCGAATAGAAGAGGTCATAGCCGCCATTACCCGTCTCAAACTAGCTAAGGCCCCAGGCCCGGACGGCTACTCCGCCATATTTTATAAAACGTTCTGTGCTACGCTGGCCCCAGTTCTCACTAAGCTTTTCAACTCATTCGCTGACCCTGGAGCGATCCCGGCGGAAATGCTGGAGGCGTCCATAGTGGTCATACCGAAGCCAGGGAAGGATAAGACCACCTGCGGGGCCTACCGCCCCATATCCCTCCTTAACATTGACCTTAAGATATACACTGGGATATTGGCCGCACGTCTTTCCCCCCACATGCCGGGCCTGATAGACCCGGATCAAGCAGGCTTCATTCCCCAGCGCCAGACCAGTGACAATACAAAGAGGGCCCTCCATCTTATTGAGAAAGCCGCTCGGACAAGTGGGGAGTATATGATGCTTGCCGTAGGCGCCGAGAAGGCCTTTGACAGGGTCCACTGGCCTTATTTAGAGCAGGTCCTTGCACGGATGGGCATTGGGGAGAAGTTCCGTACACACATCTTCAATTGCTATAAATTTCCCTTAGCCTCTGTCCGTGTTAATGGCCATACATCGTCTCGGTTCCCCATAGAGAGGGGTACACGTCAGGGATGCCCCCTGTCACCCCTTCTTTTCGCATTTTATATGGAGCCTTTAGCCCACCGCCTCCGACAGCACCCAGCGGTTACCGGGATCAAATTTGGAGGGCATATTCACACGGTCAGCCTGTACGCTGACGACGTCCTGATCTCCTTATCGAATCCTCTCCATGCATTGCCGGCATGTCTCACAGAACTGGATTCGTTTGCACTGGCGTCCGGGTTCAAAGTGAACATGGACAAATCGGTGGCAATGGACCTCTCGCTGGCGCCCTCTTCTCGCGCGCACCTACAGGAACACTATCCCATCCAATGGGCAACCGACACGATTTCCTATTTAGGGGTTCAACTGGCCCCTTCCATATCGGACACGGCGACCATTAACTACGCCCGGTTACGGCGGACGATCCGTGGGGAGCTGACCCAATGGAAGCATTATCCACTCTCTTGGCTTGGCAAGATTGCGGCGGTCAAGATGACCATCCTTCCCCAGATATTATGTGTTTCAAACCCTACCTCTCAGTCCCCCACAGGGGTGGATAAAACAGACCCAGTCCGAGCTTGCCCAGTTCATATGGAATGGCCGCAAACCTCGGATTAAGCAGGCGCTGACAGTGCTCCCGCCGGAAAGCGGGGGTCTGGGTATCCCAGATCTGCAATTGTACTTCCAAGCAACTCAGCTACGCCACTTAGTCGAGTGGAGCAGAAGGGAGTCGGAAAAACACTGGTTGTTTCAAGACCAGGCAGTGGCTGCCAGACCGCTACAGGGAATTCCCTTCTTACGTAAAGCGCACAGACCACCCAACTTATACGCCTCACATATCACCCGGGCCCTACTCGAAACATGGGACCATACCAACACCAAACACAACCTCACTACCTATCCCTCGCCGCTTACTCCGTTACTCGGGAATCCTGACTTCCAACCGGGCATGGATGTAGCAGCCTTCACCAGGTGGAGATCCTCAGAGTGTCGCGCTCTGGGGCACCTCTTCGACGTGGACGGGATCATACCGTTTCATCAGATTAGGCAGGACTATGGGCTGCCCGAAACTGAACGGCTTCGGTATTATCAGATCCGGCACTGGGCCTTGCACACCCAAGTGAAGCCATCTGCCAGCAGACGATTGTCTACTTATGAGGGGTGGCTTATCACGCGCACTTCTGATAAAAAGCTCATTTCGGACTTATACCAGATGCTGCTCGCCCGTAATACACATCTGTATAACGCTAGCCGAGCTCGGTGGGAGAGGGAATTGGGCAGATCACTTAGCCACAAAGAATGGGAGGGGGTTTATTACCGGGCCCGCCACTCTGCATACCACATAGGGTTAACCAAAACCCTCACTAAACTAGTGACATATTGGTATTATACCCCGGAGCGACTTCACTCGATGGACCCTACTCAGGACGCGCTCTACTGGCGGGGCTGCGGGAGGGCGGGCACCTTAACACATCTATTATGGGATTGTACACAAATTCAGCCATACTGGACTCAGGTCCTAGACGAGGTGGACCAACACCTAGACACACAAATACCACGCTTCCCGGCGTACGTCCTCTTGGGTCTCCCAAACCCCTTGACTTATCCGCTCAAGTCCCGACGGGGTAGGCTGATGGCGATAGCGCTGGGTTCAGCGATACAAAACATACTGACACACTGGCGTACCCCTCAACTCCCTACTTTCACAAACTGGTTACACCGGCTGTGGCACGTTCTGGGGATGGAGAAGTTGACGCTGACAGCCGCTGGGAAGGGTTCCACATTTAATGAGCTCTGGCAACCCTTTTTGTCTCTCCTATCTGTTGAATTCAGGGAACTCACCTGTCCCAGGTATCTTCGTCTTTACGACTCTCTGACTCACAAGTGACCGGAACATAATACGGGTATTTCACTCACAGGACTTAAACACTGATCATACAAACTTCCTTGGTGGACAGGGGACGGGGTGGGGGGAGGGGGTACAATAGGTTTTCTTCGTTTTTTATTTTTTATTTTTTTTAGTATTTTGTTGTGGCTTATTATGACTGTGAGCTTGTCCCTCATTGCTCTGATGATCCAGCTGTTAAGATGATTGAGGGGCTCCCATAGCTGCGAGACAGCTGCCGCTAAGTTGTATGTAATGTATGTTTAAAAACTCAATAAAAGATTTAAACCATAAAACAGAGGACTTGTCAAGAGTCGGATGAAAAGTTATCTGTTCCCACATAATAACCAGAAGCAGTTTGTTGAAAAATAGGAGCCACAGGTGCACTAAGAGAACTGGTAGAGTCCACGAGAGGTGGATCAGTATAAATGACATCAGCTACAGAAGACGTAGTAGCAAGTACAGTACTCACTTCAGTTGTGTGGCTGGAATTGGGAATCAACTGAAGTTCTTTCTCTGCCCCCTCCACCCTCCCAACTGGGGAGAAACAGCTTCAATGGTGCTTACAAGCAGTAGAGGGATTTACTGTAGGGTAGAGAGAGGAGTTAGGGAACTACCAAGGACTCCTCGTGGCCTTCTGTTTAGAATGGGCCACATGATGTTACTTGATGTGATCAATAGAGACAAAACTATTGTCTTTAGGACCAGCAAGCGATTGCAATATTACAGTTCTTGTACCTTGAAGGCCAAGGATTGGCAACGGTGCACGGTATGATGGGCCAAGTTCCTTTTTTACTGCAATCCTTTCTCGAACGAGATCCACAACTTGTGGAATCCAGCTGGAAGGTGCTGGCTGCTCCTTGATTCCTGCAGAGGCAGACGTCTTCCACTGCTCGTTGGACTGGCCGTCGCAGAAGTTTTGTAAGTCCTGTAAGACAGCACAATGATCATTCACGTCAAAGGGCGCAGCTGCCGCCACAATGTCTGAACCGTCAAGGTCTGGTATGTACATTTTGATGCAAAAAGGACCTCGAATGGGGTCCGGCCACCCAGAGATTATTTGGGGAAATTAAGTGCTGTTTGTACCCCATATGGGTGTTGGATCCAACTATGCACTGTACCTAATACTCTAGCTGTTATGGTCTGCCT
This sequence comes from Calotriton arnoldi, assembly GCA_963921515.1. Taxonomy (NCBI): domain Eukaryota; kingdom Metazoa; phylum Chordata; class Amphibia; order Caudata; family Salamandridae; genus Calotriton; species Calotriton arnoldi. The sequence goes on from CAWUFW010000324.1 coordinate 1,024,449, forward strand.
TAAGTCACGGTTTATTCTCCACAACAGAATTGCCCTCGGGCAGATATGGATAAGAGTAATGTATCTCTACACCCAAGGAAGCCATAGAATCCCTATACGTCTTTGAGGCGAAAGTAGGGCCCTGGTCCGAGTGGAATGTAGTGCATGCATATGTTATGATAACGACTTGCAAATCTTTAATAACAGTGCAAGTGTCAGCTGAATGTTTTGGCCACACCCAGAGAAATCTGGAGAAAGAATCAACTGCAAGTAGGATACATTTAAACGCTCCATCCAAATTAAGAGGACCACAATGGTCCAAATAAATGCAGCTGAAACGTTTGTTGGAAATCAACAGGTGTGTCTGCAGTGGATGAGCCACGGTGGAAGATTTAATTTGTTGACAAATGTCACAACAAAGGACGCATTCCTGGGCCTGTTTGTATAAACCATGCCACCAATAACGTTGCTATAGCAATGAAATTGTGGCTGCCACACCTGCATGTGCAGAAGCAACACCTTCATGCGCAGCTGTCACTAAGGCTAGCCTGCGGTCTTGGTTGGGAATCAAATGATCACCAACTTGTGGAATTGTAACAAATGGAATGTCACTTGGAGAACGGGATACTCAAGTGACGGACCCAATGATGACACTATCCACCAAACCACACTAAGCGAAGATTATATACACCACAAACTGTGACTGTGTGGTTGAGGGTCTCCGAACAATATTGCTGAGACTTTGGTATTGAGACCTTAGTGGTTCATTCTCCCCCTCTTTTTTTGATTGGTGACAGGTACCGCTTGGAAGCTGAATGAACCTCTGCTTCTTCCTCGCCCCATCTTCTTGATTTGAACTAACAGTTGCCCACTGTATCCATCTAGGATGCATGGCTTTAGCATTAGGAACGCTAGCTTTTGTGACAGCCTCTAAGCTGGAATGGAAGTAACGATAATAATGCGTTCCCCACTCTTTAAGTATAGTCATCTGCACTGCAGTCAGTATTTTTTCAGTGGATGCAAAATGCATTTCCGCACTGGAATATAAATGCAAATTATATGCAATCAGCACTGTCTCACCTTCGTTAAAGGCGACATAGGTAAAGCCAATGACACTCGCAATTATATGGGTGACCATGTTGGTCTCGTTGACACGTGTATATAAGTGTCATGTTGCAAGGAAATCAGATTTTAGTGATCTGAGTAGGTCTGTGTGTTCTGATGTCCAATGAGAACTGGAACAAGCATTGCGATGCAATAGGTCTCGCATTTGTTAAAGTTAGAGCTGTTGACGTTGAAAATAACAATGTTTTTTACTTTTGTTTTTTTCTTTGCAGTGGAGTTATTATATTTGCATAGCACTTTTGCCAATGGTATTTAAAAGCAAAAGTAAAAACATTGTCATTTTCAACGCCAACATCTCTAACTTTAACAAATGCAAGACCTATTGCATTGGAAATGCAATCGGTCTCGCATTTGTTGGAGTTATTGGCATTATAAATGCCAGTGTTTTTTACCTAGCCATGTTGCAGGGTGTGGTACCATAGGTAGCCAAAAGAGGTCCCAGAAGATATGGTAAATCCACCCTACCCATAATGCATTACATGCGACAAAGTACCACGAGTACATTCAAATAGCTATGTCCATATATACAATTAGTAGCTTTGAAATGTGACAAAATAATTATTATATTAATTCCGGATTAGGTTGTACTCTGTGTGGAGCGGATGAAGGGAAATTTGTAGAAGGTCTCCTATAGATGTGATAGTGAGTAAAGTAACCACTGCCAGCCTTGCTTAGGACCAAGCGTGTGTCATGCCTGAAGCCCTTTAAGAAAATAGTGCTCTGAGGCTGTAATTAAAACCTAGGGAGTAACAACACATGTAACAGGGGGTGTCCTCATGGGAGGTTACAAGAGACAAGGTGGTTCTAAGGAGGGACTACTAAGCCTATTGACCAATCAAAAGCCACCATTTACAAAGGACAGGGAGAGCAACCAATTAAAAAGATAGGTGGAAAGTGGATGGAGCTTCATGCCCATCTCCTGAATACAACATGTCTCGAAGAGACAGCTCAAGCGCTGCCTAAGTGAGACCTAAAAATCAGGATGAATCAATTCATATAATGATTGAATGTGTTGTGCATAATCAGGTATGTAGGTCTTGCTAAAATTAAGGAATCCTAACAAGGATTGCAGTTTCCGTGGACTGTTCGTAGGCTGCAGAAGACACACTTCTCTAGGAAGTGTGGTTCAAGCCTTTTACCTTCATGTGTAAGTTCGTAACCTAAAAATAGGACACTCAGAAATGCAATTTTAGATTTCTAAAAGTTGAATTTATAGCCATAGTCGGTGGATCCCAATATTATGCGATCCACTCTGGCCAAATGTGTGCTTAACGCATCATCCATCAAGTAGATATCATCTGCATAGGACAATGCATCTGTGTCAATAGCTTGTAGAATTGACACTATGCAGGCAGCAAATAGTCCTGGACTGTTCTTATACACCAAAGGGAGTTGTGAAAAATGACGCTGAAAGCCAAGTGCCGAGAAGGCAGTCCAATCCCTGCTTTCAGGCGCTATATTTTGGCAGGAAAAACTACTGGAAATGTTCAAGATTGTTTTGTATTTTTTATGGACTAAATTATTTATAAGAGCCATACTATTTGTATTTTGTATAGCAAATGTGCGTGTACAACTGTTTAAATGTCTGTATTCTAAGACTGTGCAATATGAATGATCTGGTATCAAAACAGGAAAAAGGGGATTATTCATTTGAGAGACACAGGGTTCAATTACTCCCTGGTACACCAACTGGGAGAGTATTTCTCTAACAAGTGCTTTAGCATCCCGTTTTATGGGATATTGTGGTTGTACTTGTGGGCTGGACCGTATGGGTGGGTATTGTATGATAAGTAGAATCCTTATTCCAGCCGACATGATCGTAATATAAAGCTGGGGCCTCTGCAAGAGCCCATTCTGCTGTATAGGCTCGTTTGACTTCATCAGGGACCAGTGCAGAAAAAGATGGGAGTATAACATCCTCACCTTGTGGGGATGTTTGGACAAACTGCAAGGGCCAATCGACCTCCGCTAAAAGAATGTCATATGAAAAAGTTAAATTTTCACAGAATATCACTCTAATGGTGCTCTATATGTCACCCTCCATTTGTATGTCCAAATTATATAATTTGTCTGGAGGGGCTACGTGCCTGCCTGGGGTTGGAACTATAACAAACGTATTAGCTGCTGTCGCTGCCAGAAACTCCTGGAGATTCCGGTGCACTATAGTGATCTCTGACACACTGTCGAGGAGAGTCACCACCAACCTCCTGTTCAGAAGGAGACTTCTCAGCATTTGTGGCATATTTTGTGGTTAGTGCTGCAACTTTCTTTTTCTGAAATTGGGGCTTAAATTGAGGAGTTTTTCCTCCTTCTTTATCTTCACGTCAGACGAGCATTGTATATCCCTCTTCGGTTTCCCTCACTCTTCCTGTCTGCGGTCAGAACGCCCTCCGTTCTCGTATTGTTTCCCTGATGAGTCCTGAAAGGAACGAGAAGGATGAGTATCAGAAAGCTGATACCTATCAGATGGCTTTATTTGTGTGCGATCACGCAAATTATAGAGTCTGTCAGAAGACTCTGGAGGCGGAGATCTCCCTCGAGATTTAGCTTTTTCTTTAGGTCCCATCGTTTTTTAACAAACTCCGGGTTTGGCTTGGCATTGTCCTTGTCAGAACTAGGTTTGCCAAGTTGTGGTTTACTGAGTCTGGTTCCCAAATTATTGCGTCCTATAGAAGTATATACTTCAGCAATAATTATAGGTAGCTTGCGTTCCTGTTTGAGCAGTGCAACCTGCGCGAGCCTCTGGCATATAGCCAGTAAGCTGTTTCGCCTTTAATGTTAGACAGAATCATTGCTGAGACTACGGGAAAGTTTCTCATTAGTTTCAACCCCAAATTCAGGGCAGCAGCTGCCCGTGTTTGTTCTGTATTTGTTTCACCACCTCCGGCAAGACTGATATAGATGGAGTACCATGAGTTATGGTATAGACAGCAGCAAAGACTGTGCCCCAAGTGGCGCAGTCCCCTATTATGGACACCATTACATTGTGTAAGCACATAGTCAATATTCTGTGCTTGTCTTGTGGTCTCGTAAGGGGAAACACGGCTTGAATTGGATCTTTTTTTTTTTTTTGGGGGGGGGCAATCCAAAATGGAATTTTTTCACGATTTGTGGGAATTTTGCCCATAATTGAATGAATAATTGCAGGACTTATGGTTGGCACTGCAGGCAACTCAGCTTGCTGGCTCTTGCTGGTACAGCCAGCATGGTGTGCGAAACATACTGAGTTAAGCGTCTATAGAGTCTAACTAGACCATTGCACAATTGCTGTAGCTCATTAACATTGAGACCTTGTAAATTATGGAATGGTATGTAACCAGACAATGCTGGCTAGGTGGCTCCTTCATTACTGAGGGGACCCATGCGTGCTAGTGCAAGTACATGTATAAGGGCACCTCTGAACCAATTTTGATGTTCCCAATAGGAAAGTGGAATTTCTAAGAGCAAATACGCTCTGTATTGTTGCAATGGGTTATCATTAGTGTATTAAAAAAATGTGCCTGAATTTGCATTCAAAGCCGGAAAATTGACCCAAGAGTAAAAGACTTCTAAGCGATAGCCATCGTCGGCTCACGAAGATAAAGTCACCGTCTGCAGCACCAAGACCATGCAAAGTTACATGTGCAAAGACTGCAGGTCTGCAATTGTTAGCAATTGGTGTAGGCTGTGACTGTGCCAGTAGAAAAACAGTAATGCAAACAAAGTGCAAACACAAATATGGCCAATCCTTTTAAAGGTTCAAGCGTGAACAACCAACTGAAACATTTTTGGTACTTCCTAAAAACACTGTGGAGGATATATCCCTAACACCATGGATGTCTCCAGTGGTAGGTGTGAGGGTACTATGAACATGCACAAGTACTACTCAGAAGACACGCTCAATTAGTACCAAACCATTGTTGGTGGTGCCATGTTGCAGGGATTCTGCTTGGAAACAGAACTGTGCCATGGGAGAACAGGACGTCAGAATGTAGGGACTGAGTCTCTCTACCATGTCAGTACCTGTAGGCCCAAATTGAACTAGCTCACAGTGCCTCATCTGAACTCCTAACCTTTCCAGAGTAGCAGGTGATTTCAGCAAACCTAGAACATGAACCTCTGGGCCCCAGGGAACCGTGGAATCAGATCACCTTTCGTTCTCACTCATGCATGTCCATAGTAAACAGAAGAAAGACACAAAGGAAGTTTACAGTATATTTATTGAAACTATCGTAGTCTATTTTGAAGCAAGTGTGCTGTGATTAGTAAACAAATACAACTAAGCAACGTAATCAACATTACTAGTAGGCTGTAAACAATGAACAACCCAACCATTGTAACTAATATATCTATTTAGGCCTACCCTCGCTATGTGAGCACAGGGATATATTGGTGATCTCTGGGAATAGTACCGGACCCCATACCTGATGTGTGTAGTTTGGTGATCTGAAAGAGACAATTAATTATATATTCCTTACCTTGTGAATTACCCCCAGGCATCAGACTGGATCCGGAGAATTTTTCATCAGCAGTACCCCTGCGCGTCGAAAGGTGGCGTCGGTTGGCTCCACGTTCGTCGTTGGCATCGTGGTCGCCAGGATGACCTCGCAGTAGCTACTTAGACGCCGCCCTCGCGCGCTGACGTCAGTTCTTTCTTTTTCGGCGCCAGCCAGCGCAGATCCGGAGAGAGCCGTACCTCCAGTCACTTTTTGACTGACTTTTTTGGCACTTTTATCGACACCGTTTTTGAGTCTATCGACTCCTGTTGCACGTTAGGGATGCCCGGTTTCAAGGCTTGCGGTTCCTGCCGAAAACTGATGTCGGTGACGGATCCGCAACGCGTGTGCCTGTGGTGCCTCGAACGCGACCACGATCCCAAGTGGTGTTCCGACTGCCGGACCATGAATCCGAAGTCTTTGAGGGAGCAGTCCCGAAAGCTTCTCGAGGCCCGGCAGTCCGCTCCGCTCAAGGTCCTGGTCGTGCGGGAGGTCGAGGTACCGGTTGCGGAGCCACCACCACCACTTGTCCTCGAAGTCTTCGCACTCCTCAGATAAGTCGAAGCACAAGAAGTCGAAGAAGCATCGTCGCTCTTCAACTTCTCCCCGTCCGTCGGCCGACGCGACGAGGGATGTGGGTGGTGCCCCTCCTGCGGGTCTGCGTGCAGAGCCCGAAGGGTCGACTCGGAGTTTCCCTCCTTTTCCGGAACCCGGAGCGAACCCTGCCCAGCTTCGAAACTTTTACGAAGCGATGCATGCCATCTTTGGGCAGCCCGACTCCGCTGGCACGCCTTCGGGCCTGTGGACTCGGCTGGGGGCCCTGGGCCTTCGACGCCGGCGGCTCCGGCCCCATTGCCGCAGGGTCCCCTTGGATCCAGGCCTGGATCCGGATCGGCGGCAGTCAACCTCATAACACCTCCCCCGACGCCGATTCCACCGGCACCATGTCCGCAGCCGACGCCGGCTGGGGACAAAACCGGCGTTGGCTGCGGACATGGTGCCCGGCCTCCACCCCGACGTGGACACGGAGCCGGACCGACATCGACCGACGCCGGATCCGGCGCTGACGGGTACTTTTGTACCCCTGTTCTACCCTGGTTCTTTCAGGCCAGATTGGCAAAAAGAGGAGGGTGAGGAGGACTGGCAGGGGTCTGGAGACCCTTTAACTGACCAGTTGGAGTATGATCCGGACTGGAGAGAGGAGTTGGGGGAAGCCAGTGGTCTGGATACCTCCCCAGACCTTGGCATGTTGTCGCCTCCTACCGTGGCTACGGAGGAGGGAGCTTCTTACGCTGTGGTGTTGCGTAGGGCGGCAGAGGCTCTCAACCTTGAGCTACCTACGGTGCCAGTCAGGACTAACCTCCTGACAGAGGTGCTTCAACCGGCAGCGAGCTCTTCGGAGCCCCTGCTGCTGTTTAATGAAGCCCTAACTGACATCCTTTTGGGCACCTGGTCCAGTTCCAACACAGGGGCTCCTGTGGATAGGATGATTGTCCGGCGCCACTGCCCGGCTCCGGGCGACCCCACTTTCCTCTCCCAACACCTCACCCCTGAGAGCTTGGTGGTCCAAGCCTCAATGTCCAAAGGCGCATTCCCTACCACACCACCTGATAGGGAATCCAAAAAGCTGGACCATCTTGGGAAGAAGATGTTTTCTTCCTCCAGCTCGGGACTGCGGTTGGTAAACACAGCATGTCTGTTGGGCCGTTACACCCACTCTGTGTGGGATACGGTAGCGCAGGTGCTGCCACAGCGCCTGGAGGAGGCCCGGGCCGTGCTCTTCCCATGCAGTCGCTGAGGGGAGAGACGCAGCCAAGTTTACCATATGATGTGGACTGGACACCGCCGACTCGCTAGGCAGGACGATTTCAACGTCGGTAGCCCTTTGACGCTACGCCTGGCTGAGGTCGACTAGTTTTTCTGGGGATGTCCAAGCTAACCTCATAGACATGCCCTTTGATGGCCATCGCCTGTTCGGCGGCAAAGCAGACAGCGCGCTAGAGCGCTTCAAGGACTCCCGGGCTACGGCCAAGTCCTTGGGCCTCTCCACCACCCGTCTTGCGCAGTCTGCTTTTCGCCCCTTTCGTGGCTACGGCAGGGGTGCCCGCCACGTTCCACCCAGAGCCACAGGCCGGCACAAGCTGTTCAGCCCCTGCGCGGCCCGGGACGTGGGACCCACTGCCGTGGGTCTGGGGGCCAGCGAGCGGGTCAGTCCAACACCGCCCCCTTAGCAGCAGCTTCCAAACCCTCCTAGTCCGACCTTACAGGGCCACCAATCGCCAGTGGGTGGCAGGATTCGCCACCCCCTCCCCCACTGGCGCACCATCACGTCGGACAGGTGGGTTTTGCAGATAGTCCGAAGGGGCTACTCCCTCCCCTTCGAGACTACCCCCCCCAGCCATGCCACCTCAGTACCATCGAATGTCGGAGGATCATCTGGCCCTTCTCCAACAGGCAGTTACGGCTCTCTTGGCCAAGGGAGCCATCAAGCGAGTTCCTGCCCCAGAAGTAGGTCGTGGTTGCTATTCCCACTACTTTCTGGTGCCCAAGAAGGACAAATGCCTGCATCCTATCTTGGATCTCAGGAACGTCAACCGCTTCCTCCGCAAGGAGAAGTTCAAAATGTTGACGCTAGCTCAGGTTCTGTCTGCCCTCGACCCTGGAGACTGGATCGTAGCGTTGGACTTGCAGGACACTTACTTTCACATCCCTGTCCTTCCTGCCGGCCCACCGGCGTTACCTGCGGTTCACGGTGGGCCACGAGCACTTTCAGTTTACCGTGCTCCCCTTTGGCCTTACCAGTGCCCCTCAGGTGTTCACGTAGGTGATGGCCGTGGTCGCAGCTCACCTGCGCAGATGAGGGGTTCCAGTCCTCCCTTATCTCGACGACTGGCTGTTGAAGGCGGACTCGCCCCAGGCTGTCTTCTCCCACCTCCAGACTATGGTGGACCTCCTGCATTCGCTGGGGTTCACTATCAACGTGCCGAAGTCACACCTGACTCCCTCTCAGAAGCTCCTTTTCATTGGAGCGGTTCTGGACACGACACAGTTTCGGGTTTATCCTCCCGAGCAGCGAGTCCGGAATATTCGGGCTATGATTCCGATCTTTCAGCCTCTATCCTGGTTTTCGGTCAGGATGATCCTGAGACTGCTGGGCCTCATGGCCTCCTGCATCGTGCTGGTAGATCATGTCAGGTGGCATATGCAGGCTCTGCAGTGTGACCTGAAGTTCCAGTTGGTACAGCATCAGGGGAATCTGTCCGATTGCGTTCAGATCTCGGAGGGCACTGCACGACAATTTGCAGTGGTGGCTAACGAACCAGGATTGGGTCAACGGCAGATCCCTCTCCCTTCCCCAACCAGAGTACACAGTGGTGACGGACGCATCACTTCTGGGGTGGGGCGGCCACATGGGAGAGGCGGATATCAGAGGCCTCTGGTCTCCGGCAGAGTCCAGGCTCCACATCAACCTTCTGGAGCTCCGGGCGATCCGTCTTGCACTGAAGGCATTCCTTCCCTCTGTCTGGGGAAGAGTAGTGCAGGTGTTCACGGACAACACCACCGCCATGTGGTACTGCAACAAACAAGGCGGGGTGGGGTCGTGGACCCTATGTCAAGAGGCTCTCCGTCTCTGGACATGGCTGGAACATCAGGGCATATCCCTGGTGGTTCAACACCTGGCGGGTTCTCTGAACACCAGGGCAGACTAACTCAGCTGCAGGTGCATGATGGATCACGAATGGCATCTTCACTCAGAGGTGGCGCTAGGTCTCTTTCAGCAGTGGGGAAAGCCTTGGTTAGATCTATTCGCCACCGAAGAGAGAGCGCATTGTCAGCAATTCTGCGCGTTGGAATTTCCAAGGCGGCACTCCCTAGGCGATGCTTTTTGGCGCGAGTGGAGTTACGGTCTTCTATACACCTTTCCGCCTATACCACTTCTGCCCAGAGTGCTGAAGAAGATCAAGCGCGACCGGGCCCAAGTCATCCTTGTGGCTCCGGATTGGGCACGAAGAGTCTGGTATCCCGAGCTGTTACACATGGCCATCGATCCTCCGATCAGACTGCCTCTTCGGGAGGATCTTCTGTCGCAGTAGCAGGGGACGGTCCTCCACCCGAACCTGTCCAGTCTCCATCTCCTTGCATGGAGATTGAGCGGTGACAGTTGACGGCATTCGACCTTCCTCCCGAAGTCTGTGATGTTATCTTGGCAGCCAGGCGTCCCTCCACTAAGACGGTATACGCCTGCAAATGGAACAAATTTGTGGCATGGTGCACAGCAAAGGCTGTGGATCCCCTTTCTGCCCCTCTTTCTGAGCGATACCAAAGGGGATGATGGACGGAGCGCTTGAGCAAATCAAACACTCACCCCCAGTCAACTGATCTGGGTTTAATCCATCATCATTCTTTAGCTCACTCCACCACCCCAGTTCAGACATGGCCATATGCAAATCAGTCTGACCCTGTGCCTCATGGGAACAGTCCAGCCCGAACTGCCAAGCCTCCTGTCTTTGGCCCAGCAGGGCTCTGCTCTGGGCACTCTAAAGGGCTGCCTCTCAGCCGTTTCAGCCTTTCTTAGGCTTCCTGATCAGCCTTCTCTTTTCAAGTCCCCTGTTGTAAATTGCTTCCTTAAGGGCATTACTCATCTTTTTCCACCTGTTCCCTTCGTAATGCCTCAGTGGGACTTGAACTTGGTTCTTACTTACCTTATGTGCGCTCCCTTTGAGCCGCTTCATAACTGTCCTCTCAGACTTCTTACTTTAAAGACTGCCTTTCTGGTTGCTATCACCTCTGCTCGCAGGGTGAGTGAGCTCCAAGCTCTTTCTTCAAAGCCTCCTTTTCTGGCTGTTCATCCGGACAAGGTCGTCCTAAGAACCAGACCTTCCTTTCTTCCCAAGGTGGTTACTTCTTTCCACATTGGTCAAACCATTACTTTGCCCACCTTTTTTCCGCCTCCGCATCCTTCTAAGGAGGAAGAGAGGCTCCACCGTCTGGATCCAAAACGTGTGCTTTCGTTTTATTTGGATCGCACCAAGCAATTCCGGGTGGATGGCCAGCTCTTTGTTGGCTACGTGGGCACCAAAAAAGGTCGGGTCGTGCACAAACGGACCATCTCTAGGTGGGTTGTTTTGTGCATAAAAGCTTGCTATTCTTTGGCGAAGAAGGAGCCTCCAGTGGGACTGCGCGCCCATTCCACCAGGGCGACGGCAGCTACCACTGATTTGGGGCGGGGAGTTCCCCTCAGTGACATTTGTCAGGCAGCTACGTGGGCGTCTCTGCACACGTTCACAAAACACTACTGCCTGGACAGCCAAGTCCGGAGAGACGGCTTCTTTGGCCGTTCTGTTCTCCAGGACTTTCTGGTGTGAACTTGGTTCGCAGACCCACCTCCGGGGTTGGTATTGCTGGGGTATCTATTCACAAGGTAAGGAATCGATAACTAATTGTCTTTCAGATGAACAAGTTACTTACCTTCGGTAACGATATATATCTGTAAGATATATAGATTAGTTATAGATTCCTTACCACCCCACCTATCCTCCCCGTTCTGCGAACTGACTTCTAGGGTTAAGGACTTCCTTTCAGGGCCCTAGTTTTGTGCACCAGTGGTCAGTGTCTTGCATGGCTCTGCGCTTCTGGCGTGGCATGTCGTGTAAAAGAACTGACGTCAGCGCGCGAGGGCGGCGTCTAAGTAGCTACCGCGATGTCATCCCGACGACCACGACGCCAGCGACGAACGCAGAGCCGACCGACGCCACCTTTCGACGCGCAGGGGTACTGCTGACGAAAAATTCTCCGGATCCAGTCTGACGCCTGGGGGTAATTCACAAGGTAAGGAATCTATAAATAATCTATGTCTCTTACAGATATATCGTTACCGAAGGTAAGTAACTTGTTCGTCCGTATCATAGGTGAAAACTCAGTTTACGCGAGGAGCTGCCTCTGTTCCAAGACCGGTCTCTCTGCTTCAATTCTTGTCTGTGCTCCCCGAGGGGGGGAGACACGTTTATATGATAAGAACTACTGTGTTGGAAAACTGCAGCTGTGACACACAACATTATGGTCCAAGATCAAAACCTAAAATCCCTTGAAATTTGCTTGTTATGATCTGCTATAAATACTATAACTTGCACAAATGACATTTATGACATCGCTGGTTACATAATGTACCACCTTACAATTGACATCATTAGCATCACACTGGATTCAGTATTATTTCTTTGTTTTGTTATGAAGCCCAATTATTTATTGGTATATGTGTTGTGTGTTTAAGAACAGCCCGTTTGGGTTATGGTTTTCATGGTGTTGGCACAAATTATATGTGTAGCGGTCCACAATGGGTGAATTTCAGAGGTTTTTAGGTATTGTTCTTGGATCATCGTGCCACTTCAACTGTGTTTTTCAGAATTTTTTCTTCTTCATGTGAATGTTAGTATTTTGAGTAGCTGAGCTATATCATATGTGTATATGTTTTTGAGTGAGATTCTGAAGTTTGTAAAAAGAACATTAGCAGTTGGATCCTGGGCCACCATACGTGTGTCCGACTCTCACTGCACAAGGTCTTTGGCCATACGTGACATGGGTTGGAAGCAGGACTTGGCCCTGCATACAAATGCTGGGGGATCCACCTACCTGTGCATCTAACCGCTGTTGTGGCCAGCCTGTGTTGCAGGTGGGGTCTGGGTTGCAACCATGCTGTGCATCTACCTGCCTCTGCGTCTAGCTCCTGTGGTCTGTGGCTGACAAGTGAAAAGGCTTGGAGTTGTGCCTCTTGAGGTATCCAGCATTCACTTAACCTCAGAGGTCCTAACTACCACAGGAGGCGCTGTGTTATAAGTGAGGGTGACAATCATATACGAGTTACATTGAAGAGAGGAAAGGTACATTATGAGGAGGTAGACCTTTAATGAATAGAATAATAAGACGGCTGCAGATACTAACTGATCCGCAACACCCAGCCTTTCACATATCACTTTTCAGGTCCACAGGTAATGTTATCAGGGACTAAAGTTGCATATAATACAAAAAATGACTGTTCACTACACTTGGGTTAGGTGAGTATTATTGACTACCCCTAGAGAGTGTAGGTAGTGTTTAGAATACATGATAGGTCAGCACCCTAATGAAGGTGACATGTACAATGCATGTTTGTCTGTTGTATTATTAGACTAATCTTGCAGTTATTATTGAATTTCAGTGATGTCAATTAATGTGATGTGTTCATAGTTAAGGTCACATGGCATTCACTTCTTGGGAATAATCAGGGTCACTTCCTATGATGCTTTTATGGTTAAAGGGTGCATGATGCTACTTCCGCTACCTCTAAGATTTTTAGAATCAAAGTCTATGGATGTTCCTGTGCATTCCAGGATGCCCTCCTACCATCCATTGCCTGATGATTTGATCCTTTTTCTTTTTAATTTGTGATTTTTTTTTTTCTAGCTCCTGATTTCAAGTTCACAAACTTTTGTTTATTTGTGAGATTATGCTTTATGCATCTTTTCATGCCTCAGTGATTGACTTGCATCTTTCTTCTTCCACTATCTCTGTCCTTCACTTTTGCTTATATTTTTGCTTTATATGAGTATTGACTTTATTTTGCTCTTTGAAAAACTTACAAATGTACTGTAATTGGAGTGTTCGATCTGAAAAGAAAAAGAGGGAGAGTTTTGCTGTTTTGCTTTCTGAGAAAAACATTCACCCACCCCTATGCCCGAGCTCCTCTCCATGACTCCTGGTGGTAGGGTACACAGGATCTTCTTATCTAACTTGAAGAACCTGCAAAAGAGCAACAATTGCTCTGCTCTTGGTGATGTTGATCTTGGGTTTTAGCTGGATAATGACAACAGGTCTCCAGTCTTGACAATTGCTGCCTTAGGCAGTGGTCTCTGTATTAGAATTTGAAGCAGCTTTGACTTCTAATTCATGACCTCTTTTAGTTCAGGTTCTCCGGATACTTTTCATTCTACCTTCTTGTCCTTCAGATTATTGCAACAGACTGTGTATGTGTGACTACTGTTGTGCGCTGCCCGGTAACTGAGCACTGGTAGCCTGGCACTTGGGGACTCTGCAGAATTAGGGATTGACCTGGGGTAGGCCTTATAATAGTAGTGGGCATTCATAGGTGAAATCGCTATGGTTTACTATTTTGTCTGCAGTAAGACTTTATTATACACATAGGGATAAATCTGCCTTAGAGAGCAGTTTTGCATCCCTTTGGCCTACAAAGTCCCATGAAGTATGAAACTAGGGTGGAAAGTGTGTTCCCAGTTCAAATATGCATGTCCCAAAATCATATATGTTCATTTTATGGGTCAGTCAGAATTTTCATATTTCTCTGGCTCAGCTCAGGATCAGAGCTGAGGCTTTTTGTCACCTTTCTGGGCCAAGTTATTTACTCTACACCCCAGCAGTGGGAGCAGAGGCCTCCCCACACAAAAGGAGTCATTAACCGTGCTTCCTTCAGCTCCTGAGGAGGAAGAGGTGGAGAAGAAAATCTGCATCGGGGAAGCCCAGGCAACTGGCGCCAACACACAAGGGGCTCCCTCGATGTTTTGGGTAGAAAGGCCCAGGCAGTGATATCAGCTAGGGGCGTAGCGAAGGCTCCCAGAGGAGATGTGACCAGTGACTTCTGGAAGGCGCCATCTTGAACTTTCCCAGCATGCTGTGCACGAGGGTTGGAGAGGTGATGTGGCACCCTAGGATTGGCAAGGTGTGCATAGCTTCCATCCCCATTTAAAAACTCTTGCACAAGGGAGAGAGAGTGCCTTTGGTGTGCTTTTTACTGGAACTAGACAGCAGCCACAGGCATGGACAAACCCCCTGATGCCCTAACGGACTAACAACTCTGTCCCTAGTTGACTCCAGGACCAGTGGATCTCACCAAGGGCCAGTGAGGCTAGCCTCCTTACACCCCGAGGACCAGTTGAGGCAAAGATCTGGACTTCTGCACCCTAGCAGAGGAGAGGAGCACTAGAAAACAAAGACCAAGAAAAAAGGTGGCTCTGAGAGCCAGTAGAACCAACTCCTTGCAAGAATGTGCCCTTTTTAGGGAAGGAGGCCTCCTGGAACTGCTCCTAGTGGCTAGAGCTCACCACCAGAAGTACAAGCATTGGCATAGCCAATAGGTCTCGCTTTTGGGACCTTATAAGTATTTAGTTATGCAGCACAATATCCTTGGTGCAACAACATCAACTGTTGCATGGCTAAACACTTATAAGGTCCCAAAGGCGAGACCTATTGGCTATGCCAATGCTTGTTTAAAGGGGGCCTCGAAACAGGTCTCTATCGGGCTCAGTTTGGTGCCCTGGCACAGGCGGTCCGTTTTTTTCCGGGCTGCAGTGACAGCAGGCACATCGATGTGAGCGTGCTCAAACTGCTCACTGCTCACTGCTCACTAGTGGAGAAGTAACGGCATGACGTGATGCCAGCTGAGCGTGGTAGGGGAAGGGAAATCCTTTAAAGAGAGTCATTTTCTCTCTGGATTTCCCTTCTTCTTTTTGAAACTCAGGAGCAGCAACATTGTCGTGGTGTCACCAGGGCTTTAAGAGGAAGCTTTTTCAATATTATATACAAGCCATAGTTGCTGCTTATTTATCTTATGCAACTAACAACCATTGACAAAGCCAATAGTCCTGACTTGTTGTCTGTATGATGTTACTCGTTGTATCATATATCTGGATGCAATGACAAACAGCAAAATACAAGTTGAGGGCACACTATGCTAAGCATAGATTTTTACCTTATGTGTTTTTAAGCCACGCCCTTAATTACATTGGCCACGCCCCTTTGAGAGACCCCCCAATTTTTTCATCCCACTTAAAGTCCTGCACAACACTGTTTATATTAGGTGCTTAGTGGCTCCACGCGCGCACACACACACTGTATAAACATCACCGGTGTCCGGTATCTCTAGTCTAAGCGCGCGCACACACAGGCCCCGAGGTAAGACTTCCCTCAGACGGGACTTCCTGTTCTGTGGCGTGTCAGATGGACTTCAGTACTTCCGCTTGCGTGACTAGGGGCTTTGCACGCGTTATTACCTCACAACTACACAGAATTGGCAAATGCTCCTTCTCTGCAGACCTAGAAATCAGAATCAGGCCTTGGTGAACAGAAAATGGAACGACTGGCGTAAGGGAAAGAGCAGCCAACTTTGGATCTGGGAAACCAGGTTCGAGTCTCGGCGTCGGCTAAGCATCCTGTGATTCTGGGCAAATCACTTTATCTCCCCGTGCCTACCAAAAATGAATGTGTCCTTGTGTAACGTAACTGGTGCTCATGTAAAGCGCTCCAAAACCTTCGGGTCGAGTTTGCGCTATATAAAAGAGCAACAACAAAAAAAAAAAGCATTGGTTCCGGAAACGAAGTGCGACTTGACCTGGCTCTCACCTAGGCTCCTGTCACTGCTCACCGGACTGAGACCCCGTGAAGCCACCGCTGCCCCCTCCTCGCCCCTGTTTTAGTGATAATGAAACGGACAACGAGGCCTGCGAGCCGGGCTCTGACAGCGCCCGCTCCATCAAGGAGATGGCCTCGGCTAATCCACTCTCCGCAGCGCTACCCACGGATTTCTTTCTGCGTGACTCATCGCCCTAATGATCTCGGATTGCTTTGACATTTTCTTCCACTGTCTCCCCGGCCCCGCGTGTGTCAGAGGAGCCCATCGCCGAGCAATCTGCAGCCTCGCCGCAAAGGGCAGCCCCCTCGGAGGCGGGAGGGGCGAGCCGCAGAGCCATCATTATTGGTTATTACCCGCCTGCTGTCTTCGAGAATTTACAGCGCGTTTCAGAGTGAGCGGGCTCTTCACGTAAACAAACTCCGTGGTTTACAACAAACCCTCGACAAGACAAGCGAGCTGAAATACACCACCGGCCGCCGAAGACGGACTGGCTACAGGGGAGATGACCACGGGCTCGCATAATAATCTACTTGTCGAAACTACCAGCTCTCTAGACGTTTAAAACACGAGCCTTGGAGAGACTGCAGTTAAAGGGAGAGGATGTGGCCTAACGGCCAGAGCTACAGACTTTGGCGCTGGGGAACCAGGTTCCCGTCTCGGCATCGGTTCAACATTCTGTGATTCTGGGCAAATCACTTAATCTCCCTGTGCCTACCAAAAAAAGAGAGGCCGACCGGGCTGGGGTTCCTGTGTGATACGGCGTTGGGGCGGCTGCAGCTGCTTGAGAGAGGCTGGTAGGGCTGGGGCTCCTGTGAGGTGCGCGCCAGCTTCCTTCAACTGTGGGTCCGTCGCGCGCGGTAAAAAAAAAAAAAAACAGTGATGCGCGCGCACAACAGAGGAGCGGAGGGGGAGGAGGGAGCGCGGCAGCCTGCTCAGCTGACCAGACGCTCGTGCGTCGTGGCTGGCCTTTGGATGGGTACGCGCGGCAGACATGTGTTTACAATTATCGCGCCCGCGTCTGGGCACGATAATTGGAAACACATGTTTGCCGCGCGTACCCATCCCAAAAAGGCCAGCCACGGCCTACGGCGTTTTGGGACTGCTTTTCAAACTCGCTTACTAAAAGTCTTCGCCTCTAAGCAGCGCTTGCGCGCTACTCGAGGCTCGACCTAAAAATGAGCCCAGGAAGTTCCAAATTGGCCTAATAGGGACAGAGTTATGGCATTTTAAAGGTTGGTAATCTTTGACTCCACCAAGGTTAGAAGCGCATGGTGCTCCGCTGCACCTATAAAAAATTACCCCGGGTCGTGTCCGGAGGTTGTTGCAAGGAGTATTTTGCAAATTCACCCAGAGAGTGTGTGGGGGGCCCCCTCCCCAAATTCATTCAAACCCCGCGGGGACCACCATCTCACCAGAGGCTGACGCAAGATGCAGAGGAATGCCATCGAGCCCCTGACAGAGCAAAGATGCTCAGGCCTCCATCGCCGGGGCCCCAACGAAGCAGAAGGAGAAGCGCTGTCACCCGTCCCCCCAGAAGAAAGGGAAGGAGCCTGGGACCCCGACTCTAAGCCCCCAACTGCAGTAGCATAGCTCCCACACCCCGTTTCTTGGGGGTGGTGCAGCCACCGCATACCAAACACCCTCCGCAGTGGGTAGGGGAGAAGCATGCTGCCGGCTCCCGCACCGGCATCGAGGAGTGTTGGCCGGGCGGGGAGCTGGCTGAAGCAGTTGGGGTGGGCTTCCCTAGCTGCCATTAAAAAGTAAGCAACAGTGGGACCAGGCACCCCAGAAAAAAAATTAAATAAAGGAAAAGGGCTGGCAGGGCGAGGCCACACACCGGTAAACAATGTGGCCAGAGCCGCTAATAGAATATTCACTCTCCCAGGAGGGAGCGCCCATAATGCATGCAGGGCTTGTTTTGATCTCGCAATGGTGCAGGGGCACCACCAACATTGTTGACAATGCTTTGTTGACATTAAGGATTAATTTACCCATACTTAATGACCATAGTGTAAGGTTTATGATATTTAACATGTGGTTTGTTTGTCTTTCAATGTGGTGCACCATTGATACAGCCAATAGGCTTACCTTATATTTTGTGATGCCCCTTGATAAAGTCAATAGGTCTGTGTTATCTAAAGTGATACCCTCCTATTGTGGTTTGGTGTAGGTGCTGGGGTACTGCGATTTTGTGACTCTTTAGAGGTCACGTGATTACAGAATGTCATCTAAGCTATTTTTAATCTGCCTTATGTATATATTTGTAAAGTAATGCATAGCATAGTATTTGGTAGTGTTTGTGTAATAAATGTACTTTTCCTTTTCTAAAGAAAAAGCTCGACTGGACAATCATTTATTGAATGTGATTATTGTGCGCCAGAGAATGGTGAATACTAGCTCACACCATCTCCCCAGAGTAGGCCTTGGACTGCTCTGCTTCACTTCCCTGAGAGAGTCAAGCATTACAATGGGGTGCTTGGTTCCTAGTAAGGAGGAATTGTGAACCTATTACTAGCGCAGGCCTCAAATCCTGCACCACTAATAACCCAGTTCCCTACACAGCACTTTAAATTTTGAATGGAATCAATTGGATTGAAGTGAATCCCTCTTCGGATACAGTTTATTTTCTAGGTAGCAAAAATCCCATAATGTTAACTATGTCTTTGATTCCTTGGTGATGGCAGACATCCTGTAAAATTACTAGGGAATGTGCATTTCTCTCCTAGAGCCATTTAGATAATTAATGGTTATTTGCTGGACTTCAGTTGTCTTCTGTTAGAGTTGACCACAGTGGTTGACATGGACAATCGGCACATTTCTTATTTTCGGGTGATAACAGTGGCCATATTCTTATTCTCCATCAAAGAGTTGCTTCTTTGGAAGTCACAGGCTAACCTGTCCAACTCTAACTGATCCAATGATATGTGCACGAAGATCGCTTCTCAGGTCTGTTGACGCTTTGTTGAACGAAATCACACACACTCCATCCTGGCTACAATCAGGGCCTGTGCATGGAAGAGGAATGAGCAGTGCATGGACATGGAGAAGGAAAAGGGGAGACATCAGTCTCTTTGTCTATGCTGACTAACATACCCTCTTGAGGCTACACGTACACTGGTGGGGGACACAGTCGGTGGTATATCAGTCTCTTTTTCGCTACATAGCCGGCACACACACATCTCACATTGGGAAGTAAAGGGAGGCAATCATGACAAGACTACACAGATTTACCTGGGAGGACCAGTTGACAGCAACCTCAATTTAGTGCATCTGTATAAAGGCATTTATCCTACGACTACTAATGAGCTGCAACCCAGTACTTAATTTGAACCGGTGATTTCTAGTGCTCGGCACCTGCACTTAATCTCAACCTCGGCACTTATCACAGCTGCCACATGGTGGCGCTGTTTGTGTAATTTAAAGATGAGCAGCACAGTTGATGTTTAATTATTAAAAAGAACTAATACATGTCACCCAGCCATTCTTATAGCTTTCGGGGCCTCAATCCGTTTAATTTGTCACCCCTGTAGCAGTGTGATGGTTAGTAGTTGTGTAGGTACTGTCATTGGCAGTGGCATTGCACTGGCAATAAGTGGTGCAAGCTGCAGTGGGCGACTGATAAGTTTACAAATTAAACACTGCACCAACCGTTTCTTGTGCCATGGCCTGTAAATTGGAATAGTGGTCCCCTATGTTAAAAGGAGGTCAAATCTGTGAGTCAAGTACTTTACTAGTAAGTAACTTGTTCGAGTACACTGAGGGCACATGCTGGGCGGGGGTGATCTGGAGATGAGCCTTTTGTGTAGGAAAGCAAGGCGTGAGAGCCAGAAGTGTTAATATGAGGAGCAAGTTGGCACAAGACTAAGGCTCCTGGGACTTTCACCTTTACAGCAGAGCCCAAAACAACTGTTATTCCTCAGGAGAAAGCAGTGTATTTTCCTAGGTGTTAACAAAATAGAGTTTTCCATTGGGGGAGAGGGGGATGGTCGTTGGCTTGCTCGCCTCACATGGCGGCCGCAGCTTGAGGGAGCTCCGAACATTGTCACGCAATGCCGGTTTTGATATAGTCAATTTAACATCCTGAATCGGGCCCACCTTTCACCTAATCTTATTAACAGGATATACCCTGGAGCAGACTCCAAATGTCCCAGATGTCAATCACCTGATGTAGACCTGCCACATATGCTCTGGTCATATCCCCTATGACCAGGGCTTTAAGTGGGCCGGGTCTCACCAGTGCTGAGCACCGGCAGTTTTTAAAGGAGGCCTCGAAACGGGTCTCTATCGGGCTCTGTTTTGTGCCCTGTCACAGGCGGTCCGTTTTTCCCGGACTGCAGTGACAGCAGGCCCCATCGATGTGCGGGTGCTCACACTGCTCACTTCTCACTAGTGGAGAAGTTACGGCATGACGTCATGCCAGGTGAGCGTTGTAGGGAAGGGAAATCCTTTAAAGAGTCATTTTCTCTCTGGATTTCCCTTCTCTTTTTGAAACTCAGGAGCAGCAACATTGTTGTGGTGTCACCAGGGCTTTAAGTGGAAGCTTTTTCAATATTAAGACAACAAGCCATGGTTGCTGCTTAATTATCTTATGCAACTAACATCCATTGACAAAGCCAATAGTCCTGACTTGTTGTAGATATGATGTTACTTGTTGTATCATATCTGAATGCAATGACAGAAACAACAAAATACAAGTCAGCGGCACACTATGCTACTACAATCAGGGCCTGTGCATGGAAGAGGAATGAGCAGTGCATGGACATGGAGAAGGAAAAGGGGAGACATCAGTCTCTTTGTCTATGCTGACTAACATACCCTCTTGAGGCTACACGTACACTGGTGGGGGACACAGTCGGTGGTATATCAGTCTCTTTTTCGCTACATAGCCGGCACACACACATCTCACATTGGGAAGTAAAGGGAGGCAATCATGACAAGACTACACAGATTTACCTGGGAGGACCAGTTGACAGCAACCTCAATTTAGTGCATCTGTATAAAGGCATTTATCCTACGACTACTAATGAGCTGCAACCCAGTACTTAATTTGAACCGGTGATTTCTAGTGCTCGGCACCTGCACTTAATCTCAACCTCGGCACTTATCACAGCTGCCACATGGTGGCGCTGTTTGTGTAATTTAAAGATGAGCAGCACAGTTGATGTTTAATTATTAAAAAGAACTAATACATGTCACCCAGCCATTCTTATAGCTTTCGGGGCCTCAATCCGTTTAATTTGTCACCCCTGTAGCAGTGTGATGGTTAGTAGTTGTGTAGGTACTGTCATTGGCAGTGGCATTGCACTGGCAATAAGTGGTGCAAGCTGCAGTGGGCGACTGATAAGTTTACAAATTAAACACTGCACCAACCGTTTCTTGTGCCATGGCCTGTAAATTGGAATAGTGGTCCCCTATGTTAAAAGGAGGTCAAATCTGTGAGTCAAGTACTTTACTAGTAAGTAACTTGTTCGAGTACACTGAGGGCACATGCTGGGCGGGGGTGATCTGGAGATGAGCCTTTTGTGTAGGAAAGCAAGGCGTGAGAGCCAGAAGTGTTAATATGAGGAGCAAGTTGGCACAAGACTAAGGCTCCTGGGACTTTCACCTTTACAGCAGAGCCCAAAACAACTGTTATTCCTCAGGAGAAAGCAGTGTATTTTCCTAGGTGTTAACAAAATAGAGTTTTCCATTGGGGGGGAGGATGGTCGTTGGCTTGCTCGCCTCACATGGCGGCCGCAGCTTGAGGGAGCTCCGAACATTGTCACGCAATGCCGGTTTTAATATAGTCAATTTAACATCCTGAATCGGGCCCACCTTTCACCTAATCTTATTAACAGGATATACCCTGGAGCAGACTCCAAATGTCCCAGATGTCAATCACCTGATGTAGACCTGCCACATATGCTCTGGTCATATCCCCTATGACCAGGGCTTTAAGTGGGCCGGGTCTCACCAGTGCTGAGCACCGGCAGTTTTTTAAAGGAGGCCTCGAAACGGGTCTCTATCGGGCTCTGTTTTGTGCCCTGTCACAGGCGGTCCGTTTTTTTCCCGGACTGCAGTGACAGCAGGCCCATCGATGTGCGGGTGCTCACACTGCTCACTTCTCACTAGTGGAGAAGTTACGGCATGACGTCATGCCAGGTGAGCGTTGTAGGGGAAGGGAAATCCTTTAAAGAGTCATTTTCTCTCTGGATTTCCCTTCTCTTTTTGAAACTCAGGAGCAGCAACATTGTTGTGGTGTCACCAGGGCTTTAAGTGGAAGCTTTTTCAATATTAAGACAACAAGCCATGGTTGCTGCTTAATTATCTTATGCAACTAACATCCATTGACAAAGCCAATAGTCCTGACTTGTTGTAGATATGATGTTACTTGTTGTATCATATCTGGATGCAATGACAGAAACAACAAAATACAAGTCAGCGGCACACTATGCTACGCACAGATTTTTAGCTTACGTGTTTAAGCCACGCCCTTAATTACATTGGCCACGCCATTTTGAGAGACCCCCCAGTTTTTTCATCCCACTTAAAGCCCTGCCTATGACTTCGTACTGGACTGCTATTATCAAGATTGTAACTGCCATGACCGGTCATATGCTGACGAATTCCCTGTAAAGGGTTTCGATGGGCTCATTTTCGAGTCCTAAACTAGAGTAGGCCTCCGCTAGATTTATAGACCGGGCTTTGGCAGGTCTACAAGTATGCACTGGAAAAGTCTGCTCCCCTCCATCAACGGAGACATAAGGTAAGGCTTCACTTCCTTGGTTTCAGTCAGAGAGTGCATTGTTGCATTGGGAGGAGAGGGCCGGGCTGAGGAAATAACTTATCGCTCAGACCTGGGATACTCTGGTGGAGGAATTCAAGATGGTGGCAAACAAAGATGGTAGACACCCGCCCTGAGTTTTATACCCTGGCACATGACCACTATGTAGATTGCCTATTTTGACTGGACCTTTCAAGTACCTTTAGCACTGCACAGAATAAGAAGTACTTCACTTCCATGTTACTGGAGCGACGTGCAACCCCCCTTTCTAACTTTAATTCTACAGGACACTTTAGATCAATTAGCTGTTTCTTTGCTTGGGCGCTATTGGCTGCTGTGAGGAGGGTGGGATGGGGTGAGTTGTTTTGATATTGTTTGTTCTCTGTTTTTTAAAATGGTGTTTACTGAACTACTAATCGATGATGCACAGTTGAAACACTCCTAGTATTTTTCACATTCCTATATGACTTATGGCTCTCATAATGTATCCAACATGCAACAATAAAAATATTAAAAACATTTTTCAATTTTCATTGAACTGCACTGTATCGCGGTAGCCTTTTCTGTCTTTTGTCGCTCAATGTTCTAAATATAGCTGTTTCGACCCCCTCACACAAAGATGTGCTCCTCTTCGGAACATTGCCTCAGGGGTCTTCCACCATTTTCATAGTCCTAATTATATAATCTCCATTCTTCACGCCGGATGCATTGGGTTTCATGTGCATTAACAGGACACATATCTGCTCTAAACTGACAAAAGGCACATATGAGCTGTCCTCTCGTCTGTCTGTACATTTCATTACATAAAAGGAGTCTGCAAATGTATAAATAGTGCAGCATTTATTTAGAACAACTCAAATGTGTGTATTGATTTAACTGACATGAAGATACCGTGGCCGAGAAATTGATCTATGACGATTCTCTTTTTAATACTCGTTTTTCATAATTTTCATGCTTTCAGAGGTTTGGAATCAATTTTACCAGTGGAAAATATTTGCATGAGGTTGTGGTTGATTTTATCAAATAGATTTTGTTACCGGTGATCTCATGTCTTTAGTGCTATTTCAAGATTCTTTATTTGGACTTGACGTTTCCATATATCAGTCTGTCACGTACATAATGTCCCACAAGAGCATTTTCTGACATATATCACCCTTTTGCATCATATCTCGAAACACACTTTCATTTAATTGCCTTATTCACATTCCTAGTTGTTACAGTTTAAACATTAATAAGTACTCACCTGTCAAGATGGCTGTTTCCAGAGCTCTTAACACGCAAGCTATGTAGGGAAACAAAATGGGAATCAAAATCACCAAGAAAAAAGGTGTCTTGAAAAACAACTTCATGCATAACGTACATCTAGTTAAAGCTTTTTCAGTAATAGCATTTGCCAACAGGCCCTCCTCAAGGAAGTGCCTTGTTGTAAGGAGTAAAATATACTCATTCCATTCTTTATTTCATACACACTGTGAAAAAAGAATATATATATTTTTAATGTAAAGGCTAGAATGCATTCTTTATCAGATCAATGGGTTATCAGAGCAATAGGATTAGGGCATTGTACATATGTAAAAGCACTTTAGAATTGACGATGTGGCACTGCACATCAAAATAGGTATGAAAATCTTCGATTTGTAGGAAAAAAATATTTGTTAGGATTAATGTGATGTAGTTTTTAGTTGATCAGTTTTACTGAGACAATTTTACTTCTGTGCAAGGGCACGTACTCTGTATGGATTTACATAAATATTTTGTGTTCCATAATTACACTGCTTTTACCATTCGTTGTTTTTAAATTCTCATGCTATGTATTTTGCTTCGTGATAATTTGAGACTGTAACGTCAGGGAATTGTACTTTGAATATGTATCTCTGAGGAGGTATGCATTTTAATGTGTATGTGTGTTTTATCTAGCTTTGCCTGAAATAAGATTTTATGTTGAGTTTTAATTTAGTATACAGGTAATTGTTTTTTTTGCTTGTGAAGCACAAGTGATGGCACTGCACTTTGACGAAATATCCATTTATGTATATATAATTGTATTATATATCTCGCAGATCTTCGGAAGTCTCATTGGCGATGGATTCTGTGAAAATCAGTGATGAAATAATGGCAAATCGTGTCAAGGCAGCAACAATAATTCAAAGGGCATGGAGAAAGCATATTGTAAGTAAGTCTTCCAAACTCAAACTAACAAGCCACATCTTTAGATATGGGTATTTACAGTGTTATATTGGATCTTTATGGGTCAAATCTTTTTATTGTATTTCAAGAAAATTCAAACCAGCAAACAGAGAGCGAGACATCGCTCCAACATGAAATCAAATCGGCATAACAAAACCCGAATGAAACCTCTACCCCCACCCCTTGGACAACTCACATCCAATATCATCATGTTAGTAGCTCACTATTCACCGTCTGCTGGCCCACTCCAGGCTTCCTCCCCAGTCTGTGCCAAGGTGTCTGGTTCCACTAGTTGCAGTGGGCACAGGTATCTGGAGCAAGTCAACTCCCTAAACTCCCCAGAGAGAAGAGCAATGTAAGGACGCCAAAGCTGTCTGTAGTCGCCCTGATTGGTTAGCATGAGAGTTCGTTTCTCCATCCCTAATATGTGCCATAGTCGGTGCCCGAATGTGAAAATGTGAAAGGATGCTTTGCAGGGCTGCCCCTAGTGCGAGGCCAGTTATGTCACACCCTTTGGGAAGGTGAGCGCGTTCGGGAGCCCCAGGATAACATATGCGAGGAAAAGAGGCAGTTGCCTGTCGAAGTAGGTATCTATATCAGTCAATATTATGTCCCAATACCGTGTAAGTTTGGGGCAGTCCCACAGCAAATGAAGCAGCATCCCGGGAGACCAACAACCCCTCCACCAGTTTGCGCTACGCGCAGGGTTTCCCCTATGTAGTCGCACTGGGGTAAGGTACCATTATGTAACTATTTTAGTAGCTGTCTTGATGCTGGAAGTGTTACGTGCTGTATGTCGCGTCCTATAGTAAATCTCATCCCATTCTTTGTGCGTCAAGCTCCCATCGCTTCTGCCCTGAGGTCTTGGTCGCTGGGGTAGCATGTTGGAGAATCGTGTATAGTTCCGTGATAAGGCAGCTAACAGAGGACGTAGTTACTACCAATTCTTAAAGGGAGTCAGCGGGCACAGTGCCCCAGCTCAAACAGTTGGGTGAGTGAGCAAATGGCGGATTTCAAGGTAGTACATTCTCTCTGATTCAGGCAGCGCATAATCTTTACGTAACTACTCGAAAGAGATGGGGCCCTCCTAATTAAAGAGATGGCTGATGGAGCTGCACCCCACTGTTTGCCATGGCCGGAATGCGGCGTAATCCAGCCCTGGTGTGAAGTCCACATTACCCACAATCTGGGTCAGTGGGGAAGGGAACAAGGACAGAGGACATGTCGCCACCCGATCCCACACTTCAAGAGTTGCTTTAGTGACCAGGAGAGGAGTGTGTGGCGTAGAAATAGGACTTTCCACTGATGCGCCCCAGCTACTGCCCTGTCGATAAGCAGCCAGTGCTTCTCAGACTTCTCTCTGGTCCATTTCACCAAATAGCGGAGTTGCGCTGCCTAGTAGTAATGTAGGAGTTTGGGGATCCCAAACCCTCTCTCGCGTGGACTGGTAATTCTGTTCCCGGCTCATGCGGGGCCTCCCCTCTGCCCAGATGAAGCAGCACATCTCCCCCTGCAGGGACTGAAGCATGCCTACGGGAGGCTCTATCGGGAGGGCCTGAAACAGAAACAGGATCTTCGGGAGGGCAGTCATCTTTAATGTCGCCACTTGGCCAAGCCAGGACAGCCAATACTGCTTCCATTGCGCCAAATCCCTCTGTAGCTGCTTGATCAGAGTTTGATAGCTAAGGGCTGCTGTCACTTTCACTGTTAGGGCTAATTGGACCCCAGGAAGGGGATGGAGGTAGTCAACCATTGTATTTGATATTGGCGAAGCAGCATCGTCTCTGCCACAGAAGGGACCAAAAGGTTGAGGGCCTGCGATTTCTGGAGACTAATACAGAATCGAGAAGCTGTTCGAAAGTCCGAGATCTTTGCCAGAAAGGCTGGGAGGGCCCTGAGTGGGTCATCCAGTGCCACCAACACGTCATAAACGTAAAGGCTAATAATGTATTCCTGCCCCCGAAGCAGATCCCAGTGATGGTCGGGTAGTCCCATATGCACTGGGCCAGAAGCTCCATATATAGAGCAAATAGCAGGGGCGACCGCGGGCATCCCTGACGAGTTCCTCTGTGAATTGGAATTGGAGCTGAGGTCTTCCCATTAACTTGGACCGTTGCTTGTGGTACCCCATAATTACTGAGGACCCAGGTGCTGAATCTCGCCCAAAAGTCAAAATGTTTAAGCGTTGCCTCTAAATAGGGTCAATACACCTGGTCAAATGCCTTCTCGGCATCTAAGGCCAGGAGCATTATTTCCCTCCAAGAGCGTTTGGCTTTGTCTATTAGTTGAACTATCCGCTTGATATTTTCACTGCACTGACATTGGGGGACAAATCCAGCCTGATCAGGATCCATCAGACTTGGCATAAATGGGCCCAACCGCGCTGCAAGAATGCTAGTGAATAATGTAATATCCACATGAATATTGGATGGTATGAGCCACATTGCTTTTTGTCTTTCCCAGGCTTGGGAATAACAGCGATGGAGGCATCCAGCATCTAAGGCGACTCAGTCCCTGGGCCAGCTATGGAGTTAAAGAGCCGGCACAGAAGGTTTTATAAAAGAGGGCCAGAAAACCATCCGGTCATGGAGATTTTAGGGGTTTCTGTTTAGCAATAGCAGAGATAACTTCCTCTACTCAGATCGGGCGGTCTAGAGTGTCCATCTGGTCCGGCTTCAGGTGAGGAGTACGCGCCTCTTCGAGGTAGACACCAGGAATATCTGAGGCTAAGTTTTGCTCAGAGTAGAGCCTCTCATAAAAGTCCCAGAAGGCGGATGCACTGGGGGCCATCTCCTACGTTGTTGGTACTGCCCGGCGCTAGAAGGTAATCCCCCCCGCAGCTTGCAGTTGCACTCCAAGTCTGTTTTCTCGCACTTGTCCCCCTCACGTAAAAGGAGTGGCATGGTCTGAGCAAGGCATATTCAACCTTATCCAGGTCTAGTCCTTCTAACTGCGCGTGCACCACCTCTAGCCGCCGCCAGACCCTGGGGCCACCCGTGTGTTTGTGGATTCGTTCCAGTCCTGAAGTTCCTTGTGTGGTCTCTCTCTCTTGTCGTGATGGATTTTGTTGTCCGCTGCCGAAAGAGCAATCAATTTCCCCTGGATGACGACTTTAAGGGTCTCCCACAGGGTGGTGATGGGGGTCTCAGCAGTATCATTGATAGCAAGAAAATCAGCTATCGCTTGGGTAACCCTCTTCACCGCCATAGGCCTCTGCAGTAGGCACTCCCACAGTCTCCACGGTCGGGGAACGCGTTTCGCTGGGGTCAGGTCCAGAGTAAGAGATACCGCAGCGTTATCTGATAACGATTGTGCCTCTATTTCTTTTGTTGTAACCAAAGCCTGGACCTCCCTCGTCCTTAGGAAATAAGTGGAGTATAGGTCTTAGGGGTTTGTGAGTAGAATGTGTAGTCTTGTGCTTGAGGATGCTGGTCCCGTCAAATTTCCTGTAAGCCTTTCTCCCTCAGCCAGTGTGCTCCCTCCTGAGAAGGGGCCCCAGCGTGACCATAGTGCTGCGCCGATCTGTCCAATTCGTTGTTGAAGACTAGATTAAGGTCTCCCCCCAACAGCACCTTCCTATCTTGGGAGGCCATCCCCTCCGCCACAGCTCGTTGGAGGAAAAGTTCCTAACATTCATTAGGGGCATACAGAGAAGCCAATGTGAAGGCGCAGTCTCTCACACTCACATTATATGCCAACAGCCGCCCTTTGATGTCTGCTAGTTTAAGGCCTACCCGGCCTCGAAAAGAACAGGAGACCAAAATGGCCACCCAGCTGTTTTGAAGGCGACAGAGGGGAAGAGCTGCTGCGGGAAGGCACAGGATTGAAGTCTATGCCAGTCTCTGGATAACAAATGGGTCTCCTGCAGTAGACATAAGTTGGCCCTAGTCTGTTCCAGATAAGACAGAATCATTCTGCTCTTGGTCGGATTTTTGAACCCCTTTACATTGAGGTGATGACCTTTAACTTACCATGTGTGGAGGAGAAGAGAAGAAAGTGCAGTAGCAGCTGCCCAGATGTGTAACCAATCCTCCCCCCAGTAGACCCAGACAAACACCTTGCGTGTGGAAACCTAGAGTGTAGTGCACACATATGGAATATGAGTACTCCCTTCAACAGAAACACAAACTTTAACTTATGCAGAAACCTAGTCCCTTTAAAACTTAAAGCACTGGTGGAGGCCAGGAATGTTCCGTAGGGATCCAGGGTGTAGGGGCCCATTAGAGTATCTCGAACACCTCTTAGAGAGGTCTCAGCCCTTCGCTCCCCCACCCCAGCAGCCCACCTGTCCCTCCATCACTAAGGAATGAGATCTGAAGACCTCAATGATGCTCAGGTCGTTTCCAGCTGGTTGGGTTTGCCAGCCAGAGCACCCAACACTGCCCGCCGTTCTGTGGCCATGGTTGCTGGATCTGGACATAGTCCCTTAGTGAGGCCACGCCCCTCGTGCCAACGGAGACGCTTCCGGGCCTTCTGACCCCAAGGGCTGGCCTGCAGTCTCTCCTCCGTAGGCTCCTCAATGTTCAGCACCCGACAGGCCTCACCCAAGGAACGGAGTTGATGTAGTTTCTCCCACTCAGCGAAAAACTAAGCGGAACGGGTGGCCCCATGAGTAGGCAATGCCTTTGTCCCAGAGAAAGGTGGTCATGGGGCAAAAGTTTCATTGTTTCTGCATGGTGAGGGCTGATAGATCTTGATAGTGCCAACTTATGCCCCCGGAATTGCAGAGGATGAATATCCCTGGCTTTGCAAAGGATGGTTTCTTTGAGTTGAAAATCATGAACACATGCCAAGATGCCAGCTGGCCGAGCATTCTCTGGTCTCTGGGGACTCACCCTATGTACTCTGTTGAGCTGTATCTCCCTGTCAAGGGGTGCTTTCAGGATCTGGAGGAACAGGGCCTCTACGTACTCCCCAATGTCTGCACCCTCCGCTTTGGTTGGCGCCCCTCTGATGTGGATGTTATTCCGTTCTCTAGATCTTCCGCGTGGGCCTGCAAATCGGTCTGTTGGTCCCTGAGGTAGCGCACCTCCTGTTGAAGCTGTTCAATTTCTTCGTCGCAGCTAGACTCATGGTCCTCGAGAGTGGAGCCTCTGTCCCCCACTTCTGTCAGTTCGCGCCGAACCTCCTTTAAGTCCTGGGAGAGGTCTCTGTTAACCGTCTGGAGATCGTCTCACAGGGAGGCAAACAGTGCCTCCAGGAATGATTGGGTCACCAGACCCTCATAGTCATCTCCGTCTGCTCCTGCTGAGTGGGTGGAGGCTGTTCTCCGGGCGGGCCCCCGTTTGGTTAGATCAGCATCTCCTTAAGGGATCTCTCTTTTTTTGGCCATAACACGGCCATAGTCACTAAAAGATGGGTCTTCTTGACTTTTCCAGCAGGCGTACCTCGTCGGGCCACAGCTTGACTTTGTCACATTTTTCCCCTTGCAGTGGCCCCGGGAGTCTTAGAGCTCACTGCATGCCATGTGTTCCTATATTCAGCCTGAAGAGATGGATCCTTCCCCGGCACTGCCTGGTGCTAGGCTGTCTCCAGAGTGGGAGGAGGCACCGTAGGGGCAGTGCTTTGCGCTTGGGGGGGCAAGGGGGTGGGGGGCAGGCGACAGCCCCGGTAAGCAGTAGAGACAGAAGAACAAGAAGGTACGTCCTATCCAGCCGCTATCTTGGCCACACACCCCTAGATTGGATCTTTAGCTCTAGCCCAGGAATTCTTACCACCAGAATATTCTTCTCCAAACAATTTCATTGACGTTCAAATGTTGTCATTTCATTGGGAAAAATAGGTTTAAATGTATATTTTGGTGTTTTAAATGATTGTACTACAAACATAAAGCCTCAGTATCTCACATCCGTAATCTCTGTGGGGTATGTGATTGTTGTGTGTCATTATATTGCTATAGCAGAGACAAGTCTCCTTTTGTTTTTATGGGGAGACGCGTGGTGATGAAAGCAGGAAGAAGTGTAATGTGAACCCTACAGCCACTGTTGGGATATGGTGGAGACCATCCATTGGAATTTGTAGGGGGTCAGTCATTTTGCATTATGCTGCTATAGAAGGGGCATCCCACACCTACACTCAATATTGTGTGTTGTGGAACCAGGGTGATATTCAACATAAAAAATGTCTTGCAGGGTACAAAATATCAATATTATAAGAATTTATTCAAGAAAATGAGTACTACAGGGTATGGTATGTCAATTCTTTAAACATTTATTATGATAATTGTAACATATAATTTGACTTCCATGAACTTCTTCGGTTATCATAGCTAAAAAGCACAGGGTAGCTTTTCTTTTATGACTCTAGTGAATGTTGGCTTCAGTGACCAGCCATGTCTCCTGCTTCCGTTGGTTCATCTTGGTTGCTTCCTGGCAACTTAGAGATCAGCATGCTGGAGGCACTGCAGTCACAATATCACTCCTGACTTCTGCCTTCTTGTTGTAACTGATGGGCTGCCTCCTATTTCCCTACTTCAGTCTATTTCTTTCTCCAGCCCCATGTCTGCCATTCCATTTGTTTGATATCACAAACGCCATGTTGTGGCAGCTGTCTTGGATGTTTTCGTTTTGTATTCCTGTCCTCTCACCTCAGCTCACCCGTCCCCTGCCATACTGCCTCATTCATAGCCTTTCCAGCCTATAGTGAGTGCATTTTTTATGTTCCTCCTGTTCTACTGCCTCTCCTTTGCCCTCTACAGATGCGGTGCTAGCCCTTTCTTCCACACTACACAAATATGTTGTACCTACGGTCACATGGAGTGCTTTTATTTTTGGGTGGGCAGAGGGGTTTGCCCCCAATGGTATCCTGTTCCTCCTCAATTGTCCTCCACCATCTTGCACTCACAGTCTGAACTGTCTCTGCACCTTCACGCACACACAGCTCCCATGTAATGTTGGCAGTTATTTTGTTTTTGAAGTGGGTGTTGTACCCAAGTTGCTTCACCTACATACTCTCCCTGTCGCACTTCACCCTGTGAAGCCACTTTATCTGCTATACTTTGACTACCAGCTTCTGTGTCTGTAGGCTTGTGCTTTAATGCATATTTGCACTTCTGTCTGAACACAGTAACATTATGATGATCCACATGAGTCCCTTTTCATTCTCCACCCCTCTGTTTTTGCTCGTTGTCTTTTCTTTCCCCACCTCTGTATTCCACCACTGTCTCTTTCCATTCTAATCTTCAGTATTTCCTCACTATCTATTGCCATTTTTCCATCTACCCATGTGTTAGAAGGTGGTTTTGACCATCTGAGCCGCCCGGATTTTTCGCTTTTTGAACACCTAATTTTTTTGCTTATCCTGTGGGAGAGCCTCATAAGCTGGGACTCACCCACAGTGAACTCATGATGAAACAGACTGCATGTGGATTTCACCGGTGCCCGCCTTGTGAAAGAAGGCCGCTGCGCTGCAGCCAGGGTAAGGGGCACTGGACTGGTTACATGTAGACATGTGTGCACACGCATGTGCACCCGTGTAAGGGCTGCGCGGGGGAGATTCCTGTTGTGCGCAACCCAGGAGCAGATACAGATAGAATGGTGTGGCAGGAATTATGCAGAGTTAGGTGGTGACATGGAATAGGCTTTATAATGTGGGGAGACACATGTATGTGAAAGTCAGTGTGCTTTACTATTACACTGTAGGAAACCTCCATTACTCTCCTATGAAGATGGGGACCACATGGGGTAGTTTCACTTCCCTAGGGCCTACAAATTCCAGACACGCACCAAAGTACATTGTAAGTTGTGTAAAAAGAAGTATTCTGCTGAGTCCAAAGCCATATCTGTACTGCTTATGGGTCATCCAGAAATGCCATATTCCTCTGACTCAGCTCATAACCAGAGCCTGGCCGGGTGTGACCTTGCCAGGCTGGATTAATTACCTTTCTCCCCAAGATGTAGAATCAGAGGCCTAGCCCTTTACTGCAAGCATTCCAATGGCGAAGGCCTTCTCTCCAGGAGGGAGAGATGGGGGTGAAGCTGCAGGTTATCCATCAGCAGCTGTCACCCGGTGCCAGGCACCAGGCCCGCTCCGGGCCCAAGCCATGAAGTCAGCAAGGGGGCTTTTCAGAGACCATGTGGCATGAGACCCCTGGACGACGCCATTTTGAAGTATCCCAGAGGCCTGTGCAGGAAGGAGGGAGCAGGGGCAGAGAGGTGATGTGTCGCTGCAGGATAGGGCAGAAGGGCCTTCCTGCCAGCCCCCTCCAAATTCTTTTAAAAGGTCTTGCACAAGAAGAGGAGCTCTCTCTGGGGTGTGGCCTTGCTGAGGAAGACTGGTGCTGGAGCCTGGCGCCATGGGCAGTTGGAAGGAGGAACCCCCTGACTGTCCCAGGACTCTGGACTGCACCTTTGAGGGAGTCCAGTGCCAGTGAGGAGAAGTCTGGGCCTCTGCGCAAGGAGGAGAGAGGCCCAGAAGGAGAGCCAGGTGAAAGGCTGGCGCAGGGAGCCAGTGAAGACAGCTCCTTGCAGAGTCACCCTCTTGGAGGCAAGGAGGGTGGTGAAAAGTGCTCCAGGTGGCTACGGCTGGTCACCAGGAGCAAGAAGAGGCCAAGATGGAGAAAATCGGTCCCCTGAGGGCTGAGATATGCCCCCCCCAGAAGGTAGGTGACCTTTGACCTCTGATGAGACCGACGACGAATCGCGTGGGGCTCCGCCGATTGTCTTGGATGTGCCCCCGAGGTGGGTCAGGTCCCGGGGGCTGCCCCCAGAAGAAAGTAAAGTCGGGGAGCGCCGTCGCGCTCCCCGTGAAATGGCTCCAAAGGGTGCCAGGAGCCAACCCTGGCCCGCGACAACAGAGGTCGGGGAGCGCTGTCGCGCCCCCGCAAAGAGGTTCCCGGGGCCCAGGACCCCCAACTCCGGGCCCTGCCGAAGACGAAGCCGGGGAGCGCCGTCGCGCTCCCCGTGAAGATCTCTGGGGCCCAGGATCCCCAACTCCGGGCCCCCAGTGTCTGCGGTGAGGAGGGGGGGGAGTGCCATCGCACTCCCCCGCGACGAGAGAAGACAAAGCCGGGGGGCGCCGTTGCGCTCCCCGTGAAGAACTCCTTGGGGCCTGGGAACCCCAACTCCGGGCCCCGATGTAATCAGGAAGGAGGGGGGAGTGCCGTCGCACTCCCCCCGCGGCCAGAGGAAGGAGGGGGGAGTGTCATCGCACTCCCCCGAGGCCCCGCACGACCAGCGACAGCCTCCGTGTCTGCCCGCAGGAGCGGGCAGACCATAATGAAAGCGCCTGCTCCCCGGCAGCACATGAGGGTGCTGGCCAGTCGGGGAGCCAGCAGGAGCAGGCGGGGGTGGGCTCCCCGAGCTGCTCTCACACACCTGTGTGGAAGGGGTCCGGGTGAGACTGGGCCCCCAACCACGGGCAGATGCGGTGTGAGGCCGCCAGCAAAGGCAGCGTGGCTCTCCCCGGAGCAGCGGGAGAGCCACTGCTCTAAAATTCACACACTGGAGAAAGCATGCCCCATAATGCCTTGCAGGGCCTGGGAAGGCCTACAGAGAAAACCGTCTGGATTTCTGCTTGTGGTGGCCCCAGGAGGACGGGGTCACCGCCAGTTGGTTGTAAAGGTGCAGGGGGAGCTGCAGGAGCAACACAGACTCCCCCAGCCCGAAAATGGAAAGTCCCCACCCTCAGTCTCTGGGGAACTTAAAGGAAAGAACCCCTCAAGGGTTATCCGTGTTTTATAAAGCCTATCCAATGCTGGACCTTTTGTTCTGCAGCTGGGAGCTGAAGCTTAGGACTGCACTGAAGTGTGCAAGGTTAAACATGGATTGCCACTGAAGTGATACTCCCTAAAAGTGGAAAGGTGAAATTGCACAAGTGGTGCATTTACATGATGTAGTTTCTTTTTGGGACTGGAAGTCATGTGATATGTGAAATGATAAGCGAATTGGGGTTATGTTGCTAGGCATTCCTGATAGGGTGCCTGGTTGTAAATGCCTAATCCTGTGATTATAACTGTGATGCTTTTTAGGGGCTTTAATTGCATTGCACTATAACTGTTATCAGATATGATAAGTACCTGTCATTCCAAGGGATGCTTAGACTTGAATTCTTGCTATGATGTTAGTTGAACATAAACCCAGACTGTCCGCCACTGTAATTCAAGGTTGTATACTGTATGATCAGTATGAGATGCTCAGTCAGGGTTATGTGTCACTATGGCAGGTGTTCCCATTATAAATGCTTGGTGAGATAATGGGGTGAGCCGCCACTGCGATGCTGCCAGAGGGAAGGGTCCTCACTCCAGGTTATTGTCAACCCACTGCATTTGGGGGCAAGATGATGTGCATACATGGGAGTGGTGGTACTACCCCACGCCCCCTGCGTGAGGGGTGGGAATGTTATACAAAGTCACGAAGTAATTCCAACAGCTTATGTATATTTGTAAGTTGATGCATAGTATTGAGTAGTGTGTGTGTGTGTGTAATAAGTATACTCTTCCTTTTTATAAAGAAAAGTATAGACTGGACAATCAATTATTGGGTGTTATTTCTGCGTACTTGTAAATGGCGATTACTAGCCCACACCACCTCCCTTGAGTACGCCTTAGACTGCTCTGCAACGCTACCCTCTGAGAGTCAAGCGCTACAATGGGGTGTTTGGTTCCCAGTGCAGGACAAATGTAGACATATTGTTTGTGCAGGCCTCACAAATAATGCCTCGTTTTCCAACACCTGCCTTCCTAACCCTTGCCCAACCCTCCTGTGTGTTCTTCTCTAGTGTTTGCTCTTTTCTATGAGCTTGTTCACTGATTTGCCCATGCAAATTCTGCCTGCCTGACTTCAGCTTCTGATTGCAGGACTTCGAAGGACTGGACATGGATGCAGTATATGAAGGTTAATGCAATATATTACCTATTTACGAATGGAACATTTATTCAAAATAATGTAACTTGATCTCCATCATCATCTTTGTTGATTAAAAATAATACTCACTCCATTTCAAATGATATTTCCTTTAAAAAACGAAAAAATGGAGTGCTAGTAAATCTCTGCATAACGAGAGCCATATCTATCAAATATAACACCGCACACTTACTGCTCTGGGTTGATGAGTATCTTTGCATCTCGTTTTTCTGTATTCCTAGGAGGAAAACATTAGAAATGGTTGACGAAGAAAATGGGTAGCAAGAGAAAGGTGATAGAGTAAAGGAAATACTATTTAGATGCAATCTCAGTCAAAGGCTAACATTTGTATTCCTGTACTACTATATTTCAGTACTTGCTGCTTTTACATTTAAATCTTTGTTTTTGATAATGAATTAGTACAATACAGACCCATGACGAGCTTTATTGGCAGTTTTAATATATTAGGTCTAAATTACGAGATAGAAGTGGGATAACCACAAGCAGTAGAGTCCAAAGAAAATGTAAACATATTTAAAATGGGTAAGGAAGAAGGTTAAGTTTAGCTTTAGGGTAAGGTTTTGGGGAATGTTCTGCATTACGGTTGGTGCGAGAGGTGTTAGGGTCAGGGTAAGGGCAAGAGAAAGTGTTAAGGTTATGTATGCTGTTAGGGATTAGGATAGGTTGAAGGTCAGGGTTAGAATTAACCTTGCATAGACGGCCTTTCAATTCAAATACTTGTTCCTAATTTCGTAATTGTGTTTTTTCACTTTTTTGTAATTTCCAAATTTCAAGCTAGATTTAGTTTTGAATGATGTTTAGACAGAAATAGAAACTGGATCTTGAAGGCGTTAAGTTTTAAGAAATAGTTTGGCTTTGAACCCCTAATCTGCTGGAGATAGTTGATTAATTAGCATTACATGATTTTACTATAGACACCTAGTATTCCACAGTTTTACTATAGACACCTGGAGGTGCAATTGAGAGACGTACGTATTAGTGTAGTTGTACGCCGAAACTACTCACTTTATTTCCCAACTGTTCCATATACTGGTTTAATTATAAGGGAGCTATGATCAGCCCGTCATGGACACCATGGCCATAGAGCTCTGTGCCAACTCAGACTCCAAGTCTATATCCATTCTAAACCAATTGAATGTATTGGTTCAGGATGTTTGAGAGCCAGGCCAGCACTGAGCCATTAGAGCAGGTGAAAGAAGGGAACGCCGGATAGACCTCACCAACAACCATTTCTGAGTAAGTGTGGAACACTTAATGCACTTCTATGAAATAACCACATATAGGGCCACATGTATCAACATTAGTAATTACAAATGTATGAAACTCCAAGAGTTTTATTTAGTGATTCCAAGGGGGTCGCAAATTGACCTACATCATTAATATTAATGAGGTAGGTCACAATTTGCGACCCCCTAGGAATCACTAAAATCACGGGGATGGTGGCCAGCTGGTGTCAGCAGACCACCATGTCCGTGGTTGCTTGTAAATAAAGCAATCTTTTTTTTGTAAAGCAGCTCGTTTTCCTTAAAGGAAAACGGGATGCTTTACAAAATGAAAAATGAAAAATGAAAAGTTTACCTTTCATTTTTTAAGAGCAGGCAGTGGTCCGTGGGACCACTACCTGCTCTTAAAAAATGTTTTTGCATGCATTCACATAGGGGGAGGGGTCCCTTGGGGACCCCTTCCTTTTGCTAATGGGTTACCACCAACTTGAAGTTGGTGGTTGTTGGACTTGGCCCTTTTTGCAGGGTCATCACAGAACTTTTTGCCTTCCTTCTCTATTTTTTCTGACCTGTTGTTGGTGGTTTAATGACTCTGGGCACTTTACCACTGCTGATCAGTGCTAAAGAGCATATGCTCCCCCTAATAATTGTGTTTATGGATTGGTGATTCCATGATTGGCATATTTGATTTACTAGTCAGTCCCTAGTACAGTGCACTGTGTGTACCCAGGGCCTGTAAATCAAATGCTGCTAGAGGGCTTGCAGCACTGATTGTGCCACCTACGTAAGCAGCCTGTAAATGTAACTCGGGCCTGCCATTGCAGAGCCTGTGGGCAGTCTACGGCTGCCATGTCGACTTGGCAAGTGCACCCACTTGCCAGGCCCTACCCTTCCCTTTTCTTACATGTTAGTCACCCCTAAGGTAGGCCCAAGGTGCCCCTGCGGGCATGGTGCAGTGTAGGTGAAAGGTAGGGCATGTCCTGATAGTGAAATACTGCCAATTTCGTTTTTCACTATTGTAAGGCTATTTGTTCCCATAGGATAAAATGGGGAGTTTGCTTATTACCTCTTATAAGCATAACTGCCCCTGGGAACCAGATAGGAAAATAAAGTTTAGTATGCCTGAACTCAGAATGTTAAAATGCATCTTTTAGTGAGGGTGATTTTTAAATTCTGTGTTTGAAAATACCACTTTTAGAAAGTAGGTATTTTCTTGCTTAGCCATCCAGTGTGCCTCTGTAAGGATGTGCATTGACTGTCTGGCTTTGGAGTGACAGGGGCTGGGGATGTGCAGTGGCTCCAGAGAGTCTGGATGAGTCAGCGCTAAGCTGAATAGGCCTGATCTGCACCTGCACCTGAATAGGGCTGTGTCTGCCTTCCACAATGATGGCTCCGCCCCCCTGTGGTGTGTCTGGAGCCAGGGCTCACACTGACAATGGAGGTTGTTGTGCACTTGCAAAGTGCCCCCCAGAACTGGTTTGGACTGAACTCAGAGCCCTGGGCCAGGAGAGAACAAAGATTTACTGTATAAAAAGAGGGGCTCAGACCCCAGACTTTTAGATCACTGCTGAACTAAGGAACCTGCCAGGAAGAAGGATGGGAAAGCTGGAGGAGGAGTACTGCCCCTGTGCGGTGTGCTGTTGGGGTTGGCCTGCAGTGGTTGCCTCTGTCCTGGGTAGGGAAAGGACTGGACTGTGCTTTCATCATCCTGCTGTTACAGTTTTCTCCAAGGGCTTGAAGTAGAGCTTGCCTCCTGTTGGAAGTCTCAGGGATAGAAAAGACTTCAAAGATCACTTCTTGGAAATCAAGAGGAACCTTTGCCAGGGAGAAGAGCTGGAGAAACTGAGGAATACTGCGTCTGTGCTGTTTGCTGTCTGGAGTTGGCCTGCAGTGGCTACTTTCTGCCAAGAAAAGGGAAAAGGGACTTTGCTGTTTGCTGTGTCCCCTGCTTGAGGAAGATCTCCAGGGGCTTGAAGAAGAGCTTGCCTCCTGTTCTGAAGTCTCAGGGACACAAAGACTTCACCCCCAGCTCCCCTGAACTTCCTTCCTGGGAGTTCTGACCTGCCAAGAGGTGCCTGTAGCTGTTCTGGGCCTCTGGAGGTTGTTCTTGCTGTTGGGAGCTGGAAAAGCGACGCAAGCCCTGCTGTGCGGCTGCAAGAACCCACGCATCGTCCCAGATCGTCGCATCGCATCGAGGCGCCAGGTCTGTCGCATCGTTGGGGGACGCAGTAAGAAACCGACGCATCACCTCCCCATGCAGTAAGAAACCGACGCATCACCCCCTCTCCGGTAAGGAACCGACGCATCACCTCTCCTGCGCAGCAGCAAGGAACCAACGCATCACCTCCCTCGGGGTAAGGAACCGACACATCACCTTCCCTGAGTGTAAGGAACCGATGCATTACCTTCCCTGGGGCCCTTTTTGTTTGTGTGCACGACGCTTCCAAGGTACTTTTTGTTAAAAGTGTCGCATCTGCAATTTGCTTTGAACTGAACTATTTCTACCATTTGAAAGTCATATTTTTATTACTGTATTGTGGAGTTTTGTCGTTTGGTCTTGTTTGGTTTAGATAAAGATTACTTATTTTTCTAAACTGGTGTGGTGTCCATTTGTAGTGTTTTCACTGTATTACTGTAAGTGTACACAAATGTTTTACACAC
Source organism: Calotriton arnoldi (assembly GCA_963921515.1). NCBI lineage: Eukaryota > Metazoa > Chordata > Amphibia > Caudata > Salamandridae > Calotriton > Calotriton arnoldi. The sequence continues at coordinate 1,064,123 of CAWUFW010000324.1, forward strand.
TGCCTCTGAGATAAGCCTGTCTGCTCGTGCCAAGCTACCAAAGGGGTGAGCAGGGGTTATTTTAGACGTTTATCCCCTTACCCTGACTAGATGCAAGGGTCCCTAATTGGACAAAGGTACCTACCTCTGCCAACTAGAGACCCCAATTTCTAACAGTGGTAAATTACGAATGTTTTGCGACCACATTCACAAAACATTCATACATACCATTACGATTCGATATGTGGAAGGGAAGCCCTATACACGCCCCTTCCAAATACCGAATCGCAAACTCATTTTGCGATCAAATTGCAAAAAAGGGTTTGTTACATGTGAAAAGCATTTTTTGCCTTCGCAAACGGGCTGTTTGCGACCGCAAAATTGGTTGATACATATGGCACATAAAGTGTAAGCATCTCTAAAAATCTTCTCTACTCATAGGTTCAACAATAGCCAAAAAAAAGGCATCTGCCAGTTCTGGCAAATACTCGACTATGATTTTGAAACTGAGAGTATTACAAGCAAAAATAAATGATACATTTAATGGGCTCAAAAGAAATGAACAATTTTTGCCTTTTACTCCCTCTTTAGGAACTCTCACCAACTGCTCTTTGACCGTCCACATCTCCTTCATTACTGCAGGTCCTGTGTTCGTCCAACATGCATCTTTGTTACATGGATGCTTTTAAGGCTGGACACCTGTCGGCTTTCAGGAGCAGTTGCCTCCTTCAGGGCCAGACTGGCCTACTGGGCATCGGGTGCTTCGCCGGGAGTCTGTAAGGGTGGGAGCTGGTTTTGCCGGTTTGGTTACCTGGAGTCGGTCTTGCAGCAGTGCTGCAATATCGCCCCCCAGTAACAAAAGCAGCAACAAGCTTTTCCAGCATCCCAGGACCCGGCAGTGCTTTCGCAGGGGCTGGTGCTAGAAAATTGCCAGGGCTGCTTTGGGTTCCCAGTCTGGCCCTGGCCTCCTCTCTGTAGACACACAAGCTTTCTGCAGCTCCTCCGAGGCAGATGCAACCTGCACGACACACTAGGCCACATTTCCACTTCTCTACTTGCAGACTGACAGTTCAGCGGGACAGCAGACATGTTGCACTTGCTAGCCTATCCCCACAGCCTCATGCTGTGTCACCGGTGATTTAAACCATCATTTTTGGGTTTGAATACTTCCTTCACTATCTTAACCAGGCCCTCTATCCTCTTATCCAGCTGGTGCCTGGTCTGTATTTGTTGTCTCTGGCCATCAGTTTGGATGACTCCAGTGATCAAAATGCCTTGCGGTTAAAACACATCACGCTTTTAGATGCTTTGGGTACTTTGCCACTGTTGATCAGTGTCAAAGTACAGTAGTTCCCTGTGTAAAGTGTAATGGTAATTGGTTGGCCATGATTGGTATGTTTGCCTTACTAGTAGAGTCCTTAGTGATGTGCACTGTGTGTGCCAGGGCTAGTAATGCAAAGGGTGCGCGGAGAAGGAAACTCAGGCCTGCAGTGTAGGGCCTGCGCGCAGTTTGCTAAGTTAGCATGTTGTCCTGACAAGTGCAACCACTTGTCAGGCTTTACTTTCCCTTTTGCGTACACAGTGGGCACCCCGGTGGTAGGTCCCAGGTAACCCCTGGGCAGGGTGCCGTGTAAGTAAAAGGCAGGACATATACTGAGGTGTATGTTATGTCCTGACAGTGAAAAACACTCCATTTCGTTTTCCACTGGTGAAAGGCCATTCTGCCCATAGGAGAATGTGTTTGTTAACCTAGTTTCCCATAAGTTTAAAATGGAGAGGTGAAGTTTGGTATGTATGAACTCACAGCGTCAAAACCCATCTTTCTATGAAAGTGGTTTTGTCACTGTGTGTTCAGAAGCCGCTCTTTTAGAAAGTGGCTGAGTTTTGTGCTTTAGGCATTTCTGTGTGTCTCTGTTGAATGTGGATTGACTGTCTGGATCTGAGAGGGGAGGGGGTGAGATGGCACCAGGCTGACTTGCAGCTGGAGAGTATGCGAGGAGAAGCCCCGGGAGGTGAAGAGGCCTGGGTTGTGGCTATACAACAATTGACCCATCTCCTGCTGAGTGATTAAGGATCCAGACCCCCAGTATCAAAGGGAGAAAGGTGACACTGGGAGGGAGACACCCAGAACTGATTTAGGCAGGGGTCAGGGACCCCTGAGCACAACGAACTTCAAAGACATTTAGGGGTATATCTATGAGAGCTGAAACCCCTGAACGTTGGAATGAAACAGAAATGGATTGAGACTGAAAAGGCTTGGACCCCTTCTGTGGTCAAGAGGAACCTCTGCTAAAGAAGGAGCAACTGAAGAGATTGCTGTGGAAAGACCAATCCTTGCTTCGTGATCTGGGGCTGGTCTGCAGTTTGCTGTTCTAACTAAGGGAGAGGCTGTTGGGACTGTGCTTGGAGGCGCTGGGTCCCCCTGCTTGAAGAAGACTATGCTTTGTGCTTTGTCTTGTAACCCCAAGGGCCCGAGGTGAGCTGGCTCCCTGTTTGGAAACACAGGAACATAAAAGTTTCCGGAGAAGTTTCAAGCAACGCGGTGGGCGCGTGTTGTGGCAGCTTGAGACCCTCAGAAGGTGTGCCCTGTGATCTTGGACACATGGAGGAGAAGCGAGACTCGGACGCGCTGGGTGCGTGTCGTGGTGCACAGGAGGCGTTGGTGAAGAGCGCCTGGTGAACGTGTGCATCGACGGAGGAGTGAGTCTCGGACGCGCAGGGTGCGTGTCGTGGTGCACCGCTGGCGCTGGCGAAGAGTGCCTGGTGAGCGGGTGCATCGGAGGTGAAGAGAGTCTCGGACGCGCTGGGTGCGTGTCGCGGTGCACTGGAGGCATTGGCGAGGAGCACCTGGTCAACGCGTGCATCGGAAGTGGAGTGAGTCTCGGACGCGCAGGGTGGGTGCGGGTCGGGGTGCACCGAGGCGTTGGTGAAGAGCGCCTGGTAATCGAGTGCACCGGAGGAGAAGCGAGGCTCGGACACGGTGAGCGTGTCGAGGTGCGGCCGGAGGCGTTGGTGAAGAGCGCCTGGATATCAGGGCACCGGAATTGGAGTAAGTCTCAGTGAAGCAGTGTGCGTGCTTTGGTGCAACCTGGGACTGTGGAGGTGATCGGCTGATCATCGTGTGCACCGGAAGAAAGTGAGTCTCTGCAGCGTGGTGTGCGTGTCTTGGTGCGAACTGAGACCGCAGGAAGGAGTGCCGGTTGAACGTGCACTCGGAGTCGACGTGAAGTCCCATCAGCGTGTGTGTGTGGCTTCGTGCCAGAAGAGACCCGGAGGGTGCGGTGGTGAACGTGCACCCGGAGTAACGTAATCTCAGGGGCATGGGGTACGTGTGCCCTGCGGCCGCCTGAGACCTTTCTAACAGTCGCGGCCCGGACCGGCAGCCCCAGAGGAGCTGAGCTGCCAGGCCGAGTCGCTGAGGCCCATTGAGAAAGTTCTGCACGAAAGGCCTAGTTCATTGAAGGAGGAGAGGAGAGTGGGGTCGCGCCCCCCAGGTAACGTGGATCACTGCCTGGGCGGGGTGCGGGCTCGGAGGGACACTCTCTCGGCCTCTCCGTCCTTCCGACGACGTGAGCCTTTGCTTCGGCTCAGATTGGGGCCCGTACTGACCAAGGAGTGGTGGTACTGTGGCCCGAGTGGGAAGCTGTACTTTATTTCATTGTGAATACGTGTGGGGGGGCAACTGTTATCGAAGAGGCTGACTGTCGTAATACACATTGCCAATATTGCTGCTAACGAACTACCGGACTGTCTTATGACGCATGACATTATTTCCGCCTAACGAAGTACAGGATTGTAGCGCTACGCATTGCATTATTTCTCCCTTGCAAAGTACAGGATTGTAGCGGCCCGCATTGCATTATTTCGTCATTGCAACGTACATGATTGTAGCTATGCATTGCATTATTCCTTAATTGCAAAGTACATAATTGTGGCGGCGCGCATTGCATGGTTTCTTCATTGCAAAGTACGTGATTGGGGTGTGACGCATTGCATTATTCCTTCATTGCGCACTACATGATTGTAGTGGTACGCATTGCATAATTTCTCCCATTGCAGGTACTGGAGTGTATTGTTACGCATTGTATTATTTCTCCTGTGCCCGGCACAGGATTGTATCATTACACAGAGCACTATTGTTTGTCCATTGCAACGTGTGTGATTATAGCATTACGACCAGCATAGCGTTTGGAAAGCGGTGGTTGGGATTTGAACCTACCAGCCAGCCGGAACGAATATTACCCTTTATTATATGTTGGCTTTTGTAACGTGTGGTCTGATCGTAAATCTTTCTATATAAAGTTTATACTCGTTTTATCAAACTCGTGAGGAGTCCATTTGTGGTGTCACCTGGGGGTTGCTGTGGGCGTGGTTGCACATATTGTACACTCGTGCCTTGGAGATAGGCCTGGCTGCTCGTGCCAAGCTACTAAGGGGTTGAGCAGGGCTATCTCAAACGGTGTCCTTACTTGGCCTAACGTTGAGTGGGGAGTCCCTGGTCGCGCATTTGTGACAGTGACGCGTGACGGGGACTCCGGCTTCCAACATGGCTTGACATAAATACATGTTACATTGTCATGCGTATTGCATCTACATTTGCATTGACCTACAACTGTCACTTTAGGCCCTAGGGACATTATATACTATGCATATACATTGCCCACACTGCTCTCGTGTATGAATCTTCTGTATGTTAATCCATGAACTGCATGTCCCATAATGCATTTCCACTGACTCATGTGTGACACTTAAGAATTAAATGGGTAAAGCACTGGATGTGTGTATGCTAATAATTACTTTACAGATAAATACTGGTGTTAGTGCCTCGATGGAGCCTAAATTGCTTAAATGAAATTTAATGAGAGGGAAGTCACTGGCCTGTGTCTGTTGTACATAGTGTCGATGTATTGATAGAGCGGACTACTGACACTTATGTCATTTCAGGCTGCAGGGTGCTCTCACTCATCTCCTCCAAGGATGTTGAAGAGGGTTCAGTGAGCGTGCCTCCTCCTTTCCATCTGCTCTTTTCTCCTGAAGGTAGCCACTTCGCCTCCTGGCCAGAGTCCCCGCTCTTCGCCCCAGCAGTTCTGCTGTTGTGCCGCCTGCGGCTGCCCCCTACACCTCTCTCCTGATAGGTGTTCGAGGCCCTCCTCCACCCGCAGGCTCCTGCCTGCGCCTCATCCCTTGGTGGTCCAGTGGGAGAGCCTTGCTCTTCTGCTGGTCCGCTGTCGTCTGTCTGCGTGTTTTGTGCCCGTCATTATCTTTTTGTCTGTCTTTTTGTTATTGTGCCTTGTATCTGTTTTCTCTGAAATTCTGTTTATTTTTGCCTGTTTTATTCGTATTTGTACCTGTGCCCTGTGTCTCTGACCTCCGTGCCTATTTTTGCCGCCCCCGCGGCCCCTCCCCCTGCCACTCTCGCTCCCTCCTCCCAGCTGCGCTTCCCTCCCCTCTTCCCTATTTAATGTCAGCCGCTGTACGGCCGCGTGCAGAGGGGGCGCGCAGTGGGTGCGCCGCTGGCGCGCTGAAGCGCACGGCAAGCCCGTCTGCGCCCATCCAGGACCGCGATCAGCGCCAGAGACCTTTGATCTCCAACCACACACCGCTACGACTCAGCTGCCCTCCTCGCACTCTACTCCGGAAGGAACAACAACTGCCAGCTGTCTACGCCGAACACCACCCATGGCCAGTTCTCCTGCCGACACTGCCCACAATCCTTAACCACCCTCCGCATCCCCATGGCCGCCGCACTCACGCCGGACGCCAGCAGACCCGAAGCCCTGAGGTGCATCCTCCTCAACGTGCGCTCCCTGCAAAGACACGCTATAGAGATCTGGGACCTCCTCGACACCTTCTCGCCAGACGTCGCCTTCTTCACGGAAACCTGGACCAATGCCTCCTCCGCCCCGACATCGCGACCGCCATCCCCGACGGATACAAGATCCAGAGGAAGGACCACTTCAACTGTCCAGGAGGAGGACTCGCAATCGCACACAAGAGCTCACTCCGACTCTCCACCTCCAGCACGAGCGACTCCCCTTCCACCACCGAACACCTCCATTTCCAGATCCAGACCAGACCCGGAACGACGCTATGCGGCACCCTTGCCTACAGACCCCCTGGACCTCGAACTTCGTTCACCACTACCATCGCCGACCTCATCGCGCCCCACGCCATCGCCTCCATGGACTACATACTCATCGGAGACCTCAACAACCTCAGCAACCCCAACTCTGCCACTCTCCTGGACAACCTCGCCAACCTTGGACTGAAACAGCTCATCACCACCCCCTCCCACAAGGCAGGACACACCCTCTACCCCTTCTTCGCAGGAGGGAACAATATCCACTTCAGCCACACCACCCAACCCCCCTGGACGGACCACCACTGCGTACACTTCTCCTTTAACAACGCCACCGCTCACAAACCCACACCACGCCCACCGTGAAGGAACTGGAGCAAGGTCACAGAGGAGCACCTCAACTCCACCCTCAACCACGATCCCCCTCCCGCCTCGTCTGATGCCAACTCTGCAGCCAAAGAACTACACCAATGGATTACCAACTGCGCAGACAAGCTCGCCCCCTCCGCAATCCCGACAGACAGCACCCCATGAAGACCACCTGGTTCACCACCAACCTCCAAGAAACCAGACGCACCTACATACGTCTCAAGAAGCAGTGGAGGAACAGCAAAACCACTGAAGACCAAACCACCTACAAGAACGCCATGACAGAATACCACCAACTCATTAGATCCACCAAAAGGACCTTCATCCAGAACAAAATCCTCGCCAACTCCAGCAACTCAAAAGAACTCTTCAGCATCATCCAGGAATAAACCAAACCCCCCAGGGAAGCCACGGACGTCACACCCTCCCAGGACCTCTGCAACAAGCTTGGCTCCTACTTCCATCTGAAAATCAAGGTCCTCTATGACGACTTCAGCGAACAGACTCCAGAAACCACCCCTTCCCCCAGCGACGACAGCCAGCCTACCATCACCGCCTGGACCCTGGTCACCACTGAAGGTACCGCCACGATCATCAAGAGCACTCACTCAGGAGCCCCCACGGACCCCCGCCAGCCGCACGTCTTCCACAGAGCCGCCTCTGCCATAGACCCCGAGCTACGACTCACCATCAATGCCACCTTCGAATCCCGCACATTCCCCGATGACTGGAAACGCGCAGAAGTCAAGCCTCTCCTCAAGAAACCCTCTGCAGACCCGACGGACCTGAAAAACTACCGACCCATCTCTCTCCTTCCCTTCACGGCCAAAGTCACCAAGAAGATCGTCAACACCAGTGCTTAATTTGAGCTGGTGGTTTCCGGTGCTTAGCACCGGCACTTAATTGTCAGCACCGGAGCTGGTGACAGTCTGCCACAAGGTGGCGCTGTCTGGCTAATTTAAAGATGACCAGAACAACAGTTAATTATTAATTCAATATACATTAAAAATGATTATTACCTGCCGCCCAAGCCATTATTATTGTTTTGGGGACCTGGAATACTCCGAATTGCGACACTTGTAGGATCGTGATGGTTAGTAGTTGTGTTATTATCATTGGCAGCGCTGGAGGGGCAATGTGTGGTGCAGGTGGCAGTGGCCTCCTGACGAGAGCCCCGGCACTTATTTTTTTTACAAATTAACCACTGGTCAACGCCCAGCTGACTAACTTCATCGAGGAGAACGCCATCCTCGACCCTTTCCAATCCGGATTCCGCAGCAACCACAGCACCGAGACCGCCCTCCTCACCGCCACAGGTGACATCCGCACGCTCCTCGACCAAGGCCACACTGCGGCCCTCATCCTACTAGACCTCTCCGCAGCCTTCAACACCGTCTCCCACTGCACTCTCACAGCCAGACTCCACGACACCGGCATACAAGGAACCACCCTTGACTGGCTCCGCTCCTTCCTCACCGGCAGAACCCAAAGGATCAGACTCCTGCCCTTCCTCTCCAAACCCACAGAGATCAACTGCGGAATACCCCAAGGATCGTCGCTCAGTCCCACGCTCTTCAACATCTACATGGCCCACCTCGCTGCCATCGTCAGACAGCATGGACTCAGCATAGTATCCTACGCCGACGACACCCAGCTCATCCTCTCCCTCACAAGGAACCCGACGCCACCAGACTCAGCTTCCAGGAAAGAATGAAAGACGTTGCATCCTGGATGAGCAGCAGCTGTCTGAAGCTCAACTCGGAGAAGACAGAAGTCCTCGTCCTCGGACCCACCCCTTCAGCTTGGGACAACACATGGTGGCCCACCGCCCTCGGCAACCCACCCACCCCCACGGGCCACGCCCGGAACCTCGTCATCATACTCGACTCCTCCCTCACCATGACCCGCCAAATCAACGCCATCACCTCCACCTGCTTCAACACCCTCTGCATCCTTCGCAAGACCTTCAAATGGATCCCCCCGAATCCAGGAAGACCGTCACCCACGCACTCATAACAAGCAGACTGGACTACGGAAACGCCCTCTATGCTGGGATCAACAAATCCCTGCTATGCAAACTCCAGACCATCCAGGACACTGCGGCCAGACTCGTCCTCGGCATCCCACGACATGAACACATCACCCAACACCTGCGAGACCTCCACTGGCTTTCAAGCTACTCACCCATGCCTACAAATCCCTCCACAACACCGGACCCAAATACCTCAACGAAAGAGTCTCCTTCCACGTACCCAGGAGAAACCTCGCCCTCGCAGAAACCCTGCGCATCCGCAGAACCAGAGCTGGTGGAAGAGCCTTCTCCTACATCACGGCAAAGGCCTGGAACGAGCTCCCTATCAACATCAGACGCTCCCCACTCAGCACACCTTCAGGAAGATCCTCAAGACCTGGCTCTTCGGCTGACCCGCAGCTGCACCCCACCCCTCCCCCCCCCAACCTCCCCAGCTCCTTGAGACCCTCACAGGTGAGTAGCGCACTTCACAATTCCCTGATTGTTTGATTGATTGACTGGTACAAGAGTCTACGACGCACCATTTTTTAATGATTTTCTTCAGTGCTGTGTGAGTTACACGCACAGCGTTGCGTCTTTTCTGGATGAGAACCCAGATCTTCTCATTATTGGTCTCAGGCACTTCTACGGATGATTTCCCAAACAGTTTTTCGTCTTCTTTTCCTGACTCAGTCCTTCTTCTGGGACACCTGGCTTGGCATGATAGTTTGGATTCTCCTGCTGCTTTGTAATCTTGCTCTCCCTGAGCTCTCCTGGTCAGCAGTGTTCTCTACGGTCTTTGTTTTCTAGTTGTGATGTCAATTACTCACGCAGCAACATTCACAACTTGTGAATGCAATTAGTAAAATATTATATTTCGCGAATCTAAAAGTTGCAATTGCAACATTTAAGAAATCATAAATTAGCAATTAGCTACCCAGCAATTTAGGAATTGCAAAATCCAATGTTAGTACATCGGGCACATAGTTTTTAGAAGCAGACTGAAGACAACTAGTCAACTCCGTTTTAATCATCAAGTGATTCATTAAGTGGAGGATATCCCAGAAGATGGAGTAGCAGTTTACACTTCTCTGGCATTCCTTAAAGGTGGTGGGCTGGCGAATTTTAGGCAGAAGGAGAGAGGCATGTTGAGTAAAAAGAAGGAAAGGGGATTCTGAAGATAAATGACCTACACTTTCTCAAAACCATAAAATGATAAAGTGTAAACTTGAAACATCCCAGTGCTGCTGCCATCGCTCTATCGAAGCCTAGGCTAGCAGCTAATTCAGTCTCAGGAATATTAGCAACTGTTCATGTGGGTGGGCTGGCGATATTCCACAAGAGGGATCAAATCCAGTCAAAGACCTGACTCTGGTCGTGCCGTCTTTAATTCAGTCTCTCTTGGGTAGCCAATTTTATCTTCTCTTTAAACCAGTTTTCGTACTTTGGTACCTTTGCCATTTTTTCCACTTGTTAGAAAGTTCAATTGCCCACCACTAGCAATAGATCAACACATTGTTTTCATGGGGAGGTGTCGTCAGCATGCCTGGCTTCAAGATGGCTGCACCTTCTTGAGGCTCCTTGTGCCGGGCCTATAATCCTGCGGAATCCAGCTGTCACAGGCACAGTATTGCTCATCCAACCTGATGCTGGGGCACGAGAGGCTGCAGGGAATATACTGACATCCTCGGCGGCCCATTGAAACGTGATCTGCCACTGCACAAATTCAACAATGTTCCAGCAAATAGGCTTGGTCTAAGATGGTGGTATCTGAACAGGAAGCGACGGGGAGCTGTACCAACTAGGAGGTGTGCTCTATTCCCCTCATGTCTGGGCTTGGATTGGTGTGAGAAGAGATTGGAGGAAAGTGGCCCCGCTGTGGGAGACAGCTGTGATCGACTTGGCTGTCATCCGGGACTGCTCCAATCCTGGCAAGATGGCAGCTCCCATGTGGGGAGCCGCTGAGGGTCGCCGCGAGTAAGGAGCACCTCTTCCTCTCACCAGAGTCTGAACTGGTGCACCGGAGGCTGGACGCTGACCCCGTCCCATGTTGGTGGCATTCGCTGGCTATGGTGGGGGCGGGAGCTAATGTGGTGGGACTCGAGGGCTGGATGGTGCCCTCCCTCGGGCTGGGTGAGATGCGATGAGGAGACATAGATGGCAGGCCAGACAATCAAAGTTGTCATCCTAGCCTGACAAGTTAGATGTCCCTCCTGTCGCCCCTGAGGACACTTAAGATACCGATGTCCAGACTTATCATATACATGGCAGCCTTATCACTATAGACAGTAAATTAGACACGCTTAAGGTGAGGGTTGACAAAATGACGACCACTCTAGATAAACACAGAGGAGTCCCGTATATTGGCCCAGGATGATGACACAGTTAATTGCAGCAAAACCCTAGCGGAGATGTCCAAGATGCTTGAAGTGATTCAAGCTAAGAATGAGGACCTAGAAGCAAGATCCAGTCACAGCAATGTACGCCTAGTGTGGATTTCTGAATCCATGGACCTTGGTAATTTGGTGGACTATGTCGAAACCTTGCTGAAGTCTCTTTGTATCTGACACCTTTTCCCTGTTGTTCTCCATGGAAAGGGCCCATCGGTCCCTGGGTCACCGTCTCCCTCCAGAGGTGCTCCCACACACGAGAAACTCTTTAACTACCCGAACCGTGACAGGGTGCTTCACATGGTGTGAGAAAACCAACCATTGACACATGGAGGCCACGCTATTTCCATCTATCTGGACTTTACCCGAGCAGTGCAAGATGTGCGCCTGTAAAACGTAAATTCCGCCAGGCCGACGTATCATATGCCATGCTCTACCTGAAAAGCCTAAGGATCACTCACCGGAGCAAGCCCCACATATTGCAGACACCTTAAAGTGCCAACTCTTTCGTCGAGAAGTTGCTTTCAGTGCCCAAAGGTAGCCCTGCCAGTGAATGCAACTCTACAGGGGATACATTGAGTGATGTGGAATAGTGTGCCGGACTATTGCCATTTGCGCCATTACAGATCGGCTAGATGTGCTGCATGACTACACTGCGAAGAACCCTGCTAACCGAAACTGGCCATGGCCCTGTCTGGCCCAAGATTACATGGTCAGGCAGTTGCTTCTAACCCTGACTGTGATAAATACCATTGCTGGCGCTTGAGTGGAAAACTGCGACAAGATGGCTTGTCAAGAGACTCCTGCACCATCGGTCTAATGCATAGTGGAAGGTGGGGAACATGATTGGGGTCCTGCGGCCAACCTCCACCTCCAGAATGAAAGTATAGACCTGAAACAGACCGTGGCTGTGCTTTATTAAACAATACTTGCAAGGCAGACACCCGCCATGTTGGTGGTGTTGTCGACCAGCCGGTGCTCTGTGCTTTCCTTTGGGGTAATCCCCGTATGGTTATTCATGTTAACACCTGGATTGTGGATAGTATTATTGTGACACCATGTTGGTGTTTGTGTTGGGATTTAGAGGGTGGGGTAACCACTGGCGGGTTGGGGATTTATTAGGGTGGGTGGAGGGTGGGAGGGATGCTACATTGAGGTTCACGATAACTACAGTTAGGAGGGTCCGGAACATATGAAACCGCCTTTTCACTGGTTCATTCCCCCTGGTTCCTTTGTACTCGGACTGCTTTGTCCGAATACTCCCTATAAATGTAGGCCTTTAGACGAATTTATGTACCACCATGACATCAGTGGCTAGACTGAAACATACAGAAACCACACCTCAGCTGAATTTCCTGACGTGAAATGTGCATAGATTGAATGATCCCTGCAAGGCCAGACAAGTACTGGCCTACTTAGACATGCACAGGATCGACATTGCTTTACTCCAAGAGACCAATATGAGCGCGACCACTAACCCTAGCATACTCACTAAATGGAAAAGCTATAGAGCACTGGCCTCGTGCTCCTCTCATACAAGAGGCACAGCACTCCTGGTAAAACATGGGATGCCCTTCTGACTATTACACGAGTCGAATGACTCTAAAGGGAGATATAACATACTTTAAGCCATGGTCTGTGGCAAGCCCCTCACTATTAATAACACATATGGCAATAACACAGATGACGCAGAGTTCATAAAAAAAAACTTTGAGAACGGTGCACTCCTATCCCCTCGAACAGTACTGGGGGAGGGGATTTCCACCTAGTACTCAATAAACAGGTGGACTGCTCAAATGAATGCCATTGGCCACACACACCACGCAGCAGCCACTGCACTACTGGACATAATGCATATGGAGGGGCTGGTTGACATATGACTCCTGAGACATTCCATGCTTTCGGAGGGCACACACGCCTCCTCTGCACATAGGTCCTGGGAACCCATCATGTATGTGCTTGGGTGAAGGCAATAGACCATCTTCCGCGCACATTTTCAGATCACGCCCCAGTCGTTAATACTAGAGACGCCCGCGCTGAAACATTGGCATTCACCTGGAGACTCAATCCTATGGCCTTACTTGATATGGCTTTTCATGCTGAAATTAGATATGAAATTGCGCATTATTTTCAAACAAATGAGAGCTCGGTTGGAACTATCTGGGAGGCCTTCAATGCTTACCTGCGTGGTGTATGCATTGTCAAGCAGCATGAGGTCCGTAAAACCTTACAGGTACATCTAGACACACTTGGAACTGAGATTAAACACCTCGAGGCAGAGGAGAACAGGTCGTAGCCCACTCACACATTGGCAGAACTCTGAACTAAACTGGATGAATTTATAGAGGTGGCTGATCAAGAAGTTAAAAATCAACACAAACTAGCGAATGTTAGAGAATACGCGCAGTAGGACCTTGGCTAGGCTCCTGCATCGTGATGCCCCAAGAGATCCTTCATCTTAAAAAGTAAAATGGGGAGACAGTAAATGAAGCGGAGGATATATTGGAAGAAGTTGTTCAGTTTTTCTCCCACTTCCATACCGCCGCACTGATCCGGACCCAACGGACTACTTTACGTTTTATGATCACATAGCCCTCACGTTATTGAGGGCCCAAGGCAACATTTCCTTAATGCCCCAATCACTCTTGAAGAGATTGTAACAGTAATATCCAGCCTCTCTACATGCAAAGCCCCAGGTGATGATGGGTTCCCCACGGAATTCTATAAAGCCTATTCACAGCAGCTATATTACTGCAAGTTTACAATGAGGCGTGCTCCGGAGGGTCCCTCCCTCCTTCCTTTAGTGAGGCTACAATTATTATTATTCTAAAGCTGGAAAAACACCCAGCACAGTATTGTTCATACCGCCCTCGCTCTGATACTGGCCAAAGTGCTTGCTAATCGACTATTATTGCTTCTTCCAGACCTGGTCCTTCCTAACCAGGTGGGATTTATTCCTGGGAGATCTAAATTGCATAATCTCAGAACTCTGTTTGCAGTAATGCACCAGCTAAATCCTGACTTAAATGTAGCAGCTGTCTTTCTTGATGCCACCAAGGTGTTTGATTCTTTGGAGTGGGCCTATCTATTTGCCACACTATCTAGGATGGGATTACCCCATAGTTTAATCAAATGGATCAAACTGGTATAGCATGACCCAACTGCTCGGATCCAATTAAACAGCCTCATATTGTCTCCCTTACTAATTAGACGAGGCAGTCGTCAAGGGTGTTCGCTATTTTCCATATTATACGCAATAGCTTATGCCATCAGACAGTTGCACAGGGCCAGAGGCCTGTATTTTACATTGCGGAATCTGATCGTATCATACCACACACCATAGCACATGGCGTGTGGTATGATACATAGCACACCATTCATCCGAGAACCAGCCCAAAACGTAAGCCCGATAATTAGAGAATTCACCCTCCTCAGTGCTATCTCTGGAATAAATCCACTGTATTTCCACTCACTGCAAACACTCCGGCGGTTGCCTTGGAATACCCTCTTCCAGGGTGCACAACGTTGCGTACATACCTCGGTACTTGGATTAGTAGAGACAAAGATAGAGTGGCCTCTGAAAATTATGGGGTGTCATTAGCGAAAATTGAAGCCCAGATCAGTAAGTGGAAAAGTCTGCCTCTATCACTGACAGGGAGAATTGCACTCATGAAAATGGTTATCTTACCTAAATTACTGTACCTGGTTTACAATGTGCCCATCATACTAATGCAAACATTCTTTAAAATGCTCAAAGCACTTATGATTTCATTAATTTGGGCAGGTAGACAGCCTAGGATTCGGTGGATGGTGTTGACCTTACCGTATGAACAAGGGGAGCTAGAGGCTTCAGATTTTGAACTATACTATAATTGCGCTCAAGCCCATTTTGCCCATTACTGGTTGCACCCACCCCAACACATGACCCAAGTGGTGGTAGAGCATGACACTGTGCACCCACACACACTGAGCTCACTGTAAGGGCAAACTCCCAAAGTCAGCCGTTTCGAAATTAACACAGTGACTTGTAGGCAATGGGGTTGGGATAGGCTCCGTAAGGGCCTGTTACACACAGTCTTATACTTCCCAGAACAATCCCCAGCCCATCACCCATTCATACAGCTAACTGCCGACATTACCGCTGCCTCTCCGTTACAAGCATGGGAGGTGCACAAAGAGGGTGACGTCCTTCCAGGAGGTCAGTTCCTCGATCATCCGGGAGCAGAGAGTGATGGACACTGCTCTTCAATGGACACCTTCATATATCTTAGGCTACGGACACTGTGTAAAGAATATTACCTATCCTTCTCCCAGGCTGCAAAGCACTACGCATGCTCATCACCCACCCATCGGTCAAGCATATGGTCACATATCTCTACATCACAATACAAGTGGAAGCCCCACTAACCAGACCCCGGGCTACACTGAAGTGAGAGGCGGAGCCAACAGACAAAGAATGGACATATAGCTGTGATCAAATCTGTAGATTATCACCCAATGTCAGGCTATGTCTCATCCACTTTAAATATATGCACCAAGTGTGCCTTGATCCCCTTGGCATGGCTAAGATTGTGGGGAGGTGGGCATGTCCTGCCTCAGGTGCATGTCTCTATCAGCAGACTTTCTTAATCTGGCATGGCATTGCCCTCGCATTAGGGAATACTGGTCAGAAGAGTTTGTCCTGTTGTCAGAGATGATTGGCGCGCAACTAGTTCCAGACCCTAAATTAGCCCTACTAGGATGCACCATGGGTATAAAGAGGGAACAGGGGTGCTTTGTCTCCATTGCGCAACTGTTGGCGAAACGCCGGGTTGTCTGTGTATGTGGATAAGGTTCCCATAGTCAGGAGGTGGTTGGATGCAATGGTCTGATGTAATGTCCAATTGGAACTCTTGTATACTACGATCCTGGCAGCTAGTAGGCCGAAAGACTTTTTTGACTCCACTGCATACGTATTTACTGGGAACAACCGAACAGGTTGACTAGCTCAAGATGGGGTATGATACAGGTTTGGAACAGACGCTCAGGTTTATCATATATTTGTATACGTGGGTACCCTGCTTAGCAAGAATACATCACCCCCATGGGGGGATTGTACTTTGTTCGTCACGGTCATGTATACCTGTCGGACCGGCTGAATGTCAGCCAACCAATTGCTATGGGTTGAATACTGTGTATATTGACCTCAACGTGTTTTTGGTTCTTGATGTACAGTAGGTTTATTTGGTTGTCTCCTAACCTTGCTTGTTTTCCTTCTATTTGAAAACTTCAATTAATAAATATACAAAAAAACACTGTTTTCGTGATTGTTAATCTTGTAAAAGTAATTTAAAATGGTTAGATGAACATTTTTCTGGAATTAATAACCAGTAATGTTCTTAATTTCTTGCCACAACTGTCTCTGAATCATTTGTACATTTTTCCAAATCAGACAATATTGATACTGTCACAGTATCAGCATTTACCCCATGAGAATCCGGCAGCAATTCCTCTTTATGTAGACTCATAAGGGTCCAGTGTTAGGTATTAAGAATTTTGTGAAAGTTGTCACATGGCTTGTTAGGAGCCTGGAATTGTATGAGGGTTTAGAGTATATTTTAGAAATTAACATCTCGTATATTCCAGAACCACACCTCTTTGGCAAGGCCCACATTTGCAAAAAAGAATGATCTGAGGAGTCCGAGACCTTTAAGAACGGGGATGTTAACTTGTTCTTTAAGCAGTGTCTCAGTTGCATATATTTCCACATGTCAGAATTTTTTTCAGGAGTCTCAGGGAAGTCAGGGGTTACTGGACATAGATTGTGTCCTGGGACTTAGTGACCAAAAACTGAGCACCAAGTCTTGCTTTTGCGTTTGACCCTTAGGGTAGCAAAGTCGAGCAGTCCAAACTTACTTAGGGCGCTGGTGTAGTGTTAGAGTATCATTACTCAACAGACCATCCAATAGCAATCAATAAATCAATATCCAGCCAGTACTTTTACTTAGGAAAGAAAAAATAATGTTTTTAGCACCTGCTGCCTTAGATTACATGGTCTGCATACTCCGGCCATCTAGTGTTTGGAGTGCACCTTTGCAAGTTGTTTTTATTCAAAGTCTATCAGCTCCTTCCCGCAAGCCAGGTCCCAATGCAACGTCTCCTGGCATGCTGTTGAACTCGCCAGATCTTTGGTGCCAAACCTGACAAAGGGGAGATGATGGTGATACCCCAACCCCAGAACAGAGACGAGTTTCGTGGTCTAGTCTGGGGCCCTGGATTATGGTAGAGAAATCATAGCACACTGGTTAGAAGTTTCTCTCCCATCTTTAGACTAAAGTTGCACACAGTGTTTGAGTATTCCAACAGTCGGCTCTGAGACTGGTTTCAAGCAGTACCAGCTTTTTCCTTGTTCCTCACAAATGTCCAGCCATGGTCTTTGTCTTCATGTGTTAGCAGGAAGGTGTGGTGGGGTTGGTTAGTCTCCTGCCAAGTGTGATGCTAAGCAACAGCCTGTTCTCCTCCACACCCTGAAGTCTGTCCCACAACAATGAATCTATGGATGTCCCTGGAGTAGACCCTTATTTTGCATTGCTGTCTGGGGCTCTCTCCTTGGTCTGTCTTGGGTACCATGGAGTCAAAGAAAAAAATAGATTCCTATGTGGCCACTGCCACATTTAAAATATAAATTCCACTCATTTCCTCTATATGCAGGAGTAACACATACATGCATCATAAGTGTCCCACAAAAATGGACTGAAGGACCTGGTTGTTGGAGACTGGCCGACAAATTTAAAAACACCAGGAAGGCCAATAGGCGGCTTCTCCTGCAGACACTTGGTAAAATGATCTGTCCTGCAAATATATTCCTATCGCTACCACCACTGTCACAACTCAGCAGCCCAGTGAGCTGGCAGTCGTCCTGCTCAGCTGAAAGGAAGTTGCACATGGGGTGCCTCTGCAGACCACAGAGCCCCACTCGGAGTTGCATCCGTAGTACAGCAAACACACATGATTTTTGTGTGGCCTGAAGCAAGAGTCAGCAACCTAAGACATTGCTGTAATGAACTTGAAGCAGGGATGCGCACTGTCTAAAGCCATACAGGGGACTTTTTCTAACCTAACACCACTTCTGTGAGTCTTCAAGATGATGGAAGTGCTCCTGGGCAGCTCAAGGAACACCTGTTAATGGTCAGCAAACGTATTCAGATGTATCAAAGTAGTCATTATTTGGTTTAAAAAGATAAACTAAACAATAAAAGATATACAATAAAAGATATAGAAGCACAGTTCATTCAATATTAAAACAATAAAGAATCTCAATACTTTACAGTTTCTACAAAACGCCCAATAGCAAAACAGGTTGATGCGATAACAAGAATGCCACTCTGCAATCTGAACTGGCGTAGTGATTTAACAGAGAAACAAGATATTGTTGAGGCAAAGGTTTGTAAATATATGCAAAAACGATAAAAAGCATAAATGTTTGGGAAGAAAACTCATCACAGGGGCATCAGCTTACCAAATCGGTACAAAGGAGGGTTGGCGATAGACAATCCCCCTCGTAAATCAGCACAATGGATACCTCACCCAGGAATCTGTTACTAAAATCAGATAAGGATCCAGGGATAGACAGTTTCTTAACATGACATGATATCTGATACATGACTTTTGAAGCTCAGTATTTACCCACTGCACATGCCTCTACTCATGGGCCTAAACTCCTGTTTAATAATAGTACTGGGATCGAAACACAGCTTTGGCTTACCAAGTTCGGCACATAATTCTTTAACCTACCCCAACCACAGAATCTTGAAGCAGCCATCCATTTCAAAGCAATCATTAAATATCACTGGCAGAAACGAGTTTGCTCAGTTTGGGGAGAGCCAGTGTTAACATACCCCTAAGTTCCAGCAGCTAAAGGAAGACATTTTTCGGGGGTGTGGCCAAGATGGTGGCCGAGTAGAACGTGCCTGCTCGCTTCTCCGTGTAACCGCCTAGGCCCCGCCGAAAGATCCCCGTCAAGCACCAGGAGCAGCGCTGATCTGTGCTCCCCCCGCATCTAGTGGCACCGGAGAGCTGAACTGGCCAGGAAAGGGCCTGGGAGGAACCGCCTGGCCTGCATCCGAGAGAGGTCGTCCCCTCCGTGTGCTGCGCTCCCCTGAGCTGTGTCGGAGTGCACAGGGCTGCCAAGCGGCTTGGGGCCTGCCTGGGGCGATCACGCCTGATTCAATCAGGGCGGCATCCTGAGAACTGTCGACCGCCGCCGGTTCGACGGCGGTGGAGACTCCCAGAGCGGGAGATCCGCCTGGGAGACCTGCGATCGGGCGGCCTGTGGGCAGCGAGCGGCGCGGCCCCCTGAGGCGGTGAGACGCAAAGCGGAGGTCCCGACCAGCGGAGAGGTTGAGCCGGTGGGGACGGCAAGCAGTGGACGACAGAGGTGATCGGTGTACGGGCCTCCCTCCCCCCCCGCTCCACGAAGAACACTGCGCAGGTACCTGTTTGGGCCGGAGGGCCCGGGCTTCACTGGAGACAGCGGCCGCGGGAGACACCCCCGGGCCGAGAGGAGGCCTTGACCCTGTCTTGGGTCCGGGGGACGAACGAACTTGCCCATCCAGAGTCAGCGTGAGCCGCGAGAAGGTGGACCTGCAGGTGCGGCTTGAGATTGGGCTAGCGAGACTGCGGCGCACTTCTTCTCCCCTCCTCTGTGACGGAAGGAAGAGGGATCGAGGACCTCTTCAGGCTCCCGGAGGAACAACATACGTATCCGATCTGTTCCACAGGGGTCCGAGGGGCAAGACATCGAGACTTTTGTGGAGGAGCTCTTCTGCTTCATCCTGGGAGCCCCGCCGGAGCAACGGATTAAGCTGCACAGAACTCATCGGGTGGGCCCGAAAAGAGCAGCAACGGCTCCCCCCCACCCCCCCCGGACATACTTACGTGTGTAACACGACTTTTAGCTTAAAGAAAGGACCCTCCGAGAGGCCCGAGCTAAACATCCAATCGAATGCAGATCTATCAAGCTCCTGTTTTTACAAGATCTAGCTGCGTCTACCCTACAAAAAAGAAGGGAGTTCGGGCCAATTACTTCCCACTTGCGCTCTAAAGACCTCTCTTATTCTTGGGGTCATCCCTTTCGCTTAATCTTCAAATGGGAGAATTCACTGGTCCAGATCCGCACATTGCAGGATGCCAAAAAGCTGCTCGGCCTAGCTGATGAAGACCTGAATGTGCCTACACAATCAGGGTCTAGACGACGCCAACCTCGAATTAAAGGCTGGAAGAGAGTTGGCCAATACCCGCTTCGTCTCCGACCGGACCCTGAGACTATCGCCAAAGAGAGGCAGGCGGTAATTGCCTCCCTGGGAGAAGAGACAGCTAATGCGGACTAGGCGGAGTTTGGCCAGGCTGAAAAGAAGGGGGGGGTTAATTCAGCAGCTTGTAATGGAATGCTCCCTGGTTGTCACTGCATGGGGCCTGGGCGGAGCGGGGAGGCAGGCTGGATCCTGCTGACATCTTATGCCTTTCCATGGGGTTGACCACCCAGGACTATAAAAATGTTCAAAGTTTCATGTTTATCTGTAGGGGTTTTGTTTTGGGTTTTTGTGGGTTCCCTCCCCCCTCTAGCGCAAGCCCTCTGTACCGAGGTTATTGCACCGGGGATGGCCCCCGATTACCCGACAGGCTTTCACCCCCTAGTGACCCTGACCCTTGTATTGAACATGGCCTTATACTTACGCTAGGCGCTCCTGCGAAATTACCCTATGGCTGCGTCCCTTAAAATAATCTCGCTTAACGTAAAAGATCTTAACAGCCCATCTAAGAGGCGGGCCATCCTTTCATTTCTCGAAAACTCTGATGCACATATTTGCCTCCTTCAAGAGACACATCTGCTGCCCGAGACACCGATAGGCTGCGGGCCAGGGTATTCCCTCACCAGCTATTCTCCTCCCACTCGGCCAAAACAGCTGGCGTCGCCATTTTAGTTTCCTCGACCTTCCAAGGTAAAATAGGTCCCAAACGGGCAGAAATTAAGGGCAGGTTGTTGGCGCATACATTCACTTTGGGCCAGAATGCGCTAACCATTGCCACAGTTTACACCCAAACTCCGGCCAGGAAGAGTTTCTTTACGAGGTGGTAAAAGGGGTGGCTGAATCTCCAGACAGATCGCTAATCATAGGAGGAGACCTCAATCTTGTCCTTGATCACAAATTAGTTAGATCGGCCCAGCGATATGGCCAGATTGGGGCCCTTACTGAAAAGGGGAGACAGATGCTAACGGAGACGGGACTGACAGATATGTGGAGGGCCCAACACCCGACGTCAAGAGAATACACGTTCTACTCCCACCCTCACAAGACATATGCCAGAATCGATTATATACTGACCACTGACACGATGTCCCAACAAACTCAACAGGTTGAGATACTTCCTTGCGCTCTGTCGGATCATTCGGCAGTGCACATATCTCTAGCCCTCTCTTGTCCACGCCCTACTCGTCGGCTGTGGAGGCTAAGGGAGACGATGTTACAGCGCCCCATGGTTGTTCAGCGTATTACTCAGGCTATAGTAGACTACTTGGCCAACAACGATACGCCGGATACCCCCATTGCCATATTATGGGATGCGTTGAAAGCGGTAGTCAGGGGGGAGTTTTTAGCTATATCTGCACATGATAACAAATCCCGGAGAGAAAAGAGGAAGCAACTCTCGGACGCGGTGGCAGAACTAGAGCGAATACACCAAAGAACTGGTGCTCCCAGGGTTTGGAAGCAATTAACAGCGGCGAGAGCCCAGCTGGCGGGCCTGGACATCGATAGAGCCGAGCATGCTGCACTGCGGGCTCGGCACGCATTCTATTCCAAAGGGGACAGATGTGGAGACTTTTAGCCAACAAGTTGTGGACACAGCGGCAACTGTCCAATGTCTCAATGGTTATAGATCACTCTGGGCAGGAGCAGGCCACCGATCAGGGCATTGCGGATAGCTTTAGACAATATTATGCATCCTTATACAAAGCGCAGATACTTCCTGATGCAGCACCTACTCAATATCTGCAAGGAGTAAAGACTGCCAGGCTAGTTCCTAGTCAGGTGGAGGACCTCGAATCACCAATCAGACTCGATGTTATATCTGCCATATCACGACTAAAACCACTTAAGTCCCCTGGCCCAGACAGATTCTCCTCCCTTTTTTATAAGGCATTCTGCGCTACTCTGGCCCCATTGCTAGTGAGGGTATTCAATTCGACTGGTTTGTCTTCTCCCATACCGCCCACGATGCTGGAAGCACTGGTCATGGTTATACATAAACCGGGAATGGACAAGCGGAATTGCGCATCCTACCGCCCTATCTCCCTCCTTAACGTAGACCTTAAAATATTCACAGGGATCCTGGCGCAGAGGCTCTCCTCCTGCCTCCCCGGGCTAATCGACCCAGACCAGTTGGGCTTTGTATCGGGGCGCCAGTGCTCCGACAATACCAAACGCCTACTTCATATAATAGATAAATCCGAGCGCTTCCAGGACGAGCGCATGGTACTCTCAGTAGATGCCGAGAAGGCGTTTGACAGGGTACACTGGCCCTATCTCAAAGCAACCCTACATCACTTTGGTCTATCAGATCCTTTTGTCAATTGGGTCTTCGGTAGCTACACCAACCCTATTGCTCTGGTCCGGGTGAATGGAGTGGTCTCGGCCCCCTTCCGAATACAAGAGGGGACGAGACAGGGGTGCCCTCTCTCGCCACTCTTATTTGCTCTATACATGGAGCCCATTGCTCAAAGAGTGCGTGACGACACCTCAATCTCTGGGGTAAGGTTTGGAGGAGAGGACCACAAAATCAGTCTGTATGCTGACGATGTGGTGGCCACCCTGGAGCAACCGGAGCGGTCGCTGCCCGCCTTGTTGGCGGAACTTGATCGCTTCGCGCATGCGTCGGTCAATGTCAGTAAGTCCCAGGCTCTGGGTCTGACTCTCAATCCGGCTACGTTGGACTCCCTCAAACGTGCACACCACCTTCAATGGGCTTAGGACTCTATTCCCTACCTAGGTCTACAACTTACAAGCAACATACAAAGCACTGTTTCCTTGAATTACACTGCACTGCTGCGGCAGATCCGCGACTGCCTCCGTCGATGGAGAACATTCTCGCTGTCCTGGCTGGGCCGTATCGCAGCAATTAAAATGACAGTACTACCTAAAATCATATATGTATTCCAGGCCCTCCCTGTGGCCCCTCCTTCAGGAGTGCTGCGTGCATTGCAGACGGATGTAGAGCGTTTCATCTGGCGGGACCAGCGGCCTAGGATGCGCAAAGACTTAGGCTACAGAGCTCCAATCGAGGGGGGATTGGCGATTCCAAAATTGCAGGAATACTACTGGGCAGTGCAGTTGCGTGCTATGGTCGAATGGTCTCGGCCGTAATCAGAGAAGCACTGGCTGTTCATGGATAGGGCACTAGCTAAGCAACCACTATGGGGGGGGTCCCTTTTCTCACTAAATCGGCCAGGCCGCGCAATCTGTATCTGTCTAAGGTAACGCATTCCACCTTTTTTTAAAAAAAATTAATTTTTTTGTGTCCTCATTCGCCAGTACCCATAGTGTGCAGACCGTCTGTACATTCCCCTTTTCAATAGGCTAGGATGACATGGGCTCCTCCCTCGTATTCTCTCGATACCATCAGCCCGAAGGTGTGTGTTTTCAGACCGAAAAGCCACTTCCCATCGATATAGGGAGGTTAGGTATCACTCCAGATTGGTCTAAAAGACCCTATGGACCTTCTCGATGCCCCTTAATCCATGGGCATATCCAGCTTGGTCCAAGGAGTGCCCAGTTGGCATAATCATTGGACCAAAAAGGGAAAAAAAAAAAAATCACCTCCACTGCAACAACAAGTCCCAGTATGCGATCTTTTTCCTGCTACATACTCTGGCCATATCCATTTTGGATGTTTCATACAAAGAAGTCAACCAATCCGAGTGTTTGGGAGGGACAGGGTCTACCCAATGTCTACAGATTTGTCTTCTTGCCAATAAGATTGAATAAAATAAAAGGAGTCTAGCTGGTCCTGGTACCTGGGTATTTAAGCCAAAGATTATTAGCTTTAAGTCAATTGGAATTGCCACTCCCAGTATACTCTCCAATGTTTTTTGTACATCTTCCCAGAATGCCTGGATGGAGGGACAGTCTCTAAACATATGGAGGTCCGAGGCTTCTACCAATCCGTATTTTTTACAGCTGATTTGAGAGCCTTTAACAATTCTTGATACCCTGAGGGGGGATAGGTATGCACGATGAGCCGTGAATAAGTGATTCCTCCTCAACCATGCTGGTTTCACTATGTTAAAGAGGATTTTGAAAGATTCCTGCCATAGATGGTCACACTGTTCGTTAGGCAACAATCCACCCCACAGCTCATCAGCCAGCTTGAATTCCCCGTCCACCTCCTCTTCTATGGCCCAATACCAATAGGAGACCTCCTTTTTACCTACTGGCCTTTCCACAAGCTGTTGCTCCAAACTGGTTCCCTCACCAATACTTTTTCCTTTCTGAACTGGGACTGTACCCAACTATGTAACTGGATATATTTAAATCTTGAGAGGCCACTACTCACTCTCCTTGTTAGATCCTCCCATAAAATAAATGTTTCATTGCTGACTAAGTCTCCCCATACTTTAAATCCAGCGTCTCTAAGTGGGATCGCCAGCCTATCACGAAGGCATTCTGGGGAACCTGGGGAGTCCCAAAGTGGTGCCAGTTTAGAGAAGTAACTGAGACCTGTCACCTTCCTTAGCGTTACCCATATCCTGGCGAAACCTTGCAGGACCTTAAGTTTGATTTTTTTAAAGAATTTTTGATCTCCAAATTTAAACATAAACCCTTCTGCTGGCAGCCCCGCCCCTTTCAACATGGCCAAAAACATAGCTCTACTCGCTTTATCACTTGGCGTTTTCAATAGCATACGAGAGTGAGTGAGTTGAAATGCCCAAGCATAATATTGTAAATCAGGTAACACCAAACCCCCTTTCTCTCTCCTACGCCTTAGTTTCTTCCATGCTATTCTGGTAGATCTATATACCCAGATAAAGGAATTTATTTCTCGTTGGAATTTTCCTATAGTGTCTTTATCAAAATGGAGAGGGATTGTATTAAAAAGAAAAGTGACCTTAGGCAGTATAGACATTTTGACTAAATTAACCCTCCCCAGAATGGATATGGGGAGGTGCACCCATGACTTCATTTGTTTTTGGCAGTCGCGGAGGACTCGCGATAGATTGGTATCTGCCAGTTTATTAATATCCTGGGTAATTGTGACCCCAAGGTAACGCATACTGCAGCTTGTCTGATGGACAGTGTGCGGGATGTTCCAAGTCATGGCTTCTGTCTTGCCAGCATTTGCCTCGTATCCGGAAACCTTACCAAACTCCTCCGCCAGTTTAATTACTACCGGGAGAGTTCTTTCTAGGTCTGCTGACAATATCAGAATATCATCCGCATACAGGGCTACCCTTCTCTCCCAATCCCCATGTCTAAAGGATTCTATTTCAGGGTTATCCCTTAATTTCTGTGCAAATGGTTCGATATCGAACAACAGGGGGGAGAGAGGGCAACCCTGTCGGGTTCCTCTGGTTATGCCAAATGGTTTTGTAAGACAACCATTCACCAGGAGCTTAGCCGATGGGGATTTATATATTAACTGTATAGCACGGCAAAACCTTACGCCCAGATTGAATTTCTCCATGACTTCCGATAGGTAAATCCAATTTACTCTATCGAAAGCCTTGGTGGCATCTAGAGTCAAGGCTGCGAGGGGGAGTGAATAAGTAGAGGCGATGTTTATTGCACCGACCAGGTCATAGGTGAGGTCTGCTAACTGTCTCCCTTTCACAAACCCCTTTTGGTCGGGGTGAAGAATGTCTCCAACCACCTCCCCCAATCTAGTAGCCAGAATGGTTGTATAGATTTTATAGTCGGCATTCAAAAGCGAAATGGGCCGATAGGACCCAAAGCTGGAGGGGTTTTTACCCGGTTTCAGGATGAGGACTACAGTACCGTCATTCCATGTTACCGGTGGGCTAATTCCGTCCATGAAGATTTTATTGAAAAGAAGGGTTATTGTTGGAATTAAACTCTCTCCAAGTGATCGATATAATTCAATTGGAAGCCCATCCGGGCCGGCCGCTTTGCCCCTTTTCCCACTCGCCAATGCTTTCCTCACTTCCTCCTGTGTGATGGGCTGCCCCAAGTCTAGTTGTTGTTTACGGCTGATAGGTGTTAAAGTGATATTCTCCAACCAAGATTTTGCCTTAAAGTTATCATCTATGGAGGTCTCTTTATATATCTCCTGGAAATAATCCAGGAAGGCCTCTCCTATACCATTATCTGAAGAAATGGGGGTTTCTCCATTACCCACTGAGATCTCCTTAATATGGTTCCGGAGCTGGTCTGCTTTGATTTTCCAAGCTAGTAATTTTCCAGCTCCTTCCC
Source organism: Calotriton arnoldi (assembly GCA_963921515.1). NCBI lineage: Eukaryota > Metazoa > Chordata > Amphibia > Caudata > Salamandridae > Calotriton > Calotriton arnoldi. Next base: position 1,090,415 of record CAWUFW010000324.1, read on the forward strand.
CATACTCAAAATGGGCCATCTTGCTCACCTCCCATTTACGCATAAGCCGCCCCTGGAGAACACTCTCCATTTGCTCCTTCAGCTTCCTACTTACTTCCCAATCTTCCTTCTGACCGATTCCCTCTTGGGCGTTTAATTTTACCTCCACTTTCCTCATTTCTTCCTCCAAAACCATAATCTCTTCTCTGTATTTCTTACATCTATAGCTTGCCCTGTTGGTTATTATACCCCTCAAAAAATCCTTGAGAGTGTCCCAAACTGTAGTGATATCGGCAGTTCCCAAATTGGTCTCTAAAAATTGGTTTGTTTCCCAGGAGAGAAAGCTTATCTCGTCCTCTTCAAGTAACAGAGTGCGGTCAAAAGACCACACTCTGGCCTGTTGAGTCCGTAGACACTGTAGCGTCAATAAAATACTAGAGTGGTCCGACATATGCGATGGCAGATATGTTATGTCCTTTACTATGTCTCTAAGAGTATGGCTGATCAGTATATAGTCAATTCGTGACTTGTGTTTGTACTTAAAATTCCTATACGATACACCCATCTGTTGCCCTGACCTTTCTCTCCAGATATCGCTAAGGCCCAATTGGGACATTATTGCCAAGAGGGATACCCTTGATCTCGAAGGGGTGATTGCTCTACTATTGGGAGATTTATCCAATTTGGGATCAAGAAAGATATTAAAGTCTCCTGCCCATATCACTGGCTCAGGGAAGTCCAAAAGATGCGAAAAAATAGTTTTGAGGTTAGAGGGATCATCATGATTCGGACCGTAATAGCCAACTAATGTAAAGAGGACCTCTCTGACAGTGCCCTTCAGTATCAACCATCTTCCCCCTGGGTCACCCTTGTATTGTAAAATCTGTGCTTTAGCTGATTTTTTAAAAGAATCCACCCCCTAATACCTGCCGTCTGGTTGGTACATGCGAAAGAATCCACCCATTTCTGTGATTTTAATATATCTTTCGTTTCTGCCTCAAGAAGATGAGTCTCCTGGATAACCAAGACTTGGGCGGGGAATCTCTCAGATATTGTAAAATTTTTCTTCTACGCGACCCCCCTCAAGCCATTCACATTCCAGGACAATATCTGCAAAGTGTTAATTTGGAAGAGTACTCCGCCCTCCATGCCCTCCTTGATGCAATGCAGCAATTGCACCTTGACTTTAGACCACTGGTCAATCCTAGACTAACTAAAACTATCTGGTCAAAGCAACCTATACAAAATGTGACGAATGAGGTATTTTTATTTTTTATTCCCCTGTGCTCCCCTACCCCCCACCTTACCCCCCCCTTGGAGAACCCAACCCCTATTTACCTGGACTAGTTGTTATCCAGATATGGCGTCCGTAGCCTCCTCCTCTACCTAACTACACCTATGTGTTACCCACCCAAAAATGAGGGGAAAAAAAGGGGTTGCCCTATGTCGTGCCCCTAAATACATGTTTATACATTTTTACCCCTTTTTCCCTTCTTTTTTTGTGTGTCCTATTTCCTCCTTTTATGTGTTTTTTTTTCTTTCCCCCCCTTTCTCTTTCCCCTTTTTTTCTCTTTTTAATTTTTAACCAACCATAGATTGTTCCCCTCACCTCAACTTCCAAAAAATAGCTTAGTAGGTGATTTGCTTACGGGGGCCCTTTGCTGATACTATCCAGCAGTTCATCTGCCTCCTGAATGGACCTGATAGTGTGCATTTTGTTATTGTGCATTACCTTCAAAAAGGCAGGGAATTTAAGTTGCACCGTGGCACCAATCTTCTTAAAATTGTCCATTCTTCTCCCGAGCTCCCACTGTCTTTCTTGTGTGTCTCTTGACCGATCTGAACGGACTTCAAAGGAGAAGTCCTTACTTCTCACTGTTTTCATCTTCAATGCCAAGTTCAACATTTTCTCTTTCACGGCGTAAGTTAGGAAGTTGATAAGGATTTTCCTTGGCTTAGTCCTTTTGGATTTAAGCGAAAAGGATCCCTGTGAATTCTTTGTATGTCCTTTGTCAAGGACTCCACCGAGTCGTCGAGTGGCAGGGCTTCCTTTAACAAGTTTACCATAAAATTTCTTAAGTCGGAGCCCTCTTTTCCTTCTGGAATATTCAAAACGCAGAGATTATTCCTACGGGAATTATTCTCCAACATTTCCATTCTTTCACGCAACACAACCTCACCCTCTTGTAGCTCATGGATTTTTGCCTCTGCTGTCCCTAAATTGGACTTTAACTCCTCTACCGAATGCTCAAGGGATTCTGTTCTAGCGTTTAGGAGGTCTACTTTCCTTTCTAGGATCTCACACGAGCTCCTAATCTCCCCTTGATTGGCAGCTGATACGGCAAATCCATGCTTAATATCATCTTTTAAGGATGTAAATAGGGCTTCCATTGAAAGTGGGAGTGGAAATGGGGGGGGCCCAATCTGCTCTAAATAGCCCGACCCTAATCCTGTTACTGACCCAGCTCCGCTCATACTTTGACTAACAGCGACAGTGGTGGCAGCATCAATTACAATGGCAGGGGTAGTGATAATTTCAGTGGTTGTATCCGTGTCAGTGACAGGAACAATAGCAATAACAGGTAGCTCAGACTCAGCCCCTGACGATCCTGTAGACTGCATCCCAGCCTGCATCGAGTCTGTAGTGCTCCGATACTCAGATGAGCCAATAACGTCGCTGACTTTATGTTCTGCTCCCTGCTTTGTAATGAGTAAAACCTCTGGTTGCACCCTGAAAAACGACCTTAATGAGGGGGTGACCTTCACTATATTGGGTACAGACTTATTTTCCCTCTTTTTATACTCCTGCCTTTAACCTGGTAGTTTTGAAAAGCTGAATTATCACAGGTGAGGCTGGTAGTATTAGATATACCAGGGCTAGTTGTTGTGGTTATGGCTCCAAAAACTCGCTCCCCCACTAACTGGTCCTGGGGCTCCCGCCTCAAATCTCCCTTTTCCTTAGGTTGCCCTTTTTTTCTTCCAGTCACACTCTTTCCGACTTTCTTACCTTGCCTCTCTTTTAGTTTAGTAATAAAGTTACCTCGTTTCCCTGAAGCCTTCGCTCACCCACCTCACCGTCTTGACTGTGTGAAAGGACCTGAAGGCTCTGATCCACCTGAGCGTCGGCCTTTCCAGGTGAGGAAAAGGGCTCCAAACTATGAGAAGCAGTGTAGGAAACTATGTGGGAGACTGTGGGGGAGGCTCGGGCCGCCGGTGTATCCTCAGCACTGTCTTTTTGCCCAGCCTCAACACCCGCAGCTCCAAAGAAGCGCCCGATGCTGGCGCTGCCGCTGTTGACCCGGAGGAGGCCACGGGCCGCCGCGCCTCAGCTCCAGGGCAGCAGTACACCAGCGTGGGAAGCAGGGCAGGCGGGGGGCGCCGAGCAGCTCCCAGGTCATCCGCCCCCTCTGTGAGCGACGGAATCGGTGACCTTCTCCGCAGCTTCAGAGGCAGAAAGAACGGAGAATCGATCAGGCGAGTGACATCCAGCTACAACATCGTGGTGAGAGGAAAGAGGTACGGACACGCGCGGCTGCTCAACCGGCAGACGCCATGTTCTCCGAGCCTTAACGCATTCCACCTTGTCGGCTTGGGATAGGGTTGCTGTCTCACGAGGACTCACAACTTTCCCTTCACCAATCACGCCTATAGTCAATAATCCAGACTTTACTCCGGGAATGGATGCAACTAACTTTGAGCAGTGGTCAAAAGCAGGTTGCCGTTCAATAGGACACTTGTACGATGTGGAAGGGACTTTGCCCTTTAATGACCTAAGGGCGCAGCATAACCTTCCTGAAAAAGAACACTACCGTTACCAACAGATTAGACATTGGGTACTGCAGCCAGAGATTCGAGGGGGGGGGGGCAGAGAGACACCTTACGTCATTTGAAAAATGGTTACTCACAAGACACACAGATGCTCGACTGACAACGGACCTTTACAAACTCATCCGGAGTCGTCCCGGTACTGAGAACTCCTGGACAGTGGAGATGGGAGGGGGAACTGGGCAGGACGTTATCGCAGAAGGAATGGCAGGATATCTACTACAGGGCTCGCCATTCTGCGCATAGTGTTGCTAATATAGAAACTGCAACGAAAATATTAACATATTGGTATTTGACACCTCCACGGCTGCACAGAGGCAATCCTGCCCCCTTATGTTGGAGAGCCTGTGGATCACTGGGTACTTTGACCCACCTACTATGGGAGTGCCCCCAACTGTCAAATTACTGGCAACAGGTACTGGACGACATTGATTCCCATTTCCAAACCCAAATACCTCGCTTCCCATCCTACACTCTCCTAGGCCTGCCCAATCCCATTACCTTCCCACTTAGATCAAGGAAGGGCAAACAGATGGTATTAGCACTGGGGGCGGCTTTACAAAACATCCTATCTCATTGGGGGAAGACAACAACACCTACCTATGTCGGATGGTTGCATAGACTGTGGGGGATTCTCGGGATGGAAAAAATCTCTCTTTCACTGGCTAACCCAGGGGCCTATTTCTACGATCTGTGGAAGCCCATTCTATCGCTATTGACTTCGGAATTCAAGGAACTTACTTGTCCGAAATATTTAAGACTGCAACGTTTAGTGGACCCACCACAGAGCGTACCTTTGAACGATGGGACATCTCAGGGCACACGGGGATAGACAATCTGGATCGGGGTGTGAGCTTGGAAACACCATCTATACATGCCTTAAGCTTTTAAAGGGTGGGGGAGGGAGGACTTGGGGGGGAGGAGGGGGCGGGGCGGGGGTGGGGGGAGGAGAGGTTTTGTTGTACATTGTGTCCATATCTCTTTGTTTTTGTGTCTTTCGTCTTAGATTTTCGCCTGGCGGAACACGTAGCAAGGATTATGGAACATATTTCACTTCTGTATGTTGTATGTTTATCCTAAAATTAATAAAGAAATATAAAACAAATGAAGACATTTTTGTGTATATATTTCAACAGGATGTTTAAGAGGTTTGTCATCTGTTTTTTGGGCAAAACTAAAAACTGCACCAAGTGGTCGTGGAAAAGATTTTTTTCTTGGTCAACACAAGTGGGGCTCAACTACAGGAGGAATCCAAAAATAGATAGGAAAACATGTTGGTCTTCTCAAACTTTCTTTCCTTAATGGTTAACATTCTTGACTTGGTAGTTTTAGGACCACAAATCATAAGATAAATTTTGGCTTGATTGGTGTCAAGGTCAAAGGAAACAAATGCATCAATCAGCTTTTTTAAACCATTAGCAGAATGCAATAATAAAACCATGTCATCTGCGTAAAGCAGAACAGGCATAGGTCTTTTCCGATCTGTGGCATATCTTGTCCCTTTAGGCAAGATGAGTGCTTAAGCCATTGACATAAAGAATAAAAAGATCGGAGCAGACACACACCCTTGTCAAACCCCACTATTGAGGTTAAAGTGATCTTTGCATTCTCCATTACTTCCATATCTGACCTTAGCAGATAATCCAGAGTGCAATGATCCCAAAAAAAAAAAATGATTGCAGCATTAACATCCATAGTCGAGAAAAATAGACCTGTCGACACAGTCGAATCCTTAGCTCTGGTCCATTAAAACCAGTGGAACGAGCCCTGGGAGGCTTTCTCATACTTGCCAATAATCAAGATCCATTGTCCCTAGTTCTACCCTAAGGCCATGGTGTCCTTCAAAAATACTTGTTGTTTTAGACCCAGGCCAAATTTGTTTCTAGAAGAAATCTCCCGGCCACTTTAACTGCAGAATGAGTAACTGAAATGGGCCTGTAGCAATGAAGATCACTCCTATTTCCTTTTTTAAATACTGGGACAATAGATTTCGAGCACTAGGGAGGTAGAGAGCTTTTACTAGCAAGGTTTAGAACATTTGTAATTAACCGAGAACACAGGTCCACCTTTGATTTATAAGGATCCATGGGACACCATCCAGTGCCAGACCTGTATAGCCAGGACGTTTGATTATGTCATGACACACTGCTTCATAAGTGAAAAAAACAAAACAATTCTTTATAGTTGGATGGATAGAAATCAATCTTTGGATACACTGATTAGGAAGACTATACATACCAGAAAAATTAGAGAATGAGAAATATTAGTAAATACCACCAGTTGCTCCTCTTCACACCCCTAAAGACCTCTGTCACTTGATAATATGGTAGTCACTCCTTCGGAGCCCCAAAGAGGGTGCAAGACAGAGCATCCAGAGGGATCTTCACACGCTGTAAGCTGCAGCACCCAAACATGCTTAGTCTTCTCTTTGAGGTACCGTCTCGGGTTCTTCAGTATTGCCAGCATACCACACCAAAACGGTTGGAAGCTCATGGCCATCTTGGAGCCCACAAAGTCCCAACTCCTGATAGCATTTGTAAGTGGGAAGGTGTGTGTTTAAATCCCCTTAGGACATCAATCCGTCATTGGGCTTTCACTGCCTTAATTCAGTTTTATTTTCCAAAAACTGGAATGTTTCTAGTTTTCATTGGGTACAGTTAAAATTCAGCAATAGTAAGGTATTTTATAATACTAGAACCATGGTTAACAGACAGCAACCTCATTTGCTCATCTAGTATTAGCTGACTATCCTTTCAATTTCTTACAGACAAATAATGTCAAAAGAAACTTTTTGCTTCATTGTCCGCTATAATCCAATAAATAAAGGATGTGCAGCACAAGCTGTCACTGCTATGTTTTAATAGGTTTGGTAGTATAACATAACTATTTTAAGTTAGAAATTCAGAGACCACGCATCTAGTTTCAATGCATTTCCAACTATATATTGTCCCTTCATTGTTCCTTTATCTTTACATAACTCAAGCCCCAGTAAATGTTTCCAGAAGTGTGGGGAATACACAAGTAAAACATTGCTGCTCTTTGTTTAGTATACTTTTTTAAATACAAATCATACAAATAAATCAATTTATTATTGCAGAAAATGTACTGCGTTTTCTAACTCTAAACATTGTATTCATTGTTAGCAATATTTTACCAATACACTTCAGCTGGTATGTCACACAGTAGAGTTACAAAAAATATCAAAAGTATATCTTCGGAGTACTAACCTGAAGTTGCACAATCTTATGGAGTAAAACAAAAATCTGATTCTTTTTCAGAGGGCATGCGTTTCCTCACCAGAAAAATCTATATAAAATTTGCATGGCAATATTAAGTATTCAATTTGGATTAAATTCAAACTTGACCTCAAATAAAAAAATCAGAAAATCAATGGCGTAAAGTTGTGTTTAGTTAATGATTTACAGAAGCTTGTTGGGGATTATATAGCGAGTTTCTGAATTGCCAAATAGATGAACCCAGGCGTACATGAACACTATTTTTGCTGCACAATCTCTGCCTGTGCATACTTTATTTAATGTCTCATTGTATTTGCAGGATAAGCATGTATTTAAATACTACAAAAATCTCATCAATTTCAAAGGAAAAGGAGACCCACGATCCTTATTGAAATGTGTTAATCCCAGAGAGGTGAGATTTATATTTATAATGCATTTAAAACAGAAAATATTCAGCATTGCATTTTACGTGTAAATAATATTTTTTTTTCACATATATCTAAAGGGGCACCTTCATATGGTTACCTTGCCAGAGTTTAAACACTACCTTCTCAGTGTAGTTTTTCAGTACTCCATTACCTAGTGAAATAAAAGTTCTTCTCCTGGAGATGTATATTTATTGTCGTAAGCACAGAATTGTCTCACCCTTGCGCTGGATGTCGGGTGATTTTTTACAAAAATATATACAATACACTTTTCATTTTGAAAAGCCAATTTTTTAAAACTATGTATTTTTTGACAGCCTATAATTGGCCATACTGGGCAATTTTTACTTTGTTTCTTTAAAAATAATGTTATTAAAAAGCCATAAAAAAGTAACTATTTCTAGAATTGTGAGCAGGTAATTCTTTTCACAAACATTTTTTTTTTAATAACAATTTTTTTGGGGTTTTAACAATATATCCGGCGCGAATTGTCCCACATACATATATAGGAGATTGTAATGTAAAATCCCATGAACAACTAGAACACAAGAACTTGCACAGTCAACCCCCGGCCACCCAACGCCCACCATATGTCCCCAGTAATGCCCTTATTCAGATGCAGCATTAGACCCTGTCTCAGTCCCTCGTGCTGCGTGATCATAGCGTTGTATTTGTGCATCCAGTTGACATTCCATAGTATGGACTGGTGCCAATACTATACCCCTGTAATCTGCCCATCGCTGCCATATCTTCTGATGCTTTTGTGGGCATCCCCTAGCTTGGAACACCGCCACCTCCAGCCCCATACCGTGGTCTATCCCTCTCTTCCATGCCCCCACTGATGGTGATGTGTTTGCTTTCCACAGACTAGCTATGTCTCTTTTCGCCAGTGTAAGCCCAAGAAATAACAAATGTCGTTTATAGCGGTTCCCGCCTATTCCCTCCGTGCTATGAAGAAGCAGCAATTTACGGTCCAGTTGAATGTCCCAGGTGAGAACCTCCCCAAGACAGGACGTCACCCCTCGCCAGAAGCACGTTTACTGACACACAGCTCCACACCGCATGAAGCACGGTACCCTCCTCCGCCTCACACCAAAGACATATGGGAGATTCAATCAATCCCATGCGCCATAGACGGCTCCTAGTATAATAAGCTCTGTGCAGATAATTCATTTGGATCAGATGGAGCCGGGAAGATATTGCCGCCCCCTGGGGGGCCTCTAGAGCTTCTGTGCAGTCATCTTCGTCTATATTCCCAATTTCCCTCCCCCATGCCGCCCTAAGGGCTGGCAGCATAGTGGAGCTGTTCGTAATGAGAGACTGATACATTTTAGTGATCTTGTGGCTATTGAGATCTCCCATTAACAATTTTCCTTCGAGCGGTCTAAATTCTGGCAGTTCTTTGAGGTCTCGCAGGTAAGGAGATATAGCATGTCACAACTGTAAGTACTTGTAGAACTGGCTACGGTGCAGCTGGCAATCACTTTATATCTCCTGAAATGACTTTAGCACTGTGCGCGCATTATATCTCCTAGCGTAGAAATGCCTATGGTGTCCCACTTTTGAAACCCTGACAGTTGGACCACCTTTCAAAGAAACATGCCCTGCCACAATGGTGTCCCTTGTGTCAATCTCCCTAGCCTTTGGAGGGAACATCTCCATATGTGTATTACTACCCTAGTTGCCAGGGAAAGAGATCCCACTCCCTCGGCCATCTCTCTGTGGCGTATGCTGGATCGTCTTGAGCTTTATACCACCAGTCATTAATAATCAGTAAGTGAGAGGCAGCGTAGTAGGATTGTACGTCGGCAGCGCCAAAACCCCCACAGTTTGTGGATTGAAATAAGTCTGGAGAGCTTTACGGGACGCTCCACCCCCCCACAAAAATTGACTCAGACCTGTCAGAACCATGATGGAGGGATAGCGTAGGGGTAGTTCTGGAGCTGGTACAGCATACGGGGAAGGGAAACCATTATGAAGATGGCTGATCTGCCTAATAGGGACAGTGGTAGCAGGGTCCAGGCCTTCACTTCTTCCTAAACATGCAATAGCAGTGGGGCTATATTATGGGTCCACGAAACAGTTGGGTGTGGAGAAACAAACTCCCCTAAATACTTGAACCCATGAACAGCTCACTCGATGTCTCTAGTGGCCCCACCTACCAGAAATATCACTGATTTTCCAGCGTTCATGTATAGCCTGGAGGTCTCGCCAAAAATCTGCATAACCTGCAAGATGTGAGGTCCGGAGGTTGCTGGATCCATAAAGAAGAATAAAACATTGTCAGCGTACAGGGCTATCCCATCTGACAGCCCTGCAGACCATTCAAATCCCCGCACTTGAGCATCAATCCTAGCCCATGCGGCCAATGGCTCCATGGCCAGGGCAAACAGCAGGGGGGACAATGGGCACGCCTGTCTGGGACCCCAGTGGATCTGAACGGGATCAGAGACTGCACCAGCCACCCAGGCTTTGGCAGTTAGATCAGTGTATAATAGGCGGAGATATGAAAGGAAACTTGGCCCTAGATTAATGCGCTGAAGAAGAGCAAAGAGGTACTCCCAACTGACAGAATCAAAAGCTTAATCAATGTCGGCTAATAGCACAGCCGCGGCCGGCCCAGTTGGTCCGCCATGGCCAGGGCGTTAAAAACGTGCCTGATATTGTGGTGAGTGGCACGGTGGGGCATAAAGCCAGCCTGATCAGGGAGAACCAGGTCCAGCATATATTTTATTAGCCTATTGACCAAGGTTTTAGCAAGAAGTTTCACCTCTATTGGTGAATAGTGAAATTGGACGGTATGATGAATGTACTTCTGGTTTAACGAATACGACTATTTCAGCGTGCCTCCAATCTGATGAAAGCCGGGATTCCTCAAGCGCTGCGTGAATCACCTGCAACAAGTGTTTCCCCAGGTGCAGCATATAGGATTTAAGAAACTCACTGGGGAAGCCATTTGGCCCTGGGGCCTTTCCAGCCCACAGCTCCGCCAGAGCCACAGAAGGCTTCTCTTCAGTGATCAACTCATCTGTTAAATACTGTGGGGCAGGGCCTCGATGAATTTGATTATTTGTTCTTTGTCTCCTGCATCTCTTCGGGCGTATACCTTCCCAAAATACCCAGCAAAACTTTGAGCCACTTCCCTGGGGCCTGACAGCACCCCTCCCTGGGCATCCTGTATCATCATTACCGGGGAGACTGCGTGCGCAGCCTGGCAGAGCCTATGTAACATCTCACTTGATTTGTCACCCCATTCATATATGCAGCTCTTTGCTGCCTGCCACGCTTGTTTCGCATAGTCTAGGAGCAGTTGATGGTATTGCTGTTGAGTTTGGCTCAGTTGGTGTCGCACTACATCTCCGCCTCTCCCACGGCTACGTTCTTCTAGTGTATGCATTTGCACCTCAAGATTGTGGGGGATCTGCGCCCGCGCTCACCCACGCAAAAACTAATATCTACCCCATGGAGTGTTGGTTTCAGGGCTTCCCATAATATTATCTTGGGGGGCACTGTATCTGTATTGAGGGAGAGGTATTCTGTGATGGACAGATATAGGAGCATTTTATATGATGGGTTCCGAAGGTGCCAGGGCGATAATCGCCATCGAAGGGGGGTGCTGCGGACCCACATGAATCTTAAGGGCCACTGGGGAATGATCAGATAACCCTCTAGGCAGTATGTCAATCTCAGGTGCTCTATGCGTGAATCTGGCGGGTACCAATAGTAGCCTAGAAAAGAAGCAGTGAACCACTGAATAGTATGTATAACCAACTTCGGCTGGATGATGTGCCCGCCCCCCCCAACCTGGACTCCGGAGTCCCAATGTCACCTCCATTAGTGCGCCACCTGTCAACCTCTGGCTGCATCACAACATTCCAGTCTCCACCTATCACTGAAAGACCGCCTGGCTATTCTCCCCATAAACCAATTATGCGGTTGACAAAGGTCTGTCCCAGTGGTGGAGGGGGGAGAGGCGGGGAAGGTCATACACATGGCCATGTGTGAGAGACGCTCCATAAAGTGTGCCAGTTACTAGCACATATCTACCATAGTCATCCACCCATACCCTGGCAGACTTAAAAGGAACTCTACGATGAATGAGGATAACTGTACGTCATGAACCCCTTCATGAAGCCAGAGTGGAATGTCTCTGTGTACCCATATCGAGCCAAGCAAGGGACTTTGGATCCTAAGAGATGCGTCTCCTGTAAAAGGAGTACGTCCGCCCATAATCTTTTGGCTTGCTGTATCACCGCACCTAGTTTAATCTTATCCAGAACTCCCCGGACATTCAATGTAAGGACACGGAAATACCCTGTAGGGCCTAGGGGGTCTGTATCATTTATCAGCTGCTAAGGTAGGCATATATTGGGCTACTGTATATGGAACTATGAGAGAGTGAGCGCCGGGCCCGTGCATTACCACAACGAGGAGAGCATTCAAACAAACCCTATTCCCCCTCTTCCCTCCCCTATACTTCAATGAACAAGAAGAACCTGTCGCGGAAGAAACCCTCTCCTGACCCCAGCGGAGGCCCGGGAGAGGACTTTGCCAATGAGTCCCTGTGTCCCCTACCCAACTCAGTGTCCTCACTGCGTCTATTTTAGCATCCAACATGTCTCGAGACTGCATAATGGCCGCCAACAGCACTGCATTATCTGGACTGGATCCCCCATACCCCACCCCCACCCCCGAGTCTAGAGCCGAGTCACCAGCGCTGGCGAATTTGTCTATGGTGCTTTGTTTGGCCGTCTTGCTAGGTAGGTAGTCTTTAGTCATGCTGAAGCCTCACTCCTGCCAACTCCTCCTAGATAACCATAGAGCTTTTAGATCTTCAGGTCCCTACTATATTCGGTCCAGGTTTGCTCACTATGTGACGCACCGCCCCCTCAGATCTTCATCTGCGAACCTTATGAAGCCCCCCGGTTTTAGGTGTATCACAAAGGGTGGGAAATCAATTGCGGTTCTAGGGACCAAAGCCTGGAACCTGCTCCCTAGTCATCTCCGTTTCATCTAAACAGAGACTATCTTCAGGAAAGCCCTGAAAACCTGAATCTTTAATTCCCCCGATGCTCTCTGTAGATCACTCATCTGATTTCCTAGTCATGGCTGTGTGTGTATACTAGGGCTCCGCATACCACCATGATGCTCCTCGGAGTGAAAGCTGCGATTTATAAATATTGTATAACATAACATAACCCACCCATCAGGCTCCCTAAACGTGGCTCCGAGAGGCAACACAAGCAATCGGCTATGGATGGTAGCACACTGTTATCTACTGCAGGCAGGATCAGATGGGGTCCCCAATGGAGGAACCTGCTGGATGGAGCCCCACCAGCCTCAGCCCATCCCCGGCCACAGGCTGCACCAGGGCCAAGCTTGACCGCCTCTGCGGCCTGGGGACCGGCCACAGCGCAGCACCCTAACGGCGTCCTACGCTGGACAATGTGTGCACCCACACTGTTTCTAGGTCACCAGTCTATTTTCTTATGGGCAGGGACCCTCACCATCTCACACACCACCGATATCGGGGGGGGGGTCCCTGGCCAAAGTGTTTCTCCTGGACCCCATGCGTGCCTTTGGATCTCCTCAAACCACGCTGTGCATTGCATAAAATGTGGTTGGGTCCCGTGCCCTCAATGCGCCGATTTGATATCCGGGCAGGGTGCCGCCACTGCTGCCACACATGGTATCCAGCACGGGGGCCCAGAGCCTCTGAGGCCCCTCCAATCTTCCTGCAGGCCCCAATCCCCTACTCCTGGACCAGCCTGTCTAGTGCCAGGTACAGTTCTCGGGGCTCTCCAACTGCCCAGGAGGTCCAGCGCCATGCTCCACAGTGGGCCCTCTCACAGACCCCGCCAACCACCGGACCAGCCCCGGCCTGAACAAGCTTCAGTTATTAGGGTATTGGTCCCTCTGGCCACAGCCGGGGGACGGATCCACCAACTTCTCCAGGTATGGCCAGCCGTCACCACCACGCAGTCCCCGACAGGAGGCCAACGCCAAACAGCTGCAGTAGGCCTCAGCAGCCACCGTGCTGTGCCCCCACCTGCCACCTGGCCGTTCTCTCATCGGGGAGCGGCACGGTCTCCTAAGGTGTCTGTCCTCTTCGGGCCCGCGACTCAGATCATTCCGTTGCACTATCGGACGGCCCTCCCCAGCTCACTTGGGCCGACGCAGCATCCCACCGCCCCAGCAGGGCCCAGTATCCAGCGGCCGCCACACCAGGTGTCTTCGGCCACGGCCCTCAGGCCTCTGCCGCCATGCACCGCCGGTCCATTCTTCGCTCCGCAGGAGGTTGCCAGCAGCCCTGTCACCTCAGGCACTCACTGCTGTCGTGGCTGTCCCTAGAATGAGTTAGGGAGGACAGTTGAACGTAATGTGGGCAGGATGTTGACGGATATTGAAGATGACTGCATGGAGCTCGCCTACAGTGTGTCCACCATGTTGGCCCGCTAAGCCACGCCCCGGACTTAACAAACATTTTTAAAGCAAGGATTAGAGCCGGGTTCTCCAAAGTCAGTCCTGGAGTGCTGGATCCTTGCCAGATTTTTAAGATAACTACATTTATCTAAATGTGGATATGCTAAAAATTTGGCATGGGTCTGACTCTCCAGGACCGACATAGGAGAACCCTGATTAGAGGAAAGAAGGTCAATATAGGCTGAGGTGTAAAAGGCTGGAAAACATTGCCAATGCTCCTTTAGGGAAGAGCATACCAACAGTATCCCGTCATTCCCTGTCTGTGGCAGTGGAGACTCTTTTTTTCTGTCTTCTAGTAATAGGTTCCTAGAGCACTGAGCAAAGCCTTTTTGACTTGTTCTTTTTGGAAACCTTTCCAAACCTTCCAAAACAATTTTACTAAACATCTTTGGGGAGAGTGTATATCTTTTGATTTTGGTCAAAAAACAATATTATTTTTCTTTCTCAAATTGTCCTCCCTTTTTGTGAAGTGTCTTTCTTTCTGCTGACTGAGGTCGCAAGATGAAAAAGGAGCTTGCCGTATGTGTCAGAATATTCAAGAACATACTTGCCTTCATGAGTAGATTCACCTGCAGTAACCATGTATTTGGCTTCGGCACCCAGATCTCCCTCTCCAGGCGGCACAAATCTCCAGCTCCAAATATGCCTGCCTCTCCAGTACCTCCCACAGCACCTACTGTACCAAGCCTATATTAGCTCTTCCGCCTCCTCATACAGCATTTCCATCCAGCTGAGCACCCTAGTAAATTTACAATGCCTAGAGAACGAGTGCACACTTCTAGAAGGTGTTTTAGTAGCTGTCATCACAGATCCTGGCATCATCTCTTTAGACTCCAAGCATAATTTCTCATCTCCTCATAGATCAAAATCTACATGTCATTTAAGATCTGCATGTTGTTCAAGACCTCCACACCATTCATATTCTTCACATTCTTCAATTTATGCAGTACGTCAGTACTACCCAAATTCACATGAGTCCCCGCCAATGAGAGTCTTGCTGATTGATAACATCTAATTGTTTAATGAGTTTTTTTCCGGGGAGCCATGAAGCTTAATATGCTTCTTCCAGCAACTCAACCTAAAATGTTGGTTACATTAGAAACTCTACATCATCGCTCCTCTGCAACATTTTTTCTACTTTTAATACAGCACTATTGGACAAGCTGAGGAGCTTTTCTTAACTACAACCACAGCAAAATCAGCTCCTTCATATTTGCAAACAAAAGCACAAGTCGCTTGAACAATGTAGGATGCTGGCTTAGTATATGGTGCATACTTATTTAAGTGATGCACCTTGCACTAATCCAGGCAACACTTATAGTGGTTTTAGAGGTCTTTGATAACCATAGAAAGCTCTCAAACTGGTAGCTGTGGAGAGCAGCCTTCAGGCTTATCTTGAAGGTGTGTATAGCAGTTTGTTTTACCACTTTAATCTGTAGTGTAGGTTAAATGAAAAAAAACCACACAGTGCGTATACAAAAATACTACTATTTATTACACAACACTCACTAAAACATATATATTTCTCCTACCCGGAGATATCAACACAATACACAGGAATACTTAAAGAGCAATCAGGTAAGTAGCACAGGTAAGTAGCACAAAATACAGTGGTCTCCAGGGGGAGACCAAACCATATAGTAAGAAAGTGGAATTCGAACTGCAACGGAGGACGGGACTTGGACCAGAAGACCCAGAGGAGCCGGGGACACAAGGAAACACCCAAGGTAAGTACCAAGGAACCCCACGGAGGCTGTTTGCAGAGTAGGAACACAGCCGCGTGCCCAATGGAAGTCAATGGAGAAGTCGTGTTGCAGTTTTGCAGAAGGACCCTTTCCACACGACCCCAAAGAATTCTCTTGGAGGGCAGAAGGTTGGAGAGCCACCCCACCTGTGGATGCCCCGGGAACCAGGTTACCTACAAGCAGAGAAGCCAGATGTATAGGGGTGAAGAGACGTCGGAAACCTCCGTAGACGAGAATGGAAGACTTGGAGAAGAAGATGAAGAAGTCTGGTGGAATCCAAGGGTGGATTCTGGAAATGAAGAACCTGCAATCAGAGGGAACAGAGTTTATGCAACTTGGAGGTGAACAGGAGGCACGGAAGAGAAATGCCCACCGATGTCAGGAGGTTCAGAAGAGTCAACGGTGACCTTTTCACTGCAGCTGTGGGGATCAGGCGATGCTGAGGAAGACCAGGAGCCTTGCGCAAGCTGTCCCACGTCGGATGTCGGTGACTAGGTGGTTGGTGTCCGGCAGGAGTACGAACAGCCTTGGTAGGCGCAACTGGCATGGAGAACGAAGAAAGCTCAATGTTGGGACCAGCAAGGTCCAAGGGACTCACCAAAAGCAAGAAAGTCCGAGCAGCCCCCAAGCAAGCAGGGGTGCCCACTGAAGCAGTAGAAGACTCCCAGAAGGTCCCACAGGTTAAAGGAGTCGCAAGAGGACCTCGGGCAGCTCACCAGAGATGAAGGCCCACGGTGCAGAGGATGCTGTGAGGGTGCTGATCTTGGAGGGAAGAGATGCGGGAGGCTGGAGATTCTTGTAGCTGAAAGATCTCTGAAGTGCAGAGCCAACAAGCCTTGGCAACAGCATGTTGGCGCGGTGCACAGGGGTTCGGTCCCAGCGGTTCCGACTAGGGATTCTGGCCTCAAAATTCCAGAGAGGACAGGTCAGGCCGTGATGGAGTTGCAGAGCCACCACCTTCACTCCAAGGGAGATTTCTTCAGGTGTCCTTGATGCCCACAGCTCTGTTGAAAAACCTGGAAGAAGCGCAGACACATACGAAGAAGAAGACTTGAAGAACAGCGAGAACAGGAGCAGAAGGAGTCTTCCTTGGTGCGGCTCTGGTCCAGTCGAAGTCCAAGTATCCAGTTGTTCGAAGAGTGATGTAGTTTCAGGCTTGAGTCTTGTCCCATGACGAATCTAAAGACTCACCCACAGTTAAGCCCTTAAGTACCCTAAAGAAAGGGGTGGAACAACTTAGGGTCCCTCCCAGAGGAGGCGCTGGACAGAGGGGAGGATACTCCCATCTCTTTTGTCCAGTTGCGCGCCAGAACGGGAGACAAGGGCTCCCTGAACTGGTTCAAACTGGAGTATGCAAGGAGGGCACCAAATGTGCCCTTCAAGCAGTCTGGTGGCACTGGCAAGCGCCTCCACCCCAGCCCAATACACTAAGTCCTGTCTGGGAGGTGGTAACACCTCCCTGTGACAGGAAACCTATTGTTCTACCTACCCCTGCTCGAGTTCAGCTCAGCAGCAGCAGGGCAGAATCATGTCTAGGGTCGGCAGCAGCACTAGCTTGCTAGCAGACCCTGAAAGGCTGTTACCGGGGAGTACAGGGGGGTACCCTATGGAGCCCCCCAGTACATGGGATCATACTTCCAACACTGGAATCGGTGTTGGGGTTTGATTCCAACATGTTTGATACCAAACTTGACCGGGTTCGGTGCAGCCACTATATAGTTAGACATCTCGTAATGACTCATGTCCACTATATGTATTAAAATGGCTGACCGCACTTACAAAGCCTGGAGATTCGACTCTGGGGTTTGTAGGGGTGTCCTGCTCATGCAGGGGCACCCTCACACTTATAACCAAGCACCCTGCCCTCAGGACTGTAGAGCCTGCCATAGGGGTGACTTATGAGTTTTAAGTGTAGTGACCTCAGCTATAAGTAAACTTATATCTGTCGGGAGAGGTGCAAGCACCAACTCACACAGGCTGCAATGGCCGGACTGTAGTCACAGTTTAAAGGGACTCCCATGGGTGGCACAATACATGCTGCAGCCCATGGATGGCCCCTGGTGTACCTATGCCCTGAGTACCTTAGTACCATATGTTAGGGACGTAAGGGTACACCAGTAGCCAATTGCGAATGTACCATGGTCAATTTAGGAAATTCCTGATTGCGGAGCGGCGTCGGATGTTAAACTTTATGAGAAATCACTCGCCTCTAAGGCATCTTTTGTGACCGGGCTTAAAGAGGGATTGTAACAGACGATAAGAGACGAAAAAGAAGGCGTCATTTTCAATTATAAAAACACGCCAAGGAGCCTACTCACCCTATCAATTCGATGTGAGCTTCTGATGTTGTTTAGCAAGGACTCTTTCCTTTGTGAGTGGTGAAGTTACTGACGAATACGCACTCTGATTTATCAGATGATGTATACGCCCATCTAGAAGAGCCTCAAGTGAAAATTAAACAGATATCATTCTCTGTTTCTTAATATCCGTTTTTGAAGGCACACGTGTTCATGTGCTATTCCTCAAAAAGAGACAATTATTACGAGAAGTCCTGATGAAGGTGGTGCTATATTTGTGTGCACACCGAAACGCGTCGACGCTCCTGTGATACTAAATTCGAGGAACTATTGCGTCAGAAATTTCTGTATATAACATGACTGCAATATAGATTCAATCGAATTAATGTTTTACTGATGATTTTTTAATATGTCACTTGTTTTTGTCTCTTTCCTTTACTAGTATTGTTTTTATGAATTGTGGACAGAGTTTGCTGTCTTTTTAAAGATTTGTATTGATGATCGCTAATGATGTGTCGTGTGGTTTGTGGACTCGTGATCTGCATTGCTAAGTTAGCTTAGGCCTGGCTGCTATGATGTCTCTTTGCGCACGTTACTTTGTGTCCTCCAGCCTCTGCTATTTTGGGACTATCTGCCTTTCACCTTCTTTCCTATTCCCTTTGGGTTGCGTCTGCACATCATGTACAAGGTCGGAAAACAATGTCCCTTGTTCTTGCTGATCTGGTCAGCCCCTCGCACCTAGACATAACACTGAATGCCACTGCACTGGAGGAATTCGTGTGCTTTTAATATTGTGATTTTCACGGTTAGAAACACTTGGAGAAAAACCTTTCCAGAGAGAAGAGCTGTGCTTGTCTGATGATGTAATCCATTGCATCTAGATATTGAGGTATGGGGGTCTGCCAGCCAAAGCCCAGAGGTCTTCTGTTTTTATAATAAACTAGCTACTAGCACGGGGAGGGTGGTGTAGTCATTTAGCCCTATATCCACTGCTTTATGAAATGCTTTCCCCGTTTATATTCTATGGAATTGTAACTATGCTTATTGTTTTATTCTTGTGCATTATGCTGCTAGTACTGGCACGTGTACTGTACCTTAGAGCACGTTAGTTAAAATAAACATTTTAAACTATACAGTGTCTCTTATTACGCACGTTGTGGACAAGTATGAGTGAGTTATGAAAGGGTGTTCTGGCTCCTGCGAGTCCTGAGAGAGAGAGATACCGTGTTCTGGGTTGTCTAATCATTGGTAACATTGTTGCTAATGAGACGCTAAAGCTAGTCGGATTGGGGTGTTAGGTGCTAAGGGGTATTGTTGGCTCACCACTATATCCCGAGGTCCTATTATCCTGTGCATAGCTCTGTGTATGTGCAGAATCCCTACAACATGGCGCCCAAAGTGGGGCAGCTTATCTGCGAGACGCTTGAGTAGTTCTTGTGCTTGTCCACAACTCCTTTCACAGACGCTTCCGGAAGCGTCTGTGACGGTGAGACCTCCTATATTGACGTTTTTATAGGTTCTTTCAAGCTTGAAGTTAGTAAAAGGTTTCTTAAAATATACCCTCTATTGTGCTGCCACATATTAGGTTGTCGAAAATGTTTAGCCTTATAATGGCTGTACAAATTGCGGCACATAGCCGCGCAGCGCTCCGAGCTCACTTGACAGATCTGATCTTTGTGGTACAAGCAGATCCAACCTACCACTTTGAGATGTTTTACTCATGGATCACTTTTCCTGCGGTGGATGGGACTGATAATATGTTCCATGAATATGAAGCCACCGTTGTTCCTAATCACTATAGACCGTATAGGAATCTTGAAGTACCGCTCACGGCGTGGCAACACCGTGTTTGGTTTGATGGCGCCCTCCCCCAACCGGTTACCGCGGTTCGTTTAGGCCCCTTATCAATAGATGGGGCCACTTGGCCTGTCTTGGCCGGGTATACCCCACATCCGCGTTATATGACGGTGGCAGTCGCTGAACTGCGTAATATGCATTCGTCTTTGATACGAGTGCACAGAGCTTTAGTACAGTATGTTACAGGCAACATCCAGGGAGTCCCGTCTGGAGTTGCAGCCCATCCAGCTGGTGCAGGCGGTGTAACCATAAGTCCTGTCATGTTTAATTCGGTGATGGGCAAGCGCCCACAGAATAAGGATGATTTTCCTTATTGGCTTGCAGAAAAATTTGACCAGCTGGAGGCAGTTTTTCCAAATACATCTCCCGTGGAGAAACACAGGATTTTGACGATTAGTTTGCCGAAAGACTTAGTACCCGAGTTGGCAGAATGCAACAACTGGGGTAGGGTATTCGCCGCAGTATATGCGAAGTGTTTCGGCACTCCTTCAATGACGGTTCTCCCCTATGTGATTAAACGAGTACAGGATGAACATGGCCCTGAAGCGGCCGTGGAATTAGGGATGAGACTGGTGGGAGTGTTTGACGTAGTAGCTGAGTTGATCCTTGCGAATGTCAAGGGCGATGCAGTTAACTTTCAAGTAGCTAATGCTTTGGCTTTAGCCCCAGATTTGGACAAGCCACGCGAATTGCCAAAAATTATAGCCCAGGCTTACAAAACAATTGGTCGCAATAGCCTGGGAGTTAAGCCTTTTGCTAAAACGCAAACACAATCGCAACAACAACCAAAAACTCAGTCTGAAAAAGATGAGAAACCAGTTTTTACTAAAAAGAGCTGGAGGTTGAAAAAACAAGGTAAGCAACAGACGAAGTCGGGGTCGCGAGGCGCATCCCCAGTTTCTGTCTCTTCTGAACGCACATATGATTTGCGTGATAGGGCGAGAATAAAGTCTCCAGAGAGATTTCACGTCCCTGATTCGCGTTCTCCTCGTTCTTTACAGGAATCGACGCCTTCGCAGGCTGGTGGAGGAGATCGCCAGGATAGAGGAAGGGGCCGAAAGGCTCCACAGGGGCGAGACCAACCTCGACAACAGGTCAGAGGGAAAACAGAAGAATTTCCACGTTCTCGCCCACAGTTTCATAAGAAGAAAGTTGCCGCTGTAACAGCAAAATATGCCACAGACGGTGAGAACGAGACACCTGAATTGGACGTGGGCAGTGACACTACTAGACAGCGCTGCGGAAGTTACCATAGTGCGAGAGGCGCTACGTCCTCATGTGGAGGCGACAGCAACTGAAACATTTATTACTGTCGAGACAGCAGATACCAGAGTGGCACCCCCTGACAGACTATATAATATTGTCATTCAAATTGAAGGTGACATACAGCGTGTTATTAAAGGGATTTTTTGGGAGAATCTGACCTCTTCTTACAACATTTTGTTAGCGGAGGCGGATTGGCCGCCCCCATTCGTACTTGCTGCGCATAAAGGGGAGGAGGTAATCCTTCCGAGCTTTTCTCGTCATGTCCCTAAGGACAAAGCGGAGGCTCTAGCAGCTGAATGGGCTGTGTCCCTGGCTCCAGCGTTATACCGCAACCACGTGGGCTGGGATGAAGATTCACCACCCCATGAAATACCTTTGCGGTCGCTGCCACAGCCGCAACCCCAATATCCCATCAAACGGGATGCAAAAGGCCCCGTTTCCGAAATTCTGACTCAGTTAGAATATCAGGGTGTAATTGAAACATGCGTATCACCAATGAATAATCCCCTTTTCGCAGTTTCTAAACCCGATGGATCGTACCGCTTAGTGTTGGATTACCGACATTTGAACTCTCATTGTCGGACCTTTGCGGTGCAAAACACACATAGTTCTGCGCTAGTAGACAGTCTTGTTCGTAAAAAATATAAAACTACACTTGACCTATCCAATGGATTCTACACGCACAACTTGGCCCCGGAGAGTAGCCAATGGAGCGCTTTTACATCCGGAGGCAAATTATTCAAATTCCGGCGTTTACCTATGGGCTACAAAAACAGTCCAGGTGTATTCGCTGCCCGTGTCGTCTCTTTGTTGGACGGCATAGACCCAGATGCATGTTCGTACGTCGATGATATCTATCTGACAGACGACGAATTATTCCAGCATCTTACACGAGTGGACCGCATTATTCTCGAGTTTGCGGTCTTAGGTTACAAGTTTAACTTTGCCAAATCTCATATTGCTGAATTTACCGTTTTGTTTTTGGGCTATGAGCTCAACAATGAAGGTAAGGGCTTAGTCCCCCATTTCCTGGAGAAATGCGCACTTTTGTGCCCTCCAACCAATCTGAAGAAGCTTCAGTCTTTGCTGGGTTTTCTGAACTTCGGGCGTACTTACATTCCCGAATATGCCCAACGTATCAAGCCTCTTTATGCTTTGATACAACCTAACTTTTCAAAGTCATGCTGGCTTCCTGAGCATAACTCTATACTGCAGTCTTTGCAGTCTGATCTACTTGAATCTAAATTCTTGTTGACTTGTGACAACCACACAAACCTGGTGATTAGAATCATTCCAGGGGCAGTGGGTTTCACGTATTTGACCTTTAACAAAGGTGACACAGTACCGATTGCATACAAGTCACATCTATACACCTCTGCTGAAATGCGGTTTTCCTCTGTGGAAAAAGTTTTAACGGCAGTGCAGATGGCGATTCTGAAGGAACGCGCACTGGCACAGGGAAAACGCATTTTGGTGCTAACACCCTATCCTGCCCTAGAGGCAGTGACGAAAGCAAGTGTTCCGAACTCTAAAGCTTTGCACCCCCGTTGGATACAATGGGCAACATCTTTGACATCTCCGGATGTCACTTTTATCTTTGATTCTTCTCTTCAGACTCAGGAGTTTTTGCAGTATGAATTCGTTCATCCTCCTCCTCTGTCTTTGTTACCGCTTGAGGATTACGAATGTATTATCTATACCGATGGTTCGGCACAACCGGCCATGGGTTCCAAGCATGCTTATTCAGCAGCATGTGCTATTGTTGCAGGGTCCTTTGTGAACGGTAAGTTCAAATCAACTGTGGTGCACACTCAGGCACTGGGAGACAGTACTGCACAATTGGCCGAGCTGCGCGCATTGGTGCTAGCACTTGAGTTTGCTAATCCAGATGTGACTACTCTTATTGTATGTGATTCTTACTACTGTGTTCAGTCTTATAATGACAATCTATTCTTTTGGTCACAAAATGACTATAGAGATGCAAAAGGCAGCACAATCAAGCATAAAATGCTTTGGGTTCGGGTGGCAGATTTACAACAACGTCTGCCTCTCACACAGGTTGTACACACTCTTGGCCATCAGAGTGTGGGCGCACACGCTGTGGGTAACGGTTTGGCAGATGAAGCTGCCAAATCCGCAGTAGCCACGTGCTCAGTCGCAGCAGTTACCAGATCCATGTCTAAAATAGACACTGATATTTTAGCAGCTATTGCTGCGACAAAGGAAGGTGCTAATTACCCTAGGGGTTTCCCTTCAAAATACTCTTATCAATTAGGTCCCGAACAGGCTCCTTACGTAAGAATTCCAGACGTTGGTGATCGGCTGATTCCCAACGCAGACCGCAGACTTTCCTTGATAACTGCCGCACACGAAGGCATGGCGTCAGCTCATTCTGGAGTGTCTGCGACGGTTTCCATCTTGCAGCAGCGTTACTGGTGGTGCGGTTTATACAAACTAACCCGTACTTATGTGCTTTCTTGTGACGTTTGTCAACAAATTAAGCCTTCCTCGGTTACCCGGCCACCACAGACACCGCTCTGCATTTCGAACAGACCTTTTGGGTGTGTTTACCTGGATCACTGCGGCCCCTTTTCTTCTGACACTGCATATAAGTACATCTTGGTTGCAGTGGATTCGTGCACACGTTTCATATGGGTCTGGCCACAACGGAGTGCTGACGCTCGAAATGTCATCAGGGATTTGCGTGTCTTTGTGGGAATTTTCGCCTGTGGCACCTTCCATTCTGACCAAGGTCCAGCGTTCGCCTCTAAGGCTTACAAGGACGCAATGGGTTCACTGGGGGTGCGGGTGAAATTTTCGTCTCCATACAGACCTGAGGGTAATTCAATTGTGGAGCGAATGAACCGTGATTTAAAGCAATCCTTGACAGCTAGAGTCTTAGGTACTGGCAGGAACTGGCTGGCCCACTTGTATACCGTACAACGTGCACTTAATAATCTCCCTAGAAGACCTTTGGGTGGGCGGACCCCATACGAAATGCTCTTTGGCATAAGAATGTTTGTGCCTGACCTTGATGGTCTAGACATGGCGGCGCAATCCGCCATCTTTGATGTAGATAATCATTCTACTATGTTACAGGACTTACAAGAAGCCCGAGACAAACTTGCAATCGCACAGTCACCTTCAGCCACAGACGCTGCGCTGCAGTTTCCGGTTGCCGGCTGGCTTCCGAAGATTGGAGATCTGGTTCGAGAGAAGGTGGAGAACAAAAAAGAATTCGGACCCTCTTATCGTGCACCAGTTCCGGTCCTTGGCTTGAAGGGAACTCCGCTTCCTGGTCGCAAAGAGAACAGATACATCTCAGTGGAAAATGTCAAGCTACAACATCTGGCCGATCCTGAATAGTGTTACACCAGCGGTCTCTTGTCCTGTCATTTGCCGGACAAATGTTCGTGACCCTCCTGCACGAACGGTCACTGATGTTGCTCTCGAAATGGTTGATTTGCCTGATCACCTACAAGACTGCTCGGATTCCACCTGCAACAAGGATACCGAGTATACATACCCCGCAACCGAGTCCGTGGCTCATTTACCAACAACGCCACTGAACCCAACACGTTATTCCTTTGACTCGGATTCCTCTTCATCACTTGTCCCATCCAAATTTAGTATTCTTGTATCCTGGTTCAGAGACAATTTTTTGATCCCTCCATGGACATACATTTGGTTGGTACTTTTCCTGATTTTTTTGTTCATGTCCATTGGCTTTGTCACCGTGTTTTTTCTGCTCATCAATGGACACTATTTGCCCGAACGCTCTGCCGTGAACTGTGTCGCTGGAACTTTGGCTCCACATTCTTCATCTCACATCATGAAGCGTGACCACACATTTGTGAACATTTCAGCTTTTCCAGTCGCTGATGGCATCGTATTGGATGCAGTGAACTTCCAAATTCATGGACCGACCGAAATTATTAATGTACCAAATGTCCTTCGTGTTTCGATGGGTGATATCGTAAAAAGTAATATTCATTCTGACGATTGGGATTTGCATGCAGTTGAATCGTTATTTACTGATTTGAAATATTATGCTGCTTTTAATGCCGAAGATTTGTACATGAATTCTGCAAATTATGCCGAGTTATATTGTTACCAGCATTGGGGCAACCACTTTATCCATAAACCAAGTACCCTTCGGGGTCCTTTTAATTACACCCAGTGGGAACATTGTCCGACCCCTTTGCCGGGTAGCTCCCAAACTCTTAGACATAAGTTCACTTATTTTACAGACTATAATAGATCTAATCCTGGGTCCTATTATTTTAAATTGAATTCTTCGTCTACTCAGAAAATCATGTTGACCCACACCAAATTGCTGTATTTGGGATCCTTTTTGAACGCCTTGGCCGTGGGTGGATATGAACATTGGCGGGACACCATTGACTTAAAATCTATTTGGGGTTCCAAAGCATGGCAGGTGCAGGGCACAGAAGCCTTGCACCGTGCTTGCCTCATCCCGGCCCAAATTTTGTTTTTAAACCGCACCATATATCAAACAACATGTTTGGGTTTGGCTACCTCCAAACAATTAAATGCCCCATCCATTCCTGTATTGTCTTCCGCTCCCAACGAAAGCTTGTGCTTCAATATGTCCCTTACAGATTTGCAGGTGTTGTTTCAGAACAATTCGTTTAATGTCTCTGAGTTTGTTCACTCACCCTGGTTGGCCTGGCAGCTGCGTTTTCATGACACGGATCCTGGCTACAAACAGGATAGGCCGGACCCCAGGTTTTCTGACTCTCGTACTGTTACAACATATTCTGTTGGTAAATTGTGTAAACAGTGGTTGCAGCACTCTTCCTTAGGTTCTGTTAAACAACATTTATCCCTCCTATCAGGCAACATTGATCTGTCCGACTTTGTTCTGGGGCCTCGTGGTCCTCGACCTAAGAGATTCCTTTATGAAACTTACAATGAACTCTGGAAGCTTTCGCAGATTGAAGCTGCTTCCCGTCTTCGGGAAATAGACCAAGCAAATTTAGAAAAGGTGCTTGCTGTTGTTGACAATAGTATTAACACCCTGTCTTCCCGCATTTACACGTTAGAGAATATTATTTCCTCTGTTGTTGATATTGTACAAGATGATGTTTCTGTGTTATATCATGGTCAAAATCAATTGCGTTCAGTAATGCAGTTTGCTTGGACTTTGCAGACGCTTAAAATGGGGAAAGTTCCTTGGCATTTTTTGAACACCTCTGCCTTATTCTTGCCTTTTAATTTAACTGAAAAACAGCAGTTCATGTCCATGAAAGATGCAGCATACACTCTGTTACATATCGAAAAGATAGAGCCTTTACCATTCTCTGTGGCGGAACTAGATTCTGCTGTGTGGCTAGTACACGGGGTTATCGCTTTGCCTTTTTCTTTATTTGAATTCAGTTCGTGCATGAAACATTATCCTGTTGGCCGCTTTCAGCCTTTAGGCAGTGCTTTCCTGCATGAGCTTTGTTCCGTGCCTTTCATGTATAAATGCCTTAGGGACGGGAGGGAAGTTTTTCTCACGGGGGAGTTGTGTGATTCTACCGTGGGTCATTCTCTTGTTTGTAAACACATTACATTGCACGGAGCTTGCAATGTTTCGGCTCCGAATCTTGCTTGTGTTTTAAAAGGCATTCCTGCTCCTGCTATTTCTCCTACTTTCACTGTGCTTGCAAATGGTAGCTATCTCCTCCTGAATAATCAGGACTGTTGTGGCATGCTTGCCGGCATACCCTATATTGTAACAGTTTCTCACAGGGTTGTCTGCTGCAAAAATGTGCTTTTTCCTCCCCCGCACGGCATCGTAGATAGTTCCATTTGGCCTTCCATTCCGACTTTGAAAGCGGATTTCAATAAATTGAGCAGAATAAAGGCACTATTATTGAATCAGGAGGTTATGCTCACATCCGCCCGGGAGACATTCATGCTCCAGGTGGCGAGTACACACAGTGAAATTCAGGCACTTTTGAACACAAACCTCCCACAACATTTCGGGGAACTGATTCACCGTGTTTTTAATGCTTCACGCACCGAAGGCCTTGTGCACTTTTTTAAAGTTTGGGCTCTGGCCTTGTTACCTCTTTTCAAACTATCTTTGGTGTAATACCAGCTTTTATTCATTCCATTTTATCCAGCGTCTTTGGTGGCTTTCCATTGATCATCGCCTTAGCGGCTGGTGTTTTGCTTTTGGTCTGTGTGCTACGCAATGGCTGCACTAAGTGGGGCCCTCCTCAACCACGGTCGACTCCGGACGCTCCGTGAGCGCATCCTCGAAGCATTCGGCGTCCTGCCAATGGCGACACTTGGTGTGTCGTATAGACTTTCTTTTCGCTTTGCGTATTTCACTTGCGTGCAACCTGTGATGTCTTGCATCCGCTGTCCTTTCTCATGGACCTTGGATTACTGCCTCTCCAATAAGTCTCTGTCTCGTCCGGAATTTGTCCAGTTGGTGGGTCCCTTAGAGGCCCATGAACGAGACTGTTCCGGTCCTGGCTTCATGGCTCGTGCGGCTGCACTTGGAATTTTGGCACAATGGGATGTCTGGGCGGCTGCTCAGACTCTCCTACAACGAAGTTATATTGAGTATCACGCAAGTTGTCCCGCATTGCTATTTGCTGCTCCCTCTTATGAGGAACATGAATGCAGTTTTGATTTACTGGACTGGATGGCATCTCTTTTTTCTGACGATTCCAACGATGTCCTATTGGAAGGTGTGGCGTTTTTCTGCACCTACACTTTTTTGGATTAGGGGGTCTCCACTTTCGGCGTCCTCCCTCCTTAGTTTTTTTTTGTTTTTGGTTCTCTGTATTTTTTTTTTTCCCTCTCATTCATTGACTATCGATTGGGCACGTTCACGGACGTTGCACTTCTGCTCCATCTATTTGAACTCTGTCTTTGTCCTATGTCTTCATCGATGGACTGACCAGGGGAGGGTGTCGTGTGGTTTGTGGACTCGTGATCTGCATTGCTAAGTTAGCTTAGGCCTGGCTGCTATGATGTCTCTTTGCGCACGTTACTTTGTGCCCTCCAGCCTCTGCTATTTTGGGACTATCTGCCTTTCACCTTCTTTCCTATTCCCTTTGGGTTGCGTCTGCACATCATGTACAAGGTCGGAAAACAATGTCCCTTGTTCTTGCTGATCTGGTCAGCCCCTCGCACCTAGACATAACACTGAATGCCACTGCACTGCAGGAATTTGTGTGCTTTTAATATTGTGATTTTCACGGTTAGAAACACTTGGAGAAAAACCTTTCCAGAGAGAAGAGCTGTGCTTGTCTGATGATGTAATCCATTGCATCAAGATATTGAGGTATGGGGGTCTGCCAGCCAAAGCCCAGAGGTCTTCTGTTTTTATAATAAACTAGCTACTAGCACGGGGAGGGTGGTGTAGTCATTTAGCCCTATATCCACTGCTTTATGAAATGCTTTCCCCGTTTATATTCTATGGAATTGTAACTATGCTTATTGTTTTATTCTTGTGCATTATGCTGATAGTACTGGCACGTGTACTGTACCTTAGAGCACGTTAGTTAAAATAAACATTTTAAACTATACAGTGTCTCTTATTACGCACATTGTGGACAAGTATGAGTGAGTTATGAAAGGGTGTTCTTGCTCCTGCGAGTCCTGAGAGAGAGAGATACCGTGTTCTGGGTTGTCTAATCATTGGTAACATTGTTGCTAATGAGACGCTAAAGCTAGTCGGATTGGGGTGTTAGGTGCTAAGGGGCTTTGTTGGCTCACCACTATATCCCGAGGTCCTATTATCCTGTGCATAGCTCTGTGTATGTGCAGAATCCCTACAACAGATGTACATTGAATACATTTATGTGCCTTTTTAATTTATTGTGTGGTTTATAATTACAGGTTGGGTTTCTGAAAGTATTCATTTACGAAAATATTTTACATAGTGTATGGTTGAATGTAACACATTGGTTGATAGTTGATTCCAAGGGAATATATTTTTTCCATCAATTTAGGAAAAAGCACAGTGATTGGAGTCCTGATTAGCAGGATCCCAGTCAGACTATGTCAAAAACATACTGACACCAAGCAAAAAGTGGGGGTAACCATGAAAGCAGATCCTACATTCCTACACACAAGATCTGTTATTCCTATTTGACCCAAATTAATTTTTCATTTCAGCTGCAAGGAAATACCACTCTGCCTTTCCATCCTCTATAGTGCCTCCTGAGAAGGAGTGCAAAACGAATGCCACAGGTGGTAGAAGATTTTGTGGTACTTCTGCAATTGTAGTAAAAATACCAAGTGCTGCTGCCTTGCACAGGAGATGTGACAGATCTCCCTGGAAATGACTTCAACGCTTTCAAGAGAATCTTCTGAATGAAGACAGAGATGATTTCCAAGAGTTCTGCCAAAGTGGACAGTGATCTTCAATCAGGTGATCAGTGTTGCTGCTTATTCAGGTCAACTGGCTGCTCATTGGTACTCTCATGAGCTACCCTGGTCTTTCTCATCATGGCTCCACCTCACCGATTTAAAACCAGAGGCCTAACAGAGAATTTTAAACTTACCTTTCTCTGGTACCAGTCTATTTTGGGCCTTTGCTGTTGGCTTAATGAAACTCTTGAAGGTGGAACGGTAGTCCATTAAGATGTTGTGGTTACAGGAAATACCAGTACAAACCTTATGACCGGTGTTATTCGTAGCAAAGAGTTAAAGTTCCTCAAAAGTCTCAGCAGTACTAATCGCACCAGCAACATCAAAAGCAACCGTATCTGAAAGAGACTTCTAGCCGCAGATTCCTTACCTTAGAATTATCCCCAGGTGTCAGACTGGGTCCGAAAATGTTTTTGTGAGCAGCACCCCTGCACGCCGGTAGGTGGCGTTGCTTGGCTCCGCTTGGCAGCATCCGCGCCGGAAGTGACATGCGCGGTGCCTATAAAGGTGCCATCCCAGCGCACTGATGTCAGTTCTTATCTTTCTGATGTTTTGTCGAAGTCTTTTTGAGGTTTACCTCCTGGTGTAGCAGGGATGTCATCAAAGAAGGCTGTCTTCAAGCTGTGCGGCACCTGTCACCGTTCGATGTCGGTGACGAACCCGCAACATGTATGCCTGTACTGCCTCAAGTACGATCACAGTCTGAATGCCTGCTCCAATTGCCACGCCATGAACCCGAAGGCCTTGAGGGAGTGATTTATCAAGGTCCTGGCGGCCTGATGTGCGACACCGCGATCATCCAGATCTCGGTTGAGAGGAAGGCCCCTGAGTGGCCGCGGAGTCTGATATTCTCGTTGCACTCAAAGTCGCCAGGCCATTTGGGTAAGTCCCACCACAAGAAGAAGAAATCGAAGTGTTCCTTGGCTTCACCTCGACCGTTGGCCAACGAGACGAGGGAGCGTTGACATTCGAGGCCAAGCTTTGCGGTAGAGCCAGCGCCTGGGCCGTCTCCGTGCCTCCCCTAGTTTCCGGGAGCCAGAGCATCCCTAACCCAATTAAAATAATTTTACGAGGCTATGCACCTCATATTTGGGTGGTCCGTTCCCTCTGGTGCACCTTCAGGTCCCTCGGGTATGGGAGGGGCACCTAATGGATCCACGCCGGCAGCTCCGACGCCAGCACCAGTTGGGCCCCTTGGATCTACAGATGGATCCGTACCAGAGCCGGTTGTGCCACCTTGACCTTCCCCGGCACCACCGTCCCCATTCTGATCTCCGACTCTGGCGTCGACTGCAGCCATGCCTTCCAGGCTGGAGCCTGAGTCCTATTCTTATGGGCTAGGACTCAGGGAGGAGTGAGAGGGATCGCTGGACCCTGAAGAATCCCAGCCTTATAACACAAACATTAACTGGTGTGAGGATTTGGTGTATGCCAGCTGACTGGATACCTCTCCAGATACTGGTATGCTTTCTCTCTCTACCGTGGCTACAGAGGAGGAAGCGTAATTTGCAATGGTAGTGAGAAGGGCGGCAGGAGTCCTGGACCTTAGCTTGCACTCAGTGGCAATCAAGACCAACGTCTTAATAGAAGTGCTTTAACTGGGAGTGTCCCCCTCTGAACTGCTTCTCCCGTTTAATGAAGCTCTTACTGATGTTTTGCTTGGGACCTGATCCAAGCCCAACACAGGGAGTCCTGTGAACAGGACAATTGCTTGCCACCACTGCCCGCTCCAGGGAACCAGTGGTGGCTTGCACCTACAGAGAATGGTGGGCGAACAAAAGGGTGGGTACATGCACATGCGCTACAATTAAGGATGCAGCATGTAAAATAAAAAGTCACTTACCTTGCTTGCTGTACGACACGTTCTCCTCTCACCGGTCAGGTGTTCTTCTCTCGTCCAGGCTGCAGAGAGGGTCCCAGCCAACTCCCTTAACCAATCCTGGTGCTGCTCTCATGCTGTTAACCAGCATGAGAGAAGCGCCAGAATTGGAGGGAGCAGCCTCTCTCGGCGCTTCTGAAGGCACTGGAGGCCTGTGCTTGCTCTCAACCCAGCTGTCTAAGACAGCTAGGTTGAGTGGTTTAAAGTGCGCATGTCTGGCTGCCGGCCGAAGGGTCATGCACACTTTATACTTAAGTGCGCAGGCAGCCCACCACTCCTGCCTGCTGCTGCCATTTAGCAGGCCCCGATACTTGGTTCGGGACGGTTGATGAAAATTAAAATGGTAATAAATTAACTTTATTACCATTTATTTTTCATCTCTGGGAAGTTTCAGGGGGCATTTTAGTTAGTGGGGCTCCGCTCCAATGGAGGAGCCGCCCCTGCAGGGGACCACAACTTCCTCACACAACATCCTACCCCAGAGAACTAGGTGGTCCTAGCCTCCACTGCCCATTTAAAACCTGGTGCATTCCCAACCATACCACCGGATTGGGAATCCAAGCGGCTTGACAACTTGGGAAAGAAGATGTTTTCTTCCACCAGCCTGGCATTGTGGTCCATGAACACCGTATGCCTTATGGGCCACTATTCTCGCGCTTTGTGGGATGCAGTTGCGTAGGTGCTGGCAACGGTTCAGGAGGAGGCCCGGGCTATGCTCTCCAAGGTTGTTGCCTACGTGAGGGATGCAGCTAAGTTCACCATCAGATGTTGACTGGATACCACTGAATCAGTGGGCAGAGCGGTTTTGTCGACGGTGGCCTTGTGGTGCCACGCCTGGTTGAGGATAACTGGCTTCTCTGGGGCTGTCCAAACATTGCTTATGGACATGCCCCTTGATGGCACCCGTCTCAACGCAGACAAGGTGGATTCAGCGCTGGAGCGCTTCAAGGACAGCAGGGCTACAGACAGGTCCTTGGGCTTTTCCATAGCCCCTTGTCACACCCAATCCGCCTTTCTCTCCTTTCGTGGCCATGGAAGGGGCTTCTAGCCACCTGTATACCTGCCCAGCTACCACAGCATGCAAGCTTCCCAGCCTCTGCGTGGCTGAGGACGCGGTACCTACAGACCCCATGGGTCGGGCAGCCAGAGGTCAGGCTACTTCACCACCCCCGCAGCAGCTGCAGACTCCAAACCCTTATAGTCTGCCCTCTTATCACCATGGGCACCCAGTGGAGGGCAGTATTTGCCAATCCCTGCCCCACTGACGGTCTATAACATCAGACCAGTGGGTTTTGCAGATAGTCTGAAGGGGCTACTCCCTCTCCATAGAGACTACCCCTCCCTGCATGCCACTTTCTTATGACAGGATGAGGGAAGACCCCCTATCTCTTGTCCACCAGGAAGTGATGGCTGTCTTGGCTACGGGAGCCATAGAGAAGGTGAGGACGCCGAAAGTAGATTGTGGTTGCTATTCCTGCTACTTTCTGGTGCCCAAGAAGGACAGAGGCCTTTATCCTATCCTCGATCTGTGCCCTCTCAATTTCTTCCTCAAGAAGGAGAAGTTCAAAATGCGCACTGTCACTCAAGTCTTGTCTGCTCTAGACTAAGGGCAGGCAGAGAACTCTGCTCTGCCAGCAGAGTGTGCAGAGTTTTGCCTACTCCGCGCTCCGCTGAGAACGCGGAATATAGGCAAAACTCCGACTCCGGAGCGGAGCAGAGTTAGCCAGTCCCACCCCCCTGCTAAAAATAGGCTTCCCGCCTCCACCCCCCCAATAAAAAATATTTTAAAAAGAATTTATAAAGAAAAAAAACACACTTACCTCTACTGTGGCGTCTCCGGGCTGCCCTCCTCCTCCTCCTCGCCGTCTCTCTCCTGCAAACCCCTATGTCGGACGTACGTCTTGCGAGAACTGTGCATGGAGGGCAGCCCGGAGACGCCACAGTAGAGGTAAGTGTGTTTTTTCTTTATTAATTCTTTTAAAAATATTTTTTATTAGGGGGGTGGAGGCGGGAGCAGAGCGGAGTTACACAGAGTTTTTCCCAACTCTGTGGAACTCCGCATAGTGGCACTACGCCAGCTCCGCCCGGGGTTACTCTAGACCTGGAAGACTAGATGGTAGCGTTAGACTTGTAGGACGCATATTATTACATCCCATTCCTGCCTGCCCACAGACGTTACCTGCGGTTCACAGATGGTCACGAGCACTTTTAAGTCACTGTTGTCCCCTTTTGCCTTACCAGCGCTTCTTGGGTCTTCACCAAGGTGATGGCGGTGGTCGCAGCTCCTCTGCGGAGATCATAGGTGCCAATCTTCCCCTATCTAGAAGACTGGCTGTTGAAGGCAGGTTCGCCCCAGGTTGTCGTCTCCCACCTCCAGACTACGGCGGACCTCCTGCACTTGCTGGGTTCACTATCATCATGCCAAAGTCACACCTGACTCCCTCTCAGATGCTCCCATTCATCTTAGCTGTTCTCAACATGGTGCAGTTTCCGGCTTATCCTCTCTAACGGCGAGTCCATGTTTCAGCCTTTATCCTGGATTTTGGTGAGACTGACTCTGAGGCTGCTGGGCTTCATGGCCTCCTGCTGGTGACACATGCCGCTGGCATGTGCGGGCTCTGCAGTGGGACCTGAAGCTCCAGTGGGCACAGCATCAGGGGAATCTCTCCAACATGGTCCAGATTTTGGAGGGAGCTGCAAAGGGTCTGCACTGGTGGCTAACTGACTGCGATTGGGTCAGTGGCAGACCCCTCTCTCTTCCCCAACCAGATCTCACAGTAGTGACAGTTGCATCACTCCTGGGATGGGGCAGCCATCTGGAAGAGGTGGAGATCAGAGGTCTCTGGTCTCCAGTGGAATCCGGACTCCACATCAACCTACTGGAGCTCTGTGTGATCTGACTGGAATTGAAAGCCTTTCCGCCTTCCATCAAGAGAAGGCTAGTGCAGGTATTCATGGACAATCCCACCGCCATGTGGTACAGCAACAAACAGAATTGGGTCGGGTCGTGGACCCTTTATCAAGAGGCCCTGCATCTCTGCACATGACTGGCACATCAGGGCATATCCCTGGTGGTTCAACATCTGTCGGGCTCTTTGAATTCCAAAGCGGACAACCTCAGCCGCAGATGCCTAGCGGATCACAAATGGTGTATCCATACAGAGGTGGTGCAAGGTCTCTTTCAGCAGTGGGGAGAGCCTTGATTAGATCTGTTTGCCACCAACGAGAATGCCCAATGTCAGCAGTTCTATGTGCTGGAGTTTCCAAGGCTCTTTTACTCGGAGACGCTTTTCATCTTGAGTAGAGCTCCGGCCTCCTAAACGTCTTTCCGCCCATACCACTCCTGTCCAGAGTTCTCAAGAAGATCAGAAACGACCGAGCCCAAGTAATTCTTGTGGCTCTGGACTGGGCATGGAGAGTCTGGTATCCCAAGCTGTTGAGCATGGCCATCGGTCCTCCGATCAGGCTGCTCCTTTGGGAGGATCTTCTGTTGCAGCAGCAGGGGATGGTTCTCCACTTGAACCTGTCAACTCTGCACCTTCTTGCGTCGATATTGAGCAGCAACAGTGGACAGCTTTCGACCTTCCACCCGAAGTCTGTAATGTTATCTTGGCAGCCAGGCGTCCCTTCACCAAGATAGTATACACCGGCTGTTGGGGAAATTTTGTGGCATGGTGTACAGAAAGACTCCCTTTCAGCCCCCCTCTCCCAATTTCTTCTCTTCGTACTTTCTCTTGCCCGGCAGGGCTCTGCTCTGGGCAGTCTCCTAGGATATCTTTCTGCTATTTCAGCTTTTCTATGGTTCCCTGGCCAGCCATCCCTCTTCAAATCCCCTATTGTAAATAGATTTCTGAAAGGTTTACAACATTTGTCCCCACAGCCTCCTTTCATTATGCCCCAGTGGGATCTCAATCTTGTCCTCACTTTCCTTATGTGCTCTCCTTTTGAACTTTTGCATAATTGTCCACTCAGTCTCCTTACCATCAAGATGGCCTTTCTTGTAGCTATTATGTTTGCCCAGAGGTTCAGTGAGCTTCAGGCTTTGTCATCCAAGCCTCCCTACTTGAACATCTACCCAGACAAACTGGTGCTTTGTACGAGAGCTTCCTTTCTACCGAACGTGGTCACTCCTTTTCATATAGGCCAATCCATCACTCTGCCTACTTTTTACTTTCCCCAAGGAAGAGGAGTGACTTCATCATCCCGACCCAAAAAGAGCAATGTCATTCTACCTTGACCACACAAGAGAGTTCTGGGTGGACGACCAACCCTTCATGGGATATGTCGGAGCGAAGAAAGGATGGGCATTGCAGAAGAAGACCATCACCTGATGGATTGTGCTCTGTATCAAAATCTGGAACGCATTAGCCAAGAGGCAACCTCCTGAGGGTTTGCGTGCTCATTCCACCAGAGCTAAAGCTGCAACCACTGCGTTAACACACGCAGTCCCGATCCTGGACATCTGCCAGGCAGCAAAGTGGGCTTCTCTGCACACGTTCAGCAAGCACTACTGCCTGGACAGTCAGGTCCGTAGGGATGGGCACTTTGTCCATTCCGTCCTGCAGAACTTCCTTGTGTGAAATTGGTCTGCAGACACACCTTCAGGGAGGTATTGCTTGGGTATCTATTCTCAGGTAGGGAATCTGCGACTAGAATTCTCTATCAGATGAACCAGTTACTTACCTTAGATAATGCCTTATCAGGTAGAGACTCTATCTAGATGCAGATTCCTTACCAATCCACCATCCTCCCCGCTCTGTGAACAGACAGGGCTGTTCCCCTTTCAGGGCCCTCATTTTCCACACCAGTGGTCAGTGTTCTTAGTGGCTCCGTGCTACTGGCGTCGAAAGTCGTGAAAAGAAACTGACATCAGTGCGCTGCGGTGGCGTCTACATAGACACTGCTCACTTCACTTCAGACGATGCCACACGGAGCCAAACAACGCCACCTACCGGCATGCGAAGGTACTGCTCATGAAAAAATTTCCAGATCAAGTCTGACACCTGGAGATAATTCTAACGTAAGGAATCTGTGGCTTGATAGTCTCTACCAGATAAGGCATTACTAAATGTAAGTTCCTTGTTCGCCGCCCTCAAAAGTCTGCAAAAGTTAGAGGCTGCCATGAATCACCAGGTGCCTCAGGCAAACCATGGCAGCATTGGCTTCCCACTTTCCCCTCTTCTGTATGCCATTCTGATATGGAAGAGTAGAAGAATATAAAAAAGACATATGGATGCTGAATATTATATAAAATGGATATTGTCATACATTTTGTTCTTCTCCTCCAGGCAGACCGCGAAAGAAAACTTCTCAATACCATTGAGATTTAGTTCAACTGGAGTCAACACTCTTGTGCAAAGATGCTGTAGAATCTGCCCCTCAATCGCAAAAAGGAAAGGGAATTAATTCCTTTAACTTTCTGGTTCAAAAGACAAAACTCTGAGCCCAAGAATAAGGTCTTTGCAGACCAGTTTATAAATGGATTGTGCTGAGCTAACCAATTTATAACCAAATAAAAATAATGAGGGGAGTAAATTAAATCACATAAGGTTCCATTAAAGAGTTTCTACTGCAACTGGAACATCTTGCTTTTGGACTGGAATCTGGTAGTTGGAAGCTCATTAGATGTCCATATAGACATTTTAGGCTCTGCAGTCCACAAGAACAGGAATTAAGAGATAATGAGACTGAATCTGAAGTTCTCCTTGCAGATGAACAAACCCAGGGGATTTTAGAGGAGAAAGCAGCGAAGTCTGATCTCATTAACACTCACCTCCATCCCTGCACTAGGTATGAGCTTTCTAGTTTTCCGCCTCATTAGATTGATGAGAAGGACATAGGACAAGAGTTCAAAAGATGACCTTTCTGACCACAGTACAAACATAGCCCTTGTTTCCCTTTCTTCCTCAGTTAAAGCACCATTAGTAAAACCTGATGGCATGGGCTCATCATCAGGATCAGAGGTCTTTTTTGGAGATGATTAGCTGAATAGTTAGCTGGATGAGATCTTGAAGGTAACACCGGTCTAATGAGTTTGTCCTTTAACTCATCTTTCAAACCTTTGGGGAATAACATGAAGAGGGCTGAGTCAGGCCAATCAATCTGTCTAGCCAAGAACCTGAATTTGGAGATATATATGTATGCAAGTCCCAGGAACCTTGATTTAATTCTAAAATCTCCTCTTAGGCAGAAAACTTTAAATCTTGATAGTCAATTTTTTTTTATTTCCGTTTGAAAGGCTGGAAAGTTATCCAGAAGAGGACTAGCCTCAGGAACTGATGCATGGCCCACGCCAGTGCATTTCTAGTCTTATTACTTAAATAAATCCCACCTTGGGTTTGTCGTGTACATAAATATGGGGCGTGAAGGTGAAGTGAATCTCACAAGTGTCCAGCAATGCATTTAACTTCCTCGAATTTCCATCAAATTTAAATTCTGCCAAGCCAGCCAGAGGAGAGTCTAGAGAACCTTGTTGTAATTGGCAAGAGCAAAGGCGAAGAGAAGCATTTTCCATGATTAGATTTGGGACTTGAAGAGTTAAGTTGTTTACAGCTGTTAGAAGTTCTTGGACTGGATCTATCTTTAGATTTCTTTGGCGTTGCAACCTGTCAAGAGCAGGTCTTCTTGGTGACTGACACAGAGGGGCCGATTCCGATTCGGGCCGGAAATCTCTCCGACCAAGCCGGGCCCGGAGAGATTTCCGACCGAATCGGAGCCTAGCAGCCCGACCGAACGAGTACGATGCGCACGTATGCTATCGGACTCGATTCGGTCGGACTCCCATTGAAGTCAATGGGAGCCAGTCGCACGACGCGTACACGGGCTCCCATTGACTCAATGGGCACGACGCGAACAAGGGCGCCCCTACAGCGTGTTCACGTCGATGCGGGTCGCGCCGTACATGCACGTGTAGGGGGACCCATGGGTCCCCCTGTGTGCGACTTGCGCGCCTACGCTTCCAGGGGGGTCCGACACGGACCCCCAAAGTGCGGCTCCGACAGTTCCTTGGAGCAGGACTGCGCGAGTCGGTCGGAGCGGTCGAGGTGCGCATCATACTTACCCGGCCGGGGAACGTCTCCATTGCGCGGTGCGAGTCGTCCCCGTGCGAGTCGGTCGGAGCGGTCGGGTCATGCGAACGAGTCGGTCGGAGATTTCGCGAGCGCACGCATCGTACTCGCTCGCCCGGACGCACGTACGAATCGGTTGGGAAATAGGGCTCCGAATCGGATCCGGTTAAGCCGAATCCGATTCGGTGCCCTACCGGCCGAGATCGGAATCGGCCCCAGAGTCTTCTTGGTGCGTTGGAACAGCCTACTATTGCCATAATACAATTCAGATGTCAAAATTGTGGTGGGCTTCTAGAACTGCTCTAGAAAATAAGCCCCTCAGGAAGGAAAAAACTAGTGATTAAAAAACCCTTCCAACTGTTCAGGCCAGCAGCAAGTCAAAGGACAAGGAAGAGGCAAAGTGAACACAGGAGACTGAAGATTCCACAAATCCAGGAGCGGGCAATCAAGCATGCACAATTTTGACGCAACTGGACTCAGTTGAACTCCCCTTTTATATTGCCAAACAAGAATTAATGAAATCGAGAAAGTGGTTCAGCCATCTTGAATTGGGAATAATAAATGGGTAAATGCTCAAAACAAATGATAAAGAGGGTGTTAATGTCCAGAAGTCGTCAGTAAAATATTTAATGAATGATCAATTCCAATGCAGAGATTACAGCATTAAAAGATGCCGTGGTTTATGTAAAACCCTCCTGCATGTGCTGTTTGCTAATACTCCACCATGCAGGAGGAAATCACCCCACTATGCCTTGTGTGGGCTTGATCGAGCCGAGACATGCCAAAGGAAGAAAATATCCCTGTGAGAATTGCTGTTGTGTTCTGAAATTCAAGCACACGAGACCCGGACAGAGCCTGCAGGCAGAAAAAGCTGCGGCGGAGCCCATGCCCTACTGCGGCGCAGATGAGTTCAAGGTAGAACCCTTACAACTAATGCCCATGGTGCATGGCAATATTGTCACTATCCCCATGGGTACTTGAAATGTACCCTCAGAGTGGGGGTGCATTGTCATGATCACAACCCTGGGCTCTTTAGTATGCTGAGGGCTGTTTCCCAACTTGTTAGGCACACTCTCTACATTTTGGTAAAATCCACCACACTTTCCACGGCAGTCTTTCAAATGCTTAACTCAAATCAGTATGATGGCGGACCAGTAACTAGGTCAGGTGGGTGGTCCACCACCATTTCTGGCTGAGTTAAGAGTATACAATAGTGGACTATGGTGTGTAGGAATTGCTCTAGACTTTTTCTTCCTCGTAGCAAGATACCCGTTATCTAAACTCAGCTGCTGCTAGGCTTCAGGGATTTGCCTCTTACATACCTATTAGCCTGTCCCTCCTATGAATTGAAGCTTTACAATTTGATACTTTAGTGAAATATTTGATCACATGTATGGCAAGTGTTCTATTAGTTGTTGGATAGTTTGCATATAATAGTTTAGCCTGTCCACTTTTATTTTGGCTGTTTTTATCTTTATTTCCTTACCTGCCATAGGCTTGTAGTTATACTAGGCGCAGCAGCCATCCTCCTGGTACTCTTTCCTCCTACGCCATTTGGGGAGCACTCTAGACCTTTTCTCCCCCGTAGCAGACTAGCACACTATTTTTCAACTGGGCAGCTGACCAGATGCCAACCATGTGCAGGCCAGTACACTAGTGAGTACTTGCATGGACTATTTTCACCTCTTTATATTCTCAACTCCTCAGATAGTAGCGCAGGAAGGAAAATCTCCTTCACACTTGCTCATTTATGATTTTTCACGTTTTATATACAATACAAGCCCTCAGTTCCCCCTTTGATAACCATCTTCTCGGCTTTAGGAAATGCTCGCTCTGCGGTTAAGAACCGTGCCACTGTAAAGGCTGTTTTCGAAACTCGAAAGCTGCAAATGTTAGCCATCACTGAGTCCTCAAGGTCCAACAAATGTTCACCTCTAGTGGAAGATCTTGTGGTCACTAATTTTAAACTCTTTAAATAAGATGTAACTGACAGAAGAGGTGGAGGGGGTTATGCTTTTAGGGCAACATCCTCCTGTTTTTACACTGCAATGCCCTAAAAGAAATGCCTTGTTAGGCTTCATCTTAATTTACCTCCCCCCTCCACAGTTCCTCAGCAAGGTTTTTCTTCGCTGGGCAAGTTGCTGAAGCATTGACCCACTTTTTTTGAGGAGCTGGTTTTAGCAGGTGATTTTTATTTTTTGATCAGAAGATACATACTGCCAAGTCTCTAAGGATTTAATACAAAATCCAAAAACATTCATGGGGATAACAGTCCCTCTCACTCTGCTAGACATACAATTGACTTCCTATTTAGTACCAACGACATAATTATTATTGGATGCCCTATACCTGTGACTTACTCTGGACATTGTTTAACTTATTTTTCCATCAAGGGTTACAACAGTCAGCCCATTACTTCTGCAATTAAGACTGTCACTAGACTCTTGGAAAAAATCCTCATTTCAAGATTTACCCTCTTATATAACTGAGCAATTCCCTCGTCATCTAATCCTGACAGTAACGCCATGTCCTAGATTCTGAAGCCACAAAGTAGACCCGGGATTCACCATCAATTTCAAAATTGCAACCATCTAATGAGAGCAGAAAAATAGATATTTTACAGATTCCCTAGGGAACTCCCTCCACAAGACGATTTCTAAGCTCATGCATCCTAATGCAGTGGACAAGGAAGTTATTCCCTCTGAACATCTGGTTGATTCTCTCTCCCTTGTTTTTTTACATAAAGTCAGACTGTTGAGAAAAGTACTTGGTTCTAAAAGCCGTCCGTCCGAGGTCTAAAAACCTGCCCATATTCATTATTACATCACAGACGGATTAGTTTAGTAGAAAAGAAGTGGTGGTATCTGTTTTGGACCATCCTAAAATGATGGCAGATAACAACAGTTTTAAGCCCTGGTCCTCTTAGGTCTGTTGATGGCTTTTGACTTATCTCCCTTGAGAGTCTCCTCCACGGTTTGGCAACAAAATGCCATCGGTGGCTTTGCACTGAGATAGGTTCAGTCTTTTTTAACTGAAAGGTTCAGGTTATCCCAGTTGGGCATTTACACTTCAAGGGCCAGGTCTGTTACATGGGGTGTCCATCTTGCTCTACCCCTTTCCCCCCTTCTATTTATCCTCTACCTACTCCCTCTCACCAGTTTGCTCCATGAGATAGTTATGTTGTTTTATATGAATGCAGACAATCCACATGTCCTTTCAAACATTGGCTATAATCAAAATAATGATTATATCCCCTTTGCCTTGGATACAACCTGGTTCTTATTGATGGTTTTAACTGCAGATTCCTCACCTTGTGATTATCCTCAGGTGCCAGACTGAATCCAGAAACTAAAAAGCAACGGAGAAAAGAAACATAAGAAGTCAAAGTGGGACTCAACCCCTTCCAACCACTCTCGATCGGCAGAAAAAGTGTAAGGGTATCACCGCATCTCTAGGTCTTGCTCTCGTTCCACCAAGAAGCAGATTACAACTCTGGTCACAATGCATGCTGAATTTCAGTGTCCATCAGTGACATCAAGCAGATCAAAGCCTTTAGGGAGACCATACTGCAAATCTTCAGCATGCTTCTGGCTCCCTGTGCCGCACCTTCGGACCCCAAGGGCAAGGGCCTCCAGTCGGGTTACTGCTGGTGGATGTGTCCTCTGCGCCATCTGTGCCCCTTTGGGTTCTGCACCGACATCGGTGCTGACTTCGGTTCCAGCACCAAAATCTGTGTGGGACTTTTGGTTCCACAACCTATTGTGGTGTCCGACTCCGATACGGATTTGTTTAAACCTTGAGTGATGCCATGGCCCAATCTCGATGTGGCACAGCCAATACTCAACCCCTCTGACTCAGACATAATACAGTTACTGTGCAGTCACGCATAGACACTGAACTAAATTTGGTTTGGACTCCGACTAGCCATTCCACAGACCCACCACCTTGGGCGGTACTGCTTTGATATCTGTTCACAAGGTGTGGAATCTATGGTTAGAAGTATTCCTCAGAAGAACAAGTTACTTACCTTCGGTAACTTTTTTTCTGGTGGCTACTGTATCTAGCCACAGATTCTTCACTACCATCCCACCTCCCCGTTCTGTGGAAGCACCTCCTTTCCCATCTAAAAGGGTCTCATTTTAGGAATCTGCACACTGGCCCTTCCAATTTGTGATGGCCTCTGCGGTTGGGGCCATAGACAAGCTTACAAAAGAAACTGATGTCCACACCCCCAGGTGGCACTTTTAT
This sequence comes from Calotriton arnoldi, assembly GCA_963921515.1. Lineage (NCBI taxonomy): Eukaryota > Metazoa > Chordata > Amphibia > Caudata > Salamandridae > Calotriton > Calotriton arnoldi. The sequence continues at coordinate 1,133,122 of CAWUFW010000324.1, forward strand.
GCAGCTATGCTCGTCACTTCCAAAGTGTAACGAAGTTGGTGTGGAGTCCCACGAAACCACCTATCGCCGAGCAGGAGTATTGCTTTGTCAGCTTCTGGATCCAGTCTGGTACTTGTGGATACCCACAAGGTAAGGAACCTGCTGTTAGATAGCATATCCACCAAAAAGAGCATTACAGAAGGTAAATAACTTGTTCAATTGTGTATCCCGAAATTATCTTAAATTAAATCCTTCCATATGTGAAATAATGATCACCTTTACCCCACCTAATCAGTGGGATATATGGCCAGCTTTCATGGGCACCTGTCCTGAACCAGTTTCCATAGTGAGCTGTTTTGGCTCCTCATAGAGTTGAACCTCTAATTAGATGAGCATGTCTCATCTATTTAGAACATTTTTGTTCTGTTTTCATCGTGTCAGACTCAATACATTCTAAAATGCAGCAGCCAGAATTCTTTTCTGCCCACACAAATTTGATCATGTCACAGCAAAGATCAGCTCTTTAAATTGACTAAAGATGACGATTGCTTTTAAAACACTTGCTTATTCAGAATATTTTAGCTATGTCCTTCCTAGTTGTTTAGCCATGAAGTTTTATCAATATGAGCCCTCTCGTTAACTTCACTCAGCTTCCCAAAAATTGCAGTTGAACCATACTTTTAGGCATACCTTCCTAGGTTGTAAGACCTTTAGAGTCATAGGAACAACTATTTGGAGTCAAGTTTTCAGTCAATCAGAGAAACAAAGCTTCTCAAGCTCATGAAAATGCTTAAAACCAGGCTTTTTGACCATAACCTGTTGCTCAGTCTCCATCTTATTTGGGGTCCTGTTATTTTAAGCAATTTCTAGTGCAGAGAAACCTCTTTTAGGTGAATGTTTTATGCTTCACAATTTGCCCTATATATAGCTAAATCAGTGTCTTCACTGGCAGGACATCTGTTGGTGGGATTTGTAGTAGGGCTTCATGACTACCTGTTGGTTCAAGAATAAACCATGTTAGGCATATTCTACATTACTGCTTCTCCGAAGTCAGACTGGTAGACTCCAGTGATGATTACTAGATAGAATAAGGACCTTATTTAGAGTTTGGTGGATGGGATAAACTGTTAAATCGTGACTGATATCCCATCTGCCGTAGTTATGTTATGTTAAGGATATTTATAGAGCGAATGGCTACCCGAAGGCTCCCCCGCGTTAGCAGAGATACAGGGCAGGTTACACCAGCTTAGTAGGTGGGGTTTTGGAAAAACCAGGTTTTCAGAAGTTTACGGAAGGAAAGGAGGTTGGGTTCTGAACGTAAATGGGGGGCAGGGGGGTATTCCAGAGCTTAGCAGAAGTGTAATAGAAAGACCGGCCACCACTTCTCCTCCTATTGATTTTGGGGACCGAGGCTAGATAGAGACTGGATGATCAGAGGCATCTGTTAGGACAGTAGGGGGAGATGATGGATCGAAGGATGGGGGGGGCCTTTCTTCCAGAAAGATTTATGAGCAATACATAGGGACTTGAATTTCATTCTTTCCACAATCGGGAGCCAGTGCAAGGTTTTCAGGGCAGGTCTTGCAGAGTGGCTGTTGGGGATCTTAAGAAGCTTGCGTGCTGCACAGTTCTGAATAACTTGCAGTTTGTTTGTGGTCACCCCTGGAGCTCCTAGATACAGAGCATTTCCGTAGTCGAGGCGGGAGAGGATCAAGGCCTGGACCATGAGTCTCCTTGCTGAGAAGGGGAGGAGCGGGAGGACTTTACGGAGCATCCGTAGGATGCCATAACAGGATGCGGCCAGTTTCGTCGCCTGATGATCAAATGTGAGTGACCGATCTAGCCACATGCCGAGACTTTTGATCTGATTTTTGGGTGTGGGCGGGGAGCCAAGACAGCTTGGCCATGCTGAACCGATATCAAAGGTGGGTGAGTTACCCAGCAGCATGAGCTCCGTTTTCTCTCCATTCAATTTAAGGAAGGAGGATTCCAGCCATTTGGCAACTCTCTCCAGGCAGGGGCCTAGGCAGGGTGAGGTGTTTTCTGGATGATTTAAGGCCACCACTAATTGGGTGTCATCGGCGTAGGTGACAATTTCTATCCCAAAAGGGAGGACAATCTGTGCCAGAGGGCTCATATAGATATTGAACACCGTCGGGCTCAGGGATGAGCCCTGCGGGACACCGCAGCCAAGTGGGATCCGATTTGAAATGTTATCTCCTTCAAAGACTTGGAAGTTCCTATCCTCTAGAAAGGATTGCAGCCAGGTGATAACACCGCCTGATAGTCAGACATTCCTCAGTCTATGGATCAGGATCAGTAGCAGTACCATATTGCACTTGTAATATGGCAGATGGAATGTCCGCCACATTTGTGACTACCAAACTCTAAATAAGGCCCTAAGTCTTTGTCTATGCACACTACTTCAAAAGTGTCACGAAATCTCTGGGATTAATGGGTTGGCTTGCAGGCAAATTGTTTAATTCTGGAGTACTGTTCACATCCACAGACTTGGTCTTTGAAACAGTTAATTTGCAATTTAAGGCTAAGTTGGTACACTTGTATAGCATGCTAATTATCACCGCCTCCGAGCTGATATGGTCCATCAATTTCAGCATACAGGGTATTTCAAAACGTTTTAGTAAAGACAACAGTTCCTCTCCTAAATGTCACTGTTTACTTAAATCATCTTTGAAATTTAAATTATGTGTGTGTTTTTAAGAAAGCCTTTTATTTTTCTGCCTTGTATAAGTATTATTTGTATACACATATAGGGGTTTTCCCAAATGATCCCACAATACCTGGGCAAGAAACAGTCTAGGCAAAGGAACTCTATTATATGGGAATTAATTGTTACAAAAGTACTTTCCACTGTGAAAATCTAAATTAGTCACTGTTGATGTATTTAATTATACAGAGCAATATTTATTCTGATTTTGTAATACGCATAGTAATCTGCACTCCGGGTACAGGTACCTAAAGTGTGCATAATAAAAACACTGATGACATTCAGTTATACATATATTACACAAAAAGAACAGGCAAAGAAACGAAGACGAATTATACTATGCTGTACAAATTCTAAATATTCGACTTGCGTAGCAACTAGAAACTTGCTTCAGTCTTCCAGTTGTTTATACATACTATGGCCGTGCTTCTTAATTTTTTGCACAGTCCATGCAGGAGTATGTTTTTAGCGAGAACACCCACGGAGGACAAATTAGCCCTTTGTTTCCTAGGGTGTGTCCACAGGATTATCTTTTATAAGATTTACAAGTTGAGTAATGCGAGCTCCTCCAGATGGTGGTGTCAACTCGTTTCGACCCTTCAAGATTCAGAGCCTCTTCAGGACAGTGCAAGAAAGAACAACCTCTTCCACAGGGGACCTCGTTCCATATACACCGTATAGATACTTTACCCTGCAGGTTTCCGACATTAAAGGCTGAGAAGTTTTTATGACAGCTTTGACCTTCCTGGTAAGATTAACAATCTGAAAATCCTCCGTGGACAGTGACTTTTGAATGTGTTTCCTCAGCTACATGAAATACGAACATTAATTGCAGGAGGCACTGAATAATGTTTTATTGAATTGTTTCTGGCAATAATATCAAGATAAAATGAGCAGCAGAAAAGTTCGAAGGACACAGCAAATGCTGATTATAATTACAATGGATTGTGGTCATTGTAGTTACTAACTTAACTCAGATTGTGACAGATGGAGAAAGATAAACATGCGCAAGTGTTTTCGACAAGAACTTGAACAATGAGAACTGTTTGAGAATTTTTACAACATTTATTCTCTATATTTACACTGGCAGAAAGATATTGATAACAAATGTCCAACCTGTGACTTTAAGAACCATACTGCAATTGCTTGGGAGTCCCTTTTCGCTGTTTTACATCTATTTAAGTTTTGAAAAGCAACTGACCATTGATTGATCATGTGAACAAGACCTGCATTAGGTCGAAACGCATCATGAGATATGATGGATTTTTCCAGCTGAATAAAGGATTTTTTGCCGAGTCGGATGGTGTGGCTTGTTATGCACACCCAAAATCCATGGGTACGTTCCTTGTTCGATATATATATATATATATATATATATAATTCACCAAGGTCCTCCGTCGGCTGACAGGACTATTCACACTATTCATTCGAGAGTATCAGAATAAATAATGTTATTGGCTATATTTCCGGTGGTTCGTGGTCCTTTCTTCGACAGAAACGGGTGTGAATAGTCCTGTCAGCCGACGGAGGACCTTGGTGAATTGTGTATTCAATTACGGAAGTTGGTTGCTTCCGTGGCGAACCCACTCTCCGGAAAGTGGTTGCCGCCCTCAACCAGAAGCAGTGCGGATCAGAAAAAAATAAATTAAAAAAAAAAAAATATATATATATATATATATATATATATATATATATATATATATAAAAATGCACAAAGTTCACGGTCCTCTCTGCCACAAAAGACGGCGGGCTTGAGTGCGGGCGTGAAAAACCGCTCAAATATACACAAAGTCCTCTCCTCTCCGGCGAAGAAAATACTCAAGCCCAGATCCGTATCACGCTAAAGTTTATTCCATAAGCATGTATTGAGCCAAACGCCCGACGCGTTTCGGTGCAGCCGCACCTTGGTCACGGGTCGAGGGAACGTTTGCAAAACATAATTACATATAATGTGCAATAAACATAAGTGTAGGACTACATATCCCAAATGCTGCAATTAGGTGTGGAAAATACGGCGGCCATTTTATAATGGTGAAAATAAAAGTATTATTCACCTAGTTATCCTCGGATGCAACAAAACTGTAAATCATATATCCAAAAATACTAACACAGATATTGGCATAAATTCTTACTTGAAGAGTTCATCAATCAAGTATGTTCAATTATTGAACATGACACCCCAACATACAATTCCGCCCCAGTGGGCCCATACTAGACTTAGGGTGTACCCCCCTAGTTAATCCTGTTTCCATAATTCGGATTCAACCCCAATGGGCACATTTAAACAATAACATATTGCCATTCAATACTGTGTTGTAACTAATTTCAATATTCAATGAGTTAAACAGCTTTAGTGATCCTATTTATAATAATACTGGCTTTTATGTTTTTCTCCTCCCAGCAAGCTGATATCGTCGTCTCCTACAGCAAAACATAAAATAGTGCTATTAAAAACTGTAAATGTTAAAAAACAAACATGGCAAGAGATTCATTTCATTATAGAAGTGGACAGAATTCATAGCATAATATCATCAAATCATCAGACCCCTCATCCCAAATGGACCGATAGCTCTTCATCTTTATTTAATCCCATTGGGTGCATGGTACCAAATTTAATGATCATTCTGGACTCTAAGCGTCTCAATTCCGTTACTCTATTACCTCCTCTTTCAGTTATGGGAATTCTATCCAGGGCGCAAAATTGAAGGAGACCACTATCCTTACTGTGGAACTCTTTAAAATGTCTCGCAACCGGGTAGCTTCTATCTTCATTTTTAATAGCACGCAAGTGTTCCAAAATGCGTCGTTTAACTGGATGGATTGTGCTGCCAATGTAGATCAAAGAACAAGGACAACTGAGTGCATACACACAGTGGTCCGATTTACATGTCAGGTGTTTCTCAATTTTGAAAGGTTTCTGTGCCTTAGATAATTTTATTTCTTTGCGGTTGACACTCGTCTTACACGCTTTACAAGCACCGCAAACAAAAAAGCCCTTGATTGGATTTGTTACTCTTTCAATGGGTAGTGTGCTGCTGCATAATAGATCATTAAGCGCCCTGCACTTTCTAAAAGTAATCTTAGGGTTGCCTCCTACATAGTTTTTCAAAGTTTCATCTGTGTTAAGCACATGCCAGTATTTCTTAAGGCATTGTCTCATTTTCCATGACTGATTACTGTAGGATGTTATAAATCTAATAGGTTCTTCTTGAATTGTATCTTGTATTGCCAATTTTAATGTGTCTGCTCGTTTCACCTTTCCTACTTTTTCAACTGCCTGTTTGATGATCTTTTCTGAATAACCTCTCTGGACAAACCTAGTATGCATAATTTGTAGTTCTTCCTTAAATGCCGCCTCTGAGCTACAATTCCTTTTGGCTCTAAGGAGCTCTCCATATGGTATGCTCTGTATCAGGTTCTTGGGGTGACAGCTTCGAGCATGTAATAGACTGTTACCTGCGGTAGCTTTGCGAAACAGTCTACTCTCCAGTTTATTATTATTCACTAAAACTTCCACATCTAGAAATTCAATTATCTTATCATGTATGGTACTTGTGAATGTTAAATTACACTGGTCTGTGTTAAGTGTATCCACAAACTGTATTGCTTCTAGCCTAGTACCCCATATATATATTGAACAAGGAACGGATATAAAAAAATATATATATATGTGTGTGTATATGTATTTTTTTTCGAACAAAAAGATGCTGCTGCAGTCCATTTCCTCGTAGATTGCTCGATTTTATTAGGGTATTTGGCAAACACCATAGTATCTCTTGATCTTCCAGTCACTGTCATGTGACAAGCCATAGTGTTCTGCAACTGCATAACTCATGTCTCGATATTGTATGACCCGGATATGCTCTAATATTCTTTTCTTCAGGGGACAAATCGTGCTCCCAATGTATTTGAGCCCACATATGTATTCAATAGCATATACTACAGGGTATCCTGGTAAATCTGAAATTATGTACAGTTTCAAAATTTTCTTGAATTTGTTTGTGTCCGTTTGATGAAATATACCATATGATGATGCTTCATGAATTTTCACATTTTTTTACATGCAATATAGTGTTGTTAGCATGTGTTTTTAATGTAGGAAACTACACGTCCCGGAATGCCTCTTTGTCAGCAGGACGGGCCTGTTTATCAGTCGAAATCAAGAAAGGGCTCACTAACCGTGAGCAAGACTCTTTCAGAGTCTAAACGCGTTGGTGTTTGCCAAAAAGCCTAATAAAATTGTGCAATCTATGAGGAAATGGAGTGCAGCTGCATCTTTTTTGCTTGAAATTGTACGGGAGTATCGGTCTGCTCCCACCACTAGCACTGCCCATTGAGTGTGCTGTGACCAGCCTGACCGCGATGTTTTCTAAGTAAGTATATTTTCAACAGAAATAACAGGAATATATACTTTGAGTTGTATTGGTAGAATAATGTTTAAGAGTTGTTTAATATGCAAAAATACAGATTTCCTTTTGGTAGCTTTGAAATTGAGGTAAAAGGACGCAGGTTCTGTTCTCTGGCTTTCCACTGAAGATTAAGATACTTTACCCCAAAAAATTATGAAAATGCAAAAAAGAAAATGTTTTTAAAAATACTTAATTTATACAATGGAATCTGATAAATTGCAATGAACTACGGGGCCGATTCACAGATATCTGAGATAAAATCCTAAACTTACTACTTTTGGGATTCACAGAAGGCATTTAGTAGTAGTAAAGTTAGGACTCCTAACTTTACTACTACTAAAGTGAGACAAAATCCTAACTTTACGACTTTCTGTATTCACAAAAGGCATTTAGTAGTAGTAAAGGTAGGAGTCCTAACTTTACTACTACTAATTGCCTTCTGTGAATACCAAAAGTAGTAAGTTTAGGATTTTATCTCAGTTTAGTAGTAGTAAAGTTAGGAGTCCTAACTTTACTACTACTAAATGCCGTCTGTGAATACCAAAAGTAGTAAGTTTAGGATTTTATCTCAGATTAATTCTGTGAATCGGTCCCTACATTTTTTGTTTTTTGCATTCTTATAAAGTCTGTGCCAAAAAGTAAATTACCAGAAAATGAATTATGAAAAGGTTTAATGTTCTGATTTTAATTGGGTGATGGTGGTAAAAGGAGGGAAGACACTCTTTACACCGTAACTTGATGGCCCAGTAGAAGGATTTTGCCGCAATGCGTCGGCCTGTTGTACTCAGCATGGAGCACTTTGGATTGAAATGAAAGAATTAAAAAAAAATGAAACCAGACCGGATATGTGCCGTCTCCTATTTTTGAAGCCGAGAAGTAAAACGGAACAAATTTAAATGAAGGAGGCTTGGGATTTGATTTCACACACATATATATAGGCAAAAAGGAAGCAGAGAACTCTGGGTAGTTCCGAAGATTAGGTGGAGAGCAGCTCCTGTATAGAGAACCCTACAACACTAGCAACACTCTGAATCTGCTCACCTCAAAAGTCTGTTTTTCAGCAAAGTTTTTAAACATAGGATTAGCACAGTGCCATCCACGCTGAGCTAAAAGAAATAGTCTTTTGCCATTTCTACAGCAAAGTCTTTAAACTTTAAGCATAGGATTAGCACAGTGCCATCCACGCCGAGCTGTAAAATGACAAAAGCCTTTTACCACTCCAGGCACAGTATTACAGTTTTGAATTCGTAAAATAACATCCAAACCAACCTGGAATTAATAAAAGCAACCCCTGCACATATTTTGCTATCATTATAGCTCTTCAGAGAGGTTTAGCTTTGTCCAGACACTATGGAGCACCCAGTATAAGTCAAAACAATACTCTTTCAGGCTTAGAGTGCCGCATAAATTATGCAAAAAAAAAGCAGAGAACTCTGGGTAGTTCCCAAGTTTAGGTGGAGAGCAGCTCCTGTATAGAGCACCCTTCAGCACCAGTGACATTCTTTTTTATTTATTAAATAATTACATTTTTATTTTATCATGATAACAAAACAACCTATGCTGTAAACCACCAAACACACATCTGCCACTTCCCAATTCCCCCCCCCCTGCTAGTACAATCAACCTAGTTACATGTCAAGATCACCACTTTTGTTACAACATTTCACAATTCTTCCTGTCTTTCGGCCTGTGTACAGTAATCCCTTTACAATAGAAGTAACCATCTCAATGCCCCCACTCAATTTGTTTCGGATGTCCATCCACCCCAATTTTTTTTTATATTTTGTCATACAGCTTCTACCTTTGTACACTTCTTTTTCAATGATCCTCCAGTATTCCATTCCCTTGTCTGGTGTGTTGGGATAGAGCCTGATCCCCATTTTTTAGCAATATCTCGCTTAGCCTCCATACATCCCATGTTGACAAGTAGCTTTTGGTAACATGAATGATCCACAGCCTCCCATATCTACCAATGACACTCTTAAGCCATTTCTACAGCAAAGTCTTTAAGCATAGGATTAGCACAGTGCTGAGCTGTAAAATGGATTGGAAAAATATCATAGAGGTAGCACTGTGCTTATTATATGCTTAAATACTTTTATGCTGCACTATAAGCTTGAAACTGTATTGTGTGTGTTTATGTATGTGTGTGTGGGTGTATATATATATATGTATATGTATATGAAGAACACTTACGTTGCGTTTAAGATATAGGTTAATATATATATATATATATTTTTTTTTCCAAGTAATCTTCACAAATCCTCCAAGCCCTCCCAGTGGCACTGCTCTTCCAGATGCGAGAACCCCGCATCAATCAACTTCACTCGACTTCACAAAATGAATAGTCAGTGCACTCCTGAAATGGTGATGTGCTGTGAATTTATTATTTGATCCGAATCGGCAAAACCCGACGAGTTTAGGCATCCGCCTTCATCATGGTTTACAAGTATTTCATATCAAAATGCTTTGTAATTAAATTACATGTACTAAAAGCAAATAAAGTATATCCTAGTATTCAGCAAACTAAAATAGAGGCCCCTTTAGCCTCATCAATCAAACATACCAAAGTTTACACAAAACTGCGTGAACAAGAAAAATATTTGAAGAACGTACACAATGTACATCTGCTTTCATGTATTATAACGTGCCAAATTGCCAAATGAATTAAATCATATTTTTGCTTAATGTCAATATCACAAGAAAGCATTGGCTGCCATCTTGAACTCTGCATCAAAAAATACAAAACATATCTTCTTACATTCATAAACATATAATGTATACCAAACATGCAATACTGGTTCACTAAAAACTTAAAACTTGAATCATGCCCCAGTGAGGTAATGGGTTGTGCTTAGTACAACTCGTAAATAAAGGAGCATACCCTATGCAAAAAAGGCATCATACATCACACCCCATTGGGCTGGTTGACTACATATGGTGCAATATATCGGTTAACAAAACATGCACTGACTTTTCCTTTCGTTAAAGAATGAGCTGATAAATGTACTGTTTAATATAAACAAGGCAGTGAAACACTGAAACGCATCGTTGTGTCTGCCACTATGCACAATAAATGAGTACTTTATGGCATGCTTCCGAGAGCGCCTCTTCCTTTTTGGGATTCTTGCGTATACATATTTATTTGTATTTTCCTTATTTTTCTGTGGATGTGTCAGTCCCGTAAATGTGAACGGGATAGTAGTGCCCAGTGAAAATGAAACTAGAGAAGCATAAGCATTGTGTGAGCTCTGAGAAAGTCTTAGAACTGGAATTGCAGTGGACTCCAGCACTAATTAAATTAAAATGTCTAAATGTATTTATATGTAACGCATTGTGCATCACCGAATGGTTATTTAGGAGCACCGAATATATTTCTGAAACCAAGGTTGCATCAAGGAGGTTTAGAGGAAAAATGGTTTCTTGTTTAATGTTCCGACACAGCCCCTCTTCTGCTTGGAATTCCATTGAAAGTAATCCTAAAAGGTTTGGTTTTCAGATGGTTCCTGAACTGCATATAGTTTCCATAAGTAGGGGCAGCCTTGGTACTGTAGGGCAGTCAAAGTGGCATCTGTACTCTCCTATACATTCTGCGTCTATTCTATTTTTTCTTCATTCTACCATTCTGCTTCTTGCTTCTCCTTGAATCTCCCTCACTGAACTCAATTCGTGTATGTGATAATATGTATACCATGTGCCTTACTGAGGCTAAGTTTAACTATGTTATTAAATGACAAAACGTTTAAATGTTTTTGTTTTTAATATATTGTTTTCGTTCATGCAGGCCGAGCTTATAGATGCTGCTGCAGGGGTTTATGTTCGCTTCAGGTTAGGTGGAGTAAGTATCTGTTAAAATGACGCATTGTGTTACAGCGTGTGTTGAATGATTGGGGTACCTACTTTGGTATCACAGATTAAAGTTACATTCAGCATGTTACTCAAGCCAACCAATAAAACCAGACTCAAGCATATGTTGCGTTTGCATTATAGAGACATTGTCAAGCTAAGTATAAGTAGGGAGAGATGAGTAGGCTTGAAAGTGAAGTACATATAGGAAGGAATTGTAATGAAATAGAAGATAAATAACATATCTCTGAAGACAAAGGTAAGACTATAAAGTGAGGCAGTAGTCTAATGGAGTGAGAGATGAGAGTGTGTGTAAAATAGGCCCACCTGGGAGCTGAAGAACAGAGAGCAGTAGCTTCACTGCGATGGTAGACATGAGTAATTACATTAAACAGTTAGGTGTAGATGCTTCCCGAGGAGCATGGCCTTAAGAAGGGGAGACAATCACCCCATCTGAGATCTCTCTTCACCCTAATTAAACACTGTGCAAATATGACCCTTGTTTTTCTAAGAATTCGTCCCCAATATGTCAACAGTAGAAGGTGTAGTTTATTTGGTCCAAGAAATAGCAATTACATTTCCATATTCTAAAGCAATGCATTAACACTGTACATGCATTGCATAGCTTTATTGTAAAAGGTAGGATCATGTTAACTGTTTATTTTAGTTTGTTGAGCTTGGGTGCAGTGGAAGTTGTGGTACAATTTGTCTTTCATTGATGCAGAAGATACCATCCATGATTTGTGAGGTGTCTGTTTTAGTACTAAACACATAAAAAACTGAGGGTTCGTCCCTGGGAGGTTGTTTTTTGGAAGAGGTCTAGTTATTGGTGAGGATACTTCTGAGGGAGTAGTAGTTATTCATATCTTCTAGGCTGACACTGGCATTGCTATCTGAATCAGACTACTCAATGAAAGAGGCAGGGTGTTGATGACAGAATTGGTCTTTAAAGCAGTTCTGTGTGCAGTTTGAGGGTTTGTGCAGAGACTGATTGTCGTACAGAGGTATTTTGGTATTGGCAAGAAACTCATAATTGAAATAACAGATTTTGATTATCTGGATTGGTCCCATTGGAGCAGGACTATGTCTGATTTGAATGTGATTTGTCTCAGACAGATCTGGTGCAGTAAGCAAAAAAATAACATGGAATGCAGTCCAGTATAACTACTAGTGGCAAAGACCAATTCAAGCATTCTGCCAGTTAGTTCTTTTATTTTTCTAAATTAATAAATAATGGGTGTGCATGCGTTTTGGTTTAGCGCCCACTGATGTGTCAGTTTAACAACTCGTTCTTTCTGTCTGCAGGTGACATTCCCTCCAAACATATATTATAAAATATTCACTCATAGAACGGTTGTCGATATGTGCGCTAATAGTCCCAAGGACTACACAAGTCAAGCTTCCAAGCAGACCATACCTAAACAGATCCACAACCGAGCACAGACTCCCGAGAAGGACTTCAGCGGCTGGTACACACGGGTGGAGAATAATGGCTGGCGAGCTCTTGAAATCAGGGTAAGCTAATAAAACCTGTATTATATAGTTCCATTAATGTAGCATGTTTGTGCTTTCTACAACATTTGACAGCATGTGCAGTTATTATTTGGGATTCAGTGCAAGAGAAAGTGAAACAGTGTGCATATCACATTGGCCAAAACTCTGTAGGTGCTGCAGCTCCTTCTCAGACGGGTCTGAAAATACATTTCACAAGCATATAAATGTTCCACATCTTGTGAAACTTACATGCACCTACTAGTGTCAAAAGGAATGAGTTCTAGATACTGAGAGCATGAACAGAAGATGTCTACTCAACTTTCCCAACACACTTTTCAATGGAAGTTGTCATCAGATTCACAACGTTTGGGTGAAGAGGTCTATCTGGCGCATACTATGATGCAGTTAGCCATCTATCGAAGAGCTTTAAGAAACAGCCATTTATGTTTGAACCACACAAAGTCTTCATCATAAAATGGGCTTGAGCAGTGCTTACTTAGGGCAGTTCATTTTTTAAACGTTATTATAACTTTCCATCATAAACATAAAAAACAGAAAACACATTGGGTGTCCATGTCCACACTTTAACATTACTTGTTCCACATTGTTCATGTTTTACACTTCCCAATATCATGTACTAATGAAATGGGGTCCACATATTTCAAGGTTGATTCCCAGTTTGTGCATAGTTCGCCAATACATATACCCCACAGTCTCAATGCATTCGGAGGTCTCTGCAAGGGACGAGCTCCCTGCTCGTATTGTGGAGTATGGCACTCCTAATGTTTCCCACAGACTGTTATCTCCAAGTGTCGTTAGTCGTTGCAGCAGCACGCTCAAGGTAAGTTCTTTAAGGCCCATTACAGAAAAGCCATGTGATATATGGCTTTTCTGTAATGGGCTGCAGAGATGAGTATGTATCCATGAAGTCGTTGCAAAACGTAGGTTTCTGTATCCAGTCTTTTAATCGAGGCAATGGGCCTCTTAGCCATGCCAAGGCTATTCTGTGTTAAGCCAATAGCAACAGCGCAGCCATAAGTCTTTGGTAGGGCCGAGATTTCAGCTACATAATACATAATCTATCAATAACACAGTAGCGATAGATCAAAAGGCAATTGTGTGACTTCTGCTACTGCCTTCCAGAATGTACCGCTGACTGGGAAGCGCAGCCGACGACCCTAGATGGAGGGCGGCAAACCCCCACCCCCGCGGGTGGCAGACAGAGGGCAGCAGCAGGGCGCGAGAGCGTGCCAAGGGAATGGCCAGTGAGTGACCAAGAGAGTTTGGGTTCAAAAGGCCCAATCACAAAAAGGGCGCCATTCTAAATAGAAATCCACTCGTGTGTATGAGCAGCGATGGCATTGGGAATCTATTCCGCGCTGCAGCACTAAGGTATAGTAAACATGGTTTACAAATCAGGAATGTACCAAATTACATGCCTAATTCATGGACATAGATTTTGTCTGCGTGTAAAAGTCTTTTCCTTAAATGCAAGGCATAAATCAGTCTACCATCACCCACATGCAGGATTTGCTATATTGACACAGGCTTCCGTGATGAAGGCATATCATTAGAAACCTAACCATTGATTGTCAGAGAGTGTATCATCTGGGTCAGTGGCTCAGATCCCGGCAGTTCACCTGTAAACGTTGGGAAACCGACTCCTTTCGCCTGTCACATTCTAAAGTGTGTTAGCGTGTCTAATGCCCTGGCGCTCTGGGTCCCTTCTAGAAGATCTAGAGACATAAATGTACTCTCCTCAAAAAAGAGTCCCAGCAGAGTCACTTCTGTGGCTCAGCACCTCTAACACGGCAGCATCTTGTGTTAGGGGAAGTAAGGGATTTTTCAAAAGCAACAAGGCTCTCAAATATAACTACACTGTGACCCAACCTGATCCCTCTCAATCACCCAATGGGACATGTGACATGCTGGAGAGTGCCAGTACAAAACAAAGTGTAACGGGGCCGCATAGTAGTAGACTTCATAGTGAAGGTTCGTAAACACCCCCCCCATCCTTATCATGTGGCAACATTAAAATGAGCCAGCATAGTGTATTTTGCTTCCAAGCCCAAATCAGTCTGGGGAGCAGGGACTTTAGCCTCGTGAAAAAGCCCCTGTATAGTAGTTTAGGGATGTTAGTGAATAGATATATAAATATCTGCTGTACCATTTTAATAAGGTCTAACATACCCCCATCAAGAGAGGCAGGTTCATCCATCTGTTAACCTGGTTCATTAGGTCCCCTATTTAGGACCATTATTGTCTTTTAATACGATTTTCTTGTGTATACTCCTTGCGTATGTAAATCATTAAATACTTCACTGAGTTGTTACTCATTTTCTCGACTGAGTGCTTCATGACTAGAGTTAGAGGGAGTATTTGAGACTTCCCCCTGTTAATCATTATCATAGAGAAATTGCCAAATTTTATAATTTTTCTGATGATAGGCGGCAAGTTGGATGTAAGGTTTTTGACAAATAGAAGAATGTTATCTGCATATAATGATAAAAGCAGCCTTCTTGTTGGAAAAGAGAATCTCCTCTGTGAGTGGTACTCACTAAACTTGAACACCATCAACTCCATTGCTAACGCAAAGAGCAGGGGTGAAAGTGAGCAGCCCCAGAACTTATACCAACTACCTAGAAATGGCTCTCGTATACATTCATTACTACGGTTCTCGCTCCCTGGGTCAGCATATAACCCCTGTATAAAGTTTTTTAGATATATATATTCCAAGTCCTATTCTATCCAGCTCCAGCCTCTAAAGCAGTGTTGAATAGAATAGGACTTGGAAAATATATAATAAACCAGATAAAGCTGTTATAAATTGACCCGAAGCTTCCTGGGCATTGATTAACAGAGAGACTACCTCCAGCTGCTGCCTAATCTGATGAAGGAGGGCAGATGTAGTCCTCCAAGCATGCCCTCTCTGGAATGCCTCCAGCTGCTGCCTAATCTGATGAAGGAGGGCAGATGTAGTCCTCCAAGCATGCCCTCTCTGGACTGCCTCCAGCTGCTGCCTAATCTGATGAAGGAGGGCAGATATAGTCCTCCAAGCATGCCCTCTCTGGACTGCCTCCAGCTGCTGCCTAATCTGATGAAGGAGGGCAGATATAGTCCTCCAAGCATGCCCTCTCTGGACTGCCTCCAGCTTCTGCCTAATCTCATGAAGGAGGGCAGATATAGTCCTCCAAGCATGCCCTCTCTGGACTGCTTCCAGCTTCTGCCTAATCTAATGAAGGAGGGCAGATATAGTCCTCCAAGCATGCCCTCTCTGGACTGCCTCCAGCTGCTGCCTAATCTGATGAAGGAGGGCAGATATAGTCCTCCAAGCATGCCCTCTCCGGACTGCTCCCAGCTTCTGCCTAATCTGATGTATGAGGACAAATACAGTCCTCAAATTACGCAGTGCCTGGACTATAACTTGCCTGGTCTGGAAGCACCAATTTGTCCATAAGTGGTGTGAGCCTATCGGCTGTTATTACCCTTGGTAAAATGTTATTGCCCGTGTTAGACCTGGCACCATTGGCGTGAGTCTCCCTTCCTTTTTTTCGCTGTGCCTCCTCTGTTTTTCTGGTGATAGATGCTCTGGGCGCTGCGCCACTGCCATTCAGTGCCGCAGCGCGGATGCTCCCTGTGTAAATAGGACTATGTGAATTGGTACATCCATGATTGGCTTATTTGGTTTATCTGTTAGTCCCTAGTAGAGTGGCCTGTGTGTGCCCAGGGCTGGTAAACCAAATGCCGCTGGTGGGCCTGCAGCGCTGGTTTGCGCCACCCACAGAAGCAGCTTGTAAAGTATGTCTCAGACCTGCCACTGCAGTGTCTGTGTGCAGTCCAGAACTGCCATCTTGGCTGTGAAGTGCACCCACTTCCCAGCCCCTGAACCTTCCCTTGGCACCATGTAAGTCACCCCTATGGTAGGGTGCATTGTATGTGTAAGGTAGGACATGCCTTGGTGTGTGTAGCATGTCCTGGTAGTGAATTACACCCAATTTCGTTTTTCACTACTGTAAGGCTACCTGTTCCTCATAGGCCAGAATGGGCAGTTTGACTATTCCATGCTATAGTCCTAACTGACCCCAGGAACCTGGTAGAAAAACGAATTTAGTATGCCTGAGCTCAGAATATTAAAATACATCTTTTAGTGAAGTGTATTTTTATATTCTGTGTTTGAAAATACCACTTTTAGAAAGTAGGTATTTTCTTGCCTAAGCCTTCCAGTGTGCTCTGCTGTTATGTGTATTGGCTGTCTGGTTTTGGAGGGACAGGGCAGGCTGAGTCAGACCTGGGTTGAATAGAGAGGTCTCCTTCCTGAGTGAGGGGAGGGGCAGCTGCTTGACCTGAATGGGGCTGTGCCTGGCAAGGTGAATGCTGGCTCCACCTCCTGCTGTGTGTCTGATAGCAGGCCCCCTTTTCTGAAAGAGAAGATGCAGAACTGGTTCTGGCTGGGTTCAGTGCCTGGTAGCTTCTGAGAACAAAGACTTTTGGGGTATAAATATCTGTGCTCAAACCCCCACAATTTGTATTGCCCCTGGATCTCAAGACCAACCTCTGTCCGTGGAACTGAAGGAAGCTGCAGGAGAGGACTGTCCTTGTGTTGTGTGCTGTTCCCTGGATTGGCCTGCAGTAGTTGTCATTGGACTGGAAAGAAGAGGGAAAAGGAGCTGTAAGAGAACTTTTTAAACTTGAACCTGCAATCACCCAAGGGCTAGAGAGAGAACTAGCCTCCTGACTGAAGTCTCAGGCCCAGTAGACTTCATTTCGTCGCTAAAGCCTGTTAGCGAGCCGCCGCAACCGAGGAGCGTCAAGAAATCCGTCGCACGGCTGCCGCTGGGTGCTCGCTGACCAAATCATCGCACCGCACGCTTACAGATCGCCATTTTGTCGCTAACGCCCGTTAGCGAGCTGCCGCAGCCAAAGAGTGCTCGGAAATCCATTGCGCCGCTGCCGCTGAAAGCTCGCTGCCCCAAGTCATCGCCCCGCACGTTTGCGGACCTTGGAACCATCGCTATCGCCCGTTTGCGAGCCGCCGCTGCCGCTGAGTGCTCGCTGACCGGATCATCGCCCCGCACGTTTGCGGGCCTCGAAACCATTGCTAAGGTCTGTTTGCGAGCCGCCGCGACCAAGAGCGTGAGGAAAAACATCGCTATCACGCCTTAGCGGCATTTTTGTGAATTATTAACACCAACACCCAGGAACTGTGAGTAAAAGGGGTCGCAGAGACCACTGCCCTGAACTTTGCATTCCCCATTTGAACTATTTTTGCAGCATCAAGAGAGTATTATTTTTGTACAGTATTGTGGCTTTCTCGTTATTTGGTCTTGTGATAAACCTATATATAAAGATAACTATTTTTGATAACTACCTGTGTTGTGCCCCTTTGTAGTGTTCCTCACTGTATTACTGTGTATGGTCATAAATGCTTAACACACTGCCTCTGAGATTAGCCTAACTGCTCGTGCTACGTTACCACAGGGTGGAGCAGGGGTTGTCAAAGGGTGCAGCCCTTCACTCTGACTTACAAAGAAGGGTCCCTGCTTGGACAGTGGCCATCCACCGCCAACCAGAGACCCCCATTTCTAACATTGGTGGTCAGCGGTGGGGATCTGGACTTGCGTTTATGACCGCATACAGTAATTATAGTGTACACTATTAGTGAGTGCAGACCATAACGTACCACATACACATTTGAGGATTTTTTTTTTTGAGTCTATTTTTTAAGAGTGCCAGTTATTGATACAATGGCCAAGCCCAGAGCCGTTGAACCAGAAGAATACTCCTGGGAAGAGGAGAAGATAGATACCTACACCTCCAAGGAGCTCAAATTTTTGGCGAGAAATTTACAGTCCCTACCACAGGTTTCACCAGGAAAGAAGAGTTTTGCAAGGCACTGAAGGCCTGGCTAGCAGACAGGGATGCCCCTAGGGATATGGGAGAGCCTGTGGTGGAGGGAGAGAATGTGGATGAAGTGATTGAGGTAGTAGGTAATAAAGTACTTTCCAGCCCGGGCACGAGTGTGTCGGCGAGGGTCTGTCCCCAGAGGAGATGGAGGACAGGGAAAGAGAGAGACGTCATAATATGGAGATGGCTAAGATGCAACTAGAAGATCAGAGGGAGAGAGACCTCGAGAACAAGAAGCTAGAGTTTGAAATGATGAAAATGAAGCTTGATCATGAGAGAGCATTGAGGGAGCTGGAAATTAAGGCAAAGAGTGGGAGACCTCCAGTCCCTCTGGTGGCAGCATACCAGTAGTACAGACGGAGAGCAGAGTATACATTCCTAAAGAAGTTATTAAAGATTTCCACAAGAGTGAGGATATTGGGCAATGGTTTGCCGCTTATGAAATAGCCATGATGTCCCACCGGGTCCCTGAGAAGGATTGGGGAGCGGGGTTGTGGGGACGGTTTGTGAGTGAGGGGAGAGACACCTTGTTGGATCTGCCCCCAGAAAGGAGAATGGTTTATGAACACATGAAAGAAGCGCTGATGACCCGCTATGGGTTGACCCCTGAGATGTACAGGCAAAGGTTTAGGTCCTGTAAGAAGTTGGAAGGTACCACGTGGGTTGAATATGTGTCCTTTTTTGCAGAGCAATGGAACGCTGGGTAAAAGGTAGCAAAGTAGAAACTTTTGAGCAACTATATGATTTGATTGCATGGGAGCATCTATCTGATAACTGTTTTCCTTAGCTACGCCAGCACCTCATTGATTGCAGGCTGACTAACCCTAGGAAGCTTGCTGAGGAGGCGGACCGCTGGGTCAGCACCAGGGTTCGCCAGGGTCCAATGGGAGACTTCGCCAGAGGTGGGCAGGGTCCCCAGCAGAGAAGTGGGGGGGACAGGGGTCAACCAAGGGAGTTCCGCAGAGGGCCCCAAAGTAATGCCCAAGGGAACCAAGCAGTGGTGTCCCAGCCTCCCCAAGACAGGAAGCCAATGCCCCCGACAGGTAGGCCTGTTCACAGGGGGCCCCTGCTTGTTATCATTGTGGCCAAGTGGGCCACCGGTCCTTTGATCCCCAGTGTCCTCAGAGGGCTACTGCCGCACCCCCCGTGCGCCACCCCGCCAGATGGCTAGTGTAGCCTTGGAAGGAGAAGAGATGGATGCCCAAGAGGGGTGGGACCCTGTACAGTTAACCCTTGTCTCCCTAGGAGACTGCGAGATGGTCCCTAAACCTGCACTGCCTGACAACACTAAGAAATACAGGCAGTGGGTGACCATCAATGGCCATAAAGTGGAGGCTCTCGGGGACACAGGAGCCAGTATAACTGCTGTCAGCTCCCGGTTGGTGTCCCAAGAGCAGATTATTCCCCATGCATTCTGCCCCGTAGTGTCAGCCGACAACTCAGAGAGCCAATGTGAGGTGGCTCAGGTTCCCTTCGAGTGGGGGGGGGGTCTCAGGAACTCTTCAGGTAGCTGTGAGGCCCGCCATGCCTGTAGACTGTCTGTTGGGCAACGATTTGGAGAACTCCCCGTGGGCTACGGTGGAGAGGAGTTCTCACTTGGAAATGCTGGGTCTGCCTGAATGGGCGTGTGCCACCACTCGGTCCATTGCAGCCAAAAAGGGTGTTGAGAAAAGTCTAGAGCCTGAAAGTATGGCCCAGATCCCTGCCTTAGAGAGAAGGAGCAGGGGGCGCGGGAAACCAGCCCCCTTAGTTACCACGGCCCAGGAAGGAGCAGACCTTGAGGGGGATGCCCTGGAGCCTATCGCGGAGCAAAGCACCGACCTGGGGGACCTGCCTGAGCTGACCCATTGGCAGCAGGAGGGGGGGCCCACCAGGGAGGACTTTTGTGAACAGCAGGAAATTTGCCCTTCTCTTGAGGGTATGCGGCGTCAGGCTGCAGCCCAGGCAGCAGGTGATATGTCTGGTTCGCATCTGATCTATTGGGAGAACAGTCTCCTGTATAGTGAGCCTAAGGCTGCTGAGCCGGGGTCGGCCCGTGTGCTGGTGGTACCGGAGTGCTTCAGAGCCTTCCTACTGGGGTTGGCTCATGACATTCCGTTGGCAGGACATCTGGGGCAGACCAAGACCTTTGAGAGACTGGTCACCCACTTCTATTGGCCCCAGATGCGCAAAAGTACAGATACTTATTGCAGGACCTGTGAGACTTGCCAGGCAAGTGGGAAGAGTGGGGGGAAGATCAAGGCCCCACTCCAGCCCTTTCCAGTTGTGAGTACCCCATTCGAGCGAGTGGGAATTGACATTGTGGGGCCTCTGGACCCCAAGACAGCCATGGGCAACAGGTACATCTTGGTCTTGGTGGACCATGCCACCCGGTACCCTGAAGCCATCCCGCTCTGGACAGTGACGGCCCCCGTGGAGGGACGTGCACTGATGGGGATCTTCTCCCGTGTGGGGTTCCCCAGAGAGGTGGTGTCTGACAGGGGGACCAACTTCATCTCCCAGTACATGAAGTCTCTGTGGGAGGAGTGTGGGGTAACTTATAAGTTCACCACTCCTTACCACCCCCAAGGAAATGGCCTGGTTGAAAGGTTCAACCGGACTTTGAAAGGTATGATTATGGGCCTAGAGGAGCCCCTGAGGCGTAAGTGGGACGTCCTCTTGCCATGCCTGTTGTTCGCCTACCGTGAGGTGCCCCAGAAGTCCTTAGGGTTCAGCCCTTTTGAACTACTGTATGGTCACCCGGTCAGAGGGCCTCTGAGTCTGGTCAGGGAAGGCTGGGAGCAATCTCCCAGGAAACCTCCCCAAGACGTATTTAGCTACATCTTGGCCTTCAGGAACCAGACTCGGCGTTTCAGAAAGATTGCTGAGGCAAATCTGGAAGCCAGCCAGGAGGAGATGAAACGTTGGCACGACCAGAATGCCACTCTGGTCGAGTTTCAACCTGGTCAGAAGGTTTGGGTACTGGCCCCAGTGGAGCCCTGCGCGCTCCAAGATAAGTGGACCGGTCCATTTGAGGTGGTGGAGCGCAAAAGTCAAGTTACCTACTTGGTAGACTTTAAGTCGCCCAGGAACCCCCTGCGGGTCCTGCATGTGAACCACCTGAAGCCCCACTTTGCGAGGTCTGAAGTGGGCATGTTGCTTGCCACAGATGCTGGAATGGAGGAGGAGAGTGAGCCTCTTCCTGACCTCCTGTGCGCAGAAGAGAAGGATGGGTCAGTTGAGGGTGTGGCCCTCTCCACCACACTGACCCCTGAGCAGCAGAGAGATTGTCACCAGCTGTTGGGACAATTCTCAGATTTGTTTTCCCTAGTGCCTGGTGTCACTGACTGGTGCGTCCATGAGGTAGACACCGGGGACAGCCCCCCTGTCAAGCATAAGGCTTACCGGGTGTCTGACAGGGTCCGGGCCTGCATTAAGGAGGAAGTCTCCAAAATGTTTGCCCTAGGGGTGATTGAGTCCTCTAGCAGCCCTTGGTCCAGCCCAGTGGTCTTGGTACCGAAAGCTGCCGCGCCTGGTGAGGCCCCTGAACTAAGGTTCTGTGTGGACTACCGAGGTCTCAATTTGGTCACAAGGACCGACGCGCACCCCATCCCCAGAGCAGATGAGCTCATTGATCGGCTAGGGGCTGCCAGGTACCTCAGCATGTTTGATCTGACGTCTGGGTACTGGCAGATTGCCTTGACTGATGGGGCAAAGGAGAGGTCCGCATTCTCCACACCAGATGGGCACTACCAGTTCCGTGTGATGCCCTTTGGGATGAAGAATGCCCCTGCCACCTTTCAGAGGTTGGTCAACCAGGTGTTGGCTGGGCTGGAGGATTTCAGTGCCGCCTACCTGGACGACATTGCAGTGTTCAGTTCCTCCTGGGAGGACCACTTGCGCCACCTCTGGGAAGTGTTGATGGCGCTGCGCAGAGCAGGCCTCACAATCAAGGCCAGTAAGTGCCAGATTGGGCAGGGTTCTGTGGTGTACCTGGGACACCAAGTGGGGAGTGGTCAGGTGGCACCCCTGCAGCCCAAGATTGAGACCATCCTGGCTTGGGAGCCCCCAAGGACCAAGACGCAGGTGAGGGCCTTCTTAGGACTCCCGGGGTACTACAGGAGGTTTGTCAAGGGGTATGGCAACATTGTTGCCCCCTTGACTGAGCTGACTTCCAAGAAGCAGCCAAACATTGTGAACTGGACTGACACCTGTCAAAAAGCTTTTGATGCCCTCAAGACTGCCATGTGTACAGCGCCCGTACTCCAGGCACCCAACTTTGCTAAAGAATTTATTGTCCAGACAGACGCTTCAGAGCATGGGGTGGGGGCTGTTCTGTCACAGATCAATGAGGAGGGACTAGACCAACCTGTAGCCTTCATCAGTAGGAGGTTACTGCCACGGGAACAGAGGTGGAGTGCAATTGAGCGGGAAGCATTTGCTGTGGTCTGTGTGCTGAAGAAGCTGAGACCTTACCTGTTTGGGACTCACTTCCGGGTTCAGACAGACCACAGGCCCCTCAGATGGTTGATGCAAATGAGGGGTGAGAATCCCAAGTTGTTGAGGTGGTCCATTTCCCTACAGGGGATGGACTTTACGGTGGAACACCGCCCTGGTACAGAGCACGCCAATGCTGACGGTCTGTCCAGGTTTTTCCGCCTTAGTGATGAGAACTTCCCAGGGGATGGGTAGTTCTCCCCACATTTCAGCTGGGGGGACACGTGTTAGACCTGGCACCATTGGCGTGAGTCTCCCTTCCTTTTTTCGCTGTGCCTCCTCTGTTTTTCTGGTGATAGATGCTCTGGGCGCTGCGCCACTGCCATTCAGTGCCGCAGCGCGGATGCTCCCTGTGTAAATAGGACTATGTGAATTGGTACATCCATGATTGGCTTATTTGGTTTATCTGTTAGTCCCTAGTAGAGTGGCCTGTGTGGCCAGGGCTGGTAAACCAAATGCCGCTGGTGGGCCTGCAGCGCTGGTTTGCGCCACCCACAGAAGCAGCTTGTAAAGTATGTCTCAGACCTGCCACTGCAGAGTCTGTGTGCAGTCCAGAACTGCCATCTTGGCTCTGAAGTGCACCCACTTCCCAGCCCCTGAACCTTCCCTTGGCACCATGTAAGTCACCCCTATGGTAGGGTGCATTGTATGTGTAAGGTAGGACATGCCTTGGTGTGTGTAGCATGTCCTGGTAGTGAATTACACCCAATTTCGTTTTTCACTACTGTAAGGCTACCTGTTCCTCATAGGCCAGAATGGGCAGTTTGACTATTCCATGCTATAGTCCTAACTGACCCCAGGAACCTGGTAGAAAAACGAATGTAGTATGCCTGAGCTCAGAATATTAAAATACATCTTTTAGTGAAGTGTATTTTTATATTCTGTGTTTGAAAATACCACTTTTAGAAAGTAGGTATTTTCTTGCCTAAGCCTTCCAGTGTGCTCTGCTGTTATGTGTATTGGTTGTCTGGTTTTGGAGGGACAGGGTAGGCTGAGTCAGACCTGGGTTGAATAGAGAGGTCTCCTTCCTGAGTGAGGGGAGGGGCAGCTGCTTGACCTGAATGGGGCTGTGCCTGGCAAGGTGAATGATGGCTCCACCTCCTGCTGTGTGTCTGATAGCAGGCCCCCTTTTCTGAAAGAGAAGATGCAGAACTGGTTCTGGCTGGGTTCAGTGCCTGGTAGCTTCTGAGAACAAAGACTTTTGGGGTATAAATATCTGTGCTCAAACCCCCACAATTTGTATTGCCCCTGGATCTCAAGACCAACCTCTGTCCGAGGAACTGAAGGAAGCTGCAGGAGAGGACTGTCCTTGTGTTGTGTGCTGTTCCCTGGATTGGCCTGCAGTAGTTGTCATTGGACTGGAAAGAAGAGGGAAAAGGAGCTGTAAGAGAACTTTTTAATCTTGAACCTGCAATCACCCAAGGGCTAGAGAGAGAACTAGCCTCCTGACTGAAGTCTCAGGCCCAGTAGACTTCATTTCGTCGCTAAAGCCTGTTAGCGAGCCGCTGCAACCGAGGAGCATCAAGAAATCCGTCGCACGGCTGCCGCTGGGTGCTCGCTGACCAAATCATCGCACCGCACACTTACAGATCGCCATTTTGTCGCTATCGCCCGTTAGCGAGCTGCCGCAGCCAAAGAGCGCTCGGAAATCCATTGCGCCGCTGCCGCTGAAAGCTCGCTGCCCCAAGTCATCGCCCGCACGTTTGCGACCTTGGAACCATCGCTATCGCCCGTTTGCGAGCCGCCGCAGCCGAAGAGCGCTCGGAAATCCATCGCGCTGCTGCCGCTGAGTGCTCGCTGACCGGATCATCGCCCCGCACGTTTGCGGGCCTCGAAACCATCGCTAAGGTCTGTTTGCGAGCCGCCGCGACCAACAGCGTGAGGAAAAACATCGCTATCACGCCTTAGCGGCATTTTTGTGAATTATTAACACCAACACCCAGGAACTGTGAGTAAAAGGGGTCGCAGAGACCACTGCCCTGAACTTTGCATTCCCCATTTGAACTATTTTTGCAGCATCAAGAGAGTATTATTTTTGTACAGTATTGTGGCTTTCTCGTTATTTGGTCTTGTGATAAACCTATATATAAAGATAACTATTTTTGATAACTACCTGTGTTGTGCCCCTTTGTAGTGTTCCTCACTGTATTACTGTGTATGGTCATAAATGCTTAACACACTGCCTCTGAGATTAGCCTAACTGCTCGTGCTACGTTACCACAGGGTGGAGCAGGGGTTGTCAAAGGGGTGCAGCCCTTCACTCTGACTTAGAAAGAAGGGTCCCTGCTTGGACAGTGGCCATCCACCGCCAACCAGAGACCCCCATTTCTAACAGCCCGGATTTAACAATGATAGCAGGCGATGTGATAGGTAACTCAGTCATCCTTTCCAGGATTCAAGAAAACCATTATTAAAGACTCCAGTGATAGGAGGAAGGTGCCCAACCTCCAGCTCTTCACTGTACACCGCCAGTAGAAGTGAAGCTGTCAGCTCTTTGAATTCTTCATAAAATTCAGCCATTAGGGCATCAGAATTTCGGACTTTGCTACCTGCAGGGCTATCTATGGCTATCTTGATTTCTTCAATATTAAGTGGCAACACTAGTGAGTGGACGTCTGTGTTCACGTCTATCCTTGCCAGAGTCACCTCATCAAAGAATTAATTTACACATTTCTGATCTGGTGTTCCCTTGATAAGAAAAGGTTTATTTAAAAGCTAAACTCCTTTAAGATCGCCTGTCTACTACAGGCTTTGATGACATCTCTTGTAAGTACAGCTGCTGTGCAATCAGATATTGAGAACTGACCTTGTACTAATAGGTTGCTTCCAAAAATACCAAAAAGCAGGGTTTCACAGAACAACTTGTGTAATTAATATTCATTAGGCAGGTCACAAATCCGCACCCTCTGAGATTGGCTGCAATCACAGGTATGGTGACCTGCAAGGGACAACATAGACCACCATGACTGTGCTTGCTTTCCAAAACTGAAAACATTTTTTTAAAGCAGTCCAAGGTCCTTAAAGGAACTAGGAATGTTTAAAAAAACTGTTTTGTAAAACTACATTGAGAGCAGGCAGTCGTTCACTGGACCTCTTCCTACACTCCCTGAAGCTGCCACTATGATTTCCAAACGGGACCCATTCCCCTCTGCAAATCAATTACCACCCTAAATTAGAGGTCTTTAACTGTTCAATGGTTTGTAACCAGAATTACTGTTGCAGACCATTGATATATCAGTGTCTTAATTGCTATTTGGAAGGGATACCCAAAACATACCCCATCCAAATAGCAATTTGGAAAAAAGCTTACAAACCCTCTGATTTAGCGAATCAGAGAATTTGCAATCAGTAAAAACCTTTGTCCATCACACCCATAATCCGGTGATCATTACATGAGCAAGAAGTGTCGACCAGGCACTTCATTGTTTCTATAAAATTTGATCAAAAATATATCCCCAGATCACCCTCCCATGCTCTTCCCACAACAAACCTCTCAACTATGAGTGCATGGCCCCAAGTTACCAAAACCTGCAACAAAACATAAAACAACCCAAGTGAGAGACACATGGGACTGTGGTGCCTGACCAACCATCCACAACTCGATACCTGAACACAGCACTAGTGGGTACCTAGAAAACCCTTGACCTGCTTTAGTGGTTAGATGCGTCTCATTTGAAGTAGGAGGAGGGCGAACATGTAATCTTATCTACAGATATTATTTACATAAGACAACTCCCTTCACAACTGATGAGAAAATGGTGTATTATTCAGTGTTACTGTTAGTCTTTCATGCATCTGAAGCAATAAATAAAAAGAATTTCGTTGCGCGCGCTGAATCGCATTTGGCGATGCAGCGCGCGCAACGAAATTCGTTTTATTTATTTATATGTCTACTTACCTCTATACGGCCGTATTCCGTACTTTACTACCTCCCACCCTGCCCCTCCCCCGCCCCACGTCACCGCCCGACAGCACTCCCACCATGGGCCGCTACTGGCGCCATATAATGTTAAATGCGGTGCATTCCCGCCCTTTCCTTTTCAGGCAGCGCAGCAAGGTGGCTTGCTGCATTGCGCAGCTTGAAAAAATGATAAATATGGGGCTTGGTGTTAGTCACCTCAGTTTACCTTCTGGTACTAGGAGCAGATCAAGTATGTTTTAAAAGGGCTTGTTCTTAAATCATACTGATTCGGACAGGAAAAGGAAGTTGCCATATTTTAATCGGGAGGCTATGGCAAAATCATGTTAGGGGAAGAATGTAGTTCATCCAAACTCAAGAGATTTAGCCCACAAAGAGTAGTGTGATTCATGATACATGTGGACTTAAGTTATTTGAGACTACCTGTTTTTTTCCCCAGAACTGCCTTGTTAAGCAGCATAAAACTGCTCTCTTGATTTACGTTTAATAAAAAATGTATTTGAGTTTTAGCCGACAAAAGGTTATCAAACAAAAAAAATTGCATGCACAAAAAGTACATGCCACTCTTGTCCCCTCCCCACAACTCTGTAGAGACATAGGACCCGATTCACAGAACTAACTTAAGACAAAATCCTAAACTTACTACCATTTTGGTATTCACAGAAGGCACTTACTCATTTTGGTATTCACAGAAGGCACTTACTCATTTTGGTATTCACAGAAGGCACTTACTTACTCATTTTGAGTAACTTACTCAAGTGCACAGAAGGCACTTACTCATTGATGAGTAAGTGCCTTCTGTGAATACCAAAATGAGTAAGTTACTCAAAATGAGTAAGTTACTCAAAATGAGTAAGTAAGTGCCTTCTGTGAATACCAAAATGAGTAAGTGCCTTCTGTGAATACCAAAATGGTAGTAAGTTTAGGATTTTGTCTTAAGTTAGTTCTGTGAATCGGGCCCGTAGTGTGCATACAGTTCACTAAGGTACGTTATTAAACTGTATTTCTCTTCCAGGGGATACTCATCAATAGTCATAAGCACTTAATTAACCCCGCCCACGTGCGGGACCCCGGAGCATATACAAAAATACATATATATGTGTATGTTTCGGTAAAAAAAGTACAGAGTACCTCCAAACATAGACATATACATGTATACATAAATAAAAACATGCAGCCTAAAATACTTCAAATAGGCTAATATGCCAAAATTACAAGGGTTTTTCAGAAAGAGAAAATAATCTCTCATATAAACACTGCAACAGAGAACATACACTGTAATAGTGTTCCAACACAGCCCTTTATTTTCAGAGAAAAAGCAAGTAATAGCAGGCAATTAGCTCATAGGCTGCATAGAAGAAAAAACATCACAGTATCAAAAAACTGGCACCCTGCCTTTAAGGATTCCAAGAACCTGGACAGCGTGCCTTTAAGACCTCCAGGAGCCCCCTGCTCCCATCATGCACCACAGGTGACAGTTAGGTCAGTTCTTTTTTCCGGCTCCTTCTGTGAGGATCCTGGAGCTTGAGCTCGTCAGTTTTTGGCTATTTCTAGTCAGAAATGGGTTTATTTCAACTTTATTCGACATTTTGTACTGCTGGTATTAATTTTCAGTCTTCTGACAATTTAACAACTATTTTTTGTCAGAAATGCCAGCTTTATTTAATAAATGCCCTTCCTGTGGGAAGAAAATGGCTAAATCTTACCCTCACTCTGTGTGTATTGTGTGTTTGCCATCTTCACACAACCCAGAGAAGTGCTACTACTGCCAGCAATTTTCAAAGAGAACTCTGCGTGACAGAGAGAAGATCAAACTTCATGCCTCAATGGAGAGAGGAAAAGGACATACTAAAAGTGGCCTTGTGAGTAATCCTGCCTCCGAGAAGCCCTCCTCTCAAGAAGAAACGGTGTGGATCTGCTTCCCCAGCTTCCAAAAAAAAGCAGATACCGGATTGCTCGTTGTCGGCGTCGAAATCGGCGTCAGAAAGACAAGCAAGACTCAACGACGTCGAGGGACAGATCGCCGTCGAAACGACGAGAACCTCCGTCGACAATAAGTAAGTCGGCGTCGAGGCATACTACTTCGGGCTCGAAGTATGTTGGACACGAAAGATCTAAGTCGACGTCGAAGCATCCGTTGACGTCGAGACACCGGTCGGTGTCGAGATCTCCGCCTCCTTTACGAAGGTTGGCATCGAGAGGATCGATGACGAGGAAACCCTCACGGACCCACAGACGGTCGACGTCGAGGGCACGATCACTGTCGAGGAAGTTGACGTCGAAGACGCCGCAAACCTACAGACGGTCGACGTCAAGAACTCCTTCACGTTCGACGACGAAGAAACCGACGTCGAGGGCATCGCCGCATAGACACGAATCATCAAGTGTGTCTCCACAGCAGCGGTCGACATCAATGGTGGCCCATTCCGTGTCGTCGTCGAGGCATCGCTCGACATCGAGGGAGAAAGACCTCACCATCCCTTCAGGAGACATACCAGAAAAGCCAAGGTCGACGTCGAGAACCATACGTTCGACGTCGAGGGAAGGTTCATCTTCGCCTGGCATTAACATTATTCAGGTTGCACCGGAGGGATCTCCGGCTCCTAGAGAAAAGACTCCTCCTATTAACATGTCTCCAAGATGGCTAGAAAGCATGCAACACTGTAAGGTCCCACCCAGAGTTCCGGGCTCGGAATTCTCCAGAACTCTCTCTCCATCCAGAGTCTCTGTGGGACCTCCTCCTACTGCATCCTCGAGGCCCTCTCCACACAGGTCTCCGAGAAGATCTAGGTCCCCATCAGCACGCCGCTCACGATCAAGAGGGCGCTCAAGATCTCGCCATTCTCCTATCCCTAAAAGGAGACGGAGGTCACCATCATCTACCACGTCTACCAGATCATCCATTAGGGATTATTCACCGACTTTATCTACGACACCGCCATCCAGGGTTTCCCCAATTGATGATATTAGGACTTTCAATGAGGTTCTCTGCAGGGGTGCCAGCAAGCTAAATATCAATATGTCTGCACCAACAGTTTCGACTTCCGTCATATTTGAGACCCTTCACCATAGGTCTTCGGCAAGGCCTCTGCTGCCTTTGGTCCCAGGTCTGCTAGAGCCAGCAATGCAGACCTTCCTGAGTCCAGCCACGGTGGGCTCAGCTCCCACTCGTATTTCTAAAAAATATAAGGCCCCAGATCAGGAACCATTATTTCTTCGTGCGGACCCACCTCCAGACTCAGTCATAGTGGCGGAAGCCAGAAAAGCACATTCAGCTACATCATCCTCCAATGTCCCTCCGTAGAAGGACAGTAAGAATATGGACTCATTAGGTAGAAGAATGTGCAACACGTCTGCATCAGTGATGAAGGTGGCTAGTGCTTCCGCCCTGCTGGGTCGGTATGATAGATCACTCTGGGACTCTTTGGCAAGCTACCGAAAGAGGATCAACAGGATTTCCAAGAAATCCTACAGGTAAGCGGCTTGGTTGCAAACCAAGTTATCAGTGCAGCTGCAGACACATCAGATTTGGCTGCCCACGGCTATTCCCACTGTATTTGCTTGAGGCGCTCAGCCTGGCTTCGTCTCACGGGGCTGAAACCGGATGCACAGAGAAAGATCGTAAACCTTCCCTTCAATGGTTCTTCTCTATTCGGTTCCCATGCGGACGACGAAATGTCCAAGATGAAAACAGAATTGGACACTCTTAAAGCTGTTGGCTTGGAGAAGCGTAAAGAATTTAATCGAAGGTTCCGTCCCTATGACCGACGTTCCTTCCAGCAGAGGGTTCAAACCCCTCACTGGACTACACAAAATCAATCCGAGTCTCACTACCACCAGACAAGGCCTGGATGAGGAAGAGGAACTCCAAGACAGCAGCGACTGCGCCTAAACAACCAACAAAGCAATTAGGGTTGGCTTCCTCCATGCCCGTTAACCACTCCGGTGGGGGGAAGTGTTATGTTACATCTGGAGGAGTGGAAGAAACTAACAAAGGACAAGTGGGTTCTGAATATTGTGCAGAATGGCTATTTACTCAGATTCAAATCCCCACCTCCATCAATTCCTCCGCGAGAAACATTTCTCCAAGACCACCACTTGTTGCAATCGGAGGTGAACATTCTTCTACAAAAAGATGCCATAGAAACGGTCCCTGTTCCTCAAAGAAAGCAAGGGATTTATTCTCGTTATTTTCTGGTGCAGAAAAGGGGTCCTACCAGAGAATACAGACCAATACTCGACTTGAGACTGTTAAACAAATGCATCCGCAAAGAAAAGTTTCGGATGTTGGCGCTGCACCAAATCTTTCCTCAACTTCCTCAAGGGGACTGGATGTGTTCTATAGATCTACAGGATGCATACTTCCATGTTTCAGTTTCCAAGAAGCATCGCAAATTTCTACGGTTCCAAGTGTCATTACAGCATTTCCAATTCAAGGTTCTCCCGTTCGGGCTCAAATCAGCTCCCCGAACGTTTTCGAAATGCATGGCAGTGGTGGCAGCTTTTCTTCGCAAGCAAAGGATATTCATATATCCTTACCTGGACGACTGGCTCCTGAAGAGCTCGTCACCTGCTCTGCTTCAGAGTCATCTCTCATACTGTCTTCAACTACTGAACAGGTTGGGTCTTCATGTCAACTACAAAAAATTGATCTTCAACCCGACACAGAGGATTCACTACCTGGATACCGCAAAGGCAAGCGCGTGTGTCCTTCGGAGGAGAGGTTATTCTTAATCCGCAAGAAATGTCACAATCTTCTTCACACGCAACGTCCCACAGTCACAGGTGTCATCGCTACTGGGATCAATGGCATCATGCATCTTCATCGTACCAAACGCCAGGTTAAACATGCGTCCTCTGCAACAATCTCTGGAGGACTAGTGGATGCAGATATCGATGCGCTGGGAGGACCATGTGCTTTTTCCCCAATCGGCCAAGGATTCCATTAGATGGTGGATGAAGCGATCCCATCTAATGAAGGGAGTTCCTTTTCACCTGGACCCTCCTACCCAGACGATAGTCACGGATGCTTCACTCCAAGGATGGGGTGCTCACATGGGTCCTCTCCAAGTTCAAGGTCTCTGGTCAGAGACAGAACAAGGTTATCATATCAACCTCTTAGAGCTGAGGGCCGTACACCTAGCTCTCAAATCGCTGTACCCCTCGTTCCAGTCTCGTTCCCTTCTGATTCAAACAGACAATACCACAACTATGCATTATTTTAACAAGCAGGGGGGTACCCAATCGAGACCTCTCTCTCTCTCTAGAGTCTCAGACCATCTGGAAATGGCTTCTCGCAAGAGATTTAACCATTGTGGCGATTCATCTCCCGGGAACTCTCAATGTACAGGCGGACACCCTAAGCAGGGACTTCGTCGAAGCTCACGACTGGGTTCTCAACGACGAAGTCACTCAAAGCATTTTTCAAAATTGGGGAGTACCAGACATCGACCTGTTTGCAGACGTGGTAAACGCAAAATGCCCCGTCTTCGCATCCAGATTTCACCAACCAGGCTCTCGGGGGAATGCCCTTTTGATAAAATGGTCTCAGAAATTACTGTACGCCTTTCCACCAATTCCGTTGATTCCCACGGTGATCAACAAGTTCTACAGGTCCAACACCAGAATGATTCTGATAGCCCGGAGTGGCCTCGTCAGTGGTGGTACCCGGATCTTCTTCAGCTATCGGAAGACCCACACAAGAGGTTACCATGCCGTCCAGACTTACTATCCAAGAATGGAGGGAAGGTGTTTCACCCCAATCTCTCATCCCTACGATTGACGGCATGGCTCCTGAAGTCCTCCAATACGGACACCTAGATTTGACTTCGGAATGTATGAACATTCTAAAAGAAGCCAAGAGACCTTCCACCAGAAAATCATACGCTTTCAAGTGGAAGTTTTACTTATGGTGCATGAACAATGGACATGATCCCGTCCGGGGTCAGGAACAGGTGATTTTACCATATTTACTGCATTTGGCCAAATATGGTCTTCAATTTTCCTCTATTAAAGTCCATCTTGCAGCTATCACAGCATATAGAAAGTCCCCAACTCAGGTTTCCTTTTTCAAAATTCCTGGGGTCAAAGATTTCATTGAGGGATTAAGAAAGGTTTATCCACCAATCAGGGCTCCTTCTCCACCTTGGGAGCTCAACATTGTTCTAGCAAAACTGATAGGTGCTCCCTTTGAGCCTATTCACAGAGCTTCTTTACAACATTTGACATGGAAGGTCGCTTTTCTAGTGGCTATCACCTCGGCTCGCAGAGTGAGTGAGATCCAGGCGTTGTGTTGTAAAGAGCCCTACATTGTTTTTCATGCAAACAGAGTGGTTTTACGAACACATCCGAGTTTCTTACCTAAAGTGGTCTCAGATTTTCATATTAATCAGACAATCACACTCCCCACATTCTTTCTGAATCCTTCAAATCCTCCCGAAAGGTCCCTTCATTCTCTGGACCTCAAGAGGGTTCTGAAGTTCTATTTAGACGAAACAAAGACCCTGAGAAAGTCAGATCGTCTGTTTATAAATTATGGTTCCATAAACACAGGTTCTACAGCTTCCAAAAGGTCTATCTCTAGGTGGATAGTGTCCTGTATATCATTGTCCTATCAACTAGCTAACAGAGCCCTCCCGGGAAAACCAAAGGCCCATTCTACCAGGGGGAAAGCATCGACCACAGCTCTCTTTAGGAATGTACCTATTGCAGAGATTTGTAAAGCAGCTACATGGCGATCAGTGCACACTTTCACTCGCCATTACTGTTTAGACTCTGACACACAGGCGGATGCCCAGTTTGGGCAAGCCTCGTTAAGAAATTTATTTGGTCATCCTTGAAATGTTATTTGTGCTGTATTTATACTGTTGCTCGTCCGCGGGAAAGTGGGTATGGGCTTGCTATTCTATTCAGTGCTTATGACTATTGATGAGTATCCCCTGGAAGAGAAGGATAAGTTACTTACCTGTAATCCTAGTTCTCTTCCAGGGGTATACTCATCAAAGTCATAAGCAATCCTCCCGCCTCCCCGGACGAGTATTGACAGTATAGTATTGTTTCTGCATCTTGTGCCATGGTTCCTCTATGTTTGTACACCGTAAAAAAGAACTGACCTAACTGTCACCTGTGGTGCATGATGGGAGCAGGGGGCTCCTGGAGGTCTTAAAAGCACGGTGTCCAGGTTCTTGGAATCCTTAAAGGCAGGGTGCCAGTTTTTTGATACTGTGATGTTTTTTCTTTATGCAGCCTATGAGCTAATTGCCTGCTATTACTTGCTTTTTCTCTGAAAATAAAGGGCTGTGTTGGAACACTATTACAGTGTATGTTCTCTGTTGCAGTGTTTATATGAGATTATTTTCTCTTTCTGAAAAACCCATGTAATTTTGGCATATTAGTCTATTTGAAGTATATTAGGCTGCATGTTTTTATTTATGTATACATGTATATGTCTATGTTTGGAGGTACTTTTTTTACCGAAACATACACATATATATGTATTTTTGTATATGCTCCGGGGTCCCGCACGTGGGCGGGGATAATTCAGTGCTTATGACTTTGATGAGTTTACCCCTGGAAGAGAACTAGGATTACAGGTAAGTAACTTACCATCTCGGCGTAGTTCAACTGGCCGTCCTTTTTTTTTCCTTTTGACCTATTCATCAGAGTCCAAAGCTTCCCTGCTGTTTCTCGTCATACTCTCACTTTCGCTATCTCTGCACCCCTAGTTCCCCATAAACCACCCTCTCCATCCCTGTTCAAATGTTTCTGAAGCATCCCCTTTCATTGTAGATAATTTGTTTCCCTAACCATACATACATCCATTCCCCACATCCAGTCTTGTATTCTCGGGTGTATTTTACTGCTTCACTTCTGGGCAATTGCTCTCTTTGCAAATATGAGGCTCTGGTTAATCAGTGCTCGCTTGTAGGACCGAGTCCGAGTCCAGCCACATTCCCAGTATTACTAGTGGTGCTTGCGCATCCATACCCACTCTGGTAGCATCCTTTAGTTTTTGTACCACCTTCGCTCAGTATACTCTAAGGTTAGGGCTTTCTCACAATGTATGTAGGAAGGGAACCGTCTGATCGCAGTAGTTTCGCAAGCATTTATAATCTCCATCCCTACCTCGTTTATGCAAAAGGACACCGGTATAATAGTATATTCTATGAAGGATTTTTAATTGGATGCAGCAGCTGCAACCCCCCCCCCCCCTCCACCAGCAGCCAAAAAATGAAAAATAAAACAATAATGGCGGGGCCATGGGGATGACAGGCAGAGGGGGAGTGTCAGTGTGCATGACGGTTTGGCCGGCCGTCATGCGCACTGTAGGTATCTACTTGGGAGAACACTACAGACGGTCTCTAGTATAATACACTCTGTGCAAGTACTTCAACTGTATGAGGCTGTTCTGAGTTCCCTTTAGGTCCCACTGTTGTTCTCCCCTATGTTAGCCTAACTGCACACTTTGTAGGCCACCTCGCTTTGCACACGTTTGTTTTGTGCCACGTTATTGTTTTAGAAATAGGCTGCACATGTATTTGTTATTCAAGACTTCTTCCTGGGACTTGGTCTGGGCATTTTGTACAAAGTCAAACAACATTGTGCCCTGTTTTTCTCTATGGTCAGTCACTAACTCATTCTAACATATAGACATAACAGAGAGACCCAGCTGCTGTTTTCAAGCAAGGTACTTCTTATCATATAAGTTCAGACGTGCCGTTTTGAAAACAGAGAGTGGAATTTATTGCTGAGGACGAGCGCACCAGTGTGGCGCAATCTGAGAGGCAAACCATCTAACGGCAAATGGCAGGTATAGGGTCTGGTGATAATCTTAGAGGTCACTTATATATCACTGTGCTCACGTAGTTAAGGTAGGCTTAGGGAGATATAACTTTCACCATGATAGGTCTATTCAATGTTTATGGTTTATTAGTAATGCTGTTCAGTTGTATTTGTTTTCTAATTGCAGCTCAGTTGCTTCATGATAGAGCACAATAGTTTCAATAAATATTGTAAACTTCCCTCGTGTCTCTTTTCTGTTCATTGTGGACATGCATGAGTGAGAGAACGAAAGATGATTTTTTTTTTCTTTGTAGTTTTTATATAGCGCGAACACGACCCGAAGGTATCAGAGTGCTTTACATGAGCACCAGTTGCATTACAGATGGACACATTCATTTTATGGTCACGGGGAGATTAAGTGATTTGCCTAGAATCGCAGGATGTTTGAACCTCCCGCCAGACTTGAACTTGGTTCCCCAGCTTCAAAGTCAGCCGCCCTAGCCGTAAAGCCACACCCTCTCTCACGGCTTCCTGGGAGGGGCTAGAGTGTTGTGTTCTGGGGTGCCAATATACCTGTTACTCTGGGAAGGTTAGGAGGGCAGGTATGGCACTATGAGCTAGTCTGATGTGGGCCCATAGGTACTGAGGTGGTATGGTGACTCAGTCCCTACATACTGACTTTCTGTGATCCCTGGCATAGTTCTGTTTCCAAACAGAATCCCTGCAACAAGGCAAAACTGAGAAGCAATCGCTGCCTCTCGCGGGGATGCTAATGCCTCTCTCCAGTCATCGTCCTCTAGTGGGCCGAGGTCACGTTCCGTTTACCCAGTGGCAGTCTGAATCCCTTCTCAGCCCTTCTGTCCAGCAACTCCACAGGGGACGGGTTGCGGGAGGACACAATGCTTCCTTCTCTGGATCCAGCTGGGGACCTCACTCCTGTGGGCCCTCCTCTTCTCTGGGGCTGTCGCTAAGAGGTTCACTCCCGCCCCCTCCTCTCCCACTTCTTCCGCATACTCCTCCTGCTCCTGTGTTGTAGATTGTAGCAGGTGAGCCTCTTCCCAGGCCCTGAAGGCTATCTGGGTCTTTTTTTCTAAGAGCTCTTTGTCACCTGCAGTCCTTCTCCTGCTTAACTGTTTCAGCTCCACCAGTAGTAATATTCAATGTTGCTCAGGACTGTCTTTGCAAACAAGTATCACAGGTGCGCAAGTAGGAGGAAGGAATTGAATTTGGAAAAAATATGGCCTAGTAAGGAAACCATAAAAAGAAATCAATTCTGATGTCAGATTATTATAAGGGATTTTTATTTTTCCACAAATAACTGAGTGACACAAACGCTGGTAGTGGATCCCATCACTAAACACCAATTAAAAAAACTGGGTTATTAGTTGAGAGGGTTGAAAGCCCCACTCAAATAAAAAATGCAATTCTTGGGTGAATCACAAAAGTCACTTAATAAAACTGTGCTGAACCCTCTGGTACTTGGCAAAAAAAACAGTCAGGCTTAACTTAGAGGCAATGTGTAAAGTATTTATGCAGCACACAAACAGTTGGTGCTGGTCAACTGGGCTGTTGCAGGGAGGCCTTTGGAAGCTTATTGTGTGTCCCTGTAGCTCAAACAGGAGTTCAGCTATCTGATGCTTGGAGTCAATGATGGGGAATCTGGTTTCAAGGCAAGAAGGTCCAGTCTTCCTTCATCAGACAGCAGGACAGTCCTTCTTCTGAAACTTCCACAGGTCAGGAGTGTTCTGGTGAGAGGTTCTGAAGGTGTTACTTTTATACCTGGTGCCAGCCTTTGTGGGGGGGAATTCCCTGGCCTACCTCCAAAACTGGTTCTGGTCAGTTACTTCCCTTCCCCTGATCCTGGTTCAAAACTTTCTAGGGTGGCAAAGGCAAGGGCAGTCCTGGTGTCAGAGTCCTTGATGTGTGCTGCATTCAGGGTCTTTTGAAGTGCAATTAGGCAGGGTACAGCTCCTCCCCAGTCATCCTGTCACGAAGACCCACTCCCTTAACACCTAGGCCTCCTTTATCCCCATGTCTTGAAAAAATACACAACCAAGAACAGGAGAACCATTCACAGTTGTGTGACCCTAGACACCAACAGGAAGTCACATTTGGTTTAGGCAGAAAAATCCAACTTTCTAAAAGTGACATTTTCCAAACCGTAACTTACAATCTGAATTTACCATTAATGATGAGTTGAAATTACAATTAATTTGAGTGGAGCAGCACTTTCATGTTTCCTTTTTGGGACTCCTGACCCTGACTGAGACCTAAATATATGATGTGTGAAAGATTCTTAGAGTGTGTATGAGATTCACTGTTTTGAGAAGCCTGGGAAGCCGGGCAAGTAAATCCCTGGCGGTCTAGCGAGAGGAAGGAACTACTACTCCCATGTTCGCTACGGTTATGTCAGCAGTAGCGACCCTTGATCCTGAATGAAACCTGGATATAAAAAGTGTGTGTTGTGGGTACGAGATACATCAGTTTGTGGAAGCCAGTGAAGTCGGGAAGAAGATCCTTAGTAAGAAATCAAACCTCTCAAAAGTTCTGGGAGTTCGTGAATTTAGCTAACGCGCACTGCAGATCACAATACCTGCAGCAGAACAAATAGAAGATTAAGTCAAGAAGAAATTCTTCACCAAAAATCACTCTAAATTCTTCCTTCATAGGAGTGAACTGTGGTTACATAATGTGTACTTGTTCTGTAGGCAACTCTGCAGGTTCCTGACTAGGAGTCTAATGAACTGAACTGCGCTGCATCCGGCCAAAAGAATAGCATTTTGTGAAGTACACTGACACAGTTGTTTGTAGGCTTCAAGATTCCTCATTGAAAATAAGGATTGCATACCTAAATAAGCATAATTAACAGTGATTCATGCAGTAAAGGTAACTGCCTAGGTTATTACAAAAGTTACAACAGAATATAGCATCCATGTCACAAAATAAATTTCCTACTGTAATGATTGTCCCCTTTTCGGTCCCGAAGATGAAAGGTTTAAGTGTCTTCCCATCTCTTAATCAGCTATGCTGCCCTGAATGATACAGGGTGGAGTTGGGTATGTAATGCATCTCTTTTCTCTAATCTGGCTTATTTTAATGAATCAATGTGCAAGACCGACTTGTCATTCCATTTCTAATTCCTAGCCCTGAGGAAAAGAATGGAGAAAAAGGATCAAAAATATGTGTTTTTCCACAAATAGTTTTTCTAGTTACAATACATCTGTGATCATGAACAGCTCAAAATGCATTCTGTGTACTGGCATCCTTATATGGGGGATAAAGTACCCCCATTGTACATTACAATAGTATTGCAAGAGAAGTTCTGTGACCATGTAGAGGAACAAGGCTGAAAGCCAGATTCCTCTAAAAGGTCATGGAATACCACAGTGACCTGCAATCTGCTTTTTACATTTGACAGAGGGTATTTATTTTGTCTAATACATGCCCACACCATCATTCTACCCACCGAAGTAAAGGGCCCGTAGAAGGTTGAAATGTGTTGGCGTATTGGAGTTGGTTTGGGGAAGCTTGGCTCTGTATTGGCAGAAGGCCTGTTAGATAAATACTACTGGTAGCCAAGTACAAAGAAGGGACCTACTTTTAACTCCACTCCCCAACCCTCAGGGACCATTGATTTTTCATCCAGAAAATAAGAATTTGAAGTAGCTGTAGATATAGTTAATTTAAAATTGTTGAACACAGATTTATATGTTTCTCCTTGTGGGCAATTATTCCATGTGATAATGTTTTCTTTTGAGTTAAGTAATTGTGTTTCTTTTCTTATGCTGCGTCAAATGGATATATATACATAAAAACCAAATGCATGAATTCTAAATATAAAGTCAGTTTATTGTTTATGGCACATAATTTGTGATTCATTCAGGCATCCACTCTGGTGTAATTGAAGGAGTGCTAAATAAAGAGTATTTTTAACTGAAATAATAAAAGTTAAAATAAGTAATTTGTTACATACTCTACGATTTGATACAAGGTATTTAACAAATTGGGTTAATCTATGGTTGATGGAAGTACATAATGTTTTGAGTCTTTACATGATCCCCAACCCAGAATCCTTAACTTGATCAAATATCGTTTTGTGACTAAACTTTCTAAAAGTGGCATTTTCTCAATAGTAGCTTAAAATCTCAATTTACCAGTAAAGAGGATTTTATATTACAATGAATTTGAATATAAACAGCATTTCTCTGTCTAGTCCCAAACTGAAGTTATCATTTACTTAGTGTAATAAGGTAACCCAGTGTTAGTCTATGGGAGAGCTAGCCTTAGAAAGTGAAAAACAACTTTTTTTATTTCTTTTTATTGATCAGCTTGCAAAATAAAGTATTACAGAGCCCGTAACCCGGGAATAACATTTCAAATGCAGTGTAGTAATCAACACAAGCCTTAATTTCCAATTTTTCCAAAGAAGAACAACACCCCAAGTTAAATCCAGCCCTCCACCCTCCCCAACCCGGCACCCCGGCACGTAGATAATATCTTTGAACCTAATGTAACGCACACCTCTAGACTCTGATTATACCGATAATGTGGCCGTTTCCATGTCCCCCCAAGCCACCAAATAAAATTTACACTGTCTCCTGTAAGTCTGGATGTCCAAGCAGATACCCCGCAAGAGGAGCCCAAAAATCCCTAGGGCGAGAAGCCTCCGGTAGCTCCTCGGCATATATCTGCAGTTGTTCCCTGCAGTACAGTAACTCACGCACGCAGCATGACCGCAGCAGCATGACCAAGCCCCCAGTACAACCGGGGAGCAGCCACGAGCCGACCTGATTGTCAATCTGAGTACACGAACACTCACAGAAAGTGAAACATCGGTCCTAAAGAAGGGTCTTGGTTTTGTACCAACTTACAAAGGAGATGCCTTTCAAATTAGACAAGAGTTGGCTGGCTTCTTTCGCAAAATCCGCCTCAATGCTTTTTTTAAACATCAATAGTTATTATGGACACCTACGCCAAATTGAGGACAGGAGATCGTATAGATTGCTTAAGATGGATCCCACAAAACGTCTCTCTGGTGAGATTAAGAAGATGGTAGACGAGGCCAAAGTAAACGGCTGGATTACAGATCATGAGGCATCCTATCTGGAGACATCTTTTCCCATAATTCCGTATTTCTATGTATTGCCCAAAATACATAAGGAGAAGCGACCACCGCCAGGGAGGCCCATCATTTCGGGCATAGGATCAATACTCGAGCCCTTGTCTACTTTTGTTGATTACTTTCTACGGCCTTTGGTACTTAAGATGCCTACCTTCTTACAAGACACAAAGGACTTGTTACGCATTTTGGCTGAGACAACGTTTGATATAGATCAAGATTATCTTGTCTCATTTGACGTTGAGTCTTTGTACACATGTATACCTCAAGATGAGACTCTAACTACCATACAGCTTTTGCTTGAATCTCACCCTGTTGACAGCATTACACCGATTGAATTTATTATGTCATGTGCCCGTATAGCCATGAAAGAAAATTTCTTTAAGTTCGAGGATGATCTGTATTTGCAAACATCGGGTACTTCTATGGGCAGTGTTTTCGCCCCAAGTTTGGCGAATCTCTATGTCCATCAATTTGAACAGACTGTGGTTTTACAAGAACACAATCCTTTCAACAGACACATTCGTGTTTGGAA
This sequence comes from Calotriton arnoldi, assembly GCA_963921515.1. NCBI lineage: Eukaryota > Metazoa > Chordata > Amphibia > Caudata > Salamandridae > Calotriton > Calotriton arnoldi. The sequence continues at coordinate 1,174,312 of CAWUFW010000324.1, forward strand.
ACGTTACATTGATGACGTTTTTGTTATATGGAGAGGCACTCCTGAAACCATTAACTCTTTCCATAAATGGCTTAATGAGAGAAATGACTTCTTACGATTCACTTTTGAATCTTCCAAGGATAGTTTAGCCTTCCTTGATGTACGGATCTTTCCTGAAGGTGGTGGTTTAGGCACTGAACTATATAAAAAGCCAATGGCGTGCAATTCATTGCTTTCATATCAAAGTTATCATCCTAAAGCTCTCCGGGAGAATTTGCCCTTCGGGCAGTTTCTCAGGATTAGGAGAAACTGTTCCTCTATTGAGAAATATAAAGAGCATGCCAGTACTCTTACAAACTATCTGAAAGAGAAGAGGTATCCGGTGACCACAATACGAAAATCAAGGAAAAGAGCAGCTAATAATAACAGAGAGGCTTTGATTGAAATCCATCAACCAAAAGAAGTAAATTCAAGGTTGACATTTGTCAATACGTTTTGTGGCTATTCTAACCAGATTAAGAAAAGTATCATTAATCATTGGAAAATATTGAATATTGGAAAAGAAATATTGCCAGTTCCCATGTTTGCGTTTAAGAGGAGTGCCAACATCAAAGATCAAATAGTGCATACCCGTCCGAGACAGAAAAAGACGGTTGGACAAGAAGCCCTGTGGGGTTTACCCCCTGTTAAGGGTCATTTTCCTTGCGGCACATGTGCCGTTTGCCCACAAACTGAGAAAACGACTGAAATTGATATTGGCACAGATAGACCTTGGTCACTATTGAAACACACTAATTGTAACAGTGAAAGATTGATCTACCTGATTTGGTGCCCATGTGGTCTTCGCTATGTGGGCATGACTACTCGTAGAATCAGGACAAGGATATTGGAACACAAGAGTACCATTCGGTGCAAGAAGAGGTCAACTAAGTTGACATATCACTTTCTTGATATGAATCATACTGCCGATGATCTCCGTTGGGTTGTTTTAGAACAACCATGGATTCCGGCACACATAACTGACATATCTAAATTCCTTTTTAGACGAGAACAACGTTGGGTGTTTAGAATAAAGAGTGATTCCATAGGATTAAATGATGATATTCCCTGGTTGGCTCTATAACAACATTTCATGATCACGTAGCACATATCTGGAGATACTGGTGTGGTCTATAACAACATTTATGATCACGTAGCACATATCTGGAGATACTGGTGTGGTCTATGTTACGATTTAGGCTTGATCATGTTTTGCAATATTTTTTGAAATATTTTTTGAGATAACAGTCCCCTCTTTTGCTATATAGGTCAATTCATGGTGATCTTTAAGTTTTGAACTTTGGATGGCAAAATGGTGATTTTTTAGATTTGACCTCTGGATGTCAAAATAATTACGTGTGGATTGTTGCAATTTTTGGTACTTTTACGTATTAGCAATCTTTGGGCAGTATACCGGTATTATATCAAGGTATGTCAGTACGTCGTATAGTGAGAGTGCCTGAGATTAATTCACACTTTATTACTATTACTCTGGTGTTATAATATCATAACATCAGCGTGTGACTTAAAGTTGTTCCATTCAAATAACACTCGTGAATGGAAGTAACATTTCCCCCTGCGCTCATGCGCAGAACGTTAATGACGTACATTTTTGAGTTGGCATAGTCTTCTGGTTTCTACACATGCGCAGGGCAGTTTTTTCATGATGGTGCCCAGGCATGCTGTTTGGACACCTTTGGGTCCTCCAACACTGAGCAATGCTGCTAATTTGACGCTATCATTATTTAAGGGCGGCCTTTCCCTTCGGTCGGTACCTCCGGTCGCAGCTTCTGTACCGCGACGGGGTACCGACGGAGAGGTGAGTGAGGATTGCAAGTTATCCATGCTGGTTTAGACAGTGGGAATTGTTGTGGGTGTTTGAAAACGGCTTTTTTGATATCCGTGTTTGCTTCGATACCCCCAGTTTCTAGCCACCACTTAAAAATAACAATCTATAACTGAAACTGTTTGCTTTTGTTAATTCGACACCGTCATATGGGGACGGGTGCCTATGAAAGCGATATGGATTCACTTTGGTGTCTCATTTGAGTTTCTTGATATGTTACTGACTTGTTGAAGCTCCCTATGGGCATGTACTTATGGCTTCCAGCTAAGCAGGATGGCCGTATTATTTTATTATCTCAACCCATGATCTAAGATACAGTTGATATGTGGTAAAACAGCGGTTTCATGTCTGACATTGGCATTTATTATAAATATGGCTATTTGTACAGACATGATTAACCTCTATGGTTCGTTATGACTTGTATTTTATTTAGGAGCTATTAGCCACACTAATAGCTGTAGATATGTTTTTAAGGTCTAGAACTTCCCTACACTTGTTGTCCTGTATGGTTTTTTGGTCTGCATACGCTCAGCAAAATTGAGATCACTGTCCACATGTAGAGATGAGAAGTGTGACATGTGATTCTGTTTTTCACAGAGCGGGGCCCCCTTCCCCTGAGCTGTTGCCAGGTAGAGGTGAGGTTACTTATCCTAATCATATGGGTAAGTGTATTTTCTCCAAAATAAATGAAGGAGAAGTTGCTATTTAAGGTTTAAAGTTTCACCTTATAGCACTATATGCACAACATAAAATATGAAGGATTGGCGTTTGACTTGTTGTATATATATTGTTTTGTTTTTCATTTTTTCAGATATTCCCAGTGATACCTGACATCAACATATAGGATTACTGGTGTTGTATTATCTTTTTCACTATTTTTGTAATTTTGTTTTAGCAGCCGTAATATTTGTTCATCTTGGTCCTGAAGAAAGCCTGGATATACTATTGATCATTTGAAGGCTGAAACATGTCGACCTATATTCATTGAGTAGTTTCAAATTAATACTACTCTCTGTATTTTTTAATCCTACCAGTGATAGTAAGTTAATAAAAGTTTTTTTGTGCAATCATTAGGTAGTTTTACCTCACCACGGTACACTTTCACTATTATGTTTTATTGCGCTGCACTCTCATCACATTCATTATTTACATATGGGATTTTAGCATCCTAGATAGTTTTTGAACATCTTATCAAAACATCCCTGAGCTCCTACCTCACAATGAGGGAGTTGTAGCCCTCAGTAGGACTAGGTTTCCTACTGGGAGGAGAAACCCATATGATGAAGCATGCCACCTATGGTGGGTGAGGGTTTTCGTCCTTAAAGGGATTTCTTCCCCCTCCTTTATAGGGGAGATTGTGAGTAACTCCAGTCCTTCTACCTTTATGTACACTGTCTGATGTGAGTTTCTTGTGTGCTAACATAGACCTGAGGTTGTTTTGTGTTATGATTAATTATGATTAGGGGATATTCTCCTCACTGGTCTTTAAACTAATTCCCTTGGACCCTCCCCCATCTTGTTTGTGTTCCAGTAACTCACGCACCCATTTCTTTACTGTCAGGATAGCTTTGGCACTCCAGCATTGTGCCACTGCTCGCTTGGCCAATAGAAGAGAAACCGCCACCAGTCTGCGGTTGCATGGTTTCAAGCATTTCACCCATCCCAGAAGGCATACATCCGGCTCGCACACCACCTCCTCAAGGACCACATCCGTGAGCACTTTGGTAACCCGGAGCCAAAACGCATATATACCTGCGCAGCGCCATGCTAAATGCAGAAAATCTGCATCGTCCTGACAGCATCGCACGCAGCGAGCATTCTCCCGTAGGCCAAATTTGCGCAGCTGAAGAGGCGTGTAGTATAGCTGGTGAAGATATTTAAAGTGGATAATGCGGAGGTTGCAGTTCGCCGTCAAGCGGCTTGTAAGTACGCAGCAAAACTTCCAGACCTCCAGTGTAAATGTGGCCCCCAGTTCTGTGTGCCATTTGTTATAGGAAGGAGTGTCTGCGGCGTCCAGTTCCCTCAAAGATGTATTATACAACCTAGTTATTAGGCCCTTATGCGAATCACCTGCTAGCACCGCCTGCAGTGCCAGTAAAGTCCTCGGCTCAGCTGGGAAATCAGGATAGATATCTCGAATAGCTTGCCTCACGCACACATAAGTGAACCCCAGCATCATATTATATTCCCGTCCAGTTTGTATCTCCGTTAGTGGCTGAAACTGGCCGTTTTTATAGAGGTCTCCCAGCCTGGCAATTCCCGCTGTTTTCAGCACACCTACCGCTGCCTGCTCCTGTGCGGCCGAGATAAGCGGGTGCGCCGCTAGCAGCAGGGCGGGGGCATACAGCGAATCCAATTTCGCCCTCCTACCAAGAGCTTTCCAAGCCCACACCATACATTGAACAGGGTTAATTTCAGTCCGTGGCCCGCCCATTCCCCTGGACAGGGCCACCGCTACCAACGGCACCGGCAGCACTGAATCCGCCTACACAGCAACGTGTGGTTGAAACCGCTGCGGGAAGAACCAATAGTGTGCAAACTGCCCCTGGGCACATAAATAGTAGAGCCTCATATCTGGTGCTTCAAATCCTCCACGCTCAAAGGGTTGCACCAGCAGGCTCCAGCTGCATCTAGGTTTCTTGCCCCCTCAGACAAACGACAACAGGGCTGACTGCAATGTATTGAATAAGGCAACGTTCAGTCGAATCGGAATGTTGACGAACAAGTACAGCAGTTTTGGCAGTACTGCCATCTTGAGAACCGCTATTCTATCTGCTAAGGAAAGTGGTAGTTTAGCCCATTTAGCAGTCTGATCGGTGATCTTAGAGATGACCTTGCCATAATTCAATGAAATTACCACTTCCGGGTCTCTATGCAGCCAGATACTAAATATTTTACCGGATCAGTGGACCAAGTTAAAGGGAAATCTAGCTCTATTACTCGGGTACCAGCGGTTAAGGGGAATACCGTAGATTTCGCCCAATTGATGCTCAGACCTGAGTATCGTTCAAACTTTATATATTCTCGGAGCAATTCCGGTAGGTACTGAGCTGGCTCGCAAACGTATAACAGCATGTCGTCAGCATATAGCGAGGCTATCAGCGGCCGCTGACAAAACCGCAACTCCGCCGTCCCGTGCAGCTGACGCAGCTTGCAGGCCAGGGGCTCTAGCGCCAACTCAAAAAGGATCGGCGACAGAGGGCAACCCTGCATCGTCCCTCTTTTTATTGGGAAAGCTTCGGATACCCACCCATTCACGCGGATCCGCGCCATCGGAGCGGCATAGAGAAGTTGGACCCATTTGAGAAAAAAGGGTGGCAAGCCCATACGCAACAGCACCGCGAACATATACCCCCACTGCAGAGAGTCAAACGCCTTAGCGGCGTCAAGTAGCACCGCTACTGCTTGGAAATCCTCATCAAAGTAGTGCAGTGTGGCGAACACTGTACGCAAATTATGCGTCGTCGATGGACCAGGCACAAAGTCCGACTGGTCTGGGAGAACCAGATTGGGAACCAGGGGCTGCAGCCTACTGGCTATCATCTTTGCCAGTATTTTGGCGTCTATATTAATGATGGACAGGGGCCGGTACGAATCGCATACATCCGCGGCCTTATCCGGCTTCAGAAGCGTCACAATTAAGGCTTCCCTAAGGGTGGAAGGGAGCCTTCCTGTATCATACGCCTCCGCAAAGACGTCCAGCAATCTAGGGGCTAGATCTTTGGCGTAGGTTTTGTAGAACTCGCTCAGGAGTCCATCCATGCCCGCAGCTTTGCAGGTAGGGAGTGACATGATAGCAAGTTTAACATCCTCGACATCAAAGGGCTGCGTGAGATATTCACGCTGATTGACTGATAACCAACCCAGAGCTATATCGTCCAAATAACTGTTGATGTCGTCAGCCGGCACTCCAGGACGCCCACGGTAAAGATCCGAATAAAATTCGAGCACCACCTTGCTAATCTCCGGGGTTCCGTAATGCTTTACCCCATCTCTGTCTTGCAGTTCGGTGATAAATTCCTGCCCTCTGGGATCGGCTAGCTTCTGCACCAGTGAACGGCTGGGTCGCCCTCCCTCCCCATAATACCGGGCCTTACTTCGTCGAGATCGATGTACCATCTCTTGATCTACGGTTTCATTGTGTTCCGAGACCAGATCCCGAATCTTTGCAAGCTTCTCTGGAGCAGGGTGCTTTTCATAGTCATGCTCCAGCTCAGATATCTCAGCAGCTAGCTTATTAATTCTGCGGCGTAAGTCTTTCGGGACCCCAGCCTGTGCGCCAATACACACCCCTTGAATCGTGGCCTTAAATGCCTGCCATAGGACCCTCGCGCTTTCCACCATGCCAGCATTCTCCCTGAAATAATTGCGAATCGCCTCGCAAACTGTGACCTTAAACACCGGATCGGTCAGTGAGGTTTGCTGTAAACGCCACGCAAATGGGGGCCTCTCACCCCCAGGAACCCGCAGCTCGAGCAGCACAGGGGAGTGATTGGAGAGAGTCTTAGCTAAATGTCGGACATCAACCGCCCAGGTGCATACAGCTTCAGAAACGAGCCAGTAGTCCAGGCGGACCACGTGCCATGTACAGTGGATATGAAAGTGCTCTCACAAGCCTCTGGATTGCGCATGCGCAAGACATCGAACAGATTCCCAGCATCCAATAGGCCCAGCAGCGCGTCTGTTGACTGTCTGCGCCTAGCCTCACCGCTGCCCACCCTATCTGCCGCTGGGTCCAGGCACGTATTAAAATCCCCCCCCATATAACTTCGGCTGAGGGAAACTTTGCAATTCGGCGCCACACATCCGCAAAAAAGGAATGGTCATCCACATTCGGGCCATACACATTAACAAGTAGTACCCCCACGCCACCAAGTGTACCATGCACAATAGCCACTCTTCCTTGATCATCCGTCTCAGAACTAAAGACCGTAAAAGGGACCCCTTTCTTGATGAGAATCATCACCCCACGCGAGTAGGAGGTGTAGGATGAGGCGACCCTGACTCCCGCCCATCTGAGACCAACCCTCTGCTCAGCTAGCTTGGTGAGGTGCGTCTCCTGCAGGAAGGCTACCCGGACGTCCAATCTATCCAACTGGGCAAGCTCTGAGCGAATTTTCTTGGGGTTATTTAAGCCACGTACGTTCCAAGTGACAAACTTTATGTTATCACCTGTACCCATCAGTCAACAGTCTACCCGAGTTGATGAGACAATCAAGTACAGTGTACCATTTCCAGGGTTCTAAATCAGTGCCATAAAAAAGTGCCGTCCCCACTCCCCCCTCCACCACTTCCCCCCACCCACTTCAGCGAACCCAACTTGCTAAAGCCATCCCCATCCCGAAACCACCCATCCCAACATAGAGAACCAACATCTAGAAAAGAATGGGGAACTCTCATGTGGGGAGCATCAGAGAGCTACTAGCCTCCTACAAGTAGGAGGTGGCAGAGCAAAATTGTTATCTGTGCCAGAATATACACATTTAGATAGAACAACATATTACACCTCCACCCTCCAATGGACGTTAGCTCGTTCCGCGCACCAGGACGGTGGTCGGCACAGTAAACACTCCCACCATAACCACCCTCAGCTCAAGTACATGGACTGAAAGTGTGGGGACCCACGGAAGCAATCACATTTGGCTCAGCGAACCCCGTTCTTCGGTACTGAAGGCCACTTAGAACAACATGGTGCAACCTTAAAACAATCCACTTATGTAAGAAAGCAGTTAGACAATACTAGAGCATATAAACTGTTCCCAAATGAACAAATTACTGTTCCTCCTGTTCCAGTACAGCCTGGGAGTCGCCATGCCGCCGTTTCAGTTTTTTGGCATGCTCCATTGCTGCCTTAGGGGTGGTGAAGATTTTGAAGGCGCCCTCCTGTCCAATCCTCAACCGGGCAGGGTACAGCATGGCATAAGGGATACCTTCAGACTGTAGGAGTTTCTTCACGGTCCCGAACTCTCGCCTGGCCGCCTGCACCGCAACAGTGAAGTCAGGGAAGAATGACAATGAATTCCCCTGATGTACAATTGAGCCCTTTTCCCTGGCCAGTCTCAAAATGGCGTCGCGGTCCCTGTAATTTAAAATCTGCGCCATAATGGGTCGGGGTGGGGCGCCAGGCACAGGTCTCGCTGCCAAGGACCGATGCGCCCGCTCAACTATGAACATAGTGGACAGCCGGTCAGTCCCAAAAATGTCTTTCAGAAGCGTCTCAATGTACGTCTCCATCTTGCCAGTATTGGTGGACTCAGGAAGCCCCGTGATTCGAATATTATTGCATCGCGACCTCGCCTCCAAGTGTTCGTTCTTCGCTTGAATGAGCGCCAGGATTTTGTCCATATTCAATGTCTTGTCGGCAACCTCACTTAGACCATCTTCCGTCGTGGATACCCTTTGTTCCAGCTCACCCATCCTCGTGTTATGTTTTTCTAACTGCGAGGACATATGGTCTAGTATTTGATTGATGTCAGACATATTTCCCTCTATAGCTTGTAAGCTCTTCTGCATAGCCACCAGTGTAGTTTCCAACGTGGAAGGGCCCTCGTTCTGACCATCCGCCTCCGAGTCTGAGGCCGCCTTTTGCTGCGCCTTATATGACTTACGCACCTCAAACGGGAGACGTGTTTGTGATCTGTCCGTCTTCCCCATCTCTGTTCCTGGACCGGGGTAGTAAGGCGAGCTAGGGCACGGCGAACCTTACAGTGTGGTCAGACAGAATAGTAGCGCTCACCTCCGCAAGCACGTCGGAAATACCTCAAAGCAGTGCACAGTCCGTCACAAGGGGCCTCTCCCCCAGTCAATCCCACGGCGGCAGGTGCACCCCCGCACCAGTTTGTGCCTCACACCCCGCACGCACTGTAGCAGATTTAGCGTAGGTATCCTTGCCCAGCCCTAGTTTAGGTAATGACTCATGCAGCAGTTCTCCGGCGCAGGACCAGCCAGGGTACACCGCAGCGCCAGGCCAGTCTCCGTAAGGCTCAGCGGGCGCTCAGGGCAGATGCGGCACGATCCGTGGGCCCCAGCGCACTATGCAGGAGTGCCAGGTCAGAGGACTACGCCAGCCTCTAACCTATCGGTAATTAGGCCCGATGTGTAAGGCCTCGCAGGGATCCAGCAGTCGTTAGGCCGTGGGGAAAGCCTGCGCCCGATGCTCAGGCAACCCGCCCTAAGCTCGCAGGCCGCGGCCCCGCACCTTGGCCCACACCCGCCTCCGCGGCTACGGACCAGGCCGAGCCGCGCCCCGCTCACCTTAGGCCGGCGCCACGGGGCTCTCCTCGGTGCCTCCAGTCGTCCGCGGGGGCTGTCCGGTGCACTCAGCTGGACTGGGCAGTTCAACCGCTTTCCACCGCTTTCCCGGGGACCGGTCGCGGCTCAGTCGGGGCCTCCAGATCGGGTCCCAGCTCTCACAGCACCTCCGAAGCTCCAAAGCCAGCGGGACGGAGAGGATCAGTACCGGCAGCGTCCATTAGACGTGCCTCCGATCCGGGTTACAGAGCACTAACCCCTCAGGCCTCCGGATTGCGCTGCTCTCCGTCATCCGATACAGGTGGCCGCCATGTTGTCCGCACACCGGCCGATTGCCTCGCTGCCGAATCACACGCAGCCAAGGGCGATACTATGCCACAATGCCACCGGTGGGTGCAGGAATGTATCACCTCACAGGTCGTTCAGTTTCCCATCTGCGATGGAGCATTTATGTGGCAGATTTTTGTCGGCTATCGGCTCCGCTACATAAGGCTGCAGCCATCTTGCCAGGCGCCCTCTAGCGCCCCCCGTGAAAAACAACTTTAAGAGTTTCTCACTGTCAGGACATGTAAAACGTACAGCCACATGCCCTACTTTTTAAATACCATAAACCCTGCTCTATGAACCTTTAGGGCCTACATTAGGGGTGACTTGCAAATATTAACAAAGAAGGTTTAGGCCTTGCAAAAGTTTTATCTTGCCAGGTCGAAATGACTGTTTAAAACTCCACTCCAGGCTGCAGTGGCTGGCCTGAGACATGTTTTGCAACATACTTTAGTGGGTGACACAATGAGTGCTGCAACCCACTAGTAGCATTTAATTTACACGCCCTCTGAACATGTGGTACCATTTACTAGGGACGTATAAGTAAATTAAATGTACCATGTAGGCTACTTTTGCCATGTTTAAAAGGGAGAGCACAAGCACTTTATCACTAATTAGCAGGGAGAAAGTGCACAGAGTCCTAAAAGCCAACATAAACGGGTTCAGCAAAGGAAGGCAAAAATCTGGGGTGATCCTGCAGAGAGGGCCTGGTCCAACAGATGACCACAAACCTGAGATTTGCTAAGCGTATAAACCTTAGGTTAGAAATGTTTTTATAGTCATTGATGCTATGGTATATGTTTTTTTGATGTTCAATTCAGTAAAACTGAAAATAAAGATATTAAAAATATATCAAACAATTCCTTTTCATCGGAAATATAGTAAGCATATCAATGTGTGATTTGTATTTCACTGGAGATGCATTATTTATTTTGGCTCGACGGTGGTATTGTTAACAGTGTATGTTTTATTCATATAACTCACCCTTTATAATCGTTTTGTCAGTGTTTCGGTATTTTTGGGATTGTTATTTGTATTACTAGGTATGCGTTTAGATATTTTTATTTATTGGTACTGTCTTTAGGTATTATGGCTCTAAATACAATGACATCCAACCAGTTGGCCAATATAGAAGTCATCAGGTTTCTATGTTATATTTTGAGTAGTAATTACTTTTAATGCATGAGTTCACAAAAAAGCCCACAGTTAGCTTGATGAATATTGTTTATTTTGTGCAGAAGTCTTGGCTGACTTTATACATTAATGATTGCTTTGGATGTTTGTGAGAACTTGATGTGGTGTGCATGTAATATTTGGAGGCTTATAGAAATCATTTTAAAGCTATCATATTTCTCGTTAGCCATTGAACAACCTGGAAAACGTTACTTTTGATGACACCAATAAGAAAATGGAATTTCACTACTCCAAACTGATGAGACGACAAGAAGTTGAAAAAAGAAACAAACGAATGAAAATTCAATGGATGAAGAAAATGTGGGTTTATTCAATTTCCAAAGTGTAGTTGTGAGGATGATTTTGTGAAATATTTAAGTAATAAGACCAAAAGTGCTGGCAGCTTATTATCTACTTTGCATGCGGCCTCTCCACTGAAAAACACGGTTCTCTGTACCCAAGCCTTCATCTCCCACAATAAGGATTGCTGAATAGGTCTTTGAGGATGTCTGTTTGGGTTTTGAGACCTGTCATAAGTTCATTCAATGAATTATATCTTCAAAATGCATGAATGCTTTCTGGCATTGTGAACAATGCTTACAAAATTTACAGTTGAAGCAGATTTCATAAAACAGCAAAAGTCAACAAACATATCACACGCAGTTTTTTCTTGTCTGAACACTATATGATGAAAGAGCAGTAGCGGCTGCTACCGGATTTGGGTGGTGGGGCAGGGTAGGGGTTGGGGGGAGCGGAGGTGGGAGACGACGAAGAAGAAAAAAAAAAAAACACTTACCTAAAACGGCCGGCCGCCACCTCTCCTCCGTTCTCCATCCTCTTCCTTCTTCCTGCAGTCCTGGCCAGCAGCAGGAAGCACCCGGCTCCCAGGTTCCCCTGAGCCATTGGTCTGAGTGCTGTAAATCGGTGCTCAGATTGGGAATAGAAGGCTTTGCATGTTCCTCACCAAGCTGCGTAAGGGCCGAGAGGGCCGGTCAAACAGTCATGCCCACTTAAGAAGTGGAAAGCACTCCTCTTCCCTGCTGTGCCCAGCCCCGCCCGAGAGCCACTGACTGCAAAGTAAAACTAAAATAATAATAACGATAGTTATTATCATTTTAGTTTTTCTTTTGTTCAGTGGGGCGACGCTCCTCCGCCACTGTGGAGGAACCGCCTCAAAACAGTGGTTCTTGTTATGGAACACTCATTGGCCTTCTTACATAAGTAAGTGAGTTGGAGAGCATAAGAAATGTGTGCAATATGTGTGGGAATTTTAGTTGAACCTGCAGTTGGTGATGGTGTTCATGGATAGAAAGAGAACAGAGAAAAATGACCAAAAATATGTTTTTTGCCATAAATAGGTTTTCCTAGTAACAAGAAATGTGTGATCATGAACAGCCCAAAGAGCAGCTGAAAAGGCATTCTATGAAGTGGCATCCTTCAAGTATGGGATAAAGTACCCTCCACTGTAGATTATAAGGATATTGCAAGTCACAGAGGACTTCTGTGCTCCATTAGAGGAACAAGACTGAAGGCCAGATTCCTTTAAAAAGTTACAGAACACCACAGTGACCTGCCATACGTTTTTACATTTAGCAGAGGGTATTTTATTTCTTCTAATACATGGTCACACCAGCATTTTACCCTCAAATTACTTAAATCCTTGGTGTTTTGCTCTTTCAAATGAAAGAGATAGTGCGGTTGCAGACATGAAGAATAGAAGCAGAATCTGTGGTGTAAAATTAAACATACCAAAAAGTAGTTAGTAATATATTGCATCAAGATATTAAAATCAGTTTGACGGACGCCAGATTAAAAACTGCTGTTCCTCAGATGTATAGAAACATGCACAGAAATTCTATCTTTCCTCTAATGACCCATAGCATGCAAAAGTAAACATGTTGCCTGAAGTAGATACCAGAATGGCTCCTATCTTGGCCAAATATGTTCATGCCCCCATAAAATGGATCGTCCGGTTTTGGCACTTAAGTCAAGATAAGCTTCTAGACATAACAGGACTCCTTACAAAAAACCTTGATAAGGCTAAAGAAGCAAAAGAGTGTGGGGGGAGGGGAGGGGAAGGGGCCCTAACCTCCCCGGAGATCAAGTGACAGCGTTGACATGTGCAGTCATGTCCAATTTGCTGTCGTTATTTCGAGGTTACTAGCATGGGTGTTGGGTGTGGGTCCGAGTTTGGCCTGCCTCCAGTTGAAGTCCCATGGTGAGGTGTTCTTGTCAAATCTCACTACTTTCACTAAATAGCTCCTTTCTTCTGATCACAAACAGATCAGAAGAATCAAAAGCCAGTTTTCATTGTTTAAACTGTAGCTGCAATGATGCTCCGTGATCTGCATTTCACCTTGGCTGCTGGTTCTGGCAGGCATTATGATGTCACAACTTAACTGCAATAACTTATTACATTTGAGTAGCTGTGTCATTTCGTTATTACAAGTGACTAGAGATGTCATACTCAACTGTAATAATGAAATTAGGGATGGGCTCTTATACAGAGATTGCAGACTCCCATGTATTAAAAAACATAACTGTGTCCTCCCTTGGTTGCTAATATGAACTTTTGGAATTCTAAATAGGTTCAAATGGGTTAATATCAGAATTGTGGAACGTGGAAGTACACACAGTTATCTCTTTACATAGGTAGAAGGAGGTCTTAAAACGGAAAGCCTAATGAGCAAGACATCACTGGTTTCCTGCCCACGGCACCCTGTCCTGAAAGTTCTCATACACTCTTCCGCACCTCAGGCCCACCACTCCCATGCCAACAGCACCTAGCACCCCACTCACTCACACAAACCAGCCACCTGCTCACACAGACCAATCACCATTCACACAATATACCATACTCTCATGCATGCTCCTCAACACCTGCTTGCGCTCCAAACACGCTATGAAGATGTGCGACCTACTGCACAACCACGCTCCAGACCTACTCTTCTTCACAGAAACATGTCTAAACTCAACCTCTGTACTGGACATCGCTATAGCCATCCTCGTCGGCTACAAGATTGCCAGGTAAGACAGCAACATCACAGTTGACAATCCAGCAACTATGACCTGAACAAACCACACCCTTGTCAAGTAAAGCATCCTCCTCTCACACCACCACAGACCTACCACCACCGTAACCTCCAGCCGTAGCTATAAAACAATCACAGAATAAGAGTGGGCTTTTGCCCTCTCTTCACACTGGCTGGAGCACATCAGCAACTTGCCAAAAGCCAGAAAGAACCTTAGCAGTTGGATCACCGCATGAGCCGAAATCCTGGCTCACCTCGAGCACAATCCAATGGCACGACCCCAACCACAGGCCAGGTAGTACACAGAGAAACTCAGGCTGACGAAACACTACTGCAAGTAAATGGAGTGCAAATGGAGAACAAGTCAAGACACCACAGGTGAAGGCATTGTCAATTCAGCAATAATACTTTACCGCAGCAGATATGGAACACCAAGTGCACAGCTCTTGCAGATCGCATCTATGCCGGCACTAACATCAGCAAGGAAATCTTCGCCATCATCAACAATTTCACCACACCTCCTGCCGCCTTCAACAACACCGCCCCCTCACAAGACCTTTGCAACAAAATCTCTGAATTGTTCTGTAACAAAATCACCTCCATATACAGCATCTATGACCCTCAACTGGACCCCGTCACTGTCACAACTCAGCTTCACATCACAGCCAAAGAACAAACCCAGACCTTGTGGCCCGCCATCACCACCATTGAAATCGCTGCTACCAAGATGACCATCCATTCGGGGGTGGGCTCCATCTGACCCTTGCCCCCACCCCATGCATTCACCAAAGGAATCCTACATATCAGTGAAGAACTAACACCCATCATCAATGCCTCAGTCGACTGAGCCACATTCTTGGACACTTGGAAACGCGCCATCGGCATGCCCCTGTTCAAGAAACCATTCCACTACTGACCAATTTCCCTCCTACCATACCTTGCAAAAGTCTTAGAGAAGCAATCAGTTGATGCCTCATTGACCACCTCAGCAACCACCAGCTTCTTGACACCACGTAGTACGGATTCAGGCCCAACCACAGTATAGAAACAGCACTAATTGCCGACACAGACGACAGCTGCATGATTCCTGATAGAGGAGACACAGCAACCCTCATTCTCTTTCATCTCTCTGCAGCATTTGATTTGGTCTCACACCCCATCCTCAACAGGTGCCTGCACGAGATCGGCATCCAAGGACCCACTCTCCGCTGGATCTGCTCCTTCTTAATGGATAGAACACAAGCTGTCAGTCTATTACCTTACACCGTGGAAGCCTGCAAACTTATCTGCCTCAAGATTTATCGCTCAGCCCCACCTTCTTCAACCCATACATGAATCCTCTGGGGGGGGACATTTCCTGTGGGTGTTGGGGTACCTGAGGAAGGGCGCCAAGGCTTGCCCTGCCCTAAATCATCATCCGAATCCCCTTGGGAATCATTGCCATCTACAGGATTTGGCGAGTAGAGGCGGGCGACGTCTGGGGATAACTCATCCATCGTACGGACCCCTGGATTGGGGGTGTTAAGCGGCTCCTCTTCAAAAGAAGAGGTGGGACCCATAAAGTCTTGAGCCGTTTAAAAGATTCGAGGTCAACCCCCTGGTGTTTAAATGTCTCCCTCGCCTAAGAGGAGCCAAGGCATGTTTGCCCCTGAGGTTGTGAGACCATGGAGGGTCCTGGTTAGTGTTCTTATAAAGGGGAGAGGTTCTAGGCACTTCTGGGCCAACTGCATAAGCCTCTTTTCAAGGGGGACCATAACTTCTGAAGCAGGTTTATGTATCGAGGCATCTACCTCCTCACAGAAATCATCATCAAGGGGAAGGTAGGAGACATACTCCTCCATGTAGGAGTCTTCAGACCTCTGCATGGTAGGTGCTCTTTTAGTGTGGGAGGTGGGTTGCAGAAGATTTTAGCAAGCCACAGTGGCTCAATTAGAGGGCCGTATGCCCAGGGACACCAAACGCCCTATAGGTTCTGAAGGGCAGTTCATTTATGGATGGATAGTATATGCCTGGGTCGGTGTGAGAATACACTAGGAATTTATGTGGACGATTTACAGACCCAGGAGTTGGGGGGAGGGGGTTTGTCTCAAGTAGTACTCTACGATCAGATGCAATGCTCCGTTCTGAGCAGGAAATCCTGCGGAGCTGCTACACGCGTATTGTGGGGAGAGTGCAAGCGCCCCAAAGGTAGAGTTTGTTAATGGAGCGCAGTTCTAGCAGACGGCTCCGCAGTGACTGACCCGTCAAGAACACTGATGGAAAGCTGTGCAAAGAGCGTTCCCACTGCCAGCCGTAGGAAAAAACTGCATGTTAACACATTGATCATATAGAGCATACATTAAGCATACATAAAATAATACATGGAAAAGAAAAACCCCGCCCTCAAAAGAGGAGCGCAGGGACCACGTAACTGAAGACTGCTGGAGCAGCGAATGAAGAGGGAAACTAACAAGTGACAGAGGACTTTAGAGGACAGCATACAATGTGATTGGCTGGGACTTTGTGTCCTTCCCTTCTGTTCATGGAAAAGAGAGTTCCGTTATGGTGCGAGTTGGAAATAAAATGAGGAAAGTAAAAGCATAATCCTCGCCTCCAGTCCTGACCTAGAATCACTTATCTGAAGCATTTTCAGTTGCTGGTTGTGTGCTGGGCACCAATCAGCATGCAGTTACTGATTGTGATGCACAAACACAGGAAGTTCTTATTTCAGAGCGGGAAATCAGTGTAGGGTGCAGTTTTAGTATGACCAAGAGCAAAGACAGATGACATAACTTTCAGGTCTCCTGGCAGTTAGCCTGAATCTTGCAAGAAGCTGCATGTTCTTTAGGCTAGCATGAGGGGTCTGCAAGTAAAGTACACATGCATTAGTGACAAAGACAGATAAAATACAGCACTAACCAAACATGTGGCCCCACCCTCTATGTGCTGAAAGGAATGTGTTATACCATACTAGCTTGCTAACGCCTGACAAAACCTTGGGTGATCAATTCCCCTCCAACTCATGCAGGGCATGCAAAGAATCTACTTGTTACTCCCCAACGCTGACTGATTTCATAGCCACCTTTTAATTGTTTTATCCTTGATGCCTTTCTCACTGATACTGTGATCATTGGAGCATAATGTAAGCTTGAGATGAGAGAGAAAGCTACCTTTTTATGTCTATGGAGCTTATTAACATGGAGTGTACCCTCTAATAATAAGCTTATGAGTGGCATACAATATGCAAAGCTTCATGTTGAGTGGCAAGCACTGTGCACAATGCAGTCCGCTAATAGTCATCATCTTTGGATCAGCATTAAATCTACAAATTAACCCAGGCATAAAGTGCAACTTTTTACTTGCATTTCTTTGTGATAGTAGTTTATTCTAAGCGTTTAAACTCGAATAATGTAATTTCTTCTGGTGCCAAAACAATAAAGATCTCTTTGGTTGTCCTTATGCAGTACTGAGTAGCATCTTCATGGGTGAGGACTTCTCATGCATGATCCCCGCGCTTTACAACTCTCCCTCAGCCAGCGTCTGTATCAATGGCGTTTCGTCCAATCGCTTCCTACTACAACAAGCGACAAGCCAGTGCCCCCCTTTTCCCTCCTATGTTCTTCCTTGCTATTGAACCCCTTTCAATATCAGTCAGAGAAGACCCCAAAACGCATTGCATCCCCTTCAAATCGAGTGTATACAAACGTGCAGCCTATTAGTGTGATGTTCTCATATTTACAGAATACGAGGTAGCCATACTCGGAATACTTGACATTATAGATAGTTATCCTAAAGTCTCTGGCTACTCCCTTAACAAGGATAATACTGAAATCTTCCAAATAAATAAACTATCCCACCCGTCGCTCTTGAACAACAATGGTCTAATATGGGAAGAATCTTGAGTAAAATAGCTGGATATTTGGTTCAAAGCACCTATCACTGAGTCAATAAAATACAAAAAATATATTGAAAAATCAACACTACACTAGATTGAGCAACTATTAGTCTTGCGGTCTCCTAAATTCATCATCTGGCGAGGATTAATAGAAGCAGAAGTATTGATATAACCACTAGTTAATTTACTTATGAGAAAGCCCTCAATCCAACTATTTGATGATTTCATTTAGAAATTGGATAACTACATATCTGAACTTTTTATGGCAGTCTAAAAGAGCGAGAATGTCCTTACTCAAACTAAGACTCCCAAAACATCTGGGGAGCTCAATTCAGCCGATTGTTCACAAACAATAAACAGCTTCCTGGTGATACACGGCATCCACTGGATTTTGGATTACAAGCAAAGACCACCTTCTTGCTCACTGTAGATTCTGAATCAGACAAACTCTGGAACTGCTGTGACAAATCCAAAGACCTTTGACACATTTTACTGGATTGCACCCTCCTCAAGCCATTCTGGCATGAAGTGAGTAGGGACATTAAGAAAATTAAAAAATGGACTGGGTCCCAATCTTTCCCTCAATTACTCTTGTCACCTTCCCTAGTTTGCTAACTTCTACTATAAATAAAGACGACTCTCTGCTGCTTGACCTTATGGTTACATTGGAGGTTAATAAAATTCTATTAGAATGGAAACACTTTAAGCGTCTGTTTTTCCATACTTAGTAGGCTTGGATCCAATTTACCAGAGAGGAAGATAATACACTAAGGGAATTATTTATGAGAGCACTGCGTCACTTTTGCTCCACGTAAAGTGCTATATGTGTGACGCAGGGCTCTCATAAAGATTTATGAAGCCACGAGAGCCACCCTGCATGGCTTTGAGTGGCCTCATAAATCATGAGTAAGGCGACGCAGCGCAAATCGCTGCGTCGCCTTAGTCTGCGTCGGGGAGGCGTTCCATAGGCATTGTGGTGGGTTTTGCCACGTAACACCCATGGAATTTGACGCTGCCCCAGATTAACAAAGTGATGTAAACCTGGGGAAGCTCCAAATCGGTACGCCTCCCGTGGTGAGGGGTAACGAGGAGAAATATGTTTATTTCTCCTCGTTTTTTCCTCTTTCCATGTGTGCTACGTTCTGCAGTACTCATAGAAAGAGAAAAATGCCTCTTAAGATTGTTTTTGTGCAGGACGGTGTCTTTTCCTGCTCAAAAACTCTGCCTGCAACGGAGGCACCCTTGCACCATGGTGCAAGGGTGCCTATGTTGGAGGTAGGCTGCTTGAAATGGCGCCAGTGCAGGCAGAAAGGACAGGAATGCACCGCATTGCTCAAATACGGTGCATTCCTGCCCTTTCACTTTGTAGTAGGGCAGCAAAACAAGGTGCCTTGCTGCTCTGCCCTATGCCAAATTGCCATAAATGAGGCTCTAAATACATATGTCAACAGAAGACACACAATGAAAAATAGAGAATAAACTCCACATCTGCCTGCACATAGTCAAACTGCCATTACCTACCTGTGTTCAGGTACCATCACCCGTCTTTTCCAATTCCAGTGAGTCCTGTTTCCCTCTCACAGGGTGCATCTGAAGTTTAGCTGTCTATCAAAACACCCTCTTTCCGGTGTCGACTTTCTCTCTTCCAGTACCATATCTCTATCTCTCTTCTTTTATCACATCCCTCTTCTGTCTTTTCTTTAATTATTTTCTTTATTGGTTCCTAAAAACAGAACTCTAATAGAAATGGGATAACGTATCCCCCCTTGCCTGTTATTGTAAGGATATTGCAAGAAGCAAAGGAGTTTCTGTAAGCATATAGAGGAACAAGGCTGGAGACAGAGTTCCTTTATAAGGTCATGGATCTCTTCGGTAAATTAATCAGTCAAGGATTTGTAAAGCGCCGCAAATCACCCGTGAGTGTTTCAAGGCACTGGAGATGTTGGCTGCTGCGAAGTGGTTTGTTCGTTTGAACATCCAGGTCTTGAGTTCTCTCCTGAATTGTTGGAGTGACGGTGTGGCTCTGAGGTACAAGGGAAGGTTGTTTCATGCTTTGGATGCAAGGTGCAAGAAAGAGCGTCCTCTGCTGTTGGTTCGGCGGTTCTATGGTATGTCTGCGAGGGATAGGGCAGCGGATAGAAAGTGTCTGATCAATCAATCAATCAAGGGTTTTTAAGCGCAGCTACTCAACCGGAAGGGTCTCAAGGCGCTGGGGGGGTGGTGTGCGGCTCCTAAGCACTCGCGGAGTATCATCGAAGGCCAAGTGGGTTCAGAGGTCTTCCATGGCCCAGCAGGGTACGTGCGGTGCCGGACGCTTATGGTGATTCGTCGAAGAGCCAGGTCTTGAGGTCCTTCAGGAACTTGGAGAGAGTTGGTGTCTGGCAGAGGTGGAGAGGGAGGGTGTTCAATGCCTTGGCTGCGAAGAAGGAGAAGGAACGACTTCCTGTTCTGGTCTTCTTGATGCGCTGTACCGTGGTGCGGGAAAGCGATCTTTGGGGTGCGTGGAACGAGAGGCGGTGGTTCATGTAGGAGGGGCCGGTGTTGTGGAGGGCTTTGTGGGCGTGGGTGAGAAGCTTGAAGGTGATTCTCTTCTTGACTGGGAGCCAGTGTAGTGCCCGCAGGTGTTGGGTGATGTGGCAGTGGCGCGGTAGATTAAGGACTAGTCTGGCGGCGATGTTCTGGATGTTCTGGAGTCTGCGGGTGAGGTTCTTGTTCATCCCGGCGTAGAGTGCGTTGCCGTAGTCCAGTCTGCTCCTGATGAGTGTGGGTGACGGGTTTCCTGTGTTCGAGGGGGATCCAGTTGAAAGTCTTACGTAGGAGACGGAGGGTGTAAAAACAGGAAGAGGTGACGGCGTTCATCTGGCGGTCCATTTTGAGTTCGGAGTCCAGGATGATTCCGAGGTTGCGTGCGTGGTCCGTGGGTGGGGGTGGGTCTCCGAGGGCTGGGGGCCACCAGGTGTCGTTCCGGGCATCGGGATGAGGGCCTATGATGAGTACTTCGGTTTTGTCTGTGTTCAGTTGTAGGCAGCTGTTCTCCACCCACCTTGCGACTGCTTCCATTCCTTCTTGAAAGTTGTGTTTCGAGATGTTGGGTTCGTTGGATAGTGAGAGGATGAGTTGTGTGTCGTCTCCGTACGATACGATGTTAAGTCCGTGTGCTTTGACGATGGAAGCGAGAGGGGCCATGTAGACGTTGAACAGGGTGGGGCTGATGGAGGATCCTTGGGGGACTCCGCAGGTTTTTGGCGTGGGCTCCAAGATGAAGGGAGGGAGTCTGACCTGCTGCATTCTGCTGGAGAGGAATGAGCAGATCCAGTCGAGGGCTTTCTTCTGGGTTCCTGCATTGTGGAGTCTGCTGGCTAGGGTGTGGTGTGAGACTGTGTCGAAGGCCGCGGAGAGGTCCAGGAGAATGAGGGCCACAGTCTCTCCTCTGTCGAGGAGGGAGCGGATGTCGTCTGTCGCGTCGATGAGGGCGGTCCCTGTGCTGTGGTTCTTCCTGAAGCCTGATTGGGAGGAGTCGAGGATGTTGTTCTCGTCGATGAAGGAGGCGAGTTGGCTGTTGACAGCTTTTTCAATGACTTTTGCCGGGTATGGAAGTAGGGAGATCGGTCTGAAGTTCTTGAGGTCGGTGGGGTTTGCCGAGGGTTTCTTAAGGAGAGGGTTGATCTCGGCGTCATTGGGGAAGGAGGCGGTCTCGAAGGATCGGTTGATGATCATTGTAGCTCGGGGGCGATGATGTCTGCGGCTCTGTGGTAGATGTGTTGGGGGCAGGGGTCCGTGGGGGCCCCGGAGTGGGTGGTTCTCATGGTCTTTAGGGTGTCTTCGATGCTGAGGGCGGTCCCGCTGTCCAGTGTTGGCTGTGTAGTGCAGGAAGCGGTGGGTGTGGGTTCCTCGTGGAGGTTGTTGTTGCCGAAGTTGTCGTAGATGGTCTTGATTTTGTGATGATCGGTTGGTGGAAGGTGAGGCGTTTGTTGATGTATGCTGGTCCCTTGTTGTGCAGAGCCTTGTAAGCATAGGTCAGCATCTTGAACTGGGAACCTTTCTGTATTGGGAACCAGTGTAGTTTCTTGAGGTGGAGTGTGATGTGGGTACTTCTAGGGAGGTCGAGGATGAGTGTAGCCGCTGAGTTTTGTATTGTCTGGAGTCTTTTCAGGAGGCGCGCAGTGATTCCAACATAGTGTTTGTCCATAATACAGTTTGCTGGTGATGAGGGTCTGCGTGATGGTCCTTCTGGTGGTGACTGGGAGCCACCTGAAGAACTTGCGGAGCATGCGGAGGGCGGGGACGCATGCAAATGAGACTGCGTTGACTTGTATCTTCATAGGTAGCTTGCTGTCCAAGATGATACTGAGGTTGCAGACGTGGTCTGTTGGGACGGGGAGCGGGCCGAGTTCCGTGGGCCACCATGCGTCGCTCCATGGCGAGGTGTTGTTCCCGAAGATGAGGACTTCCGTCTTGTCTGTGTTGAGTTTGAGGCAGCTGTCCTTCATCCAGTCAGCGACTGTCATCATGCATCTGTGGAAGTTGGCTCTGGTGGTTGATGGGTCAGTGAGTCGTGTAGTATGTTGTAGTCAGTTCCTCAGCCAAAATGGTATGAGGTTTTTGTTCCATTTCGACTATACCAATGCCTCCTTTCAACACCCTGTGGTCACTTTAATAAGGGATAGAATTGTCGTGTAGTTCCTATAGTACCCCTGCAGGACCTGCGCGTTTGGATAACATAAACTGTGAGCTTGGTGACCGACTGGCTCTGTGCACCCCCAACACGTATGTTAGCCTGATTTGCATTAGCTAGCTCACAGTGCCACTAGAATCTCCTCTTATCGGGGAGAGATTAGTTCCTGGCAACCTTAGATCATGACAACCCTGATCCCTCAGAATCGTGGAAACAATGTACTACTTTTCGCTCAGTCACTCGTGCTTACTTGTTCGGTTTGTCTCAGAGAGTTACACAGAATAAACAGTCTGGGCGTTTCAATAAGTATTTATTGAACAGTTGTTATTCTGGTGTAGAATATATGTGCTGCAACAACCAGCAGACAATAGCAGAGATATATTATCAGCAGTACGATAAAAGTGAAAGGATAGTACAGTTCTACCATATTGCAAGAATCATGAATACATACATGAATATAAAAAGCATTATAAAAGTGCACGTACTCCTACGATGCCTAACTAGATGTACCTAAGTGTACCTTGCATGTGTGTAGGTCTAAAAGCCTAAGAGCCAAGAATCCTTCTAGGATTTAGTCGAACCCCATTACCTAAATAGAGAGAGTGTGGGACCCCGTCCTGGTCTCGAGTTGGACACCCTGCAAGGGCTGTGTTAGACCGCTGTCAGCTGGAGCGACTGCATGCAGGAGCTTCAGCGTCTCTGGTTAGTGTGTCGGCATGGAAGTCTCGGTTCCCTCTATCTTACCGTGGCAAGATGTGGTGTATTTATACCCTAAAGTATCTCGTCCCTCAGTATGGTTTGTATTGGTCTTTGTTAGACATGAGGAAGACGTCAGGGGTGAACTTTGTACATATATATTATGCGGGAGATGTAGCTGGAGAATGCTCATGCATAATTTATGAGTACATTGTAGGCCTGTGTTCGGGAAAAACCCTGCAGTGTTCTACCCACAGACTAGATAACGTTCAACCCTCAGAGTTTGTTGTGTACTGTAGGGAACTAATGTAGGTGAAAGATCATGCCTATATTAGGGCATAGGAGATCATGACCATAATAGGGCATATACGAACATGACCATAACAGGGCATATACGATTATGACCATATACGGCATATATGAACGTGTCTATATTAGGGCCTCTATACGAAACATAACAGAATCGTGTCTGGAATCCTGTTGCCATACAAGATTCCCCAGCTCATATATCACACAATTCTTGTCTTTTTAGACAAAAAGCAGGATCTTATTTGTCTTCTCATAATCACTCATTCAACAATGTCTGCTATGCTATGTACATTTATTGAACATAATTCATGTTTGTTGACCTCCCCAAACCCCATTAGAAAAGCTGGAGTCTCCCTTCTTAGGCGGTCAAAGAAACCCTTTTAGCTTTTGTATGAAAGACTCTGCAGAGTGTACAGGAGCCTCAGCAACTCCACCATTTTATACAACGCTATCTTAAACAGAATGTTTAAGGGTAGATCATTCCAGACACTGAGATCTCTGTGTAAGGTATCTAGGAGTGGCTGAATATAAAATGCCAGCAGTGGCCCCTATTCTGCGCAATATATGCCCCAAATCATTTGAATTTTTTTCCCTGCATCTTCGACTTGGATTGCCAACCTATCACCTGCTTGACTATACTTGATTTGTTTTAAATGACCTTGGGGCCGGAGGTGTCCCCATAGTTCTCCGCTATTTTTGTAATTTCATGGCTGTAGTTTGTGGGTCTTGCAGAAAGAGCAAGACGTTATCTGCGTATAGTACTATGCAATCCTCATCACAGTCCGTCCACTGAAATCCCCTCACCTTTGCTTCGCACTGGACCTGATTTGCTAGCAGCTCTATTACTAATGCAAAAAAGAGAGGAGGGAGCAGGCAGTCGTATCTAGTGCCTCTGTTTATCTTGAAGGGGGTCCGATAAAAACCTGTTGACCCTTATTCAAGCTTTTGGGTAGTTGAATAACAGTTCTATCTGCAATAGAAAGTTGGGGCCAAAGTTTATTTTAGTAAGCACCTAGTGGAGGAATTTCCAACTGATTGAGTCAAAAGCCCTCTCAAAGTCTAGGAGCATTAATGCCCTCTGCCCCTAGAGATTCCCTGCCTTTTCAAGTGCCATTTGTATCCTTCTAATAAAATGCCTCATTCTTCTCCTTGTCATAAATGCTCATTGATCTGGGGAGATCATTGAGGTCAGGATCCTGGTCAGTCTCTTGACCTAATATTTTAGCAAAAAAGGTTTACTTCAAAATTCAGAAGAGAGATGGGACAGTAGAAAGCGCTCTAGTCCAGTGGTCTTCCATTCTTTATGTATTACTGCATTTAACACTTTCGATATTGGCCTAGAAGGATCCTTCATGAATCGCCTCTAGGAACATGTTTAGTAGAGGTGGAGACAACAGTGATTTGTATGATTCATAATATTCTACAGGATCCGGCGGTTGTCCCTGACTGCATATCTGTAATCACTTCTGCTAACTCCTCCACCAACATTGGTGTTTGTAGGCTTTCCCTCTCTTCCACTTCCGCTTTTTGTCTGTAATCAAAGGTAGAGCAGTCTCTTTAGGCGACATGACGTATGCACTGTAAACATCTTATAGTATTGTGCATAGGCTTTGGGGATCTCTGCAAGGGTGTCTATGGATTAATCTTTCAATGGATGCTGTACTGCCATCACTAATCTAGAACACATTTCCCTGTGCACCAACAACTAGAGCAGTTTACCCACCTTATGCCCTGACTCATAGATTCTCTTCACCAGCCATGCCGTTTCACCATGTCCAGGGCTAGTTGTTTCCATGACAGTTTTGCCACCTCCAATTGTCTATTCTAGGGTCCTAATACGTCACATGTTGCTTCTCCAGCAACAGTATTTGCAACTGGTTAATTTCTAATTCTCTCTGTTTTCCTGAAT
Source organism: Calotriton arnoldi (assembly GCA_963921515.1). Lineage (NCBI taxonomy): Eukaryota > Metazoa > Chordata > Amphibia > Caudata > Salamandridae > Calotriton > Calotriton arnoldi. The sequence continues at coordinate 1,199,419 of CAWUFW010000324.1, forward strand.
ATTTTGTAGATCTAATTTTCCCTCTCCTGACTGCCTTACAGGCTTCATAGAGTGTGTGCCCCAAGTCTGAGCTACTGATCATGCAGTCATAAGAAAGAAGAGTTTGAGCTCAGGTAGATTATATTTTATAATTTCCTGTTTGTGCCAGCCACCCAGCACTTAGTCTCCATGTTCCAGCTCCCCTAGCTTCAGTGCGTTTGAAGTTTATCACTTTTGGGCAGTGATCAGAGGGGTATCTAGGGAGAAATTGGGAACTCTGAATCCCCGAAAGTTCTGTGGCCAGCTTGATATATAATCAAGTTTGGAAAATGGCTGGTTGTGTGTGCCATGTCTACTAGACCCTGCGATCTCATCCAATCTGCCAACACCAGACTTATGTACGTGGCCTTGGTCCCCGTGGAATGTGCATCAGTTATCTGTCCATAACCACGTTAAAGTCACCCCCAATTATCGCTGGGCCATTGGCAGTTATGCTACTAAAGTTTGGACCTCCTTTGTCAATGTGGGCGGTGCATATAAGCTCATGAAGGGCCAGTTTCATCCATCTAGTTAACCTGTCAGTGACACATAGCAGCCCCACGGATCTGTCAACACTGTATCAGCAGTCAATGGAAATATTTTATTGATCGGGAATGCTACTCTGCGTGGAATACCATATGATAACCGTATCATCCCAAGAAGGGGTACTCTGCTCAAGAGATGGGTTTCCTGCAGCAGGAGGAGGATTGGGACATCTTTTTTGCATCCTTTAATACTATTCCCCTTTCAAACTCAGTATTCGGCCCCTTTACATTCCAGGATAATACTTAGTGTTTCAGAGGAGCCTGTACTTCATCTATAGTGTGATGAACCAGCAGTTGTCTGAAGGGGTGAGTCTCTTGGATGTAGTACAGTTAAAACACTGAAAACAACAATGCTCGCAACCCCACCTATCTTCCCCCACCCACCCCCCTACTCTATACATCCTTCTTTGAAGCATCTGTCGATTTCAACATTAACAAACCCCTGTAACAGCGTCTTGGATCATCCGCCTTGTCGCTAGATCAATCAGAAGCCAGTTCAATTGTCTCTTGTGTTGCTCTCACCTCTACACCTGGGTATCACCTGAATGATGTCAATTACATGCCATCTCAGTCTTTAATAGGTTGGGGGTATACATTCTAATCTCCTACTGCTCTGTGAGAGGGATCTTGTCTCTAGGGCTTATGATATTTCCATTCTATCAACTCACACTTGTTCACTCAGTAACTGAATGCTGAATATGACTATGATGTTTTCACTGATGTTATTTGAGATGTCATCAGTGATCTCATCATTGATGTCAGTTAACATGTCTTGAGTGATGCAATATGTGAGCAGTGCATGCGGTAGCGTAAGTTATAGTTCGTTTAGTAAAATATAACTGAAAATTTCAGAAATCTTTTGGTTTCTAAACGTCAGTTTTTACTTTATTTCAAAACCTAACTATAACTTACTTTAATCTTTGGTTTTGTCAGTGTATATCTGTATCTATTTTTATATAGATATATTACCCAGTGACGGTCGCCACTGTATAGTTATAGTGAGGTCAGCGTTTCCATAGGAAAGGCATTTTTTGTGTTGCTAATAACTTTGTCACCAATTGACGAATCTCAACGAAACTTTACAAAAAGTGCTCGTTTTTTGCTTTGTTTGTGCATATAAAGTCTTGGGGTGATCTGTCAGGTGGAGGCTGCGAAAAAAGGGGGTCCCAAACGCAAAATCACAATTTATTTTCCATAGACTTCTTTAAGAAACGCTACTGCAAAAACTGCTCAATGGAATTACACCAGAATTCTCAGGAAACTAGATCTTGGTCCTCAGATTGTGCTTTTTGGGATTTGGTCTTAATCTGTTCAGTAGTTTTTGAGAAATGAAGGTTAAAAATAATTATTCACACAAAATAATTGTATATCTGGGCAGTAGAGTCCGCGCAAGTCTAATGGGAGCACCAGTTTAAAAATAGAGCATTCTGATTGACACAGGGAGATTTTTTTCCCTTGGGCCATTTCGCTCCCGCGGGAGTCAGACAAGCGCACTGATTGGGTGCCAGCAATATGAGAAAAATGTTGCTGGCAGCCATTATAGTACTAGGAGACTTATAGTCCCCGGTCCTGAAATTGCAACAAAAAAAAAAAAATGATGTAAGGGGGCTGTGTAGGGATACCGTGCCCCACTAGGCCCTTAGGGGGGCCCAGATGACCCCCCTTTAGTCCAAAATTGTAAAAAAGGAAATTTTTGCTACAATCCCGCAGAATTGCACACAAAAAACAAAATTGTGGCCCAGGGCCGCATTCTTTAATTGAGGGGAGAGGCCGCGAGCCCCCATCTCTGAGCTGTTTTCAGTCTAGGGACCCCCTCCCTGGGACCCCATGTAAATATTATGGGGAGGGGACACGCAGTCCCCCACCCAAAGCCTTATTAGGCCCCAGGGACTCCATCACCCAGGGCCAAAAGTGTTTTTTAAGGTAAAGCGTGGCATCCCTCCCTGAGCCTTTTATGTCCTGGGGTGGCTCACTTGCTGTGTCCTGGGGAGCCCACTCCCGGGATACAGTGGTTTCCCTGCCCGTACCGGCGTGGGCAATAAAACATGTGTTTGCTCCCATCTGGCGGGAGCATTTTCAAATCTCCCGCCAAATGGGAGCAAACACAAAGTCTGCTCCCAGCGGGTGGGAGCTTTAAAAATACACCCGCCCCCTGGGAGCAGGCTTGTTTTATTTTTCCCTGCCCACAATGATGCAGGCAGGGAAACAGATCAAGATATTGCTCCTGCCTGGAGGGCTTCTGGGTGGGAGCAGTGCTGGTTCCCGGTTCATGGTGGGTGCCATGGGTGGACACCGACCTATTTAACATGGAGGCCCCGGAGGATGGGGTCCCTGGGACCATAATAGGTTTGGCTCAGAGAGGGGGGCCACGGGCTCCCCCTCCACTTTAGCCCTGGAGGATGGGGCCCCCAGGGCCTGATGAGGCTTGGGGAGGGTGCCCATGTTGCCCCCCTCCCCTTTAAAACAAATACAGCCCTGGAGGATGGGTCCCACAGGGCCTGAGAAGGCTCACAGGTGGAGCGTGTGGCCCCCTCCCCTTTTAATAAGCACAGTGCCCAGGTGGATGTGGTCCCAGGGACTTAATAAGGCTCAGGGAAGGGACCCTGTGGCCCACCCTCCCCCTTTTATTATATTTGGCCACAGGGAATGGGGTCCCATGAGCCAAATAAGGCTCAGGGAGGTGGGCCACGCAGTCCCCTCGCCTTTTAATTAAGGCATGGCCCTGGGGGATGGGGTCTTTGGGGCCCTCTAAAGGCTCAGGGAGGGGACCCCCCTCTCCTTTTCAGCCCAGGGGGATGGGGTTCCCAGGGCTTAATTAGGTTCAGGGAGGGGGCCGCACGCCCCCTCCCTTTATTAATCACTCGGCTCTGGGGATGGGGTCCCTGGGCTTGGGATCCCCAGGGCCTAATAAGGCTTGGGGAGGGGGGTTCATGCCCCCTAGCCATTTTTTATTAGGTTTGGCCCCAGGATGGGGTCCCCGGCGCCCAAAAAGGCTCGGGGAGGTGGGGCTGCATGCCCCCTCCCCTTTCTAATTATATTTGACCCAAGGGATGGGGACCTCGGGCCTAATAAGGCTCGGGGAGGGGGTCCACGTGCCACCTCACCATTTAAATAAGGCATAGTTCCGGGGGATGGGGTCTCTGGGGCCTATAAAGGCTTGGGGAGAGGGGCCACATGGCCCCCTCCCCTTTTTTTTGCATTTCGTCCCAGGGGATGGGATTCCCAGGGCCTAATTAGACTCAGGGAGGGGAGACGCACCCCCTCCCTTTATTAATTACTTGGCCTTGGGGGATGGGATCCCCGGGGCTTAATAAGGCTTGTGGAAGGGCGCTGCACACCCCCTCTACTTTTTTATTAAATCTTGCCCCTGGAGGATGGGGTCCTGGGCTCAAAAAGGTTCGGGAGGGAAGGCTCCATGCCCCCTCCCCTTTTTAATAGGCTTTGGCCCCAGGGGATGGACACCCCAGGGCCTGATAAAACTTGGGGAAGAGGGGACATGCAGCCCCACTCCCCTTTTAGATTTAAATCTGTTTTATTGATTTTCAGAGAGAGAGAAACAATACAAAACATTCACCCCACCTACAGCCATAGACCGATGGGGCATAGTATAGCATACGGAGGGAGACAAACTCGGAAGGGGAGAGAGGAAGGGAGGAGGTTGCTAATGTCCGCAGGAGGAGGAGAGGGGTAGGGCAGAAGATGAGAGAGTAGTGTCCAGCTGTGGGGGGAGATACTGCTCGACGTGTCCTACCATAGCATGATCTCCTAACCATTGGTCTATGGAGGAACCCAGTCGTCCAGAGCTCAGACTCACTAGCTCACTCAGCATCGTTTGCGGAGTGTGTAAGTCTAGGAATCCGCAGGTAGGCCAGACAGGACAGTTCCCTGAAGTCTTGTGCTAAGAATTGCATGCAGGGGCCCCACGTCTTATCAAATTGGGGCTACTTATGTTCAACGGCTGCTGTCAGTTTCTCCATGCCAAGTAGCCCCCAGAGTTTGTGCACCCAGTCCATGTGTGTCTATATCTTTTCTGTGCCCCAGTTGGATAGAATGACCTGTTTGGCTGCGCACAAGGTGAGCGTGATGGCTCTCCCCGCCGCAGATCAGAGGGGGAATGTCAAAGCTTTCGGGAGCCCCAGTAAAATGTAGCTAGGAAACCTGGATATATCAGTCCCGTACATTTTGTTAATGTCTGATAGAATGTCCGCCCAGTACCATTGCAATTTAGGACAATGCCAGAGAATATGGGTCAGCATACCTTGGTGTACGCAACTCCACCAGCAGCCATATTTTCCCTTTTGCTTCCACTTAGCCACTCGAGGTGGGGTGTTGTACCAGTAACGTGCTAGTTTAAGTAGGATTTCTTTTCCAAAAGCACTATAAGCGGAGGAGCAGGGTCTGTATAGGATGTCTGCCCATTCCTTGGGGGTCAAGGGTTGTTCACATTCTAATTCCCATCGCAACTGTGCCGGGGATTTGGCATTGGTCGAGGGAGTGTTTAGGAAAACATAAATGTCGGCTATTAGACCCTTATCTGTGTGTCGAGTGAGGAGCCATTTCTCATATGGAGTGGGGGGCCTGCCTGCATGCGGGTGAATGTGGGGTTGGGTTACCTAGTGTGGAATGTCTACATAATGCCAATATTCTGTGTGGGGCAGTCCATAGTCAGAGCATAGTCACGAGAAATTGACCAATCCTTGGTGGTCAAATACGTTCCCCACTGTCTTACAGTTAGCTTCCTGCCAAGGGAGATACGTTGTTTCCCGCACAGTGGGGGGCAAAGTCAGGGTTTCCCATACTGTGGGTGAAGAGTTTTTTTGGCAGTATAACTCTATCCCAGGTCCCTATCACTGCCCTCATTACAAGAGAGATATAGACCACTGGAGGACGGTGCTTTCGTGGCAACCATGGGACTTTCCAAATGTGGATCCCTGTGACCGCCTAATCAATAAACACCAGTGTTTTCCGTATTGTCCCTATTCCATTCCACCAGATTTCTAAATTGAGCTGCCTGGTAGTAACGGGTTAAGTGAGGAATACCCAGTCCTCCCTCTGCTACCGCGAAGTAAGCATGCTTCTTGGCCATGCAGGTTCTCTTGCTCTCCCATATGAAGTGCTCAATCAAGTGCTGAAATTTCTCCAGTATGTGTAGGGGGGCTGAAAGGGGAGGGTCTACATAACATACAGTATCTTTGGAAGAAGAGTCCTCTTGATTGCAGCTATTCTGCCCAGCCAGGAGATGGGACCACCTTTCCAGGATTGTAAATTGGAGCTGGCAGTGGACAAGAGAGATGTGTAATTGTGCTCTGCCATTTTCTCCACAGTGGAGTGTATCTGCAAGCCCAGATATGTGACCCCTTGAGCCACCCACAGAAAGGGGAAGAGTAGCTCTAGCTGATGTCTATCGCTATGGGGAATGGTGAGGTTGTGGGCCTGTGACTTCTTTATATAGACTTTGAAACCAGAGATTTTACCTAATGCTTCATTAGGAGAGGAAGTATAGAGATGCGGGGTTGTGTGAGGGCGATCATGACATTGTCCACATATGGTGCTATTTTATGTTCCAGGCAGCCCATGGTAATTCTGGTGATTAGAGGTTTCCTACGAATCCTCTCAGACAGGGGGTCCATATAAAGGGCGAATAGGAGTGGGGATAGGGTATATCCTTGTTGCGTACCACACATGTTAAAAGGAACGTGATGTCAGCCCATTAACCTGCACTTTGGCTGTGGGCCCGTTATAGCTGCACCATATCCAGCTCCGAAAGGAGGCTCCAAGTCCCGCCTTATCCAGCACGAGCTGGAGACCGGGCCAGTGCACCCAGTCAAAAGACTTTTCGGCATCGATCGATATTAAGAGGGCTGGTACCCAGAAGAGGTGTGATTTATCAATGAGGTGGAGAAGACGCTTCATATTATTGCTGCAGCCTCTCTCAGGAATAAACCCAGCTTGGTATGTGTCACCCAAACCTTGCATGTAGGGGCCCAAGCATGCTGCAAGGATGCTGGTAAAGTACTTGGTGTCTACATTAAGTAAGGAAAATGGGTAAGAGGAGTCCTTACTGAGCTTAGGTATCACAGTAATGGTGGCCTCCCTCATTGACTTTATCCTCCCGAATATGTTTGTCAAGCTGAAGGGCATCCTCAGGAGGCACCCTCTCTGTTGGTGTTCGAGCGAGGTAGGCAGCCGCGCCCTCATAACTGAAGTCTTCCGCCGAATACAGTGCAGTATAGAAGCATTCAAACTCTTGTAGAATCTGATCATCTTGAGTCACACATTGGCCTTGTGGACCCTGGATGTCAGTTATTCTCCGTTTGTGGAATTGGGCCCTCAGCCCGTGAGCAAGGAGCTGCACCTCCTTATTACCACCTGCATAGTATTTCTGTTTAGTATAAGGGCTTAGAGTTGCTTCCTAGGTAGCATAAGTTGTCTCCTCACTCTATATGAGCCAGAGTGTTTGTGGGTTTCCTCAAGCTCCTACACCAGGGCTTCCAGGTCAGCTCGCTTGTCTTTTCTATTCTTATTATGCCTGGCAGCTATGGTTAAGAAGGCACCCCTTAAGACTGCTTTTAAGGTGTCCCAAAGTAAAGAGATCGAAGAGCCTTGTATGTCGTTGGTGCTGTGGAAGGTGTGAATTGTGCCCTTAATGTCCGTTGATGTCGAGTCGTAAGTCAGTAATTTGGAATTAAGGGGCGTGGAGGCGAACAAGGGCCACAAATATTCGGGGTTATCAAAATAGGGGAGTGGTAAAACTGCAGCCTTACCGATGTACACATGAGAAGTGGTGGCCACAAAGCAAAGGGACAACAGGAAGTAGTTGATCCTCGCATAAGTTTGGTGAGCCAACCAAAAATAAGTATAAACTCTGGCGGTAAGATTACGTGCCCGCCAATATGAGACCCTTTGACGTGAATGACCCTGTTTGTCCCGTCCTGTGGACTGAGCGGTCTGGTACCTGATTAAAGACTCCTCCGATAAGGAGGTCTGCATCCGGGGTGGCCAGCACCTGCCCCACGGTATCCAGGATGAAATCCTCCTGCTGGGCATTTCGTGCATAAATGTTAGCGATTGTAAATGTGTGTGTATTCACTGCAAGTTTCAGGGAGAGAAGTCTGCCTGGTAGTTCCTTCTGTGTCTGAAAGACCCGGCCCTGGACGTGAGTTGCCATCAAAATCGCTACTCCTGCTTTCTTCCCTGTCCCGGAAAAGAAGTACTGGCGGTCAAACCAGCAGGATCGCATACGTTTCCAGTCCTCCTTGAGGAGATGTGTTTCCTGTATAAGGCAGACGTCGCAGTTAGAGTCTCTAGGCAGCAAAAGGAGTGCCAACCGCTTTACTGGGTACATGGAACAAATGGCCCTGGGTACATGGAACAGAATGTTTAAGCAAACCATTCAACATCGCCTGTAAAATTAATTCAAAACAATTTTGCAATATGTTTAACACATTTATTCATGTGGAACAAGAGTTCTTAAGTTCACAAGGAACACATCAATGTTTATACATTTAAAGAAAGGTGCCCCAGAAGGAAGGGAATGGTAAGTGCAGCAATGTGCAATGGGGAGGGTAAGTGAAAAAGGGGAGGCCAGTGAGCAATATATACATCCAAAAGGGATTAAAGATGTCAGTCCGGCCTGAGACACATGGCCTATCTATTTACAACACCATAGTGTTAGGACACATGAGGGACCTATCACTGTTTGTCCACAATGGTGAAAACAATATCAAGCCGTCGACGTTTCGACCCTGGGGGTATGTGTAGACAAATGTAGTTCTTACGGTAGGGTCTTCATCAGGACCAAGTGTGGTACACCATTGGGCCACCGGGTACAAGTGGTGGCAAATGATGGGCCCTCAGGCTCCGAAGTCAGAAAGGGACGTAGTATGGTTAGTGATGAAGCTAAATGCGTGATCCTGGGCTTGAATCAATCTAAAGTCACCAAGTATCTTGTTATCTTTGATGCGCATCCGTATACGATTCTGTGATACCGCTTTACTGGGGCATTAAGGCCACAGATGTTCAGGCTTAAGATTTTAATCATCCCCCCCCAGTAGTTGTGCCATTACTGATGAGCAATGGTCAACTGGTAAAGGCTCTCTCCAGTAGGTAGAACAGTCTACCACCAAGCGTGAAAGTTTAGGCAGCAGGTTGGCTATCGAGCAGGGAAGGAGGGGGTAATAACTAGAACAACGCAACATGCTCGCATGAAGGAGGTGATCAGGTCCATGTCACTGGCACTCTGAAGCCTCATCACAAGGTGTGGTGAGAGGTCGGGCTCCGCCGCCTGTGTTCACTATGTTTTGATGTAATGGGCTAAGACGGCTAGGCCCGGGTTGCGTGCGTGGCCAACACGAGGGTGCCGACCAGACTCTATGCTCGCAGGGCTCAGCTCTCAATCCAGTCTCTTAGGGCGATGCTTTGTCCGATGCACGACCATGGCGCTGTAGCTGCTGTAGCAAAGCTGATCTCTCTCTGCGACTCTCGGTCGCTGTGGGCTTGCCTGATTTTTTTCCTTGCTGATTGGCAAGAGTGCCCTGGCGTGTCAGACGAATCTGTCGGGTTCCGCAGCTCCAAAGTCCAGGTGCCACCCTCCTGCAAGACTTCCAGGCCCAGGACTGTTCGGGCCTCCTCCAGGGTGCGCACCATATGCGTCTCATTATTCCAGGGGAAGATGAGCCGGAAGGGATGTCCCCATCTGTACCTAATCCCCTTCTCTCTTAGGAATGTGGCAGCTGGTCGGAGTGCCCGACGGCACTGTAACATGATGAGACAGGTCCTGGAACAGCCATACCTTCGTTCCCTCAAAGGTGACTGAACTCGGGTCTCGCATTGCTGCCATGATAGCCTCTTTCTGGCGATAAGAGGGTTTGCACGTTAGTATGTCCTGGGGTCTTGTACGGGCGACCCACCCTGTGTGTGCGATCCAAGATAATGTCTGTCTCTGCAAGCTCCAGCCGGATATGGCAGTTAGACGGATCATGTAGCTTTCCAGGTTTCCAGATTCCGCCTGAAGAGGGACCCTGTTGATTTTAATGTTTGAGCGTCACAATCTGTTTTCAAGGTCTTCGAGAAGATATTTCAGTTCCACATTTTTGTCACATAGTTCTAGCAATTCACGGCTATGGGTGTCCAGCTCCTCTTCTCGTATGTCGCCAGTTTGTTCCAAAATGGCTACGCTCTGTCTCAGGTCTCCCAAGTCTCTCTTGATCTCTTTACTGTCTGCAGTCAGTTCTTGTTTGAGGGCCGCTATATCACTCCATAGTGCACTGAAGAAGTTCTCCATGAAGGTGCGTGTGATCAGGGCCTTCCCCTCTTGAAGGTACATATCCGCCACTTCAGGGGAGGTGGGCAGGGTGGGGGAAGCATCACGCTGGGACTCTGATCTCATGGTTGGGGGCCTGCTGAGCATGTCTTTGAGGGTGGTATCTTTTTTAGTGTGGTGCGCTGTCATAGTAGTGCTAGGTCTTCTTTGCACGCCGGGGCAGTGGAATCAGTGGGTCAATAAGGAGCAGGCTTCCTGCGCCAATGTTCCCTTATTGCCACTCCCTGCAACAGGGGGCACTTCGCCCAGCTTCCCCCAGAATAAGCAGGCCGTGGGAGAGAGGAAGAAATTCGCACCTGTGAGTTCTCAGCAGGCCCCGGCCGTCCCCATCTCCATTTGCAGCACGCAGCCCCCAGTCACTGTCGCCAGATGGCTTCTAGGTGCTCAGTGCTATCCTCACCACCAGTGCTTGTCCTGCTGCATGCCATCTGGTCCGGAGGTGCGCGGACGGGCCCTTATCACTTGCCTGTAGTTTGCTGATCACAGGGGTGTCCGCCATGTGCAGTACAGGTGTTGTCTATGTGAGCGGGGCCCCCTCTGGCAGGGTAATGGCCGTGTCGACCCTTCGCCAGGCTGGAAGTGTGGTCCAGCTCGCTCCCCGCTGCCTCACCGGTGGCAACTGACTGGGAGGTCCAGCTTGCAGATCCCGTAGCGGCCGCCATCTTGGGTGCCCGCACGAGCCCGCAACGCCGGGACCCGCTCATAGACAATGCCGGCCGCTGCTGGGGACCCCCTGGATCTCAACTTCTGACATGGGCCAGCTCGTGAACGGCTCCTGGTCTTCCTCAGCGTCGCCTGGTCCTCACAGCTGCAGCAACAAGGTCACCGTCATCACTCCTGCATCTTCCGTCATCGGTGGTCATTGCTCTTCCGTGCCTCCTGGTCACCTCGGAGTGGCATAGACTCTGTCGCCTCTGCTTGCAGGTTCTTCTCTTCAAGAATCCACCCTTGGATTCCACCGGACTCTTGCACCATCTTCGCCAGCGGCATCTTTTCTGAAGTCCTCCATTGTGGTCTACGGCAGTTTCCGACGTCACTTTGCACCTATGCACCCGGCTTCCCTGCTGTAGGTATCCTGGTTCCTGGGGTATCCACGGGTGGGGTGACTCTCCAACCTTCTGTCTTCCACAGGGTTTCTTCAGGGTCCACTGGTAAGGGTCCTTCATCTTAAAAACTGCAACCGCGATTTTCCCATTGACTTGCATTGAGTACGCGCCTGTGTTTCCACTCTGCACACAGCCTCCGTGAGGTTCCTGGGTACGTACCTCGGGTGGTTCCTTGTGTCCCCAGCTCTTCTGAGTCTCCTGGTCCAAGTCCTGACTTTGGTCGCAGTTTGCATTCCACTTCTTTAGAATATGGTTTGGTCTCCCCCTGGAGACCACTGTGTTTTTGTGCTTACTTACCTGTTTTAGATTTTAAATATTGTGTGTATTGTGTTGATATCTCTGAGTAGGAGATATACCAATGTTTTAGTGAGTGTTGTATAATAAATATACATATTTTTTATAAATACACTGTGTGGTTCTTTTTCATTTAACCTACACTACATGATTAGATCTGGTAAAACAAGCTGCTTAACACTCCTTCTGAACTAAGCCTGAATGCTGCTCTTCACAGCTACCACTTAGAGAGCTTTCTATGGTTGTCTAAGACCACTAAAATCACCATAAGAGTTGTCTGGATTAGTGCAAGGTGCTTCACTTAAATAAGTGTGCACCATATACTAAGCCAGCCTCCTACAGTGAAGCAAGCTTGTGTTATGTGCAACACTGACCGTATATCGAAACACTTTATGGGTAGTTGAGTTAATGTTGACTATGAACAACAGTTAAAGGGTAACCTGTACTGCACACAGTGCTCAATCTGTGTACAACTGTTCAGGGAAAACCAAGTTTCTCCAGATACTCAAGCCCTGTTATATAACTAATGCCCTACTACAAACAGTCTTTACCTGTATTAAACCCCTGACAGTCATTGACCCTACATTGAGAAATTAAGTGGATATGAGTAGAAAAGTGGGCACTGTTTACTCTATGGAGTGAGTTTACACTGTACCACAGTTTTTGCAGACAGTGAAACTCTCATGAGAAATACACCACAGAGTATTAGAAAGTATCTACTAAGAACAATATACACTCTATACAAAATTTTTCCAAAGAGTGACTATTCATTGAAAATAACCGAGGTCTGAAGGTGCTAAAGATCATACTACCTGCAGCGTTCATACTGTGATGAAAACTTTACAGATAACACATCTTCTGAAGCAAAACAAGCACTTGTACATAGGTTTGTTCCCAGTGCACAAAGTCTTCTATGTTATGCAGAAACTGTGATGATGGGACGATTCTGTCTAATAACTCAACGCTGCTTATAATACTTAATATGTTTTACTTAGAATCTTTGCCTTGTTGGAAACTTTTTCTGCAGGGCCAAAACACGTGTGTGGAAACGGTGAACACAAGTAGTCAACTGTCACCTGCACACAGAGCTATTGTTCAGTCCAAAGATTTATAACGTGTTCAATATTCTACACACCTATGATGCATTAGGAGCACATGTGTTTTGTAAACACTTACACCTGTTATCTGGACACAGGCTGTACAAAATTAGGTAGAAAAGTAATATGGTAGTTACCTGCCACTATGTAAACTATAAAACAAACTAACACACTCTTTGGATGATGTCATCAGAGATGTCATCAGTGATGTAATTTGAGATGTCATCAGTGATATCACAAATGATGTCATAGGACATGTCATGAGTGATTTAATATGTTAGCTCATAAGCAGTGCATGGCGGGGATGCAAGTTATAGTTAGCTCTACTAACTAACTGGTGAATTTATGTGTTTTTATTAGTTTAAAACATTAATGTTGTCACTGACATATTCACATAACTAACGTTACTTTAAACTTTGTTTTTGTTAGTAAATATATAAATATACATAGATATAGATGTACAGCTAGATATATTAATATATATATATTTACAAACCTGCGTGGTGGAGCAATAGAAATGTAAGTTAAGACTCCACAGGGGTAGAATGCTTGTACTTTGGCTTAATGTACTAAAGCAACATTTGTTTGTACAACAGTAGTAAAGAAAACTATATTAAAAGGGTTGTTCAAAAACTGCTTGTAAAAGACAGTTTCACACAAGCTAAAGTTACTGTACATCACTCACTCACTCAGGTATTATGAAGGCAGCCTGCATGCAGAGACATCAGAACCAAACACTGCTGTCCTCATCCAACGAGCTACACAAGGTCTAATAAACTCAGCAGAACTACACGGACCAGACAGTGTGATGGACTGGGAAGTGGATGAGCTGCTCAACTGGACAAATGCACTGAACTTTGAAGAGTAAGTAAAATTACATGGATGTCAGTAGTATTTATATAGGCTAACCTAGTCAAAAGGCTGGAGAGCACTGCACAGGGTGAAATGCAAATAATCAGTCAACAAATAATTAGAGAGGTAGCTGTGTTAAGGGATCAGAAGTGGATTCTTACTCCATTGTGATGTAGTGTTCTTGAAAGTAGTAAGCCCTCAGCTCTTTCCTAAATTGGAGCATGGCTGGGACGTTATAAGTGGATACAGGGATGTTGCTGTAGTTCCTAAGTTCAGGTCACCATGGATGCATAGGTTTGAATTTTTGGTAAAACAGGTCTAATACACTGTTTAGAAAAGTGTCTGGAAATGTTCCATTGGTGGGTGATGGCGTGTAGATGAGGAGAAACTAGCAGGAAAATATTGGGCTAGGGTTGCATCTGACAAAGTGGGATTCAAAACCTTGTATGGAAACATTCTGCTCTTTGATGAGGGTTGTTGTTTAATTTCCTTAAATATGATGGCTAAGCTGCCTCCTCTTTTACCTGTGCAGGTGTAAGTATTGATTTAATAGACTCGATGGATAGCTTCATGCATTATTGCTGCCATGTGTTCCCCATCCATGATTCATTTGTGAAGAGCAAGTCCGGTTCTGTCTCTGTCAGTAGGTCGAAGATGCTTTATTTGTTCATTGAGCGAGCATTTAATAGCAGTCAGTTTTAGAGCTAGTTTGTATTTGGAGGTGGAGTGATTTAAGGCTAGAGGAGAGTAAGTATTGTTCTTAGAGATTTTGGTTAGTGTTATTGTTGAATGGTTGTGATTTTTCTCGAGTGTTGTGCAGCGGGATTGTAAGAAGTTTCATAGATTTGGTGGGGCTGACGTCCTGTTGATTCTGGTTGTCATTGTTCTGTTCAAAATGTCTTAGGGAGGCATTTTATGGGGTCTACACACGTGGGAGGTGGGAGACTGTTTGTGATTGTGACACTGGGATTTTTAGCAGTCTTTGAAAAGGGGATGTGCAGACCAAGATGTTTGTGTGTTAGTAAAAGAGATGCAAGAATAGGAGGAGAGTTGTGGAGTGTTTTTCTTTTGTATCTGTTAAAGGGGGAAATTGATACGTTTTCTGGATTTCTTTCCAAAACACAGCCTAGAAAAAGGCATTCTAGACCCTCTGACACCAAGGACTTGTCAGTATGCCAACCTGAGACAGAAAGCTAGATGGACTGCAACCACCTCACAACCAACTGAGCATTACTTGAGTGAGATGCATTTTAGGCAATGATCAATCCTGTGAGAGATCACAGGAATAGTTAGTGAAATCTAAACCCTTTTTCATCAAGTAAAGGCACACTCAAAAACACTAGGAAACCAGAAATATATTTTCTTTATGTATTACAAATCAAAACACTATCCTAGTGCATATAATGTAAGTAATAACTATTATATTAGCAAATCAGTGGTAATTATATTTATCAGGAGGGTGAATAATAATAAAAAAAATAACATAACATTGTTATTGTATCATAAAGCTTATTTATATCAATATCTTCAAACCTACCTTTCTCTTGGCTAAGCTAAACTTCGCACCATAAGCAGCCTACTTCGATTTTCAAAAGATGGTTTACACCTGCATCCCCTCTTCTGAACAATAGAGCCAATGTTCAGCAAAGCAGCAGTGTCTGCTATGCTCATCAGTGTCTGCAGACAGGCAGGTAAGCCACCAAGTGAAGGCTGAATGTATTTCCCTGTGGCCTTTTTCGAAGGAAGGTGATTAGAGCTCTACAGAGCCATTCTCTCTTGAGTTTGCGGTATGCAGTTCCTTTTTATCTCATTACACTCTGTTCTTAGTTTGTATGTTTGTATCTGAACATTTTCACAATAAACACGTAGCAGACAGACAGACCCTGGCTGCCATTCACTTACATTCTGTAAAACCTTGCCTATTGCTTAAAAATAATACATGAGAAGTGAAGTTAGTTTCTAGTTAACCTTGTTCATTATTTTAAAAACAATCACAGGAAAGGAAAATTCAATCCATACAGAAAAACATATATATATATTCATGTAGACTTAATTATCATGTTGTAATAAATAACAATATGAATAAATTTGAGTTTATATTTGAAGCCTCTACTTAAACAAACAGCATATATAATTCGAGAAGGGGGATATCTAGAAGAGAAAATACATGATAACTATAACAAAGAAATATGAGTGAAAGGTGGGGATGGAGTTTTAAGGCTCAGAATTCTGAAGTGGATAAGGCACTGATGGCTGAGAGGTGTTTCTACATCTATGAACTGTGTATTTGGAGTGTTATTTGCTTGGAAAGTGTGAGTGTAAGAAATTGAGTTATTAACTTTGCCATTAATTGCTGAGTCAATACATGTTGGCATTGTGGAATTGGGGGAGGGTGTCTGCTAGATGTTAGGATGCGTAGTGCTGCGATGTGGGTGTCAGTGCATGCGTTGTGGTTAGAAGATAGAGTATCCACCAGAAAGAGCGTTATCACCTCACCTTTAGAATAGATGCCAAAGCTGCAAGTATCTCTCCCAGTAGTGTGTCTGTGGAATTTGAATCAGATGAACAAGTTACTTACCTTCAGTAACGCTCTTTCTGGCAGAGAGACTATCTAATCACAGATTCCTCACCTTTTGAATATTCCCCAGGCGTCAGGCTGGATCTGAAAACTTTTCAGCAGAACCTCGGCATGCCATCAGGCGGCGGCATACCATCAAGTGGCGCCATGCGGCCCTGTATTGACACGATTCTGCTACGGAAATGATTTGCGGAGCCTATATACGAACCACCCCTGTGTGCTGACGTCAGTTGCTTATGAGGCTGTCTGCGCCTCCACACGCAGAGCCCAAGAGCAAATTAGCTGTGACCAGTGTGCAGATTCCTAGACTGAGATCTTATTAACTGATAGACTCCAATTGCAGAACGGGAAGGTTGGGAGGGTTGGCGAGAAATCTGCAGCTAGATAGAGTTACTATTAGAAAGAGTGTTACCGAAGGTAAGTAACCTGTTCTGATAGAGACTTCTAGCTGCAGATTTCTCACCTTTTGAACAGATACCAAAGCAGTACCTCTTTGGAAGTGGGGCTGTGAATGGACTCAAACCAGAAAGTCCTGCAGGACTGAGCGGGCAAAATGCCCTTCTTGGTGAACCTTGGTGAACCTGACTGTCCAGGCTATATTGCATCATTAAGGTATGGAGGGATGCCCATGTAGCCGCCTGGCACATGTCTAGGACAGGGACTCTATATGCTAATGCAGTGGTAGCAACTTTGACCCTGGTAGAATGAGTGTGCAATCCTACTGGACGCTGCTTCTTGGCCAGTACGTGACAGATCTTAATGCAGAGCACGATCCAGCAGGAGACGGTTCTCTTCTGCCTTGCCTATTTTTGCTCCAGAGAACCCCCACAAAGAGCTGATCATCCACCCAGTGTTCTTTGGTACTGTAGGAGGCTGGCTTAGTATATGGTGCACACTAAGGAGTGATGCACCTTGCACTAATCCAGGCAACCCTTATGGTGATTTTAGTGGTCTCAAAGTGGTAGCTGTGGAGAGCAGCCTTCAGGCTTATCTTGAAGGAGTGTAAAGCAGCTTGTTTTACCACATTTAATCAGCAGTGTAGATTAGATGAAAAGAACCTCACAGTGTTTTATAAAAATAAGTCTATTTATTACACAACACAATCACTAACACATTGGTATATCTCCTGCTCGGAGATATCAACAATACACACAAGAATACTTCAAAATAATCAGATAAGTAGCACAAATATACACTGGTCTCCAAGGGGAGACCAAACCATATACTAAGAAAGTGGAATGCAAAGGAGAACAGGACTTGGACCAGATGACTCAGAGGAGCTTGGGCCACAAGGAAACCACCCAAGGTAAGTACCCAGGAACCTCACGGAGGCTGTGTGCGAAGTGGAAACACAGCCACGTGCCCAATGGAAGTCAATGGAGAAGTCGCGGTTGCAGTTTTAAAGAAAAATTACCCTTCCCAGTTGACCCCGAAGAAACCCTTTGGAGGATGGAAGGTTGGAGAGCCACCCCACCCGTGGATGCCCCAGGAACCACATCAGGGAAGCCGGGTGCATAGGGGTGAAGTGATGTTGGAACCTGCCATAGAGGACAATGGGAGACTTCAAAGAAGATGCCTCTGGAAAAGACTGTGAAGGAGTCCGGTGGAATCCAAGGGTGGATTCTTGAAGAGGAGAACCTGAAAGCAGAGGGGACAGTGTCTATGCCACTCTGAGGTGACCAGGAGACACAGAAGCACAATGCCCACTGATGTCGGGAGGTTCAGAAGTAAAGATGGTGACCTTGTCGCTACAGCTGTGAGGACCAGGCGACGCTGAGGAAGACCAGGAGCTGTGCATGAGCTGTCCCATGTCAGATGTCGGTGTCTAGGTGGTCGCTGTCCGGTGGGAGCACCTACAAGCCTTGGTAGCCGCAAATGACGAGGAAAGCGAGAAGACGCAAACGTTGGGACCAGCAAGGTTCAAGGGACTCACCAAGTGCTGGAGGGTCCGAGCAAGCAGGGGAGCCCACTGAAGCAAAGGGAAACCCTTGAGAGGACCCACAGGCTGAAGGCACAGGAGTCGCAAGAGGACCTCAGGCAGCTCACCCAAGATGGAGGCCCATAGTGCTGAGGATGCAGTGAGGATGCTGATCTTCGAGGGATGAGGTGCTGGAGCTTTTAGTAGCCTGAAGATCTCTGGAGTGCAGAGCCAACAAGCCCTGGCAATGGCAAGTGGACGCGCTGCACAGGGATGGGGTCCCAGCGGCTCCAACGAGAGATACTGTCCTCAAAATGGCTGAGAAGACAGGTCAGGCCTCTACGGAGCTGCAGAACCACCACCTGTGTTGCTGGGCCCTCTGGAAGTCCGTAAGATGACAGGAGCAGCAGACCGGTCAGCTTCTTTGCGGTTCCTGCAGATGCAGAGGAGGGACTCCTTCACTCCAAGGGAGATTACTTTGGATGTCCTTGATGCCCACAAGCCTTCTGGAGAATCTGGATTAAGCACAGACCGAGACAACGCAGAAGACTTGAAGAACAGCGAGACCAGGAGACTTCCTTGATGCAGTCGCAGTCCCAGTCGAAGTCCAAGAGTGTCTTGGTTTCCGAGGTGAGTCTTGTTCCACGACAAATCTAAGGACCCACCCACAGGGGAGCCCTTAAGTACCCTAGAGAAAGGGTTGGAATGACTCGGGGGGGGGGGTCCCTCCCAGAGGAGGGTCTAGACAGAGGGGAGGATACTCCCCTGTTCTTTGTCCAGTTTCGCCCCAGAGCGGGGACCTAGGGTTCCTGAACTCCCTTAAACCGGAGTATGAAAGGAGGGTACCAAATGTGCACTTCTAAGCAGTCTTGTGGCACTGGCAAGCACCCCCACCCCAGCCCAATACACTAAGTCCTGTCTGGGAGGTGGTCACACCTCCCTGTGACAGGAAACCTATTGTTCTACCTTCCCCTGCCCGACCTCAGCTCAGCAGTAGGAGGGCAGAATCGTGTCTGTGGTCGGCAGCAGCACTAGCTTGCTGTGCAGACCCTGAAAGGCTGTTATCGGGAGTACAGGGGGGACTACTAGGGAACCCCCCCAGTACATACTTCAAGCATCGGAATCAGTGTTGGGGTATGATTCCAACATGTTTGATAACAAACATGAACAGGTTTGGTGCAGCCACTATATAGTTAGACATCTCGTAATGACTGATGTCCACTTTATATCTTAAAATGGCTGACAGCACTTATAAAGCCTGGAGAACCGACTCTGGGTTTTGTAGGGGTGTCCTGCTCATGCAGAGGCACCCTCACACTTGTAACCAAGCACCCTGCCCTTAGGACAGAAGAGCCTGCCATAGGGGTGACTTATAGGTTTTAAGTGCACGGCAGGCCTGTAGTCACAGTTTAAGCGGACTCCCATGGATGGCACAATACATGCTGCAGCCCATGGGAGACCCCTGGTGTACCTATGCCCTGGGTACCTCAGTACCATATATACAGGACTTAAAAGGGTACACCAGTAGCCAATTGTGGAGGTACCAAAGTACTTACCGGAGACAATTTAGGGGAGAGAGCACAGATGCTGGGGGTCCTGATTGGCAGGAACACAGCAAACTAAGTCAAAAACATACTGACACTAGGCAAAACGTGGGCGTAACCATGAAAGCAGATCCTACTCTCCTACAGGTACCATCAATGTAAAAGCTGAGTGCTCTTTTGGCATCCAAGTGTTGCAGCTTCTCCTCCTCCTAAGAGGGGTGAGGTGGAGCATAGAATGCTGGCAGGGTGATGGTTTGACCAACGTGGAACAGTGTCACAACTTTTGGTGTAAATGACACACGCATCTGCAGAAACAGTTTGGGAAGAAAGTAATGTATGGTGGTTTGACAGAAAGAGCCTGAAGCTCACTTACTTGCCTTGTGAGGTGATGGTGATGAGGAAGACCAACTGAATCGTGAGGAGCTGTAAGGGATAGATGTGGAGCGGCCTGAACAGAGTGCACAAAAAATAGGTGAGGACCAGATTAAGGTCCCATTGAGGCATTACAAAGGGAGAGGTAGGGAAACATATGTTGTAGCACTTTCAAAATCGCATCACAACTGGTGACTTAAATAATGAGGGCTGATCTGGCAATCATAAGCAGGTGGAAAGGGATGAAAGATAACCCT
Source organism: Calotriton arnoldi (assembly GCA_963921515.1). Classification (NCBI taxonomy): domain Eukaryota; kingdom Metazoa; phylum Chordata; class Amphibia; order Caudata; family Salamandridae; genus Calotriton; species Calotriton arnoldi. Next base: position 1,219,322 of record CAWUFW010000324.1, read on the forward strand.
TAACTGTACCCGAACCAAAGCTTTACTGGGCAAGAGACTGAACAAACGACAGAAAGATAATTTGGCCTGGAGGGGGTCAATCTGGTTTGTGCCACCCCAAGCCACAAATTTGTCCCCAAGACGTGCTTACAGTTTTTGTTGAGGGACACCTGGATGCCAAGATGACATCAACCAAATCCAGAGGAAGGTCAAAGGTGTTCAGCTGTCGCTGTTCAATCTCAAAGCATGAAGGTGGTGATTGTGAAAGCCCGGGTGGAGAACAGTGCTCTGTTCTTCGACAGCAGGTCCTTCAGGAGGGGCGGCCTGATCGGAAAACAAATGCTCAAGCCCAGGAGGTCTGGATACCATACTCTCCATGCCCAATTCGAACCCACTAGGATGACTTGTACCAGTCAGTCCTGATCTTCTTGAAAACTTGCGGCAGGAGTGGTATCGGCAGAAAGGCATACAGGAGTCCCGAGTTTCACTTGAGGGGGGAGCAAGAGACCCCTTGGAAACGCCAATCCGCAGAAGTCCTGACATCTCAGTGGTGGCGAATAGATGGAGCCAAGGTTTTCCCCATTTGCAGAAGAGACCTTACACCCCCTCTGGATGCAATTGCCATTCATGATCCTCTTGGGGTCGATGGCTGAGTTTGTCTGCCCTGGAATTCAAAGAGCCTGCCAGGTGGTTTACCACCAGGAAGATCCCTTGGTTGTCCAGCCATGTCCAGAGACGCAGGTTCTCCTGGCACAGGGTCCATGACCCCACCCTGCCCTGTTTGTTGCAGTACCACATGGCAGTAGTGTCGGCTGTGAGCATCTGTACTAGCGTCCTCTTGATGGATGGATAGAAGGAAGGCTTCCAATGCCAAGCGGATGGTCCTCAACTCCAGTGGAGTCTCAGCACCTATATGAACCTCCTGAAGACAAGAGGCCTCTGATTTCCACCTCTCCCAAATGGCCGCCCAACAGAGAAGCAATGCTTCAGTCACCACTGTCAGTTCGGGGTGGGGAGAAGAGTGGAGTCTGCCGCTGACCCAATCGCGGTTCAGTAACCACCACTGCAGTTCTTTTGCCGTCTCCTCTGAAATTTAAACATGTCAGAGAGGTCCCCTTGATGTTGGAGCCACAGAAACTTCAGGTCCCACTACAGAGACCCCATATATCACCTGGTGTGCTCAACCAGCAGGATGCAAGAGGCCATCAGTCCCAGCAGCCTCAGAGTCAACCGCACTGAAATACAGGACTGAGGCTGAAAGATCAGGATCATAGCTTGAATGTCTTGGACTCTCTTTCTTAGAGGAAAGACACAAAACTGAACCATGTCTAAAATGGCTCTGATAAAAGGGAGCGTCTGAGAAGGAGTCAGGTGTGTTTCCGCACGTTAATAGTGAACCCCAAAGATGAGAGAAGGTTCAACGTAGTCTGGAGGTGGTTGACGACTGCCTGGGGTGAGCCCACCTTAAACAGCCAGTCGTCAACATAGGGGAAGACTGGCACCCCTGACCTCTGAAATGTGCTGCCACCACCGCCATCACTTTAATGAACATGTGAAGGGCACTAGTGAGACCAAAGTGGAGCACAGCAAACTAAAAATGCTCCTGTCCAACCACAAACTGCAGGTTATGTCGGTGGCCGGGACGGTGGTTATATGGAAAAAGGTGCCCTGCACAGTTCAATGCTACTGTCTGGTCTCCAGGGTCTAGAGCACACAAGACCTGGGCCAATGCGAGGATTTCAAAAAATTTTTTGCAGAGGAAGGCGTTGAGAGGGTGCAGGTTTAGAATAGGTCGAAGGTCTCCATCCTTCTTGGACATCAGAAAATAGTGGAAGTAACAACCACGTACTACATCTTGCACTGGCCCCTTCTTGACCCTTTCTACCCCACAGTAAAGAGGCACAGATCAGACCCAATAGTGAGCAACACACAAGCTTTATAAGAATATCTTGAGCACTCAACAACCACTGCTTGCACATAGCCAATGGCTCAATGTAGGCTCATGCATGACATAGCCCCAACTAGCAGAATCACATTTTAAGTCACTGTGCCAACCCTCTCTTCCACACCCCGACACGCAATTTGTGAACCTCACATATCACAGTGAAGATTCAATACTCTCTCACATATCCAGAATAAGAGCTTTACCCTTCCTACCAGTCTAAGACTGGTTTTTAACAATGTTTGCAAAGTCCTAGCACAGCTTTTTATGGTCACTGTCCCACGCACTTCTTGAATTCGGAAAGAATTGCATGTACCCCCACACCAATAAACTTTCAGTGCAGCTCCGGTGTTACATGCACTCACTAAGTGCAGCTGCATCCAAGTAATAAAGCCTCACATTGGGGAAAACAGTCACAGAAATTATGGTTTGTACATAATAAATCTATGTTTTTGACCTCTCTCAATTTTTCCCAAGTCACAGGCATGATATAAGCCTATAAAAAGATTTCGTTATACAGCAATAATGAAGACGCGTCAGTAAAGTGTACTTACCGTGAAAAAGCACAACAAATGATCACAGAAGGGATCTGACCACAAAACAAAGGTCCTGATGAAGGCCTAAGACCTGTAAGGGCATCAAAGGCTGAAACATGTCGACCATTTACGTGTGATGCTAAGGACAGTTAGTACGTCCCAACAACATCACCACTTCACCTTTTAACCTTACCCCTAAAAGGTGGTAACATGTTCACATTAAAATTCACTTTTAAAGGTATAAGAGACAATTTTATATTTCACTGCACAGATCCCACCAGTACCTCTCTCCGGATGGAGGCGTTACTCACCTGGAGAAGCAAGTACCCAGGTGCGGAACCCAATGATGACACTACCCAATAAGACATCCTAGTGGCAATTACTTACACCACTGGCGGTAATTACTGATTGTGGGCCTCCAGAAAACTACTCAAGGGACCCTGGTTTCGAGACCAGTGCAGTTTACTCTTCTTTTGATTCATGATGATACGATTTATGGAAGCTGAGTGAACCCCCCCCCACTTCACGCCTCTATCTCCCCCTTTGATTTTTGACCTTCTTGACAGCCCCTTTGGCCAAAAGGACTTGCACTTCCTGTCGCAAAAAAGAGAGATGGTCCTCAGTAAATCGCTGGGAGGACAGCGGAAGATGCAGCAGGGAAGAGAGGAAGGGTAAGGCTTATCCCCTGCGATTGATCTGTAGAACCCACCTGTCAGATGTTCTGCAACCCAGGAAGAATCCATGGATTCTGCCTCCCACTGGGTGGTTGTTCTCCTGTAAAGGCATACTAAAGTGGTTTGGCAGGTGGGGCTGTAGGTGGAGTTGTAGACTAAATGGCCCTATGCCCTTGGCCGACAGGGTCGGTGGACACCACTGCCTCGACCGCAAAACTGCTGGGTTCCCTGTAGAGGCACCTCTACCAAAGCTGCAAAAGGAGTAGTTGAATTGGTGCCGTTAGTGAGGGAGGGCAGATAGGCTCAGTGAGCGTAAGCCCTGCTTTCATTAAAACAATCTATAGTAGAATCAACCATGTACCCAAACAGGTGAGTACCGTCAAAGGGCATGTCCGTCAATGAGGACGACATTGCCGGAGAACCCAGTCGATCGCAGCCACACATGGCGGCAAATGGCAACACTGGTCTGATGGCCCACCCAGTGGAATCAGTGGTGTGCAAGCCACAATGAATCGGCCACATCACAACCGCCTTGGATTGCCTGAGTGACAGGTCGGAGATCTTCTGGCACATCAGGGAGGATTTGTGCCATTAAGTCCCAAAGGATGTGGGAATAACTTCCTAATAAGCAGCCGGAGTTAAGCGATTAAAGTGCCAGAATGCTGGTAGAAAACACCTGTTTCCCAAACGTCTTCACATGCTTAGATTCCGTATCAACTCCTCATTAAATAGAAAGAGGGGCTCAGAAATTGTTCCCCTGGTTTGAGGATTTCCTCCAATAAATTGGTCTCAACCTCCAAGGTGGAGAGCTGGAGATCAAGTACTTCTGCTGCCCCACGCATAACCATGGCGTAGGAAGTAAATTCCCCTGTGGCCGGTCCAGGGTGTGAGAGTAGGCCTGTTATGAGGGAGGTATCAAGACCACTTTCCTTCTGTAAGTCATCGTACCAATTACCATCCTGATAAGGTTGAGCAAACTCATCACCCAGGTCATAGTTATTGTCAGTCTGTGGTGCCAAAAAGGGAAAGTAATGTATGTGTTGTCCCTTGTGAAGTTGGCAAGTCAGGTAGGGGGAAGTGGTACCTCAGGATGTATCAGTTCCTACTTCAATCAAGGTTGGACCAATGTCGATTCGGTGTTGGAGATCAGTGGCGTAGCAATGTTAGGTGGTACCCAGTGCGGAAAATTTCTTGTCACCCCCCCTTGAGGTTAATTAATTGTCAAAGTTATTAAACTCGTTTTAAATAATATTATTTTTTCCAAAAACATATTTTTGCCATTTTGTCACCCCCCTCTGTGATGACACCCGCGGCGGCCCGCACCTACCGCAACCCCCTTCCTACGCCCCTGTTGGAGACAACAATCAGGACCTCCTCCTCCGGTGTCGATGGAGTCTGCATCGGAGTCTAAGTCCCCGGGGCCAGTGTAGTTGGGGTGCTGGAAGCGGAGTCAGAGGCAAGATGACGTGTTTTGTTGCTTTTATGCATTCCAGGTTGGCTTGGGTGGTATTTTACCAATCCAAAGCTGTAATACTGTGCCTGGAGTGGTAAAAGGCTTTTGTCATTTTACAGCTCAGCATGGATAGCACTTTGCTAATCCTATGCTTAAAGATTTTGCTGTATAAACGGCAAAAGGCTTTGTCTCTTTCCAGCTCGGCGTGGATGGCACTGTGCTAATCCTATGCTTAAAGACTTTGCTAGAAAAACAGACATTTGAGGTGAGCAGATTCAGAGTGTCGCTGGTGTTGCAGGGTGCTCTATATTGGAGCTGCTCTCCACCTAAATATGGGAACTACCCAAAGATCTCTGCTTCCTTTTTTGCATAATTTATTCAGCACTCTAAGCCTGAAAGGGTATTGTTTTGACTTATACTGGGTGCTCCCTTGTGTCTGGACAAGGTAATACCTCTCTGAAGAGTCTAATGAGAACGCAACACGTGTCAGGGGTTGCTTTTATGCATTCCAGGTTGGCTTGGATGGTATTTTACCAATTCAAATCTGTAATACTGTGCCTGGAGTGGTAAAAGGCTTTTGTCATTTTACAGCTCAGCCTGCATAGCACTTTGCTAATCCTATGCTTAAAGATTTTGGTGCATAAATGGCAAGAAGCTTTGTACCTTTATAGCTCAGCGTGGATGGCGCTGTGCTAATTGTATGCTTAAAAACTTTGCTGAAAAAACAGAGATTTGCGGTGAGCAGATGCAGAGTGTCGCTGGTGTTGCAGGGTGCTTTATATTGGAGCTGCTCTCCACCAAAATTTGGGAACTACCCAGAGTTCTCTGCTTCCTTTTCTTCATATATGTATGTATATATATGTATGCATATATGTTTATATATACGTATGTGTGTATGTATGTATTATGTGTATATATATATATATATCTCAGGAATCCACTCACCCTAAGTCTCTTGTTTCTATGAGGAATTTTACAAATACTACGAAAATCAATTTTCAGGTGTGGCTACCTGTCCAGTTCTTAGTTTGCTGAAGTATACTTACTCTCACATTTTTCACTGTTCCTTCTTTCTTAATAACCAACCATATACTTCAAATCCTTAAACATTCCTAATCTAAATTAGTTTTTTCTCACTCAGTCTACTGGGCGCTTTGTTGGTCGTTTGCTCCTTAATCTTCAATGATACAAAAGCTGAACTACTAGTTACGCAGTTAGGAGGCACCCTGTATGGCCATATAATTTTCTCCAGATCTCTTTTCCAAGATACCTCATTTGCTCTAGATAATTGACTATTTAATTTATTCTTTCTACCACACCATTTGCGTGCAACTTGCAGGAAATTCTTCTTGTAGAAAATACTCAGTCACTTTACAAATTAATTGCACTGCATTATCAGAAATTAGTCTTTTAAAAATCTTCCTCTAGAAAGGCATCTCTTTAGAATGATATGACTGTCAGTATTTCATTTCTCAACTAATTTCATTCAAATCACTTGGGGAGGTAATCCACTAATATTTTCGTATTGTCATATATTTCTTTAAAAAACACTTCTACTGGTCCTAGAAAAGTGGTCATTCTCCAGTATTGGGGTATCTTTCATAGATTCACATGCCTGAATCATTCCCCGTCGTCTGAGTGGGAGTCCCACGGTACATAAAAAAGCAATAATTATGCACATAATAACCATAACATAGGTAATATATAGAACCAGGAAGTGAAGTATATATAAACTACAAGGGAAGAAACTTCCACATTTATGACTTGTCCAAGTCATTATAAACAGTCTAAACTGCAGCCAATCAGGCGACAGCACCCTCCAGAATGCTCTCCCCAGAGGCTGAGGCTCTCAGATTTTCTACCGCACGTCGTGTGAAGGGAGTCTCCCTGAGCTCTGCTCAGTACTTTTCTATTTCTTCAGAAATTACTTCTGTTCAGGATGTCTTCATCTAAAAGATCTCTCTTTCGACCTTGTGAGTCTTGTGGGAAGCTCCGGCTGTTTTCAGAAGACCCCCACAAGAAATGCATTTATTGCCTGTATCCTGATCACCAGGTGAGAGACTGCAAGATCTGTAGGACCTTCCCTCAAAAAACTCTCAGAGACAGGGAAGGACGTCTACTTCTGTGGCTACAAAAGATTAAGGGTCAAGACAACCCCTTATCTGATGTGGGGAGTATTGCCTCGGGCTCTACTGCGTCCTCTAAGAAGAGGATTGCTGAGTAGGTCTTGTCTTCTCCTGGGGCTAAGGTGTCGAGAAAACAGCAGTCCTCTAAGGGTGCTGAATTGCCTTCCTCCTCAAAAAAGGCTCCTCCACCTTCTAAGAGTAAGCCTCTGCCTACTACCCCCCCGAGAAAAACTGCGAAGTCTCTGGCTTCAAAACGACTTCCTGAGAAAGATTTACCTCAGAAAAAGGTACAGTCGTCGACGACATCGACGACGACTTCGTCGACGAATCCGACCGTCGACGCAACAACATCGTCGACTGCCACCTTCTCGTCGCCGAGACCACAGATGATTATGTCGTCAGCGTCATCTCCGTCGACGCTGGTTTCTGTCTCCGTGAAGCCAATCTCGTCGACGACGGAAATTAGATCTACCGTCGACGACGAAGATTAGAAAACTCTTGTCGACGACCGCCTCGTCGACAACCGCCTCGTCGTCGAAGACTACCTCGTCGATGAAGACTACCTCGTCGTCGAAGACTGCCTCGCCGTCGAAGACTACCTCGTCGTCGATGACTGCCTCGTCGACGGTTACTTCATTTATACCGGCTCCGTCGACGACGACTCCGTCGACGGCTCCCTCGTCGACGCTACAATTATCTGCTTGTACAGTATTGCAGGTTTGGTCAGCGACGGCGCCCTCTGCACCGTCTACGACACCTGCGCAATTGCCACCATTGACAACAGCATCTTCCTTGCTGCACAGATGTGGTTCTTCATTGGAGATCCTCTCTCCACTACATATTTCCCCTGCTAAGGTACCTCTGGAGTTACCTGAACAATTACTAGATTATGGGGTGGATGATGAGGAATCCGAAGACGATGACAGATTTCGCACTGCCAGGAGCCCATCAGAGTTATTCATCAAATATCAGGACGACGATCAGGATGACGATCCTACCCCAGAGACTGTCGGTCCAGCTCCAGATGCGATTCCAACGGCGCAAATGCCCTTGGCTCTGTTAAATAATCTACAATTCATGTTGGATGATTATTATCGCCGTTTCCCTCCATCTGAATCGGCTTCATCCATTCCACCGACACCTGTGCCTCAAACTTCCTTTTCTGCGTTGAGGTCACCCAGACCACCGTCTCCGGTGCCTTCTCATCATTCCGATGATGCTCACACCTCGGACAACGATAGGGAGGAAGGAGAATTAGATGACAGATCGCTTCTTACGGAGTGGGACGATTACCAGCTACAAACTCCGTCTCCTTCAACTCCAGCTCCCATCGATTCTCCTCCAGTTGACATCGGAGGTTTTCATCTTCTTATGGAAAGGGCAACACAAAGATTCCTCCTGCCTATGGAAACCAAAAAGGATGAGTGTTTCATATACGACTTTAAAGATCAGCCGAGGAAGCAGGTACGGGCAATACCGATAATTGACTTCATTTGGAAAGAAGGATTGAAGGTCATGAAGACTCCTGCTTCTGTCCCTGCGGTCCTACCTCGCCTCGACAAAAAATATAAGGCGCCAGATAACTCGCCGGCTTGTCTCATAAGTCAACCAAAAGCTGACTCTGTTATTGCCCAAGCGGCGCAACGACGAGCGAGAAACCCATCTTCTCCAATCACAGCTCCTCCAGATCGGGATGGCAGAAGATTGGACACTATTGGGAAAAAAGTTTCCACCATGGCAGCAACAACAGTCTGTGCTGCTAATTCACTGGCCGTACTAGGCCGGTACGACAGACAGATGTGGTCGGACATCTCGCCCTACATCGACATGTTTCCAGAACCATCCAAATCGGAGGCTTTAAAAATACTACAGGAAGGAGAACGTATCTCTGCGGAGATCATAGATTCAGCCGTAGATGTCGCATCTACAGGCTTTAGGCAACTAGCAGGTGCCGCGGTACTACGACGGCAAGGCTGGCTGAAGTCAACATCTTTTCGCCAGGAGGTTCAGGCAAAGATAATTGATATGCCGTTTGATGGTGAGTCATTGTTTGGCCAACATGTGGATGATGCCCTTCAAGCCATCAAGAAGGATACTGAGACAGCAAGATCTCTTGGTACTCTCCAATTTCGGAAGCCGCCCTTTCGTGGCGCTAGGGGCCGTGGATCCTTTTCTAGCTGAGGAGGATATAACCAACAAAGGTCATACCAGTCCTTTCAAAGTACTCCATGATACCAGTCCCAACGCCAACAGTCTTACGGACAACGAAATACCTCCTATTCACAGAATAAGAGAAAGCCTTCCTATCGCGGACGCAACACATCTAAAAAACAGTGACAACCGCCACCTGCCACCTATTCTAACGCCTACCCCTTTAAAAATTGGAGGCAGAATCTCCCAATTTTACTCGAACTGGTCCGCTATAACATCAGACAAGTGGGTCCTGGACATTGTGGCCAGAGGCCATGTTCTAGAGTTCATAAAGATTCCTCCAAACTCTCCTCCCAAAGGCGCACCTCCAGCTCATCTCAAGGAGCTTCTGTCCCAGATAAATTTGATGCTAAGAAAGGGAGCGATCGAGACTGTCCCTCAATTGCAAAGAGGAACAGGGTTTTATTCAAGATTCTTCCTGATCAAGAAAAAATCGGGAGGAATGGCGCTCCATTCTGGAGCTCCGCTCCCTCAACAAATATTTAAAAAAGTTATCCTTCCGGATGTTAACGCTTCAAGAAATACTTCACCTCCTGTCTGCGGGAGATCACATGGCCACCCTCGACCTCCAGGACACATATTTCCATGTACCGATTCTTCCCAGACACAGAAAATTCTTGCGGTTCAGAGTGGCTGGCAGGGACTTCCAGTTCAAAGTCCTTCCTTTTGGACTACGTTCCGCACCCCGTGTGTTTACCAAGGTTCTAGCACCGGTGACCGCACACCTTCGTCTGGAAGGGATCCAAATCTTTCCGTATCTAGACGACTGCCTTATCAAGGCGAATTCTTTCACGGTCGCAGACACCCACATTCAGAGATGTTTGTCCCTCTTCCAATCTCTGGGTCTCTCTGTCAATCTCGACAAGTCTCATCTCGTTCCATCTCAAAGACAGACGTTCTTGGGAACCACGTTAGACACTCAACTGACACAAGCATTCATCTCAAACGAAAGGCAACGAAAGATTTGCAGCCTAGCCCACCTGTTGCGATCAAAAAGGTGCGCTTCAGTCCGGCAGTTAAAGTCATTTCTGGGGATGATTTCTTCATGCATTCCTTTACTTCCCAACTGCCGTCTCAGAATGAGACCCCTACAAGAAGAGCTCAACCACCAATGGTTGCAGGTTTCAGGGTCCTTCAACGATCTCATTCGCATCACTTCCCGGATGCGAGAAGCCTTATTCTGGTGGACTCGCAAAAAGAACGTGGAAAAAGGGTGCGCATTCCTAGTGGAAGCTCCAAGTTTCACCATCACTACAGATGCATCCCTCGAGGGGTGGGGAGCACACCTTCAAGGGCTCACAGTCAGCGGCAAGTGGAACGTCCAACAACGGACGTGGCATATCAACCTTCTAGAATTACTGGCCATCTTCCTCGCCTTAAAATCCTTTCGCACCATCATTCTGGGGGCATCAGTATTAATCCGGACAGACAACACAACAAGTATGCACTACTTGAACAAACAAGGAGGAACAAAGTCTGTCCGGCTCTCTCAACAAGCCCAACAAATTTGGGACTGGGCGATACGACACAGGATCAGCTTGTCAGCGATACATGTTCCGGGGGTGTCAAATGTCCTGGCAGATTCCCTCAGCAGATCAACAGTATCCAATCACGAGTGGGAGCTACATCAACCAACATTGGATCGAATTTTTCTGGAGTGGGGTCGTCCCGATCTAGACCTGTTTGCGACCAGTCAGAACCGCAAATGCCCATTCTTTGCAAGTTGGCTTCCCCACAAAGGGTCACGCGGGAATGCGTTTTCGATGAATTGGTCGCAAATCTATGCCTACGCCTTTCCTCCGATACCGTTGGTTCCCAGGGTTCTCCGGAAAATCAAGAGAGAACCTTGTCGCCTGATTCTCATTGCTCCCAGGTGGCCTCGCCAGTTCTGGTTTACCGAACTCCTCCTTCTCTCAGAATGCGATCCCATTCAGTTTCAACCAATACCGAACCTTCTGTCCATCCAGAACGGACAGATCTGTCATCCGGACCCTGCATCTCTGAGATTAGCGGCCTGGCGCCTGAACACCTTGAATTCGCTCATTTAGATATTCCTACGGACTGTAAGGAAGTCTTAGCCAATGCTCGAGCGCCTTCCACTATTAAGACGTACAGGCTTAAATAGAGGAGGTTTTGCTTGTGGTGTCAAACTGCTGCTATTCATCCGATCCATGCAAAACTGGAGCAGATCCTACCATTCTTTTTGCACTTGGCAAGATCAGGCCTTTCCCATTCTACTCTGAAGGTATTTTTAGCGGCTATTTCAAGATATCGACAAGATGGTTCCAACTCTCTTTATTCAGCTAGGATCATTCAGCAGTTCTTCAGAGGATTGTTTCGCATGTTTCCACCTATCCGCCGCCCATCTCCATCCTGGCATCTCAACGTGGTGCTTGCACAACTTATGCGACACCCCTTTGAACCTATTCATAGAGTGGATTTGAAGTTTCTCTCTTGGAAGGTGTCTCTGCTGTTAGCTTTAACATCAGCTAGGAGGGTTAGTGACATTCAAGCCTTCACTATTAATCTGCCTTTTCTTCAGTTCACTTCAAACGCGGTAGTGCTACGCACTAACCCCAGTTTTATGCCTAAAGTACCTTCGGACTTCCATCTAAACGAACCAATAGTTTTAAAAACTTTCTTCCCTAATCTTCAATCACCTGTGGAAAGGACTTTGCATACCCTTGACATCAAAAGATGTCTCAAATTCTATTTACAAAGGACTTCTTCCATCCGTAAATCTGACCAGTTATTTGTGGCCTATGGAAAGATACGCCAGGGACAACCAATATCCAAACAGACCATAGCTCGTTGAATATCTGCTGCGATTTGTTTCTGTCATCAGCAAGCAGGAAAACCATTACAAACGATTCCAAGAGCACATTCTACTAGAGCAATGTCCTCGTCTACTGCTTTGTTTGCTGGGGTGCCTCTTCATCAAATCTGCAGAGCTGCAACATGGTCCAGCACGCACACTTTTACCAAGCACTACTGTTTGGAAGCTGCCAGTAATGCAGATACGGCTGTGGGACAAGCGGTTCTCCGTAATCTTTTTAAATAAGGTGAGCCTCTGTTCTTCCCTCCTCCTCTTTACTGTTTCTCAGACAGATTTCAGCTATGTTTTATTATATATAGATATATATAACATTGCCATATATATTTATTTATATACAAATATATACATATATGCATACTATGGAACTTCTATGTATGTTTTTGCATAATGTCTCTTGTACATAGCATTATGTTACAAGTACCATCTTACGAGCATTATTATGGAGGTACTGCTTTCTACTCTGATTCAGGCATGTGAATCTATGAAAGATACCCCAATACTGGAGAAGAACAATAGTTACTTACCTGTAATCTGTGGTTCTCCAGTATTGGTATCTTTCATAGATTCACATGCAACCTACCCACCTCCCCTCAGAGGCTCGTAATGCTCTTTTCACTTTGGTACACTCTTGTGCGAGAAAATCTGAGAGCCTCAGCCTCTGGGGAGAGCATTCTGGAGGGTGCTGTCGCCTGATTGGCTGCAGTTTGGACTGTTTATAATGACTTGGACAAGTCATAAATGTGGAAGTTTCTTCCCTTGTAGTTTATATATACTTCACTTCCTGGTTCTATATATTACCTATGTTATGGTTATTATGTGCATAATTATTGCTTTTTTATGTACCGTGGGACTCCCACTCCGACGACGGGGAATGATTCAGGCATGTGAATCTATGAAAGATACCAATACTGGAGAACCACAGATTACAGGTAAGTAACTATTGTTCTTATCTTCTCCCACTGCTTATTCTGTATTTCCACACACTTGCGAGTGGTTATCTCACACTTTGCTCTTGTCACTAGTCGCATATGCATTGCAGGAGCCATCAACATCCTCCACTTTACAGTTCACATTTGGCCAGCAAAATAATTTTAAGTTTCATCATGTTCCTTTTTGGATGGGTGTCATGTATGAATTGAATTGTACACATTTCTAAAATTAGAGGATGAACAATTTGACTCTTTCTCAATAATCTCTCTCCACAATTGCCTAATTCCATCCTACATCACTGAAATCTCAACACATCTTTATTCAATGAATTACCATTAATCCACCCATTTACCACTTGTTCCTTCACTTTCCCCAGAACTTGATCCTCTTTCGTTGATGTTTCTGCTCTCTTTCTCCTCATGCTAACTCTTTAATTAAAACCCTGACTCAGTCTATTTCTCGCAGTTCATGCATTAATTTGTCATCTTCATCAGTCACTCAAAAGACAATCTGCTATATTTGTATCCCTTTTATGTCGTCAGCTTCAGAGTTAGTCTTTTACACTTAAACCCAACCTTTATATATGTGGTGTGATCTGTTTTTCTAATTGTTTGCCACATTTAAAAATGTGAATTAGAGATTTCTGATCAGTGATCAATCAGTTTTAACGATGAACTGCAATTCCTACATGTAATTTCTAAAATGTTTCATTGTTCAACAGCAATCTAGGGCTTCTCATTCAATCACCATCTATTCCTGTCGTACTCCTTTTAACCTGCTTGACACAAATCCCACTATTTTTACTTTTTCATTCGTTTTCGGAGTTAAAACTGCAGAATCCCAACCTTGTCCCCATTAGTGATTATATATGTTTTACCACGTGTGTCAAGATATCCTAATGTTGGTGTCTTGCTTACGTGGTCTTTTCTTGCATGCTTCCTCACATTCACTAGTCACTCAAAAATAGCAGATTTCTGCATCATTAGACTTCTTATTGTTTCAATGATCTCAGCCAAATAATGCACATATTTGGAACGATAATCAACGAAGCCTAAAAAAAAAAATCTTAGTTGATTTTAGCTTATAGGCTAAAAGGCTGAAGTGTTTCCTTTATTGCTTTCCCTATGCTGACTTCTGGTGTGATATCTTTCTCCAAAATCATGTGTTCTAAGTAAGGAATATCTTTGAACTTAAATGTATATTTTTCTCTTTTAATCTTTCAATTGTCCTCATTGAGTATAGAGTATGGCCAACACAAACTAAAATAAAATATGAATATACCAAATTAAAATATTTGACTTAATTAACTATCACAACAATCTTCTTTAAGTTCCTTCATGCTCAATTCCATTTTTCCAGCTTATGTTTTCCTCAGTTAACAGGTCTCCAATCCATTATTCCAAACGATACACTCATGCTACAGGATTTTTGGTATATGTAGTGCCGTTACCTCTAACTACTTAACTTCTCTTGTGCTTGTTTCCCCGCTAAGTGTTTCTCCTTTATTGTATTAGTATCTGATGCTTAACGGGAAAGCCAGTTACTGTTTCATATCCGAAGCTCTTTACTAACCTGAGCGTTAATCAATCAGTCGGGATTTGTAGAGCACAGCTAATCACCTGAGAGGGTAACCAGCCTCAGTAACGATGGCTTGCAGTAAAAAGACATATTCATTATTATGTCTTTCTTTGTGATGTCACTTACTTTGGCAGGAAAGAGTGTTCAATGGCTGAGTAAGCCTTAGAGAAATACTTCCAGGAAAGCGTCTTTTAAACTTTGGGCTTGTGGAATTGCACAACCTAGGGTAGTTTTTCTCCTCACACATATAATTCTACTACTCTAAAATGAAAATAAACTTTAAAGGACATTTTCATAATCATTTTCATTTTAAGAAGGGAAAATGTGGTGATTGTGAAGTTATCACACGGAAGCCATACTTCAATTAAGAAGAGTATTTATTACGTATAAACTTCACCCATGACATGGAGCGCGTCTCAGGCACGAAGGTCGTTCAGCAACTGACATTGCCCATCGAACCCTCAGCCAGCGCGCACTCCATGCATGGGCCAACATTGTTCAAACCATAACATTCTGTAAGGCATCGATAACGTTCTATAAAGCATTAACATGACATCACTTAAAGTAAAACAAACCCACTACATCACCTCCCCCCTTATCACAAAAAAACAAATCAATATGTAACAAAATCCTTGAACCTAGCTGGAGTCCTTCTCACCCTGCCACCGTGACTGAATGTGGACGGGTTCACAGATGAAGTACTCCCTACAGACCCATCAATGGCCGGCCTTACGTTCTCTGCGGCAGGCATGGTTCTTACCTCTGACTGTAACCAGTGAGTCCACCCATTATCTTGTACCTCCAAAGTGTCTTTCCTATCAGTAATAATCTTGGCTTGCTCATGTATTATCTTCACCAACTGCCTCTTGTTCTACCAACCTTTTCCCTCCAAGAAAACTGCCCCCTTACTAACCCTGCTAGCCTGAACAGGACTTGAAAATACAGACTTCCCTTTCGTAACTTTAAAGGTTTTTTTTTATCATCACCCAATCACCTACTGAAATTTCTTTGTCTCCCGAACAGTTTTTCCTAGTCAAACGTTTCCTTCATGCGCCATTGCTTTTCTTTAACCTTGTTTGCAACTCAGCCAGCACTAACACATTCCTTTACATTTTCTGATCTTTTTCTCCCTAACCAAGAAGGAAATAAGGTTGAGTGAGCCTTTCTGCCCCTTAACAGTTCAAAAGGCGTGACTTCAGTGGTGCAATGAGGAGACGTATTATAGTTCCACACTTTCTCCTCCAGAAATTTTCCAGCATCCAAACCTGAAGCGATTGCTGCCTGAATCCCTTCTTTCAGAATGTTATTACCACGCTCTACGAGCCCATTAGAAGTAGGTGAGTACAATGCCACCTTAATGTGCTTTATATCTTGCACGTCCAAAAATTTACACATTTTATCAGACACAAAATGTGTCCCGTTGTCTGTAACTAAAGCACAAGGAGGCCCTTCCAGCAAAAATACATTCTTCAAAAATGTGATAGTATTATCTGTATCAGGTGCCTCCACAAATTTATAATACATCCATTTTGAATAATAATCTATAGCCAAAATGAGGTACATCATCTCATTTGGCAACACATTATAGGGACCCGAGAAGTCCAACCCCCATTTTTTCCCAAGCAGCCTCAGGAAATTGAGTCAGATGCAGAGGTGAGTGTGCTGTCTTCTAGTGTTTGTCCGACAGCAAACACTCATCGCAACTATCTACCACATTTCTGACTTTGGAGTCAATGCCGGGCTACCAATAGTGTGCCCCTTGTGAGCCAATCTTATTATAGAATTTCACAGATCAGCTGGAGGAATAAACTTATCTCCCCTCAAAACAATGTTATCCTTCACAGATAGCTCCTCTGCCATCTGAGCAAACTTTCTTAAGTCCCCAGATAAATTTCTCGCCTCGGGCCACATTTTAGAAGAATATTCCAATACCTTGGATAGCACAGCATCCTTCAAACTAGCCTCCCTCCATTCATTCTCAGAAATCACCGAACTCCATTCTTCAATTGCATCCTCCACCGCCACACATTCTACATCTTCCTCAACTAGGTCTTCTTCATCATCCTTCTCCATTAGCATCCTAGACAAACAATCAGCACGAAAATTCTTTCCTCCTGAGATGTGTTTCATTTCAAAATTATACTCTTGAAGTTTTGACACTAGTCTGGTCAATCTTGCCGACATATTGTTATTAGTGACCTTGCTAAAGATAAAAGAAAGAGGCTTATGGTCAGTGTAAATTATGAATTTGTGTCCCCAAATATACATTTTAAACTTTTGAGCCGCCCAAACACAGGCCAACGCCTCTCGCTCAATAGTACTGTAATGGCGTTCAAATTGTTTAGAGACCTTGAGGCAAAAGCTACTGTCTGTTCTCTGCCGTTCACCTGCTGACTCAGAACCACCCCCAAACCATTCATGTTGGCGTCCACAGTTATGACTGAGGTGCAGTCATCTCGAAAAGCATGAAGAACTTGAGCTGAAACAATCAATTCTTTCACTCTTGTAAAAACCTCATTCAACTCTTCCGACCACAAAAACTTTTGACCCTTCTTAAGTAATGCACGTAGGGGTTCCACCACCTGAGCATAGTTGACAACAAACCTGGCGAATACTCCGTCAGCCCCAAAAAGGAGCTCAGAGTGTCTTTGTCACAAGGTGCCCTTGCTTCTTTTAATGCCCAGACCACCAAAAACTTTGGTTTGATACCTGACTCAGACACCGTATGACCCAAGTACTCTAATTCGTTCACACCAAACTTGCATTTGTCCTCTCTAACAGTCATGCCCCGTTCTCCCAAGATAGATAATACTTTCTTCACCAGCTCATTATGTTCTTCCAGACTTTTAGCGAATATCAAAATGTCGTCCAAGTACGCCTGCGACCCTTTTATGTTCTGAAACAGTGTGTCCATCAATCTCTGAAAGACACTGGCCACTGAAGCCAGGCCAAAGGGGAGTCTCAGGAACTCGTACGCCCCAAACAGTGTTACAAAGGTAGTCAGTTCCTGAGACTCTTTGGACAATGGGACCGGATGATAGGCAGACTTTAGATCGATCAAGGAGAACCATTTGGCCCCCCCTAAATTCGCTAAAAGTTTGTGTATCCTAGGAAGAGGATGACAGTCCACCATGATGTTTTTGTTCAGACCCCTGAGGTCCGCACACAACCTAATCTCACCAGTTTTTTGTTTTGAGCGACTACAATGGGAGCCACCCATTGAGACGACTCCGTGGGTTGTATTATGCCTTGTGAACATAAATCCTCAAGCATAGATTTTAACTCACCCCTCACACTCAGCGGCACGGGTCGAACCTTATGTACTACAGGTTGAGCTCCAGGCAACAATCTAATTTTATGTTCTACACCTTTCACCAAATCCACCTGATCACTGAACACATTGCAAAATTCAGCTAACAGTTCTTTGGGATCAATTTTAGATTATTTCACATTGCACACCGACATCTCCCTTGTCCTTATAGGTTTGTCATCCCCAGGTACCAAATATAGACCCATTCTTGCCAGATCTTTCCACCCAACAATGTTCTTTCCCTTTACTGCCACATACACTTTAGTACAGATTTCCCGGCCCATCACTTGTAGATTGCCCAAGAAAAATCCGACCATGTCGATATCCTTTTGCCCGAAAGCCTTGGGATTTACATATGTTTTGGACAAAGTAAATCCTTCACCACTATTTTTCATAAAAAGTAGAGTCACGAAGAATTGTTATGGGTGAACCAGAGTTTGCCATGACTTTGATCTCAATTCCATTGATGGTAGCTTCACACAACGGACCCTTTATCTCCATGAGATCATCTTTATAATCCAGAGTCAACAACACATTGTTGAGGGATTCAGAACATAAATCCATTTCAACATCCACGCTGCCCACCTTCAAAGGTTTCTTTTGACTTTTGCAGACTTTTTGGAAATGCCCGACCTTTTTGCAAATGGAGCAACGCTTACCTAAAGCCGGACAGCCTTGAAAATTGCTGAAGTGAAATTTAGATCCACATCTAACACAAAAATGTTGACCTTTCTTTTGAAAAGGTTTCTGGTTTTTATCCTTGGGACCTACAGCATACAATCCATCCTCACTGGACTCCTCCAGAGAGGACACCATGTTCACCTTAGATGTTGACCCAGCTAGCATTGCCTTTGTTGAAATGACAGATCTTTCAATACTTAGTGCTAAGTCGATTACTTCAGCTAGTGAAGGGTTTTTACAGCTTAAAATTATTTCTTTAATCTTGTGAGAAGCACAATTAAATACGAACTGGTCTCTAATGTAATTATCTAGTAATGGGCCGAAACCACAGGAATTTGCCAACACTTTCAACGCGGATATACACTCCTCAGCTTTCTCTACTTCCATTTGTATCCGTTTATAAAAATGTCTTATAAGCATAATATTTGGAGAGTCTGAAAACTGCTTCTTTAATCTAGCAATCGCTTCCAAATAGATATTCCATTGCCTGTCTCCCGATTGCCCTTGAGGAGGAGGAATGGGAGCTTGACCCAGACTCCCAAACAATAGAGCAAATTTACGAGAAGGAGAATACTCTGTTGCGTCAATGGCCACTAAATGGTTTTCAAATAATCTGAACCATTCTGACCATAGCATAACAGGTTTACCAGGTTTTCCCCAAAATGGCGGAGGTTGTGTGATTTGATGAGGTGAAGACATTATTCCCGCCCTCTGAAAAGGCGACAATTACCGATTTAAAAAAAAATATATATATAACACCCCTAAATTGTATAAAAGAACAACCAACAATTTAATATTGTTCACTACACTGTGGAAGCAAAACGATATGACAGTGTGCGTGTCACTGTGACACGCAGATTCTCTAATGATGATTATTTGATCTTACTTGAAATGGTGTGTATGTCACCGAAACACACTGTGGAATGTAGAAATTAAATTGCAATAAGGTGTGCGTATCACGGTGACACGCTGATCCTCAATTACTGCCTCTTTAAATAGAACAGAAAATGCTCTATTGGAATGTTGCTTATGGTTGAAGCACAAAAGACAAGAGGTGTGCGCGTCACCGTGTCAAAGTTGAGCCAACTTGGTCAGGAAACGGGTCACTGCAACATTGCCAACAAAACAATTGAAGCGTGTAATTGCTCAAAACCACTAGTGTGCACATCAACACTGTGTGGAGTCTCCTTTCAATATGACTATCCTCCGTAACGTGCTTGCAGGAAAGCGTTATGCACGCACTAAGGCGCGCTTTCAAATAATGCGTGGTGTGCGACCCGCTGATAAAGGAGGAAACCACTGTTATAACTGTGAATGCGCAAGTGTCCCAGCAGAGCAACGCCAGAGGTGCGCGAGCCATGCACAATGCAGGGTGTCTGTTAAAGTCAAAATTCGCATGGATGTGCGCGAGAGTCCCTTCAACACAGCCAGCAACAGTCAAAGGTGCGCGCGAGGAAGCGCGAGACCTGACCAGCCCAGTCAGTTACGAAAGCACTAGACCTGCCACTCTCTAGGCACTCCAAAAATTTCAGATCCTACCGTGAAGACGAAGAAAACCGCTATGAAGCAGGTTCAGCCTCAAGGAAGGACCAAACTCGTGTGATCGTCTGCTTCTTGCGTCCGTCTAACCGGAGGTCGTTGAAGTGTTCCCGCTGAGAACTGACTGGAAATTGTTCTCACTACGTGGGTCGGTGGGTGAAGTAAATCCCAAATCGTCGCCAAATGTGGTGATTGTGAAGTTATCGCACTGAAGCCATACTTCAAGTAAGAAGAGTATTTATTACGTATAAACTTCACCCACGACATGGAGCGCGTCTCTGGCACGAAGGTCGATCAGCAACTGACATTGCCCATCGAACCCTCAGCCAGCGCGCACTCCATGCACGGGCCAACATTGTTCAAACCATAACATTCTGTAAGGCATCGATAACATTCTATAAAGCATCAACATGACATCACTTAAAGTAAAACAAACCCACTACAGAAAAAAGTTAATCTACTGTATGCTTTGATAATTTACTTATGAGCTGAGCAGAATTGTTTCAATAATTGTCAGAGTGGAGTTTCTATATTTTTTGTTTAGAGGTGTAGATCCTTGACCTGCACTCCATGCAAGGGCACTAAACAGCTAAGTCTGTAGAATTGTTGCCTCACATCAAATTGAGTTTGTTTATTGGCTGAAGTACAAGATCTCCAGCCAGTAGTTCCAATAGCTCTGTCTCAACGGATTCAGATAGAACATAGAAAATGATGACATGTTCAAATCTAGAACTTTGACATGAAACGCTTTCGTTACTTAACATAAAATGTAATACCACCGAAACTGAGGCCACAGAAGCTGCAATGATAAAAGTATCGAAAAAGTTTATTATTAATATTTAATTCTGCAGATAAAAACAATTAACTTTTTGTGATTTTTTTTTTTAGTTATATAGGCAGTTGGAAGAAAACTGGGACAAGTATGTCTTCAACAGCTTATACAGGTACAGTACAGTTATTCATGTAATCTATTCTGTTTATTTGAGGAAGCCAAGAACCATTTAGACACACACTTTGTTTAAAGTCCATTCATAAAATGTAATTCTACTAACATCAACTTATTACACATGTTCTTCAATAATTACTCTTGGACTGGTTTTTTTTTTTAAACAATTGCTCTGTATTGATTTTCAGTTTATCAGTCATACAGAAACTAACATATCTCAGCATGTATCAGTATCTAGACATTACGGTCATAAGTCATGAGAGCATAACCACATCAAATATAAGTCCCCATACACATAATCCCCTCTTCCCGCCACTCAGGGCAACAACGTTAGATGACTATTCACTTCATTTCTGATCTGATAGACTTCTAACTACAGATTCATCACATTTTGAATATTCTCCAGGCGTTAGACTGGATCCGGAAACTTTTGAGCACTACCTCTGCACACTGGTAGGTGGTGCAGTGCGGCTCCAAACTGACGCCATTCCACACCGGAAATTATGTGCAGGGCCTATATAGGTGCCACTCCCATGTACTTACGTCAGTTCCTTTCTTTACACGGATCTGGAGCTACTGCTTGTCCTTTTGAGTCAGTTTTTCCAACCAAACATTTTCAGTGTGCAAGGAAAATGTCACCTTCAAAGATGACAGGATTCAAACTCTGTAAGGACTGTTACAAGCAAATGTCTGTGACAGATCCTCATTAGGTTTGCCATTGGTGTCTGGGATTGAGCCACATCTCTAAGGCCTGCAGTGACTGCGCATCGATGAACCCGAAGGCCATACGAGATCGAGACACAAAACTATTTTGCCAAGCACCAAAAGAATCCTCGACGAGACTGATCCAAGTTGAAGTGTCGGTCCTGGTCCAAAAGTCAGAGGAGTCATTCCTGAGGTCGGTCGTCGTCTCGCTCCAAGTCTTTAGGAAATATGAGATGCGTGTAACTCAAGAGTATGTAACATTAAATCTGGTCTTAGCATCCCTGGGCTTCCCAGGAAAAAAATGATGGTTACCCGTCTGAACATCACTCCGCTCCCAGATCACCAGGGCCGAGAGGCAACAATGGGAGCTCTGTCTCTCCAGCAATCCAGGGCCAGCTTCAAGCAGTCTGGTCACACAAACTTTGCTTATCATTTTAGATGTCTACGCATTCTGGATACTAAATCCGAGGTCACCGGTGTAACCTTTGTGCAGGGCCCCAGTGCCTAAGTAGTGGAGAATCGCCAGAGACTTCTGTCTCATCTTGTGACCCTCGGTCAGAGTCAAAGGTTTGTTTCCAGTTGTCTCTGTACTTGGTGACATGCTATACTAGTCTTGCTCTTACCTGCGCTGCATGCTCTAATGTCGTGCAACCATCCGTTTGTTCCTTATTTGTCTTGCCACTCCTCCTTGGAACTCGATTTCCCCGTGCCGTTTCTGTGGGGCCTGTCTTAGATATCCCCATCAACTGATTCCTAGGACTCTGTTGGAAGTGTAAAAAAATGTGTTGAGCCATCCACAGTAATTCTCAACTTGGCTTGATAGAAGAATGCTTATCTTACATCATGTAGGTGAAGTACCTGTTTAATCTCGAAAAAGGTGCGTCTTTGGCACTAAACCTGCGTGGCATAATCTGAGAATATGTGGACATTCATTTTGTCCATTTTCCACAAGCCATCTGTAGGATCCTGTCTTGGTCGTGGAAATTCAGCAATCGAGCCACCATAGGCCGCTGTAGCACCCTGTGTGCTCGTTCCGCTAGAAAGAAACTGGGGTACAGTACCAGCCAAGATATTTGTAGCCAGCACTAGCATAGCCAATAGGTCTCGCATTTTCGACCTTATAAGTGTTTAGACATGCAGCACATTATCCTGGGTGCTGTGCTGCCAGGGATTTGAGAGCTATACAATTACTACACACTGGGTCATGCAGTCTGATTCAGAAATACTTGCTTGCTTCAGGATACATTTATGGACACCTTGACAAGGCTTTTTTAAGGCACAGACAGACAAGTGCCTTGATGCAAGTCAACATCACTATAACATTCTGTGTGGACTGCATCACTAGAGTATTAAACAGCCTGAAGAATCAACGTTAGGGGCACTTAGAAACTTATTAGATGGTGAAGTAATATATCTCAAGGAATGGGAGAGGATATGGCCAGAGCTGCTGGCTTGAGAAAAATGTATTTTTGAGGCCTCGTGCTGCTTGCTTACCTCACCTTGTGAAGGTGACCCTCCTCTACTTCTGGAATAATAGCACAGCTCAAAATAATTTATTTCCAATGAAAAATATGTACACACCTATAACTCTATTGAGACCCTCCATCGAAGGGCACTGATTTTACACTTATTTTAATCCAAAACAGTTATTTTCCTGATGTGACCACCCTAAATGTTCAGTCCAATACATTTCAGTAGAAAGAAAAACGTGATCAGTATTCTGACGTCAGAACACACTCATTGCTACTTTGACAGGCCAAATTTTGTATCGAAAACATCTATCCATCTCTTTTCTCTGGAGTGAAACTTATACCAGAAACACTACACAAAACATTTGAATAAACATTTGAGAAACATTTGCACTGGACCCGGCTTCCAACATGATACCAGAGGTTAGAGAATGACAGACACGGCATCACATAGATTGTACAGAAAAATATTTTCCGCCTTAAATCATGCACAGGGCCATTGGTATTATGTGACAAGGGAGGGTCAAAATATGTGACAAGAAAAAAGGCAAATTATGTGGTATCATGCACATTTTGAGATAGCATGATGCATTATGCTATTTTAACACATTACAGACTCACTGGGAAAAGGTTTTCACACCTATTAGTACCAGTTTAGTACCCAAATACAGCAATAAGCAACTAAAAAGGTTACCAGTCAAGGGCCTTCCACTGCGTGACAACACATCATGTTTTAGTAAAGTTTGGTCCTAGCTGGAGCTAGAAGCAAGCATTTTATTTTGTTAAAATCTGCAAATTAGGCAGCAGATAATGGATTATGTGGCAAATCCATTATCTATGCGTAAAACACCAAAGTCGCAGAATCGCATAATTCGTGTGGATGACGAATCTACAAGTTACGCCAAAGTTGCACGGACTTAAAAGATCCCTCCTTATAGTCACGGAAATGCTCACTGTTTTACAATGTCATATGCTGAACCTAATTACATTAATAATAACAATACTGGGAATATTAACTATTAATATTATCATCAGCATTAATTGCATTGTTGTTGATACTTCCAGTAAAGTATTTACACCACGCCATTGACGATGGGAAATGGTTTCATAACGCATGGTACAGGGGAAAGTCCACAAAGTGAGTTCGGGCTCACTGACATGAATATGGCTCAGTGGGTCCAGCACGCACTGCAGAAATCTGTGATTTTTTCACATTATCCTGGCTGTTGTGTGCTAAAATAAAACATGCAATCAATGTAGTATAAATAATCCGGGTCAATGGAGTAATGGAGGACCAAACTATGTTGCAGAGTTTACTGATTAACTGTATTTTCTTTATATAGCACTCTCCTGCCCCTTGTGAGGCTCAAAGCACTTTATGCATCAAGGAAGAGCTATTTATGTGATACAAGATGCCATTAAAGGCAAATTCACCATATCATCTGGCTACAATAGTAGCCCCATGCATAATAATTTTTATTAAGCAAGCATATTTCCACATAGATCCCAATTTTTGAGCTACCAATGTCTTGTGTAGTTGCTTGCTTTCCTCACAGATATGTTGACTGCATACATTGTCTCTCAGGAGAGATGGTTTGAGCAAAAATGTCACACGACGACAACAGCCACGAGGGAAGGGTGTGTAAGATAACTCCTGCTTTACTGTTGGCTTTTAATTTCTCAGGCGCAGCCTTTTTCTCTGCCTTTTTAGGTCGAGCCTCGAGTAGCGCGCAAGCGCTGCTTAGAGGCGAAGACTTAATGTAAATGAGTTTTCAAAGCAGTCCAAGAAACGCTCGTGCGTCGTGGCTGGCCTTTTTGAGATGGGTACGCGCGGCAAACATGTGTTTCCAATTATCATGCCCAGACGCGGGCGCGATAAGTGGAAACACATGTCTGCCGCGCGTACTCATCCAAAGGCCAGCCACGACGCACGAGCGCTTTGGGACTGCTTTGCAGGCTGCCGCGCCGCTCGCCCCCGCTCCTCCGTGCTTGTTTAAAGAGCCTGCCACCATCACTGCCTGATCTTGATTCCACCTTATGCCTCTTTCTTCCGTTACCCTACATTTCTTGTCTCACTGTGGCGAGTCCTGTGCTTCCCTGCCGTTTCCAATTGCTACTTTTTTCCTATTTTCTTCTTTTTTTCCTTTTTTTGCCTTCTTTCTCTTGCTCTGGGTTAACGTCAGATGATGAAAAATAAGTCGGTGCCCCTTAAAATAAATATCAGTGCCCGGCACCAGCAATCACTGTCACACACTAGGCACTGGTTGTCAAGCTCCCTGCCCTGGTCTCCCATCCCTTTCCTCGCCACACTATGCACTTCCCTACAATACGGGTGGCGCTTACCCGCGACGAGCAACATCCCTACTGGAGAACACACACTGAACGGTGCAGGGTATCAGAAAAGGGCTCTGAGACAAGACCACAAACTGAGGTGTTTTTTACACGCGCAGAAAACAAAACGGCATTGCTCGTCTTTGCTAAACCACATCCCTTTGTTCACAGAAACTGGGACCACTCCCTCAACCGGCAACAACTCTTGCTACAGGTGTGCCGGCCCCGCCCAAACTACTGGTGAGCGCAACGCCTGTGGGCGCGTATCTTTGAAGGCGCCCCAGCGCTTATGTTCATCTACAAGTCCAGCTTCAGGGAGGCAGGAGGCAGGAAGCGGTCACCAGGGGCTGCCGTCAGCAGTTTGCACAAAGCTGTGGTGACATGGCCAATGTGGTGACATGGCTAATGTGGTGACATGGCTAATGTGGTGACATAGCCAATGGACCACAAGTTAAGTAAACTATGTTCTGAAGAAAGCTACATCGTTCACTGGAAGAGGATATCAAATTGCAAACATTGTTCTCCGTTGAAATGCTGGTTCTCTTCGGAGCTACTGGCAGGTCTAAGGATAATGTACAGCATCCCCGACAGTGACCGTTTCTCTGATTAATGTGTTCACAAAGCTGTGTATGGCCAACTGCCATTAACAAACTCATTGGAAGTTCTCCAAGCATTTGTCTCTATGAGCTATTGGATAAGATCATGGATTATTTTGAACTTTAATATCGTTCTTTCTCGTCCGCCACACTCTGTGTGGACTGTTTTGTTTTCTGCAACTTCGGATTTCGAAGTTACCCGGTTAAGGCACTGAGCTGAAAAAGAAAAAGCGCACACGTTGAAAAGTGGACCCGGAGTCTTAGGGGCCGATTCCGATTCGTGTCGGTAATTTCTCCGACCGAGCCGGCCTCGGAGAGATTTCCGACCGAATCGGACCCGTGCAGTCCGACCGAACGAGTCCGATGCATTCGTATGCCACCGGACACGAGTCGGTCGGACTCCCATTGAACTCAATGGGAGCCGGTCGTACAACGCGTACGCGGGCTCCCATTGCCTCAATGGGTGCGAGGCGGACAAGGGCGCCCCCTACAGCGAGTACGCCGCGACGCGCTTCGCGGCGTACACGCACAGGTAGGGGGGACCCATGGGTCCCCCTGTGTGCGACTTCGCACGGGTACGCGTACAGGGGGTCCGACACGGACCCCCAAAGTACGGCTCCGACAGCGAGTTCGAGTCGGACGGCGCGAGTCGGTCGGAGCGGTCGAGGTGCGCATCGTACTTACCCGGCCGGAAAACGTCTCCATTGCGCGGTGCGAATCGGGTCCGAGCGAGTCGGTCGGAGCGGTACGATCTGGGAACCAGTCGGTCGGAGCGGTCGGGTCGCCCGGACGAGTCGGTCGGCGAATACGCATCGTACTCGCTCGCCCGGACGCGCGTACGACTCGGTCGGAAAATAGGGCTCCGGATCGGATCCGGTAAAACCGAATCCGATTCGGAGCACTACCGGCCGAGATCGGAATCGGCCCCTTAGTCTTTTCTTGGCTTGTGTGAAAGATTTTATGCAGAAACCTGTTCTCGAGCTGCAGAGCCAGTTTTGCAGATGCTAGTATCAATAATAGATTCGTCATAGTCTCGGTGAGGAGGAATTTCTGTGTTCTGTTAGATTGTGGGCAGGACTTTCCACAAATTCCATTACTAATACAGAGCCTAAATATGTTAGGCACGTTTCTGTTAAAAATATCCAGTGAGTCCACCACCGTGAGTGGAATCCTGAGTTGTGTAATAGTTCTGCACTTTGTTGACTCATTCTTTTGCATAATCTAGAATATTTTGCCAGAGGGACAGCAAGAGCGCTGCTTTAAGGTACCTGGTAACAAACTGTGCAATGTTCAAATACACCCATGGATTGTAAAAGCCAGCTTGGAGGGTTAGGTTTATTGTAGTCTCCTGAAGCTTCAGACCTCATGTCTGAAGGGGACATCACTTTTCTTATAGAAGCCCCTACCTCTTATTTTTACCTTTTATGTAGCCCATGGCCCAGATTCTTAGAGGCTGCTCAAAGTGCTATCATTTGTAGGTTGAAGCATACCAGACAGCCCAGCTGTCTGGGTGCAAAAAGACTCTTGTGGGCATTTGTAAAGCTTCTCTGCCAATACATTCTTCCAATTGCTTACTATTGGCACTGTGTTTTGTAACTCACATTTTCTGACTTTCTACTTCTTGGCTCTGTTTTAGGCTGTCCAGCATGTTTTTGTCGCTCCCGGAGAACAAACCTTGTTCACCATCGCTCCTTGTATTGTTCCACAAGTCCTAGCTTTCTGTAAACAGGCCTTTAAATTGTGTTCTCTACTCTGGTGCTCTGCTCTGGGCACTGCGCTCTGGGCACTGGCTCTGGGCACTGCGCTCTGCTCTGGGCACTAGGCACTGCGCTCTGCGCTCTGCTCTGGGCACTGCGCTCTGCTCTGGGCACTGCGCTCTGCTCTGGGCACTGCGCTCTGCTCTGGGTACTGGGCACTGGGCTCTGCTCTGGGCACTGGGCTCTGCTCTGGGCACTTGGCCAATTGATTGCTTGAGCCCCTGAAGGACTTGAGATGCATTGGGATGAACTGTGATTGTGGGTCAAAGAACCCTGCCAATTTTCCACCAGGATATGTGAAGAAACAGAATGGAGACAGATTTGTAGGACCTGGCCTGATAGCTTAAAGTGTGGTGGCACAGTACTGGGAGAACCTACATTTTGCAGTACAGCACAAAAATACTTTGTTGGCATAACCATTTAAATGTGAATTGGGGAAGTTAGTATGCTTAAGTGATTGCAATAAGTGCACAAAATAGCTGAAGTGATAGAGACAAGTCCATTTTCCACACTGACTTTCCAAGCTGGTTTCTGTGGAAAATGGCATGTTTTTGTCTCTGTCCTGTTTCTTTTTGTGTCGTGCAAAAACATACTTTGTTACTATTTCCAAACTGGCATATCTATCCCAAGCAGAGCATACCCAACACAAAACCTCCAGCCACATATGCACACACAGTGTGGTACTGCTGCAGCCCTGTCACTATCTCCTCTTTCAGATGGTGGCTGGTCACCCCCCTTATTTCTTCTTGCATGTCAGCATTGCCCGCAGTCTTTTTAGGTCGAGCCTAGCGGCAGCGCGCATGCACTGCTCGCTCTGCGAGGTATGCTGTATTAGGGTGTGCAGTGGAAGCCCCGCCCACTCTCCTCCCATATTTGTCATTGGCTTGTGTCATTGTACTTCTTAAATGCTGGCTTCTGATTCGTAAAAAGGCTTGTTAGTCTCTCCTTGGTACCGCCTTGTCTCCTTTAGTTACTGCCCATAACGACTGGACCTTTTACGGTCTGCCTTGTAAGTGGGTGAACACTATTTTATTTAATAATACTGGGGACAATGGCGGCTGCTTTTTTTTTGTATCTGTATGCTGAGCGCAGCGCCCGCTTCAGGAACACCGTGCTCGGTTGCATTTTTATTTTTTATTTACTTTAATACAGAGTGCAGTGCCCGCTAAGGGCACCGCGCTCTGTTGCATTTTTAACTTTAATACTGAGCGCGGTGTCCCTAAAGCGGGCGCCACACTCTCTCTTTTTTTTTAAACTTTCATAATAAGTGCGGTGCCCGTTTCAGGGACACCGCACTGAACCAGGAGCAGCTTCGGCTTCTTTGCTGCCCACTCCCTCCCCTCAGCCGGTCCACGCTCGCCTCCTCTTTTGGCCCTCTCCCTCCCTCGCATGAGGGGGCGGAGCTTAGGGGCAATCTTAGCGAGTGAAAGAAAGCCTTTGCAATGCTATAGTTCTCGCATTTATGCGAGTTCGAGATATTGGCATTGTAAATGAAAATGCCTTTTATTTAGGTTTTGGTTTTATAGCATAAATAAAAGGGATTGTCATTTACAATGCCAATAGCTTAAACTCGTTCTCACTAGTGAAGTTCGCTAGAAGCTCCGTATTGCCCTTGTTGTAGTTTTTGTTGTAACTTTAAAGCCCCTGTTCGGTGTATCCCGAGAGTTTGTTTCTTCACACGCATGCCATCTAGCTACATCTTGTGCTTTCTTCCTTTCACCACAAGATGTCGCCGTGGTGTAACATTTTGAAGACCGTGACCACAGGCTACTCAGATTACTATAATTAAGTGGCTGAAAACCAGTGTGAAAGAAAAAACTACAGCAAAAATCTGCGGTCTGAGTGAGAGAGTCAGCGTGAGATAGATATGAAATGGTTCTAGTCAGTATGACTGTGGGGGTGGCTTAACATTGTGCGATTCTGTGCAAATTACATCTGATAGAGACTTCTAGCTGCAGATTCCTTACCTTTGAATTTCCCAGGCATCAGGCTGGATTCAGAAACTTTTGCGTGAGCAGTACCCCTGCGCGCCATCAGGTGGCTCCGTTCAGCTCCGCGTTACGTCATCGTTCGCTTCGGTTATGATGTTGCGGTCACCTATATAGGTGCCATCCAGGCGCGAGGACGTCAGTACTTTTCTTTCTGCGCCGGTTAAGCGCTGATCCGGAGAAGAGCTACTCCTCTGTCTCTTTTTTACAGGTTTTTTTTTCGACATTTTGTCAGAAAAAAAAATTCTTGCCGTCAAGGATGTCATCTAAACGTAAAGGTTTTAAGCCGTGTGGCGCTTGTATTGGTAACCGACCCCTACCTCATCTGCTTGTGGTTCCTCGAGCGGAACCACGACACGAAGTCATGCTCGGACTGCTGGGCCATGGCGCTGAAGGCCTTGCGGAATCATTCTTTGAAGCTTCTTGCGGCCTGGCAGTCGACACCCTCAAGGGCGACTCCTCACAGATCCCGGTCCCGTTCGAGTAAGAGAAGGTTGCAGGAGCCCCAAGTCCTCTTCTTCTCACTAGAGGCCCTTGGGACACTCTCGGAATAGGCACAAAAAGAAGACTAAGTCTAAACGGACTTCAACTTCATCTTGTCTGTCGACGAGACAGGGAAGGAGCATTGATGCTCTAGGCACGGTTCTGCGGAGCCGCAGCCAGGTTCGACTCGGTGCCTCCCTCAGTTTCCGGGAGCGACCCCTACTCAAATGAAAGAATTTTAAGAGGTTATGGGCCGAGTATTCGAACAGGTTACCCCTCAGGTGAGCCTACAGGCCCGTGGGGTCGGAGGAGACCCCACCAGGTTCCAAGCCAACGGCTCTGGCCCCGGCGGGGTCTCATGGATCCGATTCTGGATCCAGGTTGACTCTGGTCATGCCAACGCGACCTTATCTGACATTGGACCCGAAGTCGATGCTGCCGACGTCTACTGGCGGCGCCAGCTCCATTCTGAAACCGGACGACTCGGTCGATGTTGACTTCGGTGCCGACAGAGCCCAGAGGTTCTATGTCGTTGCCTGTGTATTTTGAGGACGTTTCAGACATGGGCGAGGATAGTTAGGGGTCCATGGACTCTTTAGAACAACAACTAGATGCTCCTGTGGAGCATTGAGACTGGTATGAGGATCTTGGAGAAGCCAGTGGACTGGACGCATCTCCAGATACTGTTATGCTCTCTCCACCTAGTGTGGCTATGGAGAAGGGGTATCTTATGCCATTGTGGTGAGGAGGGCAGCAGAGGTCCTTGGCCTGGAGCTCCCCTCTGTGCAGGTCAGGACTAATCTCTTGACCGAGGTGCTTCAGCCTGGGGCTTCCATGTCTGAATTCTTTTTGGCCTTTAATGAAGCACTAACAAATGTCCTTCTAGGCACGTGGTCCAGACCTAGCACAGGAGCTCCTGTGAACAGGACGATTGCATGCCGCCATCGCCCTGGGAGATCCAAGGTTCCTCAGCCAACACCCCACCCCTGAGAGCTTGGTGTTTCAGGCTTCTACGTCCAATGGAGCAGTCGCTTGCGCTCCTTCGGACAGGGAATCCAAGAGGCTGGACGCACTTGGGAAGATGTTTTCTTCCACTAGTCTGGCATTGCAGTCAGTTAATACTGCATACTTATTGTGCCGTTTTTTGCACACCCTTTGGGAAACGGTTGCACAAGTGCTGCAACAGGTCCCAGAGGAGGCTTGGGTTATACTTTGCCAGGCAGTGAAGGATGGGAGAGATGCAGCAAAATTCATCATCAGGTGTGGCTTAGACACTACTGACTCGCTATGCAGAGTGGTTTTGTTGATGGTGGCCTTACGGTGCCACACCTGGCTGAGAACATCTGGCTTCTCGGTGATGTCCAGGCTAACCTTATGAACATGCCCTCTGATGGGACTCGTCTCTTTGGTGAGAAAGCGGACTCTGCCTTGGAGCGCTTCAAGGAATCTCGTGCTACGGCCAGATCCTTGGGCCTCTCAGTTACACTTCATGGCCAGTCTAGCTTTCGCCCCTTTCATGGCAATGGAAGGAGTTTTCAACCATGTCAGCTATATCCCAGCCACCGTCCTGTGCAGACTTCCCAAGTTGTGCGACCGGTCGGTCGGGAGGGAAGCAGGCAACAGCCGGAGCAGTTTTCATTCTCAATGGCGATGATCTCTCCAGCCCCTCTCAGACCATGAAGCACATTGTTGCTCCATAATTAATACTACGTGATCAAAGTACTGTATGTATTAAATCTTGCCTGCTAGTATTTTGCAGCATTTTTTCCTATCCTTAGGTCACTTTGGAGTGGTACTAAACAGGGCTGGACCCTGTTTGTCCTGAAGAAGAGCACTGGGGTAGCTCGAAACTAGTTGACGTTCACTAGGGACCCCTGACTAATTAAAAACAGACACCCTAGCGACCAACCCCGTTTTTAATATATCGGCTAGGAGCCTGAATAAATTCTTTTTGCCCACTAGCTAGATATTTTTAGTCTCACCCACTCCACCCCCATCACTGCACCACACATAGTCACTCACAAGTAGTGCTCCTACGTAGTGTCGCAAGTCGTAGCACGCCTCACCCCGTAGCGGGTTGGGATGGCCCCTATGATGAAGCATGTCACCATGGGAAACCATGGTGAGTGAGGGGACTCAAGAAAGGACATTTTTCCTTTACTAACTATTTTTTCTGAATCTTATATTAGTAAATTTAATTTTCTGAAAAAACTGGCTAGGTTTCCATAACCGAGATTTCGGTGTTTTGTAATTCTTGATCATTTTTGGACGGTGGACCTAGCATATCCCTCTTTCTCCCCTTATTTTTCTGATTTTATATTAAAGTATATACAAGAGGTTTTGAATGCTCAACCTTATCAACCGCTGCTCTAAGAATAGTTCTGCAGAGGGAAGTTCTAACTTTTCTGGGATCCCTATCAAACCAATATTGTTTCTGGACAAGCGGCCATCTGCATCTTCTGCTCTATTGAGCAGGTCCTCCACTGCCCCCTGCCAATTGTCTGTGTTCAGGGAGGAGCAAGTTCAAGTCTGTGGCAACAGCATTGATTTAGGGTGGATTTATTCATGGATGGCTTGATGCATAGCTTCAAATTTCTCATTATGGCCTACAAGGGTCGCCTCTGCTGATTTTAGCATGTTCTCAGTCTCTGGGCTGCCTTCAGTTTCCATCTCTGTATGCTTCTCTGCAGGGAGACCCTTTTCTCCTCTGGGGCAGAATAGCTCATCAGTAAGGTGTGTGACAGCTCAAGGCTGCCATGCCCACATCCAACAGAGGTATTAGAACAATGTGGCCCCCTGATTGTCTGCTGTGGCAGCGCTCATCTCCTTACTGAGAAGCAATACAGGGATGGATATGTCTGAGACACTGTGCTGTCCCTCAGTGTTTGTGACATCATGTTCCCTCAGAGTGGGCCTCTCTCGGTCATTATCCGCAGGCCCCAGCAGATCTAAATCATGCCTGGGTTGATGTGCTCGCCTTTCGAGCCTATGCAAAAGTTTTTATTTTATTTTTTGCTGCCCGCTTCCCCCGCGTCCCCGCCCCCTACCTCCGATCTGTGCTGGCTACCGCTGTTGCAAGTGTGGGTCTTCCCCACTGTCGCTGCTCAGGGCTCTGCGAGTCAAGCTGGAACAGCACAGCTGGGCCAAGGAACAGCTGCGCACCCCTACCTCTTATGATGGCTTCTAGGTCTAGCTCTCCTTTTAATCCCGGGTCCACTGGTGTCTTCGGAGCACCCCCAAACCAGTCCTCAAGCTGCACCCCAGACTCGCCTCTCACCATGAGACCATAATGATGATGTTTCCGCGATGCCCTACAGGAGCAGCGCAGGAGTGTGTCTCATTCCATCTTGCTCTAGGGGAGGCCATGCCCCCTTATTCTTGGACTCTTAATGAAAATTTGAAAAGACATTTTGTATAGCTATACCCATCATCTCAAGTTATTTCTTCTTCATGGAATCCTTACTAATATTCAAGAACACTGAATATTCCTGCCTGTGAAAAAACCCTCTTTATTCCATAGATATATGTACCTAACTAACATCACATTATCTTTTATCCTTTTAGCAAGGAAAAGATAACCGATTTTAACTGAAATTCGATCAATAAGGGCTTCACACATACAGCCTTTTGCATCTTTCTTACAAATCAAACTAGAAAGGGAATAGACAATCAGGCATTAGACTCTATGCACAGCAGCACTGTACCTTGAAGACCCCAAGCAGAAACTCCTAATAGTTTTGAGGCTGTTCACATTTCTACTGCTCAGCCACAAATTCCCTGAAAACAGACTTTGCCCATTTTCTTTTAAGAACACATTTTAATCTTACTGCGTCTTACTTTATAGTGAGGCTAACTTCGCAAACTTTTTGAAAGTGTTTTCACTTGAGTCAGAAAGGGACCTGCACACCCTCTGCAAATCCCCAAATTTTGAAAGAATTCCTTTGTGCCAAAAAATGTCCAGCACAACCTTAATGAGCAGCACAGCCTTAATGAATAGGCAGTGAATTCTGTGTCAGAGCACATTCCAGACTTTCATCAGGGTCATCTGCAGGCGGATCTTTCAGTATGGACTCTCCAAGGAGTTTACACCTACACCTCAGGTCTAGCCAAAACCACGCTTGATGTCACCTCGAGCCAATCAGGAATAAGGAGCCAGGCCACTTCAATCCGGCACTCCTGGTGACTGTTAAGGTCCTAGATAACAAAGAAATTGATTTTAAAGTTATCAACACAAGATATCAATGCGTTGAACTTGAAGGCACACATAAGTAAGATGCAATGTGCTCTAAACAGTGTTGAGGCAATCCAGATGGAGAGACAATGCTAAATTCATCAACTTCAAGCAGGTCAGATCTTTCTCTGATGCACCAAACCGAGGAGAGGATTTATACAGCTTCTAACGGAACCACCAAAGAGAATTGTGACTTAAGAAATCCAAGAAGGCTGGCACCAGACTTAACCTCAACAAAGAGGAGGACAGCACTTCCTCCTCCTTCTGACAAATGCAAAAAAAACATGAACACAATACAGCTGTGTGTACAGACAGAAAAAGGGTGGTTATAGTGCAGCGCCATCCAGTGAGACAGACTCCGACAATTAAGATGAGACCATGGACACCAATAGCCGATACCACCCTGGAATCACCTCAGGGTGTAAATTCTGCCATCTCTCAAAAACACTTCAACTAAATTTTAGAATCCAATTAATGATATCATCACCTTTCAGGAGATCCTAGCAAGGAGTGGTAAGATCAACCAAGCCAGGTCTTCTGTAATTTAAAAAAAAAATCAGACATATGAATCAATCAAAGTTTGTAACGCAGTGTTTTGGTTCTGGGGTTTTCAAACCTCATTCTGCAGATTTTCTTAACTCTGGTTGAAAAATGTTAGCATGAGTAATGCTGCAGAAAAAGTATAATGCAACTGAATAGAGCTGAGCATTTCCTAAATTCAATTCACCCGCAGGCTCAATCGTAGACACCACAGAAGAGAGTAAGAAGTTTGATAATGTGAGTAATAAGATCTGCAACACTTTGGCAACAGCCGTAAGAGAAGCAAGTGCTACTGTATTACATTTTCAACTTCTTTTGAGAGACGGCAAAGATGTTTGCAAGTGGCCTACCAAGAAACAGACACTAGGGGCCATATTTATAATCTGGTTTGCGTCGCTCTTGCACCACACAAGGTGGTGCAAGAGCGACGCAAACCTTTAGTCATATTTATGAAGCCACACAAAGCTACTTTGCGTGGTTTTGTGTGGCTCCAAAAATATGGAGCAATGCAACGCAGTGCAAATCACAGCGTTGCCTTACTCTGCCCTGGGTAGGCATTTCGTGGGTGTTCCCAAGCAGCTTCCATGTTTTTTGGTGCACTCCCAGATTTACAAGACCTTTTAAAACCTGGGAATGCGCCAAAAAGGTACGCCTCCCCAGGGGAGGTGTAACGAGGAGAAATATGTTTATATCTCCTAGTTTTTTCCTCTTTCTAAGTCTACTGCATTCTTCAGCACATATAGAAAGAGGAAAAAGTCTCTCAGGATTGTTTTTGTGCAGGAAGGGGCCCCTTCTTGCGCAAAAACAATCCTGCCTAAAACACAGGCACCCTTGCACCATGGTGCAAGGATGCCTGAGTTTGATGTAGGATGCCAAAACTGCGCCAGCTCAAGGTAAAAGAACACGAATGCACCATATTCGATAAATACAGTGCATTCCAGCCCTTTCCCTGTGACGCAGGGCAGCACAGCAAGGTGACTTCCTGCGCTGCTCTGCGCCACTAAAGTTGTAAAAATGGCCCTAACATTTTCTGGAGGTTGTGAACAAAAGGCATTTTAGTATTAAACCAATTTATTTGCCGATGAAGCATATTTTTTGGTTCTTGAATGCTGCCACATTCGTGCCATGAGAAGATCATCATGGTTATGCCTCACCAGTCTAACACCGGATTCCCAGTGGTCTGAGGATTGTGGCATGGACAGCGGGGTGTCTAGAAAAGTGATGGAGTAACCCCGCTAAACAATCTGAAGTACCCACTGGTCCGATGGTATGGACTGGCAGTGGGGGAGGTGATGTCAGATCCTGCCACCAACTGGGTGCCGGTGATGGTGCGAGGGCAAACTAAAGTGGTTTGGAGGCTGTGGCTGGGGGGGGGGGGGGTAAACGGGTCAACCTCTGGCCGGTTGTCCCACAAGGTTTGTGGGTACTGCGTCCGTGGCCATGAAAGATTAGGGAGTCTGTTGGTCGTGGGCGACAATGGATGTGGTGATAGCCCCTACCATAGCTACGGAAGCGGTGGAAGGCAGAATGGGGTTGGTGTGAGGCCATGGAGAGGCCCAAGGACATGGCAGTGATCCAGGTGTCCTTAAAGCGTTTCAGTGGTAAATCTTCCTTGTTTCCAAAGTGACAGATGCCATTGAAGGGCAAATTCGATGAGGGATGCCTGGACATCCCCTGAAAAGCCAGTCGATCTCAGCTAGGTGTGGTATCTGAGTGCCAGTGATGACACAATTGCTCTCCCTAGCGAGTCAATCATCTCCAGTCCGCAGTGAATGGCGAACTTTGCTGTGCCTTTGCCATCTGCAGTAGCCTGTGACAGTATGGCTCTGGCCTCCTCCAAGACCATCAACAGCACTTGCGCAACCGAATCCTAAACTGTGTGGGTGTATCGGGGCAAAAGACACGTAGTGTTCACCGACTGCAGTGAAAGGCAGATATAAGAGAACATCGTCTTGCCAAAGGTGTTCAGCTTCTTGGATTCCTTATCTGATGGTGTGGCAAGGAATGCACCAGGGTTGACTTTGGAGGTGGGGTGTGGACGATCAAGCTCTCCGGGGTGGGGTGTTGGGTGAGGAAAGCTGGGTCCCCAGGAGTGGGGCTATGGTGGTGGGCAACTGTCCTGTGCACAGGCGCCCCTGAAGTGAGGGGTTTATTAAAAGGGAGAAGGGATTCTTAGGGGGCTAAAGCACCTCTGTCAAGATATTCTTCTTGACTGCCACCAAGGGTAGCTGAAGGTCCAGGGCCTCAGCCGCCCTTCTCACCACTATAGCGAAGGAGCCCCTTTATTCATAACCACACTAGGAGGAAAGACCAGGCCACTGTCAAGTGAGGTGGCCAGACCACTGGCGTCCGCCAGTTCTTCATACCAGTTATCATTGGCCTCCTCAAGGGGGTTGTACCCATAAGGATCCTCAGAACCTCCAAAATCGCACTCCTCTCTAGGGCTAATGAAAAAGGAAGGCCCTGGCTCCGACTCGAAATGCTGAGTTCCGGCCAGCGCTGGATTCGCCGTCGGGCAATGCAGGTCCGGCTCTGTATCAGAGTCGGGTATGAGGATTGGCGTCGGTGACTGGTAAAGATGTTGCTTGAACAGGGGAGGTTGTGGTCACGTGATTGGAGTCGTTCCGGATCCAGCACTAGATCCAGGGGGCCCAACTGGGGCCGAGGAAGGACCAGCTGGCAGAAATCCATTGGGGGTAAACACTAAACCCATGGGGCCCAAAGGTGCTCCAGAGGGTTCGGCCTGCACAAAAATGAGGTGCATGGCCTAATAGAACTCAAGGAGTTGGGCCGGGGTCACTCCGGCAAACTCATGGAGGTACGGAGCAGACCCATGGGCAGGCTCCACGTGGGAGCAGGGCATAGAGTGAAGTAGTTCCTGTGCCTCATCTGAAGATTGGGACCAGTGTGGAGAAGTCAAAGAGTGATTTGCCGCCTTTGATTTCTTGAACGTCTTGTAGGCTTACCCGATGACTTTGAGCACCTGGAACAGCTTCACGAACGAGGCCTTCCTTGTGACCTGGAGCACCGTGGAGTCAACTGGCATTGGGCAATTAGAGCTTTAAGGAGCGTTCCCTCAGCACATTGGGGTTCATGGTGCGGCAGGCCTCACAAGTGTTGGAGGCGTGGTCCGGCACCAAGCACCAAAGGCAAACCAGATGGGGGCCTGTCACAGACTGATTTATGAACCACAGGGCTTACATCGCAACTGATTTCTTGGGGGACATCTCTGACACAATGGGAGACAAGTCTTGAAAAAAAGAGTCTTGACAAAGCATCAGTCAGAAAATTACTGGAGGTAGCTGTCTCTGAATCTGCGCTGACTGGCACGGAAAGAAAAGAACTGATGTCAGTGTGCTGGAGTGGCACCTATATGTGCATGGCACTCGCACTTCCGGTGCAGACAACGCTGAGCCAAATGACGCCACCTGCCTGCGCCAGAGATACTGCTTGAACAGTTTCAGCACAGTCTGATGCCAGGGTATTATTCTAAGGTAAGGAATCTGTGGCTAGACATCTATATCATATATTTTGCTTCTGCTGATTGTACTGGAAAAATGTTACTTTGGGCAAAGGTCACTTATACGTGGCATTCATATATTTGTGATCAGTTTTCGGTCTTATCCAATGTCATAAGCTGTTGTCTGTTCTGGACACAATGAGTGTAACAGAAAATATATTGATTTTAGTTAAGCTGCACAATAGTAACTGCGAGAGGATGGCTTAGTATATGATGTTCACTTATTTAAGTGAGCACCTTGCACTAATCCAGACAACCCTTATGGTGATTTTAGTGGTCTTAGACAACCTTAGAAAGCTCTCGAAGTGGTAGCTGTGGAGAGCAGCCTTCAGGCTTAGTCCAGGAGTGTAAAGCAGCTTGTTTTACCAGTACTTAATCTTATGGTATAGGTTAAGTGAAAAAGAATCACACAGTGTAGTTATAAAAATATGTATTTTATTGCAAACACTCACTAACACAATTGTACTATCTCCTACCCGGAGATAGAAACACAATACACACAATACTTAGGAAATAGAGCAAGTAAGTAGCACAAGTACACAGTGGTCTCCCGGGGGCAGACTAAACCATATGCTAAAATAGTAGTATGCAACCCATGACTCCAGTTGAGACTGGACCCAGGAGACGTAGACAAGCCGGGGACCCAAGGAACCACCCAAGGTGAGTGTCTAGAAACCCCACGGAGGTTGTGTGCAGTGTGGGCACACAACCGCATGCTCAATATTAGTCAATAGGGAAGTTGCAGTTGCAAGTTTAAAGAAGAAGGACCCTTCCCAGTGGACCTGAAGAAACCCAGTGGAAGAAGGAAGGTTGGAGAGTCACCCCACCCGTGGATACACCAGGAACCAGGATACCTACACCAGTGGAGCCAGGTGCATAGGTGTCAAGTGACGTCGGACACCGCAGTAAACCACAATGGAGGACTTCAGGAAAGATGCCACTGGAGAAGACGACGAAGGAGTCCGGTGGAACCCAAAGGTGGATTCAAGATGTGAAGAACCTGCAAGCAGAGGCGACAGAGTCTATGCCACTTGGGAGTGACCAGGAGGCACGGAAGACAAATGCCCACTGAAGTCGAGATGCAGGATGGTTGACGGTGCCCTTGTAGTTGAAGCTGTGCGGACCAGGCGACACTGTGGAAGACGTGGAGCCGATCACGAGCTGTCCCACGTCCGATGTCGAGAGCTCGGGAGTCGGTGTCCGGCAGGGGCACCAACGGGGCTTGGCAAAGACAACAGGTGTAGAACTCAAAAGAAGGTGCAGTATCAGGACCAGCAAGGTCCACGTGACTCACCACAACCAGGTAAGTCAGAGCAGGCCCCAAGCAAGCAGGGGAGCCCACTGGAATCAAAGGAGACCCTCAACAGGACCCGAAGATCTCTGGACATGAGTCGTCCAGCCTACGCGGTGCACAGGGGCTCGGTTCCAGGTGTGCCTACGAGAGATACTGGCGACAGACCCGGTCTGAAGACAGCGCAGGCCTCAAGGGAGTTGCAGAACCGCCACCTGTGTTACTGAGCCTGTCGGAGTCCGTAGGAGTCCAAGATCGGCAAACCGGTCAGCTATGTTGCGGTGCCTGCAGATGCAGGAATGTGACTCCTTCAATCCAAGGGAGATTCCTTCGGATGTCTTTGATGTTACAGGCCCAGTGGGGGACCTGTATGGAGCACGGACACTGATGGTGCAACGGTCTTGCAGGACGATGAGACTTGGAGCAGACAGAGTCTTCCCAGTTGCAGTCTCGGT
Organism: Calotriton arnoldi; assembly: GCA_963921515.1. Classification (NCBI taxonomy): domain Eukaryota; kingdom Metazoa; phylum Chordata; class Amphibia; order Caudata; family Salamandridae; genus Calotriton; species Calotriton arnoldi. The sequence goes on from CAWUFW010000324.1 coordinate 1,259,429, forward strand.
TCTGAAGCGAAGTTCGATGCGGTCAGAATGTCCAGGGGGTTGAAAATGGCACGGAGTTGGTTTCTGAATCGAATCCCACGACGAATCTAGAGACCCACCCTCAGGTAAGCCCTTAAGTACCCTAAGGAAAGGGTTGGGATGATTCAGGGTCCCTCCCAGAGGAGGGGCTAGACAGTGGGAAGGATACTCCCCTGTCCTTTGTCAAGTTTCGCGCCAGAGCGGGAGCCAACAGCTCCCTGAACTGGTTTGAGCTGGCGTATGCAAGGAGGGCACCAAATGTGCCCTTCAAGCAGTCTCAGTGGCGCTGGCAAGCGCCCCCACCCTGCCCGAATACACTAAACTCTGGGAGGTGGTCACACCTCCATGTGACAGGATACCTATTGTTTTGCCCTCCTCTGCTCGAGCTTGGCTCATCAGCAGGAAGGCAGAATCGTGCCTCTGGCTGGCAGCAGCCCTACCTTGCTGTCCGGCTCCGGGAGACTGGTACTGGGAGCACTGGGCACATTTACAGTGCATGGAATCATACCTCCCACACTGGGTATGATTCCAACATGTTTGATACCAAACATGACAGGATTCGTTACAGCTGGTTTAGAGTTGGTCATCGCGTAATGACGCATGGCCACTCTTTATGTCTCAATGGCTGATGCACTTACAACCCGGGAGAATGGACTCTGAAGGTTGTAGGGGTGCCCTGCTCATGCATGGGCACACTCACACTTAGGACCCAGCACCCTGCCTTCAGGATTGAAAGGCCTGCCTTATGGGCGACTTATAGGTTTTAAGGGAAACCTATATCTGTCGTAAGTGGTGCTAGAACCAGCTTACACAGGCTGCAGGGGCAGGCCTGGAGCCACAATTTGAGTGGTCTCCATGGGTGGCATAATACATGCTGCAGCCCATGGGAAACCTCTGGGGTACCTATGTCCTGAGTACCTTAGACTAGGGACTTACAAGGATACATCAGTAGTCAATCTGGATTGTACCCAAGTACTCACTGTGTCCAATTTAGGGAGGAAGCACAGAGACTGGGGTCCTGGTTAGCAGGATCCCAGTCAGAAAAACATAACGACACCAGCAAAAAGTGGGGGTGACCATGAAAGCAGATCCTACTTTCCTACAGTAACTAAGTCCAACTGAGTTGAAGAAGTAAAGGAGAATTGATCAGGCATATAGCAGTGGAGAAGGGGATAGGACAGGATGCGTACTAGCACCGACCGTCTTCACCTTATATATAAATGACGTGGTGGGGCATCTAGACGCTCCCTGTAGTGATACTCCAAAAATAGGCTCCACAAGGGTACCAGCGCTTTTATTTGCGGATGACACACTTTTAATATTAAAAACTCTTTTTGACTTACAACTTTTAATTGACCAGTTTGTGACATTTTTTAGAAGAACGGGGGTTGGAGCTTAGCACAACAAAAACGAAATATATTCCAATCAACCAGTATAAATCACATAAGGATTTCTTGAAAGCTGGTGGGGACAGCATTGAGAGAATACCTTGGTTTAAGGTTGTCAAACAATCTGTCCTAACAACCCCAAATTAATAAAAATGCATTAAAAAAATCACCACCATTCTGTGGCAATAACAACATTGTATAAGAAAACAAAATCTAGAACTGTTTCCCCTGCCTTAGAAATATATAATGTGAAGGCAGTGGGGACAGCGCTATATAGGGCTGAATTGTGGAGATATGTTAAGGATCCAGGGCTCACAAGTGTAGAGAATACATTTAAAAATCTCTAGCCAACATACCACAGTGTGCTCCACTTCTTCTGCTGTATACTGATCCTGGACAGAACTCATTGCTCACACCGTGAAATTGAGACCATTGCTTTATTGGCGTCTACTGTGGCATACTGATGGGTTCGGCCCTTACCAGACAGCATTTGCAGAAATTCTGAAACTGAATAGCCATTTAGATATTTCATGGCTTGCATACATTAAATCCATATTGTATAAACTAGGTCTAGATGCTTTATGGTTATCCCTAAATGAGGCCAGCTGGGTAACTAAAGTAGTCCTAAAGGAGGGAGACCTTTGCAGGTGCAAGCATGGAACCATATTGGCTAGATTTTTGGATCATAAAAGTACACCATTGTTTGAACCCTTTTTAGATAACTTATCCTGTCCTGTTTCTAAGCAACTATATCTTAAATTTAGATTCGAGATTCTTCCAGCTTATAGCCATGTTAGCAAATAGGGTAAGAACTTTTGTGCCACTGACAATTGTCTAGCATGGAAAGTTGAGACAGAAACTACTCCCCATTTGCTTTACTTCTGTAAAGTCTGTAACTATGATCCACGTAAAAAATTGATTTTGTCCATCTGCAGAATGCTAGGGCTTAGGCAATATGCAGAGTTTCTGAGAATTTTAAGAACAGACATTAGTAATGTCATTGTTTATAGTGTAGCAAAAGGTTTTATCAACTATGTGACTGTTAGGAAGAAAGTATTCTGCTGCAGCTCTTAAAAACTTGGGTGAAGAATTGATATCTGGATTATAAGTATTATAGTTTTTACACAATGTATTTTATATCTGTTTTTATAATTCCTCATGAATTGTGATGAACTGTATTATTCTGTTGTGTTTTATGTGTCTTGTTACCCAATATAAACAATACACACATTTGATTTGCCCTCCCTTACCAAGAGGAAACCTATCATGAGGTTTTCCAGAATTTCAGTGGTCTAGTTACTTCACTAGACACTGGTCTAGTTTCTGCTCCCAGGGCCTACTATGGAAGACAGTGCCTCCTTTGCTATAGTCAGGTGAAGGGCGGCGGAGACCATCTCTGTGGCTTTGGTAGGGGCTTCCAATACTCACAACAGCCCCAGCAAGCGCAACAATCACCAAAGCCCTTTCGAGGCCGCAGTACCCGTAGGAGAGTGCAACAGGGACAGCGGGCAACTCAGTCTTTGACACCCCCAGCAGCCGCCTGCTCCAAGCCTCTTTAGTGAGCCCTTGATGGCATTCAGCCACCCTGTCAGAGGCAGGATCCAATACTTTCTGCCAGGGTGGCAGGCAATAACTTCGGACAGGTGGGTCCTGAAAATTGTTCAGCAACCTCCATAGCACTTCACTATCCTCTGAACAGGTGACAGGGAACCATCTGTCTCTCTTGCAGCAGGAAGTGCAGGCTCTTTTGTCCAAAGGAGCATAGCGAGGGTCTAGGTGCCAGAAGTCGGTTGTGGTTTTTATTCACATTACTTCCTGGTGCAGAAAAAGGACGGGGTCCCCCGTCCCATATTAGACTATCGCCCTCTCAATGCCTTTCTGAAAAAAGACAAGTTCAAGATGGTCAACCTGGCCCAGTTCTTGTCTGCCCTTGACCCTGGATGGTAGCACTGGACTTGCAGGCTGCTTATTTTCACATCCCTATCCTGCAGGCCCACAGGAATTACCTGCAATTCACGGTAGGCTATGAGTATTTTCATTTCACTGTGATCCCCTTTGGCATTACCAGTACCTCTCAGGTGATCACAAAAGTGATGGTGGTGGTTGCAGTGCATCTTCGGAGGTCCTTGATGGTCGTCTTCTACTTCGACTGGCTCCAGACAACGGCCTCCAGACGATGGCGAACCTCTTAACATCGTTGGGGTTCACTATCAATGTGCCAAAGTCACACCTGACTCCTTCGCAGATGCTCCCCTTCATTGTACCCATTCTGGATATGGTACGGTTTTGCGCATATCCCACGGAGAAAAGAGTACAGGATATTCAGGCTATGATCCGATGTTTCAACTTCTGTCCTGGATCTCAGTGACAAGGACTTTGAGGCTGCTTGCCTTCCACATCCTGCTGGTCAAGCACCCCAGATGGCATATGCCGGTTCTGCAGTAGGATCTGGCGTCCCAGTGGGCACAGCACCATTGGGATCTTTCCGATCTGGTCTAGATTCCGGAGGAGACTGCAAAAGATATGCAGTTGTGACTGCTGTACCACAATTGGGTCAGTGGCAGACCCCTCGCCTTACCACACCCAGAGCTCACAGTGGTGACGGATGCACTGCTTTTGTATTGCGGATGCCATCTGGAAGAGATGGACATCAGAGGCATCTGGTCTCTTGTGGAAGTCCAACTCCATATCAGCCTTCCTGTAGGTGACGGCCAATCCCTTGGCATTACAATCCTTCTTGCTCTCCATAAAAGGCAAGCTGGTGCAGGTGATTACAGACAACACCATCGCCATATGGTACTGCAATAAGCAGAGCGGGGTGGAGTTGTAGACCCTGTGCCAGGAGGCTTTGCGTCTCTGAATGCGGCTAAACCCCAAAGGAACTTTTCTGATGGTGCACCCCCTGGAGGGTTCCTTGAACACAAGAGCTAACAAACTAAGCTGTTGGCGCCTTGCGGATCATGAATAGCAGTTACATCCGGAGGTGGTGCAAAGTATTTTCTGTGAATGGGCCACTCGTGGAAGACAGAAGGTTGGAGAGCCACCCCACCCGTGGATACCCTAGGAACCAGGATACCTACACCAGGGAAGCCGGGTGCATAGGTGTGAAGTGGCGTCGGAACTGCCATCAAACTCAATGGAGGACTTCAGGAAGATGCCACTGCTGAAAGAGGCAAAAGTGTTCAGTGGAAACCAAAGGTGGATTCAAGATGAGAAGTACCTGCAAGCAAAGGGGACAGAGTCTATTCCACTCAGGAGTGACCAGGAGGTATGGAAGACGAATGCCCACCAAAGTCGGGTGTTGCAGGAGAGCTGACGGTGACCTTGGAGGTGCAGCTGTGAGGACTAGGCGACGCTGTGGAAGACCAGGAGCTGTTCACGACCTGTCCCACGTCGGATGTCGGGAGTTGATGTCCGTTAGGAGCACCAACAAGCCTTGGCAACTGCAAACAACGTGGAAAGTGAAGAAGGTGCAGTGTCGGGACCAGCAAGGTCCAGGTGAATCACCACAAGCAGGGGAGTCAGGGCAGGCCCCAAGCAATCAGGGGAGACCGCCGAAATCAAAGAAGACCCTCAAGAGCACCCACAGGCCGGAGGCACTGGTGTCGCAAGAGGACCACGAGCAGCTCACCAAAGATGCAAGCCCACGGTGCAAGTGATGCGATGAGGATGAAGATCTTGGTGACAGGAGATGCTTGAGGTTGGGGCTACTTGGAGCCCAAAGATCTTGGAGGAAAGAAGCCAACAAGCCTTTGCAACAGCAAGTTGACGGGTGCACAGGGGTTCGGTTCCGGGGGATACGGGCCTCAAACTTGGTGAGAGGACAAGGCAGGCCTCGAGGGATGTGAAGAACCCCAACCTGTGTTGCTGAGCCTTTCGTAGTCCATGGGAGTTCGGGATCAGCAGACCGGTCAGCTTTGTCGCTGTGCCTGCGGATGCAGGGAAGTGACTCCTTCTTCTTTAACTGTCTAGGCACTCTGGACTTCGCTGGACCTTGCTCTGGGCTCTGAGACTGCAACCGGGAAGACCCCTGCTGCTCCTGGTCTCATCCTTCTGCAAGGCTGCTGCAACGTCTGTGCCCGTGCTCGATACAGTATCCTTCCAAGGCCTGTGGACATCCAAGACACCTGAAGGAATCTCCCTTGAAGTGAAGGAGCTTACACAGGCTGCAATGGCAGGCCTGTAGTTCTAGTTTGAGTGATCTCCCATGGGTGGCATAATACATGCTTCAGCCAATGGGGGACCCCTGGTGTACCTATGCCCTGGGTACCTCAGTTCCATATACTAAGGACTTATAAGGGTACACCAGTAGCCAATCTGGGATGTACCCAAGTACTTACCATAATCAATTTAGGGGAGAAAGCACAGAGACTGGGGTCTTGATTAGCAGGATCCCAGTCAGACTAGTCAGGAACAGCATAGAGAAGAAGTTACTTCAGAGTAACACACTTTCTGGCAGAGACTCTATCTAACCACAGATTCCTTAGCAACTCTCCCACGTTTCCGTTCAGTGAACTAGTGACTTTACATAAAAGATCTCTATCTACGAATCTGTATACTAGTCACGACAAATCTAAATGTCTGCAGACGCAGCCATGTTAAAAAAGCAACTGCAGTCAGCGTGCATGGGTGAGGCCTGTATAGGCCAGTGCACTTCACTCCGTTGCAGAACGACATAGATGCAGAGCCTCTAGCGGTACCGCTTGGCGCGTATGGTGAAGATTTTCTGGATCCAGCCCAGTCTGACTTCCGGCGAAATGTTCAAAGGTTGAGCTGCAATTAGATAGAGTCTCTACAAGAAGTAGAGTTACCAAAGGTAAGAAACTTGCTCTTCATTGATCGATCTCTAGAAGGCATCCCTGAAATAGCAGTCATTTGGAAGATTTCAGGGTTGGCTTGTCATTTTTCAGGGTCAAAACCAGTCATCACAGCCAAGATAGACGGCATATGTGGGCATTTATGCTTATTAAGCTGATTTTGCCTTTATCATACAATGCTAAAGGCACCAGGTGACCCTGCTTTCTGAGGTGAGCTGCCACTATTAATAAGCATGTGGTGAAAATTCTGGAGGAGGACTTAAGCCACATGCAAGGACTTTGACATGATAATGCTGACCGTCCACTGAGAAATTAAGATGTTATTGATGACTGAGATGAATGGGTATATGAAGGTATATGAATCCTGAAGGGATGACTTCCTGTGTTATAACCGCTCTAAAGAAAAAGTTACTTACCTTTGACAACCATCTTTCTGGTGAATAGTTTACCTCCCAACAGATTCCTCACTTCATGAATCGCCCCATGTGCCCATTTTAACTTGGAAAATTTGCAACTCTCCAACGCCATTAGATGGTAACATGCCTCCATCGGCTCAGGCATATTAATCTGATGAATACTCCTACCTGCAGATTCCTCACCTCAAGAGTTGATACCAAGCAGTAGCCAGTGGAGGCCTGTCTAAGGACAGAAAAGCAAGCAGACTGACCATCGAATTGTAGGCACAATTAAACAATTGATAGATTGGTATCGACCGAAACGGCAGCAGCACTAAGAAAGGCAGAAGCCTAACTATAGGATCGTAGCCCTTCACATCTCAGGACACTAACTTGAAACTGTAACAGAGAAATCTGTAGGAAACAGGAAGCTTAGACAGTAACACCCAATACCACAGCACCAGTCATTTGGCAGATAAGTGGTTGAGGCTACCAAAGTGAAAGCCGCCCAAAGGGAATGAAAGCAGAATGTTGCCAACCCTCCTGAATTAGAAGGAGAAAAAGGCAAAATAAACCATCCAAACACAATCCCCACCTCCAGGCGCAATGTAAGACTAGGAGGGTGCCTTGTCATGCTAACAGAAGCAACTGTCTGTCAAACAACAATGTCCAAACCATCTAAACAAAAAAGGAAACAGAAACACGAGCTGAACAAAGGACCAAACATCAGGTATATCAGTATCAAGAAAAACAAGGGTCACAAAGAGAAACCCAGCAGCAAAAAGGAAAAAATGGTGCTCGAAACACATACATTCAGCAGAGATGAGAGGTACGATGGTTATCACATTATTTATATATATCAAAATGAGAGAGGGACACGGAGCGTAATTAAGGTCCAGTACCCATGCTCCTAATGAGGATTAGCAAGTGTATCAACAAAAATAGGGTACTTGTTCCTATCTAGAAAAGAGGAAATGAAAACGGTTGGACATTGGACAATGTGAAGGGGATCTTCCTTATTAGGAAGTGATGCCCTCACACACCCATGTGGGTGTCATGCTTCATCATCGGGCTTTTTGCTCCTCGTGGGGCCAGCGCTGCAATGCCCCACGAGAGGGCTCTTTGACGGAGATCTTTTGAAGCAGAAGCCTTGATGGTGCGTGCGCGTGTGTGGAGCTAAACCGTGGAGTGTAAATGTGAATTTAAAACTACCTGAAGGATACCCTGTGATAAGTTTATTGAGGGGTCCCTATGGTAGGTTAAAAAAGGGGGATAAAAACTTGGCAGTCAATGAAAAGTTAGGAAGCAAGACTGTCTGGTGAATAGAGCATAGACACAATGTAGTTTATGCTGGATTATGTCGATATGTTTCACGCCCTGGTGGTCCAGATGGATCCGAGGCGTTTCTTCAGGACCAATGAATGTGGTGTAGACCCTTCTCTGGGTCCGAAAAAAGTGTGGGTGTGTTATGATATCTTGCCTATTCTGGTGGAACAGTATAAGGTCATATGAGTACCTAAAATATGTTTTCCTCTATGATATAACATAATCCAACCCACAAGAATCAGCCTATGTGCGCCTCAGGTCTAGGCTTCCAGGAAGGCAGGGTGAGGGGTAGGTCCAACGTGAGATCACGCGCACCAGACGGTTCACCGCAGTGTCGATGATCCTCTGTCTAGACCTAATGCGAACATATGCTGATTCTTGTGGGTTGGATTATGTTATATCTCATATGTACTTACCATGCACAGTCACAGCAAAGAAATACAGAGAATGAGGCCGACAACACATGTGCATCATATATACGTAGCCTGAAGACCAGTGCCAAGTAGGCTTCCATGCTGCTAATACAGAGACTAGAGAAAACAAAACTTTAGTCACAAAATCCCCATTTATACAGCACACTGCAAAGGGGAGCACTCCAAGACTCATAAAAACACTTTAAAGTTTATAGGAACACATTGTCAAAAGAATCCGATAAATGTCCAAGTATATGTCCATTCTCCATTCAGTGTATTAAAATCACAGGCGCTAATGTGTAATATATCTAATTTTATCCTTCAAAAAAAGTCTTCTTTCAAACATACATACAAATACACACGTCACATTAAAACATTTAAAATAATTATCGCAAATTAAAACATCCCAGAAGAACATTGACACATGGCTCAAATATACAAATCAATCAATGGGCTGAACTTGCATTAAAAATCTCTGTACTATCAATAATTACAATGCCATTATATAAATCGGGATCTCCTACTGCATTCTTTATTATCTACAAAATCTCATACTTTTTGTATAAATAATCCATCCATGAATCAAGAACATTATATAAAATACCAAATATTGACTGAGGGCCTCAAAACACAAACTAAATTTACAAGAAATAATCATAAAAACACTCATGTATCATTATTACACAACGTTTTTCAGAAAGATGCCCGGTGTCTTCATCCCTTTGGAAATAGAACTATGTTCTCACTATGCCATTGTACACATGTTACAGATGATGTTAATCCAACATTTTAACAGAAAACATTCCTCAATTCGCATACATAATGCATTAAGCATTCCAGTGTTACTTACATCTTTATATCTGTAATTTACCAGAAATCCTCATTTTGCGAGTGCAGGTAAATATATATCCCAGACATAATCCAGTCTTACATATAAATACATAAGTTTTCATTACTGCCATCGCTCTAACTATATTACTCCATGTTTCTAAACACTCAGACATGTCCCTTACATACTAATAAGTACTACAAACACCCACTTACAACAACCCCAACACTTGTTCCTATCACAATACACACAAGCAATTTCAGATCACTTACCCAAATGTGTAAATAATATTAAAAAAAAGCAAGCAAGCAAATTCCACTCGCATATCAAATAACATAACAAACACCTGTTGGACTTGGCCCTTTTTGCAGGGTCATCCCTAAACTTTTTGCCTTTCTCCTAGCCTTTTCTCTGACATGGTGTTGGTGGTTTTAGGCCTCTGGGCACTTTAACACTGCTGTCCAGTGTAAAGTGCGTGCGCTCTCTGTGTACATTTGATACGATTGGCCTGCCCTCCCATAGGAATGCATTGGGAATTCCCTGATAAGTGTGTCAGTGGTAATTCCTGGGATGAGAGGAGCAGCGTGGTCGAGTTTAGTATGTATGGAATTGTAATAATAAATGCTGCGCAATGGTGTGCGCAGATTTATTATGACTATTTTAGAAATGCCACTTTTAGAAGTTGGCATTTCTGTGTGCTATGTGTCTGCCTGCCTGATGTGAATTGCATGTCTGGCTTTTGAGTGACAGGGGCTGGGAGGTGTGTGTGGCTCCAGGAGGGGCAGGGTGAATCAGCACTAGGCTGAATGGGACATCTGCATTGGGAGAAGTGGGAGGAGTAATCCCCTGACCCTGAATAGATCTGTGCCTAGCCTGGACAATGCTGGCTCCGCCCCCCGTGGTGTGTCTGATCACTGAGCCCCCACCTGACAAAGGGGAAGAGGAGCTTGGTAAACAAAGTGCTCCAATTCCCCCTGAACCAGTTGCATCTGGTTCCCCCTCAAGCCCTGTGCTGCAGACAAAGAGATTGTGTGATATAAATATAGGGGCTGTGACCCCATGTTGTTGTTCTGTGCTGGTGCTGTTCCTGGACTTGCTAGGGGCTTGCTGCTGCTGGGGGCCCAGGAGGAACCGTCACGAGGGGCTTGCCTCCCTGCTGGAGGGCCCTGTGTGCTGGCCTCCCTGGGCCCAGCTATGCCTCATGGACCCTGAAGGACTCTTGCGCCATGCGAGCGCTTTTCTTTGGCTCCAGGACGAGAGGAGCATCTTGTTGCAATTTGCAGCTTTGAACTGCTACTAAGCAGAGGGAATCCCGACGTGGGGATTCCCCCGCATTTCTTCGCCCAACAGAGCGGGAGCCTACCCCGCTTTATGCCCATTTTAATAGCGGGTGCCTACCCCGCATTGTGAGGGGAGCGGGAGCCCACCCCGCGTCTTTGCTGATCGAGCGGGTGCCCCCCCACGTTTGATGTTTGCTCGCGGGTGCCCACCCCGCTTATGTGCTGGTTGGGAGCCCACCCCGCTGGCATGCTTATTTAGCGGGTGCCCACCCCGCTTTAGGTACCTCTGAGGCGGGTGCCCACCCCGCAATTATCTTTGAATGAGGCGGGAGCCCACCCCGCACTTGGCCGCCGAGAGGAGGAGAAGCGGCCGCCGCGATTGTGCGGCGACCAGGAAGCCAGGCGGCCTTGCCTGACTGTGGGCGGGGCCTCTGATGCCGGCGGAGCTTCCCTCCGGGACAGGAAGCCAGGCAGGAGCTGTGCCTGGCTGTAGGCGGAGTCCCAGAGGGAAGACTCGCGCCGTAGAAGCCCTCCGGAGCCTCGCGGGTTCCCCGGTGCTTGTCCCGAGATCAAAGGGGACCGGGTGAAGTAGAGAGAGAGTTCGGGGAGCAGAGACTCGACGAGGCACATTGTTGTGCCGGCCCCTGATCGGAAAAGAGTACCACGAGAGCCCGATGAGTGGGGGCTCTATTTTATGCATGGTTGCCCTTTCAAGGCACATTGCCGGTGCCTAATGTCCTGAGCGGACCCGCAGGAGAGCGGGCCGCTCCAACATGGGGCGCATTGTTTTCAGGGCCCCCGTGGGGGTCCAGAGGGCACAGTGGTGCCCGTGCCTCTTCTGTTTGGCTATTTTCACAGCTGCCCCGCCTGATAGAGGGCAGCTGCAACGATTGGCATAATTTGTTCTTAAGGCCCCAGTGGGGGTCCAGAGGGCACCGAGGTGCCGTGCCTGTATTTATTTACCCCAGTTGCGCCGCCGTAGCGGGCAACTGCACCGTGGGGCACGTTTGTTTAGAGAGCCCCAGTGGGGACCCACCCAGAGGGCACAGTGAGTGCCCATGCCTACAGTTCATCACAGCTGCACAGCAATTAGTGGCAGCTGCAACGTTTAGGTCTGCGCAATTGCGCACTTGTGGATTCTGCTGCATTTGCAGCCGCTCTGACATTTGGGACATAGGGCATTTGAGCCCTCTGAGAAGGCCAGTTGGCCAGGGGGACTGTGAGGTTGATAGGGCACCAGGCCCTAATGTGATTTATGTGGTGCGCAGGAAATGTGATTCATGTACTGTGATTTATGCACCGTGATTTATGCCTCTAATGTGGTTTATGATTACGAGGTTTTGCATACTGTGTTTATGTTTGAGGTTATTCTCTACTGTGATTTATGCCTCTAATGTGATTTATGATTACGAGGTTTTGGTCTAATATGTTTAGGCTTATGAGGTTGGCGCAAAATGTATTTTACGCCTGATGTGATACTGATTGCATAATATGATTTATGTTGCAGGATATAATGCGGAGTACAGTGTTTGCCAGTAGTGACGGGTTGTGTTCTACATTTACTATTTTCACTTTGTGTTGGTTCTGACAGTGGCCCAATTGGCTCTGTCATGCGTATATAATCCCCTGTAAATATTGCCTAGTGCCAGTTGGTACAGTGTATATTGTGTGATTACTATTCTAATGTGTTTATGATAATACAAAGGCTATTTTATATATATATAACCTTGTGTGGAGTTTCTTTTGTAGTGTGCCTAGTGGGTTGCTGCTGTGTGTGTGTGTTGCGCAAATGCTTTACACATTGCCTCTGGGATAAGCCTGACTGCTAGTGCCAAGCTACCAAGGGGGTGAGCAGGGGTTATCTTCAGTATGTAACTCCCTTGCCCTGACTAGAGTGGTGGTTTCTGCCTGGCTTTGGCGCAAGCCTTAGCCAACCAGAAATCCCATTTCTAACAACACCATTGAACATATTAACCTCATCCTTCTATCAACATTAATATCCACCACACACTCAAACGCAATAACTATACATAAACAACAAAGCTATCACCTCATAAACCTCACCTTTTATATCTGGGAACCACCGCCTTTGTTACAACATCGGTTGGGAGCAAAGACGGCCATAACGGTCTCAGCCATTTAAAATGCGCCCCAACTAATCATGCAAGTCCATGTAAAAAAACAAAACGACCCTCTAAAGCCTGTTTTTGAAGTTCTAGTCCACGTAAACAAAAAAACCCAAACAGAAACGTCTACACAATAACTATCCTGTGTCACTCACCACCATCTTAGAATGGCTAATCCATATTCCATATCACTGCTAGAGGAAATTAGCACTACCCATCCAGGCACGTATTAAACTCCTTTAGCGTCTAATTTGTGTATTAGACCTCCACCCGCTATAGACTCCAATAAAAAAAATAAAAAAATTACAACAGTGTGGAAAACACACGCCAAGATCGCCAACACCTATAATTCCACATCTCGCTCGCCACCAATTTGGAACGGCTAATTTGTATTTCACATCATTGCTGAAAAACTTCTACCCCTCCAACCACGCTATGCAAACCCTTAACTTAGGCTTCACTTCATACAGCTTCACCAACTATACCCTCTAAATAACAAAAACTCTACTAAGTGCGAACATGCATACCCAATGAACACCTAAAATGCCACAATATTAAAGTAACAAACCTCAAGCAGTCATTCACAAAAATCAAAAAATATTAACACTTTTTTTATACAAACCCTATAAAAATACATCCATATTGTGCAGCACTCACTCCGACTCACTTTTATAAATATAACACATACCTTACCGGCTCTAAAGGCAGACAAAAGTGGTTTGGTGGCAGCAAAGGAAAAGAAATTGGAGGACTGATGCCCCTACTGGCCCGCTCACTGCCTGCCTCCCAGCCACAGCCATGTTCAGGAACTTGAAAGGACTGGGGTGCCTGCTGTATTAGAAGGAAAGAATGTTTCTGTCTTTAGGCCAGCCCTCTGGAATAGCCTTTAATGATGTGGAAACTGCTTGGCAAGGGTGACAGTCCTAAAGAATGTCATAGCTCTATTGTCCTCAGAGTGATCCAACGGAGAGTCTGCAATCTCCCCTTAAAGGCACAACTTTTCAAAGGGCATATCCATGAGGGACGCCTGTACTTCGATGGAGAATCCTGTGGAATGCATCCATGGTGTTGACTAAGTACACCATGAACGCTAATACCTGCTGCCTTCCACAGGCAATCAATAGTATCCTGATCTGCTCAGATAACATATTTGGCTGCGTATTGTTATCATGAGTCGTCTGGACCAAAGAGGTCCTAAGGCATAGCTGCCAGGTTTTGAGTTTGCTAATGTGTGACATTGTCATGGTTTAAGTGTGCTTAAGTGTGACATTTCATGCCTTGTCTGTGATACTGTGAGTGAAACTTAATTGAAATTACAATCAAACAGAAAAATCCCTTTAATAATTTGAATATCAGAAGTACCCCCTTTGGCACAAGCTAAAGCTCTAGAAGTAAGTGCCACCTACATTTTGTGTTCACATTTACTTACGTGCACTGGGACAGTACTGGTCACTGGCAGAAGACCTTTATTGAATTTAAAGTTACCCGTGTCTGCATAGAGCAGGAACCACCCATTCTCCAGGGGTTTAACAATGACAACTATCAACCTTTCCTTGACCCTTTATGGCTGGGCTGCAAACAATGGTAGCAGCAAAATTCTGAGGAGCATATTTACACGCGGAGTTGCATTGCTCGTGCACCACGCAGCGTAGTGCAAGAGCGACGCAAGTCCTAAATGAGATTTATGAAGCCACACAAGGCCACTTTGCGTGGCCCTGAGTGGCTCCAAAGTAAAGTGCATATCACTGCATTGCCTTACTCTGCCCAAGGGAGGCGTTTTGACACATTCCCAGATTTACCAGAATTGGTAAACCTGGGAATGCGCCAAAAAGATACGCCTTCCCAGGGAGGTGTAATGAGTTATTTCTCCTTGTTACTTCCTGTTTCTAGATGTGCTGCATTCTGCAGCACACAAAAAGAGAAATATGCCTCTCAGGATTGTTTTTGTGCAGGAAGGTGTCCCTTCCTGCACAAAAACGAAGGTGCCCCTTCCTGCACAAAAACAATCCTGCATGCAACACAGGCACCCTTGCACCATGGTTCAAGGGTGCCTTCATTTGTACTAGGCTGCCAAAAGAGCGTCAATGCAGGGTAAAAGGCAGGAATGCGCTGTAGTACCTTAAATACAGCACATTCCTGCCCTTTCCCTGTCATACAGTGCAGTGCAGCAAGGTGACTTGCTGCGCTGCACTGCGTGACAAGTTCGTAAATAGGCCCCAGAGTGTGAGAGACTTGCTCAGCGCACTGCCAGCGTTTTACACTGGGTAGCACAAAAAGAACAAATGCTGCTGAGTTCAGAGGAGCTCTTTAAATTGTGTGACAAAATGTTCCAGTGCGGGAATGAAGGATGGATTAATGAATTGCGTCAGTCTGACCCATAATGTGTGGTACTTCTAAGGTCTTCTGGGACTGCCAGCAAGCTCTTGCTGGCCATGTCCTACAGGGCATATGTGTAACAACGCAACATACAAACAGCATTTTGCAAAATGTAGTTTGAGTAATTTAGCATTTGCATAATGCTAAACGGGCAGAAGAAAAATGTGCTTGCCAAAAGCCTCTATCCTTTTGGATTCTCTCTCAGGTTGGAAACGATTTAGGTTGCATTTCACTGGTAGAGGCCTGCATGATAAGTCTCTCTGGGTGGAGGTGCTGGGTGAGAAAATCTGGGCCACCATGCGCCGGTCTGTGAATTGGCCACCTGCCTATTCACATTCGGGCAAGAACAGGGCTTCAATCTGGTGGCCATCATAATATCAGTAAGGGTGCTAGAAATTGGGTTATTAGTTAACTGGGTAAGTACCCACCTCAAGTAATAATCACAATCCTTGTCAGGGTGAACCACAAATGTCACTAAATAAACCTGAGCTTAATTCCCTAGTAGCTGTGGCACACAGTAGACAGGCTTAACTTAAAGGCAATGTGTAATGAACTTATGCAGTAGTTAAACAGTAATACAGTTGAAATGCTAAACAATAAAAATCCCAAAACGAATTAGAAAAATATATTAAGATGTAATAAACACAATGAGGGGAACCGGAGATATGAATTTTTCAATTTTTAAGTAGAAATAGCGCCAAGAAACACAAAGCACCAGTGGTAGTCAATGTCGAAGTAGAACAGGGCCTATGTTCAATTTGACGCTGACTGAGTTGGAGTGCAGGTAGGATATACTAGGTTCCCCAGGAGCTGAGGGGAGGCACTTAGAAACTTAGAGGGTGCCAGGCAGAGGCCAAAAGGAGAGTCCAGTCCTGGGCTGGGTATTTGCAGGAAAAGGCCTCGCGTAGCTTTTGTGTCCCTGTAGCTTTAACAGGAGGTCAGCCTTATGACCCTTGGAGTCCACTTCTTTGTCCCGGGTATGAGAGAGAGAGACAGCAGGTAAAGTCCTCCAGGGCTCTTTTCAGGTTGCAGACAGCAGGTGCAATCCTCTTATCTTCCACAGGTCCAGTAGTGTTCTGGAGAAAAAGTTACTTACCTTCGTTAACAACTTTTCTGGTAGAGACTATTACTGCAGTTTCCTGATCTTGGAAAATTGAAAGCAGTACACCTGCGTGCTGGCAGCTGGGGTTGATGGCTTCGCATCGATGTCGCTTCGCACTGAAAATGACGTGTCCAGGCCTGTATAGGCGCTGATTTCTTCCCTCTTCTGCAGACGTGGTGCCAAAATCAGAATAGTTGTGACCAGTGTACAGATTCCTAAATTGGGATATTTTTAGGTCAAAAACAGTTCAGTTCAGAGAATGGGGAGGATGGGTGAGTTGATGAGGAATCTGTTGTTAGAGTCTCTATCAGAAAAGGGATTACCGAATGTAAGCAACTTGTTCTTCTGCTAGAGACTTCTAACTGCACAAAGAGGTTAGAAAGCAGAAATGGTGCCTACATAGGGTAAACAGCATGCCATGGACCGAATTGGGCTGGCGTGGTGCTCCCCTTGCTGCAGTCAGACACAGTAAGAATGAAACAAGCAGTGATCAAAGAACAGCACTAAGCTCAGAACAGGAATCGTCTGTCCGATCTTAGGCTTCAACAACAGATAACAACCCATGGCAGGAGAACAGAAGTTCCCTAAACCCCCTAAAACGGGACCTCAAAGAGGTCCTCACTTAAACACATTGGACCACTAATACAAGGGTGCCATCAAGAGGCTGGTACTTCACACCCTGGAAGAGAAGCAAGCAAAAAAAGAAAACCTAGTTAAACCATGGTACTTCTTGCCAGCCCAAGCAGGCTTGACCTACGATGGAAACTCCCACCAGAACAAGGACACGGCCCCAAGAATGTGAGGAACAATGTTGAGGAATACAGTACACTGAATACTAGATGTACTACCATTCACACCCAAAGTATTTGAGTCCACATGCCTTAGGCCTCTGTGAATGAAAGGGCAAAATCCAGCAGTAGGGCCTCTGAAGCAATTTCAAGGACGTGACTCTCTCAATCAGTATTATAAAATGTGTGACAACTTTACGCATTTTCAATAGAAAAAAAGTCTACTAAGTTGCTTAACCGTTGAGCTAGCAGAAGTCTACCAATGCATCCTCCATAACGTACTCATAGGAGAAGTCGGTGGTCTAGTCTAGGAATATGCCTCTCCGGGACTCGCTCTTTCCCTGCTCTGAAAAGATGAGAGCCCGCGAAAGAAAAGTCCAACAAGACGGCCTGGGCAGCCCTTAGGACACCAGTTCAACCAAACCTAGCAGTAGGGCATACAGACACAGAGGAGCCCATGGATTTGGCTACCGAGTCCACTATATCAAGGCCAGACCTAAGAATACTTTCATCCCATCTCATCAATCTACTTCCATTCCACATCCGACAGACTGAGTGAAGAGGAAATGTAGTCAATTCTGTGATCAAAGGAGGTTTCCTCGGGGACGGAGAGTAGACGAACATAAGTTACGGCGAGAGACGCACCTTGACGAAAGTGTGACTTCAGGGGTCTCTCCCTCACTCTCCTCCCATGGGGCGTGTACGTTTCCTTAATAGGATTTCATGAAATGTATATTAGGTAGAGTATTGACATAGGTCAGCCTACGCAGTGGTGTCATCTTACTAAATTGTGTGGTAAGATAAGGAGCCTGTTTTCTATTTATTTTGTCCTGATGAATGCCACGGACCCGTTGGGCCAGACAGGCAGAAACATGTCGACAACATTTACCACTACGGTGATGGGGCAATAGGTTCCCCATGCTCACCGGTCTTGTATTTTAATATCATATAATCCCCTCCTCAGAATAAAATTCATTCTGGCGATTATACTGATTTTTAAACTCACTCACTATATGGGCCCCCCACTTAGCTTTAAAAGTGCCTCCCTGTCTCCACCTGGTTTTTGGAGAGCGAGGACTGCCGATGATGAAGCATGACACCTGGTTGTGTGTGAGGACAGTCCGTAACTTTTTAAGAGATGCCATCACTCATTTCACTTAGCATTTTCTAGGTTTTAGTCACGATACTTGGAGCAGCTTCTGTTGTGTTTTCACGTTAGGTTGGAGGCTAGCTGACTCCAAGCGCCCCGCGCCTCTCTTTCCTGGTATCTGCTAGGGTTAGTGTGCTACACATCAAAGGAGGTTTGCCATCTGAGAGTCATACTAAGGGATGACTAAATGAAAGAGTAGGCCCAAAACACTTTCTTGGCGTCAACTACCTCTTCACACACCCTCTTTGAAGCCATAATGAACTCAGAAGGGCGAGCCGAGTGCCTGGGACTCGGGTCAAAATTGCATGGTGCCAGGAGACCCCTGACAGGATCAGCACCTAAAGTTTTGGTTGATTTTGACCAACAGAACATCCAACTCCTGAAGAACCTGGTGATGATGGTGAAAATATTGACACCTTTGGTGGCTGAGTGGAACACATTGAGCCCTTTACGGTGCTGACAAACTGCTGAATCCGACTGATGTCGGGGTACAAACTACCAGCCTAGGTGCAAAAAATGGGCTCAGAAGCTCCTCAGCATCCAAAGGTGCACCAGAAAGAATCAGAGGGGGCTGGAACTTAACTAGTAAAGTCTGGGTGAATACTGCCTACCGGAGATGGGTCAGCACCAGGTGTGAAAAGCTGTGAGTACCATGCAATGTACCAGAACAGAGCCAGGCACAATATCAAATGGCAACCCTCAACAGACATCGCAACCTGACATTGAAGGCATCATCAGAAGTGGAACACCTCTCAATCGATTAATCAATGTAAAGGAGCCGAATGATGATGACCCGCACAAAGAGGACAAGTCCTCGAAATTACCTCAGTAGCTGAATTCAGACCAAGACCCATGGTGCCACCTGTCAGCGTAAAAGAGCTATTGTATATTTTCTGGATGCAGCCTGGTGTGTGGTAGAAACTGATGTGGACTCTGCAAGTAGAAGTATCTATTAAAGGATTGTTTCTTGCAGAAATTGCTTAGCTTTCTGAGATCCAGGCCTTATCCTGAGCAGCATATACCTGGAGTAGAACGCCTAATTCTGCTGCCTCTTGGGTACCATTTCTATGACTCCTTTGGGTAGTATGATCAGAACTTCATACTGGAGGTCTGTAAGGTATTGATGCTTCTCCAGAATTGGAGGAACTGTTTTTTGCCTCTATAAATTGTAGGAGGGCCCAACTGGATAAGTTGTTGCAGTACCCATCGAATCATGTTCATTGCTTCCCACTCCAAGACAAATCTGAAATGCCATGAGACAAAGGGATTCTTCAGTGCTGAAAAGTCAGGTGTGGTTCTTGGTCTCTTGAGCTGTGGACTGAGCTCCTATCCACTGTTTCATTGCTTTACAGTTGTAGGCTTGTCTTGTAATACCCTTTGAAAAGTGTCCATGATGGGAGAAGGGATGGCGATAAGCTTAACATTGCTGCTGGTGGCCATAGTAGACAGCATGTCCTCAAGAGGACCGCTCGAACCTTGCGCTAGGATACGAAATTGAAAGGGCGTCCAAAACCAAAGAACTCCTTTGGAGCACACGTGTCTCTTTTAATTACCTGCTGGGCTTCATCTACATATTTTCCTAAATAAAGTTTCACTGTCAAATGGCATGTTCACAATCTGTTCTATTTGATGTAAATGAAGTAACATTCTTTATAAATTTTGCAGAACCAAAACCTCGGGCTTGATACACATTGTACATTAAGCAATATGGCAACCCTACATTTGACAAAGGATATTCCTAGAGAGGAGGGGCTGAAAGGCAGTGCTACATATGTACAGTGTAAGGAAATGCCTCCTTTTGTATGATCACCCCCTCCCTCCAATTATTTGGACTAATGCTGCATTTGTTTTGCTTTTTTTTTTTACTCTGAAGTGAACTGGGCCACACTGACTAGGTACCAGTGCATGCGCTCCTCCCCCTCAAATGTATGTGCAATTGGCTAATACCTGATTGGCACATATAACTTACCTATAAATCCCTAGTCTATGGTACAAGACGCACCCTGGGTTAGTAAGTTAAAAGTCACCAGTGGACTGCAGCACATTTGGTGTCACCACTGCAGTGACAAAGTGAAAACATGTCTCTAGGACTACCCCTGTAGCCTAGTCAGGCATCTTTTAAGCTACCGACTCTGCATGGCAAAATAAACCTTTTGCCAAGTCCAAACCTTCCTTTTTGTTATTTATAAGTTACCCTTAGGGTAGACATTAAGCGACAATAAGGCAGGGTGCAGAATATTAAAAAGAAGTACATGTTTCTTTTCTGTTTTACGTGTCCTGACAGTGAAAACTTGCCATTTCACTGTAGCAAGGCTGGTAGTCCCATAGCTACCATGGGGCTACACTGACTCAACCGCTAAGCAATAACGTCCATTTAGAACCACAAAATATAGTACTTTGAGGTATCAAATTAATTATGACATTAAACCCATAGTGCTAAAGTCTGATTTAAGTTAACTTTTAATTTAAAAGTAACTTTGGAAAGTCACCACTTTCTTGCCTCAAATTTTTAGTAGCTGTTCCTCATTGATTACAGCAGTTGTCACCTGAGACAGCCTGCTGCCCTAATGCCAGGAGGTGTCAACGGCTCGCAGAAAAGGGGAACAATAGGCCTGTTGGTGGAAGGAGGTGTGACCTCCTCCTGACATGATGGCAGACGTCTGTGGCTGCATATGGCCACATTTCAAATGGACAGTTGCCTGTCAAAGGCAAATGTGAGCTCTCTCCTTTGTGTAGACAGACTGGCTGTTATTGCTTTTAGAGGGGGAAAACCTTTGCGGAACTAGCTTTCCAAGGGGAATTGCTCATTATACTGGACATAACACAGGTGTGCCCAGAGCTGACCTAAGGAGGAAAGGTTCTGACATTTTGGATTTGGGCAGAGAGATGCACTGTGGGATTGTTTAGTCCCAATCCCCCAAGAACTGATGTAAAAGTGGGTAGGATTGCCCATGGGAATTTTGCCCTCCTTAGTTAGGGAATCCTCCTCATCCACAAACTTGAAATTGGCATAAAAGTGGCACCTCTGGGTAGCAGCCTAAGAACACTACTGGACTCTGAAAGAACAGAAGAAGGCCTGCACCTGCTGAGACTGTAGACCTCAGAAAGAAAGGATGCAAGTCAGTAGGTCTATAACTCTGTCAACATGTGTAAATATATGTGCGATCTATGCAAATGTGTGCCTGAATGTTGTGTTTGTTTATTTATTTATGCACCTTATCCTGTACAAAAGCCATTTCCGTTGGCTTTAGCAAAATTTCTTGCTCCTCCAAGGGGAAAATATCACCCTCCTACCCTTGCGGACCCCAAGAAATCCCTTTCTAAGGCTCCCTGTGACATTGCAGGGGTGTTTCCCTTCTCATTCAAAACTTGAAAACAATTTACTCCAGACCAAGATAATTCTATGACCGGTGTCAGTGGGAGATAGTACTTAAAAGCTGTAAGTAACCACAAAATTGCAAGTTTGTAGAAGTTGACCAGCTTCTACAGGTGGACCCACTCGAACTCGCCCACAAACCTACCACAAAAACCACATCATATTAACATAATCCCCAGGCGAATAAATCCCCAGTGCACTTAATGTGCTATTGCTTATCTCTCCGATTTGGTCAATCAATCAATCAGCATTTGTAGAGCGCAGCACTGTCACCCTGAGGGTGTCCGGGCGCTGGGGTGCAAGGTCTCCATCAAAAAACGAGGTCCTGAGGAAATGGCGGGAAGAAACTAGCAGCTAAAGGGACTCAGAGGGCAGAAACACGAGTGAGTAGAAAAGGCAAAACAGAGGACAGAAAAACGAGTAGAAAATAGAGGGCAGAAAAATGAGCAGAAAGGCAAAACAGAGGGCAGAAAAGGGAAAACAGAAGGCAGAAAAATAAGCAGAAAAAGGGAAAACAGAGGGCAGAAAAACAAGCATAAAAGGCCAAACAGGAAAGAAAAACAAGCAGAAAAGGCAAAACAGAGGGCAGAAAAACGAGCAGAAAAGGCAAAAGAGAGCAGAAGAGGACAAAACAAAGGGCAGAAAAAACTAGCATAAAAGGCAAAATGGAGGGCAGAAAAACGAGCAGAAAAGGCAAAACAGACAGCAGAAAAACTAGCAGAAAAGGCAAAACGGAGGGTAGAAAAAAGAGCAGGAAAGGCAAAACATAGGGCAGAAAAACGAGCAGCCAAGGCACAACAGAGCAAGAAACGAGCAGAGGAGGCACAAACAGAGGGCAGCAGGTAGAAAGGCAGCAGAGGGTACCGGACTGTGGGCAAGCTGGGCAGGAGAACTGTTGCAGGGGGAGCAAGCACGAGTGATTACGCACGTTAAGGATTGCAAACTTGTGAAAGACCCTTGTTAGGCATTTTGGTTCAATTTAATTTTTTCTTCCTGCAAAGACCAATATTGAGATTTGTTCTTTTTCTAAATCTTTTCTTAGGTTCCACGTTTGTTGTTTCACAATACGACTCCTATGAATTCTCGACGACAGCCTGCAAAGAGAGATCCAATGTTACCGAGGCTACGCTAACTGTTCCCGGATCCTGCTGAACTAGCAGTCCTGCACTCTCTTCACTCATCTTGAACAGACCATAGTCCCATAACAACGGCAGCTTTACTATCATTATCTGGTCAAGGTGACACATGTAGACACAAGTGCCCTTTTATGGGTGAGGAGTATTGTGTGCCTTGAAACTGACGTCTTATGAAACAGGGCCTTGTAAACGCACACATTTTCTCTGTTTTTGTTTAATCCACTTAATCATCGTGTAACATGTTGCTGGTGACTACTTGTATAATTGCTTTCGTTGAGAAATGGGGAATTTTGGTATAAAGAAAAACGTAAATCGGAGGGAGGGCTGAAGAGGTAGGGTCGGGCTGAGACTGTTACAGTTCAGGTTCACAAAGGTCCTTTTTGTCCAGGACCTTTTCAGGTTTTTTTCTTCTTTAATCATGTGTTTTGATTGACTATATGTAAAATGCCATTAAAAAATGTAAGAATGATTGTAATATTGAATTATGAATATCTGAGCACTATAATGTGCCACAGTGTACACGCCTCTAAATAAGTGAATCTTGGTTTTGCATATGTACATTCTTGTGGCTAAGATGTTCTGCGAGAAAATGCATCTCATAATTCTTTGATTTGTTCACATCATTTAATATGCACCACTCCTAAATTTCATGCTGTTGATTTTGAGGTGAGATGCTCTGTGCTGAACAATACTCATCCCTAGCATTTCTCAATGCAGTCATGTAGTGACCAAATGTCTACGTTACCTACATTCTTTCAGATGAATTCCTCATTTATAAATATTCTCCAGACACCAGACTAATCTGAAAGAAAAAATCATCTTTCTAGGCAATAGCTTCCCAGCTCTGCTAGGTGGCATTACTGCTGCTCCGGCTGTACACCTCTGCTGGCCGTGACAACACAGCAACTCGGTACCACCCTCCGCGCTGACATAAGTTCCTTAGTCTGTTTCCATGGCCTTCTGAGGTAGACTCAGACCTTCCACCTCACGCAGTACCACTTGTGTCACAAGATATCGGCTCTCTTCACGTGGTCT
Source organism: Calotriton arnoldi (assembly GCA_963921515.1). Classification (NCBI taxonomy): domain Eukaryota; kingdom Metazoa; phylum Chordata; class Amphibia; order Caudata; family Salamandridae; genus Calotriton; species Calotriton arnoldi. The sequence continues at coordinate 1,282,984 of CAWUFW010000324.1, forward strand.
CCTGGTGAGGAGCTGATATCACAGGGTGTGCACACAATTAGCTGGAAACCCCTGCAGAGAGCAGGGTTCCAGCTAAATGTGTCAATGCTCTGCACAGCCAATGTCCATTATGAGGTGTAAAACTTCCATAGGACTTCAGCGGCAACCTCAGAACCTTTTTTGGCGCTGAAGCGAGGAGATGGTGAATTTAAAGTGCCCTGGGCTAAGCTCGGCCCATGGTCATGCTCACTCCTCAGCCCCACCCCCTCCTCACACGGTGAAAGTTGGCAGGTCTACTGACTGAAAGAATAGAAAACCAACAGAAAAAAGACGGAGCAGTGCACTAAGAACCAACGCAAATCTTAGTGAACAGTGAACCAGGAAGCTTATTGTCCAGGGCAGGTTAACTCTACCCCTCAGGAGAGGAAGGTGGACAGATTGTTAGAGATCCATCAGAAGACGCCTTAACTTGAGGTAAGTAAGGTCATCTTCTGCTAGAGACTTCTTTCTGCTATTTACAAATAATTGGACTGAATCCCCAAGCATTACCCTATAGGAGGGGAGACCGAGAGCAGTAGGGTTAGACCAAAAACAAAATCATAAAATATGACCCTGGCAAAGCATGCAAGCTCTGTAGCCTAGGGATACAGGCAGTAATGTTTCATGAACATGTGAGCGGACATGCAGTTTGCTGCATGAAAGGTGTTCGCCACTGGCACCACTTCAACAGGGGTGAGGTAGATGTGCCCTGGTAGAATGAGGCCTGATGCTTTCTGGGAGCTCTGTCTTTGCAAACACATAGCAAAGCTCAATACAAAGGAAAATCCAGCAGGCTACTGTGTGCATTTGAACCGGCTTTCCCATTTTTCAGTCTTACAAAGCAAACAAAAAGTTCAAAACACACAGACACACCTCCTTAGCCCAGTCGATGTAAAAACTAATGACGCCTGGAATCCAAGCAACGCAACCTCTCCTCATCCCTGAAAGAATGTAGCAGTGGGAATAAAGTCAGTCATGTAATAGCTTGACCATAGTAAAAGGGAGAAATCATTTTAAGCAAGAATGAGCAATGAGTGTGCACAACCAGCTTACCCAGAACTCTCGGAGCAGAAATAAAGGCACTCAGAAAAACTATTTTTAGGGTCAACAAATACACTGAAGAATACATTGGATCGAAAGGTGAAGCCATCAGCATGGTCCCCACTAAATTAAGGTCACACTAGGGCATCACAAATGGCGACGGCCCTAATCTTGCTTGCTGTCTTCTTTGAGACAGAGAAGCCTGATAACTGTAGCCATGCTGTACCTGTCCTGTGAGAAAGCAAAGCTTTCACCGCTGCTGCCTGATTTTACCTTGTCCATTGATGGGAATGCTTGCACTGCTTCTGCCCTGGCTCTGGCTATCCCCTGAGGGAGGAAGCTTGCACTCTTCCTTCCCAATATTTATTTTTTACGTGTTTTTATTAACTTTTTTTTCATACAGCAATTGTACAGCGCCAAACTTAATGAAGTTATAAACTAAAAGAAAGGCGTCTTTCAGGTGTCAGATTTGCGTATAAAACATAATAGAGGGCAACGCATGAGAATGCCAATATATACATTACATTATGACTGTTATCAAGGAGTAATAGTAGAGTAATGTCAGGTACAACAACAGGAGCTAAAACAGGACAGCAAGAAAGAACATCTCTGAACCGTAACCACTGGAAGAATGGGAGTGGCGCTTGGAGGGAGAAGATGCAGGAGGCGCGCGCTCCAGGTTAGGGCCGGAGCCAGGGTGATAGTCAGACGCTGTGGTTACATCATAGGGGAGGGTGCCCAGGAGCTGAAAGAGAGCTATTGGGGGCTGGAAAATATAGGTGCCAAGAAGGGGAAAGGGTGGCAGTTACTAGGTCGTGGGTGTGCGGGGTGAAAGCATGAGGAGGTATTGTGGTATGCCACCCCACCGGATGAGCTAGAGCAGTGGCATTGCAGGGTGCACGAGCACAGGTACAATGCCGCGCCAGTGCCCCACTAGTGCACGTCTATGTGGGTAAAATTTTGTCATTAATGTGGGCACAGAAGACCTCGATAAGCACATCCCAACTCAGCAAAAGAGTATATTTCCTAAGGCCGCGGGCCTCCTCGGGATGAAGGAGAGTGCTCTCTGCCCGAGGATATTTCCTGAGGCCGCGGCCTGCTCAGGATGAAGGAGAGTGCTCTCGCCTCCGCTGAGGAGTGCTCTTGCCTTCGCCGAGGATATTCCTGAGGCTGCCGTCTCCTCGGGATGAAGGAGAGGGCTCTCGGCCTCCGCCGAGGATATTCCTGAGGCCGCGGGCCTCCTCGGGATGAAGGAGAGTGCTCTCGGCCTCCGCCGAGGATATTCCTGAGGCCGCGGCATTCTCGGGATGAAGGCGAGTCAGTGCTCTCGGCCTCGGAATGAAGAACAAGTTACTTATCTTCGGTAACGATATATCTGTAAGAGACATAGATTAGTTATAGATTATAACTAGTTGTGTGCTACATGCAATGCTACATTAAATGGCCTGTCTCACCTTCTTTGCAAACATCTCTTCTTCTTTTCTTTTATTTATTTTGGGTTAGACTTTAATAATAACTTGTTTTTTTATAAAGTGTTAATTTCGCCAAGATGCCCCAGTGAGAGTAGTTATAGATTCCTTACCTTAGAATTACACCCAGGAGTGGAGAATTTTTTCGTCAGCAGTACCTCTGCGCGTCGGAAGGTGGCGTTGGTCGGCTCCGCGTTCATCGTTGGCGTCGTGGTCGCCGGGATGACGTTGCAGCAGCTACTTAGACGATGCACTTGCGCGCTGACGTCAGTTCTTATACACGACATTCCACGCCAGAAGCGCAGAGCCATGCAAGACACTGACCACTGGTGCACAAAACTAGGGCCCTGAAAGGAAATCTTTAACCCTAGAAGTCAGTTCGCAGAACGGGGAGGATGGGTGGGGCGGTAAGGAATCTATAACTAATCTATGTCTCTTACAGATATATTGTTACAGAAGGTAAGTAACTTGTTCATCTGAAAGAGACAATTAGTTATATATTCCTTACCTTAGAATAGATACCCTAGCAATACCAACCCCGGAGGTGGGTCTGCGAACCAAGTTCACACCAGAAAATCCTGGAGAACAGAACTGCCAAAGAAGCCATCCCTCCGGACTTGGCTGTCAAGGCAGTAGTGCTTTGTAAATGTGTGCAGAGACGCCCACGTAGCTGCCTGACAGATGTCATTGAGAGGAACACCACGTCTCAAAGCAGTAGTAGCTGCCGTCGCCCTGGTGGAATGGGCATGCAGCCCCACTGGAGGCTCCTTCTTTGCCAAGGAATAGCAAGCTTTGATGCACACAACGACCCATCTAGAGATGGTCCGTTTGTGCACAGCCCGACCTTTTTTGGTGCCCACGTAGCCGACAAAGAGCTGGTCATCCACCCGGAATTATTTGGTGTGATCCAAATAAAAACAAAAGAGCACGTTTTGAATCCAGACGGTGGAGCCTCTCTTCCTCCTTAGAATGATGCGGAGGAGGAAAAAAGGTGGGCAAAGTGATGGTTTGACCAATGTGGAAAGAAATAACCACTTTAGGAAATAAGGAAGGTCTGGTTCTTAGGACAACCTTGTCCGGATGAACCGCCAGAAAAGGAGGTTTCTAAGAAAGAGCCTGGAGCTCACTCACCCTGCGAGCAGAAGTGATGGCAATCAGAAAGAGAGTCTTAAAAGTAAGAAGTCTGAGAGGACAGTTATGAAGTGGCTCAAAATGAGCGCACATAATGTAAGTAAGAACCAAGTTCAAGTCCCACTGAGGCATTACGAAGGGAACAGGAGGAAAAAGATGAGTAATGCCCTTAATAAAGCGATTCACAACAGGGGACTTGAAAAGAGAAAGCTGATCAGGAAGCCTAAGAAAGGCTGAAATGGCCGAGAGGTAGCCCTTAATAGTGCCCAGAGCAGAGCCCTGCTGGGCCAAAGAAAGAAGGAACAAAAGAACCTCAGAAAGAGGGGCAGAAAGGGGATCCACAGCCTTTGCTGTGCACCATGCCACAAATTTGTTCCATCTACAGGCGTATACCGTCTTAGTGGAGGGCCGCCTGGCCGCCATGATAACATCGCAGACTTCGGGAGGCAGGTCAAACGACGTCAACTGCCGCCGCTCAATCTCCACGCGAGAAGGTGGAGGCTGGACAGGTTCGAGTGGAGGACTGTCCCCTGCTGCTGCGACAGAAGATCCTCCCGAAGGGGCAGTCTGATCGGAGGATCGATGGCCATGTGTAGCAGCTCGGGATACCAGACTCTTCGTGCCTAATCCGGAGCCACAAGTATGACTTGGGCCCGGTCGCGCTTGATCTTCTTCAGCACTCTGGGCAGAAGTGGTATAGGTGGAAAGGCTTATAGAAGACCGAAACTCCACTCGCGACGAATAGCGTCGCCTAGCGAGTACCGCCTTGAAAATTCCATCGTGCAGAATTGCTGACACTGCGCGTTTTCTTCGGTGGCGAATAGATCTAACCAAGACTCTCCCCACTGCTGAAAGAGACCTTGCACCACCTCCATTGAAGACGCCATTCGTGATCCATCATGCATCTGCAGCTGAGTTTGTCCGCCCTGGCATTGAGTGAACCTGCCAGGTGTTGAACCACCAGAGATATGCCCTGATGTTCCAGCCATGTCCAGAGACGGAGAGCCTCTTGACATAGGGTCCACGACCCCACCCGCCCTGTTTGTTGCAGTACCACATGGCGGTAGTGTTGTTCGTGAACACCTGCACCAATCTTCCCCGGACAGAGGGAAGAAAGGCTTTCAGTGCAAGCCGGATTGCCCGCAGCTCCAGAAGGTTGATGTGGAGCCCGGACTCCGCCGGAGATCAGAGGCCTCTGATCTCCGCCTCTCCCATGTGGCCGCCCCATTCCAGAAGTGACACATCCATCACGTTCGTGAACTCTGGTTGGGGAAGGGAGAGGGATCTGCTGTTGACCCAATCCTGGTTCGTTAGCCACCACTGCAATTGTCGTGCAGTGCCCTCCGAGACCTGAACGCAATCGGACAGATTCCCCTGATGCTGTGCCCACTAGGACTTCAGGTCCCACTGCAGAGCCCGCATACGCCACCTGCCATGATCTACCAGCAGGATGCAGGAGGCCATGAGGCCCAACAGCCTCAGGGTCATTCTGACTGAAACCCGGGATAGAGACTGAAAGTTCGGAATCATAGCCCGAATATCCCGGACTTGCTGCTCGGGAGGATAGGCCCGAAACTGCGTCATGTCCAGAACTGCTCCTATGAAAAGGAGCTTCTGAGAGGGCGTCAGGTGTGACTTCGGCACGTTGATAGTGAACCCCAGCGAGTGCAGGAGGTCCGCCGTAGTCTAGAGGTGGGAGACGACTGCCTGGGGCGAGCCCGCCTTCAACAGCCAGTCGTCGAGATAGGGGAAGACTGGAACCCCTGATCTGCGCAGATGAGCTGCGACCACCGCCATCACCTTCGTGAACACCCAAGGGGCGCTGGTAAGGCCAAAGGGGAGCTCGGTAAACTGAAAGTGCTTGTGGCCTACCGTGAACCGCAAGTAACGCCGGTGGGCCGGGAATGTGAAAATAGGCGTCCTGCAAGTCCAACGCTACCATCCAGTCTCCAGGGTCGAGGGCAGACAGAACCTGAGCTAGCGTCAACATTTTGAACTTCTCCTTCCGGAGGAAGCGGTTGACGTCCCTGAGATCGAAGATAGGACGCAGGCCTTTGTCCTTCTTGGGCACCAGAAAGGAGTGGGAATAGCAACCACAAACTACTTCTGGGGCAAGAACTCACTCGATGGCTCCCTTGGCCAGGAGAGCCGTAACTTCCTGTTGGAGAAGGGCCAGATGATCCTCTGACATGCAATGGTACTGAGGTGGCATGGCTGGGAGGGTAGTCTCGAAGGGGAGGGAGTAACCCCTTCGGACCATCTGCAAAACCCACCTGTCTGACGTGATGGTGCGCCAGTGGGGGAGGTGATGGCGAATCGTGCCGCCCACTGGCGATTGGTGGCCCTGAAAGGTCAGACTAGGAGGGTTTGGAGGCTGCTGCAGAGGGTGCGGTGGTGGACTGGCCCGCTCGCTGGCCCCCAGACCCACGACGGTGGGTGCCACATCCCCGGCCGCGCAGTGGCTGGACAGCTTGCGCCGGCCTGTGGCTCTGGGTGGGACGTGGTGGGGCACCGCTTCCGTAGCCACGAAAGGGGCGAAAAGCAGACTGAGCAGGATGGGTGGTGGAGAGGCCCAAGGACTTGGCCGTAGCCCGAGAGTCCTTGAAGCGCTCTAGTGCATTGTCTGCTTTGTCGCCGAAGAGGCGACGGCCATCAAAGGGCATGTCCATCAGGGTAGCTTGGACATCCCCAGAAAAACCAGTCGACCTCAGCCAGGCGTAGCGTCGAAGGGCTACCGACGTTGAAATCGTCCTGCCCAGCGAGTCGGCGGTGTCCAGTCCACAGCGTACAGTAAACTTAGCTGCACTTGGCGACTGCACGAGAGAACAGGGCCCGGGCCTCCTCCGGGCACTGGGGCAGCACCTGCGCTACCATATCTCACACAGAGTGGGTGTAACGACCCAACAGATATGCGGTGTTTACTGACCGCAGTCCCAAGCTGGAGGAAGAAAACATCTTCTTCCCAAGATGGTCCAGCCTTTTGGATTCCCTATAAGGTGGTGCAGTAGGGAATGCGCCTTTTGACGTGGAGGCTTGGACCACCAAGCTCTCAGGGATGGGGTGTTGGGAAAGGAAAGTGGGGTCGCCCGGAGCCGGGCGGTGGCGTCGGGCAATCATCCTATCCACAGGAGCCCCTGTGCTGGGCCTGGACCAGGTGCCCAGAAGGATGTCCGTTAGGGCTTCATTGAACAGCAGCAGGGGCTCCGAAGAGCGTGCTGCCGGTTAAAGCACCTCTGTCAGGAGGTGAGTCCTTACTGCCACCGTAGGTAGCTCGAAGTTGAGAGCCTCGGCTGCCCTACGCAACACCACTGCGTAAGAAGCTCCCTCCTCCGTAGCCACGGTAGGAGGAGACAACATGCCAAGGTCTGGGCAGGTATCCAGACCACTGGCTTCCCCTAACTACTCTCTCCAGTCCGGGTTGTACTCCAACTGGTCAGTTAAAGGGTCACCAGACCCCTCCCAGTCCTCTTCACCCTCCTCTGGTTGCCCATCTGGCCTAAACACACCAGGGTTGAACAGGGGAACAAAAGTACCCGTCGGCGCCGGATCCGGCGTTGGTCCGGCTCCGTGTCCACGTCAGGGTGGAGGCCGGCGTCGACGCCGGCTGGGGACACAACTGGCGTCGGCTGCGGATGAGGTGCCGGTGGATTCGGCACCGGGGGAGGTATTATCAGGTCACCCGGCGGCGCCGATCTGGATCCAGGCCTTGATCCAAGGGGACCCTGCAGTGCCAAGGCCGGAGCTGCCGGCGTCGAAGGACCAGGGCACCCAGATGAGTCCGCTGGACCCGAAGGTGCGCCACCGGAGTCGGGCTGCCCAAAGATGGCATGCATCGCTTCGTAAAAAGCTCAAAACTGGGCAGGGGTCGCTCTGGGTCCTGGGAAGAGAGGGAAACTCGGAGCCGACCCTTCGGGATCCGCAAGCGGAGCCGCAGGAGGGTCATCCGTGCATCCCTCGTCGCTTCGGCCAACGGACGGGGAGAAGTCGAAGAGCGACGATGCTTCTTCGACTTCTTCTTGTGCTTCGACTTACCTGAGGAGTGCGAAGACTTCGAGGACGAGTGGTGGTGGTGGCTCCGCGACCGGTCCCTCGACCTCCTGCACGACTGGGACCTCGAACGGCGCGGAGCAGACTGCCGGGCCTCGAGAAGCTTTCGGGAACGCTCCCGCAAAGACTTCTCATTCATGGTCCGGCAGTCGGAACCCGACTTGGGGTCATGGTCGCGTTCCAGGCACCACAGGCACACACGGTGCGGATCTGTCACCGACATCAGCTTTCGGCAGGAACCCCAAGCCTTGAAACCGGGCATCCCTCGTGCACCAGGAGTCGATAGACTCAAAAGCGGTTTGGTTGTTTCTTCCAGGAGATTTGTACTTTGTTTATGTTTATGGAGAGCATACAACAGTCAATTAACTCTCCTCACTCCCTCTTTAGTGTTTAAGCGACCTGTGTTGTACCTGTCCTGTATTGGTTATAGAATCGTGTAATGTTCATCCTGCTACAGCCATCTTTCTTTTACCTATTTTTTCTGTTTGGAAACACTGCAGTACTGCTGTCCATGTTGTACTTTTATTGCGAAGCTCAATTGTGAATGCTTGTTTGAATACATGATGTGAATGAAACACTGAGGGGCACATGCATCAAGCTAGGCAATTGTGATTCCTTAATAGCGATTATTAAGGAATCGCTATTAAGGAATCACAATTGCCTATGCATGTAGGTTTTGCAAAAATATTTGCGATTCCTACAAATTCCTTAATTGCGAATCGCAAATTGCGATTCGCAATTAAGGAATGCTTTTCCATTCATTCCTATGGGCCTAGAGGCCCATAGGAATGAATGGGAAGGCATTCGCAATTTGGAGTACCAAATGGGTACTCGCAAATTGCGAATGCAATTTGAAGGGTGCTAGGGGGCCTTAGGGGCACATGCATCAAGTTAGGCAATTGCGATTCCTTAATAGCGATTATTAAGGAATCGCTATTAAGGAATCACAATTGCCTATGCATGTAGGTTTTGCAAAAATATTTGCGATTCTCTACAAATTCCTTAATTGCGAATCGCAAATTGCGATTCGCAATTAAGGAATGTCTTCCATTCATTCCTATGGGCCTAGAGGCCCATAGGAATGAATGGGAAGCCATTCGCAATTTGCGAGTACTAAATAGGTACTCGCAAATTGCGAATGCAATATGAAGGGTGCTAGGGGCCTTAAAGGCCACCCTGCTGCACCCCCAAATTTGGCATCTGGGCTCATGTGGCGCACACATATGCCGTAAGGGCATATGTGTGCGCTACATGGCACTTTGAAAAATGCACTTTTGTGCATTTTTCAGAGTTTGCAAATTACCATCAAGTTCAGATTGATGGTAATTTGCGACACCTATTAGCTAAATCGCTATGTTTTTCAGTTTAGTGCATTGCATTTAAGGAATAGCAATTTGCGATTCCTTAAATACAATCGCAATTAAGTAATCGCAATTTTGCGATTCCTTAAATTGCGATTTTTGCATTTGGGATGATGCATCCCTAATGCAAAAATACAGGTTGCAAAGGGGCAGATTCTGCGAATGTGCCCGTTTGCGACCCGATTTTCGGATGATGCATGGGGCCCTGAACCCTCACAACATAAGCAAGCAGAGTTTACTTTTGGATTTGTGTGTGAAACAAGTAGTCAGGCCACTTCATAAAATGTTAAAGCATAGCTGACAAGTGGCTCTATGTCATGTATAACACTTTCACAGTTCTGGCATTTTACAACAGCGCTTTGCATGTTGAGGCCTGAGTAACCAGGATGCCACAATGAGTCTATAATGAAAGTATTAAAAGCAGAACTAAAAGCCCCACAATGCAATATACTCAGTTGAAATTTCAGCATGGCAAATGATATCATGTCTTAGTGCCACACTTGAGTGTTACTGAAAGTAAGTAACTTGTTCCTCTGATAGAAGCTTCTACCCAGCTGATTCCTCAACTTTTTAACAGATACCAAAGCATTACCTATTTGGAGGTTGGTCTGTGGATGGACTCAAATCAGAAAGTCCTGCAGGAACGAGTGGGCAAAATGCCCCTCTCGACGAACCAAAGTGTCCTGACAGTAGTGCTGCCTGGCAAATGTCCAACTGCAACAAATGGGGTACCTCTCCGACCATAGATCAAAAAATCTTTCAACAACGGAGATTACCTCTATTATCTCCGAATCTATCCAGTTAATGTACTTTATTTCCTTATGTACTTCTGTATTTTTCCCATTTTTGAATTAGAACATACACCTCAAGTGGATTGTACCAATTTTTTACTCATATGCCATACACTTTGGCTGTATCAAACAAGTTAAAAGGAACAGTAAAATAGCACATTAACACATTTACATGTCAAGCAAAACAATTAATAGATTGTTGGGGACAAGACTAAAACATAAACGAATCAACAAATGTATCTACTTCGTCCAAATAACTACACACAAAAAAAAACCAACTAATTAATGCGTTCTAAAATGGACACATTGGACAGTACATACATGTCACAAACACATCAACCTGGACATTTATGGACTTTGATAGGTCTATGTCCTACTGTGCTTTTGTGTATCGGGACCTATCTACTTTGTCTCTACGATACTTCTTTATTGTGTGGTCCTGGTGAGGTCAGAGTGTAAATATAGAACTCCTTGTCTATGCCAATTTAATAGAGCTTAGACTCTCCATTGTTTAACGCAATATTTGGCCTCGGGGAAGTGGTGCCGACGCGTTTCAACCTTCGTGGTGGGACCATGAGATATTTTGATGGAAGGTCTTCAGGGCGGGGGAAACTTTTGTAGGACACTGTAATTACATAATGCAGGACATAAGGGTGTTATTAACTTTCAACTGGTGTGTGTGAGCTATGCTATGTCCTGTTCTTTTTATGAAGGTGTGTACATACCGGAAGTTCTTGGGCGTGTGGTAAGTAGCCAATTTTGGCAGAGGTCTATCAGTGGCATTGATAGGTCTCTCGTGTATTTTTCTTTTTATCTTCTTGTCACCTTTATTTTCAGGATATCTAAGGGTTACATGTGTGAGGATAAAAAATGTTTTAGAAATAATTTGACCTACGGGGCTCACAAATTACATTCTCTATACACTATTGGAACTGTCGTGCAATAGTGAAGGGACTGTGTGTTTAAAACCAGTGCAGCTCTAGAGGCGGAAAGTCTATGTAATCTTTTTGAGGGTGCAGCTTGCATTATTTAGGTGATCGAAGTGATTCATATTCGTTGCAATAGATATAGTCTTCGAATTGGTCAAACAGCAATCAGTAGTTGGTCCCAACCACTCTGACCCTGGTGGCACCCCTCCCTCTTGCGACAAACGTGCTGCTTTCTACACGGAGAAAGCAAGACTCATCTCCATTGACCTCGCCTCTAAGAAGGCTCTATTGTCTTCCTCCAGGGACATACCATCCCATGACCTCTCAGGAAAGCACAGATCCACCAGCCTGATCACCAAGAACAATGCATCATGGTGCACCTTTACTCCACTTAGTGAAAAAGACATCTACAAGATCCTTCTGAATATCAACCCATCCAACCACTTCAGTGACCCGTTACCCCCGACCATCTTCAAAGATATCAAGAATGTACTCATCCCCACCTGGACAAGGATTGTAAACGCCTCGCTTTCACAAGGTACGATCCCCGACAGCCTAAAAGCAGCTCAGGTATCACCTATACTAAAAAAAACTAACGCTGACAAAGCGGATCTCAATAACTTCCGGCCTATCTCCAACATCCACACCCTAGCGAAACTCATAGAAAAATGCGTACAATCCCAACTCTGTGCGCATATAGAGAATTTCCAACTCCTTGACCAACATCAATCAGGCTTTCGGAAGGGGCACAGCACCGAGTCGGCGCTCACTCACGTCATGGATGACTTGTTAAAAATGCTTGACCAAAACGAATCCTGCCTCCTGATCCTCCTTGACCTTTCTTCTGCATTCGACATGGTTAATCATGACAACCTCCTCGCCACTCTGAAAAATAGGATGGGTTTTTCTGGTCAGGTGCTACAATGGTTCTCGTCTTTCCTCCACCACAGATCTCAAAGGATCAAGGCAAACCACTCTCTCTCCCAGCCCTCTCCAGTTCTCATGGGGTTCCCCAAGGATCCGCCCTATCTCTGATCCTCTTCAACCTGTTCCTGGAACCATTAGCTAACTCTTTAAACTACTCAAACACTCTCTTCCATATGTATGCGGACGATACGCAACTCTATTTGAAAATCTCTGCCCCCGAAAACATCATCTCTCTCAACTCGACCCTAACGTCTACTCAAAATTGGTTAACTGAGAACCATCTTCTGCTCAACACCTCTAAAACGGAATTCCTGGTCATCCCCTCCGAACCACACCCCCAAGTTTGACCTCTGGTTGAATTACTTCACTGCCTTCAACTGCACTCCTCTCATCATAGACTCAGCCAAATCGCTCGGAGTCACCTTGGATAAGCACCTGAATATGAAAAATCACATCAATAAGGTATGCAAGGGAGCAAACCACTTGATGAGGTCACTCAGAAATATCAAACCTTTCCTTCCACAAAACGATTTCAAGCAGGTGGTGCAAGCGCTTGTCCTGCCTAGGCTGGACTACAGCAGCGCGACCCTCTGTGGCCTTCCTAAATACTTCGTGGCTCCACTAAAAGCATCACTGAATACAGCGGCTAGACTGGTTACAGGCATGAAGCGAAACGAGCACATATCCCCAGTCCTAAAATCTCTCAAATGGTTGCCTTATGAAGCCCGAATTCAGTTAAAGATAGTCGTTCTGGCGCACAATGCCCTTCACTTCAATACTCCCAGATACCTGGCGCAAAAACTGGAGCTTTCTTGTGGTGTAAGAGCCTCAAGAAGCGCCAAGACTTTCCTCTTGAAACCACTCATCTGTAGGAAAAAGAGAACTTGTCACAGAGCCTTTTCTGGCGCTGCCCCAAAGCTATGGAACTCGCTTCCACCAGAAGTACGCCGAATCTCTTCAACGACGGCGTTCAAATTGGAAGCCAAAAAATTCTTTATGAATAAATTCTTACCCTAATTGGGCTAGGCGCACCTGCTCGAAGACATTGTTCTTACTTCCATTGGACTATCATTTGTTATGGTTCTTTTTTTGTGCAACTGTCCCTGAATATGTGATCATTCTTGTTTTCTACTCCTACTTGATGTCGATTTTGCATCTATGTCCTTCCTCCCATCCTATTGTAAAGCGCTCTGATATCCCTCTGGATCTTGTTTGTGCTATATAAAACTTTATAAATAAATAAATAAATAAATAAAATAGTTGTTATGCCGAATTTCAAACGTGGCAACTGACATGCTGGGGTCCCCGTGAGGAGCCCATGCTTTATTGAAAGGCTCCTTTTGTGCGCATGCAAGATTTAAAAGCAACCGGCGCATAATGCAGCTTTACCTTCTGGGTTGCACAGTCTTTTCTTACGGGTACTTCAGAGTGCGCTCAGTGGCTCCAATATACTCCATGGCAATTTCTTCCTGCGGATGGTTTTTCGAAAGTGGCGTTTTGGCCTAGATCGTTTCCTTGTGTTGACGTAGCGTATGACGTGTTTCCTACGCCTATGTGCGTAGCCTGACTTTGCCTGACTTTCTGGCAACGGGAAGCTCCACGGTTGTCATGGAGATTGGAGACTGTCATCGTTGTTTGTTCCAGTTTGACGATACGATTCATGGGGATTAATTTATAAGGGTGGTTGCTCCACGGTCATCTCGAGATTTAGATAATAGCAGGGAGCCATTCGAGTTTCTTAATGGGACAAACATCTTACATGCTGCTCTTTGGTGAGCGATCAGAACCTTCTTCTTACTGTTGATACTGACAATATGTTCCAGCAAGCTGCCTTTATATACAGTGCATGATCTCACTCATTTCATTTAATCCATTTTCAGTGGTCCCCAAACGCAGGATAGTTTTGGCTCCAAATCTGGCCAAGAGGGTATCAATATTCTTGCCAGTTACATGTTTCAAGACTGTCCACTTAATATCGTTCGGGCCATGACCTCTATCCACGCAGTGTTGAACCATAGGTCCGTTTGGTACTTTACATCTTATTCGAGACCTGTGTTGGGTGATTCTCTTCTTGACAGGCTGTGTGGTTTTGCAAATATACGCTATTAGACAAGGACAGATAACACAGTATATTACATTAGTTGTGTTACAGTTTGTGAATTCTTCATGTTGGACACTTTTATTGCCGTAGTCGAATTTCGTTCCTTCGATGGTGCTAGCACATGACGTGCAATTTCCACAGCGTCGATGGCCTTTAATGGGGGGCAACGCAAGCATTGTTTGTATTGATGTTGGGATTTTTTTCACTTTAGTATTTGCACGTACCAATTTATCCTTGATGTTTTTATTTCTCTTGAGAGCGAATACTGGTATTTCTTTAAATATCTCTAATCCTTTCACCGTATGCCAATTTCTCTTGACGATTTTCTTTACTTCATTTGTAATCCCTGAAAAGGTAGTAACGCAGACCAGTGGCATTTCTTTTGTCTTCTCTTTAGGAGTTAATAAAGTGTCTCTTGGCGTATACCACGCTCTCTTCATTGATCGCTTTACCAGTTTTCTTGGATCATTTCTTTCAATCAGTTTATCCAGGAGAGCCTTGGCATTGTTGAAATAATCGTCCTTTTTTGGTGCAATTGCGCCCAATTCTTAAAAACTGGCTATACGGTAGATTTTCACGTAAATTCCGTTGGTGAAAACTGGAAAAGTGCAGGAACGTATTTCTATCGGTTTGCTTTGTATAGAGAGTTGTATATATGGTTCCTTCTTCATGTTTCACCAGAAGATCTAAAAAATGTATCTCGTCTTTACTTGAATTAAGCGAGAACTTAATTCTCTGGTTCAACCATGATTCCTCTGGTTCAACCATATTTGGAATTCTAGTAGCTCTTCCGGTGTTCCCCTCCAGAGCATGAACACATCGTCTATATACCGACGCCAGATCTTTGTGTCCATCATATGGGTTGTTGTTATATATCCATCTTTCCTCATATAGGGCCATGAACATCACCCTCATTTCTGGGGCAAAGGGACACCCCATTGCGGTCCCCTTTGTTTGTAGAAATTGCTCATCGTTAAATTGGAAAAAATTGTATTTAAGACACACTTTGGCCATCTCTACAAGGTAAGATGTTGGAACATTATGGGGTCGAGTCCGTTTTTCCAGGAAGTAGTGGAGAGCTTCCAGTCCCGCTTCTTGGGGGATGTTGGTGTACAAACTGACTATATCTAGTGTCACCAATATTTCAGCTTCTGGGTAAAAAGGATGACCTTCCAGAATCGTAATTGCTTGCTTATGAAACTCGCTGTTGCGCCCACCAGTGGTTTGAGAAAGGTGTCTATATATTTGGCTGGTCTCTCTAGAATGGAATTCACCCCTGAGATTATAGGTCTCCCAGGGGGATTTTCTGTGTCCTTGTGAATCTTGGGAAGGACGTAGATTAATGGCATCCTTGGATTTTCATTGAGTAGATATTTAGCTTCTTTTTTCGATATCCAGCCATGTTCTTCCCCTATCACTATTAGTTTTGTCAGTTTGTTTTGTACCAATTTGGTCCGATCGTCATCTGTTTTTCTGTAATGATCTTTATTGGATAGTTGGCGGATGATTTCTGCTTCATATTTCTCTCTCTTCACGATGACGATTGCTCTGCCTTTATCAGCCGGCTTTATTATGAGTTCCTGATTGTTCATCAGCTTCTCCAAGGCAACCTTTTCATTTTTAGTCTGGTTCCACTTGATGTAATTCTGCTTTCTATCCAGTGCGTCTAGATCTCTCATAACATTTTTACCAAAAATGAGGAGTTCCATCGGTGTGCTTGCTGCTGGTGGAAAAAAGGTGAACTGTTCTTTAAGACCTGAATAGTTGCGTTCCGGTAGGTATGGTTTCTCCACGAAGAATGCGTTCAAACGCATTTTACGGAACAGTTGGATAATTTCCAGTTTGGTTTGACTCATATCTGGCTTAGTCGATGGTATAAAGGATAAACCTTTGTTCAATACTTGAATTTCATCAGTTGATAGAATATAATCTGTCAGATTGTAAATGGGGCTGGATTCGTTTCTTACCATCTGTAGATGTTCCTCCTCGTTATTATTTCTCCCTGGTATGGATTGGGATTGTACCATTGTTTTACTCTGTTTCTCCCTCGGGGGGTCCGTTGCCTCTGTCTAAAAAAGGTTCCGGTCCTGGATAGAATTGTACTTGCTGATTACCCCTGGAGCTTGTAGATGGTTCAGCGTCACTTGAGCTGTCGGAGTAAGATGAGGCGTCCGAGAAGGTAGTAAACTGTCTTTTGCTCCTGCCACCGTATGTTCTCAGGATACTTGTGTTGACTGCTTGTTTGTAATATTCTTTATCCAGATATGGATAGGCCCTTTTCTCACTGAAATTCAGGATGTATTTTTGTAATGTAGCTCTTTTGAAATCCTCTGTGGTCTTCTTAAAGGTGGTATTTTCTTTTTCCAACTTGGTGAGCAATGCTTGGGCGTTCTCAATTGCCGCGTTATTCAAAAAAGCTTCTTCTAGCTATTTTATTAGCTCCAACTCTTTCAGACTTAAGCGTTCTGCTGCTTTAATGGAGAGAAACATCCAATCTCTAGAACATTTCGTTCCAACGTGGCTGAAGTCTCCTAAGTATTCAGGCTGATCTACGAAGATGACAGACGTTTTTCACCGGCAGGCCAACAGGGATTGTGCCTGCTCTCAGATGTTCTAATAGTACTTCACCATGTAGAGCTGTGCGGATTTGGTTTTTCTTAAGGCGTGTTATTTTCTCTAATTCAGATTGTTGCCCTGGGTTGGTGGCAAATGTCCAGCACAGGGACTCCGCATGTCAATGCAGTGGTAGCAGCTTTGGCCCTGGTAGAATAGGCATGCAGTCGTTTTGGTGGCTGCTTTTCAGCTACTGAGTAGCAGATCTTAATGCAGGGCACAATCCAACAGGCGGTGGTTCTCTTCTGCATAACCTTGCCTTTTTCCTCTCTAGAAAATCCGCAAAGAGCTGATCGTCCACCCAGTGGTCTTTGGCATGATCTATGTAAAAGCTCAATGCTCTCTTGCGGTCAAAGCATTGGAGGCTCTCCTCCTCCTTAGAAGGAGGAGGCAGAGCACAGAATGTCGGCAAGTTGATGTTCTGACCGACGTGGTATGTCGTCACAACTTTAGGCAAGAAAGATGCCAGTGTCTGCAAAATCAGCTGGTCTTGCTAGAACGTGGTATAAGGCATATTTACAGAGAGAGTTTCAAGCTCACTCGCACACTGATGTTACAGTGACAAGGAGCAGTCCTGAGGGTGAGAAACCACAAGGTGTGAATCGGCTCGAAGGGAGCCCCCATCAGAAACTTAAGGACAAAGTTAAGGTCCTGCTATGGCATGAAAAATGGAGAAAGAGGAAACATATGTAAACCTTTCAGAAAGTGCATAACAACTAGAGACTTAAACAATGGGGGCTAATTCGGCAACCGCAAAGAAGCCGTAAAGTACTCTTTAACTGCCCCCAGATCAAAGTCTTGCGGGCCAGGGCCAAAATAGATAACAAAACATCACATGTTCCTGAAGGGGTCTATCTGCCAATTACCACATCAAGTCACAAATTTGCCTCAATCACAGACGTACACAGTTTTTGTTGAGTGACGCCTGGCTGCCTAGATGACATCAACCACCTCCGGAGGAAGAAAGCAAGTTTTCAGCTGTTGGCACTCAATCTCCAAGCATTAAGGTGGAGATTACGAGGGCCCAAGTGCAGAACCCTTCTCTGTTGCTGCGACAGTAGGTCCACCCAGAGGAGTAACCTGATCAGTGGACAGATACTAAAGCACAGAAGTACTGGAAAACCATAATCTTCTTGCCTAATCCAGAGCCAGAACGATGACTTGGGCTCGGCCAGTCTTGAGAATTCGGGGCAAGAGTGGTATCGGCAGAAAGACAAACAGGAGTCCCGAGTTCCACTTGAGGCGGAACGCATCATCGAGTGAGAGTTGCCTTGAAAACCCCAGCACGTGGAAGTGCTGATATTGCGCATCCTCAGCGGAGGTAAACAGATCGAGCCAAGGTCCTCTCCATTTGCTGAAGAGACCAAGCACCACCTCTGGTGTAACTGTCCCTCATGACCCGCTAGACACCGACGGCTGAGCTTGCCTGCCCTGGCATTCAGTTATCCTGCCAGGGGGTTCACCAGCAGGGAAATTCCTTTGTGGTCCATCCATGGTAATGGTGGCTACAACAGATGCATAATATAACTGATCAGGAAGAAATAATGAACAGGAAGTCCTATCTTTGATGATAATTCCTAGTGACACTTGATTGCTGTTCAAAATATATATTCTTGACAATTGTGAGCCAAAGAGACAAGGTTTTTGTTGAACACTTAGCAGTTTTTACGGACTAAGATGGTTCTTGATTATAAGTCTTGGTTGAATGGAGTATGTGTGGTATGAGTGAATTGGATTTTAGTGTTTTGATGGCAGAGTAAGAAATACTAAAATGATGAAAAAATGGAAACTGAGTTGATCTGTATTACTTATGACGTTAGGCATTATATATAATTTTGTACAATAAGTGATGAGATATGGCTATGTAATAAAGAATGGTGACGTATTAAGAAATTTCTCTGGGGATTGTGAATTGTAAAGGAGGCGGGTGCTAGATTTTTAGTTTTCTTTTGCGAGAGTAACAAACACCTTCTACTTCTAGTGCAGGCACCCTCTTGATAGTCCCTTATGCCAAAAGGGCTTGGACTTCCTGCCACAAAACAGAGACATGGTTCTCCGTCAGTCGCTGAGGGGATGGTAGGTGCAGTGGCGTGGAGAGGAAGGGTGGCATAGACCTTCGAACAATTTGCAGGACCCGCCTGTCCGATGTTGTGGCCTGCCAACCCAACAAGAATTGTCGGATCCTGCCTCCCACCGGATGGCTGTGCTCCGCTAAGGGCACGGTCAAGGGGTTTTGAAAGTGGGGCTACGGGTTGTACTGGACTGTGTAACCTGTTGTCCTTGACTGTGGTGACAGTGGGCACCATGACCTAAACTGCAAAACAGTGAAAGGAGCTATAGGTCTGGTGAAGTTGAAGAGGTGGGACAGACAAGCCCAAGGAGCGTGCGGTGGCCCTGCTCTCCTTGAACCATTTGAGAGTGAAGTCTTCCTTTTCCCATAATAGGTGAGTCCCGTTGAACAGCATGTTCATGAGGGACGACTGAACAATGTCTGAAAAACGGATGGACTGCAGCCAAGTGTGGCTGTGAATGGCAACACTGGTGCCAATGGCCCGCCCAATGGAATCAGTGGTGCACAAGGCACAACGAAGTGTAAACTTGGCCACATCAAGACCATCCTGTATGGTTTGGCCAAGGGCAGGCTGAAGATCTTTAGGGGCTGGGTGGAGATGTCGTACAATGTGGCACTTGAAAGGGGGAGGGAGGCAGAGCAAGATTTGGCCCATGCCCCCAGCAAAGTATCTGTAAGAGCCTTGTTAAAAAAGTAACTTAACTGCGGTAATGCTTCATCTGGTAGAGACCCTAGCTGCAGATTCCTTACCCTAGAATTATCCCCAGGCGTCAGACTGGATTCAGAAATGTATTGTGAGCACTACTCATGCTCGCCGGTAGGTGGCATCGGTCGGCTCTGCGTAGGGTCGTCCGCGTCAGAACTAAGGTGCGCAGTGCCTATTTAGGTGCCACCCCAGTGCGCTGATGTCAATTTCTTTTTGCAACTTTCACACCAAGAGTGCGGAGTCACGAAGAAAACTAACCACTGGTGTGTGAAACTAGGGCCCTGAAGAGGGAACAGCCCTGTATCTAAAAATCTGTTCGGAGAGCGGGGAGGATGGGTGGGCCAGTAAGAAACCTGCAGCTAAATAGAATCTCTACCAGATAAGGCGATACCAAAGGTAAGTAACTGGCTCATCTGTTAGAGTCTTCTAGCTGCAATTTCCTTACCGTAGAATAGATACCCAAGCTATACCTCCCCAGTGGAGGGTCTGCAAACTTGAGTTACACTAGGAAGTCTTGCAGGACAGAATGAATAAAGTGCCCATCCCGACGGACCTGACTGTCCAGGCAGCAATGCTTGATGAACTTGTGCAGCGAAGCCCACGTTGTAGCCTGACAGATGTCCAGGACCGGAACTCCACATGGTTACACAGCGGTCGCAGCCTTGGCTCTGGTAGAATGAGCACGCAAGCCCTCCGGGGGTTGCTTCTTGGGCAATGAATAGTAGACCTTAATGCAGATCACAATCCATTGGGAGATGGTTCATTTTTGCACGTCCTTTCCTTTCTTGGCTCCAACATACCCACGAAGAGTTGATCATACACCCAGAACAGTCGTGTGCGGTCAAGGTAGAACAACAACGCTCTTTTTGGGTCCAGCCGGTGAAGTCTCTCCTCTTCCTTAGAGAAGTGGGGGAGAGCATAAAAGGTAGATAAAGTGATGGACTGGCCTAAGTGGACCGGGGTGACTGCCTTCGACAAGAAGGAAGCTTGAGTCAGAAGGACCAGTTTGTCTGGGTAGAAGGAGAAGTAAGGAGGCTGAGATGACAGCACCTGCAGTTCACTAACCCTCTGGGCAGATGTAATTGCCACCAGAAAGGGCAATTATGAAGAGGTTCAATGAGAGCACACGTAAGAAAAGCAATAACCAAACTGAGGTCCCATTTAGGGATGACGGAGGGAGCTGGAGGGAACATGTGCTGTAGACCTTTAAGGAATCTATTTACAATAGGGGACTTGAAAAGGGAGGGCTGATCTGGCAGCCGCAGGAAAGCAGAGATGGCAGATAAATAACCCTTCAGAGTTTCCTTTGCAGAGCCCTGCTGGGCCAGGATAAGGATAAACAAAAGAACTTGAGAAAGGGATGCAGATAGGGGGCAACCTGTTTGTCTGTACACCATGCCACAAACTTGCTCCAACGGTCGACGTATACCGTCTTGAAGGAGGGATGCTGAGCTGCCTGGATAACATTGCAGACTTTGGATGGAAGGTCAAAAGCTGTCAACTGTCACTGCTCAATTTCTACGCATGAAGGTGAAGTGTTGACAGGTTCGGGAGGAGAACCCTCCCCTGCTGCGACAGGAGATCATCCCGAAGGGCAGCTTGATCGGAGGAATGATGGGCATGCTCAATAGCTTGGGATAGCAGTCTGTCCAAGCCCAGTCAGGAACCATACGGATGGTTTGGGTCCAGTCACTCCTGATCTTCTTGAGAACTCTGGGCAGGAGTGATATTGGCAGAAAGACGTACAGGAGGCTGGAGGTCCACTCAAGATGAAAAGCTTCTCACAATGAAAGCCGCATTGCAACCTCCAGCAAGTAGAACTGATGACAATGTGCATTCCTGGCAGTGGTGAACGAATAGCACTCGTTACATCGCATAGAAATACCACGCATGCCTTTACAACGCGGGTATTACTACGCGATGTCAATTACGAGTACCATTACAATGCAAAATTTTACCACGACTATACCTTTACCACGCATGCCATTTCAACGCCAAGGCATGCGTGGTAAAGGTATACTGATGCTAAACGTTTGCACAACCCCCCGACACTACACTAATTCCCCGACCCACCCCGACCCCCAGTCCTGTCCCTACAATAACACTACACTACCCTGCACGACCCCTGACACTACCCTAAACCCTAAAACACTACCCTACACTACACAAACACCACAACACTACCCTAAACCCTAACACGCAACCCCCAGCACGACCCTCCCCTTCCCCAGTCCTGTCCCTACACTCTAACACTACCCTGCACGACCCCCTTACACTACCCTAAATCACTACCCTACACTACACAAACACAACACTACCCTAAACCCTAAAATATTACCCCCCGCACGACCCTCCCCCTACCCCAAGTCCGTTCCTACACTCAAACACTACCCTGCACGACTCCCGACACTACCCTAAATCCTAAACCACTACCCTACACAAACACCACAACACTACCCTAAACCCTAAAACACTACCCTACACTACACAAACACCACAACACTACCCTAAACCCTAAAACACTACCCCCCGTCCGGCCCCTACACTCTAACACTACCCTGCACGACCCCCTCAACACTACCCTAAACCCAAAAACACTTCCCTACACTACACAAACACCACAACACTACCCTAAACCCTAAAACACTACCCCCAGCACGACCCTCCCCCTACACACAACCCTCCACTACACAAACATTACTACACTACTTCGACACTACCCTAAACCCTTAAAAAGTAACCCCCACCCCAAGCCCAATCCCCCTTACCTCTCTCTCCTCGTGGTTCCTCTCTCCTGGTTCCAGCGTCGACAGAGGGGCAGTGCACGTCGTTGTGAGGAAATGGAACAGCCCAGTTTTCTCACAACGATGTGGATAACCATTACATCGCATGCGTTTTAAAAGCGCAAGCGATATAATGGTTTGCGTTGTAATAGTAGTCGTTGTTAACAACTTGCGTAGTAACAGCCTCGTTGTAATGGCTGTTTACCGTGGTGAACAGATCTATCCAAGGCTCTCCCCGCTGCTGAAAGAGACCTTGCACCACCTCCGGCTGGAGACGCCACTCATGATCCACAAGGCATCTTTGGTTGAGTTTGTCTGCTCTGGGGTTAGAGAGCCTGCCAGATGTAGAATGACCAGGGAAATGCCCTGATGTTCCAGCCATGTCCAGAGACATGTAGCGCCTCTTGACAGAGGGTTCATTATCACACCCCGGCCAGTTTGTTGCAGTGCACAAGTCTTCCCTTGATGGAGGGTAAAACGGCTTTCAATGCCAACTGGAACGCTCGGACCTCCAACAGGTTGATGTGGAGTCCGGATTCCGCCAGAGACCAGAGTCCTCTGATCTCCAACTCTCCCAGATGGCCTCTCCAGCCCAGGAGTCACGTGTCTGTCACTACAGTCAGATCTAGTAGGGGAAGGGAGAGCGGTCTGCCGCTGACACAATCCCGGTTTGTCAGCCACCACTTCAAGATCTTTAGCAGTGCCGTCTGAGATCTGCACCATGTTGGAGAGATTCCCTTATGCTGGGCCCACTGGAACTTCAGGTCCCACTGCGGAGCCCGCATATGCCAGTGGGCATGTGTACTAAGCAGGATGCAGAAGGCCATGAAGCCCAGCAGTCTCAGAGTCCGTCTCACTGAAATCCAGAAGAGAGGCTGAAACATCGGTATCATAGCCTGAATATCCTGGACTTGCCGCTCGAGAGGATAAGCCAGAAACTGCACTGTGTCCAGAGCAGCCGTGATGAAAGGGAGGGTCTGAGAAGGGATCAGGAGTGACTTTAGCATGCGCCAGCGAGGACAGGCCAAAATATGAGATACATTGCCTCGTAAAACTCATGGAGTTGGGCGGGGGTTGCACCGGCTCCAGGAAACGCGGGGCAGCACAGAGCCGCCCCTGGCTCAACCGCGGAGCCTCGAATGCAGACGTTCCCTCATCTCATCGGATGCCCTCGACAGACGAGGCGAAGTCGAAGATCTCTTCGACTTCTTGTTCTTCTTGTTTGTGGGACTTGCCCGGACAAGTTTGACTGCGATGACTAGCACTTGAAGTGGCTCTGGAACTGATCTCGGGACCTTCCTCTTGACTGGGATTGAGATCGTTGCAGTGTCGCATTTTGACCAGCAAGGAGTTTGAGGAAACACTACCTCAAGGGCTTGGACTGCATGGCGCGCCAATCGATGCAGGTCTTTGCATTGTGGTCGTGCTCGAGGCACTAGAGACTGACGAGGTGTGAGTACATCACCAACATCTGCTGATGACAGGTGCAACAGCGCTTGAAACCACCCTTCCTTGTGGACATCCCTGCCACACCAGGAGATAAAGTCTCAAAACTCTTTGACAAAAGGGCCGAGAAAAGGTCAGTCAAAAAGTGGCTGGAGGTAGCTCTTCTCCGGATCTGCACTGACTGGTGAGGAAAGAAAAGAACTGACAGCAGCACGCTGGGGTGGTGCTTATGTAGGCACAGCGCAAGTCACTTCTGGCGTGGATGACGCCACGCAGAGTCGAAGGCGCCACCTACCGGTACGCAGGGGAACTTCTCACGAAAAATCTCCGGATCCAGTCTGATGTCTGAAGATAATTCAATGGTAAGGAATCTGTGGCTAGAAGTCTCTATCAGATAAAAGGCAAAAGAGGCTCAGTGGATGTTTGCCCCAGCTGAACAACCTTTGTAAGAACAGTAGTCTTGATTTCAAGATGGTGAGCTGGAGGTCAAGGACTTCAGTCGCACTACACATTACCATTGAGTACGAAGTGCTCTTCTCAGTGGCATGGCTGGTGGAGGGGAGAGGAGCATCGACACAGGGTGACGTATCAAGGCCACTGGGCTCCTGCAGGTCGTCATTCCAATGCTCTTTGTGATAAGGTTGGCCAGTCTCATTACTCACACCGTAATCATTGTCCAAATACATGCAGAACAAGGAACGCAGTGTGTGCGTCCGTCTTGGTGGAGGAGAATCTAGCGGAGGAAGGAGGAGCGTGGCCATGGTTGAACCTGCGCAGACTCTGTGTCAGAGAGGACAATTGGGGCCTCATCTTCCGGCGTCAATGGAGTCGCCATAAGTGTCAAAGCACCAGGAACCGGCACGGACTGTGGCGCCAGAGGCAGAGTCAAGACCAGAGCTAGGGGCCTCCGAGGGTCCAGTTAGCACTGAGGGCAAACCTGCTGGTGGTAATCCAGGTGGAGAACCTCTCTGCTTCGTGGGATCAGCAGGCATGCCAGACGGAGTCAGGAAAGGATCCAACCAGTCGAAGCATAGGCATGTGGAACTTTTCGATCTGTTTAGGAGTGGCGGTCGGTCCAGGGAACTCTGGTTGTGCCAGAACAGGCTGCGGGACAGACTTCAAAGACTGCAGGAGCTTACATTTCTTGCGTTTTTTTCTTCAACTTACCTGAATATTTTGATCAAGACAAAGATCGAACCCTGTAATAACTCCTGCACTTCTGGATCTCGAACAGGATCGGGACTCAACTTTCACCTTTGACCAGTCTCGCCACTGAGTCTTCTGGTGCTTGGAGATGTAGGGTCTTGAGGTCTCATATGGCCTTCGGGTTTATCGACACGCAGTCACTGCAGGACTTAGAGTCGTGGCTTGACCCTAGGCAAATCTGATGATCTGTTGGACATTTGTTTGCAACAGTTCTTACAGGGCTTAAAACCTGTCATTATGGCAGCTGACATGTTAGCAAGAAAAAGAAAATAGTCCCCCAGATGAACTGCATTGCACAGTGCGGCATCAACAATGGAGAGATACATGCCAATCAAAACACAATGAGACAAAAATGTTGCTAGCTGGGACAAACACAAGAAAAGTGAGGCAGTGCCTCAAACATCAGGAGCAGGGAATGCCATCCATTCATAAGCAAGGGGCGGACCTAAAGCCCACTCTAAATGTATGTAAGAATCTGTTGGTCTCCAAATGACAGTTACAGCTTCTTTAGCTGGGATCTAATGAGCGATATGTCAGAAAAAGCCATCAGAAACCTCTGACTTTAAGGTGTTACTGGGATCGTTGGCCCTCTTGGGCAAGATTTCATATGGTCATAATTGCACCGAGTGGTCTGATGATAATCACCTTTGTTTGTATTGGTGCCATCATCAAAGTTTACAGATTGTATTGCCTAAACTACAACCAGTCCTAAATAGAGGACAGTCTTTCAGAGTAGGAAAATGTCTTCTTATCAGTATCTGGAGAAGGGGGGAAATTATGTCGTAGTTGCATCATCTGGGAGGACAAAATCTATGTATATGGGATATTCTTGAATGTCTAGAATGGGGAGAATGATACTTTGGTGTATACCTCACTGGGGTAGCACACATTGATTGAAGCCTGCGAAGTGTGACTATTCTTGACATAGGAGATACTACGGCTGGAGCTCACACTGAAGGTGATGATCCTGAAAACAGAAGAGGTGGTGCAGACAGCTGGCACCTTGGAATGCTTGAGTCTGGAATCTCCACCACTGGAATGAGCTCCCCTACTGGGATTTATACTCCAAATCATAGGTAGCTGGGACCTATCTGAGAGACATCTAGCCGCAGATTCCCTAACCTGTGAATTCTTCCCAGGCGTCAGACTGTATGCGGAAAAATCTTCTCAGCAGTACCTCTGCACGCCGGAGGGTGGCGCCGCACGGCTCTGTATGAAATCGGCTCTGGATATTACGTCAGAGGAGCCATATAAGTCCCCTCTGGCGTGCTGACGTCAGTTTCTTCTTTTTCCGCGATGCACGCGGATCTGAAGTAGCGCATCTCTGGCCGTTTTTTAGGCTTCTGTGACAAACTTTTCTCATCTGAAACAGTGTGCTAAATTCCTATGCCCTCTGGGTTTAAGTCCTGTGGGTCCGGTGCTCATCAGATGTCGGGTACGGACCCACATTCTATCTGTATGTGGTGCTTGGGCAAGCATCACGATGCAGAGTGTAAAGCATGCCGGCAGTTGAAGCCGAAGCCGAACTTCTGACGGCACGATTGTCACAAGCCTTCAGCTCGTCGTGGCCTCACCATCCTACCGGTCCAGTGGTCGTTCCCGTGAGCGCCGCTCTTCACCCCGTGGTCAACGGCAGTGGTCCCAGTCTCCGGATACATCTCATGACAAGAGATCGAAGTCCCAGCCCTCTCTGGCTCCTTCGACTCACAATGTGGATCGCAGAGACTCTTCTACCTCCGCTCCGGCGTCTCTCCCACGCCTCCCAGCTTTTCCTGGAGCCGGGGCGACCTGGAACCAGATGAAGGAGTACTACAAGGCTTTCCATCTTGTCTTTGGGCCCACATCACCCTCTGGAGCGCCTGCAGGCTTCAAGGAGGTCGTAGGGACAGTAACTGCGTTATCGGTGGCGGGTTCACCCTCAGTGGCAGTTCCAGTCTCGTACACAGAGGCATCAGTGCACGGTCCTTCCACTGGTGATGTCGGTTGATTCAGGCGCGACGTCGGTCGTCCCGCCAGTACCTATTTCTACGATGCTGGAAGACTCAGAGCCGGAGGCAGTGCATAACACGACTGAGAGTGGCTAATGTCTTATATCTAACTCTACCTACAATGGAGAAGGCTACAGACCCTCTGATTGAGGTCCTTCATCCCGGACAGTTGGGGGTTGAACCAGTACTCCCCTTTTGCAAAGCACTTTCTCATATTTTATTGGGGGCATGGGCGGAACCTGAGTCCGGTGTACCAGTGTACCGCACTATTGTCCACAAATACCGCCCTCCCCCAGAGGACCCCGCTTGCCTTATTCAACAGCTCACCCACCGCAGCTTCGTGGTCCAGGCCATCACGGCGTCCCCTGAGATGGAGAACCTTCCCCATTTCCCCCTTGACAAGGAGTCCAGGAAGCAGGATTCTTGCGGGAAACTTGTTTTTTCATTCTCTAGTGCGGCGTTATGCTCTACCAACACAATTTGCATCCTCAGACACTTTCTCCATGCCTTGTGGGAGTCCTTGGCACAACTTTTACCTTTGTTCCCAGAGGCCAACAGGGGCGAGTTGAACCAGTTGATTTTAGATGGTCGCCAGTTGGTCAAACTACTCATCAGGTGTGGAATGGACTCTACCGATTCCATTGGGCGAGCCATGGTGTCTGCTGTGGCATTGCGCCGACATGCTTGGCTTTGGGCGTCTGGATTTTCAGAAGCTGTCCAATCCGCCTTGCTTGACATGCCATTTGATGGGGCTCATCTTTTTGGAGCCCAAGCAGATGCGGCCTTACGTAGGTTCCGAGCTAGTCGGGGAGGGCCAGACCCTTAGCTTGCCCTCCCCCTCCCTTTTTCCCTTGTTATTGCAACATTGTTATGTGTGTTTTGTGGCATCACTCGCCAGATCAGTGTTTCGGGCCCTGGTCTTCTGGCGCTGCTGGCTAGCCGCCTGTCTTGAGACCCTGCATGGGGTCTTCCCCTACTGGCCGGTGGGGTTTGTTGGATTTGCCTGTTGTGTGAATCCTTTATCACATGATTTCCTTTATCCTTATATGATATTGGCCACTTGGGCTTATTGCCCTATCTTTTATTCCTTGACTGTGGCTCAGGACTTACTATCCTGTTCTGTTATTGTGTTGGAAACCTTGTTTCTTGGTTGCAGTTCCTTTGGCAGCCTCTTATCTCCCCTTGGGGGTTCTATCGCGTATCAATGGTACACAGTTTTTGATCTACTCGCCTTTGGAGTTGTTTCCTTCTACTCTTCGATTGTTACAATTGCGACGTGTTTTCTTGAGGTTTCTTCCGTATTACCTCTGGCGCAACGTCGCCCTATGATTGCTTGTTTTTCCCCTGTTGGCTATTTCCACCTTGTGGCTTTGGTCGCGCACCCCAGTATTGCGCTATGCCACCTCTTCTGGCTAGAGGTACGATTTGCAATCTTCGCGTAGACTTGTTGTCCTTAAGCATTGGGTTCAATGGTGCTGCCTTGTAATTTAGGTGGTAGAGGTGCCCCCAAGCCGGGGGTTTAAATTCCTCTGATGTTGGGAATTATACAACATACCCCAGGTGTTTGACCGTCCGCACCGCTGCGAATGCTCAGCAGCCATTCAATTGTGGAACGGCTTAGGTTTTCCTGCTTTCCTTCTGCCCCATCTCACAGCCATTGTGAGATCTGTTATTCTTCCCTCATGGTCGTTGCATGACCTGTTATCCTTCCCTTCTGTCCATTGTATGATCTGTTCTCCTTGCCTCACGGCTGTTGAGCGGTCTTTGTATGAACTTGTGCTCTATATGTATATTATGTTCCATGGTTACCCTTCCGATGGAGATTGCTCCCTCATCTGTCTTGTGGGGGTCTTTCTCCTGGATATCCCGTTTGGTGATTCTGGAATACTCAGTCATATCTTTTTGTTGACCTCCTAGGTTTAGGTATTGGTATGTGCTTTTTGACAAGCGCACTGTTTCATGTTTCCCCCTTGGGGAGCATGTGCCTGTTGAGAATCTTCTAGCAGGCAATGTTGTCTTGTGTTTCTATCCCCCGCTCTGTTCTGAAAGGGGCATTTTTCCCCCTTTCTCTCTTTCTATCGTTGGTACTCTGGATGTTCTTGGCGTGCCTTTGAGCGTTGCTGTGTATTATTAGGCTGCGGCATGCTTTGCCAGCATAGGTATATTGCTAGAACTTTGTTCAGTTTTTCCATATATCCATTTATGCCCTTTGGATATATTCTGTTACGTGGGCCTTTCAGTCGCGCGGTGTTCATCCCTTTCGGTCACCTGAAAAAAAATTAAATAAAAAAAAGAGAGAGGAAAGGGAGAAAAGGACACAGGATGGAGCGTTCTCCATGATAAAACTCCTACTTCTTCGTTTGATGTATGCCTCATTTTCTAGGGCCTTCCCCTGCTTGGGTTAAGGGGTATGCGTCTGGTGGCCCTTCTGTTGCTCTTATCAGGGCAGGTGCCTCAAGTGTGCTTTCATACCCATTTTTAGTGTACCTTGGGGGTTTACATAATGGATTATGACTGTTGTCAGGTGATGTTGTGTAGGATTTCGCCCCTTTTCCCTCAGACTCAGTTTTCCTTGCCTGGGTTGTCTGTTCCTCTTTTTGGCCCTTGGTCTTTCTTTCCCACCTGGCTGTGGGGCACTTAATTCATTTTGTTGTGCTTGGATGAATCCATTTGCACTATTCCTAATATCTTAGTTTTTTCTTTCCACTTAGTGGTTTGTTTTGACTGCTCTGGTGGCTACGCTCTTTCATCTAAGATAAATGTCATCCTCTGCTTAGTCGGTCTGGTGGCTCAGTCCTCTATTGTATACATTGCAGAGCCCTCTGCCCCTGCTAGTGGCCATGCGCCCACGTTCCTGTGGGACCAATTAGCCTTTCGGGCGTTTTTACTTCGGTACCACTATGCCTGAAGAAACATGCTCCTTACACTTGGTGCATGTAACTTGCTTGCTTTTTTGTTGTGGTTGTTAGCTCCTTTAAAAGAGAGCTCTCTCTCTCCCTTATCTTCTACCACTGTGGAGTGGCCGATCTTTAATCTCCGTCAGCTGGTCCTTCTGGACCTATTGTGCAACTGGTTTGCAGACCCTCCTCCTAGAGACTATGGTATCTGATTCACAAGTTAAGGAATCTGCGGCTATATGTCTCTATCAGATGAACAAGTTACTTACCTTTTGTGGCGATGTATCTGGTAGAGACATACTCTAGCTGCAGATTGCTTAACGCAGCACCCATCCTCCCCGCTCTGCGAATGACCTTAAGGTCTGGTCTTGGTGTTTTCAGCTCACTTACTTCCTGTTTGACTAACCGCTGGTGTGGGAGTGGTCCTCCCTTTTTCCTTATTCTGCTTCAGTTGAGGTGGGGTTCTCCTGATCCGCTGGTCTGGTCTCATTGACCTTATATGGTGTTCGCTTCCACCCTTTCCCTCTTGGTATATGGTAAAAGGAGTTCCACCCTTTCCTCCTGGTGTAGGGTTAAGGGAGTAGGAGTTTTATTGTGTACTGTGTCATGCGCCTCTACGCACTGTTCTACATGACTTGTGCTTCATTGAATTTTTGGCCTTTTCCTCAAGGGTCTTCTCTGGTATTATCATACCCTTTTTCCCCATTTTCGTTTGTTGTTGTAAAGGTTTTTCCTATTTTTCAGCACACTGTTTCCACAGCCAGTTTCTATGCGTCTCCGCACGGAAAGTTTCACAGAAGAAGCAGACGTCAGCGTGCCGGAGGGGACTTATATGGCTTCACTGACGTCATATCCGGAGCCAACGTCATGCGGAGCCGCCCTCCAGCACGCAGAGGTACTGCTGAGAAAAAGTTGCCGAATGCAGTCTGATGCCTGGGGAGAATTCACAAGTTAAGGAATCTGCAGCTAGACTATGTCTCTACCAGATATATCGTTACCGAAGGTAAGTAACTTGTTCTTTAAGCTTTTGAACACAGTCTGCAAATGGGTGTAATGACGGGGATAATATCACATGTTGGGATATGTCGAGTGGTGTCTTTGCATCAGTGAATCTCCACGTCTAATCTCTGTAGTATTTCAATGTCGAAAGTGCACCCACCCTTGACTTCGGCCTAGATGCGTCTGAATTGTGAGAAGTTAAATGGGGACAAAATGGATAGCCTCCTGCTAGGCAAACCCTCTCTTTTTTGGCCCCCAATTGCTAGTCCAGTGAGCTGGGTTCTCTTCCTAATCATGTTAGGGTAGCAAAGATCCTGTGAATTATTTTTGATAAGGTCTCTTTTTCTGATTACATATCCCAGGTGGCCTCCACATGCTTCCTACTGCTGCACACTCTTAGTAAATTCATTTCCTTGTTGCCAGCTGTTCATCAGAGAACCATCATCCAGGTTGGCCTGGATTATGCCAACTTTCTTTAATTTGGACTCTGTTATTACCTATTACAGAGGCTTTAAATCATACAAAATGCCGCTCCCAGACTGTTTCTCAACCTCTTACAGTGCACTTCTGTGTCTGGTCATCTGTGTGATTTACAATAGCTCCCGGTGCAACAGTGCGTCAAATTCAAAGCCCTCTCAGTAGAGATCAAACTCATCATTTCACCTTTTATCTCTGAAACAAACTAGGGTCTTGTGTTTTAAAAACTACCCTTCACAACTAATATGCACTGAACCTGCAGCACTAGGACACATCCGGGTATTTGCATGCTTTCTAAATTCAAATCAAAGCAAATCAATCATGTTGCGACTGTGCCTGCTTTTGATGACACTGACCTGAACGTTATTCAGAACAGCGGCATTTCTCATTATCGAGTCTCTTTTAGGAACTACCCAGAGATATAGTAGGAGGAGCCCTTTCTCTCTCTTCAGAGCTCCCTGATGCGCTTTGTTTGTCCTCTTCGAAGCAATTGAGCAGTATCTTCTCTCCATCCCTGAGAATATGTATGGAAAACGTCCTTGTTTTCAGCTAGATGGGTATCAAAAAACCCAGTCTATAGATCCTGCGGAGCTGATGGCCTCTTTTGCCAGATATTGAAGGGGCATTTCACAACAAGCATTGGCAAAGCTGTTAGGTCTCGCCTATGAAAGCTATTGGCTTAGGCAATGTTTTGTAGCCATGCTGTGCAGCAGTGCAGATGCTTTGCAGCGTGGCTAAAACGAATTTAAGAAAGCACTGTGATGCAGCGAGGGCTAATGCACTTTTTAATTTGTTTTTTTTAAAGTGCTTTAGCACTGGATGCATGATAGCGTTTTTTGTTATTTTAGCCATGCTGCACAGAAGTCACACTCCAGCATGGCAACAAATCATTGACAATGTCAGCAATACCCATGCTGTACAGCATGAACAAAAGGCAATGGTAGAGCCAATAGTTTCAAATGCGACCTTTTGGCTTTGCAAGTGCTAGTTTGATCTCGGCACTACACCCGTCATTCTGAGTGAATCTCCCCATGCATGAAAAACAAAAAAAGATTACATTTGGTGAAACATCCTATCACGTAAAGAGAGCAATTGTGCACATCTTAGTGGAAATACATTTGGAAGCCGATAACATCACAATAAAAGCAGGTTATCTTTTGTCACAATAAAAGCAGATAACATCTTTTGCACAATAAACATCCATTTCAAAGTAGAAAAGGGCTTCTTTGAAGTGTGTGTGGCAAAGTAACATATAACTACAAATGCCAAGAGGTTAAACAAGGATGACAGGGAGGAAGAAAAAATAAAACTAGTACCTCAATCACAGCAGCGAATGGACAGCAATCAAGCTGAAGTAATCAGTACTTGGTCCATGCTCCAGAGGAAAATAGAGGAAGTGAAGCTAGCATGCGATGGCCAAATTATAAGGCACCAAATAAGAGTGACTATAAAGCCAACAAATGTTAAGCAATGGGTGGGCTGTAAGCCCCTTGTTGAGCGCCTGCACTGTCGCAGGCGAGACCTAAAAGGGATATCCTATTTGAAAAAAAGTATTTGTTGTGTAGAAATGAAAGGCAAATACTCCACATTTCAAAGACAATGAGTCAAAAAACTTTTGGAAGATTTGGAAACATTTACAAGGAGAAAAAGACAAAAAAGCCAAAGCTCAGTTCTCCAGAATCATGTTTTCAGGAACAGAAACAAACGGAGAAAAACACCACTTACAGTGCATGATGGGATACTGGTGGAGTGAATTTCTCTAAAGAAAGAGTATCAGTTGTCCAGTCTATGAAAACTGCAGCCTGTTAAGCGACACTGCTCCTGCTTTCTTTCACTTTTATTTTAAAAAAGTTTTGTGAAAAAGTTTTCTTGTTACTTTTATTAATCGAGCGACACTTTTTCATGTTTATAATTGGCTTCTTTTTAAAGAATTATAAACTAAATTTGGCCAATATAGTCTCTGGATAGACTCATCTATGGATTTTAAAAAATGTGATTTACTAGAGAAGAGTGTTACACTCATAATTGCTGTGCCTCTATCTCAAACATCACATGCTGTGTACATGTAGATAATTGCTACATGTATTTAGTTCTTTTAAATAAAAAATCAGAACTGGCAATACTGGATTAGGTAATTCTGCCACTGATGCCCAGCTGTGGTCCAGTTGCTAGCACTAGTGGTGAAAGAGGTGAATCTGAAAGGTAATTTTATAGTGTATTGATGGAAATAATATTTCTAAAATACATGTGAGCCACAAAGCCACTGTAGCCTTCCTGCAAGTACACTATTCATTAGTGCGTCGCCACAGAATGATGAGAAAACAATTTAGTTGAAAGACAACCGATATTTAGTAAATCCACATAGAATGTTTATGGTACAGAAACTTAAGGTGGATAACATTTTAATATCCTCATGCCCACTTGCCTTTTTTTGTTGGGAAAGAAATATCTTACAAAAAGTAACCAGCACGAAGAGTCTCATTAAAAATTGATCAGGCAGCTATTTGTGGAAGTATTAATTTTTATTAGCTTCGACATTCCTATAAAAATATAGCATTTTAAACAAACGTATTTAAACTGATAAAAAAACAGTGGCATCTACAGACATATTCATACAAAAAAGTCACTTCCAGATCAAGTGCTAAAATCAAAGCGTAAAAACAATACTAGCGGACAAAAATAATTGATTTTTTACATTTTGCCCGAGATAAAACCATACCTCTGCCTTCTTGTCATTTTAGGGTCCTGGAACAGAGATCAAGGATAAGAAAGAAAACACACATTTTACATAGATATACAATTGTAACCTACTGACAACAGTATTTCCTTTTACTATAGAAAAATGAAACCTTCATAAATGTTTATTTACATGTGGGAAAGATCATCAGCAAGAGAGTTACATTTCATATCTGTATGAATGTAATTATGAAAGCTGGAAAATGCGACCAGGAGGGTATTTGCTAATGCTAACTTCAAATACCTTATCTCCATGGTCCTTGAAATATAGGTGAACCACTGAAAATATAATGAAACAGTTTTGTCCTAAATCTGGCTCAAATTACTTCAAGTTTCAGTTTCCTACTGTTCGAATTCACAAAAACCTGACTGCCAGTGATGCGCCCACTCTCCTCTGTAAAAGTCCCAAGGAAAACTACACTGCTGAAGCAGAAGGAAAGATATCGCTCCCAACTAGGGCCATATTATAGAAAGTGACCCAGGGACACTTAGTTACTATGGAAGGGGCTGTAGATATGGATGGCTCCAGCGCACTTTGCGCCTGCAGAATTACAAGGTTCCCTCATTTACATGGGGCATGGCCCCCAGGAAATGAGGGACAGTTTGCCTTTGCACCCACGCCTTACCACAAATGCAGAGACAAAGAACCTGTCGCGAGCAGCACTGACTGTGCGGCAGCATAGGATGGCTGTGCAGCCAGTGTGTCATTTGAGGGCACTTCTAGGGAGAGAGTCACAGGAGTTAGAGAACCACCCCCTTGATCCTCTCCCCCCAAGCATCCCCTTGCAGGCAGACTCAGTATTGCACTGCAACTGCCTGCAGGGAGCTGCCTTTCTCCCTCTTCAAGCAGCGGCCAGTTCACCTCCCATGCAAGACTGACCTGCGGTTTCAAACCACAGCCTTGTCTTTCACTAATCTGCTCTCATGAACGCAGGTGTGAATTGTCAGTTTGCTCCTGCGCTGTGGATAGCACATTTTTATATTGTTATTGGAAGCACTGCCCACAGGCACAGTGTGTCCGAAATGTGATTCGGGCCTAGGTTGTTCCCTTCAGTCAAAAGCAAGACCATGTTGTAGTAGTTCTGAAACATATTACAATTATTTCAAAACCTATTGGGAAAATCTACTACAAATGTTATCCAAAAAGCAAAATGGAAGCAAGCGATTTAACCAAAGATGGATTCTAACTCAAGATGACGATTTCTATAAGCCTGAGCAAGAGCAGAAAAGACACAACTAGTTTGCGAAATAGAACTGTTGAGAAAACCAAGCTAACTCAACAGACTGGTGAACAAGACAAATAAGCAAGAGGAATGTGGGGCTGGAAAAGCTGAAAAGGATAAACATTTGCTATGATAGATTAAATGGTTATTATAAGGAGTAAAGAATGTTTCAAAACACATACAAGAAATTGAGATTAAACTAACAAAGGCTGGAGTCAAATCTTTGAAAATATATGTGCATAATTATGTCAAATACAAGCATAAGTTCGGATCTTCTGATATCGATGTACTTTAGATCTCCTTTGAAGATCCTCTTCAAGAGTCTGGCTAGGAGTCTTCAAGGTTATAGATAACATGACCAAAGGAAAGGTAAAATATTCTTCCATCCAGACTAAGGGACTTATTACAATGGAGGTTGGTCAGACGACCGACCGCCATCGCAGTGGGAATGGGACCGCCTGATAAGGAGTCGGAGGTCCCCCCCGCCGTATTATGATAGGACCGCCAGCACGGCGGTCAGAATGTGCTCAGTAACACTGCGGCTTGTGCTGCGGCCCTGGAAAAGTGCCACAGCAGAAGCCTCAGTGTTCTTGATCACTTTGTGCACATTCATGCACGGTGTGCCAGGCACCATGTGGTGCCTGGCACACGATGCATGAATGTGCGTGGGGGCACTACAGTGCACCCAAGGTCACATTTCACCGGCCCACAGGGGACAGGGGCCCTGCTTGGGGACCCGAAAGTCCCTTTCTGTCTGCCTTTACATGGCAATGGGACCGCCATGTAAAGACTGAGGGAAAGGGACATTGTAACCCCTACAGTGGTGCCTGTGCAGGCACCGCCTCCATTGAAGGGATTACAGTCCACCCGACAGGCTCCTCGAGCCTGTTGGAGGCGGCGGTGGTCATTCCCCCCAACCACTGCGCTCCGACCGCCGATATTGTAATCCTGCGGTCGGACAGCTGAACTGGATGTCAGGCGGACCGCCATCAACGGCATGTCGGTGGTGGTCCGCCTGACATCGCAATCAGGGCCTTGGTGTCTTTCTCTCTTGTTTTTAGTGGTTGGAAAAGCCAATAAGACATGTGTTTCTTTTTGAAAATACTACAGAAATTAGGATTATCTTTGTAAAATATTGCTTCAACCCTTAGCCCACTTTCATGGACCTGGTTTTGTAACATTGTTTCGAATGTATTACTGTACAAATATATCCATGGACATAAAATACAAAGTGTCAAATGTAAAAAGAAAACCATTAATAAATCAAAGTTCTGCCCCGTACTCTAACCATAAAATGTATTTAACTGGTGTAGGTGTGGAGGGTATGAGGCCAAGGGTTGTCAAAGTTAACAGATCACAATAAAAAACAAAATGAACACCTATGTACAGTAGCTCTGCTTCCTGCACCTCTGCTTTCCACCGCGGATCTAATATTACATTGACAAAATTCTAGGAAGGGGAAACATGCCTTATATGCCTCCAACAAACATGCCCACCCAAGTGTAAAATGTCGAATTGGCAATGAGAGCTCCTACCCCAACCCAGTCTAACATCAGACCGTAATGAGAAAGCGGGACCGCACTAGAAAAGGTTTGTTTGGCTCACCCTCATGTGTTACTGGCCAATCAATAGTGATATCGGCCATGCTCAGACCAGCCCTCTATCTGATAAATACAATATCTAGTGGGTTTGGTAGAGGTGTAAAGACTGTCCTAGGAGTAGTCAAAGGGTTAATGGAGGTTTTTTTTCTTTACAATGGAGCTCATCTTTAAAGTCTCCACAATATAAATGTCACTAGAAAGAAATCACACGCCTGAGGTGTCCGCAAGCCCCTGCACACACGCAGTGATATATCTTGCCATTTGATTGCTATGAGTGACTGGCAGATAAGAAGTCCTAACTGAATTACCAGAAGGAGAAACACAATAATAGTAATGCAGCCAAGGCTAACCAAAATATTACTGCTTAAGCAATAGGGCAATTCCGCATAATTCTCATCAAATTGGAAGAATCCACTCCCTGGGTGGGGAAATGAGACGTTTCAACATTGTCAAGTGCATCAATTTGCCAACCTCTGTCTTGGTATCTTCTCTCAATACTCAGCACCCTTACAAATTTACCTCAGACTCTAGCACAGGGAGAAGAAATCCCACGACCACTCACTACACCTAGCAGCAATGGATAACACCCAGAGAGCATAAAAGTTTACATGTGGAGGGAATAGTATATATTGAGAATCTCTGGCAGCAAGAGAGCATACAAATCTCCATGCGTGCCTGAGTGGTGAGGCAAAAAGCACTGCTGTTGGGAACATCCCTACTGCATGCTATTATGACACCATGGATGTAAGGTATAGCTAAGGTATTCTAACCATCTCTGGTGTACACTTACAGTACCTATTATAAACCAAGAGCAACCTCAATAAATACATAATAATATAATGCACGATTTTTTTTTTAAACACTTGGAGTGCAGATAGTACTACCACCTCACAAACTAATGTTCTTAACATGTTTTCTGCAGCACAGCAACATGTGTCTTAGGAGCTATTTTTATTTCTAACCGTCAGCATCGTAAGGCAGCCAACTACTTACAGCTAACATATGAGGTGTACAGACATACATGCGCATGCCACAAACTTCCATTTGTGAAGATGAAACCACCATTTAATCCCTGGCACCTTCAGTCATGTTAAGGCTGTCCAGTGATGATATGGTTGAGCGCTCACAATGTTTCAGCATTTCACAGAATTGAAAATGGATTTCTCTGCTTATCCGGACAAGTGCTTGAAGACAATGTGAAGCTGCAGAAGAATCCCACACTTTTCTTTTCTCCTCATTGGTAAAGTGCACAAATCCAAGTTGTATTTGCTAGAAACTATTCCAGTACACAGTGAAATAACTGATTTATGGTGAACAGTTTCTCAGAAAACTCTGGAAGCAGCCCATATTTAAGTTAGAGTGACACCGTGTAGCATTATGCCAACATCTGAGCCTCGAGGTTACACCCAGGATTTCCAGCCTGGGAAGAGTCTGCTAAGGTTCTTTGGATCCATGGCCTGCTGGATGAGCAGGTTCACTTGCCCTCCCACAGTGAGCAAGGTGCCTTCCTCCACTCCCTTCAGCTTCTCCTGCAGCCTCAGGAGAACACGTTCAGCCACCTTGTTGAAGGCCTGGTCATCGTTGCTAGGTAAACAATGGAAAGTCGGGTTAACTCTGCATTCGGGGTGTTGTTGCAAAAAGTGTTAAAGAAGAGATGAACTTCCTACCTGTCCTTTCTGTTGCATTCAGAGTCCTCACCGCCAAGAGTTGAGGCGAGGTCAGGCTCATCCTGCTGCAAATACAGGGCTTTCAGGGGGTTCATTGTCCAGTCAAACAGAGGATCGTACAGCAATACCTAGCGGAAATCAAGACACATCTATTAGCTGTGACATTATACAAGGCACAAATTATGAACAAACAAATGAATCGGAAGTGTAAATTAATATGTCTACGGCATTAACAAGTAGCCCCAGGAAATTGACAGATGATTCCCAAACATACCCGATCACCTTATCAGTCCTATTCAGCTTGTCAAGAAATGACCTCTGACTCTAGTGGGGAGAATGTAGCTTCTGATCTGTGGGCATGAATACTATATTGGATTGTTCTCCTGGTATAATGACCTTACAGCACCTGATATTGTACTCTTATCTTCGATAATCCTTCCTATACCCCCTCCCTCCATTGTTCTAACCTGTTTTTTAATTCTATGCCTCATTTACTACATGCCAAATATACGCATTCATGTATGATCTCTCAATACATAGTATTAGAATTTTGAAATACAATACAAAGACAGATTAAAAAAAGATTATTTATTTAGGTATTCAGCACAACAGGTCGCCTTGTACCTCAGAACACTTGGCTATCTGTTGAAGATGCATGAGAGTCACTTTAGTAGCTTACATTTTTTTTAAACCCTTTGCCTTTCTACAGGTTGGGCCCATTACACACAATTACTCTTGGTCACAACTAACGAAGCCCAAACCGAAGCTGTAGACCAAGAAATAGGAAGGCAGGTAATAAGGCTTAAGATGAGGAAAGAAGAAATAAAGTAATGGGATTACAGGTATGTAATTTAGGCATTACCCCTCCTGCCCCTTCATTGTCCCCTCCCCTTCCTTACTTATGAGGACATAGACAAACAAGGACAGCACCTTTAAAATCACACCAAAACAGAATGCAGCACCCCGAACACTTTTAATGAACACAACTCAGTCAAATACAGATCTGAAAAAAACACAAAATAAACACAAGTGCCAAAAAACACAAATGATCACCAGAACCCACATCTAGTGTGTAGAGGGCCATGAAGGTAGATGGCGCTACCTGGCAAATTGCTTTCGCCTTACAGGCAGCCATGACCCCCAGGGAATGGCCTTGAATCTGATCAAGCAGATCCCTGCCAGAGACCTTAAAGACCAAGTACCATGTGGCAAAATAGTATGAAGGGTGTTCCCATCCGAACCATGAATATCTCCTAAATCGGAGAATGTTATTCCTTCGCTGTGTACAAGTGTGAAGCACCATTTGTAAATAACAAAACAAGCCTACAAGCAACTGATTGAATAACTTAGTATTTAAATATTGTTTCATTGGGCATTGTTTGATACTATTTTGTCACAGGGTATACTGGTGTTTGTGTTGTTTGCTGTGGGGCCCTGTGGCGTGTAGCTGAGCGTTTTGGGTCTGGCACACTACGGTGATCTAGCTTCTTTAAATTTGTTCCACGGGTTCAGGCAGGACTCGGGTCCAGCACTGCACACTAAGTTTGTTGACATTTTCTAAACAATTTTAAAAAAAATTGTGTAATACAGTGCACCTCAACCCTTTTTCAATTTGTCTAGCTTTATGCCATAGGTAGACCATTTTCATAACCTCTGCTTATTCCACCAGAAGGTTGGTAGATATAGCGCCACTCTTTGGCGTCATACCACTTTTTGACATCTACAAAGATGCATATAGTCAGTGTGCATTACCTTCATGAAGTACACATACTTACATATGCAATCTAAACTTGAGGCGAATGTGAATATTCTGGAACCTTTTTTAAATAAGGTGAGCCTCATTTTCACCTTCCCTAATTCATTCCTGTGTGCCCTACTAATTGGAGAAGAAAAGGTGATCTAGCTCCAATTCCAGTTCTCAAACAATGCTCTAGGGATTCTCCCATACCCTACCCCTCCTTGATGATGTTACTTGGTTTTACATGTCACCTTGATTATTATAAAGAGCTCTGATACCCGCAAGGGTCATGTTCGCGGTATATAAAACTTTAAGAATAAATACATGTAGATTTCACCCAGTAAATCAATGTTCCAGAAGGCCTCAATACCTTCTGGAAAGAACAAAAGGTACCAAAAAGACTGGCAATATTGAGGAAGGAGGCCATCATTTCAAGACAGAGACAGCTCTAAGCACATACACATCTAGCAAATTCACAGCCACCCCTGAGAACAAACATGATTACAATGGAACACAAAAGAACAACCTTGGACTTTCTGGAGTCAAGCATTTAAGAAGTCAACCCTGCAATCTCCTCATCCCTCTCTATAAGCCTTGATGGCAGGCTGCTGAGCCATCAGAGTGGCAGAGGATAATCCCCAGGGAAAACCATGCTGCAGAAACTAAAACCAGTCACATTTCCAAGAAGAAGAATATCTTTCTCAATGCAGAATCTTTGAAAGGAGAACCAATGATCGATTTATGGTCTGTGAGCGACAGGCGCCTGGAAGCCTGGACTACATTGGTGACTCCTTCTGGGAGACCCAAACATTCAAGCACTAGGCATTCAACATCTGCCACACCAAAAGGTGTCTCCTCGAACAGACAGTAACGACAGAGGAGGGCACTGGAAAGTATCCACTTTGGAGTTTAGACCATCAGGCGACGCACAGAGAACCATGTCTCCCATGGCCAAAAATGGACAACCACAATCATTCCCTACTCTACCCTCAAAAGATGAGCCTGAGAAAGACTAGGAACAAGGAAAATAGAAATGACCAAATATAGGACAGAGCATCCACCTCCCACCATGCTGCTTTAAAAAAAGGCACCTAAACAAAGTACAGGAAGTAAAGTGTTGTCCTTGTCCCAAACAAGTTTTCCCCTTGAGTGCTAGACCTGTTGCACAACTCCTGGAACACTGCTCAAGAGAGACAGAAATCCTGGGATGAGGGGAACACCAGACTCAACATAACCACCATGGAGTTGTCCACCCTGCTGATGTGATATGCCCTCAAAGACACCAGATTTTCTCCACCCAGAGGACTATTCGAAAGGCAACCTCTGCCAGTTCCTTGCACTAGGTATTCCACTGCCACTTTGAATATACCTTGAGGTAGCACTGAAAGTCCTTAAAGAACAAATTACTTACCTTCTGTAATGCTTTTTCTGGTAGAGACTATCTAACCGCAGATTCCTCTCCTTAGAATATTCTCCAGGCGTCAGACTGGATCTGGAAATCTTGAGCAGTACCTTGAGCTCTTGAGGAAAATCTTCAGCAGGACCTCTGCGCGCCGGTAGATGGAGTCAGACTGCTTGGTGTCAATGTCGTCAGTGTCGGAAGTGACGGGCGCTGACATCAGTTTCTTTCATGACTATTTCCGCCTCAAAAAAGAGGAGCCATGGCTAAACAATCTGTGACCAGTGTGCAGACATCTACAGAATTTAGGGTGAAGAGCCTAGATCTCAGTGCGGGAAGGATGGGAGGGAAGGTGAGGAATCTGAGGTTAGATAGTCTTTATCAGAAAAAACGTTACAGAGAGTAAGTAACTTGTTATTCTGATAGAGACTTCTAACCACAGATTCCTCACTTTAGAACAGATAGCCAAGCAATATCTCCCCTGAGGAGGGTCTGTGAAGGGGCTCAAGCCAAGAAGTCCTGGAGGACCAAGTGGTCAAAATGCCTATCCCAATGGACCTGACTGTCCAAGCAGTACTGCTTCGGGAAATTCTGCAGTGACGCCCAAGTGGCAGCTTGGCAGATGTCCAAGACAGGTGCCCCGCATGCTAACACAGTAGTAGCAGCTTTGGCTCTGGTGGAATGGACAGATTTTGATGCAGAGTACAATCAATCAAGAGATGGTCCATTTTTACACCACCCTGCCTTCTTTTGCTCCATTGTCCACACAGTGTTCTTTGGTGCAATTAATGTAAAAAAAGAGAGCTCTTTTGGGGTCCCAACAATGGAGTCACTCCTCTTCCTTATAAGGATGAAGTGGTGCAATCAATGTCGGTAGCATGATGCTTTGGGCAACGTGGATAGGAGTGACCACTTTTGGCAGAAAGGAGGCACTAGTTCGAAGGACCAGTTTGACTGGGTAGAAGCTGGTTTATGGAGGTGCAACCAAGAGTGCCTGAAGCTTACTGACACTCCTGGCCAATATAATGGTCACCAGGAATACTGCCTTAAGGGGCAGTAGTAAAAGAGGGCAGCTATGCATGTGTTCGAATGAAGAACACATGAAGAACGTCAGAACCAGATTGATGTCCCACTGGGGCACAGCAAAAGGGATAGGAGGTAACAAGTGTTGCAAGCTCTTAAGAAAAGGGGTCAGGTGACTAACAGGGAGGGCTGGTCCGGTAACCACAGGAAAGATAAAATGGGGGAAGGTAATCTTTAAAGGTGCCCCAGGCAAGGCTTTGTCTGGCCAACAACAGCACACCCAAGAGCACCTCCGACAAGGAGGCAGAATAGGGATCAACTTTATGGGACGAGCACCAAGCCAAAAATTTGTCCAAAAGAAAAGGCGTATACAGTTTTTGTTAAGGGACATCCAGATAGCCAGAATGACATCACAAATCTCGGGAGGAAGTCCAAAAATATTCAACTGGCGACGCTCAATCTCCATGCATGAAGGTGGAATGTACACCGATTCGGGTGCAGAACCCTGCCCTGTTGCTGCGGCAGGAGATCCTCTCGAAGTAGCAGCCTGCTCGGAGGACAAATGCTCATGTTCGGCAGTTCAGGATGGCAAACTTTCCTTGCCCAGTCCGGAGCTACGAGGATGATTTGTGCCCAGTTGGTCCTGATCTTCTTGGGAACCACGGGTAGGAGTGGTATTGGTGGAAAGGCATACAGGAGTCCCGGGCTCCAGTCTAAGCGAAACGCTTCTCTGAGCAGGAGCTGCTTTGGAAATTCCAAAGTGCAGAAGAGCTGACATTGCACATTCTTAGCAGTGGCAAATAGATCGAGACAAGGTTCTCCTCATTATTTCTTCTTTTTAAACACATTTTATTGATTTTGGAATATGAACATGACCGACATGCAAAGAACACAAACATAGGCAAATACCTGCACACTCAGACCTATCCTGCCCCCCACCCACACTTGAGCAATAGGATTCACAATTCCAAGAACCATATCAAGTGTCCCACCCCCTCCCAATCCCATCTCATTCCATAAACTTCTGAATATCATCGTTCAATACTTGCCTCACAGAACAGACAGGTTCCAACACAAAGCCCATGTAATCCAACCATACCTGCCATTTCGTGGGGTGCTTTTGTAGGCAGCCTCTGGCCTGGTAAACCGCCACCTCCAAGCCCATATGCTACTCCATCCCTTTTTTTCCATATCGCCAAGAACGGGGGGCTGTGGCCTTCCACTCTCTTGCTATATCTCGTTCTGCTAGAGTCAGACCCAGAAATAGTAGTGTCAACTTGAATCTGTTACTGCCCAGTGTATCAGTAATATGGAGGAGGGTAAGTTTTGGGTCCACTGGAATTGACCAGGCCAGGACCCTGTTCAGGCAGGATGTCACCTCGCGCCAGAACAGGTCCAGAGCGGAGAATGTGTCAGGCTGATTAGAGATGAGCGTCTGGTATATCTTCGCAATGTTATTATCTTCCAGGGCTCCCATGATTAGTCTACCTTCCAATGGATTAAATTCAGGGAGGTCAGACAGGACTACAATGTACGGAGTCAGTGCATGATGGAGTTGTAGGTAACGATGGAACTGACTACGGTGGAGCTGGTATTCCGACAGAAAGGATTTGAGGACTGTCCCGCTTATGATGTCACCCTATCTGGTCCCACTTCCGAAATCCCTCCAGCACAGCCACCTGCGACATCATGTGCCACTGCCAGAGCTGCGTCGACTCTGCCAGTTTTCCCCACCACCCCATCTGTTGGAGGGTATATCTCCATTGGTTAAAAACCACTCTTGTAGCCGGAGGAAGACCATTGTAGCCGCCTCCATCATATAAATACGAAATGAGAGGGGTGTCTCCCATTGCCCACTTCTCAGACGCAAAGGCGGGGTCGTCCTGGAGGTCATACCACCAGTCATTGATGATTAGCAAATTGGATGCACAATAGTATGATTCAATGTCCGCTGCAGCGATACCACCACAATAAGTAGATTTAAAGCAGCATTTATTAAGAGCAATGTGGGAGGTACCGCCCTCCCAGAGGAAGCCACAGAGAATAGAATTACGTTTTCAAAACCGTTGCCATGAAACATCGTTTGGGAAATTCTGCAACTGGTACAAAAACTGGGGTAATGACACCATTTAAAACATTGCTGATCTTCCAGCCAGGGACAGAGGCAGGACTGATACCAACCGAACATCCTCCCTCAAGTGAGCCAGTACGGGCTCCAGATTACGCGTCCACACCAATGCAGCATTGGGGGGAGACACAAAGACACCCAGATATTTAATCCCTCCCAAGGTGATCCGTAACCCAGTAGCCCAACCGTAACCCTGTGGGCAGCTATTTGCCAGGAACATTGTAGATTTAGACACAATAATGCAAAGGCCTGAGGTTTCGCCAAAGATGTGCACAATTTGCAGGATGCGGGGTCCCGAATGTTCGGGGGCAGTCAGGAAGAAGAGAATGTCATTGGCGTATAATGCTATTCTATCGGAGACACCCTCACCCCACTCGAAGCCATGCTCCT
Source organism: Calotriton arnoldi (assembly GCA_963921515.1). Taxonomy (NCBI): domain Eukaryota; kingdom Metazoa; phylum Chordata; class Amphibia; order Caudata; family Salamandridae; genus Calotriton; species Calotriton arnoldi. The sequence continues at coordinate 1,327,890 of CAWUFW010000324.1, forward strand.
GAGCGTCAATCCTCATTGCCAGAGGCTCCATAGCAAGAGCGAACAGCAGAGGAAACAGGTGCATTCCTTCCTCGTCCCCCGCTGAACTCTAAATGTATTTAACCTGACATCGGTCACCCACACCGTCGCCGTTAAGTCAATGTACAGCAGTTTGAGGTATGAAAGAAATCTAGGGCAGAAATTTAGGCAACGAAGGAGAGTGAACAAGTACTCCCAGCTCACGGAATCAAATGCCTTCTCAATGTCCGCAAGAAGCCAGCGCATCATATAAATGTCTGATATTGTGCTGGGTAGCTCAGTGAGGTATAAACCCGGCCTGATCAGGATGTACGAGGTCGGGAATTAGCGGTACCAGCTTATTGGTCAGTGCTTTCCCTAGACTTTTCACCTCCAAGTTTAAAAGGGAAATCAGGCGATATGAGGACTGTTCATCTACTGGTCGGCCAGGCTTAGGGAACACCACAATCTCCGTGTGCCGCCACTCCGGTGGTAGGACAACAGTCTCAGCAGAGGAGTGGACCACCCCCAGCATGTGTTCCTGGAGTTTAGGCATGTAGGCTGTGAAGAATTCAGAAGGAAACCCATTAGGTCCTGGGGACTTCCCGGGGCGCAGCCCTTCCAGGGCTTGTGAAAGTTCCCTCCCATGAGATCACCCTCCAATAAATTGCAGTCCACCAATGTGAGGCTCCTAAGAAGAAGTGCAGTCACAAACTCTACTGTCTGCTCCCGTGATAGGACCTCCCTCTGAATGTACACGCCTTTGAAATGGGCAGCAAAACTGCAAGCCATCTGGTTCTCCCCATTCTTGGAAGAGACAATTGCGCCACCTCTGGATGTAGATGACATTTGTGATCTGCAAAGCATCAGCGGCTAAGTTCGTCTGCCCTGGCACTCAGAGATCCCGGCATGTGCTGTACGAGCAGGAAGATGTCATGGTGCTCCAGGAAAGTCCATAGACGCACAAGTTACTAACTTGTGTAACGATATATCTGTAAGAGACAGTAGTTAGTGACAGATTCCTTACCTTAGAATATCCCCAGGCGTAAGGCTGGATCCGGAAAGTTTTTGCGTAGCAGTACCCTTGCGCGTCGGTAGGCGGCGTCGTGCGGCTCCGCGTCCGTCGTCGGCGTCGTGATCGCCGGGATGACGTCGCGGGCAGTACTTAGACGCCGCCCCTGCGCGCTGTCAGTTCTGTACACGACTTTCCGCGCCAGGAACGCAGAGCCATGCAAGAAGCTGACATAGGTGTCTGAAAAATACTAGGGCCCTGAAAGGGATGTCCTTAACCCTAGAAATCAGTTCGCAGAACGGGGAGGATGGGTGGGCGGTAAGGAATCTGTCACTAACTACTGTCTCTTACAGATATATCGTTACACAAGTTAGTAACTTGTGCATCTGAAAGAGACACGTTAGTGACAGATTCCTTACCTTAGAATAGATACCCCAGCAATACCAACCCCGGTGGTGGGTCTGCGAACAAAGATCAGACAAGGAAGTCCTGGAGGACAGAACGGCCAAAGAAGCCGTCCCTCCGGACCTGACTGTCAAGGCAGTAATGCTTAGTAAACGTGTGCAGCGAGGCCCACGTAGCTGCCTGACAGATAACCGGCAGCGGAACACCGCGGCCCAAGGCCGTGGTAGCAGCCGTTGCCCTGGTGGAATGGGCACGCAGCCCAACAGGAGGCTCCTTCTTAGCCAAAGAATAGCAGGCCTTGATGCACAAGGTAACCCAGCGGGAGATGGTTCGTTTGTGCACCGCCCGACCTTTTTTGGCGCCCACGTAGCCAACAAAGAGCTTGTCATCCACCCGGAAGTGTTTTGTGCGGTCGATATAGAAGGAGTCCAGACGGTGGAGCCTCTCTTCCTCTCTGGAAGGATGCGGAGGCGGAAAGAAGGTAGGCAAAGTGATGGTCTGCCCAATGTGGAAGGCAGTAACCACCTTTGGCAAGAAGGACGGACGCGTCCTAAGAACAACCTTGTCTGGATGAACAGACAGAAAGGGAGGTTTGCAAGATAGAGCCTGGAGCTCACTCACCCGCCGAGCGGAGGTGATGGCCACCAGAAAGGCTGTCTTCAGAGTCAGAAGACGAAGAGGACAGTTATGTAGAGGCTCAAAGGGAGCGCACATTAAAAAGGTAAGAACCAAGTTCAAGTCCCACTGAGGCATCACAAACGGAACAGGAGGGAAGAGGTGTGTAATGCCTTTTAAGAACCTGTTAACAACAGGGGACTTGAAAAGGGAGGGCTGATCAGGGAGCCTGAGGAAGGCCGAGATAGCACAAAGATAACCCTTGATGGTACCCAGGGCAGAACCCTGTTGGGCCAGAGAAAGAAGGAACAGAAGGACCTCAGAAAGAGGGGCAGAAAGGGGGTTCACAGCCTTTGCTGTGCACCATGCCACAAATTTGTTCCACCTGCAGGCGTATACCACCTTAGTGGAGGGACGCCTGGCTGCCAGAATCACATCACAAACTTCGGGAGGCAAGTCGAAAGGAATCAACTGCCGCCGCTCAATCTCCACGCAAGCAGGTGTAGACTGGACAGGTTCGGGTGGAGGACCGTCCCCTGCTGCTGCGACAGAAGATCCTCCCGAAGAGGCAGACGGATCGGGGATCTACGCTCATACTGAGTAGCTCGGGATACCAAACTCTTCGAGCCCAGTCCGGAGCCACAAGGATGACTTGGGCCCGGTCGTGCCGAATCTTCTTCAACACTCTGGGTAGAAGTGGTATAGGCGGAAAGGCGTACAACAGACCGCAACTCCACTCGCGACGAAAAGCGTCGCCGAGCGAGTGCCGCCTTGGAAATTCCAACGCGCAGAACTGATGACATTGCGCGTTCTCTTCGGTGGCGAATAGATCTAACCAAGGCTCTCCCCATTGTAGAAAGAGTCCTTGCGCCACTTCCGAGTGAAGACGCCATTCGTGATCCATCATGCACCTGCGGCTGAGTTCGTCCGACCCTGGCGTTCAGGGAACCTGCCAGGTGTTGAACCATCAGGAACATGCCCTGATGTTCCAGCCATGTCCAGAGGCGCAGAGCCTCCTGACAGAGGGTCCACGACCCCACCCCGCCCTGTTTGTTGCAGTACCACATGGCGGTGGTGTTGTCTGTGAACACCTGCACTACCTTCCCTTTGACAGAGGGAAGGAATGCCTTGAGTGCAAGTCGGATCGCCCGGAGCTCCAGAAGGTTGATATGGAGCCGGGACTCTGCGGAGACCAGAGGCCTCTGATCTCCGCCTCTCCCATGTGACCGCCCCATCCCAGAAGGGACGCGTCCGTCACAACTGTGTGCTCTGGTTGGGGAAGGGAGAGGGATCTGCCCATGACCCATTGCCGGTTCGAGAGCCACCACTGCAACTGTTTTGCAGTCCCCACCGAGATCTGGACGTGATCGGACAGGTTGCCCTGGTGCTGCGCCCACTGGAACTTCAGGTCCCACTGCAGAGCCCGCATATGCCATCTGGCATGATCGACCAGCAGGATGCAGGAGGCCATGAGGCCCAGCAGCCTCAGGGTCATCCGTACCGAAACCCAGGATAAAGGCTGAAAGATCGGAATCATAGCCTGAATATCCCGGACTCGCCGTTCGGGAGGATAGGCCCGAAACTGCGTCGTGTCCAGAACTGCTCCGATGAAAAGGAGCTGTGGAGAAGGAACCAGATGCGACTTCGGCACATTGATGGAGAACCCCAGCGAGTGCAGGAGTTCGGCCGTAGTCTGGAGGTGGGAGACGACTGCCTGGGACGAGCCCGCCTTCAGCAGCCAGTCGTCGAGGTAGGGGAAGACTGAAACCCCTGCCCGGCGCAGATGAGCTGCGACCACCGCCATCACTTTCGTGAACACCCGAGGGGCACTGGTAAGGCCAAAGGGGAGCACGGTGAACTGAAAGTGCTCGAGGCCTACCGTGAACCGTAGGTAACGCCGGTGGGCCGGCAGGACGGGGATGTGGAAATAAGCGTCCTGCAAGTCCAACGCTACCAGCCAGTCTCCAGGGTCGAGGGCAGTCAAGACCTGAGCTAGGGTGAGCATCTTGAACTTCTCCTTCCGGAGGAAGCGATTGACGTTCCGGAGGTCCAAGATAGGATGCATGTCCTCCTTGTCCTTTTTGGGCACCAGAAAGTAGTGGGAGTAGCAACCACGCCCTACTTCTGGGGTCGGAACATGCTCGATGGCCCTCTTGGCCAAGAGGGCCGTGACTTCCTTTTGTAGAAGCACCAAGTGATCCCCTGACATGCGGTGGAATTGAGGTGGCATGGCTAGGGGGTGGTCTCCAAGGGGAGGGAGTAGCCCCTTCGGACAATGTCCAAGACCCACCTGTCCGAGGTGATGGGACGCCAGTGGTGAAGGTGATGGCGGACCCTGCCCCCGACTGGCGTGCTGTGCACCTGAAAGGAGGGACTAGGAGGGCTTGGAGGCAGCGGACGGGTTGGAGGTGGTGGCCTGACCCGCACGCTGGTCGCCCGAACCGCCACGGCAATATCCACGTCCTCGGCCACGCGAAGGCGCTTGCTGCGCGGGCCGTTGGCCGGGCTGTTGACGTGACTGGGCGCCCCTTCCGTGGCCACGAAAGGGCGAAAGCAGAAGTGAGCGGAGGGCGCACAACAGCAAGGCCCAGGGACTTAGCAGTAGCCCGCGAGTCCTTGAAACGCTCCAGCGCATGGTCTGCCTTCGAACCAAAAAGACCGACTCCATCAAAGGGCATGTCCATGAGTGTATTCTGGACATCCCCTGAAAACCAGTGGTTCTCAGCCAGGCGTGGCGACGCAGCGCCACCGTCGTTGCAAGCGATCTGCCCAGCGAGTCGGCGGTATCAAGGCCACAGCGGATGGTGTATTTAGCCGCATCACGCCCTTCCGCAATGGCGCGGGTAAGCAGTGTCTGGACCTCCTCAGAACACTGCGGCAAAACAGTCGCCACCGAATCCCACAGGGAGTGGGTGTATCGGCCCAAGAGGCAAGCGGTGTTAACGGACCGCAAGCCAGCACTGGAGGAAGAGAAAGCCTTCTTCCCAAAGTGATCCAGGCGCTTGGATTCCCTATCCGGAGGGGCGGTGGGGAAGGCGGTTTGGGAGGCAGAGGCTTGGACAACCAAGCTCTCAGGGGTGGGGTGTTGGGAGAGAAACAGGGGTCGCCCGGAGCAGGGCGATGGCGTCGGGCCACGTTCCTATCCACAGGAGCCCCTGTGGTGGGTTTGGACCAGGCACCCAAAGAACGTCAGTGAGTGCATCATTGAACGGCAGCACAGTCTCCGAAGAGGAGGCCGCCGGCTGAAGCACTTCAGTCAGGAGGTTAGTCCTGACGGCCACTGTAGGCAACTGGAGATTCAAGGCTCCAGCAGCTCTACGCAACACCGTTGCAAAATTAGCCCCCTCCTCCGTAGCCACGGGAGGAGACAGCATGCCAGAGTCAGGGAGGTGTCCAGACCACTGGCATCCCCAAGTTCCTCAACCCAGTCCGGGTCAAACTCGCACTGTTGTGTGAGAGGGTCCTCAGACCCCTCCCAGCTCTCCTGGTCCTCCTCAGGTTCATAATATGGAGGAGGAGGGACATTAGGGACCCAAGGTCTCATCGGCGCCGGAACCGGCGTCGGGCGGCGCCGGTCCGGCTCCATGTCCGGAGCCGGAGAGAACCGGGGAACGACGCCGTCCGGAGCCCCGGACGGCGTCAGGAAAGGCACCGGGGACGTCGGCGGAGGCGTGGTTAGGTCAACCGGCGTCGATGGGGGTTGTGGCACCACCGGAGCCGGGATCGAGGCCGGGGCCGGAGCCGAGGCCGGGATGAAGGCCGGTGGGACAGAACGACGCCGGGACCGGAGTCGACGGCGACGCCGGAGCAACCCCATCAGGGCCCGCGGGGCCCGAAGGCGCACCGGAGGGACCTTGAGGCCCGAAGAGGCGGGCCATAGCCGACAGGAACTCCTGTATTTGGGCCTGAGTCGCCCCGAACCCGGGAAGGACGGGTAATGCGGGGGTAACTCGACAGGCACGTCCGGGGCCGCGGGGACGGTGCCGACAGGGACCTCAGCCGAGTCGCGAGACCGGCGAGGCGAAGTCTTAGAGCGATGATGCCGCTTAGACTTCTTGTGCGCCGACTTACCGGAGGAGCGCGAAGTCTTGGATTCCGACGAACGGCGGGGACTCCGCGTCCGGCCCCTCGACCTCTCCCGGGACCGGGGCTTGGTGCGGCGCGGAGCCGACTGCCGGACTTCGAGGAGCTTTCGAGACCGCTCTCGCAAAGCCTTCGGATTAAGTTTCCGGCAGTCAGGGCACGACTTCGTGTCGTGGTCTCGGCCGAGACAGAAGAGACACTCGAGATGCGGGTCCGTGATCGACATCATGCGACCACATTCCTCGCAGGGCTTAAAGCCGGGCATCCCTACGACACCTTAGGAGTCGTGAAGACTCGTTGAAGAAACAGTGAAAAAATTCACAAAAAAGATAGTCAAAAAGTGACTAGGGCACTGCTCTTCCCGGATCTGCGCTTACTGGCGCAGAAAAAGAAGAACTGACGTCAGCGCGCAGGGGCGGCGTCTAAGTACTGCCCGCGACGTCATCCCGGCGATCACAACGCCGACGACGGACGCGGAGCCGCACGACGCCGCCTACCGACGCGCAAGGGTACTGCTACGCAAAAACTTTCCGGATCCAGCCTGACGCCTGGGGATATTCTAAGGTAAGGAATCTGTCACTAACGTGTCTCTTTCAGATACAGAGCCTTCTGACACAGGATTCATGACCCCACTCTGCCTGGTTCGCTGCTACATACTACATGGCGGTAGTGTTGTTCGTGAATACCTGAACCAGCCTTCCCTTGATAGATGGGAGGAAGGATTTCAATGCCAAGTGGATACCTGTCAGCTCTCGAAGACTGATGCGGAGCTAAGCTTCTGCCGGGACCAGAGTCCTCTGATCTCCCCCTCTCTTAGATTGCTGCCCCAACCCAGAAGTAATGCATCGGTCACCACTGTCAGCTCCAGGTGGGATAGGGAAAGGGGTATGCTGCTGACCCAATTGTGGTTCAGCAACCCTCATACCAGATCTTTTGCAGTCTCCTTTGAAATATGGACCAATTAGGAGAGATTTCCCAGATGTTGTGCCCACTGAGACTTACGATCCCACTGCAGAGCCCGCATATTATGTCAAGTGAACTTCACCAGCAGGATGCAGGAAGCCAACAGACTCAGGAGCCTCAGAGTCATCTCACCGAAATCCAGGGTGGAGGTAGAAACATCAGGGTCATAGCCCAAATGTCCTGACTCGGCGCTCTGGATTATAGGTGCAGAACTGCACAATATCCAGAATGTCTCAGATGAAAGGGAGCGTCTCGCAAGGAGTCAGGTGTGACTTCTGCATGTTGATAGTGAGCCCCGGATATTACAGAAGGTCCACCGTAGTCTGGAGGTGGGTGAAGACTCCCGGGGGCAAGTCCGCCTTCACCAGACAGTCATCAAGGTAAGGGAAGACTGGGACTCCTGACCTACGCAGATGTGCTGCAACCAGCGCCATCACTTTCGTGAACACCTGAGAGACAATGGTGTTGCCAAAGGGGAGCAGCGCAAACTAGAAATGCTTGTGGCCAACCGTGAACCGTAAGTAATGCCTGTGGGCCTGCAAGACGGAATGTGAAAATATGTGTTCTGAATGTCCAACGCTACCATCCAGTCAACCAATTCCTGATTCTGGATGGCTCTGCTCTCTTTGGGCAATATGGGCTGTACAACTGAATCCCAAAATGCATGGGAATACTGGCACTTCGTGTTCACTGACCACAATGCCAAGCTGGAGGAAGAGAAGATCCGCTTTTCCAAGGTGCCCAGCCTCTTGGATTCTCTATCCAGCGGGGTGGAAGGAAACGCACTTGGGTTGACCTTGGCCTTTGAGGCTTGCACTACCAGGCTCTCGGAGTAGAACCGCAGATAGTTCCTTCGAGTTGGAAGAGTGACTAATCTGCTTCAAAGCAAGAGACACAAAGATGACTAACAATAGAGTGTTGCACCCCATCAGTAATCCAAGAAGTCTATTGTGTGTGGATCCTCAAGACAGGCATCCTGCAGAGTCGGCTAACTCTCAAATAGGCCCATGAACCCCACAGGATGCCCAATAGGACTATGTGCTTGCTGGGGTCTGCAGGCTCCAGGGCTGGTTTCACAGACCTCTCAGGAGGAGGACCTTCCTGGGGACGACAATCCAAGTCACAGAGTCTGCAAACCCTGCAACAAAAATTTATTTTTTTAAATTGTAAATTTAGGGGGATACATTTGGGTCGACCCCCTCAAATGAGCCAGGGTATCAGGGAATGCTCACCTGCTCCATAAGGATCATTTATCATTATTGTTTTTGAGGACGCACACATTCTGGAATGGTGGATGCAACATTTTTCTTCCAGTTTCAGCCAGATAAGCAGGGAGTTTCGGATCACAGACCTAAAATGGACAGAAGGAAAAAAGCTCCTTTGTCCAATCAGATTTATTTGTTTACATTTTTGGGCCGCAGATTAACGGTGCAGATACCTCTATCTTGACAGGTCGACTAAATTTGAGGCCTACAAAAACCACTTACCTAGAAAACTACTTAACAGATTTACACTAAACCAAGTAACAACACTTCCTTAAGTTCTAGTTTCCTGCCAGGTTTGGTGTAATTAAGGTCAGTCATTTTTCTGTAGGTGCGACAACGGCTTCTTATAGGAATTAAAAAGGAAAAAGTCATGTATTGGACCACGCTTGACAAATCTGCATGACCTTGCCATGCTGAACCCAAATGCGATAAGCCTGTTTTTGGGAAGTTTCATGCAGATTCAAACTAAGCCAAGGTTAATAGCAAATCAAAAAATCCTTTTCAGTGGAAAGCCTGACTCAACCATAACTACACAGGAACTATTGCAGTATATGTACAATACAGAGAAGATACATAAAGGCTAACTTTGTAATATGGTCCAATACTGCTGTTGAGGGCTTCTAACAACACCAAAAGCCACAAGGCCACAGACTGAGGTGCTTGTAAATGTCACTAGATCCCATTTTGGGATAGTTAGCTTGAAAAAGCGGGTTGCTTCAAAGTGAAGCCAAGAGTGGACAATGAATGAAATTAGAATATTTAGGTTTTGTTTACCTTTCATGAATACATTATTTACAAAACAATACAGTACTGCGAGGGCCAGCGGACTAATGCGATTCTGTGGGCTACAGCATTTACTGCTTAATCGTGGACACCACGTAATTTGCAGATATCACAAAAATGTTTCCAGCTTAAATGGATGAAAATAATACTGCCCAAAAATGTGATACACAATTTGCATTTTTCCGCATAATTTAGAAAACTTAGAATATATTTTGCTCCCCCAGAGCACACAGTCCTAGAAGCTTGACAGGGTAAAGTTCTGCAGTATTGTTTAGGGGTTGTCATTATGATGATGAAATCAATATTTCACACAGAACCATAACATATTTCACAGTCCTAGTGAAATATTTTGTTTACACCACAGCATTTTGTGCAATAAAATAACCCAAATTTAAGATGTAGGCCGTGGCCAAATTTGGTTTATACTGGCATAATCTTGCATGATTTAGATAATTAAGCGTTACTCTTGTTACGTGAAATTCTTAAAATTATGCTATTACGACACATTGCATAATTATATGCTATTTACAGTAACAATTTACCACAACTGCATGGAAACAACGTGAAAGAATGCAAGCGGTGGGTTTTCACTGTGCTTGTGTTTTTTTGTGCTACTTTTAGAGCAGAATGTGTCCTCATGTCTAAAAATAGGTTCAGAGACGCATTTTACACTAAAATATACCACCAAATGCCGTGTGCGTTTCACGTAATTACGCATAGTAAACATAAACAAATATGTAATTTTCCCCAGAATCTATCTGCTTAGGGGAAGCACAGTTTGTGTATTTTACTCAGTCAACTACAGACAATTTAATGTAGAAGTGATGAAAACATTTATTGCATCTCGTCTCAATTCTCTGCTACATTTGCATGGGTTCTAGATCATGGACTCCTATTATTTCAGCATAAATTCACCATATACACTGCTAATATTGCTTTCCACTTCCAAAGTTGCTTTAAATTGCATCACAGCATCCAAGAGAATTCACTACACAGTCCAACGTATCTTGGAGTGTCCAGAGAATGTCAAGTTTGCACCGAACTCTGAGAAGAACTTAACGATATGTGCCAGGCTGCCTCTCTATCCCTCATTTCCTCCTTTCGAAATTTGACAAGGTAAAGCAGATTTTTGGTTATCTTGTAGATTATTCAGAAACGTCGTTTCTGCATTAATTCAAGATTTATCAAAAGAGGTCAATGTCTTTGGTAGGCCCCAGTGAAAGTCAGTTTCTGCAATCCCCTCTTGGGAGACTATTTGTATTGTCATTAAAGTATAGAATTATTGGCAGATTCTTTCTTTGCATCAGCTAAAAAGCGCTGCAAATAACTTAAAAACAAGAGGGAATCCTTGGAATTCACACTTCAAAAGAACAGGATAATTGTTTCAGCATAAACTTTGCTGCAGTTTGCACTTGCTGCTATTCCATTGAAAATGAAAACAAAAAGAACATCCATAGTAAACTCAATCGGTTTCTCTTTGGGGTTTAGGTTCTCTGATGTTGTTTCCAAACCCAAACTTCCATATCTGAAGAGGAAGAGGTCCCAGTATACAAAGCTTTGGCATTAGTGTTTTTATAAATAAAAAAATTCTCCTATTTGGAGAACGATTTGCAAAATACCTCTACAAACACCAGTCTGTGCTGCACTGGTGTCTACTGCCTCTCAAAATAATCCCTCTCTTGACCACATTGAGATAATTCAACACCTTTGGAGCTTTCAATAACATCAACCATCAGGTGGTGCACCACAATCTGACAATAGCTGTCTGAGAGTGAGGAAATGCGTTAGCCAAGCTTACCTCCTTATACGCAATAGGACTCACTGTGAGAAAGTGCCCTCTTTCTGCATGGTTGCCCCCACTTTTTGCTGAATTGCTGATGTGCTTTGACTAAGTGTGCCCTGGGCTCCTGCTAATCAGGTACCCAGAACCTAGGTTCTTTCCCTAAAACTGCATTGAAGCCTAAACCCAATTGGCATCTCTGGCCACCCGTCAGCCCCTGGTAAATGGTACCACAGGTACCCAGGGCACTGTGACCAGAGAAGGCCTCTAAGGGCTGCAGCACTTATTGAGCCACCCTTAGAGGTTCTGTACCCTTACACTCACACACTGCCTTTGCAGGCTGCGTGTTTTGGTGCAGAACAAAGTGAAGAGTCGACATGGCACACATCTGTGTGCCATGCCTACAACCCACTGCCCTGGCATAGATCAGTCACCCCTCTAGCTGGGTTTGGTATACCAGTGGTGAAGGTACAGGTGCATGAGCCCTGTACCCCTACAGTGTCTAAGGCCATTCTTAGACATTGTAAGTGCAGTGCTGCCATTAAGAGTATATGGTGCTGGGAGTTTGTCATTACGAACTCCACAGCACCATAATGGCTACACTGAAAACTGAGAAGTTTGGTATCAAACTTCTCAGCACATTAAACCCACACTGATGCCAGTGGGGGATTTAATGAAAAATGCACACATAGGGCATCTTAGAGATGCCCCCTGAAAATTAACCTACCACTAGTGTCAAGGCTGAGTGGCTGCTTCCAGCTGCCACCACCAGACATGTTTCTGGACCCCTGGGTCGAGAGCCTGCTGCTCTCTGGGGCCTGAAACAATGCACATCCTGGCACGAGGTGCCAAGCCTCCTCCCCCAGGATGGGCAGGGTTCACAAAGGGGAAGCTTCAAAGGCTTGCCGCCTTTGTGAGCTTCCCCAGGCCACTTGCTGCTTTCAGCAACTGGTCCCCACTGGTTCTGACCCCCACTTTGGGCGGGAGAACCGGCGGGAAAAACAAGTGAGGAAGAGAGGTGTGCCCACCTCTGCCAACTCCACCCCTCAGGTGGGGGAGGCTAGGTGAAGCACAACTCTCAGTCCCCGCCATCTTGCAGATGGGGGGACTCAGCCACCCAGGAACTGGCTCATCCCCCCTTCCACTGGAGGGTGGCATAATAGGAGGTGTACCCACCCCAGGGAAGGGACCCATTGGTCCCTACCTTTTAACTACCTGTAACGCCCCTAAATCTAGTATTTAGGGGCACCCCTGAACCTTGCTTCCTCAGACAAGAAGAAACTACAAGAAGGAGAAGAAGGACCGAACAGCCGTGCAGCAGCTAACAAGAGGAAGACGCCCACTGACTTGGCCCCAGCCCTACCGGCCTGTCTCCACCTTGAACCTGCTCCTGCGAAATCCTGGTGTGTCCTGCAGCCAGCAACCTTGAAAGCCCCGGAGGACCTGCCTGCCTTCAACCTCAAAGACTGTGTCTCCCGTGAACACCGGATTTGTTCATCTGCAACCTCTGGTTCCGGCCAGACACCGCGGATCCGCCCCACTCTGCACCCGCTGTCCACGGCCCAAGCTCGAGTGGGCAAACACCACGAGGAGGCCCCCCCCCGGAGTTCCTAACTCGAGATCCGGTGACCCCTGAACTGCCTCAAGCCTCCAGCCGACGCCTGCAGCCTAGATCCAGAAAGTCCCCTCCAACTGCGACCAGGAGCTGGTAAGAAGATCCGACCCCAAAAGGCACCCCTGCACTCGACGCCCCACTGCCTTGGGTGGCCCAAACGACGGTGCCTAACCAACCACTAACTTCCCAACTTACCTCTCGAAGTGGTGGTCTCACCCAGAAGACCTTCGTCCCAAAGCCTGCAGTGCAGTTGCAAACCGGAGGTTCCCCATTGCAAACAGGGCGCCCAACGTCGAAACAGCACCCGGCCGCCCTAGTGCCGCTGAGGGTGCACCTTTGGTGCTACTTTGTTTCCCCATTTGCCCTGAGCTAAAGTCCAGGAGCTTTGCTCCCACAACCAAGTGGCCTGCTTGTCAGCAGCCACCAACCGGAGGCCCACTATCCCCCATTGGATAACAGTGGGCCTCAGCACTCTGCACCCGGCCACCCTAGTGCTGCTTAGGGTGTAACTAGAGTGCATCCTTGACCCTGGGGGACCCCTGAGTCTACCCCCAGAACCTCAACTCCCACTACTAAATACTTGCCTCAAAACCGATAACACTATTTTCCTCCATAGGATAACATTGACTGTTTTTCTGTGAAAAGTTTTGAAGTGTGGAGTTTGAAAACCTAAAGAAATTCTTTAAAATTGTACTGTTTAACAAAAACGATTTTACTTACCTGTTTACAGGAAATGTCCCAGAGTAGTATCCAGGTATACTACTCTGAGTAAGAAAAGTAATCTCAAAAGTAACTTACCTGTAATCTTACTGAAAATCCCATTCAAAGTATATGTACTGTATTCTGAAAAGCATTGCATTATCAGTAACACTACTGTAATCAAATCAAAGTACATTTACAATTGCAATCCAAACTGTGTTACAATCTGTATATTTACTGCAAAGTACTTATCACTTACCTGTGCCAGGCTTGCTTGGTTCTATGAAATAAAATACCTAAAAGAATATTTTTATACAAAAACAATTGGTCTGAAGTTCAGTCTTTGAGTGTGTGAATTCATTTGTTGACTGTGTGTACAACAAATGCTTAACACTGTCCTCTGATTCTGCCTTACTGCTCGACCCCACTACCACAAATAGAGAGTGAGGTGCTATCTAACTTTACCTCTGCCAACCTTTGGGGTTCCACTGGACTCTGTGCACACTATACCTCACTTTGGTATAGTATATACAGAACCAGCTTCCTACACTCACCAACTGGACTGAGCAGGTTCAATTTTTTGCCCGTTCCGATTCCTCGTCAGTGAACTGCACAAAACTCATCTATCTCAGCAAACCAATTAAAATTCTCCCATGGCCACTAGTCCATATCTTCAAATTGATGCCACCTAAAGCTAGAAAAGCAATCTAAGATCTCTAACCAAGTAGCAAATTGTCTGGAAAATGTTCAGACTGGGTGCAAAGTAACTAGATATGAATTAACAGCCAGAAATCTGAGACCTTGCCAATGGGCTCCGTGGATTATGCAACTTTCCCCAATGTCGCAGCCCGACTTGATGGCGATTACTCAAAGCTGGTGCAGAAATCGCGTAACTATTGTACTCTTTGATTGTGAGACTTCCTTCACACCACAACCAAGACATCTACTACACCGTTCAGGGATCTCCCGATTTCCCCTCCTATCCCCCCAATGTCAGAGCTAACAAAATGCACTAGTGATTACTGCAGGGATCTGGAGTCACATCACACCAGCCCAAGGCATTACAGACCGGACACCTAAGATTAACATTGCTGAACTTAATGGCTACACACCTATCCAAATTGCAAGGTTTTGGTAGTAAGCTCCTTAATATTTAAGACTCTACACTCCGGAACACCCTTTACACCATATATTAGACAACTGGAGCAACCTGCTCATCATTCGTAATGGGCTGGAGACAACTCTTTTTCTCTGAAAATGATGAGGTGTTGCTCCTGCCTGTCTCTCCTACGCAATTCAGCATCCTGAATATCAGTCTTATTCAACTTCTCCCGCTCCTTCATTCTGATGGTCAGATGTCTTAGACTTTTCTCAGATCTCGTCACTTAGTGACAATCGCAGGCTCCTCAGTGGAGGCACAAAAATTAAGGTTTCATAACCTCTGGTCCCTCAGAAGTGGCTTTGCAGGGGAGCATGAACCTATGGCAGCGGCAGGGAACACTGAGCTATAAGGATGATAAGTGGAGACTAGAAGGTGATCAAACTGGTGAAGGAGACGCTACCATACATGTTTAAGCGTCGAGAGAGCAGAGGGGTAATGGAAAGAAGAAGAAAGAGCCAGGAGAACAACAAAGGTCAGCGTGGTATATGCTAAAATGTCAGAAAGGGGAAGAGGGACAGCAGGATGCAAAGGGATTGGTCCAGGTCTTTTCAGATTTGGTGACATACAAACAAAAATCAAATAACGTTTATTCAAAAATAATTTTAAAAAACATATATATATGAACACAGTTTTGAGCATATTCATTATTTTTTTTTTAAATCAGTGCTTATATAAATGGACACTTACAATCTATCTGCAATATCTGTTCAGTCACTTAAATTAGATCTGTGTTGATCTTGCGTTCATAAGTGGTCACAATTTTGGAACTAAGGCACAACAGAATAAGGTAACTTATGACTATAATCATTACTGCATTTCCTTCAAACTACAATATTTCAGCTCTGCAATTTGTGTAGTGATCTGAAAACTGAGCAAAGTCCCTTTGTTTTATTTATGATATACAAACTGATATTTACCTCAACAATTGTGAGCAAAGCTTCTTGGGAATTTCTCATAACTTCCATAGTTTTTTCACAACATCTAAAGTACAACACAAATAATAAACACATGAGGTTTACAGTACTGCAAAAATAATAACTATACCCTTCTAACTCACTAAGGCAGACAAACCTTAACTTACCAGTCTAGTTTAAAAGCAGAAAAATGATGTTACATGCTAGGAGGACACATACAATTTCATTATAAATGTTTCAAGTGACAACATTAGTAATCTTTATTCAAAACATCTTCATACTGTTGAATAAATGTTGTTTCTTCATGATAAAACATAATGATCTTTAACTGTATTAAGTGAGCTCACTACTGCTGATAATCCAAACGGGTCATAGTCTAGTGACATCTACTCAATCTACAGAAAACAAACACTCATACATCCTGAAAGAAGTAGATGGGAATGGAGAAAGATACTGCCTCCACTGAGAAGATAAAAAATATGCTCAACGTTCAATAACATGCCTGCATGTAAAAGAAATTAGGTTTCAGTAGTGTGACGAGTGAGAGAAAGGTGCTCGACAACCATTAATGAACACTTGTAGATCCGGGCTAATTCTCTAGGCCTGAAATAAATACGATTTCTGAGGCCACCGTTCAGAGAGACTTTACCATTTCATTAACATAGTGGATGCTCTAGACCCCAGGAATATAAAATGAAATATTAATAAGTTAAAAAGGACCGTGTGATGCATCCTTAGTACTTAATTGGTTTTGGGAATACTTTGTTTGTGGATTCCATGTATGAATCTCCATGGAGGAATTCCAATATTAAACAGTTGGTAAAATATCTAACTAGAAAAAAATTGAGTATATGGAAAATTTATATATCTAGTCATATAAAAATAACAGTGGAAATGTTTCCCCATACAATGATAAAGTAGAAAAAGTTACTTTTCTGCAGTAGCAATCTTTCTGGTAGATACTCTATCTACCTGCAGATTCCTTATCTGTAGAACAATCCCCAGGAGTTCGACTAGACCCGGAAACTTCAAAGCAACAAAGTCACCGGTAGAAGTGAGGTCAGGGAGTCCCATTGACTCCATAAAACGCCTGCCCCCGGTGTATCAACATCAGTTTCCCTCCGTTATTTTCAAGTCTTTGAGAGAAGGTATACTGACATAAATGATAAATTGCAGTACCAATGAAAAATTTGAGATAGGATCTTATTGACTGCCCCTAATAGTCATCCATCAAATGGGAAGGAAGGTGGGTAGATGAGGAATCTGCAGGTAGACAGAGTAACCACCAGAAAGATCATTACTGCAGGTAAGTAACTTTTCCTTCTGATGGATACTTCTACCTGCAGATACCTCAACTCTAGAACAAATTCTACAGCAATACCCTACCCCCGCAGATGACGTAGACCAGGAAATGCTGCAAGATGGATTAAGCAAAGTATCTATCCCTGCGCATCTCTGCATTAAGGTGGTGATGCTTTGCTAAGGTGTACAATTAAGCCCACGTCGCTGCCTTACGTATCTTCGCAAACGGACACCCAGAGCTAGTTCAGAAATTGAAGACTTAGCTCTGGTGGAATGGGCCCTGATCCCTTCAGGCTACTCCTTCAAGTGTAGCATGTCTTAAAGCAGAGAATGACCCATTGGGATAGGGTCTTCTTCTGAACCACCTTCCACTACTTGGCTCCACAATAGCCCACAAAGAGTTGGTCGTCTGACCAGTATTTCTTGGTGCATCCAGGTAGAAATTAATTGCCTGCCTAGGATTCAACTGATACAAACATTCCTCCTTTTTTGTATGATGAGGAGGGGGGTGCGGGGCTAGAAGGGTAATGGATTGGGCAAGGTAGAAAGGAGTGATAACCTTAGGAAAGAAAGCAGCCCTGGTTTGCAACACCAACTTGTCTGGAAAGAAGGTCATGAACGGAGGACGACAGCTATGGGCCTTCAACTAACTGACCCTTCTAGCAGATGTGATGGCAACCACAAATACCATTTTGAGTGTCAACATGTGAAGAGTACAACTGTGCTAGGGCTCAAACGGAGTCCCCATTAAAAATGTGACAACCAAATTCAAGTCCCATTGAGGAACCACAAATGGAGTGGGAGAGAAAAAAGGTTAATCAGGCCCTTAAGAAAACGCTTGACAACAGGTGACTTAAAGCACAAGTTACTACTTGTGTAACGATATATCTGTAAGAGACATTAGTTAGTGATAGATTCCTTACCTTAGAATATCCCCAGGTGTCAGACTGGATCCGGAAAGTTTTTTCGTTAGCAGTACCCCTGCGCGTCAGTAGGTGGCGTCGTGCGGCTCCGCGTCCGTCGCTGGCGTCGTAAGCGCCGAGATGACGTCACGGAGACTACTTAGGCGCCACACATGCGCGCTGACGTCAGTTCTGTAAACGACTTTCCGCGCCAGGAACGCAGAGCCATGCAAGAAACTGACCATTGGTGCCATGAAACTAGGGCCCTGAAAGGGATGACCTTAACCCTAGAAATCAGTTCGCAGAACGGGGAGGATGGGTGGGGCGGTAAGGAATCTATCACTAACTAATGTCTCTTAGAGATATATCGTTACACAAGTAGTAACTTGTGCATCTGAAAGAGACACGTTAGTGATAGATTCCTTACCTTAGAATAGATACCCCAGCAATACCAACCCCGGTCGAGGGTCTGCGAATGGATCACACCAGAAAGTCATGGAGAACAGAACGGCCAAAGAAGCCGTCTCTCCAGACCTGACTGTCAAGGCAGTAATGCTTGGTAAACGTGTGCAGCGAGGCCCACGTAGCTGCCTGACAAATATCCTGCAAGGGGACGCTGCGTCCCAAGGCAGTAGTGGCTGCTGTCGCCCTGGTAGAATGGGCACGCAGCCCCACAGGAGGCTCCTTCTTAGCCAACGAGTAACAGGCTTTGATGCAGAGAACGACCCACCGAGAGATGGTCCGTTTGTGCACAGCCCGACCTTTTTTGGCGCCCGCGTACCCAAACAAAGAGCTGGTCCTCCACCCGGAACTGTCGAGTGCGCTTCAGGTAGAACGAGAGCGCACGTTTTGTGTCCAGACGGTGGAGCCTCTCTTCCTCTTTTGAAGGAGGCGGAAAGAAGGTGGGCAAAGAAATGGTCTGCCCGATGTGGAAGGGCGTGACAACCTTTGGCAAGAAAGAAGGACGGGTCCTTAAAACCACCTTGTCCGGATGAACAGAAAGGAAAGGAGGTTTGGAAGAAAGAGCCTGGAGCTCACTCACTCTTCTGGCAGAGGTGATAGCTACCAGGAAAGCCGTCTTGAGAGTGAGAAGACGCAAAGGACAGGTATGAAGGGGCTCGAAGGGAGAGCACATCAAATATGTCAAGACAAGATTTAAATCCCATTGAGGCATAATGAACGGCACGGGAGGAAATGTGTGCGTAATGCCTTTCAGGAAACGGTTAACAACCGGAGATTTAAACAAGGAAGGCTGATCTGGAAGCCTGAGAAAGGCGGAGATGGCCGAAAGATAACCTTTGATAGTGCCCAGAGCAGAGCCCTGCTGGGACAAAGAAAGAAGGAACAGAAGGACTTCGGAAAGAGGGGCAGAAAGGGGATCCACAGCCTTAGCTGTGCACCATGCCACAAACTTGTTCCACCTGCAGGTGTATACCGATTTAGTGGAGGGACGCCTGGCTGCCAGAATGACATCACAGACTTCGGGAGGAAGATCGAAAGCTGTCAACTGTCGCCGCTCAATCTCCACGCATGGAGGCGGAGGATGGACAGGTTCGGGTGGAGGACCGTCCCCTGCTGCTGCAACAGAAGATCCTCCCGAAGAGGCAGACGGATCGGGGGATTGATCGCCATGTTGAGTAGCTCGGGATACCAGTATCTTCGTGCCCAATCCGGAGCCACAAGAATGACTTGGGCCCGTCGCGCCGAATCTTCTTCAGCACTCTGGGCAGAAGCGGTATAGGCGGAAAGGCGTACAACAGACCGCAACTCCACTCGCGACGAAAAGCGTCGCCGAGCGAGTGCCGCCTTGGAAATTCCAACGCGCAGAACTGATGACATTGCGCGTTCTCTTCGGTGGAGAATAGATCTAACCAAGGCTCTCCCCACTGCAGAAAGAGACCTTGCGCCACGTCCGAGTTCAGACGCCATTCGTAATCCATCAAGCACCGGCGGCTGAGTTCGTCCGCCCTGGCGTGCAGAGAACCTGCCAGGTGTTGAACCACCAAGGTAATGCCTTGACGTTCCAGCCAAGTCCAGAGGCGCAGAGCCTCCTGACATACGGTCCACGACCCCACCCCGCCCTGCTTGTTGCAATACCACATGGCGGTGGTGTTGTCCGTGAACACCTGCACCACACTTCCCCGGACAGAGGGAAGGAATGCCTTCAGTGCAAGCCGGATCGCCCGAAGCTCCAAAAGATTGATATGGAGCCGGGACTCCGCCGGAGACCAGAGGCCTCTGATCTCCGCCTCTCCCAAGTGGCCACCCCATCCCAGGAGGGACGCATCTGTCACCACTGTGTGCTCCGGTTGGGGAAGGGAGAGGGATCTGCCATTGACCCAATCGCAATTCGTGAGCCACCACTGCAATTGTCGTGGAGTGCCCTCCGAGATCTGGACATGATCGGACAGGTTGCCCTGATGCTGTGCCCACTGGAACTTCAGGTCCCACTGCAGAGCCCGCATATGCCATCTGGCATGTTGCACCAGCAGGATGCAGGAGGCCATCAGGCCCAGGAGCCGGAGGGTCATCCTGACTGAAACCCGGGATAGAGGCTGAAAGATCGGAATCATAGCCTGAATATCCCGGACTCGCTGCTCGGGAGGATAAACCCGAAACAGCGTCGAATCCAGAACTGCCCCGATGAAGGGGAGTTTCTGAGAGGGACTCAGGTGCGACTTCGAGGCGTTGATGGAGAACCCCAGCAAATGCAGGAGGTCGGCCGTAGTCTGAAGGTGGGTGACGACTGCCTGGGGCGAGCCCGCCTTCAACAACCAGTCGTCGAGGTAGGGGAAGACTGACACCCCGGACCTGCGCAGATGAGCTACGACCACCGTCATCACCTTCGTGAACACCCGAGGGGCGCTGGTAAGGCCGAAGGGGAGCACGGCAAACTGAAAATGCTCCTGGCCTACCGTGAACCGCAGGTAACGCTGGTGGGCCGGCAGGACGGGGATGTGAAAATAGGCGTCCTGCAAGTCCAACGCTACCATCCAGTCTCCAGGGTCGAGGGCAGCCAAGACCTGAGCCAGAGTCAACATCTTGAACTTCTCCTTCCGGAGGAAGCGATTGACGTTCCTGAGGTCCAAGATGGGGCGCAAGCCCCCCTTGTCCTTCTTGGGGACCAGAAAGTAGTGGGAATAACAACCACTCCCTACTTCTGGCCCAGGAACACACTCGATGGCCCCCTTAGCCAAGAGGGCCGTGACTTCCTGCAGGAGAAGTGCCAAGTGGTCCCCCTACATGCGGTGGAACTGAGGTGGCATGGCTGGAGGGGTGGACTGAAAGGGAAGGGCGTAACCCTTGCGGATGATCTGCAACACCCACTTGTCCGATGTGATAGCGTGCCAGTGGGGGAGATGATGACGGATCCTGCCACCCACTGGGGTGGGGTGCCCCCCAAAGCTCGGATTAGGAAGGTTTGGAGGCAGAAGCAGCGGGGGCGGAGGTCGATTGTCCCCCACGCTGATTCCCAGACCCACCCCTGCGGAAACCGCGTCCGCTTTGAGGCTGGTTCTGCACAGGCGTGCTGAAGTAACGTGCCTGGGTGCCCTTTCTGTGGCCATGAAAGGAACGAAAACCAGGAGTGGCTGGGCTTTTCGCGGAAAGACCTAAGGTCTTGGCCGTGGCCCGCGAGTCCTTAAAACGCTCCAGCGCACTGTCGGCCTTATCGCCAAACAGGCGAGTGCCATCAAAGGGCATGTCCATGAGCGAGCTTTGGACATCTGGCGACAACCCGGTAGATCTCAACCAGGCGTGGTGACGAAGCGCCACAGTCGTAGAAATCGCTCTACCTAGTGAGTCCGCGGTGTCCAAACCACACCGAATGGCAAACTTAGCCGCATCTTTACCCTCGGCAACAGCCTGGTACAGCACAGCTTGGGTCTCTTCAGGACACTGAGGCAACACCTGTGCAACGGTATCCCACACCGCGTGGGAATAGCGGCCCAATAGGCAAGCGGTGTTCACCGACCGCAGCCCCAAGCTGGCCGAAGAGAACAACCGCTTGCCGAACTGCTCCAGCTTCTTGGAGTCCTTATCCGGCGGAGTCGTGGGGAAGGCACTCTGGGACGTCGAAGCTTGGATGACCAGGCTCTCAGGCGTAGGATGAGTGGTCAGAAAGGCAGGGTCACCGGGAGCCGGGCGATGACGCCTGGCGACGTTCTTATCCACAGGGGCCCCTGTGGCTGGCCGCGACCAAGTGCCCAGCAAGACGTCAGTGAGGGCGTCATTAAATGGCAGAAGGGGCTCCGACGAAGTGGACGCCGTCTGGAGCACCTCAGTGAGGAGGTTAGTTTTGAGGGCCACCGTAGGGAGATCAAGGTTGAGAACCTCAGCTGCCAGACGGAGCACCATCGTGTAGGAGGCGCCCTCCTCCATGGTAGGCGGGGGAGAGGCAAACCCCGGGTCAGAGGAGACGTCGAGGTCGCCGGCATCCTCCAAATCGTCCGCCCAGTCCTGCTCAGAGTCACACTGACGAGCAAGAGGGTCCTCGGACCCCTCCCAGTCGTCCTCCACCTCTGCCGCATGTGGCACAGACTGCGGGGGCAGGGCAGGAGCCGGAGAAGGAACAAACGGCATCGGGAACGGCGCCGAGAACGGCGCCGGCCGGGGCCGGACCGGCGCCGTGTCCCAATGCGGATCCCAGGTAGGAGCAAAATGGTCCTGGAACCTGGGCAAGGGCGGGACAAATGGCACCCACTGCGGCGCCGGAGGCGGAGCCCAGGGTGGCGCTGGGGCTGGAGCCAGCAGCGATGGACCTTGTGGCACCGTGGCCGGAGCCGACGGCGCAGGATCCTGTGGCGCCGAAGCTAGATCCGCCGGCGGCGCCGACGGCCCAACAGGATCCTGACACGGGGCCCGAGGGCGCGCCGGCGGGAGCCCGAGGCCTAAAAAGGCAGTCCATGGTAGCAAGAAACTCTTGCACCTGTGCGGGAGTCGCCGACGGACCCGGGTAAGGTGGGCAGGCCGCGGGACTCTCGAGCTCCGAAGGAGCCGCAGGGGCAAAGCCCCTGTCTCCCTCGTCCGCATCCGGGGACCGACGGGGGGACGTCGGAGAGCGAACATGCTTCTTCGACTTCTTTTTGTGTCGTCTCTTACCCGAATCCGAGGGTGAAGACTTGGAGCCCGAGGAGCGATGACTGTGGCCTCACGAGCGTTCCCTGGAACGGCCCCTGGACCGGGAACGGTGCAGGGACGAGTGCCGGACCTCCAGCAGCTTCCGGCGCTGCTCCCTCAAGGCCTTCGGGGCCATGGCCCGACAGTCCAGACAGGACCGGGAGTCGTGGTCGGTCTCCAGGCAGTAGAGGCAGACATCGTGGGGGTCCGCCACCGACATATTGCGACGGCAGGCCCCACAAGACTTAAATCCAGGCATCCCTACGTGCACCAAGGAAACCAAGCTTACAGGAGACAAAAGTCTCAAAAAGGGTAGTCAAAAAGTGACTAAGGTACGTGCTCTAACCGGATCTGCGCTTACTGGCGCGGAAAAAGAAAGAACTGACGTCAGCGCGCATGGGTGGCGCCTAAGTAGTCTCCGTGACGTCATCTCGGCGCTTACGACGCCAGCGACGGACGCGGAGCCGCAGGACGCCACCTACTGACGCGCAGGGGTACTGCTAACGAAAAAACTTTCCGGATCCAGTCTGACGCCTGGGGATATTCTAAGGTAAGGAATCTATCACTAACGTGTCTCTTTCAGATAGGGATGGCTGATCTTGCAGACAGAGGAAAGCAGACAAGGTGGCTAAACAGTCCTTCATAGTGTCAATGGCACATTTCATCTGAACTACTGAAAGCGCAAATTGCAGCACTTGGAATAGCTTGGCCTGCAAAGAATCCACATCATTGTGTATATCGCAGTTGTGTTGTCTGTCAAAATCTGGACAGACTGACCAACGATGGAAGGGAGGAAGGCTTTGAGTACCAGCTGAACTGCCCACAATTCTAGCAGGTTGATGTGAAGTACCTGCTCCTCCGTATACCGGAGGCCCCTGATCTTCAGATCCTCTAGATGAGCCCCCACTTTAGGATTAAGGCATCCGTCACTACTGTAGTCATGGCCGGAGGGGGAGTAAAATCCATCCTGTGAGACAGATTTGCCTTGTTCTCTCATCAAGGCACTTCTCCCACAGAGCTGGGTATCATCAAAGGGAAGATCCATAACACTGGCTCGAACATCAGGTGAGAAGCTGGATGTCTGAAGCCAAGCATGACGTCTTAGTGTGACTGGGATACCCAAAACACGTGCTACAGAGTCTGCCGTATCCAGCCCAGATTTAATTATGTGCTGTGATATATTTTGTCTATCTGCTATAAGTTTCTGGTAATGTTCTTTCATATCTGATGAGACATATGGCCTTGGGTGTACCGATTGATGTCAATTCCGATGCAGTTGTAGTCCAGCAGCCTTTATTAACGACTCCGTTGCTTTGAAGTTTCTGGATCCAGTCTGACACCTGGGGATTGTTCAAGTGAGGAATCTGCAGGTAGAAGTATCCATCAGAAATACCTAGCCAGGTTTTGACTGAGAGAACGAAACCTGATTGTTTATGGGTGGTAGACAGAGTTATGTTCAAAGGTTTCAGCCTATTACTTACCTGTCACCTAGGCACCGCCTCTCTTTACCTAAAAGAAAAAGTACTACTGCTCAACACTAATAGAATATTAAGATCCAACTGGTTTAGTTTGCTCCACCACGGTCCTGTTACTTCTCTACTAGAGTGGATGCAGGCTGAGTACCCTGGGCGCTAAGGCCTGGAACACTCTTCCCTTTGGCACTGCAGCTGGAACTATTTACCATCATATATAAATCTCCTCCCACACTGTTCCCATACTTTTCATCCTTCCAGTAGTTACTACTTCTAAGGCAATGAAGCATCTAGAAATACTCCAGTGCATAAGCCTTGTAATTATCCTTCAGTTAAATGGATCTTGGAACAAAGTTTTACACTGCATATAATCCAAAATAGCAAACATCGATAAGAAAACTAAATAAAATATTGTCCTTATAGACATGCAATAACCATCCAATATTTAGGGTTTGTCAACATCTAAACTCCAATAGATGTTTTGCAATTTGATCCACGTTGGATTTATGAAACCAAGATGCCGGGCATAAATGTTTCACGACAAGTGGTATATAATATTGAATTTATACACCAATGTCATTCTTTTCTGTTCTATGAACTGATGAGGGATCTGCAGAAAAAAATATGCTGCTTAACTAGACAAGTCCCCCTCATGATGAAAAGCTAGAAAAACTCAACTGGTACTCATCAATAAACACATTTTGAATTCAGTATACCACTTCATTTGTGAGAATTACTTTTGATCTTAATCAACCAAATTAATATGATGTTATTATTTAACATAAAGTCATATGCCTTATACAGAAACCTACATCATGTACAACTGACTGATGCACTGATCTCAGCAACAATTCTATCCATCACTATTCATTTGAAATCTCCCTTAAGACTCTTAATCCATATTTAGACTTGTTTTACTAGCAGAGAACAGGAAACTACCTCACTAATAAAGCTTAATTCTCCTATTGACCATCCAGCATGCTAATATATTACAGATTAACTCCCTTGAGATGCCCAAAATAACCTGCAGTTGTATCTTAATTGTATTATATTATAATTTTGTATTTATACATTAACGCCCATCAATCGGTCAAAGCAAAATTCCATTTCTATACTAATGCCTCATTGATTTATAAAGATTGGCATAATATTTTTATATATATTGAGTACTTGGAAAAATGATACTTGCTCAATTCATTACACTTTGTCATTTAAAAGAAACCAGTTACTGTTTGTGTTAGGCATGAATACATTATTCTCTTCCACTGATTTATATGCAATTTGTATTTACATACCACCTTTAATTAAAAATGCATAGGTTTGAGCAGAGAAGTAAGTGTCATAACACATTTACAAGGATCTATAGCCACAGCTGTACTAAAAAGGTTCATTTGGGAAGTTGGATTTTCAAAATTTCAAAAGAGGTACTCGATGGAAAGAGAATAGTTTATATCAGGACTAGATTTTGGGTAAATTTCAAATAGCACATTAACAGTGACAAGACTGTTTTTATTATTTATTTTAGATTTACGAAGTATTTTATAACTTGTGTATTTCAGCACATAAATACTGAAAATTTCTTCACCTTCAGGTGTTGCTAAGAGTTGGAGAAATTATCATAACCAAGAGGCTGGCATTAGAAAAACATAACCAGCCAAATTACATACATTTTGAGCGGGCTACCTTTAACAGATGGCAGAGCATAACATTTTTCTTTTTTACACAATATGAAGTCATCCTCTACCCATGGCACAAAAGAGCCACCCTGCCAATAATTTAGAAATAAAGGGCCTGATTTAGAGTGTGGCGGACAGGCACTCCTTCACATACATGATTGATATCCCATCCATCCTATTACAAGTATATTATATCGTAATGAACTTATAATAATGTGGACGAAATATCAGTCATATTTGTGATGAAGTACCTTTCATCCAACATCTAAATCAGGGCCTAAATCTTTTTATTGAGTAAAGACCAACATTACATTACTAGCCAGCAGAATAAAACAACGCAGAAATGCACACTTCATGTAGCCAAACCAAAGTTTCCTTTTTAAATTTCAGAACAGCACCTTTACTACAAAGGAAAAAGGTGATCCTGGCTTCCTCTTTAAATCCTCACAGGTGAACGCAATAAGGAGAAGGAGGGGTGTTACTATTAAGCAAATCCCCAGGTTTGCTCTGGGCTGCAAATCAATGAAATCCAAACAGGGCTGTTCTCAAGAGCAATCCCAAGTACATACTCCCAGAACATGGGAACTTGGTATCATGCAGGATATTACAATCTCATGCTACAGCACTGGAGAGGCATCGAACATGGGAGAGTTGAAACAGCAGCCATGGAATGTACGCCTGTAACCCTGGATTTCATAGATGCTGCGTCTGTGCGAGAGAACACCCATACTGCACCATCCACCACCACTCTCCAATTCGCTGAGAAGCAGAAGGTTGCTGTACTAGAATGAGTGCCAGTGCCCTAACCTCTGCTCAGAACCTCCGGTCGGTGCAATTTAATATTGCCTTGCCGAATACCAAGGCTGCACAGTCTTCAATCCACTTCATGCTGTTTAATTCTCATTTTGCCACTGCTTCCTCCACGACAGAAAGTTTCTCCTATATTTCCTTTGTAGTGGATCTTCAAATTTTGTACGAGCATGAGCTCAAGTAGCACAGATTCCCACTGTCTCATGCTGGCCAGGCGCAGATCCCCAGCTTCGTTTTCAGCTCGATAGTCCTCATAGTGCAGATGGATTTGGTATTGAAAAAATCTATCTTTCTCACAGGTTTGGCCTTGTCTGCTTTAGAAGCATCGTTGTCACAGGTGCTTATGTTCCCACACCCGACTGGCGCTATTCTGTCAGCAATCATGTTCCAGGAGCTAAGTAAACCCCAGTGCAATCTCATTTCCTATAGCAGTCATGCTGTCATTATGCTGAGCTGAGCAGGTCCTCCGACCGATACAGCACCAAGACCGTCTACTTCTCCTGGGATCTCTCCCTTGTCACACTGCTGCATCTGTCCGCCTCACCTCCAAGGTGTGGTAGTCCTGCGGGTCTCATGGATTCCTGCCAGGACCCTTTGTTTCAATCCTCTGGGCAAGTCCTGGCTCAGGGCCGCACCTCCCTTCCTAGCCTCGCCTCTCAGCGCCACCTGTCTGAGTGGTGCAGCACCATCTTGAAGGCAAGTTATCAGCGGCACTGAGGGGTCCTGCCACTCTTAAATTCTCAGGGCTGTGTTTTCTGATGGTCACCAGCAGATGCTGATTAAGCACGGGCCATCTCAAGCGCCGGCCTTGTGTCAGCTCCAAACTCTAGGTGGAATCTCCACAAGGAGTCCAGAAGAAGGAGCAACTTTGCTAAAGTTGCACACTGCAGCTTGTTACAGTAATTTCGGCTTGAGAATCAAGTCGGGCTTAATGTAACGAGTTGTTTGATACCTTGGATGACCCTTGGATGACCCACTTTGGTCGCACCATTCCAGAATTAGCACCACTGAAGGATCAGCGTGTACCTCTGTACTAGCTAATTGAGCAACCAAGCCTTTCCACAGAAAAAATACAATTTCCCGGTTTTACTATCAGAATATGCAAAATACATGTTCTGCCAGTGAGATATGCGGCACTCTCCCATAGGATTCGATAGGTCTGCCATTGGAGTGTTTTACACATATGTCAGAAGTCAGGCTTTGCCATTACTTTCAACGGCAAAGTTGGGCTAGCAGTTTAAACTGCTTTCCAGGTTGCAAATGGTGGATTGAGAGCCTTGTTTATTTGCATCACACCCAGGGTGGCACAACCAGTGCTGCAATCCTCTAACTTAAATGCCCTTGGTACCATTTACCAGGGACTTACAGGTAAGTTACCTTAGCCAATTGGGTATGAGCCGCCAATTCAACAGACCTGTTTAAGGGTAAGGGTAAGGGCACAGGCACTGAGGTCTCGTAGCAGGCCTCAGTGCACTCAGAGTCGAAAAACCAGCATCAGCCCAAAAACCTGGGGGTGACAATACAAAAAGAGGCATTTCCTTACAGTAAGTAACTTGTTCATCTCATAGAGACTTCTAGCCGCAGATTACTTACCTCAGAATAAATACCCAAGCAATCCTCTCCAGAGGTGCGTCTGCAAACAGATTTAGACTTGGAAGTCCTGGAGGACCGAACTGGCAAAATGTCCAACATGATGGACCCGACTTTCCAGGCAGTAATGCTTAGTAAACATGTGCAGAGATGCCCAGGTCGCAGCCTGAGAGATGTCCATAACAGGGACTCCATAAGCTAAAGCATTTGTCACAACCTTGGCTCTGGTGGAATAAGCCCTCAAGGGACTGCTTCTCAGCCAGGGTGTAGCATATTTTAATGCAGAGCACAATCCATCTTGAGATGGTCCTTTTCTGCACAGTTTTTTGTTTCTTTGCTCGGGCGAACCCAATGAAGTGTTGATCATCCACCTGGTATTCCTTAGAATGATCAATGTAGAACGATAAAGTTTTTTTTGGGACCAGGCGGTGGAGTCTCTCCTACATTTCGAAGGGTGAGGTGGAGCAAAGAAGGTCAGCAGTGTGATGGTTTGGCCGCCATTGAATGGTGTCACCACTTTCAGCATGAAGGAGGCACGTGTTTTTAGAACCAGTTTGTCTGGAACGAATTTAGTGAATGGAGATTGCACAGATAGTGCCTGCAGTTTGCTAACATTGTTGGCCAATGTAATGGCCACTAGAAAGGCCGTTTTGGTTGGTCAGAAGCCGTAAAGGGCAAGTGTGCATAGGCTCGAAGAGCGAGCACATCAAGAATGTTAAGACTAAGTTTAAGTCTCATTGGGGCATGATGACGGGTTTTGGAAGGAACATATGTTGTAGGCCTTTTAGAAACCAAATCAAAACAGGCGACTTAAACATGGAGTGCTGATAGGGTAACCACAAGAAAGCCGATATGGCCGCAAGATATCCTTTAACTGTGCCCAAAACAAATCCTTGTCGGGTTAAAGAAAGACCAAATAACAAGATCTCTGACAGAGGTGCAGAAAAGTGATCAACATTTTGGGAAGTACATGAAGCCACAAATCTGTCCCAATGGCAGGCGTATAAAATCTTGGTGGAGGGATGCCTGGCTGCCAGAATGGCATTGCAGACTTCAGCAGGGAGGTCGCAAACTGTCAGCTGTCACCGCTCAATCTCCATGCATGAAGGCGGAGCACACACAAGTTCGGTTGCAGGACCCTGCCCAGTTTCTGTGATAGATCCTCCCAAAAGGGCAGCCTGATTGGAGGAACGATGCTCATGCTCAGGAGTTCTGCATACCATACTCGCTGTGCCCAGTCCGGAGCCACAAGAATGACTTGGGGCCAGTTGTTCCTGATCTTCTTGAGAACTCTAGGCAGGAGTGGTATCGGCGGGAAGGCATACAGTAGGCCTGAGCTCCAGTCAAAACGAAAAGCATCTGTGAGCGAGAGTTGCCTGGAAATTTCAAAGTGCAAAAGTGATGACACTGCACGTTCTCTGCGGTTGCTAACAGATCTAACCAAGGTTCTCCCCAGTCTTTATAGAGACTTTGCACCACTTCCGGATGGCGATGCCATTCATGATCCGCTATACAGTCATGAGAGCAAACCACCGTCTGCCATAAATTCAGTCGGAATTCATCAGTCACATCATGATATTAAATCATAAATTAATTGAAATTCTTATAAATGATTTCCGTATGCGCATGATTTAATGTCATGATGTGATTGATAAATTAAGAATGAATTTATGGTGGATGGGAGCTTGCTTTTATTAAGTTTTCTGGATTCCTCCCCATAAGCCTTACAGGATCAAACCCTTTGAGTATAGTTTAATGATCCTCTAGGCATTGACGGCTGAGTTTGTCCGCTCTGGCTTTCAGAGAGCCCGCCAGATGTTAAACCACCAGGATTATGTCCTGACGATCCAGCCATGTCCAAAAATGCAGGGCCTCTTTACACAGGCTCCACAATCCTACCCTGCCCTTTTTGCTGCGATACCACATGGCAGCGGTTTTGTCCCTGAACACCTGATCAGCCTTCCCTTGAAGGTAGGAAGACAGGCTTTCAATGCCAGTTAGATCACTCTCAGCTCCAAGAGGTTGATGTGGAGCTGAGACTTTGCCAGAGATCGGAGTTCTCCACCTCTCCCAGATCGCCATCCAAACCCAGGCAGTGAAGCATCTATCGCCACTGTGAGCTCTGGGTGGGCAAGGAAGAGGGGTTTGCTGCTGACCCAATCGTGGTTCATTAGCCACCACTGCAGATCTTTTGCAGTTCCCTCCGATTTCTGGACCAGATCTGAGAGAGTCCCCTGATGTTGCGCCCACTGGGACTTCAGGTTCCACTGCAGAGCCTGCATGTGCCAGACGACATGTGTTACCAGCAGGATACAGAAGACTATTAGGCAGTCTCACCGAAATCCATGATAAGGCTGAAAAATGGTAACTATAGCCTGAATATCCTGGATTCAAATTCCGGATGACAGACCAAAAACTGTACATGAATCCAGAACAGCACCAAAGAAAGAGAGCGTATGAGAGGGAGCCAGGTATGTTGACAGTAAACCTCACTGGAGGTTGGTGACACTGCCTGGGCAAGACTGCCAATTGTCGAAGTAGGCGAAGACTGGAACCCCTGACCTCTGCAGATGTGCTGCAACCACTGCCATCGTGAATATCCGAGGGGCTCTGATAAGGTGTGGGGATCACAACAAACTAAAAGTGCTTCATATGGGTATAACGGCCCAAAAGTCAAGCAGTGTTTACCATCCGCAGTGCAAGGCTGGCAGCAGAGAACATTCACTTGCCAAAGGTATCCAGCCTCTTGGATTCCCTATCCGGTGGAGTGGTAGGGAACATTCCGGGGTTGACTCTAGAGGGATCGCAGAGGGAACTGCAAAAGATCTGCAGTGGTGGCTGACGAACCACGATTGGGTCAGTGGAAGACCCCTCTTCTTTCCCCAACTAGAGTTGACTGTAGTGACAGATGCATCACTGTTGGGATGGGGCGGCCATCTGGGAGAGGTGGAGATCAGAGGACTCTGGTCTCTAGTGGGAGTCTGGGCTCCACATCAACCTGTTGGAGCTTTGGGCGATTCACTTGGCATTGAAAGCCTTTCTTCCTTTCATCAAATGAGGGCTGGTGCAGCTGTTAAAGGACAAAACCACCGCCATGTGGTACTGCAACTATAGGGTGAGGGCGGGGTGGGGTCGTGGACCCTTTGTCAAGAGGCTTTGCATCTCAGGATATGGCTGGAAAACTAAGGCATTTCCCTGGTGGCTCAACACCTGGCAGGCTCTCTGAACGCCAGGGTGGACAAACTCAGCCAAAGATGCCTAGCGGATCATGAACTGCATCTACACCCGGAGGTGGTACAAGGCCTCTTTCAGCAGTGGAGAGAGCCTTAGTTAGATCAGTTTGCCACTGCAGAGAACACGCAATGTCAGCACTTCTGCTCGCTAGAGTTTCCAATGAGGCTCACGCTCGGAGATGCTTTTCATCTCGAGTGGAGCTAGGCCTCCTGTAAACCTTTCTGCCTATACCACTCCTGCCCTGAGTTCTCAAGAAGATCAGGAACGACCACGTCGAAGATATTCTTGTGGCTCCAGATTGGGCATGGAGAGTCTGATAGCCAGAGCTGTTGAGCATGAAAATCGGTCACCCGATCAGGCTGCTTCTTCGAGAGGATCTTCTGTTGCAGCGACAAGAGAGGGTTCTGCACCCGAACCTGCGCACCCTTCACCTTTATGGTTGGAGATTGAGCGGCGACAGTTGCAAGCTTCCAACCTTCCTTCCAAAGTCTGTGATGGTATTCTGGCAGCCAGGCGTTCCTCCGCCAAGTCGGTATACGTCTGCGTTTGGGATAAGTTTGTAACATGGTGTGATTCTAAAAACATCGACCCTCTTTCTGTCCCTCACTCTAAGGTTCTTCTGTTTGCTCTATTTTTGGCCAATCAGAGCACTGCTCTGGGCACAGCTGAAGATTATCTATCAGCCTTCCGGCATTTTTGCAGTTGCCGGACCACATTTTTTATTCAAGTCACCTGTTGTGGCTATGTTTCTTAAAGGCTTGCAGCATGTTTCCCCCCAGGCCATTGATCTATCCCCAGTGGAATCTAAATCTTGTTCTAACCTTGTGTGAGAAAGTGCCTCTTTTTTCATGGTTAGCCCCCACTTTTTGCCTGGTTTTGATGCGCTTTCAATTGTAGTGCACAGGGTCCCTGCTAACCAGGTCCCCTGTGCCAGTGCCTCTTCCCCAAAACATGTACACAATTGGTACTTCTGCGCCCTGTAAGTCCCTAGTAAATGGTACTCTGGGTACCTAGGGCCTGGGAGCAGAAAGAGGGTCCCCTGGGACCCCCTCACTGGGACCATGCCACTGCCTTTGCAGCTTGCATGCCCCTGTGAGGGAGAAAATGACAAAATCTACCGGGCACCCTGCATGGGTGCCATGCCAGCAAGCACTGCCTGAAGGTATAGGTAAGTCACCCCTCTAGCAGGCCTCACAAACCTAGGGCAGGGTGCACTGTACCCCAGGCTAGGGCATATCTGCATGAGCAGCTATGCCCCTACAATATTAGAGTCCATTCCTTAATATTGTAAGTGCCAGTGAAGCCATAGAGAGTACATGGGCTGGAAACTCGACAACTCGAGTTCCACAGCACCAAGATGGTTTCACTGAACACAGGAGTGTTTGGTACTTAACTACTCCTCTCAATAAATCCACACTGATGACAGTGTGTGATGTATTGTACCATGTACTCAGAGCGCACCTCAGAGGTGCCCCCTGAAAGCCTACCAACCCTGGTGTGGTCTCTGACCGGCTGTTGGCAGCAAGCCACCACCAGACATGTTTCTGGACCCTCCGCTCTCTAGAACCAGAAACAATGCATATCCTGGGGAGAGGGATCACACCTTCTCCCACAGGATGGGTCACAGGGGGAAGCTTCAAAGGCCTAGCGCCTTTGTAATGCGACCCCCAGCCTCCGCTGCTAGCAGCAGATGGCAGTCCCCGGTTACACCCCCACTTTGGGCGGGAAAACTTAGGAGAATAGGAAGTGTGCCCAACTCTGCCAACACCACCCCTAAAATGGGGGAGGCAAGATGAAGCACATCTTTTAATCCTCACCATCTTGAAGATGGGGAGACCCCTCCAATCAGAGCTAGTGCTATGCCCCCTCCCACAGGACGGTGGCATAATAGAGGGTGTAGTCACCCCAGGTAAGGCGACCACTGGCCCTACCTGCTACTCCTCTAAAACGTCCCTAAATTTAATATTTAGGTTGCTCCCCCAGACCTAAAATCTAGATCTGCAATGACCTAAGAAGCAAGAAGACATCCCTGCAGAGAAGACAGAAGACGACGACTGCCTTGGCCCCAGCCATACAAGCCGGTCTCCAGCTTTTGCGAACCTGCGACCTGTCTTGCAGCCAGCGACCTCCAAAACCCCTGTGAGGACTTCTGCCTTAGAAAAAGACTTCAATCTCCTGTGGACAGCGGACCTGTCCAGAAGAAACAAACTCCAAGGACCCCGGATCCAGGCGGATCTGCGTCTCCTGCCCACGGCCCACCTGTACAGTGAAGTCTCCTCAGCGAACCTGACCTTGAGTCCAGCGTTGGCTAACCTCTCCTGATCTCCACGGCGGCGCCAGCAGTGTGAATTCAGAGGGTCCCCCCGCCGGCGACCGGCTCGGTTAAGAAGACTTCGACGTAGAAAGGGACTCCTGCACCCGAAGCCCCTGGGCCTTGGTGAGCTGAACCAACAGTGCCCCTACGGCACCCTACATCTCTACTTACCACTGCTGTCATTGGTCTCCCTCCTGCAACCTCCGGTCTAACACCTGCAGCCTGTTTGTTAAAAGAAGAATCTCCATTGCAAAGCATTGGGCGCCCAACACTGAAATTGCACCCTGCGTGCGGAGGCCACCGTTCCGCTGTAGGTGTATGTTTGGTGCTGCTTTGTGGCCCCCGTGCTGGTCCTTACCCCCAAAACTTGGCCCCTGCAACCGAT
This sequence comes from Calotriton arnoldi, assembly GCA_963921515.1. Classification (NCBI taxonomy): domain Eukaryota; kingdom Metazoa; phylum Chordata; class Amphibia; order Caudata; family Salamandridae; genus Calotriton; species Calotriton arnoldi. The sequence goes on from CAWUFW010000324.1 coordinate 1,361,986, forward strand.
CCACTTACCTACAAGCAGAGCGGCTCCAGGCACCCATAGTCTCAATTGAAAACCATTGGGCGAACACCGACTTTGACCTCTGTACTCGGTCACCCCTGTGCCGCTGGCGGTGCAGTTTTAGTACTCAATTGACCTTTGCTCCTTGCCGACCTGTGGACCCGAAAACTGGATTTGCAAGTTTGATACTTACCTGTTTAACCGCGATATCCCCATAGGATAACATTAAACTGTTCTGAAAAGTTTCTAAGTGTCTATTTTTCAAAGTGAAAAGTATTTTTATTTAAAAAAAACATACTTACCTTATTGCGAAGATCTTGGTCTTAAAATAAAATACAAAGTACACTTTTCTAAAATTGGTGTGGCTCTCCTTTTTGAGTCGTGTGTCCATTATTAGTCAATATTGTGCAATAAATATCTTACACTCCTCTGTGTTAGGCCTAAGGCTGCTCGCCCACACTACCACTAATAGAGCACTTTGGGTTTTACATTGAGCCCTGTACACTTTTGGAGAACCCCTGGACTCTGTGCACGGTATAACCACCTAGTGGGCATACCATATACAGAGCTAGCTTCCTACACCATGTTAATTTGTGCACTTTTTGATCCTCTGCACAATTACCCTCTTCAACTATTGACTATCAAAACTGCCTTTTTAGTGGCTATTACATCGGCCGGGAGGGTCAGCGAATTGTGGGCACTCTCTTGGCGCACCCTCCTTATAGCACCTTCTACACAGACAAGCTAGTACTCTGAACATGTGCCTCATTCCTTACGAAGGTTTCAACTCCTTCCCATGTTGGTAAACAGCCATTACATCGAGTTTTTTATTTCGCGATACCATTACAACGCATGCATTACCAAGCATGCGTTGTACATCGCGAAGTAAAAAACGACGCATTTTTTAGAACGCATGGTGATTTACCACGCATGCCTTTACAATGAATTTCCTTGTAAAGGTATGTATAGTAAATGACCATGCGTTCTAAAAAAATGTAGACGATCCACGTCGTTGTAAGGAAACAGAGGCTGTTTCCTCATAACGACGTGCACCGCCCCTCAGAGACGACGTGAAGCAGGAACCAGGAGGAGAGAGGAACCACGAGGAGAGAGAGGTAAGGGGGATTGGGCATGGGGTGGGGGTTACTTTTTTAGGGTTTAGGGGGGTCGTGCTGGGGGTAGCGGTTTAGGGTTTAGGGTAGTGTTGTGGTGTTTGTGTAGGGTAGTGTTTTAGGGTAGTGTCGGGGGGTCGTACAGGGTAGTGTTTGAGTGTAGGGACCAGACTGGGGGTCGTGCAGGGGGTAGTGTTTTAGGGTTTAGGGTAGTGTTGTGGTGTTTGTGTAGTATAGGGGGTCGTGCTGGGGGTAGTGTTTTAGGGTTTAGGGTAGTGCTGTGGTGTTTGTTTAGTGTAGGGTAGTGTTGTGGTGTTTGTGTAGTGTAGGGGGTCGTGCTGGGGGTAGTGTTTTAGGGTAGTGTTGTGGTGTATGTGTAGGGTAGTGTTTTAGGGTTTAGGGTAGTGTCGAGGGGTCGTGCAGGGTAGTGGTTGAGTGAAGGGACCGGACTGGGGGTCGTGCTGGGGGTAGTGTTTTAGGGTAGTGTTGTGGTGTTTGTGTAGTGTAGGGTAGTGTTTTAGGGTTAAGGGTAGTGTTGTGGTGTTTGTGTAGTGTAGGGGGTCGTGCTGGGGTAGTGTTTTAGGGTTTAGGGTAGTGTTGTGGTGTATGTGTAGGGTAGTGTTTTATGGTTTAGGGTAGTGTCGGGGGGTCATGCAGGGTAGTGTTTGAGTGTAGTGACCGGACTGGGGGTCTGGGGGGTCGTGCTGGGGGTAGTGTTTTAGGGTTTAGGGTAGTGTTGTGGTGTTTGTGTAGGGTAGTGTTTTAGGGTAGAGTTGTGGTGTTTGTGTAGTGTAGGGGGTCGTGCTGGGGGTAGTGTTTTAGGGTTTAGGGTAGTGTTGTGGTGTATGTGTAGTGTAGGGTAGTGTCGGGGGGTCGTGCTGGGTAGTGTAAATGTAGTGAGAGGACTGTCACTTACCTTAGAAACTTTTACCACGACTATACCTTTACCACGCATGTTTTTGCGTTGTAATGGCATGCGTGGTAAAGGCATAATCGTTGTAAAAGTTTGCGTTGTAATGGTATCTCGTTGTAATTGACAACGGGTACCAATGAACAAGTTACTTACCTTTGGTAACGATATATCTGTAAGAAACATTAGTAGTGATAGATTCCTTACCTTAGAATATCCCCAGGCGTCAGTCTGGATCCGGAAAGTTTTCGTCAGCAGTACCCCTGCGCGTCGGAAGGTGGCGTTGTGCGGCTCCGCGTCCGTCGTAGGGTTCGTGATCGCCGGGATGACGTCGTGGCAGCTACTTAGACGCCGCCCTCGCGCGCTGACGTCAGTTCTGTACACGACTTTCCGCGCCAGGAACGCAGAGCCATGCAAGATACTGACCACTGGTGCATTCAAACTAGGACCCTGAAAGGGATGACCTTAACCCTAGAAATTAGTTCGCAGAACGGGGAGGATGGGCAGGGCGGTAAGGAATCTATCACTACTAATGTTTCTTACAGATATATCGTTACCGAAGGTAAGTAACTTGTTCATCTGAAAGAAACACGTAGTGATAGATTCCTTACCTTAGAATAGATACCCCAGCAATACCAACCCCGGTGGTGGGTCTGCGAACCAAGATCACACCAGAAAGTCACAGAGAACAGAACGGCCAAAGAAGCCGTCTCTCCGTCTTGGCTGTCAAGGCAATAATGCTTAGTAAAAGTGTGCAGCGAGGCCCAGGTGGCTGCCTGACAGATGTCTTGCAGGGGGACACCACATCCCAATGCAGTAGTAGCTGCTGTTGCCCTGGTAGAATGGGCGCGCAGCCCCACCGGAGGATCCTTTTTAGCTAGAGAATAGCAGGCTTTTATACACAAGACAACCCAGCGGGAGATAGTCCTTTTGTGTACAGCCCGGCCTTTCTTGGCGCCTACGTAGCCAACAAAGAGCTGGTCATCCATCCGGAACTGTTGTGTGCGGTTGAGGTAAAATGAGATCGCACGTTTTGGGTCCAGACGGTGGAGCCTCTCTTCCTCTCTGGAAGGGTGCGGAGGCGGAAAGAAAGTAGGCAAGGTGATAGATTGCCCAATATGGAAGGCAGTGACAACCTTTGGCAGGAAGGATGGACGTGTGCGTAGCACAACCTTGTCCGGATGAACAGATAGAAAAGGAGGTTTACAGGAAAGAGCCTGGAGCTCACTCACGCGCCTAGCGGAGGTGATGGCAACCAGGAAAGCAATCTTCAAAGTCAAGAGACGAAGAGGACAGTTGTGAAGCGGCTCAAAGGGAGCGCACATCAAATAAGTAAGAACCAGGCTCAAGTCCCACTGTGGCATCACAAACGGAATAGGAGGGAAAAAGTGAGTAATGCCTTTGAGGAATATATTCACGACAGGGGACTTGAAAAGAGAGGGCTGATCAGGTAGCCTGAGAAAGGCCGAAATTGCAGAAAGGTAGCCCTTGATAGTGCCCGGAGCAGAGCCCTGCTGGGCCAAAGAAAGAAGGAACAGTAGGACCTCAGAAAGAGGGGCAGAAAGGGGATCCACAGCCTTTGCTGTGCACCATGCCACAAATTTGTTCCACCTGCAGGCGTATACCGATTTAGTGGAGGGACGCCTGGCTGCCAGAATGACATCACAGACTTCAGGAGGCAAGTCAAATGGAATCAGCTGTCGCCGCTCAATCTCCACGCAAGGAGGTGGAGGCTGGCCAGATTCGGGTGGAGAACCGTCCCCTGCTGCTGCGACAGAAGATCCTCCCGAAGAGGCAGTCGGATCGGGGGATCCACGCTCATACTGAGTTGCTCGGGATACCAAACTCTTCGAGCCCAGTCCGGAGCCACAAGAATAACTTGGGCCCGGTCGCGTCTGATTTTCTTCAGCACTCTGGGTAGAAGTGGTATAGGCGGAAAGGTAACAAGAGACCGCAACTCCACTCGCGACAAAAAGCGTCGCCGAGCGAGTGCCGCCTTGGAAATTCCAACGCGCAGAACTGCTGACATTGCACGTTCTCTTCGGTGGCGAATAGATCTAACCAAGGCTCTCCTCACTGTTGAAAGAGACCTTGCGCCACGTCCGAGTGAAGACGCCATTCGTGATCCATCATGCACCTGCGGCTGAGTTGGTCCGCCCTGGCGTTCAGTGAACCTGCCAGGTGTTGAACCACCAAGGAAATGCCCTGATGTTCCAGCCATTTCCAGAGGCGCAGAGCCTCCTGACATAGGGTCCACGACCCCACCCCGCCCTGTTTGTTGCAGTACCACATGGCGGTGGTGTTGTCGGTGAACACCTGCACTACTCTCCCCTTGACAGAGGGGAGGAATGCCTTGAGTGCAAGTCGGATCGCCCGAAGCTCCAGAAGGTTGATATGGAGCTTGGACTCCGCCGGAAACCAGAGGCCTCTGATCTCCGCCTCTCCCATGTGGCCGCCCCATCCCAGGAGGGACGCGTCCGTCACCACTGTGTGCTCCGGTTGGGGAAGAGAGAGGGATTTGCCACTGACCCAATGTTGGTCCGTGAGCCACCACTGCAAGAGTTGTGCAGTGCACGCCGAGATCTGGACGTAGTCGGACAGGTTTCCCTGATGCTGCGCCCACTGGAACTTCAGGTCCCACTGCAGAGCCCGCATATGCCACCTGGCATGATTGATCAGCAGGATGCAGGAGGCCATGAGGCCCAGCAGCCTCAGGGTCATCCTGACCGAAACCCAGGATAAGGGCTGAAAGATCGGAATCATAGCCCGAATATCCCAGACTCCCTGTTCGGGAGGATAAACCCGAAACTGCGCCGTGTTCAGAACCGCTCCGATGAAGAGGAGCTTCTGAGAGGGGATCAGGTGTGACTTTGGCACGTTGATGGAGAACCCCAGCCAATGCAGGAGGTCGGCCGTCGTCTGGAGGTGGGAGACGACTGCCTGGGGCGAGCCCGCCTTTAACAACCAGTCGTCGAGATAGGGGAAGACTGAAACCCCTGACCTGCGCAGATGAGCTGCGACCACCGCCATCACTTTCGTGAACACCCGAGGGGCGCTGGTAAGGCCAAAAGGGAGCACGGTGAACTGAAAATGCTCGTGGCCTACCGTGAACCGTAGGTAACGCCGGTGGGCCGGCAGGATGGGAATATGAAAGTAAGCGTCCTGCAAGTCCAACGCTACCAGCCAGTCTTGTGGGTCTAGGGCAGACAAGACCTGAGCCAGTCTGAGCATCTTGAACTTCTCCTTCCGGAGGAAGAGATTGACGTCCCGAAGGTCCAAGATAGGACGGAGGCCCTTGCCCTTCTTTGGAATCAGAAAGTAGTGGGAATAACAACCACGACCTACTTCTGGCGTCGGAACGCGCTCTATGGCCCCCTTGGCCAAGAGGGCCGCAACTTCCTGCTGGAGAAGTGCCAAGTGATACCCCGACACGCGGTGGTACTGAGGTGGCATGGCTGGAGGGTTAGTCTCGAAGGGGAGGGAGTAGCCCCTTCGGACTATTTGTAAAACTCACCTGTCCGACATGATGGTACGCCAGTGGGGGAGGTGATGGCGAAGCCTGCCACCCACTGGCATTTGATGGGCCTGAAAGGTCGGACTAGGAAGGTTTGGAGGCAGTGGTGGCGGGGGTGGAGGTGGACTGACCCGGCCGCGGGCCCCCTGAACCGCCACGGCGGTTCCCACGTCCGCGCATGGACTGTTGTGCCGGCCTGTGGCTCTGTTGCGAACGTGGTGGGTTGCCCCTTCCGCAAGCACGAAAGGAGCGAAAGGCAGAAGGCTGAGGAGGGCGCCTGACCGAAAGGCCCAAGGACTTAGCCATAGCCCGTGAGTCCTTAAAGCGCTCCAAAGCACTGTCTGCCTTGTTGCCAAAGAGGCGAATGCCATCGAAGGGCATGTCCATTAAAGTGTTTTGGGCATCCCCCGAAAAGCCAGTTGTCCTCAGCCAGGCGTGGCGGCGGAGCGCCACTGTCGTGGAAATCGCCCTGCCTAGCGAGTCGGCGGTGTCAAGGCCACAACGGATTGTGAACTTGGCTGCCTCTCTCCCCTCAGCAATAGCCTGGGAGAGTGCCGTCCGGGCCTCCCCCGGACAGCTAGGCAGCACCTGCGCTACCGTATCCCACAAGGAGTGCGAATAACGGCCCAAGAGGCATGCGGTGTTAACAGACCGCAGCCCTAGGCTGGCGGAAAAAAATAATCTTCTTTCCGTACTGTTCCAGCCTCTTGGATTCCCTATCCGGGAGTGCGTTAGGGAATGCGCTTGGGGAAGCAGAGGCTTGGACAACCAAGCTCTCAGGGGTGGGGGGTTGAGAGAGGAAAAGGGGGTCGCCCGGGGCCGGGCGATGGCGTCGGGCCACGTTCCTGTCCACAGGAGCCCCTGTGCTGGGCTTGGACCAGGAGCCCAAAAGAACGTCAGAAAGTGCTTCATTAAAGGGCAGCAGTGGCTCCGCAGAGTAAACTGCTGGCTGAAGCACTTCTGTCAGGAGGTTAGTCCTGACGGCCAAAGTAGGTAGCTGAAGGTGGAGTGCCTCAGCAGCCCTACGCAACACCACAGAAAAACTAGCGCTCTCCTCCGTAGCCACGGTAGGAGACATCATGCCAAGGTCTGGAGAGGTGTCCAGACCACTGGCGTCCCCCAGCTCCTCAGCCCAGTCCGGGTCATACTCACATTGAGCTGTGAGAGGGTCTTCAGACCCCTCCCAGTCCTCCCCTTCCTCCTCTTGCTGTTGTACAGTCCGAAAAGGAGGAGGATGGATATAGGGAAACAGATTCCCAAACGGCGTCGGAATCGGCGTCGGCCGACACCGTTCCGGCACCGTATCCATGTCGGGGCTGAAACCGGGGCTGACGTCGTCTGGCGACGTCCAACGTGGGGTTGACGTCGGTGGAGGTGTTACTAGGTCAACCGGGATCCACGATGGAATCCATGGGAGTCCTGCGGCGCCGAGGCCGGAGCTGACGGCGACGCCGGGGCCTGAGCCGCCGGCGTCAAAGGGCGAGGACTCCCAGTCGGGCCCGCGGGGCCCGAAGGCGCACCGAAGGGGCCCGACTGCCCAAATAGGCGAGCCATAGCGGACAGGAATTGTACCTGGGCCGGAGTCGCCAATGAACCCGGGAAAGGCGGGTAGGTCACCGACGACTGCGTAGGTTCCGCCGGAACCGCGGGGGTGGCATCACCCATACCCTCAGCCGAGTCGCGCGACCGGCGAGGAGAAGTCGAAGAACGAGGACGTTTCTTCGACTTCTTTTTGTGCTTCTCCTTACCTGACCCCGAGTGCGAAGACTTCGATTCGGAAGACTTCCGATGTGGGCAGCTCCACGACCGGTCCCTCGACCTCCCTCTGGACCGGGACCTCTGACGGCGCGGAGCCGACTGCCGGGCTTCAAGTAGCTTTCGGGACCGCTCCCGCAAAGTCTTCGGCGCCATGGCCCGGCAGTCGGGGCACGACTTGGGGTCGTGGTCGCGCCCCAGGCAGAATAGACACACGCGGTGCGGGTCCATCACCGACATCATGCAATGACAGTCCTCGCAAGATTTAAACCCGGGCATCCCTACCTGCACCAGGAGTCGTATCGACTCAAAAATGCTGAGACAAAAATCTCCCCAAAAATGACTGGGGGTACCGCTCTCTCCGGATCTGCGCTTGCTGGCGCGGAAAAAGAAAGAACTGACGTCAGCACACGAGGGCGGCATCTAAGTAGCTACCGCAACGTCATCCCGGCGATCACGACGCCTACGACGGACACGGAGCCGCACGACGCCACCTTCCGACGCGCAGGGGTACTGCTGACGAAAACTTTCCGGATCCAGACTGACGCCTGGGGCTATTCTAAGGTAAGGAATCTATCACTACGTGTTTCTTTCAGATACCCGCGTTGTAATGGTATGCGTTGTATTGGTATGCGTTGTAACGAGTGCTATTCCCCATGTTGGCTAGAACATGACCCTGCCTACCTTTTTTGCTCCACTTCACCCCTTCAAAGAGGAGAGACTCCACTGTCTGGACCCAAATTGATCAATGTTCTACCTTGATCGCACAAAAGAGTTCCGGATGGATAATTAACTCTTCGTGGGGTACGTCGGATTCAAGAAAGGGAAGGCTGTGCAGATCGGACCATCTCAAGATGGCTAGTGCTCTGCACCATGATCAGCTACGCATTGGCTAAGAAGCAGCTGTGGAAGCTAACTTTAGATAACAATGGTGGCATCCATTTTGTATAATTTGACATTGTGATAATTCAATGATGATGGGAATTATATACAAATATAATAATTGCTTGATATCATGTGACAGCCTTAAATAAGAGTTAGAACTTTGCTTTTAGTAAGCTGCCTATAATGTAACACATTGCAAGGCTTGCACAAAGAGTACATTTCCATGTTATTACATTTCTGCCTGCTTGCATTAGCAACAGGCTCTGTAGGCCTCAAAAGTGTATTCAGCCACATCAGCTAATGTAGACCATTGTGACTGCATTTGGGCGTAAATGTAATAGTTAACTGTCTGGCTTTAGATACAGGGGACTTTTCATGTGCACATAGGGTGATTTCCAACGTATTCTTGTGTAACGATGTACTGTAAGTTTCAGAGCACAAAATGTTTCTTCACCACCTACCGGGACATGAGGGCCTAGACATGACCTGTTACACAGACAAATTATAATGAAATGTTGTGGTCTGTGTCTATAAAGGCTTGTGTTTTACTTCTGCTATTCGAGCACTCAGCACCCATCTGAGGCTCCCGTGCACGTTAAATAAATTCTCTTTATTTTACTCAGGTGGTTGTGACGGAGTTATGATTTTGGGTTCTACGGATCTTTTCAGTTTCCACATTTGGTGAGAGAATGCAACTCCAGAATGCATGTCTTCTGCTACGGCAGGCTGCTGCCTTCCCCTTTGAGTGGAGATCTGAGGCCCAACCACGACGCTTCCCTGCCTTCGAGGTCTCTCTCTCTTCCTCCGCTCAGGGCTGGATGCTGCCGCTAGCCGTGAGTAGTTGTCACATCTCTGGGCTGCTCTTGCTCCATGTTTCCCCAGGTTCTCTCAGCGCATGATGTTGTGCTTTGCGAGCCTCACCCTCCTCGAGGTTGTTTTTTTTTGGCATTGTGTGATCTGTGTATTTTCGGGTTTGTCGCTACCCTGTCAATGACGGCTCTGTTGGTGACTGTGTCTCTCTCTGGTGTGCACTTGTGGCGCTGGGCCGGTGCTGCACCATCTTGTTGCCTCTAGCCTCTGAGGGACATAGTTGCAGTCTCCCTGCATATTCCCCTTCGGTTGTCCCTGGCTGTGGGCCAGTTACAAAGGGGAGGAGTATTTGTTTTGGTCTCGGTTTTGGGTTTCCTCTCATGTGTATCCTCTGATTGTGCTGTCCTCTGTTTTATTCCCGCTCTTTTTCCATCTGCTGTTGTTGCCGCTGGGTGACCTATGGGCCACAGGCCCCATTGATTTTGCACTACTGGTACAGTTCTCTCCGTCTATGCCGCCTGACCATGTGTTTCCATATTCACTCAGGTGCGTTTAAATTTGGATTTCAGTTACTGAGCTGTTGCCTTCACCCCTGGGCAAGTGGAGAGGGCAAATATTCTGCATTTTCCATACCAGCAGTGACTCTCTGATTCTAAGCAGCCCTTTGACTGACGGTGGGTCAGAGAGGGTGAAGTACTGCAGTTAGAAGAAACAAAACGGTAAGGGGGCCCTAGGGAATATTTTATAGACCTACGAGGAAAGATTCCCCAACAATACTCATAACACACAAAGTAACCTCGGGTCTGAAAGAAAAAAACAGTATGGCTGTATAGTCTCCATACAGCCATACTGTTTTTTCTTTCAGACCGAGGTTACTTTGTGTGTTAGAAGTACTGCAGTTCCCTGTCTTGCCAGCAGAGACTCCCCAGCCAGGGGCCGAAGGCTTCAGCCGTGAGTAACACAAGAGGTTGGTGGGCATTCCCGGACGGGACATCTTTAGGTGAGTGCTGGAGGAGGTTTCCCCTCCTCAGATTTTGGGTGGTAGCAGGTATTGCTTCGCGTTGTAGCGATAGCAGGTAATGCTCCTCAGGTTTAGGGTTGATGCAGGAATTGCTCCCCGGTTTGGCACTGGTATTGAGTGCATGACGATATCGTAGGGGGCTAGCAGGTGGTGCTTCCCCCTGTTTGTTGCAACAGGTATTTTTGCCCCGGTTTTTGTGACATCCCTGGTGTTGGTGCTGGTAGCCACACTATAGTGTAGCCAGAGAGCGGTCGGCTCTGGTGCACTGCCTCCTGCTGGACACCAAGGGTGGTCTCCAGATGTGAATAGGTGTCCACCTACTCACAACAAGGAGGGGGTTGGTATTGCATTATATGCATTCATTTGAAGTGCTGTTATTGTATGCATTTATTTGAAGTGCCTTTATTTTTTTATTTGCTGTCTTTGATTGTCAGATAATGTATTGTGTTTCATTGAGATTCTTAGTATTTTGCGACTGACCTTTCATATGCTGAATATATATCAAATGACTGATTACCAGCCGCCTTAATACAATACAAATGTTACTTTGAAATGTCACAATACTATGTTGATACAAACTGTCGAATTGACTAACAGACCTCCTGACGTTTACTTTGTATTGGACAGATGACCTTCTGCCTGTGTGATATTTCTCATCATACTTGAGGTCCCGATTATCCTCTTTCTGTTTCCACTATTATTATTTTGGGATTACGTTGGGAGTACATCACTCAGCCATAGCGCACAGTACAACACAGCGCTGCTGCGCAGGGACTGAATTCCTGCTTCTGTATTTCATGTGTATGCCGGTCACCTTTTATACTGTCCAAGGAACGCCAGTACCACAGGACTCTTTTCCTTCCCTTTCCAACTTGTGAATGCTTTGGTGAACTAGTAGCAATTGCATTGTTTGTTGAATGACGGACGGCTTCCTCTGCTTTTTCAAAGGCTTCAGGCTGGCCGAAAGTGTGTGGTAACGTTTGTCCTTCCTATTGTGTCATCTGGAATTAACCTAACAAGCCACCTTTTGGCATTCTCTGCCACAGGGGCACAAACCACCGAGCTGTCCCATGATGAACAGACCTTTTGCAAATCTCTCGCGCACAAACTCATGAATGGGGAAGTTACCGAAATAGAACTTTCAAAAGAATGTTTCAAATATTGCTTCTCTTGTAACAATGGGACAGGAAGCAGTCTTTGCGGCTTCCAAGTTCTGTAGAAAGAAAATGTGCTGTTAAAATTATGCACAGAAAAACAAAATACAATACCGCGTCTTATTGATAATACGTGGAAACAACTTTTTGACAATAATTCACTAGATGACACATTTACGGCCAAAACATGGCGAACTTTGGTATGGCACATCTGCATTTATGCACATCAGACAGCCCACGATATCACCACACTAGAAAAGCCTTAAATAGATCACAGTCAGCTCTGCCTCAACAGGCTCACAAAGAGAGTTTTAGTCATCCCAATTCCGGCACCACCACCCCCCTGTAGTACAAAAGAAACTACTAAAAATGACACCTCTAAATGTAGCACTTCTTGACCAACTGGTAGAGGGAAGACTACAAGTAAACACCTTCACAGCCACTAACTCCAGATCAAACCAGGATACAGTGCTCTTGCTAGCACGTGCAGAATTAATGGGCAAAAGTCCTGAGGCCCACGGTGAATATGAGCTGCAAGCCACAGCCCTAAGAAAAGACGGAATACAGGAACAGCCCCCCCTCTCTCCAGATTATAGTTGGGATGTAGCCAAATTTACGCTCACAGATTTCTTTCCAAGTGCCCACAACACCCACATTGATAATGCCCCTGTGAAATGTGTCCCCTACACCTATGGAGAAGGAAAATAAAGTGGCATATGTACATTTCTCATGGTCCAGAGCAGATCTCATGTCCTTTACCAAAGACTTTCCGAAATTACGTGAAGAACAAAGAAGAGGGTACACAGAACTAATGAGACAGGAAGGGAGACAAATAGGTGGAATGGAATGCACACTAACTACACCCATTGTTCCAGGACCACTAGATTTAAATACAGCAGCTATAGTCTCTCAATTAATGCGCTTGGAGCTCGCCACATCTGATTTCCAGCTTCTAAGGCACAAAAATACACTGGAAAGTGTGTTTCAGACCGCTCTCCTGAGACACTTAGCACCCCTGATTATTTCGTAGAGTAAAGAGAGTGGAAATCAATAGTTACTGAGAAATGTTCTGCCCAGCAAGGCCTTTGATATTATAATATATTGAAGGGTTAAAGAAAACTCTTTTGGACTGGCTTTGAAATAACGATCCTGGCTGGCCACAGACTCTGGGCATTGCGCCAAGACCAAACCACACACTACAACAGTTTTCTGTGGGTATGAACAGAACTGGTTAAAAAAAAAATTATTCTTCGCAGCGGAGAATGGAAAGGAATGCAAATACTTAACGAAGAGAAGTGTTATTTTGTGTATATGCACTTTAATAAGTTTTGGTGCAACGGTTTGTTTCCTAACATTTTCATTTTCAGATGCAAGAACGTCAGAGAAAAGATGTTTGTTTCTCGTACGTGTCTGTTTTATGTCTTGTCTTGTTTTCTGGTATGTCTCTTGTCAACTGACATTGTAAGGGCCAGAGTAATGGCATCCCAAGGCCCCCGTCTCGCCCCTATCTCAGAGGAGTACATTACAACAGGAGACATTTGTTGTCGGGTAGCCAGAGTGCCCTGCACAGCATTACTTTCAGGATAACAGTCTACAGCAGAAGTGTTAAAGATAGTCTTGTAAAGTTCTCCAAGTTCAAAGTGTATTTCATGAACATGCAGAGCTGTTTCATTTCTGTACATCAGGTTATTTCAGTGCATCGATAGGTATTGTCCCTGTTTCAAGTGCTAGTTTTTAAAGTGTGCATTTAAACGCATTAGCTATCTCCCAACCATGGCAACAATGCCAGTATTGAGCTAAAAGATGAATGATCTGGGTGGCCTGGGTTCCCATTATTCAGAAAGATGTTGTAAGTTGCTAAAAAAAAAAAAAAGGGGGGTGGAGGGAAATGAAATGCCCAGGATCACACAATTTGGTCAAGGTAGGTAACTGCTTGCTTTCCACACATTGTAGTATAACACATTCACAGACTTGCAGGGCAGCTCTTAATATAGCTAGCTTATGCATTTCGTAGGTGATTTGATCTTAGAGCCCACGACCACCCTAGGTATTTCGCCATTGCTATGACAACAGGTGCTGTAGTATCCGAGCGCAATATTCTTTCAGCCTCCTGCGCCCTTCTTGTACCTATGAGCTTACAGATTGGCCGTAACCAAACACGGCGTGGTCTTTCATATCCGACACAGACAAATAGTAAATGCGTTAGAGACTCAACACTATCTTTGCAAAATGGACAAGTTTTATCACCAGATACTTTCCATCCCGCAGTAAAAGCTCTCAAGGGTAGGGAACCTACCCTAAACTGGAAATACAATTTCCGGTCCAATGGCTTTGTAATGAGGTCCCAATAGGACTCCATCCTCGGGGTAGCTTTAAATTCCAAAAAGGAACCAGTCAAAGTGGAAGAATCACTGGATCTAAAAACATTAAAATAGACCCATTCCCAATATAACTCCTTCATACATTTTTTGAAGGGAAGACAGAATTTTCTGGATCATTCCACAACTGGATCATGCCAATATTAAATAAAATATCTCTAACTGTCCGTAGCCACTTTATTGAGTGAAAAGTGTCGGCTCTAATTATATCCAGAAACCCTGCTGCATAACCTACAAGTTCTGGTACACTCCATACTCTACGCCAATATAGTAGAGGACGCAATTTCGCTAGAGCTGCAATCGGTTTTCTCCCCATATCATTCAATAATGGGCACATTGGAGTGCTTTGGGGTAGTTTAATAATATTCCTCAAGAATCTATTTTCAGAGGATGTAAGCACCACCAGATTTTCACAGCCCCACAGCTCCGAACCATAAAGGGCTGAACTAATAACTTTTGTGTTGTAAATCTCCAGGGCTGGACTTATGGGTTTTGTGTATGATTTATTATATTCAAGTTGAACCGCCCCCGCAAGTTGTCTATGCTTAAGGGATGCCAATTCTATCTGATGATTCCATTTCAGATTATTTTGGATGTTAACCCTCAGATAAGTGAACTCGTTTACATATTCTAACGGTCTATTATTCATAACAATTCCGCCCTTCAATACCTTTTGTGTGTTGAATGCCATCACTCTTGTTTTCGATACATTAACCTCTAATCCACGCAGTAAGCAGAACTCCTCAAATATTTTGAGGGCCTTTCGCAGTCCGCTAGGGAGTCTTGGAGATGATTAAAGTGTCGTCCGCAAACAACAGTATGGGGATTTTTACTCCAGCTAAACTTGGGGCATCCGTAGGGGTAGAGCTCATACTATTCACTATTCCATTAATATATAATGAGAATAGGGTCGGGACCATCACACAACCTTGTCTCACCCCTCTTTCCACAGGGAACGACTCAGTCACTTCATCTTGATTCCCCATCTTATCTTGGCACTATTCTCAACATGCAGCCTAATAATAAGTGACAGAAGCTCATGTGGCATCCCTAACTCATGTAGCACCTTCCATAGTTTTGCTCGGGGAACTAGATCGAATGCTGACTTAAGATCAACGAACGCGGCGTATAATCTACCCTTACCCAAAGTAACAGTTTTCCAATAAAGCAAAACAAATCTAAACACCTGATCGATGGTGCTGGTTAATGCCCTAAACCCTGCTTGGAAGGGAGATAAAACATTGAGCTCATCGATCCAGGTCTGTACTTTATTCAATACCAATCTCCCCGTAACCTTTTGCATACAGTCAATCAGACTGATTGGCCTGTAATTCCCGGGGCATGACCTATCCCCTTTCTTATAGACTGGTATAATTATTGCTCCTCTCCAGGATTCTGGTATTGGCGCCCCCTGAGCGATAGCATTTGTCTGCAAGAGGATATAACGGTTCCACTTATCTCTATCATAAAGGAAAACATCCCCCGGTATGCCATCCGGCTCTGGTGCTTTTCCCGCTGTGATTGCCCTAAGTGCAATGTTGACCTCTTCCTCACAAAAGACTGGGCCTTGATATGGTGTAATGGTGAAGCCACCTTCCTCATAGACTATTTCTGAGGCATACTGGGGTCTAAAGTGAGTCACCCAGTCCTTTTGGGAAACATAATTCAGGGGCTGCTGAGCCTCCCCTCCCCTCCCCCATTTGTAGACGTTCCAAAATTCCTTGGGATTTTTTAAGGCACAGGCCACCTTAAGCTCAAGCCATCTTTTGTCATCCCAGCTTCTCTTTGCTGAGGCCTGAGTTACTTTGTAAACACTTCTTGCCTTACGTACTACTATAGGGTATCCTACCTTAATGGCTTTCCCTAACTCAAGCCGAGCTTCTCTACACTCTGTTAAACCAGCGCTCACCTTTCTGTCTATAGACCTTTTTTTGTCTCCCCTGCCTAAAAAAAAAGGTACGTAGATCAGCAAAAAAAAGATTATGAGCACTTGTTATTTCGTCTAGTCCATTAGAACTTTTCACCTTCCTTTCGAGTTCGGTGGTAGCACTATCCACTCCCTTCTTTATGCAATCTAGTAATTCTGGTGTTTCGATAATTTGAGCCCATTTAAGACGTCGCATGTCATTCGAACAACTAACTTCATTTGCCACATTACTATCACTAGATCCCATTTGTGTCTTAGACCCCCACAGGTGAGTAGTTATGCACAGCGGATTGTGGTCACTTTCATCCCTATCAATTACTACCATATCATTCAAAAAATGCCATAGGTCCAAACTCAACAATACATAATCAATTCTACTGGAGCTGAATCCATTATTAAAAGTCTTGGCTCCAAACCTGTCGGAGTGCGTACGCCCATTGACCGCCCTCAAACCCCTTTCCATACAGATAGTATTGATTTGGATGACCACATCTGTCCACTTTCTTATAGGGTCCAGTTCCAGCTTCGGGATACCCCAAAAAATATCTACGTCATCTAGGTGGTTACCTCCCTCCTGAACTAGATGCTCGAATGTCATGTTAAAATCCCCAGCAATAATAGCTTTAGTAAATTCCTGGTTAGAATCTAGATGAGCATCCAAAACATCCAAGACTCCCGATGTCTTGCCTCTTGTGCCCGCACATAGATGTTATAGATATCTATTATTTGACCTGTACTCAAGTGTGTGAAGCATTTATGACCATGCACAATAAGGCAGTAACGACACCACAAAAGGACACAACTCAAGTAGGTATAGAAAAAATAGTATCTTTATCCAAGGTTTAGTACGAGACTCTCAAAAGCATTTTAACCAGTCACCATGCCTATAAATCAATAGGGCATGTAAATCAGTAGGGACTTAAAAAGGGGCAATACGAATTCACCAGAACGTGGCACTGACTGAGTTCAAGGGCTGGGTCTACGCGACCCGTTGCGCACCTGATACCTGCCGTTGGACGGGGACACAGCACGTAGCTTCTCGAAGAAGTGGAGACGGTGACAGGCGGACTCCCAGCGACCACAGTTCTCGATGGCAGTGGTCCGCAAAGTGCACTCGCAATGGTTCGGGCACTCTGGGACAGGCGGGCACTCAGCGGCAGCAGCACGCGGCTGCGGCGGCCCGGGCTGGTGGTGGCGATGACTCTCGTCGTGCAGCCCCGTGGTGGGCTCGCGGCGGCAGCAGCGCTCTCCTAGCTGCGGCGGCCCACGGGACGAATCACAATGGTGCACGGTTGACACAGACGTGGGCACTCAGAGGCAGCAGCTCTCTCTTAGCTGCGGCGGCCCACAGGACAAATCCCAATGATGCAAACTTAGCAAGGGTGCGAGCACTCCGCGGCAGCAGCTCTCTCTTAGCTGCGGCGGCTCACAGGACAAATCACGATGAGGCAAAGTTAGCAGGGGTGCGAGCACTCAGCGGCGGCAGCTCTCTCTTAGCTGTGGCGGCTCACAGGACAAATCACGATGATGCAAAGTTAGCAAGGGTGCGAGCACTCCGCGGCAGCAGCTCTCTCTTAGCTGCGGCAGCTCACAGGACAAATCACGGTGATGCAAAGTTAGCAAGGGTGCGAGCACTCAGCGGCGGCAGCTCTCTCTTAGCTGCGGCGGCTCTAAGGACAATCCACGATGTTGCACAACTAACACCGGTGCGGGCATCCAGTGGCGGCAGCTCTCTTAGCTGCGGCGGCCCACAGGGTTTCAGCGAAGGCTCTGAGGATTCAAAATAAGGCGGGCACTCAGCGGCGGCAGTTCTCTCTTAGCTGCGGCAGCCCACACAGTTTCAGCGAAGGTTCTGAGGACTCAAAATAAGGTGGGCACTCAGCGGCGGCAGCTCTCTCTTAGCTGCGGCGGCCCACACAGTTCCAGCGAAGGTTCTGAAGATTCAAATTAAGGCGGGCACTCAGCGGCGGAAGCTCTCTCTTAGCTGCGGCGGCCCACACAGTTTCAGCGAAGGCTCTGAAGATTCAAATTAAGGCGGGCACTCCGCGGCGGCAGCTCTCTCTTAGCTGCGGCGGCCCACACAGTTTCAGCGAAGGCTCTGAAGATTCAAATTAAGGCGGGCACTCAGCGGCGGCAGCTCTCTCTTAGCTGCGGCGGCCCACACAGTTTCAGCGAAGGTTCTGAAGATTCAAATTAAGGCGGGCACTCAGCGGCGGCAGCTCTCTCTTAGCTGCGGCGGCCCACACACTGAGTTCACAAGGGTTACCAGTCCGCCTTCCTCACAGTAGGACTAGAGGTTCCGGATTACTTGACGGAGGCCTCACCTGCAAGTAGAATTCCTAGCAAGGGAATTCGGGCGGCTGACAGGGTGAAGTCTAATGTCCCTGAGACTTCAGCAGGAGGCGCTCTCAATTTAGGCCCTTGGGTAGTTTCTTCAGCAAGCTTGGTGAAAGTTTCAAAGTCCTTTCCTCTGTCCGCTCGGACAGAGTTTCGTCTTGACATCCAGAAGGAACACCCTTGAAACAGGTTTCAGCGCAGCGTTTTATACCTAAAAAGTCTTTGTTCTCTGCCGTCACAAATCACTGCATCCAGCCAGAACCAGTTCGGTGGGGTCGGGGAGCACTTGGTTTACGAGGCGACATCCTGCCCTTTAAGAATCTGGGGGTCTGCTATCAGACGCCCAGTGGGAGATGGAGCCATCATTCACCTTGCCAGGCACGGCCCTGCTCGGATCAAAGAGTCACCCCTCCCCACATGCCGATCTCTCTCTCCAGCCAGGTCTGACCCAGCTGGCCCTGCTGCTCCAAAACCAGACGGCCAATACACACGCTAGCAAAAGCCTACAGGAAAGCTTCAGGCCAGAAAATACCTCGTTTCTAGTAGAGGCATTTTCGAACACGGACTACGCTAATAATCCTTACTAAAAGATGCATCTCAATGTTCTGATCTTAAACATATCAAATTCGACGTTCCTATCAGGTTCCTGGGGGCAGGTAGGATTAAGGTATGTAATACTCAGCCTGCACATTCTGGCCTATGAGAACGGGTGGCCTCGCAATAGTAAACAGTGAAATGGAGGGTAACTCGCTATTAGAACATGCTACACAGACATACTTTAAAAGCTGCTTCGGTGGGTAGCGCAAATCAGTGCTGCCGGCCCACCAGCAGTATTTGGTCTACCAGCCCTGGGCACACACAGTGCACTGATACTAGGGACTGACAGGTAAACCAAATGAGCCAATTATGATTATCCCAATTCATACAGTTATCTTTTCACAGGGAGCATTCGCGCTGTGTCACTGATTGGCAGTGGCACAGCGCCCAGAGCATCTAAATCCAGCCAACATAAACGGTCAGAAGTGAAAAGAGGAGGGGAGACCCGCGCCAATGATGCCAGGTCTAACAATGAGTATATGCAAATGCAGAAGTATAGTGTGCATTGAATAACTGTGTTTCGTATTATAATGTTTTCAGGATACAATGTGTACAGATTTAAAATGTCTTTTAGTTTACATGTGCAGTCTTTATGGGTGATTGCAAATATTTTTTTATGAGTATTTTGATTCCCAAAAGTGTAACCGTGACAGAGAAGCTTCCTGTTTTCGTAAATGTTTGCCTGCATGTGCTTAATGATAAACGTTTTCACCCTCTCATATCTGATTAGGAAGCTCCACTGGTGCAAATGTGATTTATATTTCTGACAATTTGGCCCATACATTGTGCCACTACTGATTTCACACCTTGCAATGGGTCATAGACAGGGAGTGTTTGGTAAAGTATAGTCCATGAGTGCTAGACACAGATAAGTATTCAAATGTTAGACCTGATTTAAGAGACACACCTTTCACCGATGGAGATGGAGATCTAGTTGTTCATGCTTCATGCTTCAGCAACAACACAGGCTCGCTGCAAAATTCTTACGCAGTGGGCACGGCTAAAAATGTACTGGAAGGGTGCAAGATTAACAACATCCAAAAGTGCTCAAGCAGCAGAACTTGTTGCTTTAACAAGAGCATGTAGATTGGCTGAAGGAAGAATAGTGAACATCTACACAGACAGCTAATATATGTTTTCGGGGTAGCCCATGATTTTGGCCAGCTGTGTGCCATGAGGGGATTCCTCACCTCAGCTGGCCAACATATACCATGCCCCATTAATAGCACAGCTATTGCAAGCCCTGTTGCTAACAAAGAGAGTTGCAATTGGGGAATGTGCTGCACACACCTCCTCCAAGGACCATGTATCACGAGGTAAAGCCTTCATTGATGCAGAAGTAAAAAAGGAATAGCATTAACTGTTTGTGAGAACACAATGGTTCAAATTGCTTCTACTCCACATGATGTCATGATATAAAGATAAAGGATGATGATATGTAATATGACCCAAAGTATATTACACAAAGGGCGGGGTGGAAGAAAAGGAAGAATGGAAAAGGGGAGGATGTAGGCAAACAGAAGAGGGAATATGGATAGGACCAAAAGGGAAAAATATGTTTACCAACGATAATGTTTGCTCCCATGGCCCGACTTTTTCATGGTCCATCACATGTAGGACGTGATGGAATGATCAGACTGCGTTCCCAATGCTGGAACAACGGTAAAGTTGGAAAGGGTACTTACACCGCGCCAGGCCACTTTCCTTCCCCACATGAAATGGACTTCATCAACATGCCCCCCTACTCAAAAGTACAAGTACGTGTTGGCTATTGTGTGCATGTTCAGCAAATGGACTGGGCATACCCATCCAATAACTGCGATGCATAAACTGTTCCCAAATGCCTCCTGAAAGAGTTCATTCCACGCTTTTAAGTGCCTATGCTTTTGGGTTCTGACAATGGACAGGCGTTCATCTCACATGTGATTGAGGGGTTGTGCAAGGGGCTAGGAGCTACACAGAAAATACATTGTGCCTATCATCCACCAGCAGCGGGCGCTGTTGAGAGAAAGAACGGAGTGTTGAAAAATACGATAGGGAAGATTTGTGCATCCACTAAACTGACCTGGATTGATGCACTACCACTTGCTCTGTTGTCATTGAGAAGCACCTCAGACAGAGTGACAAAGCTCAGCCCACATGAAATAGTATTCGGACAGCCAATGACCATTCCAGGCCACATGTCTATTGTCCCTCTGTCCATATCTAATGATCTGCTTCTTCAATACTACAAAAGACTCATCAGGGGCTGTAGGCCCTTCCTGAAGCAGAGACACCAGCAGCCCATGGCCTCCAGCCAGGGGATTGGGTTTGGATAAAAGCCCACACCACTATACACCTCATTACAACATGTGTCCCACGAAAGGTACCAAGTGAGAAAGGTATCCAAGCTCATCCTGAAGGGTTGCTCGTGCGGCACACAGCAGAGAAAGGAAGTGTGTGTAAGCGGGCCCCAACGATACATCCACTAAAGACGCCTAGAACATCAATGCCCCAACCCCTCAGTCTACAAACTGTGACAACGAGACATCTTTACCTTCCTCATCACTTTGTTTTCTTCATTTTGAAAGTGCCTAAGTAATGGAAGTGCTTGCTAACCTCGCGAATTACTTGAAGACAGGCACCAACAGTTACTTTTCTGTTTACAGGTATCATCACTGAGGCTCTGCATTATTCCTCAGCAGACTTTTGAAAAGAGTGAAAGTGCAACAGAAGAGAAGACATTCTTCCAACTAGTCACACTAACCACACGTACCAACGACTGGAACAATGCCTCAAGACTTTCAGAACAATGAGAGAATATGGCCATGGGTGCTACTAGCAATATTATCCCCCATTGCTGCCATTATAATGACTACGCTCCGTAAAGTGTATTCTGATCACAGTGCTATACCTGCGATACTGCTTAAATGACACAGAGATATTGTACCAAAATGAATAAATAGCCATTGATAAAGATGGGGCAGGGGGACAGATGGCAGGGCAGGAAAGAAATAAGAGAGCAAATTGGGAAACTTACGCAGAGAATAAATATGTTAAAAAGGTAAATTTCTGATTTATGAAATTAATGTGATGCACATATCTGCCAACATCTATTGGTGAGCAAGACGGAGAAAAATAGACATTTTAAAATGTATGAATATGCCTGTATATGCCATCATCATTGTTTATCAAAAGGGCGGGAATGTGGAAGCTAACATTAGATAACAATGATGGCATCCATTTTGTATAATTTGACATTGTGATAATTCAATGATGATGGGAATTATATACAAATATAATAATTGCTTGATATCATATGACAGCCTTAAATAAGAGTTAGAACTTTGCTTTTAGCAAGCTGCCTGTAATGCGACACATTGAAAGGCTTGCACAAAGAGTACATTTCCATGTTATTACATTTCTGCCTGCTTGCATTAGCAACAGGCCCTGTAGGCCTCAAAAGTGTATTCAGCCACATCAGCTAATGGAGACCACTGTGACTGCATTTGGGCGTAAATGTAATAGCTAACTGTCTGGCTTTACAGGGGACTTTTCATGTGCACGTAGGGTGATTTCCAACTTATTCTTGAGTAACAATGTACTGTAAGTTTCCGAGCACAAAATGTTTCTTCACCACCTACCGGGACATGAGGGCCAAGACATGACCTGTTACACAGACAAATTATAATGAAATGTTGTGGTCTGTGTCTATAAAGGCTTGTGTTTTACTTTTGCTATACGAGCACTCAGCACTCATCTGAGGCTCCCGTGCACGTTAAATAAATTCTCTTTATTTTACTCAGGTGGTTGTGACGGAGTTATGATTTTGGGTTCTACGGATCTTTTCAGTTTCCACACAGCCACCTAAGGGTTTGCATGCTCATTCCACTAGAGCTAAGGCTGCGACTACTGCGTTAGCCTGCTGAGTTCCTGTCCTGGACATCTATCAGGCAGCAACATGTGCATCTATGCACATCACTGTCTGGACAGTCAGGTCCGTCGCAACAGGCACTTTGCCCATTCGGTCCTGCAGGACGTTCTGCTTTAAATTCTCGTTGTAGATCCACCTCTGGGAGGCATTGCTTCGGGATCTATTCTAAGGTAAGGAATCTGTTGCTAGAAATCTCTATCAGATGAACAAGTTACTTACCTTCGGTAACACCTTATCTGGTAGAGACCATCTGGCCGCAGATTCCTTACCGCCCCCTCCTATCCTCCTCACTCTGCGAGCCGATTGCAGTGAAGGGACACCCTTCTCAGGGCCTTAGAATTTCACACCAGTGGTCAGTTCTGATTGTGGCTCCGCACTCCTGGCGTGGAAAGTCGCTAAAATAACTGACATAACTGATGCCAAGGTGGAGCCTATATAAAAGTACTGTGCATGTCATTTCTGGTGTGGAGGCCACTTACCGGTGCGCAGGGGTACTGCTCAAAAATGTCTGGATCCAGTCTCACACCTGTGGAATGTTCTAAGGTGAGGACTCTGCGGCTAGATAGAGTCTCTACTAGATAAGGTGTTACTGAAGGTAAGTAACTTGTTTTTCTTTAATACATGCTAAACACAAGTGGTAAGATCATTACCTAATTTTATCATTCATAAAGTGTACTGGATGCTGAAATTACGCTTTTTATGTAGAACGCTTTTTTAGCCTCTTGAGACATTTTAGAATAGCCTTTGATACGCATAATGCAGTTCAGCATATTTTCTTTGTAGCTGAATTTTTACCATTTACATTTGTTTCTACACGAACACAGATCTGTAATTGAGCAGGTATTTTGTTTCTGCCAACCTTTATATTGGATTTTAAAGGGGCTTATACATGTGTTCTAAAGGTCACCTGAAAGTACATGACGGACAAGTTACTTACCTTCGGTAACGCCTTATCTGGTAGAAACATGATCTAGCCGCAGATTCCTTAGTTTTGAACCTCCAGGCGTCAGGCTGGATCCGGAAGATTTTTGATAGCAGTACCCCTTTGCGCCAGTAGGTGGCGTAGGTCGACTTCGCGTGACGTCATAGGCGTCGTGTTCGTTGTCGTCGTGACATCCGCGTCGTCAGTATAACCACCACTCCGGCGCGCTGACTTTAGTACTTTTCACGACTTTCCACGCCAGAATCGCTGAGCCATGAAGTGACTGACCGTGGTGTGTTAAAAAAGGCAACTACGGCCCTAAAAGGAAATAGCCCTTGTCACTAGAACCAATCCGCAGTGCGGGGAGGATGGGTGGGTCGGTAAGGAATCTGCGGCTAGATCACGTCTCTACCAGATAAGGCGTTACCGAAGGTAAGTAACTTGTCCATCTGATAGAGACATCTAGCCGCAGATTCCTTACCTTTGAACAGATACCTAAGCAATACCATTCACGGAGGAAGGACTGCGGAAAGGTTTAGACCAGGAAGTCCTGCAAGATAGAGCGACCAAACAGGCCTTCTCTGCGAATCTGGGAATCCAGGCAGTAGTGTCTGGCAAACGTGTGCAGCGATGCCCATGTGGCTGCTTGGCAGATATCAGAAACGGGAACACGAAGCTGGAGAGCCGTGGCGTCCGCTTTTGCCTTTGCGGAATGGGCTCTAAGCCTTTCAGGAGGATCTTTCTTCGCTAAGGAGTAACAGATTTTGATACATAGGATAACCCAGTGGGATATAGTCCTCTTTTGGACAGCACGCCCTTTCTTTACACCCACGTACCCTATAAAGAGTTGGGCATCCACCCGGAACTCTTTGGTTCAATCGAGGTAGAACGATAATGCTCTTTTTGGGTCCAGACGATGGAGAAGCTCCTCTTCCTTGGAAGGGTGCAGAGGTGCATAGAAGGTAGGTAGAGTAACCAACTGCCCCATATGAAAGGGCGTTACCACCTTAGGTAGAAAAGATGCCCTTGTGAGGAGCACCATTTTATCCGGAAAGACCGTCAGGTAAGGAGGCTGTGATGACAGTGCCTACAGTTCACTCACCCTCCTGGCAGAGATTATTGCCACCAAGAAGGCTGTTTTGATGGTGAGCAGCCATAGAGGGCAGTTATGCAGAGGCTCAAACGGTGCACACATCAGAAAGGTGAGAACCAAATTAAGGTTCCACTGTGGCGAAACAAAGGGTGAAGGGGGAAACAAGTAAGTTAACCCTTTCAAGAATCTCTGCACCAGAGGGGATTTGAAAAGAGAAGGCTGATCAGGCAGCCGAAGAAAAGAGGAAAGGGCCGAAAGATAGCCCTTCAAGGTGCCCAGAGCAGAGCCCTGCTGAGCCAAGGAAAGTATGAACAGGAGGATCTCAGATAAAGATGCAGATAGAGGGTCAATAGACTGGTCTGTTCAATATTTACAAAATTTGGACCATCGGCAGGCGTATACCTACTTCGTGGAGGAACGCCTGGCTGCCAGAATAACCTCACAGACTTCGGGAGGAAAGTCGAAAGCTGTCAGCTGTCGCCGCTCAATCTCCACGCAAGGAGGCGGAGAGTGGACAGGTTCGGGTGGAGAACCCTTCTCTGCTGCTGCGACTGGAGATCTTCCCGAAGGGGCAGCCTGATCGGAGGATCGATGCTCATTACCAGAAGCTCGGGATACCAGACTCTCTGTGACCAGTCCGGAGCCACAAGAATGACTTGTGCCCGGTCGCTCCTGATCTTCTTGAGCACTCTGGGTAGCAGTGGTATGGGCAGATAGGCGTACTGGAGGCCGGAGCTCCACTCGTGACAAAAAGCGTCATTGAGTGACAGCCGCCTTGGACACTCCCACGCGCAAAACTGTTGACATTGCGCGTTCTCTATGGAGGCATCAGATCTAACCAAGACTCTCCCCACCGCTGAAAGATTCCTTGCGCCACCTTCAGTTGGAGACGCCACTCGTGATCCGCTAGGCACCTTCGGCTGAGTTCGCACGCTCTGGCGTTCAAAGAACCAGCCAGATGCTGAGCCACCAGGGTAATGCCTTGCTATTCCAGCCAAGTCCAGAGACGCAAAGCCTCTTGACACAGGGTCCACGACCCCACCCCGCCCTGCTTGTTGCAGTACCACATGGCGGTAGTGTTATCTGTGAACACTTGCAATAGCCTTCCCTGGTTGGAGGGCAGAAAGGCTTTCAATGCCAATCGGATTGCTCTGAGCTCAACAGGTTGATGTGGAGTCCAGATCTGCCAGAGAGTGCTCTGATCTACACCTCTCCCAGATGGCAACCCTATCCCAGGAGTGACACATCTGTCACCACTGTCAGATCTGGTTGGGGGATGGGAGAGGGGTCTGCCGCTGTCCCAATTGCGGTTCGTAATCCACCACTGCAGGTTCTTTGCAGTTCCCTCGGAGATCTGGACCATGTTCGAGAGATTCCCCTGATGCTGTCCCACTGCAGAGCCCACATATGCCAACAGGCATGTGTCACAAGCAAGATGCAGGAGGCCATGAGGCCCAACAACCTCAGAGTCTGTCTCAGCAATCCAGGCTAAAGGCTGAAACATTGGCATCATAGCCTGAATATCCTGAACTCCCCGCTCAGGAGGATAGGCCCAAAACTGCACTATGTGCAGAACAGCTCCGATGAAAAGGAGCATCTGAGTCAGGTGTGACTTCAGCTCGTTGATAGTGAACCCCAGTGAGTGCAGAAGGTTTGCTGTAGTCTTGAGATGGGAGACGACTGCCTGGGGTGAGCCCCCCGTCAACAGCCAATCGTTGAGGTTGGGAAAGACTGGAACCCCTGACCTCCATAGAAGAGCTGCAACCACCGCAATTGTGAACACCTGAGGGGCTCTGGCAAGACACAGAGTACGGCAAACTGAAAGTGCTCTTGGCGCACCATGAGCTGCAGGTAACTTCTGTGGGCAGACAGGAAAGGGATGTGAAAATATGTTGTGTCATGCAAGTCAAACGCTTCTATACAGTCTCCCAGATCTAGGGCAGACAGAACTTGAGAGAGCATTTTGAATTCCTCCTTTTTCAGGAAGCGATTGAGCAGGCACAGGTGTAGAATAGGACAAAGACCTCCGTTCTTTTTGGGTACCAAGAAGTAGCTGGAATGGCAACAACGACCTACTTCTGATGCCGACACCCTTTCTATGGATCCCTTGGCCAAGAGAACCAGCACTTCCTGATGGAGCAAGGAGACATGGTCCTCCATCAGTCGGTCATAAATGGGTGGCATGGGTGGTCACAAAGGGGAGAGAGTAGCCCCTTTGGACGATTTGCAAAACCAAACGGTCTGATGTTATTGACCGCCAGTGGTGCAGGTGATGGCATATGCTGCTCCCCAGTCAGAAGGGGTTGCGGGGACAGTCGGACTGGCCCAACCTCTGGCTACCTGTCCCACGTGGTCTATGGGACACGTGTCCTCAGCCACGAAAAGGCTGGGAAGCCTGTTGGTCGTGGTGACTGACAAGAGTATGGACGTGGTTGGTGTCGCCTTCCGTGGCCACAAAAGGTGGGTAAGGCAGATTGGGGTTGAGGAGGGGCCATTGACAAGCCCAAGGACCTGGTCATAGCTCTGCTGTCCTTAAAGTGCTCCACCACTGTGTACGCCTTCTCTCCAAAAAGACGAGAGCCATTAAAGGGCATGCCCATAAGCAAGGCTTTGACATACCCCGAAAAGCGAGTGGTTCTCAACCAGGCGCAGCGCTAAAAGAACAAAGATGATGAAATCGCTCTGCCCAGCGAGACGGTTGTGTTCTTTCCACATTGTATGGCGAACCTTGCTGTGTCTCTCCCATCATCAATAGCTTGGGATAGTATGGCTTAGGCCTCCTCCAAGACCATAGGTAGCACTTGCACAACCAAATCCCAGATAGTATGGGACTATCGGCACAAAAGGCATGCAGTGTTCACCGACCTCAGTGCAAGGCTTGCAGAAGAGAACATTCTCTTGCCAAAGATATCCAGTGTCTTGGATTCCCTATCTAGTGCAGTGGTGGGGAACACTCTGGGGTTGACTCTAGAAGTGGAGGCTGGAACCACCAAGCTCTCCGGGGTGGAGTGCAAGGTAAGGAAGCTGGAGTCCGCAGGAGTGGGACTATGGCGACGGATAATTGTCCTATGCACCTGTGTAGGGCTTGGACCAGGCCCAGAGTAGGACGTCGGTAAGGGAATTAAAAGGAAGTAAAGGTTCGGAAGGGGGAACTCCCGGCTGAAGCACCTTTGTCAAGACGTTCATCTTGACTGCCACTAAGGGTAGCTCAAAGTCCAAGACTTCTGCCGCCTTACGTACCACCATAGCGAAAGAGGCTCTAACCTCCATAGCCACAGCAGGAGGAGAGACCAAGCCGCTGTCAGGTGAGGTGCCTAACCCACTGGCCTCCGCCAGTTTCTAATACCAGTTGTCCTAATTTTCGTTTAGGGGATGCTGCTATCCATAAGGGTCCTCAGATCCCTCCCATTCATCATCCTCTCCAGGCTTGTCAAGGCAAAGGGTACTAGCTCCAATCTTGAGAGCATGGTCCCGGTGGGTGTTGGATGATGCCCATCCGGCTCCGTGTGATTCGGGAATGATGATGGGGATGGTGCAGCCATGGGGTGTTGACAGAGTCGGCACTGGAGTGGGCACCGAGGAAAGTCTCGGTCTCAATGGATGCTTCGCTCCCGATCCAACATGGGATCCTTGGGGCCCGACTGATGCCGAGGGCGAACTTACCGGCGAGGATCCAGTTGGGGTCCCCTCCCGAGCCCGTGGGGCCCACAGGCACTTCATAGGGACTAGGCCATCCAAGTATGAGGTGCATGGCCTCATAAAATTCTTTAAGCAGGGCGGGGATTGCTCTGGCTTTGGTAAAGTCTGTGAAGTGTGGAGCAGACCCCGACTCAGGCTCTGCCGAAGCATGAGGCCTGGAGTGCAGACGAGCCCATGCATCGCCAGAAGAATTTGGAGTGGTGAATTCGAAGACATCTCTAACTTCTTATGTTCGTGGGACTTATCTGACAACTTAGAACAGGGCTATGATTGTTGGGTGCGGCTCCACGAATGGTCCCAGGACCTTTCTCGCAACCGGGATCTTAAGCAACGTGGGGACGTCGGACAGCGAGGAGCTTGAGGGATCGCTCTCCCAGCACCTTCGGGAGCATGGCGTGGCAGTCCTCGCAGGTCTTACAGTAGTGGTCTTTCTCCAAGCACCACAACCAAAACCAAGTGTGGGTCTGTCACAGACATCTGACTGTGACAGGCACCACATCGTTTGTACCCAGACAGTTTCTTTGGGGATATCTGATCACATCAAGAGAGAAAATCTCTCAAAAAAGGGTTTGACAAAAGTCAAGAAAAAAGCCAGTCAATAAACGACTGAGATTGACTCTTCACTGATCAGCTGTATCTGGTGTGTAAACGAAAGAACTGACGTCAACGCGTCATTTTCGGCGCGGACGATGCCAACGCGGAGCTGAGCTAGGTCACCTACCCAAGTGCTGGGGTACTGCTCTGAAACGTCAGATCCACTCTGACGCCTGGGGAGTATTCTAAGATAAGGAATCTGCAGCTAGAAGACTATCAGATATGAGTAATTTTAGAGATCTACAGTTGTAATCAAATACCATTCTCTGACAAAAGGCGTCAAACTCAAACTAGGCACTGCTGACTCTATTGACACAATCGAAAATGAGGCTGCCCACCCACATCGAACTTGATTGGTTTTCCTGAAAATGTGTTCCTTTTTTATCATAACAAACATTATCAAGCAGTATTGATTAGTTCAAACATTAATGACAAACTGGTCTTACATGCACCTTATACACGCCTACAACATCTTACATTTCCGATGCGAGTAATATTAATATGTATTTACTGGAAAAAAACACGGCTAAAAAGTGACTTATGTTTGAGGCTCAATAGTGCAATATCACTGACAATTCACCAGTTATGTTTAGTAACACACACAACACATGGCATACCTTACAGTTGATCACCATAAACAAAACCCATTTGGCAAAGGATACAAAAAAAGTTAACTCGAAAACAACATGACAGTGGATTATGTGTTATTTCATGTGTTATGTGCGTTCTTAGCCATAACCGGCGAATTTCAGCGGTTTGGCACATTTGAGAAATAATGATTGGGTGAAACATAATACTTTCAGATGCCTTTTGTGCCAAAAGTTATCAATATGTTTAATAAAAGTTATCAATATGTTTAATATGATCCATGTATCAATTTACAAGGGGACATGCATTTCCCGGTTTGTTTTCACTATATGGCGAGTCTGTTGCCTAGGTCTATGATAAAGAATTGTTTTTAAAGGTAATGGTACACATATTCTGTTTAGGGTTTTGACGAAGGCAGTTTTGCCAAAATGTGCTGCCAGCCATGAATACAGCAACCTTAACTTGACCTGGAGTGCTGCTTTCATGCTTCGTTTGACAAGGGAGGAGGCACCAACTTTTAGACATGTAAGATGCAACTTGCACCTACACAATTAGCACCAATGCTGTAAGTGGAAGTAACCGGATTTGTTGGAAAATTGGAGGTCAACTACATACTGTAACTGTGATGCTGGGTGATACATTTCCATATCGGAGAGCTGTAATCTTCCTTCTTTCCTATGTTTCATCATTATTCCCTGGCATACACTGTGTCTTCTATTCCTTCATACTATGCAGAGTATCATTTTGTGCAGACTGTCAAAAAAACACCTTCGGTACAGTCATCACCATCCCAGGAAGATAAAGAGACATTTGGGAAGGACTATCATTTTCATCATTACCACCCTCCCTGCCAACGACAATTGCAGTTTCAATGTGAGCCAGGAATCTATTAAACTATCTATTGATGAAATCAATTTCTCAGTATTTAGTGTGGTGGTTGGTGTTTGCACCTTTGTCACCTTCACCTCAGAATACCTGAATGGTTCCATATGCCACTTCATCAGGGTCTCATTTGAAAGAATAAAGAATATATAAAGGCGAATTTCCAGACTGCCTTTTGCTGCTGTGGGGTGGGGTTTCACTCCAATTGTCCGTGTGGAGGCTGAAGTGCGCCAGCAAGAGTGGAGGGGGAGGTCTAGCATACAAAGGTCCATAGCTTAAGTGGCACGGGGGCTGGCAGCTGATTAATCTTCCTGTGCTTTAGTGAGAATGCAGGAGTCTTCAACTTCCAGGTCTTTCGGCAGGGATCTTGTGGTTGAAGTATATGAACAAGAAGGAGCTCGTTGAGTCTCTCCACTTGCACAGCTGATGCATGCAGATGCACCCAAATTATCAACAGAAATGTTAGACTGCATGCACACAAACTAGACGTTAGTTCAGACCTTTCAAAACGATATAGCATATCTGCAAGTCAAATACACATTCATAAATCCATCTTCCCCATGTCCCATCATATTTTGGAACGTTTCGTCTAAAAAACAAAGTCAAAAGAGACATGCTGTTACAACTAAATTTAGATATCATTGCAGAAATTGTTGGAGGGTGGAAGAGCATGGGAGTGTCCTGTGTTGTAGTTCCAATCTATATTTCTCATAAGATGTCAGAGTTTTGTCATGAAACACTGCTGCAGCATCAGACAGGGTTCAAGAGTGCAGTCATGCAACATATAAAATGTCCTGCCAGACTCCTCATTAAACAGCAGGATATACATTAATAAATATGAAATAGACAACTGAATAGGGAACTCCAGTAGTATAAAAGGTTCATCATGGCTTCAGACACAGGCTGACACAATCTAGAGTATGCCTCCCTAGATGAAGACTTTAAAATTCACCCTTTGTTGATGACCTTTAAAGTATGCCCATTGCTTCTGGCATAACATCTAAGTAAATCGCAGGATCATCTGAGCTCACCCTTCCCTTTACCCGGAGACTAGGCTGCAGAGCTTAGCTAGTCTAATCTCTCCATATTTTAGCCTTTCATGTCTGATCTCCTTCATACACACTGTGCCCCAAGTTTGAGCTACTCACTACAATGCATTCCGCTGATAAAGAACGATCAGCAACATTCTAGTTTTCATGACAAATAGTGTATATCACTAGACAATAGATCAGGCATTACAAAGCCACATAATGGCACTAATACAATAAAAGCATTTTTAAATGTACCTTACCTTCTAAAAACACCCTCAACGCCAGTAATGCCCATTCCATCTACAATATCCCTTGTTAACCGAAATGGAACTGTTTCTGGCGTTGGAAGAATTTTTCCTTGCTCAAATGCCACTCCTACAGTAAAAAAAACACAATGCCATGAATTATAAAACAGAGAAACTGCACAGAGCGGAGAATGACTATTTTCCAAGTAGTAATTTGCATTGGACCAAACTCCTGAATTATGGCCCTCTTTAGACAGGCCCTTAGTACTCTTTAGAACAAAGTTCTAAAATTAAGAAGATGCACTATGCAGGCACACAGCCTCTCAAGAGCAAGTATTTTATGGCAAAAGGTACAACCACATCTCAGTTTTAGGGCATCAAGCTCAGAGAACCCAATTATGCAAGCCTAAAGACCAGGAGAACGATGTTGGGCCATGAGGATGCATAGACGGTTAACTCATGAGGACCTTTCTTACAAGTGGAATCCATACTCTTGAATACACTGTGAAGCATTTTTCAGCATAAGAAGGGATCAAGCAAAAAAAAACACACATTAGCAGAGAAGAACTGTGACATAGCCTAAGCAAACTGTGTAGCAGTTTTAGAATTTATCATGAATCAGTATTTTCTAGAAAAGATGTGGAGAGAGAAGACCAACTATGTATGTTTCAGAAAGGATATGGGAGTGCCCAGGTCCCATGTAGAGAGGGAAAATACGTTCAGAAATTGACAAATCATTACTACATTATTGCAGGTTTTTAGTGAACGTGCTCAGAGTTGTCTCTTAGTTCTAAGCAACATATATAACCAACTTTCTAAGCATTAAAACCTAGAAAAATGTTATTTATGGAGATGAACTGAGAACACAGCAAAAGCTCAACTGCGGATACACCCATACCCAATGAGTTGCCAAAGAGTCATGAGTTGAGTCTGGGAGAGAGCTTAAGCCACATCCACTCGGTGGTAGATATTGAAAAGCGACCATAGTGTGCGTTTCAGTTGTTAAAATGTTTTAAGCTGCTCTGATTGCCAGCTCAAAGATGAATAATATGCAAAGGAGATCTCTAAAAGATCCAGTTCTGAAGACTCAGCTGATAAAAATGTTTGAAATTAAAACGTGTTTAAACCACTTATTGTGATGCTCAAATAAAAGGTGTAAAGCTCACTTTGGCCTGTTGGAGGTATGGGCCTGCACAACAAAACCTACAAATAGATTATAACAATGCACATGGAGACGCTTTGTGGCAGCCCTGACTATTTCAGAGGTGATGTGACTGGTAAGGCCGAGGTGCCTTCTTCTTAAGGAGGCAAGAGTGGGAACCCTCAGTGAGGATTTGTGGCCATTTCCAAATATTGTACCACAAACCAAAAGGGCAACAGGTAACTAAGACCCTCACGGGTGAGTACCAGCGCTTTATAAACCCCTGATTGACTGATTAAGTAAATCTAATGTGTACAGGGCACTCTCTAATGTAGCCCAACCATATAGAAACATTCATAATGTGGGGACCTGCAATGATGGCCAACAAAAACTGGCCACCACACACCATATTAATATCCACTGTGTTTCATTGCTATTACTCATTAAAGTACTTTGAGCACTCTGTTCTGTTGAGCATGCTTAATGCTGAAAGTGTAGGAAATATTTTGAAGCGGTCGGTGTGCATGTGTCTAGAAATGAGTAAATTGAAGCACTGATAGACTGTAGGTAGAGTAGCAGTTCAGTCTTACAAAGAGCTGATCCACCTTCATTTGCTTCAGAAGATCACTTATGAAACATTGTGAGGACACTGCAGTGAAAATCATAAAGAACAATTTACTTACCTTTAGTCACGCCTTATCTGATAGAGACGCTATCAGGTACATGCATCAACCATTTTTGCAAGCGTAAATGGTGCGATTCGCAAAAATCGGCCGTTTGCGCCCGCAAAAAGGGCATTTGCGATGCATGAAGGGTCAAGGCACTCGCAATTTGAGAATTCGCAATTAATTGCGAGTTCTCAAATTGCGATTGCATTTAAGGAATCACATTTTGCGATTCCTTAAATGCAATGCAAGAACTACTTTGAAGTAGCGATTTCGCTACTAGGGGGCGCAAATTACCATGAAGTTAAACTTCATGGTAATTTGCAAAAACTTTGAAAAATGCACTAAAGTGCATTTTTCAAAGTTGTAGGTTACACACACACGTCCTTTGGACATGTGCGTGCGCAACATTTGTGCACAGATCAATTTCAGGGGTGCAACAGGTGTCCTTTTGACACCCTTGCACCCTTGAAATTGCATGCGCAATTTGCGAGCACCAATTGGTACTCGCAAATTGCGCATGCAATTTCCCATTCATTCCTATGGGCCTGTAGGTCCATAGGAATGAATGGGAAGCCATTCCTTATTTGCGACTCGCAATTTGCGAGTCGCAAATAAGGAATGTGTAGGAATCGCTATTTTTTTAGCGATTCCTACATGCATAGGCTTTTGCGAGTCCTTAATTGCGATTCCTTAATAATCGCAATTAAGGACTCGCAAAATCCTACCTTGATGCATGTGCCTGTATCTGGCTACAGATTCCTTACCTTAAAATATCCACCAGGCGTAAGACTGTATCCAGAAATTTCTAGAAGTACCCCTGCAGACTGGTAGGTTGGTGTACTTCGGCTCTGTATAATCCAAGCTGGAAATGATGTGTGGGGTACCTATATAGTTGCCACCCTGGCGCACTGTCAGTTATTTTTGCGACTTTTCATGCCTGGAGCACGACGCCACGATGACGACTGGCAACTGGTGTGAAATTCTATGGCCCTTTGAAGGGTGACCCTTACACTTTAATCAGCTCATAGAGCGAGGAGGATGGGAGGGCCAGTAAGGAATCTGCGGCTAGACAAAGTCTCTACCAGATAAGGCGTTACAGAAGATAAGTAAATTGTTCATCTGATAGAGACTTCTAGCTACAGATTGCTTACTTTAGAATAGATAGCCAAGCAATGCCTCCCAGGAGGTAGACCTGCAAGGCCAATTTAAACCAGAAAGTTCTGCAGGACCGAAAAGGCGAAGTGCCCATCACAATGGACCTGAATGTCCAGGAAGAAGTGTTTGGTAAACGTGTGCAGAGATGTCTACATTGCTGCCTGACAGATATCCAAGACAGGGACTTCGCGGTCTAATGCAATGGTAGCAGCCTTGGCTGTGGTGGAATGAGCAAGCAAGCACTCAGTGGGTTGATTTTTGGCCATTGCATAGCATACCTTAATACAGAGTACTATCCAACTTGAGATGGTCCGTTCCTGCACAGCCTTCCCTTTCATGGCCCCTATGTACCCCACGGAAATTTGATCATCCTCCTGGTACTCTTTTCCGCAATCAAGGTAGAATGACAACTCTCTTTATGGGTCCAGACCATGGAGTCTCTCCTCCTCTTTGGAGAGGTGAGGCAGGACAAAGAAGGTAGGCAGGGTGATGTTCTGGCCTACATGGAAAGGAGTCACAACCTTTGGAAGGAAGGAGGCATGTGTCTAGAGTACCAGCTTGTCCGGATAGAAGGTGGTGTAGGGAGGGTGTGCAGAGAATCCCTGCAATTCGCTGACGTTCCTGGCTGATGTTATGGCCACTAGAAAAGCGATCTTGATGGCCAATAACTAAAGAGGGCAATTGTGCAGAGGCTCAAAGTGCCCACACATTAAAAAATGTCAGGACAAGGTTTATGTCCTACTGGGGCATGATGAAAAGCCTGGGGGGTGGGAGACATGTTGCAAGCCTTTTAAAAACCTAGACACAACGGGTGATTTGAATAAAGAAGCTTGGTCCAGCAACTGCAAAAATGCTGAAATGGCAAATAAATAACCTTTCGTGTGGTGAACTTTGCTGTCTCTCTCCTGTAAGCCATAACATGGGAGAGTAGGAATCAGGCATCCTCTGAGACAATAGGCAGCACTTGTACAACCGAATCCCAGATCTTCTGGGAATATCGCCCCAAAAAGGCACACAGTGTTAACCAACTGCAGTGCAAGGCTGGCGTAAGAGAACATCCTCTTGCCAAAGGTATCCACCCTCTTGGAATCCCTATCCGGTGGATTGGAAGGCAATGTGCCAGGGTTGTCTCTAGAGGTGGAGGCTTGGATCACCAAGCTCTCCGGGGTGGGGAACTGGGTAAGGAAACTAGGGTCTCGAGGAGCAGAATGATGGCGGTGGACAACTGTCCTATGCACAGGAACCCCTGTGCAGGACTTGGACCAGGCTCCAAGTACGACGTTGGTAATGGTTTTATTAAAAGGGAGTAAGAGTTCGGAAGGAGCGATTTTCCAACTGAAGCACCTCTGTCAAGACGTTCGTCTTGACTGCCAATGAGGGCAACTGAAGCTCCAATCTGGAGGGCATGGTTCCGGTCAGTACCAGATCTCCGTCTGGCTCGGTGTCGGAGTCAGGATAGATGATGGGGATGATGCTGCCGTGTGGCATCTGCGGCATCATCACTGGAGCAGGTGCTGAGGAATGTCTTGGTCTCACCGGCGGCTCCGCTCCAGCTCCAACACTTGATCAATGGGGCCCTGGGCTTGCATTGAGGGGCAAACCCGCTGGTGTGAATCCAGTGGGAGCCCCTTGCGAGCCCATGGAGCCCGAGCCACCCAAATATGAGGTGCATAGCCTCATAAATTTAAGGTGGGCGGGGGTCGATCCATGTCCGAGAAAGTCAGCGAAGCACGGAGGACACCCTGACTCAAGCACTGTCAAAGCGCAAGGCCTGGAGTGCCAACGCTCCTTGTCAGAATACTTTGACAGGTGCAGTGAAGTTGAAGACCTCTTTGACTTCTTTCGCTTGTGGGATTTAACTGACAATTTCAAGTGAAACGACGATCGCTAGAAGCGGCTTCACAAACAGTCCTGGGACCTTCCGCCCGACGGGGATCTTGAGCGTTTCTTGGTCGTCCAACATCAGGGGGTGAGGATCTTGAGAGATTGCTCCCTCAGCGCCTTCGGGTGCATGGTGTAGCAGTCCTTGCAGATCTTGGAGTCGTGGTCACTCTCCAAGCATCACAAATAAACCACATGTGGGCCTGTGACAGGCACTACATTGTTTGAAACCAGCCGGTTTCTTTGAGGTACATCCTGTCACATCAAATGAGAAAATTTCCCAAAAAAAGGTTTGACAAAAGTCGAGAAAAAGCCAGCCCAAAAACAACTGAGGGTAGCGCTCCATGGATCAGCGCTATCTTGCACGGCAACGAAAGAACTGACATCAGCGCGCCAGGATGGCACCTATATAGATACTGAGCACGTGATTTCCAGCATCTGAAATGACGTGTGCAATATTTATCTAGGCACTACACCAGCCCACTGATGTCAATTCTTTCCTTTGCATGCCAGATAGCACTGATCCGGGGACACACCTGACAACTTCAAGTGTGATGATGATGATAGCCGGGTGCAGACCTGCGAACAGTCCCGGGACCTTCTGTGCGCGCTGCTGGGTCATCCGACGTCGAGCTGCAAGGAACTTGAGGGATCGCTCCCTTAGCACCTTCGGGTGAATGGCGCGGCAGTCCTTGGAGGCGTGGTCCCTCTCCAAGCACCACAAACAAACCAAATGTGGGTCTGTCACAGATATCTGCCTGTGACAGGCACTACATTGTTTGAAACCAGCCGGTTTCTTTGAGGGCCATCCTATCACATCAGGAGAGAAAATTTCTCAAAAGAAGGTTTGACAAAAGTCAAGAAAAAGCCAGTCCAAACCAGTCCAAATACGACTAAGGGTAGCTCTCCACGGATCAGCGCTATCTGGCACGGAAAGAAAAGAACTGACATCAACGTGCCGGGGTGGCACCTATACAGATACTGCGCCCGTCATTTCTGGCGCAGACGCCGATGACCCAAACTATGCCACCTACAGGCACACAGGGGTACTACCCGAAAACTTCTGGATCCAGCCTGACACTTAGGGGATATTAGAAGGTAAGGAATCTGTGGCTAGAAGTCTCGATCCGATACAGTGAAACAATAAAATGCTACAGCTTAGGTCTTGTAGCTCTTGAGCTACTAATGTGATGACATTTAGCACATTCACCATGAATGTTTGAACTGTTATGGCATAAAGATAAAATCTAATATTTTACTCTTTAAGAATGCTTCAAATCTATCGGGAATGTATTTATTTTATGAACGTCTGATCTTGTTCAAAAGTGGGAGATTAGTGATATCCTGTTATATATCGCAAACCCAAAGATAACCCTACATAGGATTCTACACATATTTGCACTCTATAGGAAATATTCTGGATACACTATTAATTGGCAAAAATCTGTACTATACATCCTCTCAGGAGCCCCACCGCCCCAGCCTAGAGAATATGAGATGC
Organism: Calotriton arnoldi; assembly: GCA_963921515.1. Classification (NCBI taxonomy): domain Eukaryota; kingdom Metazoa; phylum Chordata; class Amphibia; order Caudata; family Salamandridae; genus Calotriton; species Calotriton arnoldi. Next base: position 1,399,696 of record CAWUFW010000324.1, read on the forward strand.
CTATAGCAATTGAAGGGTTCACATACATTGGCATCTATATCACTAGGGATCTTAAAATCTTTTATGAGCGAAACCTGGAGCCCCCGCTTCGCAAACTACAGGGAGATGTGCAGCATTGGAGGTCGCTTCCACTGTCGCTTTTAGGTAGAGCTGCACTGTTTAAGATGATGGCTCTGCCACGGTTTCTTTACGTGTTGCCAAATACTCCATATATAATTCCACTCACCTACTTTCAGACAATTGACAAGTCCGTGCGATTGCTTTTGTGGGACGGCGGCTCCTCAAGAATTTCTATACCAAAATTGACGAGGGGATGGTACGATGGGGGGGGGGCAGCAGTGCCGGCTCTGCGGAAGTATTACTGGGCAACCCAGCTCACGGTGATTAACCACTGGGTACACTACACGCAGGATGAACCTGCGTATAAAATGGACCGTCGCACAAGTTACTAACTTGTGTAACGATATATCTGTAAGAGACAGTAGTTAGTGACAGATTCCTTACCTTAGAATATCCCCAGGCGTCAGGCTGGATCCGGAAAGTTTTTGCGTAGCAGTACCCTTGCGCGTCGGTAGGCGGCGGCCGTGCGGCTCCGCGTCCGTCGTCGGCGTCTGGATCGCCGGGATGACGTCGCGGGCAGTACTTAGACGCCGCCCCTGCGCGCTGACGTCAGTTCTGTACACGACTTTCCGTGCCAGGAACGCAGAGCCATGCAAGAAGCTGACATAGGTGTCTGAAAAATACTAGGGCCCTGAAAGGGATGTCCTTAACCCTAGAAATCAGTTCGCAGAACGGGGAGGATGGCGGGGCGGTAGGAATCTGTCACTAACTACTGTATCTTACAGATATATCGTTACACAAGTTAGTAACTTGTGCATCTGAAAGAGACACGTTAGTGACAGATTCCTTACCTTAGAATAGATACCCCAGCAATACCAACCCCGGTGGTGGGTCTGCGAACAAAGATCAGACAAGGAAGTCCCGGAGGACAGAACAGCCAAAGAAGCCGTCCCTCCGGACCTGACTGTCAAGGCAGTAATGCTTGGTAAACGTGTGCAGCGAGGCCCACGTAGCTGCCTGACAGATATCCTGCAGCGGAACACCGCGGCCTAAAGCCGTGGTAGCAGCCGTTGCCCTGGTGGAATGGGCACGCAGCCCAACAGGAGGCTCCTTCTTAGCCAAAGAATAGCAGGCTTTGATACACAAGGTTACCCAGCGGGAGATGGTCCTCTTGTGCACCGCCCGACCTTTTTGGCGCCCACGTAGCCAACAAAGAGCTGGTCATCCACCCGGAAGTGTTGTGTGCGGTTGATATAAAAGGAAAGCGCACGTTTTGGGTCCAGACGGTGGAGCCTCTCTTCCTCTCTGGAAGGATGCGGAGGTGGAAAGAAGGTGGGCAAAGTGATGGTCTGCCCAATGTGGAAGGCAGTAACCACCTTTGGCAAGAAGGACGGACGCGTCCTAAGAACAACCTTGTCTGGATGGACAGACAGAAAGGGAGGTTTGCATGATAGAGCCTGGAGCTCACTCACCCGCCGAGCGGAGGTGATGGCCACCAGAAAGGCTGTCTTCAGAGTCAGAAGACGAAGAGGACAGTTATGTAGAGGCTCAAAGGGAGCGCACATGAGAAAGGTAAGAACCAAGTTCAAGTCCCACTGAGGCATCACAAACGGAACAGGAGGGAAGAGGTGAGTAATGCTCTTTAGAAACCTGTTAACAACAGGGGACTTGAAAAGGGAGGGCTGATCAGGAAGCCTGAGGAAGGCCGAAATGGCACAAAGATAGCCCTTGATGGTACCCAGGGCAGAACCCTGTTGGGCCAGAGAAAGAAGGAACAGAAGGACCTCAGAAAGAGGGGCAGAGAGGGGATTCACAGCCTTAGCTGTGCACCATGCCACAAACTTGTTCCACCTGCAGGCGTATACCACCTTAGTGGAGGGACGCCTGGCTGCCAGAATCACATCACAAACTTCGGGAGGCAAGTCGAAAGGAATCAACTGCCGCCGCTCAATCTCCACGCAAGCAGGTGTAGACTGGACAGGTTCGGGTGGAGGACCGTCCCCTGCTGCTGCGACAGAAGATCCTCCCGAAGAGGCAGACGGATCGGGGGATCGACGCTCATACTGAGTAGCTCGGGATACCAAACTCTTCGAGCCCAGTCCGGAGCCACAAGAATGACTTGGGCCCGGTCGCGCCGAATCTTCTTCAACACTCTGGGTAGAAGTGGTATAGGCGGAAAGGCGTACAACAGACCGCAACTCCACTCGCGACGAAAAGCGCCGCCGAGCGAGTGCCGCCTTGGAAATTCCAACGCGCAGAACTGCTGACATTGCGCGTTCTCTTCGGTGGCGAATAGATCTAACCAAGGCTCTCCCCACTGTAGAAAGAGTCCTTGCGCCACTTCCGAGTGAAGACGCCATTCGTGATCCATCATGCACCTGCGGCTGAGTTCGTCCGCCCTGGCGTTCAGGGAACCTGCCAGGTGTTGAACCATCAGGAATATGCCCTGATGTTCCAGCCATGTCCAGAGGCGCAGAGCCTCCTGGACATAGGGTCCACGACCCCACCCCGCCTTGTTTGTTGCAGTACCACATGGCGGTGGTGTTGTCTGTGAACACCTGCACTACCTTCCTTTGACAGATGGAAGGAATGCCTTGAGTGCAAGTCGGATCGCCCGGAGCTCCAGAAGGTTGATATGGAGCCGGGACTCCGCCGGAGACCAGAGGCCTCTGATCTCCGCCTCTCCCATGTGACCGCCCCATCCCAGAAGGGACGCGTCCGTCACAACTGTGTGCTCTGGCTGGGGAACGGAGAGGGATCTGCCCATGACCCATTGCCGGTTCGAGAGCCACCACTGCAACTGTTTTGCAGTCCCCTCCGAGATCTGGACGTGATCGGACAGGTTGCCCTGGTGCTGCGCCCACTGGAACTTCAGGTCCCACTGCAGAGCCCGCATATGCCATCTGGCATGATCGACCAGCAGGATGCAGGAGGCCATGAGGCCCAGAAGCCTCAGGGTCATCCGTACCGAAACCCAGGATAAAGGCTGAAAGATCGGAATCATAGCCTGAATATCCCGGACTCGCCGTTCGGGAGGATAGGCCCGAAACTGCGTCGTGTCCAGAACTGCTCCGATGAAAAGGAGCTGTGGAGAAGGAATCAGATGCGACTTCGGCACATTGATGGAGAACCCCAGCGAGTGCAGGAGTTCGGCCGTAGTCTGGAGGTGGGAGACGACTGCCTGGGACAAGCCCGCCTTCAGCAGCCAGTCGTCGAGGTAGGGGAAGACTGGAACCCCTGCCCGGCGCAGATGAGCTGCGACCACCGCCATCACTTTCGTGAACACCCGAGGGGCACTGGTAAGGCCAAAGGGGAGCACGGTGAACTGAAAATGCTCGAGGCCTACCGTGAACCGCAGGTAACGCCGGTGGGCCGGCAGAACGGGGATGTGGAAATAAGCGTCCTGCAAGTCCAACGCTACCAACCAGTCTCCAGGGTCGAGGGCAGTCAAGACCTGAGCTAGGGTGAGCATCTTGAACTTCTCCTTCCGGAGGAAGCGATTGACGTTCCGGAGGTCCAAGATAGGACGCATGTCCTCCTTGTCCTTTTTGGGCACCAGAAAGTAGTGGGAGTAGCAACCACGTCCTACTTCTGGGGTCGGAACATGCTCGATGGCCCTCTTGGCCAAGAGGGCCGTGACTTCCTTCTGCAGAAGCACCAAGTGATCCCCTGACATGCGGTGGAATTGAGGTGGCATGGCTGGGGGGGTGGTCTCGAAGGGGAGGGAGTAGCCCCTTCGGACAATGTCCAAGACCCACCTGTCCGAGGTGATGGCACGCCAGTGGTGAAGGTGATGGCGGACCCTGCCCCCTACTGGCATGCTGTGCACCTGAAAGGAAGGACTAGGAGGGCTTAGAGGCCGCGGACGGGGCGGAGTTGGTGGCCTGACCCGCACGCTGGTTGCCCGACCCGCCACGGCGGGAGCCACGTCCTCGGCCACGCGAAGACGCTTGCTGCGCGGGCCGGTGGCTGGGCAGCGGACGTGACTGGGCGCCCCTTCCGTGGCCACGAAAGGGGCGAAAAGCAGAGGTTAGCGGAGGACGCACAACAGAAAGGCCCAGGGACTTGGCAGTAGCCCGTGAGTCCTTAAAGCGCTCCAGCGCATGGTCTGCTTTGGAACCAAAAAGACCGACTCCATCAAAGGGCATGTCCATGAGTGTATTCTGGACATCACCCGAGAAACCAGTTGTTCTCAGCCAGGCGTGGCGACGCAGCGCCACCGTCGTTGCAAGCGATCTGCCCAGCGAGTCGGCGGTATCAAGGCCACAGCGTATGGTGTATTTTGCCGCATCCCTACCTTCCGCAATGGTGCGAGTAAGCAGTGTCTGGACCTCCTCAGAACACTGGGGCAAAACGGCCGCCACCGAATCCCACAGAGAGTGGGAATATCGGCCCAAAAGGCAAGCGGTGTTGACGGACCGCAAGCCAGCACTGGAGGAAGAAAAAGCCTTCTTCCCAAATTGGTCCAGGCGTTTGGATTCCCTATCCGGAGGGGCTGTAGGGAAGGCGGATTGGGAGGCAGAGGCTTGGACAACCAAGCTCTCGGGGGTGGGATGTTGAGAGAGAAACAAGGGGTCGCCCGGAGCAGGGCGATGGCGTCGGGCCACGTTCCTATCCACAGGAGCCCCTGTGGTGGGCTTGGACCAGGTGCCCAAACGAACGTCAGACAGTGCATCATTAAACGGCAGCACAGTCTCCGAGGAGGAAGCTGCCGGCTGAAGCACTTCCGTCAGGAGATTAGTCCTGACAGCCACAGTAGGCAACTGGAGGTGCAAGGCTCCAGCTGCTCTACGCAACACCGTTGCGAAATTTGCTCCCTCCTCCGTAGCCACGGGAGGAGACAGCATGCCAGAGTCAGGGGAAGTGTCTAGACCACTGGCATCCCCAAGTTCCTCTGCCCAGTCCTGATCATACTCACACTGCTGTGTGAGAGGGTCTTCCGACCCCTCCCAGCTCTCCTGGTCCTCCTCTGGTTCAAAATATGGAGGAGGAGGGACATCTGGGACCCAAGGTCTCATCGGCGCCGGAGCCGGCGTTGAGCGACGTCGGTCCGGCTCCATGTCCGGAACCGGAGAGAACCGGGGAATGACGCCGCCCGGAGCCCCGGGCGGCGCCAGGAACGGCACCGGGGACATCGGCGCCGGCAGAGGCGTGGTTAGGTCAACCGGCGTCGATCGGGGTTGCGGTACCACCGGAGCCGGGATCGAGGCCGGGGCCGGAGCCGAGGCCGGGATCAAGCTGGCGGGACAGGCGACGCCGGGACCGGAGTCGACGTCGACGCCGGAGCAACCCCATCAGGGCCCACGGGGCCCGAAGGCGCACCGGAGGGACCTTGAGGCCCGAAGAGGCAGGCCATGGCCGACAGGAATTCCTGTATTTCGGCCGGAGTCGCCCCCGAACCCGGGAAGGACGGGTAATGCGGGGGCGGCGCCACAGGCACATCCGGAGCCGCGGGGACGGTGCCGACAGGGGCCTCAGCCGAGTCGCGAGATCGGCGAGGCGAAGTCTTAGAGCGATGGTGCTTCTTAGACTTCTTGTGATTCGACTTACCCGAGGAGTGCGAAGACTTGGACTCCGACGACCGGCGGGGACTCCGCGTCCGGCCCCTCGACCTCTCACGGGACCGGGGCTTGGTGCGGCGCGGAGCCGACTGCCGGACCTCGAGGAGCTTTCGAGACCGCTCTCGCAAAGCCTTTGGGTGTAAGGCCCGGCAGTCAGGGCACGACTTCGTGTCGTGGTCTCGGCCGAGACAGTAGAGACACTCCAAGTGCGGGTCCGTGATCGACATCATTCGACCACAGACGTCGCATGGCTTGAAGCCGGGCATCCCTACCGACACCTAGGAGTCGAGAAGACTCGAAAAGAAACAGTGAAAAAATCACCAAAAATTTAGTCAAAAATTGACTAGGGCACTGCTCTTCCCGGATCTGCGCTTACTGGCGCGGAAAAAGAAGAACTGACGTCAGCGCGCAGGTGCGGCGTCTAAGTACTGCCCGCGACGTCATCCCGGCGATCCCGACGCCGACGACGGACGCGGAGCCGCACGACGCCGCCTACCGACGCGCAAGGGTACTGCTACGCAAAAACTTTCCGGATCCAGACGGACGCCTGGGGATATTCTAAGGTAAGGAATCTGTCACTAACGTGTCTCTTTCAGATATAACATGCAGCCGGCGGGGTACCTAAGGGCTATCTACGAATGTGATAAGACAGACTCCTTTCCTGTGCCAACCGCCACTACACTGAATATCTGGAAAGAGGTGCTTGCGGCTCTTGGGTGGAGGGGTAGACTTACTCGGATGACACCATTGCGGGACTCGGCATGTTTGAGACTCTTGGGCAGCCAGGGAGGTTTCAAGAAGTGGGATTTGATTGGCCTCTCCACGTTGGGTGATCTATGGGTACAGGGGGGCGTTAAATCGTTCACAACACTACAACAAGAATATCAATTAGCGACATCAGAAACCTTTAGATACCTGCAGGCAATACATGCATTGAGGGCTAAAATCCCAAGGGGAGAGGAACTGCTGGACTCCTCTCCGCTGGAAGATAGGGGTCCTTGACGAGCGTCTGGAGAAGAAGGCGATGTCTCTGATATACCGTAAAATCATGAATAACTCCACAGATCCCTTGTTAACTCTTCGGGCCCGTTGGGAACAAGACCTGGGGCAATTGGAAGAAGAAGACTGGATGGAAGCTTTGGCCTCGCCCAAAGTGGTAGCCATTAGATCCCGGTTTCGGCTGCTACAGTTAAAAATACTTCATAGAGCATACATTGCCCGCACGACCTTGGTGAAAATGGGTAAATTTGACCTATCAAATTGTTTGAGGGGATGTGGGCAGGAAGGCTCTTTCTTTCACATCATAATGGACTGTCCAGTTGTACAGATATTCTGGGAACAGGTGATGTCTTGCATGCGGGAGGTACATAGCGCAGTGATGCAGAAATCGGCACAGTGGTGTCTCCTAAATATTTGGGACGCAACAGACCTTACCAGTAAAGAACGTGTTTGGGTAACACTGGGATCTATGGTTGCTAAGCGGAATATCGCAAGTCTGTGGGGTGCCCAAGCGTCTCCAAAATTGACTGAGTGGAAGAAAGATATGGACTGGTGTATGATAGCCGAAAAAACTGTATATGAAAGCAGGGGCTGTCCAGATAAGTGGGCCAAGGTTTGGGGAAATGGAATGAGTATAGAGGCATGATATGTACGCCAATACCACAGACCAGGCAAAGGAATCAGATGATGGTGGACTGTGATGTGAGGGGAGGGGGACTGTGAGCATTGATACCCTGGAAAGGAACATTTTGGATGCTGAGATTTCCTCAACTCGTTGTCGCCTTCCTGAGATGTAACGTAATACTGGAAGTATATTGACTCGCGGATTGTTTGTTGTGTGTTTTCTTGTGTAAATAAAAAGAATAAAAACATTTTTTTTTAAAAGAGGGAGATTAGTGGCATATTTTAATAGTCACTGGTACAGTACTGCACAGGGCACTTATTAACTCATTCTACAAAATTCCGTAGTAGGCGGCTGTTTGGAACACAATATCACTTCAATGCAAGCGAAGGATCGTGATACGAGTGGAGGATGGCCAGTGGACAATAACGGACCTCAACAGATAGATGGCGATTGGACACAGAGACCCTCATTTGGTTGTATGTTAGAATAATAAAACCAAATATATAGATCTGCCAATATACCTTGGCCAAAATATCGACCACCAGAATATTGTAAAGATAAAGTTATACAGCTAAGTTTAATTTACTATTATTAACTCCACATCCATGTCTCTGGAACACATATCATCCAGGTAAATTTATGTGGACTTAAGTATAGAAAACCTATACTTTACTGTATATCCTTAACATCACAATATTGTTGCAGCCGCTATTTGGGCCAGGATATTTAGACGATAATTAAATCTCAATATGGTGGTAGTAAATTCTCATCAAATCTGCTCCATTACAATGTAACTGCGCCCGGACTACCGATATCAGTAAATCTGGAATGCAGGAATACAGCAGTATTTGGAGTGGCTATCTGAGCAGCTCCTTTGAAATGGAGAATTTACAAGTTGATCCAGATTTTCAGCACTCTGCTAAGTTTTAGCTATATAATACCATTAAGTACAAAAGAACTGTGCCACAAACAAAAATGGCATGCTAAAATGAAGAATTAAAAATATATAGGTGGCATGAGCAATATTTATGCTAAACCAACCAAATGTAGTTTTGTACACAGAGCATGGTAGCTTAAATATTAATGTGTAGAAGTTGTAATGTACTGTGTATACCAACGCTTCCAGCAGCCAAAACATATCCAGTGTGTTTCATACTGCAAGTGCTGTACATGTGCTTGACTACAGGAGTATACCCAATGCATGGCATGCTGACCATTCATTTAATCAATCAGCATTTGTAGAGCGCAGCACTCTAGGGGTTTCTGGGCGCTGTGGTGCGAAGTCTTCTCTGAAAAGCCAAGTCTTGAGGAAACCACGGGAAGAGGGAAGAAACGAGCAGAAAAAGGCAAAACAGATGGCAGAAAAAAGAGCGAGCAGAAAAGACATAACAGAGGGCAAGAAAACAAGCAATCAGAAAAGGCAAAACAGAGGGCAAGAAAACGAGCAGGAAAGGGAAAACAGAGCAGAAGAGGGCAAAACAGAGGGCAGAAAAATGAGCAGAAAAGGCAAAATAGTGGGCAGAAAAATTAGCAGAAAAAGGAAAAACAGAGCAAGAAACGAACAGAGGGCAGCAGATAGTAGTGGACTGCAGGTAAGCTGGACAGGAGAACCATCGCAGGGGGAGCTGGCACGATGACCTGTTCAATGGAGTGGTGCTGCGGTCTCCATTAAGTAGGTCCTGGGGGAAGGCCATGGCGCTGGGTGGCAGAAGGAGAGAAACGGCGGGAGGAGGGAAACGGTGAGAGGAGGGAAACGTTGAGAAGAAGGAAGAAACTAGCAGAAAAAGGCAAAACAGAGGGCAGAAAAACAAGCAGAAAAGGTAAACATAGCAGAAGAGGGCAAAACTGTAACATTGTATTGTGTTCCACTAGCGGTCTGAAAACATTACTGGTTTGTTCATTTCAGAGGTGCCACTACAAAGAGGCAGGCTGTGCTTCTACTTGGCATGTCTGTGTGACTTCTTTTTTTTTCCGGTCAAGTTAATCTCAGAAAAACATTCACCAAAAGCACTCTCAATTTGAGAAAAACCAATGGAATATTATTATGAGGCATAATAAAATAGGCCTTCATTGATTCTCAAAAGGAAAAAGTTTACTGAATAGTCTGTAGATATTTGCCCAGTAATGAAAGATATTCTAAGTCATTGTAAGACGGATCTCCTGCTGGAAAAACACAGGGCTGAAACGAGACATTCTTAACACTAATACCTCTATTAGATCCAACCCCGACCACAAAAAGACTGAGGACACTTCCCATGTCCTACTACAGCGACAAAAATGACCGATCAGCTGCCACAATACAGAGGACAAAAGCATGCATCTTTGTCTTTGACGGTTAGTTAAGATGTGGAATATCACTTTTTACAGTTCTCTTTTTCAGGGGATAGTAGTGTCAAAGTGTGCACCCACAAGATTTTAATGTGAAAGAATATTTCACTTACCCAAGTCTATGTGCACTAGTTCTGCTGTCTCCTCGTCAATCAAAATATTCTGTACATGTCTGTCTCCAAGACCAACTATGTAGCAAACTGGGAAATGGAAAAAATATCTTAGTCATCAAATTAATTACCACAGTTGCGAAACAACTGCTGCTCTACAGAAATATATATACACAAGGCATCAGTCTGGTGGGATTTCTATCCCAATGAATCGCAGATTTACATATGAATTGTGTTGCTGCAAAATGCAGAAAAACACTGTAGGAGAGTAGGATCTGCTTCTTATAGTTACCCCCACTTTTTGCTGATGTTTCACTGTTTTCGACTTTGACTGGGAACCTGCTATTCAGGACCCCAGTCTATCTGCTTTCTCCTCTAAATTGATTGCATGTACTTTAGGTACACCCCAGATTGGATTCTGGGGTACCCTTACAAGTCGCTAGTATATGGTATACTATATACCCAGGGCATAGGTACCCCAGAGGCCTCCCAGGGGCTGCAGCATGCATTATGCCACCCCTGAGAGGCCTTCAAAATGACACAACAGGTCTGCTACTGCAGCCTGTGTAATGTGGTGCATGCACCCCTTCCTTAGATATAGGTTCACTATATCTATCCTAATCACTGCACATATAAACCTATCAGTCACCCCTATAGCAGGCCTTATCAATCCTGAAGGCAGGGTGCTGGATTTTATGTGAGAGGGTGCCCATGCATGAGCAGAGCCCCCCTGCAGCCTTCGGAACCACTATTCCGGGGTTGTCTGTGATGCAGCCAACCATATACTCTTAAGTGCATTATAACCTCGAAGTAAATGCTAACTTTAAAACGGCTGCAAGGAATTATGTTGTGTTTGGTGTCAAACACCTTGGAATCATACCTCCACACCAGTAACTGGTGTGGGAGGTATGATTCCTCCCTCCTAGAGGGAGAAATATGACAGCACCGGTACACCCGGTACCAGCTTCACAGAGCCCTGGCATAACAAAATGGATGCTGCCAGCCACAGACACGAGTCTGCCCTCCTGCTGCTGGATGAAACTCCGGCAGGGGAAGGCTTGACAATAGGTTTCCTGTCACAGGGAGGTGTGACCACCTCCCAGACAGGCTTTAGTGTATTGGGGCTGGGTGGGTGCACTCTGAGTGCTTTGATGTCTGCACTGGGGGCACATTTGGAGTCCCTGTGCATAGTCCAGCTCAAACCGGTTGCAGGGGCTATCAGCCCCTGCTCTGGCGCGAAACTGGACAAAGGACATGGGTGTAGCCACCCCTCTGTCCTGACCCTCCCATAGGTGGGTCCCCAGAGTTTGTCCCATCCCTTCCTTGGGTATAAAGTAGGAACCCTGACTACAGGACTTTAGATATTACCTGGACTAAACTCTGCTACAGAAACCAAGTAACCTTCGACGATCTACGCTTTGCTGGACGACTAAAGAATCTCCCTTGGAGTAAAGGAGTTACTCCCCTGCAACGCAGGCACTTCAACGCATCTGACCGGTTTGCATCTACACAGCTTCTGACGGACTCCGAAGATTTTGCAACACAGGAGGTGGGTGCCCAAGCTTCCCCGAGGCCGACTAGTGCTCTAGGCAAACCTGAGACCCGCAGCCCTCGTGGGGACCGTGCAACCCGAACCCCTGGACACCGTGCACATTTGCAGCAGCATATGCTTTTAGGCGATCCCTGAGGCTGTGCTTTGGGCTACTTGTAGTCCAAGCCCGAGCAGTGTTTCCACCGAAGATTACTGGCCTACACTCCACGAGTGTTCCGTGGGCTGGTATTGTGTGATTCCTCTCGAGGTCCCTTCGCAGTCCCTGGTCCGTTGACCCGTGAGTCCCTGAGAAGGCAACTTTAACTTTCAGTGGGCTTCCCTGGTTGCTCCAGACGTGCCCTGACTCTCCATCGCTTGGGGAGTCCCCAGGACCTTGCTGGTCCTCACAGAAGAATTACTCTGACCGCGTGGGTTGCAGTTGCCAAGGCTTGTTGGTCTCCAATCCGGAAACTGACCCCTCAGCTCTCGACATCCTTCGTGGGACAGCTCGCCTGCGGATCCTGGACGTCGTCGATGTCTCCTGGTCCCCGTGGCTCCAGAGTCAAGCTTCACCTCTTCGCACCTGAAATCGGTGGGCATTCGATTGCTCCGCTCCTGGTCACGTGAAGTGACCCAGACTTTGTCCCCTCTGCTTTCAGGTTCTTCTCATCTCCGATCCAGGCTTGGATCACACCGGACCCTTTTCTTCTCCACGGCAGCAGTACTTTCTCGCATCACGCCATTGAAAACGACGAGGGTTTCCGACACCACTTGACCCCTATCCACTCGGCTCCTCTGGGATAGGTAACACGGGTACCTCGGTACTCTCAAGGGTGCTGGCCTTAGAACCTTCTATGTTTAGCTGGGTTTGCTTGAAGTCCTCTCCTAAGTGTCCTTAATCTTTAAAATTCCAACCGCGACTTTCCCTTAGAGTTGTACGGAGCTCGCGTCTGTGTTCCCACACTGCACCCGTCCTCCGTGGGTCCCCTGTGTCACTACCTTGGGTGGTTCCTTGGGGTCCCAGCGATTCTACGTGCTCTAGGCACTGTGTCTAGTCAAGTCGTGGTTGTTATACCACTTTCTTAATATATGGTTTGGTCTCCCCTGGAGCCCACTGTGTATTGTGCTATTTACTGTCGTTCTAGTACTGTAATATTGTGTGCCTTGTTCTCTAATCTCATAAAGAGGTTAGTAGAGAGTGTTTAGTAATAAATACATATATTTTATATATACCTGGTGTGGTTCTCCTTTCATTTGGTCATTCAAGAGGTTATATACTGGTAAAACAAGCTGTTTTACATTCCTTCAAGACTTAGCCTGAAGGCTGCTCTCCACAGCTACCACTAGGATAGCTTTCTATAAAGGTTGTCTTTAACCTAATCATCAATAAGGGTCGTTTGGACTGGTGCAAGGTGCCCACTTTAATTAGTGGACAGCATATACCAGGCCAACTTTTCACAAACACCTTTTCAATTTGTCTTCTGATCCCCTTACTCATAACTTGCAGGAGCAGACAGACTTTCCCACAGATTTTCTACCCCTTCCTACTATTATTATTACCTGTGTTAATGCTACCAATGACTTCATGTCATCAATCCAGCAATACTCCAGTGCTATGAATTACTTTTACAAACTATTGTAATTGGTAGTTCAGTTTAACTTATGTGAATGAAGACTATAAGTACAAAAATTAATTGGCTAGCAAATTCAATGTAATTACTTTACTGTTTTTCCGAGGTAAAGCTCAATATAGCAAATTAATTCATGCCTATAAATTGCACTGTAGGTTCCAATAATCATTACAAAGAAAAACTCAATACAAATGTTAAAAAATGAAAAAAAATGAAAAAACACAATAATAGCCGAGTATAGTGGGGGAGCAATAATAAAAGTTAAAGCTCCTTGGGCTGTCATTATAATGTAAAAAATATTTGTTTTAGATACTGCACCCAAAAAGGTTTCAACATGGGACACAGAGAGAGAGAGAAGACGTTTTCAGTCTTGACATTTTAGATTACAAAGAAGACAAAAACAACACAACACACACAAAAACAGATTCATCTGAAGTCTTCCATGATCATCTGCTATTTATTAGCAATAAAAAAAACGACAGAAACTATGCTCTTGTGATAACCAATAATGCTTTTTCCTACCTATCACTGCAACTTCTGCAAAATACCTATGTAACTCAGAATTTGTACAAAAGGTGATATTGGAAAGAAAACTAGCCTTACTGACTGTTTTGCTCTTCATTTGAGAGTCAGTGTTGCAACATATTTCTGAAAAAGTAATATCACGTTGATCAAGCACTGAGTAAAAGTATGTCAAAACTAAGAAAGCTGTTCAGGGGCATTTACAAGTTCTAATCAAAGAAGGCTGGACACATTAACATATAGCGGATTAACAAGATCCCTCTTTTAATTTCAAGTGTCTACATGACTTCATCATTTATTTAGGAAACAGTAAAAGGACAAATACTTTTACTTTGTATCTAATACATTAAGCGACAAAACCATACATATGTAATAACAGATAGATACTGTGGATCTGTATCACAACAATGCAATACAAATCAATGATGTATACATTTTGTGGGTGGAGCAAATTATTTTATTCTCCACCATCCCACCGTGTTTTCAATTGCAGATATCAAGGATAGACACAGCTGAAACGAATTTCAAATGTGACTGGGTTTCTAACATTTATGTCAAATATGTATGTAAGTGCTATTCATATCTTACTGAATACAACTATCCTTAACATGAACGTAAAGCACGTGGGAAGTGTTCGCATTGATATAAGTAATATAATTCGCTTAGCCAGCACACAGTGTGAGCTTCACAAACCTTCAACTGATTTCAGTAGCAAGGCGAGGGCGGCTGTCAAACAGAGAGAATATTATTGTCAAGGATGACCTTTTTGCTATTTGTTTATCACCTGCTGCTAGAAATCTGCAGCCAATTTACTTCACAAATAAACAAGACTCGGGATGCCTGCTTAGCTACATCTTAAGCAGGTGTCAAGCAGCTAAGATTTGATTATTTTAACAAATCACTACAGCGATGAACTTTTCATCTAGCTTGAACAATTTAAACATTCCACACTGGTGATGGGAGGTAGATAAAAAGAGAAAAATAATGAGACAACTGTGATGTTAGGGCCATTACACTCTAGCATAATGCTAAGCCCCTGGTACTGTGCAATGTGTTAGAATCAAAAGCCCCTACCACAGATCATCTCATTACAAATAGTTCTCGATATTATGTTAGGCAGAGTTTAAAGTGGATACGGAACAACAACAAGAACTTGAGAATATGTGAAGCAAATGTTGGAGCACACTGAAACTGACATCCACAACAAACTGCTATATTAGCTTGAGAATGGCAACTCTTACCTATGGATGATGTAGCCACACTGCGTGTGTAGGCCAAACGTTTCTCGAACCAAACAGCAGGGTCTAAGAACTTCTCCATGCAGAAGTAGCGGAATACTGGTCGGAAATTTTGGCAAACATCAAGGAAAGCCTTATGTTTCTCCTCAAAATGCTCTCTTTGAACCTCCTTAAAACATGATAAAGAAAGATGTTGAAAACAAAATCAAAAGTGGATTACCAATTAGATTTTAACTATGGTCTGAAGGTCTAGTTAGCCACATGACAATTAAAGTTGGCAAATGTCCATCTGTTACTATCCCTTTGTCCATCTCTAAAACTCATTTTGACAAGATTGGTGGTGTTAAGTTGGGAGGCAAATGATCCTCAAAGATGATTACCATATGCGGCTAGAATTGCCTGAGTAGCCTTATTGCACAAGTTACTAACTTGTGTAACGATATATCTGTAAGAGACAGTAGTTAGTGACAGATTCCTTACCTTAGAATATCCCCAGGCGTCAGGCTGGATCCGTTAAGTTTTTGCGTAGCAGTACCCTTGCGCGTCGGTAGGCGGCGTCGTGCGGCTCCGCGTCCGTCGTCGGCATCGCCGGGATGACGTCGCGGGCAGTACTTAGACGCCGTCCCTGCGCGCTGACGTCAGTTCTGTACACGACTTTCCGCGCCAGGAACGCAGAGCCATGCAAGAAGCTGACATAGGTGTCTGAAAAATACTAGGGCCCTGAAAGGGATGTCCTTAACCCTAGAAATCAGTTCGCAGAACGGGGAGGATAGGTGGGCGGTAGGAATCTGTCACTAACTACTGTCTCTTACAGATATATCGTTACACAAGTTAGTAACTTGTGCATCTGAAAGAGACACGTTAGTGACAGATTCCTTACCTTAGAATAGATACCCCAGCAATACCAACCCCGGTGGTGGGTCTGCGAACAAAGATCAGACAAGGAAGTCCCGGAGGACAGAACGGCCAAAGAAGCCGTCCCTCCGGACCTGACTGTCAAGGCAGTAATGCTTGGTAAACGTGTGCAGCGAGGCCCACGTAGCTGCCTGACAGATATCCTGCAGCGGAACACCGCGGCCTAAAGCCGTGGTAGCAGCCGTTGCCCTGGTGGAATGGGCACGCAGCCCAACAGGAGGCTCCTTCTTAGCCAAAGAATAGCAGGCTTTGATACACAAGGTTACCCAGCGGGAGATGGTTCTCTTGTGCACCGCCCGACCTTTTTGGCGCCCACGTAGCCAACAAAGAGCTGGTCATCCACCCGGAAGTGTTGTGTGCGGTTGATATAAAAGGAAAGCGTACGTTTTGGGTCCAGACGGTGGAGCCTCTCTTCCTCTCTGGAAGGATGCGGAGGCGGAAAGAAGGTGGGCAAAGTGATGGTCTGCCCAATGTGGAAGGCAGTAACCACCTTTGGCAAGAAGGACGGACGCGTCCTAAGAACAACCTTGTCTGGATGGACAGACAGAAAGGGCGGTTTGCATTATAGAGCCTGGAGCTCACTCACCCGCCGAGCGGAGGTGATGGCCACCAGAAAGGCTGTTTTCAGAGTCAGAAGACGAAGAGGACAGTTATGTAGAGGCTCAAAGGGAGCGCACATAAGAAAGGTAAGAACCAAGTTCAAGTCCCACTGAAGCATCACAAACGGAACAGGAGGGAAGAGGTGTGTAATGCCTTTAAGGAATCTGTTAACAACAGGGGACTTGAAAAGGGAGGGCTGATCAGGAAGCCTGAGGAAGGCCGAAATGGCACAAAGATAGCCCTTGATGGTACCCAGGGCAGAACCCTGTTGGGCCAGTGAAAGGAGGAACAGAAGAACCTCAGAAAGAGGGGCAGAGAGGGGATTCACAGCCTTTGCTGTGCACCATGCCACAAACTTGTTCCACCTGGCTGCCAGAATCACATCACAAACTTCGGGAGGCAAGTCGAAAGAAATCAACTGTCGCCGCTCAATCTCCACGCAAGCAGGTGGAGACTGGACAGGTTCGGGTGGAGGACCGTCCCCTGCTGCTGCGACAGAAGATCCTCCCGAAGAGGCAGACGGATCGGGGGATCGACGCTCATACTGAGTAGCTCGGGATACCAAACTCTTCGAGCCCAGTCCGGAGCCACAAGGATGACTTGGGCCCGGTCGCGCCGAATCTTCTTCAACACTCTGGGTAGAAGTGGTATAGGCGGAAAGGCGTACAACAGACCGCAACTCCACTCGCGACGAAAAGCGTCGCCGAGCGAGTGCCGCCTTGGAAATTCCAACGCGCAGAACTGCTGACATTGTGCGTTCTCTTCGGTGGCGAATAGATCTAACCAAGGCTCTCCCCACTGTAGAAAGAGACCTTGCGCCACTTCCGAGTGAAGACGCCATTCGTGATCCATCATGCACCTGCGGCTGAGTTCGTCCGCCCTGGCGTTCAGGGAACCTGCCAGGTGTTGAACCATCAGGAATATGCCCTGATGGTCCAGCCATGTCCAGAGGCGCAGAGCCTCCTGACATAGGGTCCACGACCCCACCCCGCCCTGTTTGTTGCAGTACCACATGGCGGTGGGGTTGTCTGTGAACACCTGCACTACCTTCCCTTTGACAGAGGGAAGGAATGCCTTGAGTGCAAGACGGATCGCCCGGAGCTCCAGAAGGTTGATATGGAGCCGGGACTCCGCCGGAGACCAGAGGCCTCTGATCTCCGCCTCTCCCATGTGACCGCCCCATCCCAGAAGGGACGCGTCCGTCACAACTGTGTGCTCTGGCTGGGGAAGGGAGAGGGATCTGCCCATGACCCATTGCCGGTTCGAGAGCCACCACTGCAACTGTTGTGCAGTCCCCTCCGAGATCTGGACGTGATCGGACAGGTTGCCCTGGTGCTGCGCCCACTGGAACTTCAGGTCCCACTGCAGAGCCCGCATATGCCATCTGGCATGATTGACCAGCAGGATGCAGGAGGCCATGAGGCCCAGCAGCCTCAGGGTCATCCGTACCGAAACCCAGGATAAAGGCTGAAAGATCGGAATCATAGCCCGAATATCCCGGACTCGCCGTTCGGGAGGATAGGCCCGAAACTGCGTCGTGTCCAGAACTGCTCCGATGAAAAGGAGCTGTGGAGAAGGAATCAGATGCGACTTCGGCACATTGATGGAGAACCCCAGCGAGTGCTGGAGTTCGGCCGTAGTCTGGAGGTGGGAGACGACTGCCTGGGACGAGCCCGCCTTCAACAACCAGTCATTGAGGTAGGGGAAGACTGGAACCCCTGCCCGGCGCAGATGAGCTGCGACCACCGCCATCACTTTCGTGAACACCCGAGGGGCACTTGTAAGGCCAAAGGGGAGCACGGTGAACTGAAAATGCTCGAGGCCTACCGTGAACCGCAGGTAACGCCGGTGGGCCGGCAGGACGGGATGTGAAAATAAGCGTCCTGCAAGTCCAACGCTACCAACCAGTCTCCAGGGTCGAGGGCAGTCAAGACCTGAGCTAGGGTGAGCATCTTGAACTTCTCCTTCCGGAGGAAGCGATTGACGTTCCGGAGGTCCAAGATAGGACGCATGTCCTCCTTGTCCTTTTTGGGCACCAGGAAGTAGTGGGAGTAGCAACCACGTCCTACTTCTGGGGTCGGAACATGCTCGATGGCCCTCTTGGCCAAGAGGGCCGTGACTTCCTTCTGCAGAAGTACCAAGTGATCCCCTGACATGCGGTGGAATTGAGGTGGCATGGCTGGGGGGTGGTCTCGAAGGGGAGGGAGTAGCCCCTCGGACAATGTCCAAGACCCACCTGTCCGAGGTGATGGGACGCCAGTGGTGAAGGTGATGGCGGACCCTGCCCTCTACTGGCGTGCTGTGCACCGGAAAGGAGGGACTAGGAGGGTTTGGAGGCCGCGGACGGGTTGGAGGTGGTGGCCTGACCCGCACGCTGGTTGCCCGAACCGCCACGGCGGTATCCACGCCCTCGGCCACGCGTAGACGCTTGCTGCGCGGGCCGGTGGCTGGGCAGCTGACGTGACTGGGCGCCCCTTCCGTGGCCACGAAAGGGGCGAAAAGCAGAGGTGAGCGGAGGGCATACAACAGAAAGGCCCAGGGACTTGGCCGTAGCTCGTGAGTCCTTAAACCGCTCCAGCGCATGGTCTGCCTTTGAACCAAAAAGACCGACTCCATCAACGGGCATGTCCATGAGTGTATTCTGGACATCACCCGAGAAACCAGTTGTTCTCAGCCAGGCGTGGCGACGTAGCGCCACCGTCGTCGCAAGCGATCTGCCTAGCGAGTCGGCGGTATCAAGGCCACAAAGGATGGTGTATTTAGCCGCATCTCGCCCTTCCGCAATGGCACGGGTAAGCAGTGTCTGGACCTCCTCAGAACACTGCGGCAAAACAGCCGCCACCGAATCCCACAGGGAGTGGGTATATCGGCCCAAAAGGCAAGCGGTGTTGACGGACCGCAAGCCAGCACTGGAGGAAGAAAAAGCCTTCTTCCCAAATTGGTCCAGGCGTTTGGATTCCCTATCCGGAGGGGCGGTAGGGAAGGCGGTTTGGGAGGCAGAGGCTTGGACAACCAAGCTCTCAGGGGTGGGGTGTTGGGAGAGAAACAAGGGGTCGCCCGGAGCAGGGCGATGGCGTCGGGCCAGATTCCTATCCACAGGAGCCCCTGTGGTGGGTTTGGACCAGGCACCCAAAAGAACGTCAGTGAGTGCATCATTAAACGGCAGCACAGTCTCCGAAGAGGAAGCCGCCGGCTGAAGCACTTCTGTCAGGAGGTTAGTCCTGACGGCCACAGTAGGCAACTGGAGATGTAAGGCTCCAGCTGCTCTACGCAACACCGTTGCAAAATTAGCTCCCTCCTCCGTAGCCACGGGAGGAGACAGCATGCCAGTGTCAGGGGAGGTGTCTAGACCACTGGCATCCCCAAGTTCCTCAGCCCAGTCCGGATCAAACTCACACTGTTGTGTGAGAGGGTCCCTCAGACCCCTCCCAGCTCTCCTGGTCCTCCTCTTGTTCAAAATATGGAGGAGGAGGGACATTTGGGACCCAAGGTCTCATCGGCGCCGGAGCCGGCGTCGAGCGACGTCGGTCCGGCTCCATGTCCGGAGCGAGCCGGGGACCGACGCCGTCCGGAGCCCCGGACGGCGTCAGGAACGGCACCGGGGACATCGGCGTAGGCGTGGTTAGGTCAACCGGCGTCGATGGGGGTTGCGGTACCACCGGAGCCGGGATCGGGGCCCGAGCCGGAGCCGAGGCCGGGATGAAGGCTGGTGGGACAGGCGGCGCCGGGACCGGAGTCGACGGCGGCGCCGGGGCAACCCCATCAGGGCCCGCGGGGCCCGAAGGCGCACCGGAGGGACCTGAAGGCCCGAAGAGGCGGGCCATGGCCGACAGGAATTCCTGTATCTCGGCCGGAGTCGCCCCGAACCCGGAAAGAACGGGTAATTCGGGGGCGGCTCTACAGGCATGTCCGGGGCCGCGGGGCGGGGACGGTGCCGACTGGGGCCTCAGCCGAGTCGCGAGATCGGCGAGGCGAAGTCTTAGAGCGATGACGCCTCTTAGACTTCTTGTGCTTCGACTTACCGGAGGAGCGCGAAGACTTGGATTCCGACGAACGGCGGGGACTCCGTGACCGGCCCCTCGACCTCTCCCGGGACCGGGGCTTGGCGCGGAGCCGACTGCCGGACCTCGAGTAGCTTTCGAGACCGCTCTCGCAAAGCCTTCGGATGAAGTTTCCGGCAGTCAGCGACTTCGTGTCGTGGTCTCGGCCGAGACAGAAGAGACACTCGAGATGCGGGTCCGTGATCGACATCATGCGACCACAGGCCTCGCATGGCTTAAAGCTGGGCATCCCTACGACACCTTAGGAGTCGTGAAGACTCGATGAAGAAACAGTGAAAAAATTCACAAAAAAGGATAGTCAAAAAGTGACTAGCGCACTGCTCTTCCCGGATCTGCGCTTACTGGCGCGGAAAAAGAAGAACTGACGTCAGCGCGCAGGGGCGGCGTCTAAGTACTGCCCGCGACGTCATCCCGGCGACCACGACGCCGACGACGGACGCGGAGCCGCACGACGCCGCCTACCGACGCGCAAGGGTACTGCTACGCAAAAAACTTTCCGGATCCAGCCTGACGCCTGGGGATATTCTAAGGTAAGGAATCTGTCACTAACGTGTCTCTTTCAGATTACTATTTCCCACAATCGCACATTTTTTAAATATATATTTTACGTATGTATATATTGACATAGCCAGTGATTTGACAAAACAGTCCCTGGAGCATAGTTGCTGTCCTTCTATGAATGTTGTATAAGATGGGTTAACAAAAAGATCTGCAGCTGACTCAAACAATGCTATGGTGATGAGAAAGACTGTCTTCAATGTCTGAAGTCATAATGGACAACTGTGCAGCTGGTCAAAAGGTGTGCACATTAAAAAGGTAAGAACTAAGTTCAAGTCTCACTGTGGCATCACAAGGGTTTTGGTGGACATAAGTGACCTAAATCTTTAAAAAATCTCATCACAACAGATGATTTAAATATAGAAGACTGATCTGGCAACTGCAAAAATACAGTAAGAACTGACAAATGGCCTTTAACAATACCCAAAGCAAGTCCTTGCTGTGCCAGCAATAAAATGGACAACAAAACTTCAGACAGTTTGGCTTGTAGTGGGTCAATTTGTCTGGATTATGTGCAAGGATGCCTTGTTGACAAAATGACATCAATGACCTCAGAGGGAAGGCCGAAGGAGGTCAACTGCCGTCACTCACTCTCCAAGTATGGAGATGCAAATTGTGCAGACCCCGGTGCATTGTTCTCCCCTATTGCTACGACATACGTTCCTACCGAAGCGGCAGCTTGATCGGAGGACAGATGCTCATGCCCTGGAGTTCTGGGTAGTATCAGAGAGTCGTAAGAAGGAGCCGATTCCAGCTTTACTTCTTATGCTTTTTCTTGTACTTACCGGAAGACTTCGACCGCAACAATGATCTGCCATTGGAATGATTTGGAGTGGGAACAGGATCTTCCTTTCAACGTCGACTAGTCTTGGCGTGTAGTTGAGTCTTATGTTTGGTGATGTAAAGGTTGGCCTCATGGTCCAGTAAGGCCTGGACAAACCCCAGGTCCCAAAGACACACTTTGGAAAGGTCCATCACAGGCATTTATTTGCAATAGTACCTCCTTGAACCCTGTTGTGTTTCATTGAACACATGTTAATTTTGTGACAAAAAATGGGTCTTGAAGACCTAGGGAAGCTCCGGATCTGTGTTTGAAGGTGTGGCAAGAAAGGAACTGACATCAGTGAACACTATGCTTATTTTCAGCTCTGCTGGTCACTTCTGGAGCAGGACAATGTTGGCACAAAGTCACATGGTGCCACCTAGTGGTGTGGAGGAGCACTGCTTTAAAGTTTCTGGTTCCAGTATGACACCTGTGGGAATATCCAGAAGGTGAGGAATCTGCGGTTAAAAGTATCCATCAGAAATGATTTTACTTGGCTTAATGGCCGATTTTCTTTTTATCTTTCTACTGCCTCTGAGATTTACTTTGGTTTTTAAACAGTTTTCTTAGTCATGTGATAATTAGGAGAAGAGTGATGAAATGTAATCCTTTCCACCTCAGAGGGAATGGGTAGTGACAAAAGTCTGGACCTGAGGAGAGGTGGAGATGTGGTCTAGTGCTGCTAACATTGGAACCTAAATGGACTGGTTATAATCCCGACTTCGGCAACTAACCAAAATGATCATGCACTTGTCGGCAAATCACTTTATCTCCCTGTGCCACAATGGTTAATTTGCTCTAAGAAAATATGTGAAAGACAGCCATACAGTGTGCTGTCTAGCATTGCTATAATTACATGTGTTGAACCCAATACTGCTACGTACCAACAGGTACCAACAGGACGGGACACACTATAATGTTCTATGTAATGCACTGTGTTGTTGAGGTTTTCCAACTATAATACACAAGTTCCCTGAAAATGGCTCCGGGGCTTCCTCTAACTGGTTCCGCAATACTCACCATCATTTTCTTCTGACACTGTAAACTGCTGATGTCATTTGGCCTATATCTTTTGTGAGCTCCATTGTCTGCATTCACAAGATATTCTCCAATGGGAACTGTGCCGGTGCACCACTCAAGAACACCACTTCTCTGTGACAGAGGAACCACCTGAAAAAAAAAGAAAATGGGGAAGTTTTAAGTGCTCCAAGATGTTATCAAAGGATATCAGTAGAAATGTGTACACATGATTAACTACGTTTTGACTACTTGAACATTTCACCGATCTAGTGGGCTGTTACTCCTTTTGCTCTTGTGGCAAGTGGGATCATTTTTTGGGAAAGAATTATGTTAAATCACCATAAATGACAACAGTCAAACAAATCACAAAAAAACCTGTGGGGTTTAAACCCAAGGACCCCCATCTGATTTGACTCCGGTATTTGGAGCTGGGCCACGACTTCAATGCCTCTGAAGACTAAGGCACTGCGTAGGAGCGATCCTTGATGCTCCTGGTCACCCGACGCCAGTCGACTCTGCGACGCTCCATGTACCGGTCACATGGAAGGTCCTGTGCCCGCTCACGGAGACATTTAAGGATCCTTGCGCCCCCCCCCAATGACTGGATTCACTGCGTTACTACCAATCAGCACTACCCTGAATTTAGTAACCATTGTCCTGATGATGACCTGGAATTGAACAGGTCGAAACGCCGTCGACTACCCAGCGCAGAACTGTGACGTTGTTGTGGTCAATCAATTCAGCCTGAATCGGAATACTTACTTTGTACATATCTGCACTGTATCATTGACCACATAATTACTTGCTCTTATTAATTTTTCGCCGCTCACGCTGTTTTTTCACCACTGTGTCACTGCGCCGTTCACCGCCACTAGCACGTTCAGTGCACACTTGTGTGTTATGGTTACTGTATATAAAATTGTACTGTAGTGCTGTTACAACTACTTACAAATGTTACTTTATACCCTACGAAATCCTTATGTGGTCTCCCTTCCTTTCCTCCTTCGAGTGATTTATACTATCTTTATAATTGTCCTCCTTAATGACTACCAGTTGAGACATTGGTGCTTTGTTACAAGCCCTGCACAGGGGCTCCTGTCCACAGGACAATTGCCAGCCACCATTGCTCTGCTCCTGGGGATTCAGCTTTCCTCAACCAACACTCCATCCAGAGAGTCTGATTGAAAAGGTCTCCCCGCCAAAGTCAGTCCTGGCCCGTTCTCACCACACCACCGGATAGGGTATCCAAGTGGCTGGACACCACCTCTGGCAAGAGAATGTTCTCTTCCGCGTCAATGAACACTGCATGCCTCTTAGGCCGATATACCCATACAGTTAGGAATCAAGTTGTGAAAGTGCAGCCCATGGTCTTGGAGGAGGACCAAATCAGGCTATCGAAGATGCTAGGAATGCAGCATAGCTTACCATTCACTGCGAACTGGATACGACTGACTCGCTGGCCAGAGTGAATGCCTTGTCAGTGGCACCCAGACGCCACAGCTGAGATCTACTAACTTTTCGGTGTATGTCCAGGCATCCCTTATGGACGTGCGCTTCAATGGCACCCGCCTCTTTAGCAATAAGGCAGATTCTGCACTGGAGGACTTCAAGGACAATCGGGCTACTGACTGGTTGCTGGGTATCTCCATGGCCCCGCTGGCAGTCCATTACATCGGACAAGTGGGTACTTCGAATTGTTCAGAGGAGTTACTCCATCCCTTTCTTAGAAACCCGCCACCTATATCACCAGCTTCAGACCGGCTGACAGAGAACTATCTCTCCCTGCTCCGTCAAGAAGTGCAAGCTCTTTTGGCCAAAGGAGCCAACAAGAGAGTGCTGGCATCAGCAGTAAGTATCAACTTCTTTGTGAAGGAGAATTTCAAGATGCTCGCATTGACTCAGGTTCTGTCTGCCCTGGACCGGGGAGATTGGATAGTAGCGCTAGACCTGCACGACTTCTATTATCCGTCCTGGATGACCACAGGCGTTACCTGCAGTTCGCGATTAGTCATGAACGTTTTCAGTTGCTGTGCTCCATTTTGATCTCACCAGTGCCACTCAGTTGTTCACAAGGGTGATGCAGGTCAAGGGTTCCAGTCTTCCCCTACCTCAATGACTGGTTATTGACGGCAGGCTCGCCCCAGGCAGTCGTCTACCACCCCTACACTATGCCGGACCTCCTGAATTCGCTGGGGTTCACTATCAACGTGCTGAAGTCACAACTGACTCCCTCTAAGATGCTC
Organism: Calotriton arnoldi; assembly: GCA_963921515.1. Taxonomy (NCBI): domain Eukaryota; kingdom Metazoa; phylum Chordata; class Amphibia; order Caudata; family Salamandridae; genus Calotriton; species Calotriton arnoldi. Next base: position 1,424,521 of record CAWUFW010000324.1, read on the forward strand.
CTTTTCATCAGAGCTATCCTGGACACAGTACTGTTTTGGGTCTAACCTCTGGAGAGGCGAGTCCAGGATATTCATGCTATAATTCCAATGTATGTGAAAGAATGGCAGTGGTGGCTGACAAACCACGATTGGGCTAGCGGTAGACCCCTCTCCCTTCCCCACCCACAACTGAGTCTAGTGACAGATATATCACTCCTGGGTTGGGGTGGCCCTTTAGGAGGATCAGAGCACTCCGGTTTCTGGCAGAGTCTCCACTCCACATCAACCTGTTTGAGTTGAAAGCGATTCGCCTGGCATTGAAAGCCCTTTTCTTTCCATCAAGGGAAGGCTGCTTCAGGTATACACAGAAAACACTACCACCATGTGGTACTGCTACAAACAGGGTGGGGTGGGGTCGTGGACATTGTGTGAATAGGCCCTGCGTCTCTGGACATGGCTGGAACATCACAACATATTCCTGATGGTTCAACATCTAGCGGGGTCCTTGACACCAGAGCGGACAAACTCAGCTGTCATTGCCAAGTGGATAATGAATGGCGTCTCCATCCAGAGGTGATGCAAAGTCTCTTCAGAGATTGGGGAGAACCTTGGGTAGAACTATTCGCCACTCCCAAGAATACTCATTGTCAGCACTTCGGCACACTGGAGTTTCCTAAGGGACTCTCGCTCGGAGACGCTTTTAGTCTCCAGTGGAGCTCAGGCATCCTGTACTCCTTTCGGTAAAGACCACTCCTGCCCAGAGTTCTGAAGAAGATCACGAACGACCAGGCCCAAGTCAATCTTGTGGCTCTAGATTGGGTACAGAGAGTATGCAATGCCGGACTCCTGAGAATGAGCATCGGCCTTCAGGAGGATCTGCTGTTGCAGCAACAGAGTAGGGTCCTGCACCCGAACTTGCGTACGGTCCGCCTTCATGCATAGAGATTGAGAGGCGGCAGTTGACAGTTTTTGACCACCCTGCAGAAGTATGCAATGTCAATCTGGCAGCAAAGCGTCCCTCAACCAAGACAGGCTATGCCTACGGTTGGGACAAATTTGTGGCTTGGTGTGCTACCAAACATGCTGATGCACTTTCTGCTCCTCTATCAGAGGTGTTGTTATGTGTTCTTTCGTTGGATCATGCAAGGCTTTGCTTTGAGCACAGTTAAAGGGTATTTTTCGGCCATATCAGCATTCTTGCAGTTACAGGATCAGCCCTCCATGTTTAAGTCGCCTGTTGTGACTTCTTTTCTAAAAGGACTACAACATATGTTCCCTCCAAGATTCTTCATTATGACCCCCATGGAACCTGATCTTCGCTCTGACATTATCGATGTGCTCACTTTTCGAGCCTATGCACAATTGGCCTCTAAGTCTTATAACAATTAAAACAGTCTTCCTATTGGCCTTTACATCGGCCAAGAGGGTTAGTGAACTGCAGGCACTCTCTGTGCACCCTCTGTAACACAACCTTTTCCCCAGATAAACTGGTTCTGAGAACACGTGCCTCTTTCCTACTGAAAGTGGAAACGCGTTTTCACATAGGTCAGACCATCACACTGCCAACCTTTTTTGCTCTGCCTCGCCCTTCCAAAGAAGAGGAGCAACACCACCGACTGGACCCCAAAAAAGCGCTATTGTTTTACATCGATCAACAGAGAACGGGGCAACCCAGTATTTCTAGGAACCTGGGTAGGTATATAATTCACAAGAATAGTGGTTTCCTCAGAGGAAGTAAACTGCGTCTGCTTCCTAGGCAAAAAAAATATACGAATAAATGGAAACAAAAAACACACCATTTTCAGACCTCAATTGTTTAGTAAATACCCATATATTCTGGATGTAGAAGCCGGTGCAATATTCGGGTATATACCTTCCATGAGACAATGAAAATATTTTACTGACAGATTTTGCACAGAAAAGTTTTGACAAAATAACAGGAGGTGCTCCTTGTAAACAGTGCATTGTCTATTGAATGGTGCAAAATAGTGAGCAACAGTGTGCAGTGTTGAATAAACCAAATATAAACTTGACTTAACATGCTTACATTTTCATATTAGCAATCCACAAAATATTGACCACTCATTTGTATATGAAGCACTGCTGGTGACTGAGATAAAAGACACTGTACAATTCCCAATGGTTGTATGTATTGACTGATAAAATTCATAACAGGGTTTGCATATGTCATTGTTGAATCCCTTGAAGTTAAATTACACGTAACAACCAAGAAAGAGGGTTCGTCCACGTTTCAACCCCATATGGGCATTTCTGCACATGTTTAGCAAGTAACACTGCCTGGACAGTCAGGTCAGTCATGAAGGGCACTTTGGCCATTCAGTCCTCCAGGGTTTTCTAGTCTAAATCTGTTCACAGACCCACCTACGGGGAGGTATTGCTTGGGTATCTATTGTAAGGTAAGGAATCTGTGGCTAGAAGTCTATATCAGTCAATTTACCAAAGGTAACACCTTATTGTAAGAAACTAGCTCTATATATACTACACCAAAATGAGGTATAGGGTCCAGGTGACTCTAGAGGTAGGCAGAGGTTAAAGTTAGATAGAACCTTACTCTCTAATAGTGGTAGCTTGGTCGAGCAGTAAGGCAGTATCAGAGGACAGTGTTAAGCATTTGATGTACACAGTCAGCAAATGAATTCACACACTCAAGAACTGAACTCTAGGCCAATTGTTTTTGTATAAAAATATATTGTTGTTTTATTTTAGAACCAAGCAAGCCTGGCACAGGTAAGCATAAAATACTTTGTAGTAATAAGTTACTGAATATCGAACAGCTTGAAAATGCAATGGAAATTGTACTTTGTTTGATTTACAGGGGAGCAGTAGTATGCAACACTTAGCAAATGCAGTACATTGAAATGAATAGGCTTTCTCAGTAAATTGCAGGTAAGTTACTTTTACGTTACTTTTTCTAACTCAGTGCTGGATGCCTAGATTCAGCACTGGGACATTTCCTGCAAACAGGTGAGAAAACACGTTTTGGTTAATTGTACGATTTTTAAAGAATATCTTTAGTTTTCAAAACTCAACACTTAGTCGTTTTTTGGAAGAAAAATTGTCAATGTTATCCTATGGAGGAAAAACAGGTTATCGGTTTGCAGGTAAGTAAACGACTGTGGGAGTTAAGGTTCTGGAGTTAGAACAAGCGTTCCCCCAGGGTCAGTGATGCACTGTTGTTGCACCCTCAGCGGCACTAGGGCGGCCGGGTGCAGAGTGTTGAGGCCCAATGTTATCCTATGGAGGATAGGGGGGTCTCCGGTTGGTGGCTGCTGGCAAGCTGGCCACTGGGTTGTGGGAGCAAAGCTCCTAGGGTTTAGGTCAGGGCAAATGGGGAAACAAGTTGGCACAAAAGGTGCACCCTCAGTGGCACTGGGGCGGCCGGGTGCAGAGTGCTGTTTCGGCGTCGGACGCCCTGTTGTTTTCTATGGAGAACCTCCGGTTTGAAGAAGCACTGCAGGCTCGGGGACGAGGATCTTCTGGGTGCGACCACCACTTCGAGGGGTAAGTTGGGATGTCTTGGGTTGGTTAGGCACCGTTGGTTTGGGCACACAAGGCGGTGGGGCGCCGGGTGCAGGGGTGCCTTTTAGGGTTGGATTTTCTTACCCACTCTGGTCGCGGTAGAGGGGATCCTCTGGATTGAGGCTGCAGGCGTCGTCTGGAGGCTTGAGGCAGGTCAGGAGTCGCCGGATCTCGGGTCAGGATCGCCGGGGTGACCTCCTCGTGGTGTTTTTCCACTCAAGCTCGGGCCGGGTTCGGCGGGTGCAGAGTGGGCTGGATTCGCGGTGTCCGGCCGGAGCCAGAAGCTGCAGTTTAAACACGTCCGGTGTTCACGGGAGAAACAGTCTTGGAAGTGAAGGCAGGCAGGTCCTCCGGGGTTTGTGAGGTTGCTGGCTGCTGGACACGCCGGGATTTCGCAGGAGCAGGTTCGAGGGGAGACATGCCTGTAGGGCTGGGGCCAAGTCAGTGGGCGTTGTCCTCTTATTAGCTCTGCACGGCTCTTCGTCCTTCTTCTTTTCTTCTTGTAGGTAAGCTGGATCTAAGGAAGTAAGGTTCAGGGTGCCCCCTAAATACTAAATTAGGGGCGTTACAGGTAGGTAAAGGGCAGGGACCAATGGGTCCCTTCCCTGGGGTGGGTACACCCCCTATTCTGCCACTCTCCAGTGGGAGGGGGGCAGGAGCCGGTCCCTGGTTGGCTGGGTCCCCCCATCCTCAAGATGGCGGGGACTCGAGGTTGTGCTTCACCTCGCCTCCCCCACCTGAGGGGTGGAGTTGGCAGAGGTGGGCACACCTCCCTTCCTCACTTGTTTTTCCCGCCGGTTCTCCCGCCCAAAGTGGGGGATAGAACCAGTGGGGACCAGTTGCTGAAAGCAGCAAATGGTCTGGAGAGGCTCACAAAGGCGGCAGGCCTTTGAAGCTTCTCCTTCGTGAACCCTGCCCATCCTGGGGATGAGGCTTGGCACCTCATCCCAGGATGTGCATTGTTTCAGGCCCCCGAGAGCAGCAGGCTCTCGACCCAGGGGTCCAGAAACATGTCTGGTGGTGGCAGCCTAAGCAGCCACTCAGTCAGGTCACTAGAAGTTGGTCGAGTTTCAGGGGGCATCTCTAAGATGCCCTCTGTGGTGCATTTTACATTAAATCCCACACTGGCATCAGTGTGGGTTTAATGTGCTGAGAAGTTTGATACCAAACTTCCCAGTCTTCAGTGTAGCCATCATGGTGCTGTTGAGTTCGTAATGACAAACTCCCAGCACCATATACTCTTAATGGCAGCACTGCACTTACAATGCCCAGGAATGGACTTGAGCACTGTAGGGGTACAGGGCTCCTGCACCTGAACCCTCACCACTGGCATAGGGCACCCAGCTAGAGGGGTGACTGATGTATGCCAGGGCAGTGGTTTGTGGGCATGGCACACAGGGATGTGTGCCATGTCGACTCTTCACTTTGTTCTGCACCAAGACACGCAGCCTGCAAAGGCAGTGTGTGAGTGTCAGGGTACAGGGCCTCAAAGGGTGGCACAATAAGTGCTGCAGCCCTTAGAGGCCTTCTCTGGTCACAGTGCCCTGGGTACCTGTGGTACCATTTACCAGGGGCTGACATGTGGCCAGAGATGCCAATTGGGTTTAGGCTTCAATGCAGTTTTAGGGAAGGAACATAGGCCCTTGGCACCTGATTAGCAGGAACCCAGGGCACACTCAGTCAAAGAACATCAGCAATTCAGCAAAAAGTGGGGGCATACCATGCAGAAAGAGGGCACTTTCTCACACAACCCCCCCCCAAACGAAAGATGATGAGACTAACCTTTCCCTAGAGAGTCTTCATTGTCTAAGTGGAAGAACCTGGAAAGTCCATCTGCATTGGCATGGGCAGTCCCAGGTCTGTGTTCCACCTCAAAGTCCATTCCCTGTAGGGAGATGGACCACCTCAACAGTTTAGGATTTTCCCCTTTCATTTGCATTAGCCATCTGAGAGGTCTGTGATCAGTTTGAACTAGGAAGTGAGTACCAAACAAGTATGGTCTCAACTTCTTCAGGGACCAGACCACAGCAAAGGCCTCCCTCTCAATGGCACTCCAACGCTGCTCCCTGGGGAGAAGCCTTCTGCTTATAAAAGCAACAGGTTGGTCTTGGCATTCATCATTGGTCTGGGATAGGACCGCTCCTATCCCTAGCTCAGAGGCATCAGTCTGCACTATGAACTGCTTGGCATAATCTGGAGCCTTCAGAATTGGTGCTGAACACATTGCTTCTTTCAGGGTGTCAAAAGCCTTTTGGCAACTAACTGTCCAGTTAACCTTCTTGGGCATTTTCTTGGAGGTGAGTTCTGTGAGGGGAGTCACAATGGACCCATATTCCTTCACAAACCTCCTGTAGTACCCAGTCAAGCCAAGGAATGCCCTGACTTGGGTCTGGGCTGTTGGAGCTGCCCAGTCCAGGATGGCCTGGATCTTGGGCTGTAAGGGCTGTACCTGGCCTCCACCAACAAGGTGGCCCAAGTACACCACAGTGTCCTGCCCTATCTGGCATTTGGATGCCTTGATAGTTAGACCTGCAGTTTGCAGGGCTTTTAAAACCTTCCCAAGGTGGATCAGGTGATCCTGCCAGGTGGAGCTAAAGACAGCAATATCATCTAGATAAGCTGCACTAAAGGACTCCAACCTAGCAAGGACTTGATTCATTGACCTCTGGAAGGTGGCAGGGGCATTCTTTAAAACAAAGAGCATAACAGTGAACTGATAGTGCCCATCAGGTGTGGAGAATGCTGTTTTCTCTTTTGCTCCTGGTGCCATGCCAATCTGCCAGTACCCTGCAGTTAAGTCAAATTCAAAGGTACTTAAGAATTTGGCTGCACCCAATTTATCGATCAACTCATCTGCTCTTGGGATAGGGTGAGCATCTGTCTTGGTGACAGAGTTGAGCCCTCTGTAATCCACACAAAACCTCATTTCTCTCTTTCCATCCTGTGGGTGAGGTCTGGGGACCAGAACCACTGGGCTAGCCCAGGGGCTCTCAGAGGGTTCAATAACCCCTAACTCCAGCATCTTGCTGACCTCAGCTCTGATGCTTTCCTTGACTTGGTCTGACTGTCGATAGATCTTGTTTTTGACAGGTGCACTGTCACCAGTGTCCAAATCATGGGTACACCAGTTTGTCAGACCAGGGGACAAGGAAAAGAGCTTAGCATACTGTTGCAAGACTTGCTTGCAGTCAGTCTGCTGTTGGGCAGAGAGGGTGTCTGAAAAGACAACTCCATCTACTGACCGATCTTTTGGGCTGTATGAGAGGAGGTCAGGGAGAGGTTCACTCTCTGCTTCCTGCTCCTCATCAGTCACCATCAGCATGGTGATGTCAGCCCTGTCATTGTAGAGCTTTAGGCGGTTCACATGGATAACCCTATTGGGTGTCCTGCTTGTGCCCAGGTCAACTAAGTAGGTGACCTCACTCTTTTTCTCCAGGATAGGGTAAGGCCACTCCATCTGTCCTGGAGTGCCCTTGGTGCCACTGGCTCCAAAACCCACACCTGTTGCCCAGGTTTAAATTCAACCAGTGCAGCTTTTTGGTCATACCAGTGCTTCTGAAGCTCCTGGCTGGCCTCAAGATTCTTGGATGCCTTTTCCATGTACTCAGCCATTCTGGACCTTAGGCCAAGCACATAGGCCACAATATCTTGTTTGGGTTCTTGGAGAGGCTTCTCCCAACCCTCTTTTACAAGACAGAGTGGTCCCCTCACAGGATGGCCAAAAAGAAGTTCAAAGGGGGAAAAACCTACTCCCTTCTGTGGCACTTCTCTGTAAGCGAAAAGCAGACATGGTAAGAGGACATCCCATCTCCTTTTGAGTTTCTCAGGGAGCCCCATAATCATGCCTTTCAATGTCTTGTTAAATCTCTCAACAAGGCCATTGGTCTGTGGGTGATAGGGTGTAGTAAACTTGTACTGCACTCCACACTCTTTCCACATGTGTTTCAGGTAAGCAGACATGAAGTTAGAACCTCTGTCTGAAACCACCTCCTTAGGAAACCCTACCCTGGTGAAGACACCAATGAGGGCCTTGGCTACTGCAGGAGCTGTAGTAGTCCTAAGTGGAATTGCTTCAGGGTACCTAGTGGCATGATCCTCTACCACTAGTATGAATTTGTTCCCTGAGGCTGTGGGAGGTTCAAGTGGACCCACTATGTCCACACCTACCCTCTCAAAGGGAACCCCCACCACAGGCAGTGGTATCAGGGGGGCCTTTGGGTGGCCACCTGTCTTGCCACTGGCCTGACAGGTAACACAGGAGATGACAAACTCCTTCACCTTTTGGTGCATCTGGGGCCAGTAAAAGTGGCTCACTAGCCTTTCCCAAGTCTTGGTTTGGCCCAGATGCCCAGCTAGGGGGATGTCATGAGCTAAAGTTAGGAGGAACTCCCTGTACCTCTGTGGCACTACCACTCTCCTGGTGGCTCCAGGATTGGGGTCTCTTGCCTCAGTGTACAGTAATCCCTCTTCCCAATAGACTCTGTGGGTACCACTGACAACTCCCTTTGCTTCTGAAACAGCTTGCTGCCTCAGGCTTTCAAGAGTGGGACAGTCTTGCTGCCCCTGGCACAGCTCTTCCCTAGAGGGTCCCCCTGGGCCCAAGAGTTCAACCTGGTAAGGGTCAAGCTCCATAGGCTCAGTTCCCTCTGGGGTGTCCAAGTCCTCTCCCTGAGGAGTGGGGTCCTGATCCTTTTGCTGAACAGAAGCTGGTTCCCCAGTCTTCTTGCCTTTTCTCTTGGTAGGTTGGGCCATACTTTCAGGCTCCAACACTTTTTCACCCTGCCTTTTGCTCTGTGCTCTTCTTTTTACACACCAATTCAGGGATATACAGCATTGCTGCATGGGTTTTTAGTTCAACCTCAGCCCAGGCTGAGGTTTCCAGGTCATTGCCAAGCAGACATGCAGCTGGTAGCTTTGGAGAGACCACTACCTGTTTCAGGCCAGTAACCCCCCCCCAGTCTAATGTCACCATAGCTATTGCATGGTTAGTGGTAACACTGTCAGCATTGGTGACTGGGTAAGTACGCCCAATCAAATATTGCTCAGGGGAAACCAGTGTGTCTCTCACCATAGTGACACTGGCACCTGTATCCCTCAGGACCTCTATCCTAGTTCCATTGATCCAAGGGTACTGTAAGTATTTCTTTAAGTTGGGTGGCCACACAGCTACAGTGGCCAACTCAACTTCCCCCTCTGAAACTAGAACTGCTTCAGTGTGCAACCTGATTTGCTCTGGGCACACTGCTGATCCCATCTGGAGACTGGCTACACCAGGAGTAGCTGTAGCTGTAGGACTAGGGGCCTTCTTGCTAGGGCAAGCCTTGTCTCCAGTTAAGTGTCCCAACTTCTTACAGTTGTTACACCAGGCCTTTGCAGGATCAAAGTTATTCCCCTATAGGGCTGTGGAGTATAGGGAGTATTTTGGGACCCACCCCCCTGTGCAGGTTTTTGGGGCCCTTTAGAAGACTCAGACGTTTTATCTTGGGGATTCTCACCACCTTTCCCCTGGGGAGGTTTTGTAACCCCTTTCTTTTGGTCACCCCCAGTGGTTGTCTTAGTCACCCTAGTCTTGACCCAGTGGTCTGCCTTCTTTCCCAATTCTTGGGGAGAAATTAGACCTAGGTCTACCAAATGCTGAAGTAACTTTTCATTCGTGCAATTACTTAAAATATGTTCCTTCATAAACAAATTGTAAAGTCCAGTAAAGTCATGCACATTGTGTCCAGTTAACCAACCATCCAGTGTCTTTACTGAGTAGTCTACAAAATCAATCCAGGACTGGTTTTGGGTTTTGTGAGCCCCCCTGAATATAATTCTGTACTCCTCAGTGGTGAGTCCAAATCCCTCAATCAGAGTTCTCTTCATGAGGTCATAGGACCCAGCATCTGACCCAGAAAGGGTCAGAAGCCTGTCTCTGCAGTTACCAGAGAACAGTTCCCACAGGAGTGCCCCCCAGAGAGGTTTCTTCACTTTCCTCATGTCACAAGCCCTCTCAAAGGCTGTGAACCATTTAGTGATGTCATCACCCTCCTCAAATTTAGGGACAATCCCTTTGGGGATTTTAGGATCATAAGATTGCTCTTTATCCTTATTAAGATTGCTGCCACCATTGATGGGTGCTAAACCCATCTCCTTTCTTTCTTTCTTTCTTTCTTTCTCTAGAGCCAGGAGTCTGGACTCTAGATCCAGTCTTTTGGCCAGCCTTGCTAAAAGGCTGTCCTCCTCATTGAGGCTGTCCTCAATTTCCTCACCAGAACCTGAGCCACCTGTGTGGCCTCTAGGTCCCCAGAGGTTAACTCTTGGAAATAAGGGTGCAGGGACCCTTTCTTCCCTAGGAAGTGGTGGAGGTGGGCACCTATCCCCATCCTCCTCATTCCTTTCCTCATCTGACTGGTCATCACCATTTTCAGAGGGGTGGGCCTTTGAATACTCAGTCAATAGCTCCTGGAGCTTTTGCTTGGTTGGATGAGGGCCCATTGGTATATTTTTAAGTTTACATAAGGACCTTACTTCCTTGAAAGACAAGTGAAGGTAAGGGGTGAGGTCAAGCTCCTCAACCATGTCCTGTATGTCATTATTATCTTCACTAATAGTTGGGTTCTTTTCTTGAGACATTCTAACAAAAAAGTTCTAACCCCTCTACCCTTGACTATAGTGACTTTTTATTTTCTAAAATTCTAAAGGGCCTTAACCAAGGCCCTAACAAGACTTTTAGTAGTTTGGAAAAAAATGCCAATTTGAAAAAATCAGAATTCTAAAGGCAATTTACGAGTTCTGTCGTGTGATCAGGTGGTAACCAAGTGGTCCAACAAATGCAAGTTGTATATCCCACCGCTGATCCACCAATGTAAGAAACTGGCTCTATATATACTACACCAAAATGAGGTATAGTGTGTATAGGGTCCAGGTGACTCCAGAGGTAGGCAGAGGTTAAAGTTAGATAGAACCTTACTCTCTAATAGTGGTAGCTTGGTCGAGCAGTAAGGCAGTATCAGAGGACAGTGTTAAGCATTTGATGTACACACTCAGTCAGCAAATGAATTCACACACTCAAGAACTGAACTCTAGGCCAATTGTTTTTGTATAAAAATATATTGTTGTTTTATTTTAGAACCAAGCAAGCCTGGCACAGGTAAGCATAAAATACTTTGTAGTAATAAGTTACTGAATGTCGAACAGTTTGAAAATGCAATGGAAATTGTACTTTGTTTGATTTACAGGGGAGCAGTAGTATGCAACAATTAGCAAATGCAGTACAATGGAATGAATAGGCTTTTTCAGTAAATTGCAGGTAAGTTACTTTTACGTTACTTTTTCTAACTCAGTGCTGGATGCCTGGATTCAGCACTGGGACATTTCCTGGAAACAGGTGAGTAAATGCGTTTTTGTTATTCGTGCAATTTTTAAAGAATATCTTTAGTTTTCAAAACTCCACACTTAGAAACTTTTTGGAGCAGTACATTGAAATGAATAGGCTTTCTCAGTAAATTGCAGGTAAGTTACTTTTACGTTACTTTTTCTAACTCAGTGCTGGGAGATTCAGCACTGGGACATTTCCTGCAAACAGGTGAGAAAACACGTTTTGGTTAATTGTACGATTTTTAAAGAATATCTTTAGTTTTCAAAACTCCACACTTAGTAGTTTTTTGGAAGAAAAATTGTCAATGTTATCCTATGGAGGAAAAACAGGTTATCGATTTGCAGGTAAGTAAACGACTGTGGGAGTTAAGGTTCTGGGGTTAGAACAAGCGTTCCCCCAGGGTCAGTGATGCACTGTTGTTGCACCCTCAGCGGCACTAGGGCGGGCGGGTGCAGAGTGTTGAGGCCCAATGTTCTCCTATGGAGGATAGGGGGGTCTCCGGTTGGTGGCTGCTGGCAAGCAGGCCACTGGGTTGTGGGAGCAAAGCTCCTAGGGTTTAGGTCAGGGCAAATGGGGAAACAAGTTCGCACAAAGGTGCACCCTCAGCGGCACTGGGGCGGCCGGGTGCAGAGTGCTGTTTCGGCGTCGGACGCCCTGTTGTTTTCTATGGAGAACCTCCGGTTTGAAGAAGCACTGCAGGTCAGGAGTCGCCGGATCTCGGGTCAGGATCGCCGGGGTGACCTCCTCGTGGTGTTTTTCCACTCGAGCTCGGGCCGGGTTCGGCGGGTGCACAGTGGGCGGGATTCGCGGTGTCCGGCCGGAGCCAGAAGCTGCAGTTTAAACACGTCCGGTGTTCACGGGAGAAACAGTCTTGGAAGTGAAGGCAGGCAGGTCCTCCGGGGTTTGTGAGGTTGCTGGCTGCTGGACACGCCGGGATTTCGCAGGAGCAGGTTCGAGGGGAGACAGGCCTGTAGAGCTGGGGCCAAGTCAGTGGGCGTCGTCCTCTTGTTAGCTCTGCACGGCTCTTCGTCCTTCTTCTTTTCTTCTTGTAGGTAAGCTGGATCTGAGGAAGTAAGGTTCAGGGTGCCCCCTAAATACTAAATTTATGGGCGTTACACGTAGGTAAAGGGCAGGGACCAATGGGTCCCTTCCCTGGGGTGGGTACACCCCTATTCTGCCACTCTCCAGTGGGAGGGGGCAGGAGCCTGTCCCTGGTTGGCTGGGTCCCCCATCTTCAAGATGGCGGGGACTCGAGGTTGTGCTTCACCTCGCCTCCCCCACCTGAGGGGTGGAGTTGGCAGAGGTGGGCACACCTCCCTTCCTCACTTGTTTTTCCCGCCGGTTCTCCCGCCCAAAGTGGGGGGGTAGAACCAATGGGGACCAGTTGCTGAAAGCAGCAAATGGTCTGGAGAGGCTCACAAAGGCGGCAGGCCTTTGAAGCTTCTCCTTCGTGAACCCTACCCATCCTGGGGGAGGAGGCTTGGCACCTCGTCCCAGGATGTGCATTGTTTCAGGCCCCCGAGAGCAGCAGGCTCTCGACCCAGGGGTCCAGAAACATGTCTGGTGGTGGCAGCCTAAGCAGCCACTCAGTCAGGTCACTAGAGGTTGGTCGAGTTTCAGGGGGCATCTCTAAGATGCGCTCTGTGGTGCATTTTAGATTAAATCCCACACTGGCATCAGTGTGGGTTTAATGTGCTGAGAAGTTTGATACCAAACTTCCCAGTCTTCAGTGTAGCCATCATGGTGCTGTGGAGTTCGTAATGACAAACTCCCAGCACCATATACTCTTAATGGCAGCACTGCACTTACAGTGCCCAGGAATGGACTTGGGCACTGTAGGGGTACAGGGCTCCTGCACCTGTACCCTCACCACTGGCATAGGACACCCAGCTAGAGGGGTGACTGATGTATGCCAGGGCAGTGGTTTGTGTGCATGGCACACAGGGATGTGTGCCATGTCGACTCTTCACTTTGTTCTGCACCAAGACCCGCAGCCTGCAAAGGCAGTGTGTGAGTGTCAGGGTACAGGGCTTCTAAGGGTGGCACAATAAGTGCTACAGCCCTTAGAGGCCTTCTCTGGTCACAGTGCCCTGGGTACCTGTGGTACCATTTACCAGGGGCTGACATGTGGCCAGAGATGCCAATTGGGTTTAGGCTTCAATGCAGTTTTAGGGAAGGAACATAGGCCCTGGGCACCTGATTAGCAGGAACCCAGGGCACACTCAGTCAAAGAACATCAGCAATTCAGCAAAAAATGGGGGCATATCATGCAGAAAGAGGGCACTTTCTCACACTTATCTGGTAGAGACTCCATCTAGCCACAGATTCCTTACCTACCCTTGCATTTTCCCCGCTCTGAAAACTGATTTCTCTATATGGGGTGACCCTTGTAGGTCTCTTCCAAGGGCCCAGGAACTGGATTTGGCACCACTTGGCAGAGTAAGGCTCTCAGCAGAAGAGCCCAGGTGCTGCATGTCAAGTCTTTGCTGGCCCTGAGAATTCCAATAGGAGGCAAGCTCAACTCAAGCCCTTGGAGAAACTTTAGAAAGCCTGTCCAGGACAGAAGCAGCAGGCAGAAGGTCAAAACAGAAAATCAAGCAACAAAGTGTCAGTCCCTCCTGGCAACACAACAGCTCTTTTTCCTGGCAGAATGTCCTCAGCCAAGAAGTATTTTGAGTATATATGGTGTCAGAGGTCCAGTACTTATACGCATTTTAGCCTTTGAAGTAGGGAGACGTCAAAGAAAGGTCTTTGTAGAGCACAAGACTCTGCCTTACCTGATCCTGGCTCCAGACACACTACAGGGGGTATGCAGCTCTTTGTGTGAGGACAGGCACAGCCCTATTCAGGTGCAAGTGTCAGCTCCTCTCACCACTCCAACTCAGGAAGGCTCATCAGCCTGGTGATGGGCCATCAGAATACGCAGGGCACACCTCCGCTCCCTTTGTACGTGACTCTCCAGAGTGAACTAACTAAGCACAACTGTCATACACCCCAGACGTGTATTCTAGGGACAGGCAGAGGCACAGAATGGTTAAGTAAGAAAATGGCAACTTTCCACAAGTGGCATTTTCAGACCAGCAATTTATAAACCAACTTCACTAAAAGATGTGTTTTTAAAATTGTGAGTCCAGAGACACAAAACTCCAATTTTCCACTGCTCCCAATTGGAAGATACACTTGTACGATGTTACAAGGCAGCTCCAATGCTAACATATGGGAGAGGTAGGCCTTGCTCTAGTGAAAAATGAATTTAGTTGTTTTACACTACCAGGACATGTAAAACTCACAAGTACATGTCCTAACTTTTAAGTATACAGCACACTGCCCATGGGGCTACCTAGGGCCTACCCTAGGGGTGCCTCATATGTAATAAAAGGGAAGGTTTGGGCCTGGCAAGGGATGAACTTGCAAGGTTGACACAGAAGTTTAAAACTGCACATAAAGACTCTGCAGTGGCAGGCCTGAGACAGGTTTGAAAGGCTACTTATGTTGGTGGCAAAATCAGTGCCTCAGGCCCACTCCTAGCATTTGATTTACAGGCCCTGGGCACATGTAGTGCACTGTACTAGGGACTTACCAGTAAATCAGATATACCAATCATGGAGAAACCAAATGTCATTACATTTTAGACACAGAGCACATGCACTTTAGAAATGGTCAGCAGTGAAAAAGTGCCCAGAGTCCTAAAGCCAACAAAAGAAGGTCAGACAAATAGGCGGAGGAAGGAAAAATGTTTGGGCATAACCATGCAAAAAGGGGCAGGTCCAACACCTCTCAGCTGTGCCAACTCTGTAACGGTGCAACCAAAGTGTGTCATCCAAGGTATTAAACAATTTGTTACATTAAGCACGACTTGATTCTCAAGCTGATATTACCATAACAAGTTGCAGTGTAACCACCACTTTGGTTACTTTAGTCCCCTATGCACATACCGGTTGCACACGGGGTCCTGTCACCGAGATTGATGTCTGCCCTCCTGGGAAGATGTGCTAACGACTCCCAGTAAGGGATACAATAGAAGCCTGCTCTGGAAGGAGGTGTCACCTCCCTCCTGCAGCAAGTCACACGGGTGTTGCCCCAAAAGGCGAGCTTTAAGGTCGAAGCTGCCTTTGAAGGGCAAATGGGAAACACCTGGTAGAGGAGCTGCTCCATTGTTCAGGCAGACAAGCTGTCATTAGGGACAAGAGAGGGGAAATCCTGGAAACCTGGGATGCCCAGATGCCACACTTCGCAGGAAGTGGTCCTCAGGTGGAAGGGGGAACCAGGTAGCCCATTGGCTACCAACCGCATCCTGCCCTGAGGGCATTTTCTGAGCATGAGTAGGGTATCCCAAACTCAGAGCTGGACTGGACTGGAAGAAGGACTAAGGAAGGACTGCCCTGCTGCACCATGGAACCGGCAAAGAGACGCTGCACCGTTGGGCCTGCACCTGCTACACCTGTTGGCTAGCAAACGAGAGGGACTGTGCCTGCCGTTTCCTGCTCAAGGAGAAGTCGTCTTGAGAGCCCAGCCAAAAGCAGGAAACTCCAAAGGCCAGCTTACTGGCCTCCTGTGCACAGCACAGGGACACAACAGCTAAAGAAGCTTGCTGGGGCAAGTTGGTAGCCCAAAGTCTTCAATTTGCTGCAAACCGCCACCGTGCAGCACCAGGGACCAGGACCTGACGGACAAAGTTGCACTCGAGTTCACAGAACCCAATAGTGTCATTGTAGTGCAGCTGGGACCTCCAGAGGAAGGATTGACCTGTGAACGTGATACTGGGCGGCTGGTAGACCTGTGGCGATAAGACTTCTCACAGCCCCAAGAGGACTTCGAGGGACGTCGACACTGTGACCACAACCATCTCACCTCCTTCGCAGACTGAGGACAAGTCGCAGCAAGACCTTCGTCAGCTGCATCGCATTTGCAGCATCCTTTAGCATCTTCAGCATTCTTCAACTTTTGCATCAGGACCAATTCCATGGGAAAGCCCTGCAAAGGATAAAAGTGCCTGGAACTGACTGAAGACTGCTTCACCTGCTGAGGTAACTATTTCTGAGGGATTTGCTGGTCCCCCTGACTGGCTCCCCACTGGAGTTGGTGCCTAAAGTGACTCCAAGTGACCGCATTACATGTAGCCTAATCTTTTTTGTTGAATTTGCCAGTGTTTGTTTTTGTTCAGTGAAATGCTTTGAATTACTATACCTTAAAAACTGTATATCTCTGGAATCCTTCGTGGATCTTTTTCGTTGTGGTGTCTAAAAATACCTAAAAATACAGGGCATTTTTATAAATTGGTGTCTGATTTCTTTAGTGTCTTGTTGAATTCTTCAGTTGTTTTGGTGATCTTGAAATGCTTTACACCATTTCCTTTGTGTAAGCCTTGCTGCTCAGAGCCACAGCTACCCACAGTTGAGCTGAAGGTTTGACAAATGAAACCTACTCGTCCACAAGGAGTTGGTAAGTATATTACATGGTGAGGTTGCACAAGCACACCATATATAACACCCCATTTACTCCCAGTAGCTTAGGTCAACAGTACAACCTTACAATGCATATTTCTACTGAAAGAGTTAGAGTCTATTTCAGAGAGGCTACAATACACCTGAAGAGGAGAGCAGGAATAGCACTCCAGAGCTCTCATGGCCTCCAAGTGCAAGAACGACCAAGGCCTATATCTCTCACCTACTATTATCAGTATAATGTCCCCAAGGAAATGACAAGAATTAATACACATAAAAAACAACTTTGGAAATTGGGCAGCTGTTAGAATTGGGGGTCTCTAGTTGGCAGAGGTAGGTACCTTTGTCCAAATAGGGACCCTTGCTTGTGGTCAGGGTAAGGGGCTACACTTCTAAAATAACCCCTGCTCACCCCCTTGGTAGCTTGGCACGAGCAGACAGGCTTATCGCAGCGGCAGTGTGTAAAGCATTTGTGAACACATACAGTAATACAGTGAAGACACTACAAATGGACACCACACCAGTTTAGAAAAATAAGTAATCTTTACTAGACTTAACACAAGACCAAACAACAAAAATCCACAATTCTGCAAAAAATAGACGTTAAAATGGTAGAAAATAGCTTAGTTCGATGTACATGGTAAATGCGACACTTTACTCTCAAAGTACCTTAGATGCGTCACGCAAAACAAACAAAAGGGTCGCAGGGAAGTTGATGCGCCGTTCCTTACACTCAGGGGAGTGGATGCGTCGGTTCCTTACTGCTGAGCAGGGGAGTTGAGGCTCGCTTCCTTACTGTGTGGGGAGTTGATGCGTCGTTTCTTACTGCGGCCCGGTGACGATGCGACAAGATGGCGCCTCGATGAGATGCGACGTTGCGACAAAATGGCGTCTTTGATGCGATGCGACAACGTTGGATGCGATGCGTGCACGCCCGACGGCCGTGCGGCGAACTCAGTAACTTCTGAGCCGCGACAGGCCCTGCAACACGCTTCTCCGGTGATGCGACGGCGACCTCTGTGGCGGCAACACGCTTCTCCGGTGATGCGACACGCTTCGTCGGTGATGCGACGGCGAACAGCTGCGGTAGCGGCACGCTTCTTCGGCGATGCGACGGCAACTGCTGCGGCGGCGACACGCTTCTCGTTGCGTCACGCTTCCAGTTCCCAGCGACACGCAGTCTTCTCAGAGGGCCCAAACCACAGTAGGCACCTCTCTGCAGGTAGAATTCCCAGCAAGGGAATTCAGGGGAGCTGGTGGTGAAGTCTGGTATCCCTGAGACTTCAGGCAGGAGGCAAGCACACTTCAAGCCCTTGGAGATTCTTCCTCAAGATTATGAAAAGTTCACAAAAGTCCTTTTCCCCTTTCCTTGGCAATAAAGTAACCACTGCAGGCCAACCCCAGAAATAGCAAAACAGCACGGGGCAGTCTCCTCCTTCAGCTTCCTTGGTTCTTGCCCTTGGCAAAGGTTCGTCTTGATTCCCAGAAGGGATCTAAAGTTCTGGGATCTGGGCCCCAATATTTATACTAGTAAATCCTTTGTTCTCTGAAGGCAGAGAGTGTCTGTGCCCAGCCAAAACCAGTTCTGTCCTCCCTGGTGCAGCTTCCTGGCAGGAGGTGGAGACAGCATTGTTGAAAGCAGACCTGGCCCAGGTAGCTGAAAGGAAATCTCCTTCCCCTACTCTCTATTCTATGAGGGCTCAGGTCGTGAAAGGAAATCTCTGCCCCCTACTCTCTATTGTATGAGGGCTCAGGTTGGTGAAAGGAAATCTCCTCTCCCTACTCTCTATTCAATGCAGGTCCTATTCAGCCCAGCCCTGACCCATCAGACTGCTGGAGCCAAAGCCCTCTCCAGCCCCCTGTCACTCACAAACCAGACATGGAATACACAAACCCAGAGGCATGCTGAAGGGTTAGGCAAGAAAATACCTACTTTCTAAAAGTGGTATTTTCAAACACAGAATGTAAAAACCACCTTCACTAAAAGATGTATTTTAACATTCCGAGTTCAGGCATACTAAACTCGAATTTCTACCTAGTTCCCTGAGTCAGTTAGGATTATAAGATGTTATAATCAAACTGCCCATTCTGGCCTATGGGAACAGGTAGCCTTGCAATAGTGAAAAACGAAATTGGCTGTAATTCACTATCAGGACATGCCACACACATCAGGGCATGTCCTACCTTTTACATACAATGCACCCTGCCCATGGGGGTACCTTGGACCTACCTTAGGGGTGACTAATATGTAGAAAAGGGAAGGTTTAGGGATTGGCAAGTGGGTGCACTTGCCAAGTCGACATGGCAGCCCCAGGCTGCACACAGGCTCTGCAATGGCAGGCCTGAGCCACACTTTACAAGCTGCTTCTGTGGGTGGCACAATCAGTGCTGCAAGCCCACCAGCAGCATTTGATTTACAGGCCCTGGGCACACATGGTGCACTGTTCTAGGGTCTGACAAGTAAATCAAATAGCCAATCATGGAGTCACTAATCCATTGCAACAATTTACAGTAGGGAGCACTTGCACTTTGGCTCTGAATAGCAGTGGCAAAGTGCCCAAAGCATCTAAACCAGCAAAAACATAGGAGGCAACAGTGAAAAAATGGAAGGGAGACCCACGCCAATGGTGCCAGGTCTAACAGCAGCCTTACCTATAGGGTAATGGTGGTAAATAAAGAGTATGCCAAGTCACTAAACACATGCATTCCACACATCCATGTTTGCCTGAAGATTTAGCACCATTCACAGCTGCTTGCAAATTTCATTGACAAGATCAAAGAATTAAAAAAAAATAGAAAAGCCTGACTAGCTCTATGCACTGACAAGCTTTTCTGAGATGATTAGCATGATGAACACAAAAGACAGGATGCCAAGACAGGATGCCAAGTATAGCTAGGATGGAACAGTGAAGGATTTAATAGTGTGGAAAGATACTGGAATTTACGACTTGTATGATTAAGAGTTGTACCTTGTATCTCCGTATAGTCAATTTTCTTTTCCGGGTTTCAGTGTTCCTCTGTAGAAGTGTGTTACACATTTGGAAAACTTGCTGCATTACAGCATCTTGTCTCAAGTCATCTCGACCCTATGAGTAAAAAAACAAAACAAACTAAACCTCAAAGTACTGAGCATGCCGCTTGTGAAGCATATTTGTGACTATGGATGAATGTAAGTATTCATACATTAAATATCTGTTGGTGTTTGATAGGATATGCTTTTAGAGCATCCCTAAATTTGAGAAGCAATGTAAAAGGTACTGTGCTCAAAAGGAACAAGACTTCGTTAAAGAATCATTTGCCCCTGCAAAGGAAAAGACGAGGGGCAAAGCAAGCCATTGAGAAACAACCTCCATCTTCGAATTATCTGTGTGTACTGTAGTTTATTTTTCACAATACCCATATTTGTGCATCTGGTAGTGGCACCCATATTTAAGGTGGCCTTCTACTCTTAGCCCAAAAAGTCTCTGTATCAGAGATATAAACCCATCTTCTCCGACCAAAAATCATTTGGGGCGTCACTTTTCAAAGCTCATGGTAACTTGAGGGCAAATTGGAATAGTCATGTCTTTAGTGTGTGATAGCTCCTATGATCTTAAATTTCAGTGAGGCAAGAACAAGATGGATTATTTATCTGATCATTTTTCTTTCAACAACGGAGCAAATGAAAGAGGGGTACCAGAGGAATGCAGCAATAAAAAACAGTCAGCAAAAACTGACATTTTAAGAAAGAAGCATAAATAATTCCTCTTGATTTAATGCCCAATATTCTACAGAGCTACTGGCTTCAAACAGAAGTGAATATTCACTTCTGTTTGGATAATGATATCTCAAAGAGGGTTACTGCATGCTTGCTTATGGTTGCATGCCTTTTTAAAAGTTCCAGATGGGATCCAAAATAAGGCCAAAATACATATGTGTTAGTTGTATTTCAGTTCAGATGGACTGTAGCCTAGCTGTAGAACTCCTCTTTCAGGTGTGGAGCTAAGGTAATTTTGCATATGGTCGGTCCCCTTTTTGACCAATCAAGTAAACAACAGTGGCAATGAATGATACACAGAGGTGTTTTAATGTTCAAGATCTATGTTAGCATTTCAACCCATCATATTTTTTCAGAGGTAGTAAAACTATAAAATAGTCTAACAGAATTAGCTTTTTGGGTTTTCCACTAACCTCATGCCCTGAAACTTCATTCTCCAAGGGTGGAAGCCATTTTGAGAATCAGTGTCAATCCTAGTGATTTTGATTCACATTTCAGAATAGTGATTTTGCAATATATTACAAATCTGTATCTGATGACTATGCACAATATACACTAGCTTAAGATGAAATAAAGGTTTAAAAGGCAGGTTTGAAGAATAACTAGTGATGTTCAATGGAAAGTCGGATTTCAGCATTGATGATACACGAACCTTGACAAGTTGTCGTCTCTCTTTTCCATCTGATCCCACACAGTCGATGATCTTTGGCAGATTGAGACCTCCTGCTAAACGAAACTCGGGCTTGAACGACACTATAGTAACTACATTTTCATACTTCCCAGTCGGGTCCACCTAAGAAGAGAAGAGTAACCAGCACAGGATAAAACTTTTCAAGAAAGGCTTAATTTAACCAGTAATGCACAGTCTTAATTTGTTCAAAAGTGTAAGAAATATGAATTTCGCTCTATGTAAGACACAACTGGACCACAAATATATTTGCTACTTATAAATACAGGAGAACAAAACAAATATTAAACAACCTTTTTAATTTTGATTTACTGAGTGTATTGTCATGGATCTAGGAAGAAAATATCAAAAGGCTAGAACTCCTAAAGGCGGAGCACCCACTATATTATAAAAAATCACCCAAAATCACAGAGGCCTGTGGCTTCAAGTTTCGAGGTGCTTGGGAAAACGCATAGTATTTTGAAATCATTGTCAAGCAAGGCATGGTTAGCTGCCTTGCCTTGCCTGGGGTTCATTTAAATAGTAAAAATAGTAATGCAAGAGATTCTATTCTTTTTTTGCAACATGTATTTATTGATTTTTAAGATCATCACAAAGTGAAACATGCATCTTGCAAAGTACAAACTAGGGGATAAGCGATAAGAGCTAAACCCATCAGAGACCAGAAACAAACTAGTACGCGCTACATGCACCACTATTAAAGTGCTTCAGAAGCAGTAATAGTACATTAACCATGAGGAGTTATGACAAAGGCAAGATGAGAGGCTTGCCGGGACTACCAGGAGTGGGGGAAGCACAAGACTGCAGGTGGGTGGACAAAGGGAGGAGGAATGGGGAGGGGCGTAATGAAGGGAGGAGTCCATGTGGGGAAGGGTCTGAACTGGAGATCAGGAAGAGGATTCTGGTTGGGTCATATCTTTGGGTGCCAAGAACAGCAAAAGGGGTAGCAGAAGGACATGCCTTCAGTACAAAAAGAAGGAAGGTGTGAAATGCATGGCCTCAGGCTGGGATAGTCTCATCTTTTGCCAATAAGGTCCCCACACTGTGTTGAAAACGCCTAATTTGTCATTCAATTTGTATGTGGTGTACTCGTGGCTAGCCACTCTGTGAAGTTCTATCTGCCACTCATGCCATGGAGAGATTCTATTCTATTTAACTCATATCTTGATTTTTTGTAGGCATTCTGCTAGCTGCAGAGTTTAAAGATGACATTTCAAAACACATTTAGTACAAAGAACGCTTTTCTAATTTTAAATAAGAACACTGTTCTTAAGACATGGGGGAGGGGGACTCTTAAAACCATGCAATTGACTCAGATTGAGAAGTGCAGTGGCACCAGAACAGTAAATGTGAATACATCAACTGACTATTTGGAGAATTTTACAGTCATCTGAAGAGCTGATTGAGGTCTTCACATGTGAGAATGTATAGTGTTGGGGAAAATCAGCCACGAGAGGGATATAAATATAAATGAAATACGACAGGGAAGGAAGGAGCCTCATAGTACTTTGTTTAGGGCCATGGCTACTCCTTGCCAGGGTCAATGGAAAACTTTCAAGCTGAAATGTCATGAATGATGCTTACATGCAGGTGTTAAGACTATCTCCTTTTTAGTGTCTTTGAATATATAATAGGTTTTTCAGCCCCACCCAATTTTGAAGCAGTCACTGATGGAAGAATACTCAGACATGGAAATCCATTTTAAGAAATTTCTGGTCCTGAATCGATAATTTCCCTATAGCCAGTTTTTGATTTATCCCATCATTCATCCCTAAAGACCTCCCAGTGGTCCCTTAACCAGCCCTGGCCACATCAGCGAAGATAAGTTTTCTTTTCTTTAATTAACTCTTTAGAGATAACATTTAGGGGCGTGGCTTTGAACATCAAGATGGCGGTCGCACTCGAAGAGTGCTCCGGACCCCTCGTCATCCGCCCGTATCCTGAGACGCCTTCGGCCATCCAAAGTCACCAGAGCGGGCCTACATTGTTCACTGACACTGCCAACAAAGGGCTGGACCCAAAATCGCGGTCTCACACGATTGGCAGCGGTGGTGCCGACCTGACGGCTGCACACCCGCAGAAGAAAATGGTGGTGCTGTAGACGGGCTCCACGACCTGTCCATGACAACTACAGGGTCACAGCAAAGTTGAAACCGAAGAAAATCTAACTCTCTGGAACGGTGGTAGCCCCCGACAGTGAGCCCGGACGACTTCAGTGGCCGACTAAGGCAGAAAATAACCTGCGGCCTGCCTCTCCGCTCCAAGATGGCGGAAAGACATTCTCCAATCAGCCGCGTCTCCCAGCACCGCGCCGACATCGCAGCAGACCTGGATGGTGTTGCCTCCCGGCGGTGCAGAGGGTGAGTGAAGATGCTGTGGTGGGACAAGGGATGACGCTCCAATAATGAGGCAGACCCCGGGGGCGAGAAGAAAAGGTCGCGGGGCACACGAAGAGGCGGCCCTGGCCGCGGCCTGCAGATACGGCAGTGTCCCCACCCAAGACTCCGGGAATGGTGATCCCAAGTGTTGCGGTCTCCGACCGGCCATAATTCCAAGCAGAATCAACCGCGCAGTGGCACTGTAACAGCCGGCGGTGCGGAGAGCGAGGGAAGACGCTGAGGTGGGACGAGGGAAGCCTTACCCACAGTGCAACAGACCCTGGGGGCGAGAGAAAGGGCCGCGGCGCCCATGAGAAGGGGGCCCCGACCGCCGACTGAAGATCCGGCAATGTCCCTGTCCAAAACCCCCGGGAGTGGAGGTCTCAAATGAAACATTCCCCCAATCGGCCACAGCTGCGGACAGTCTCAATCACGAGGTGGCACTGAAACAGCCGTGCTTGAGGAAGGTAGTGATACGCTGGCGACTGCCCTCATCTGAGGCCCCCCCGGGATCAGAAGGACCACTGACCACCAACCCTGAGTGTGATCCGACTCGCGGAGGGGGAACTTGGGAGCAGCAGGCCACGGCCTGGGGAGCGGTAGCCCCGTGCCCTGGGAGACCCCAGGACTCCGGCGTCCCCTGCCATACCTGCAATGAAAACAGAGGCCCCCAGGCCACCAAGCACTGAAATATACGAGAGCCGGCGTGATCCTGTATCCCAATGACATGAGCAAGGGCTGTAGCCCAACAAGTGGGATACCAACCACCTCCGCCTACCAGGCATAAAATTAAGCAGCCCCCGAGACCGTCGACAGCCAGAGTCCCCGGAGGTATTTGATATCGGAGGCATTTCACGCACCCGCCGAGTCTGAGGAGACAGTGGCCCAGCCCAGAATAGAGGGTTCGCCCCGCTGACCAGTGAGATCCGATTGCGGTGGGGCCCAGCGCGAAGGGCCGGCGCTAGAAGAGGCCCAGTGGAGAGGACTACAGGTGAGCCCGGGGATCCCTTCTTTCCTCCCCCCTCCTCCTTCCCTCTCCAAAATCAACCTGGACCGGGGGACCAGGCTTGCAACCTACGACGCTCATTGAGACACCAGGACCACGAGCCCCCCTTCTCCCTGCGGACCCGCCGCCATCCTTAGCTGGAGGTGACAACGCTCACAGCCCCAAGGCCCTTGAAAGACCTGCGGTGGTGAGGCGGACCCCCCACAGCGGCACCAGGCTGGAGCATAGTGACAACAGGGGGTGGCATGGCGAGGCGCCAACAGAAAGGTACCAATGCAAATCTCCGATTGGCGAGAACCCACAGATACCAAGCGCGGCATCGGACCCCGAAGAACCACATCCTGAAGCGACAGTCGGCCCAGGGACAGAGCGCCCACGCTCCCCAGGCTGAGCGGGTTAGGTCGCCGGTGAAGAGGGACGCGGGAGCTACTTGGTGTCAACCGCGTCCCAGCGAAGACCAAATAGGGTAAGACCAGTGACACACACTATCGCCCAGATTGGTGTCGTTCTCCCCCCAGTCCACCGACTAAGGAGAGGCAAACTTTTCATCAAGGGTCCGGGGGGCGACACCGGGGGAACCGTGTCGGCCCCCCCTCCAGCCGGCCCCACCAGCCATGGGCAAAGACAAAGGAGCCAAGCCTCCTGCAATGCAAACCCGAATGGAGCAGTACACTACGACTGGGACTGTGGCTGGTGAAGCAGTCCATGGCAAGGCCACCCTCCCCGAAGGAGATCTCGCTGAAATCCTGCAGGCCATACGATCCTCACAGGACTCAGTGGAGAATAAAATCGGTGAGGTGCGAGTTGACATGGCCCTCATCAGACAAGACCTCCACAACGCCACGGCCCGTCTAACTGAGGCAGAATCTCGCTTATTCACATTGGAGGGTGATGTTCATTGCCTAAAAGAACAGGTCTCGCAACTCCAATCCCACAAAAAAGAATTACACAGGCGTGCAGAAGATGCCGAAAACCGCTCACGGCGCAACACACTCCGCCTGGTAGGCATCCCTGAGGGAGCAGAGCCGGGGCAAGTGGCAAACTTCATTGAAACCTGGATCAGGTCATGGATGCCGGCGGATGGACTCTTGGCATGGTTTGCCGTAGAACGCGCCCACCGAGGCCTGGCACACAAGCCGCCGGCGGGCGCCCCACACAGGCTTAGAATAGCCAGAATCGTCAACTTTAAAGACATGGACGCCATCCTACAGGCGGCTCGCTCCCGGACAACCCTGTCCTACCAGAGCCACAAGGTCATGATCTTCCCGTTCTATACTAAAGAAGTCCAGTCACAACGCCGCTCCTACGTGGAAGTAAAGCAGAAACCGAGGGCCCTAAACCTCCAATACCGACTGTTGTTCCCAACTCGTCTAAGAGTGATTTTCCAAAACAAAACCTTCTTCTTTGACACTCCGCAGGAGGCGTGGACTTGGGCCACTGAAGAGCGTCTCCTCTGGAGCCGCAGGACCGCCTCCCCCCCCATGTTGCGCTCTGATCTGTGCAACCCTAGGACCCCAGGCCACAAAGACAATGCACTCACTCTCGCAGGGGCAACAACCGCAGAGAGGCATCCACCTCGCCCACGGCTGCCATTCGAACCTCAAATGATCTGCCCAAGCTCCAGAGTCTCACATACCTATCACGAGATCAGGAATCAGACAGGAGAGGAAGAGAGACCACACCTGCCGCCAACTGGTGGACAAGAAGACACCGACCTATCGCAGACCCGACGATCTAAAGTACACTGACCTGGGTCCAGCCCCCGCAGTCATCTGTGAAAGACATCTGCTAACTGCTGCTCTTAATACTTATGACTCAAGTGTAATTACTGTGACATGACCGAAGCTCAACCACACCCTACCTTACGGAGGGGTCCAACACGCAACTCATACACTGAGCCTATAGTTTAGTCCTGTTATACCTTGTTCTAGTTAGGGTGACACATGCTTTCATTCAAGAAGTATGGGGTGGGGGGTTGGTTGTGGGAAGGGTTTGGGACTGTTGTCCTGAAGTTTAGTTTAGTTTCGTTCCACAGACGCAGCATCCACCTTTCCATACCAGACGCAGACAAACATCACCGTCAACGTGAGATGGCAAGACCTCTAGACAGAGCCGATCCCTGGCACCCCACCCCGCCTACTGCACGGCTGCTGCCCCGTAATCTCACACACGCAACATGGCCATTGACCAACATCAGGGACCAACCTTGTGAGTCCTCTCCTAGAATGTAAACGGGCTCCTGGACAAAGTAAAATGCACAGCAGTACTGACACACTCTAAAAGGGTGGCCCCTGACGTCCTCCTGCTCCAGGGACCCACCTCATGGGAAACCATTGCCCCTTCCTCGCTCGCCAGGGATTTGATTGGGTCTGGCACTCTGGGTTCGAGCGGGGATCCCGAGGGAATGGGATCCTTCTGCGCCGTACCCTCCCTCTCACTCCCACTTCCGTAACTAGAGACCCACAAGGCCGCTTCGTGGCCCTGACTGGAACCTTGGGAGACGCGACCATTAACCTGATCTCACTTTATGTCCCTCCAGCAACCCTTGCACCCACCCTGAACAACGCAGTAGACACCATCTTCTCCCTCCCCCCAGGCCTTACAGTAATTGGGGGCGACTTCAATGCAGTCATGCTACCACCCCAGGATGCCACCGGCATCCCAACCACATATAGGACTCAACATGCGAGACGGGTGGGCAGATGGGATTGTGCGATGTCTGGCGGACCTGGCACCCCAGAACGCGACAGTACACACTCACCTCAGCAGCACACCACACTTACGCCCGCAACGATCTTTTATTTATGCCAGGGCGGTCACAGATGTCCGTATCCTCCCCCGAGGAATATCGGATAACTCTCCCCTCTTACTCCAAATTGGAGGCCCGGCAGCCGCGTCACGGCCCCTCTGGAAACTCAACGCCTGGTTCCTCCAGGAGGACAAGTTCCACCACACACTAGAGAAAGATATCAAACAATACTTCCAGGATAACCAAAACTCAGTCCCCACGCAGGGAGCATTATGGAGGCGGGCAAAGCCACAATTCGTGGACTCACTAGGGTCCATCTTAAAGCTAAGAGATTGGCCAAAAAAAGCCTGCTTTCCCTCCAGGAGGCCCAGGCCACCTGTCTGGAGCGCACTGTGCTCGAAACAGGGACAGAACGAGGCACCCGCCAACTTGAGCTTCTAAGGGAAGAGATGAAGCACATATCGCTCGAATCTGCGAAGCTCTTATGTAGGTCCTCTGTCTCTCTTGTCTACGGATGGGGAGACAAAAATGGCAAGCTGCTCCACTGGCTGGCCTCCAGACCCTTGGTGAACAGGATAGTCCCGGAAATTCATGATCAACAAGGTAAAACTCATCGTGCGCCTGCCTCCATCCTCCAAGACTTTGCTAATTCCTACTCCCGGCTCTACGCGGCAGACCGGCCCCACAGCTTTGAGCCAGAGATGCTGGACCTCACTCTCCTTCCCCTTCTCGCAGAGCCCGAACAGACCCTGCTGGACCAACCTATCACGAAAGAGGAAATAGGAGAGGCCATCTCCTTAACTGCTGCTGGGAAGACGCCTGGGCCCGACGGGTTCCTGGTGGAGTACTACGCAGCATACTGAGACATCCTCATTCCACACCTACACGCGCTTTATGAGTAAGTGGTTGAAGTGGGAGCTTTCCGGCCCAAGACAGATATGGCAACAATAGTGGTCATACCCAAGACAAAACCCTCTTCGGCCTCCTGCTCAGATTACCGCCCAAACTCACTCATCAATACTGAGGTCCAAATCTACGCGACAGTCCTATCCACGCGCCTTAAATCAGTCATCAACAGCCTCATCCACCCAGACCAATGCGGATTCATGCCACGCCGCAGCACTAGACACTGCATACAACACCTCCACCTGGCGCTGCCCCCGCCACCTTCTCACCCCCTACCTCGCCCTTCTGTTGCTTGATTTCGAAAAAGCCTTCAACACCGTGGACTGGCACTATCTGGAGGCGGTACTAATGGCGGTGGGCACGGGACACCACTTTCGCAGCCTAGTGCGAGTACTGTACGCGAACCAGTCGGCTCGAGTGCTCATAAACGGGCCCCTCTCAAACGTCTTCCCGATCCGGCGGGGCACAAGGCAAGGATGCCCCGTCACCCCTCCTTTTTGCCCTGGCCATTGAGCCTTTGGTGTGCCATGCCGTGCCGATTCCCAGATCCACGGGTGGCACTGGCGGGGAAAGCACGAGGACCACATCGACCGCTATGCGGACGATGTCCTCTTTTACCTTGCAGACCTGGCCCGTTCGGGTCCCATATGCCTCCAGCTCCTCTGCTCCTTTGAGGCGGCCTCAGGCCTACGTCTGAACCCAGCCAAGTCGACTCTGATCCCACTACATGTGTCTAGGAAGCGCATAGACTGGCAGACGAATATCCCTATACAATGCCTCTCCTTCAAATACCTGGGCATCTGAGTGGCATTACTCCCGGAGCTCACCTGATCACTCAATGTCAACCCCCTACTTCGGAAAACCAAAACTGACCTCCGTAAATGGCAATCACTTCCTCTCAACCCGATGGGTAGAGTCGCCTTATTTAAAATGATGGTACTCCCTTGATTCCTATACATAATCCAGAACCTTCCACTACACCTCTCTCGTGGATGGTTCCGATCACTCAACAGCATGGCCACGGCCTTCCTCTGGAACACCTCAAGACCACGTATGGCATTCACCTTCTGTCAAAAAGCCCCGTACGATGGTGGTATGGGCATGACCAATCTCTTTCTATACTACCTGGCCACCCGCCTCCTGGTGATACATGACTGGTTCACCGGCGGCTGGACCGACCCCGCTGATCAAATCGAAGTAGACAGCCTTGGATTCTCTCGGATCCAAGCCATGCTTTATGGAGCCCAGATCCCCCGTACACTTCCCGCAGTCACGGTCACCTGGCGCTCAGCGCTGCGCTACACACAATGGGACAACAAACTGACACTACAAACACCTCTGTAGCATGGCACCTTGTTGGGCGAGGTAGGCACACTAGAGGGTTTTCGCAAATGGGACTTGGTTGGGATTTCGCAGCTGGGAGACGTATGGAGAGGGAGTCACATGTGCTCCTTCCTGGACTTACAAAACTCACATGCACTGCACCCCACCCAGTTTTACAAACATCTGCAACTCCGACATGCCCTCACTCCTTACACACCTACGGGTACCACATTCCCAGAATTTAGTCCTTTAGAGGCCCATATCCTGATGGGTGATCTCGGGAAAGGAGGGGTATCCAAGATTTACCGCTCTCTAGTCAACAACTCCCCAACCTCCCTAGACCCCCTCAGGTGTCGCTGGGAGACCTGGCTGGGACTCCTGGAGGAGGAGGACTGAAGAGACGCTCTGATGGCCCCCCGCATGACCACCATGTCTGCCAGACTCAGGCTAATCCAGCTCTATTACCTACACTGCGCTTATCTGATGCTGGCTCGTCTGCACCGAGTGGGGCTTCAGGCGGCCCCAATGGGCCTGTGATGCCAAATGCAACCCGCAGATTTCTATCATATGGTATGGGCCTGCAGCCCCCTCACAGCGTCCTGGGGGAAATAGTGTCCGAACTGAGCGAGGGCCGGGGTTGGGAGGTCCCACTTAGCCCGTTAGCCCTACTCCTGGGAGTTATGTACGGCCTAGACGGGACCTGGGCAGATAACATTTTTCTCTGGACAGCGGTTGTAGTAGCCAAGCGTGACATAGCAACGGCCTGGAAAGACCCTGTTCCCCCCCCCAGTATCACCAAATGGCATAGGGGAGTAGATTGTGTGCAGCACAAGAAAAGCCCATATATAAAGCGAGAGGCTGTCCTGCCAGGCATGGCCGCGTTTGGGGGAAATGGCTGGGTATGCTAACTTAATCGGAGGAAAGAAGACACTTAGAAATGTAATGTTGATGAACACGTCTAAACTATTCTCACATCGAAATTTTGCTATTAGTCCTGCGATAACACGCTCTGCACCAATTGTAAAATCTATTTATGCTGCTGGCTTTTTATCATATTTGTATGTTTTTTTAAAAAGCCTAATAAAATTTGGTTATTAAAAAAAAGAGATAAGTCCACGATTCTTTTTTCGGCCCTAATTTGCCCCTTTTATTTTAGGACTCTACTCTGGAAAGACTTTCAACTTGGATTCTCAATCATTTTGATTATTAGATCTCGTACCTGTCTTGGGTCATTGCCAGGGGATTGGGATTCTTTTTTCTACAGTACTGGATCACTTTGAGCAGTTCTTTTGCAGGTGTATTCCACTAGGCTCAGTCTAAGCCATTCTACTGCAAGTATTGTACTGCAAAACGTATATAGCCTTACTACCCTCTATGGGGGGCGCTGAAGTGCTTGCCTGCATGGGTAGCACGCTAGCAAGGGTTACCTTGATTTCAGTTCCAGGATAGGTTTGTGTTTCATAATGCTTTTGTAAGTTCCTAGTGGATATCCATAGTGAGTTTACTTTCTTCTACTTGGCTTACTGGTTCAGTAGTGCGTGTAAAGATAGGTTTTGATTAGCTTACAAGGAGGTATGTACTTCTAACTCTTATACAGCATGAACATAAAACCAATAGTAGGAGAGCACTGTATTCAATCAAAGAATTACTACTCAATGTGAGTGGATACAGAGACATGCTGGAACATTTACAATGAGAACAAAGAATAATAACTGTATACACATACAGAGAGATTATCAACAGCATCACAGTGTGGTGAGGTGTTGAAGGGAACGGGTATTGTCTAGGAAGACTGACACGAACAGTGTTGAGGCAATTCATGAATTAGAAGTGGAGCATGCCATCTCTTGCTGAAAAGAAATATCAGGTAATTTTGTGTGCATCAGACAATTTAATTTGCTTCTACTCTTACCCCCTTTTCAGGTTTGCATGGGAATCTGCCCGTTTTCAACTTGCTCATCATTTCATTCACTGTTTGAGTAATCCAAACTGTAATGCATGACTCAATATGTGGGCTACATCTGATCAGGTGGTAGAAAGAGTGAGATTGGTGAGGGCATCTCGGATGATGAATTTTTTAATCAATTGGACAGTAAAAGACATTCTCTTGCAGACTTAATACACCAAGAGGGTGGAGTTTGAAAGTGCAACAGCGAAAGGGAGTCCTGTAGGGAGGAAACGTTTTCTGATGCGGAGAACATTTTTCAGTACTTCTGTTTTAATGATGTTACATAGAATGAATATACAAAAGGGTGAAATACCAAATATTTACAGATTGTGAACTTTAAATTCCACCCCAGATAATGCTGACAACTGTGAAAGAATAAAGTATGGTCTTCACAACCAACCAATGCTGCAAGTAGAGGGCTATCCTTAATTTGATATAAATCAAGAACTGCTGCTCTCAGATACTACGGTTGTTGAACTTTTCTAAAGTAAATTTTAAAAAAATGCTCACCTTGATTTCCATGGTAGGAATAACAACGTCGTCCAAGTTCTTCAGCTTGATGATGGGCTGATCTGCTGGAATAGTAATCCCCTCTATATATAAGAAATACAAGTCAAATTAGTAGATTTCTAAATTAATACGTGTCTCAATAATACACGCAGTATCTGTATCCTAGTACTGTATAAGAAATAGCGTCTTAGGAATTCTTACAACTCAGTAGTCAATATCAGTTCCTTCATATAAGCTCTGTTTATATTGAACTCGTTTGCTCCACTTAATGTTTCTCAAATACGTTACATATTGTTATTGTGAACAGTGCCTGATATGCCACTGTGAACCAAAAACGTTCTGGTCACCTACACTCAGAATAAAGAGGTGCTTTAACAATTCTGCTTTGCCCGGAAACCAAGGGGCTGCAGGGTCTCTGCAGCATAATCAGGTACTGATGACGCAATCTGTGGTCAATATCACCAACTTCGAAATGAGGGTGCAGGTAATGGGAAATTCCTGCATGCTCACAGAAGGTGGAGGAATTCCTATTACTCTGGTCAGTGGTCACCCCACTAAAAACTGCAACGTCAACCAAAGGAAACAAAAATTATGGCAGAGAATTGTGCCAGTCTCCTCCATCATTCACAAAGCCAGACCCAACATGATCCTTCGCATCCATAAGACGGCAAGCAACCCATGATTATATAAAGTCCCTCCAAATAAAAATAATAAAAACATTATTCAAGATTTTCCCTTTTCAACGTGGTGACAACAGTGAATGCCCTTCAAAATAATTGCCGCAGGGTCAGTAGGATTGCACTAGACACCAGGGAATGGCAAGTGTGCTGCACTTGTCAAGGTCCCATCTCATGGTATTTAAGACAAACAGGCCAACTACATGTTTTCACCGACTCCCTCTTATTTTGCAACCCGTGAAGCAACAGCCTTGTTTGCTAGTTTTGAGACGTGTACAGCATTTCATTGATATCACATTTATAAATGTCCTACAATTCTTTAATTTATATTAGGAAACAAATGTTGTAACTTTGACTATTACAAGCATGAATAATTCCATTCAAAGATGGAAAGTTCAGTCTTTCTTAAAAAAATAATAAAACAGATATTACTATTTTGCAGGAGATGCATCTGGCTGATACTGAAACAAAAGAAATTCAAAGTGATTGGGTATTGGCTGAAAATCACCGTTCGTGCAACTCAAATTCAGGAGGAACAAGCTGCTTGCCTTCGGCAACACTCTTTCGGGTAGAGACTCTCTGTAGTCGCAGTTTCTTCACCTTTTGAATATTCCTCAGGTGTCAGGCTGGATCTACAAAGTTTTCAGCAGTACCTCTGAACGTTGGTAGGTGGCGCCATTTGGCTCCACACTGACACCGTTCTACTCCATAAGCACAAGTTACTACTTGTGTAACGATATATCTGTAAGAGACATTAGTTAGTGATCGATTCCTTACCTTAGAATATCCCCAGGCGTCAGACTGGATCCGGAAAGTTTTTCGTCAGCAGTACCCCTGCACGTCGGTAGGTGGCGTCGTGCGGCTCCGCGTTCGTCGCTGGCGTCGTAAGCGCCGAGATGACGTCACGGAGACTACTTAGGCGCCACCCATGCGCGCTGACGTCAGTTCTGTACACGACTTTCCGCGCCAGGAACACAGAGCCATGCAAGAAACTGACCACTGGTGCCATGAAACTAGGGCCCTGAAAGGGATGACCTTAACTCTAGAAATCAGTTTGCAGAACGGGGAGGATGGGTGGGGCGGTAAGGAATCTATCACGAACTAATGTCTCTTACAGATATATCGTTACACAAGTAGTAACTTGTGCATCTGAAAGAGACACGTTAGTGATAGATTCCTTACCTTAGAATAGATACCCCAGCAATACCAACCCAGGTGGTGGGTCTGCGAACAAGATTACACCAGAAAGTCACGGAGAACAGAACGGCCAAAGAAGCCATCTCTCCGGACTTGACTGTCAAGGCAGTAATGCTTGGTAAACGTGTGCAGCGAGGCCCACGTAGCTGCCTGACAAATGTCCTGCAAGGGAACGCCGCGTCCCAAGGCAGTAGTGGCTGCCGTTGCCCTGGTCGAATGGGCACGCAGCCCCACAGGAGGCTCCCTCTTGGCCAACGAGTAACATGCTTTTATGCACAGAACAACCCACCGAGAGATGGTTCGTTTGTGCACGGCCCGACCTTTTTTGGCGCCCACGTAGCCAACAAAGAGTTGGTCATCCACCCGGAACTGTTGTGTGCGCTTCAGATAGAACGAGAGCACACGTTTTGGGTCCAGACGGTGAAGCCTCTCTTCCTCTTTTGAAGGAGGCGGAAAGAAGGTGGGCAAAGTGATGGTCTGCCCGATGTGGAAGGGCGTGACAACCTTTGGCAAGAAAGAAGGACGGGTCCTTAAAACCACCTTGTCCGGATGAACAGAAAGGAAAGGAGGTTTGGAAGAAAGAGCCTGGAGCTCACTCACTCTTCTGGCAGAGGTGGTTCTACGCGGCGTGCGGGAGAGACGACAGTGATCGGTAACAGCTTACCTCGCAAGCAAGAGTGCTATTAGGAAGCTGTTCTCTTTCCCCGCCAGTTCGAGTTGTAGATTTATATAAACTCGGTTCCTCTTCACATGTGAGGGGCGCCATGGAAGGTGATATCCCCTCTTACTTTTGAATTCATAGAAGAGAGTGATAGCACCCAGGATCACAGAGGTGAGAGTCCTGATGAAAGCCGGGGCATTGTTCATTGCCGGCTGAAACATGTCGACACCTATGCAGAGTGGAGCTGGTGGAGTCTCATTATAAGTTCCTCTACCTTGGCATCCACCACTTTTTCCAAAACATTTTAATCCTGGATAGGGGACCTAATATTAAAATTGTAATAAGGATTCCCTATGACCAGCTTTTATATCACTTTTTCTGCACTATTTCTCACCCTTGGTTCCACACTGTATGTTGTATTGTCTTCCCCTCCCTATTGCTCCACCTCCAGTGTAGGGTTAACACGGAGGTGTGTTAGCAGCCCTATGATGAAGCATGACACAGCTTGCTGTGTGTGAGGGCAGTTTTTAAAGCATGGTGCTTTTTCCTTTCATTCACTTATTGACACCTATTATCACTATATCGTTTTCCCTCTTCTTTTTGTGATTGAAGTCTGAGCGGGAGGTCGAAGAGGGACCTTATCCTCTCACCCCTCTGTTCTAGTGTGTTCCTAGAGGTGATAGCTACCAGGAAAGCCGTCTTGAGAGTGAGAAGACGCAAAGGACAGTGATGAAGGGGCTCGAAGGGAGCGCACATCAGGTATGTCAAGACAATGTTTAAGTCCCATTGAGGCATTATGAACGGCACGGGAGGAAATGTGTGCGTAATGCCCTTGAGGAAACGGGTAACAACCGGGGACTTAAAAAGAGAAGGCTGATCTGGAAGCCGTAGAAAGGCGGAGATGGCCGAAAGATAACCTTTGATAGTGCCCAGAGCAGAGCCCTGCTGGGCCAAGGATAGAAGGAACAGAAGAACCTCAGAAAGAGGGGCAGAGAGGGGATCCACAGCCTTTGCTGTGCACCATGCCACAAATTTGTTCCACCTGCAGGCATATACCGTCTTAGTGGAGGGACGCCTGGCTGCCAGAATGACATCACAGACTTCGGGAGGAAGATCGAAAGCTGTCAACTGTCGCCGCTCAATCGCCACGCATGGAGGTGGAGGCTGGACAGGTTCGGGTGGAGGACCGACCCCTGCTGCTGCGACAGAAGATCCTCCCGAAGAGGCAGTCGGATCGGGGGATCGATCGCCATGCTGAGTAGCTCGGGATACCAGTATCTTCGTGCCCAATCCGGAGCCACAAGGATGACTTGGGCAAGGTCGTGCCGAATCTTCTTCAGCACTCTTGGCAGAAGTGGTATAGGCGGAAAGGCGTACAATAGACCGCAACTCCACTTGCGATGAAAAGCGTCGCCGAGCGAGTGCCGCCTTGGAAATTCCAGGGCGCAGAACTGATGACATTGCGCGTTCTCTTCTGTGGCGAATAGATCTAACCAAGGCTCTCCCCACTGCTGAAAGAGACCTTGCGCCACGTCCGAGTTCAGACGCCATTCGTGATCCATCAAGCACCGGCGGCTGAGTTCGTCCGCCCTGGCGTTCAGAGAACCCGCCAGGTGTTGAACCACCAAGGTAATGCCTTGATGTTCCAGCCATGTCCAGAGGCGCAGAGCCTCCTGACATAGGGTCCAGGACCCCACCCCGCCCTGTTTGTTGCAATACCACATGGCGGTGGTGTTGTCCATGAACACCTGCACTACACTTCCCCAGACAGAGGGAAGGAATGCCTTCAGTGCAAGTCGGATCACCCGAAGCTCCAAAAGGTTGATATGGAGCCGGGACTCCGCCGGAGACCAGAGGCCTCTGATCTCCGCCTCTCCGAAGTGGCCTCCCCATCCCAGGAGGGACGCATCCGTCACCACTGTGTGCTCTGGTTGGGGAAGGGAGAGGGATCTGCCGTTGACCCAATCGCGATTCGTGAGCCACCACTGCAATTGTCGTGCAGTGCCCTCCGAGATCTGGACATGATCAGACAGGTTGCCCTGATGCTGTGACCACTGGAACTTCAGGTCCCACTGCAGAGCCCGCATATGCCATCTGGCATGTTGCACCAGCAGGAGGCCATCAGGCCCAGGAGCCGGAGGGTCAACCTGACCGAAACCCGGGATAGAGGCTGAAAGATCGGAATCATAGCCTGAATATCCCGGACTCGCTGCTCAGGAGGATAAACCCGAAACCGCGTCGAATCCAGAACCGCTCCGATGAAGGGGAGCTTCTGAGAGGGACTCAGGTGCGACTTCGGCACGTTGATGGAGAACCCCAGCAAATGCAGGAGGGCGGCCGTAGTCCGAAGGTGGGCGACATCTGCCTGGGGCGAGCCCGCCTTCAACAACCAGTCATCGAGGTAGGGGAAGACTGA
Organism: Calotriton arnoldi; assembly: GCA_963921515.1. Classification (NCBI taxonomy): domain Eukaryota; kingdom Metazoa; phylum Chordata; class Amphibia; order Caudata; family Salamandridae; genus Calotriton; species Calotriton arnoldi. The sequence goes on from CAWUFW010000324.1 coordinate 1,461,060, forward strand.
CACCCCTGACCTGCGCAGGTGAGCAGCGACCACCGCCATCACTTTCGTGAACACCCGAGGGGCGCTGGTAAGGCCGGAGGGGAGCACAGCAAACTGAAAATGCTCCTGGCCTACCGTGAACCGCAGGTAACGCCGGTGGGCCGGCAGGACGGGGATATGAAAATATGCGTCCTGCAAGTCCAACGCCACCATCCAGTCTCCAGGGTCGAGGGCAGCCAAGACCTGAGCCAGAGTCAACATCTTGAACTTCTCCTTCCGGAGGAAGCGATTGACGTTCCTGAGGTCCAAGATGGGGCGCAAGCCCCCTTGTCCTTCTTGGGGACCAGAAAGTAGTGGGAATAACAACCACTCCCTACTTCTGGCCCAGGAACACACTCGATGGTCCCCTTGGCCAAGAGGGCCGTCACTTCCTGCTGGAGAAGCGCCAAGTGTTCCCCCGACATGCGGTGGTACTGAGGTGGCATGGCTGGAGGGGTGGACTGAAAGGGAAGGGAGTAACCCTTGCGGATGATCTGCAACACCCACTCGTCCGATGTGATAGCGTGCCAGTGGGGGAGATGGTGGCGGATCCTGCCACCCACTGGCGTGCCCCACAAAGCTCGGATTAGGAAGGTTTGGAGGTAGAAGCAGCGGGGGCGGAGGTGGACTGACCCCCACGCTGATTCCCAGACCCGCCCCTGTGGAAACCGCGTCCGCAGCCGCGCTGAGGCTGGTTCTGCACAGGCTTGCTGAAGGAACGTGCCTGGGCGCCCCTTCCGTGGCCACGAAAGGAACGAAAACCAGGAGTGGCTGGACTTTTCGTGGAAAGACCTAAGGACTTGGCCGTGGCTCGCGAGTCCTTAAAACGCTCCAGCGCACTGTCGGCTTTATCGCCAAACAGGCAAGTGCCATCAAAGGGCATGTCCACGAGTGAGCTTTGGACATCTGGCGAGAACCTGGTAGATCTCAACCAGGCATGGCGATGAAGCGCCACAGTCGTAGAAATTGCTCTACCTCGTGAATCCGCGGTGTCCAAACCACACCGAATGGCGAACTTAGCCGCATCTTTACCCTCGGCAACAGCTTGGGACAGCACAGCTTGGGTCTCCTCAGGACACTGAGGCAACACCTGTGCAACTGTATACCACACCGCGTGGGAATAGCGGCCCAATAGGCATGCGGTGTTCACCGACCGCAGCCCCAAGCTGGACTTAAGAGAACAACGCTTGCCGAACTGCTCCAGCTTCTTAGAGTCCTTATCCGGCGGAGCCGTGGGAAAGGCACTCTGGGACGTCAAAGCTTGGATGACCAGGCTCTCGGGCGTAGGATGAGTGGTCAGAAAGGCAGGGTCACCCGGCGCCGGGCGATGACGCCTGGCGACATTCTTATCCACAGGGGCCCCTGTGGCTGGCCGCGACCAAGTGCCCAGTAAGACGTCAGTGAGGGCGTCATTAAATGGCAGCAGGGGCTCCGACGAAGTGGACGCCGTCTGGAGCACCTCAGTGAGGAGATTAGTCTTCAGGGCCACCGTAGGGAGATCAAGGTTGAGGACCTCAGCGGCCCGACGGAGCACCATCGTGTAAGAAGCGCCCTCCTCCATGGTAGGCGGAGGAGAGGCAAACCCCGGGTCAGAGGAGATATCAAGGCCGCTGGTCTCCTCTAACTCATCCGCCCAGTCCTGCTCAGAGTCACACTGACGAGCAAGAGGGTCCTCGGACCCCTCCCAGTCGTCCTCCACCTCTGCCGTATATGGAACAGACTGCGGCGGCAGGGCAGGGACCGGGAAAGGAACAAACGGCGCCGGGAACGGCGCCGGATGGGACCGAACTGGCGCTGTGCCCCAATGCGGATCCCAGGTAGGGACAAAATTGTCCTGGAACCTGGGCAGGGGCGGAACAAATGGCATCCACAGCGGCGCCGGAGGCGGAGCTGACGGTGGCGCTGGGGCCGGAGCCGGCAGCGTGGGACCTTTTGGCGCCGGGGCCGGAGCCGCCGGCGGCCCGACAGGATCCTGACACGGGACCGCGGGGCCCAAGGGCGCGCCGGCGGGAGCCAAAGGCCTAAACAGGCGGTCCATGGTAGCAAGAAATGCTTGCACCTGTGCGGGAGTCGCCGACGGACCCGGGTAAGGCGGGTAGGCCGCGGGACTCCCGCGCTCCGAAGGAGCCGCAGGGGCAGAACCCCTGTCCCCCTCGTCCGCATCCGGGGACCGACGGGGGGACGTCGGAGAGCGACAACGCTTCTTCGACTTCTTTTTGTGTCGTCTCTTACCCGAATCCGAGGGTGAAGACTTGGAGGCCGAGGAGCGATGATGGTGGCCCCGCGAGCGTTCTCTGGAGCGGCCCCTAGACCGAGAATGGCGCTGGGACGAGTGCCGGACCTCAAGTAGCTTCCGGCGCCGCTCCCTCAAGGCCTTCGGGGCCATGGCCAGACAGTCCATGCAGGACCGGGAGTCGTGGTCGCTCTCCAGGCAGTAGAGACAGACGTCGTGGGGGTCCGCCACCGGCATATTGCGACGGCAGCCCCCACAAGACTTAAATCCAGGCATCCCTATGTGCACCAGAGTAGACTCAAACTTACAGGAGACAAAAGTCTCAAAAAGATAGTCAAAAAGTGACTAAGGTACGTGCTCTAACCGGATCTGCGCTTACTGGCGCGGAAAAAGAAAGAACTGACGTCAGCGCACATGGGTGGCGCCTAAGTAGTCTCCGTGACGTCATCTCGGCGCTTACGACGCCAGCGACGGACGCGGAGCCGCACGACGCCACCTACCGACGCGCAGGGGTACTGCTGACGAAAAACTTTCCGAATCCAGTCTGACGCCTGGGGATATTCTAAGGTAAGGAATCTATCACTAACGTGTCTCTTTCAGATATGACTTGCAGAGCCTATATAGGCACCATTCCTGTGCGCCACGGAACGGCAGTTCCTTAATTTCCGTGCCACCAGATGCAGATTTGGAGCTCCCCCCTCTAGACCTCCTTAAGCACTTCAAAATTATAAAACAGTGTGCAAGGGATATTTCACCTCCCTAAACAACAGGTTTTAAACCTTGTAGGGACTGTCACAACAAATGCCGGGCAACTATGTTTCACCTTTCTCACACCCAGGGTGGTACAATCAGTACTGCATTACCTGGGGTGACCCTCTAACTTATAGGCCCTGGGTACCATATACTAGAGACTTACAAGTAAGTTAGCGTATGCCTATTGGGTGTAAGCCAATCAAACATACACAACTTTAGGGTCAGGTCACAGGCACTGAGGTCTGGTTAGCAGGCCTCAGTGCACTCAGAGTCGAAAAACCAGCAGCATTTGTCTAGAAACCTTGGTTGGGGGGGGGGGGGGAGGGGCGTGGGTGGCATACAAAAAAAAGGCATTTCCTTGTAAGTGTATGTCAATGTATTACTGCCTCTGCAAAGTACACTCCTTGCATTGTTTGCTGTACTGTTATTCATTTTATATGCAGTCCAAAGTATCCCAACATTTAATGACATGCAAGAGAGATGCTGATTTTGGAAAACATTAAAATGCTGAACATAGACTGTTCAATGACTGCTCACACTGAATAAGGTAGGGGATCGAAGCAGAAGAGATTGACCAGCTATTTGGACAGAAGAGTACAAGGAAGACTAAGTTATCATGCTACGGCTATGCCTTCCTCCAATAAGAAATGCATCTGGTTCATATTCAGTAGTGGAAAGTACACAGAGACTCCAACACTTAAAAAAAGGAGGTTTCCCTTCTATTAAATAGAGATCTTAAGGCAGGGATAATAGTGACAAATTTCAAGAAAAATCTTAGGCAACTTTTCATGATATATATATATATATATATATATATGTTATAACAAAACTGAAAGCACATATAACGAGAAGCAAAAAAGCATAGGCATGTATACAAAAATGGAAATATTTAGTACTGGTGTGTTCTTTCATGACAAAGGCTAACATAACACCATTTTCAGAGGGGCAATGCACTGATGGCATCCCACTTGGAAGCACAGTAATGGGATATGCACTCACCAGGACCTCTTGCCTTAACCAGTTTAGTTAACTCTTGACTTCAATTGCACTCAACCAGTTTGAATTTATAACCTTAAGGCTGAGTAATTATTTTTTAGGTATTAAGTGGCTTTGTGAAAATGGGGCAGGATAGAGGCCCTTGCTTGCTCACTGGCACAGTGCCTCAAAGCAGACTGGTCCAAATCAGCTTCTGGAGATTTAAACTGGAAGGAACCAACTCCTCGACATTTTGTCAAACGTTAATCCTAGTATTGCTGTTCACCTCTCAATAAAAGCTAACTTGATACAGAGGCCCTAGCTTCCTCATCTGGCTTCTCTCTGTGTTGTCAATGTGAAAGCAGTTTCCCCCCCTGCAGCCTCTGCTCCCATTATAGCAAAGGAGTCCTAGCGGTCTGATGTTCGTCTGTATATGTATGTGAAAAAACCCAAGATGCCTAAGATCCAGATCCATAGCTGGAGCTCCTCCAAGAGGAGGGTCAGAAGTACTAGCTAAAGGTGCTTCTCATTTTGCTATGGTTTCTTCTTATGCATGATTTAATTTCAATCATTACTTGAATAATCTTTTCTAAATGGGCCCTCTACTGGTGTTTCTGTTGGTGCATACATCACATGACTATTAGGTAGTTTCATGAACACAGTGACAGGGTCTGTTTAAGTCTCTTCTATTTTTAACATGTGCTTGACTGCAGGCTCTCTTACCTCTTTCTTTTAGAAAGTGTGCAGTTTAGACACATGCAGAAGTGTTAGCATAATGTCCGCCTCCTATCTAGGCTGATATATTTTCATTGTTTATGTTATGGTTGTTGGCATATTAATATGGATGCTTACACTGAAGGCTAAATATCTACATGTGAACTGAGTTGATGCCCTATGGGCCGGTAGTCGTTGTTCGGAGGTTGAAGCTAAAGGCCTAAATACTGGGCTGTGGCCTTGCAGCCTTGAAATGCTCCAGTGGTGAGATAGCCTTGCCTCCAAGCGAACTCCATCAAATGGGAGGTCTATTAGATTGGCCTAAACATCAGAGTAAAAATTGGATGTTCTTAGCAAAGCAGGACACCGCACCATGACATAGGTACCCATAGATCAGGCAACAGAGCCTGCTGTGTCCAATCCAAGCTTTATGACTTGAGAGAAGCATTCTGGCCCTTCAGTGGAAATGATCTTTCATGTCACCGGAGATAGGCAGAAGGATCACCTGGGCCATGTCCCATAATGCCTGGTGGTAAAAGGCGAGAAGGCAATTGGCATGGATAGATTTGAGGACCGTACTCCCTGCAGAAAAGACCGTCTTGCCCCAGGCCTCCAGGCGGTTTGACTCCTGGTCAGAGGGGGCTGTAGGGAAGGCACCACCAGATTGGACTCTTGACCAAGCACCTTGGATGACTAAGCTCTCCGCGGACGTGTGTGTTGAGAGGAAGGCCGGAACGCCAGGAGAAGAGCGATAAGTAGAGGATGGTTTCTCCCAAGCTGCCATAATAGATTCAATAAAGGCTTCACTGAAGAGAAGAGGTTTGTAGGAGGTCGAAGAAGGCACCACATGAGGGCGTTCATCTTCATGTCAGTAGTTGGCAGCTGCAAATGCAAAACCTCTGCCGCCTTCAACATGACTTTGTGCAGCGAGACAACCTCTGGCATTGGTGACACAGTAGAAAATTCTATGGTCAGCTCAGGAGAAGTATCCAAACCACTGGCTGACGAAAGTCCTTGAAAATCAAGGGGGTCCTAACCAGTACAAGGATAGTAGGTTATAGGATCCAAATCAGTTCCAAAGATTTTGTGGAAGTGTGCTCTTTAAGTCTCCTCTTTCAACAGTCAGTGGATCTCTCTGCGAGAGTGGAACTGGGGCTCAAAGAGCTGGCAACCAACCACATGGCCTCGTATAAAAGGAAAAGAAGCAGAAAACAACACCACCGACTGAGTGGTAATAAGCATGCGGCCGAGAGACCAGTGAAAAGAAAAACAATCTTGGTAGAATAGAAAAAGAAGACCACTATGGAGAGCTGTAAAAGGGTCAAGTTGAACAAGGCCAGCACGGGGGGCCTACGCAGATAACTAGTCCCCGTCTGAGGGAAGAAGAACAGACTTGGAAGGGACCTGCCGAAGCGGTGGACAAGACAGAATAAATAGCATGGAAAGAGCACCGTCACAAATGAAGGTCCAGACCATGGAACCAGCGTAAAGAACAAAAGTAACAATGGAGAGTTAGTGCCTACAGCCTAACAAGGATGTGGATTAGAAGGAAAAGGAACGGCCCTGGTACACATGGAGATCTGTGCCTTAAAAACAAGCCATGCGACATCATGAGTAAAGGTCCTGACATCACCCAAAAACATAATTGATATACTCTTTATGAGAGGGAGGGAGAACCACCCAAGGGGTTGGAACAGGAACCGCGCTCGCGAGAAGCAAGAGACAAACACCCCAGAAAAGAATTCCCCAGGATCACCAACCTCCGTATGAACCAACTCAGAGTGGAAGGGCAAGGAATCCAAACACAAGAAGAGACAAAAGATGAAAAAATGGCTATAAACCCTAGAAGGGGCAGAAAGCACATCTAAAGAACGGCCAGGCCAGTACCAACATTGGGGTTGCTATCAGAGGTGTGATGGAAACGTCTCCAACAACACATCAACCAAGTCAAAACGTAACAGTGGCTTTGCGCAGAGCAGAAGCAGAGTAAAGCAGGCCATGCAGGGGCATAGGAGAGAAGGGATCAGCAAAGCATGCCCCCCATGCCAAGATACGGACACAGCACGTCCGTAAGGGACCTAAGAGAGAGAAGAGGAGAGAAGGGATAGAAGCCCGTTTTGCCAGTGCATAGAGAGAGCCAGCACAAGAAGGGCTAGTGTCCAAAGAGGGAAAAGAAGGAACACCATCCAGATCAGGGCCAGAGAATGCACCTGAAGTCAAGAACCATGCCCCTTGCCTTGCGTTTGCTAGGGAAGAAGGGTGCCAGAAAGAGAGGAAGGAAGAACCCCTTGGCGAATGTGGAGAAACACGCAACAGCAAGTGGGGGCAAAAGGAATAAGACCCCCGTGCACCATTTTCAGACTTGCACCATTGCACCAAAGCACGGCATGTGGAGTCCCCTGTAAGGGGTACCATCATGTCAGGATCCGATGGAGGAATAGCTGCAAGGTATACAGACAAAGTACCCTGAAGGACAGGGAGAAAGGCAACAGTGCATCCGCACAAAATCACGAAAATACCCTAATGAGAACTTAAGGAAAAAAGCAAAGAACACCGTGCAGCCACCACCGTAGAAACCCAAGAGGGCTAAGAAATGAGATGCTTCTCGAAAACAACCAGGGACCACAACCATCGACAGGGTAAGAGAGCACAAAAAGAAATTGCCAGCCGGGGCAGGAGCACAACACCGGATACCACTCGGCGGCGGCGAGTGAAAGGAAGAAGCCAACGGGCACCGCCCTATAACGGCTCACACAGAAAAGAAATCAAGGAGACCATCCCCAGCCAGACTGAATACGGGGGGAAGAAAAGGATGGTACAGCAAACAGTGGATTAAGATTTCGCTCTACTCCAACTATCCCGAAAAAGGCGTAAAGCGGAGTCAGCTTGAGAGCCAAACATATCTTGACCATCGACAGGCATGTCCACCAAGGCCGACTGAACAGCCTCAGAGAAGCCAGTGGTGCGTAGCCAGGCACGCAGGCAAAGAGCTACTGAGAGAGCCATGGCTTGTTCAACACAATCTGTGGTATCCATGTCACAATGAATCAGCAAATTAGCCACCTGGCGGCCATCCTGGACCTTCTGAGTCAGATCGTCTTGAGTGTCATCAGGGACGGACGGGAGAAGGAGCGAGGCCGAATCCCACAACACATGAGAAAAACAGCCCAAAACATAAGCGGTATGAAGAGACCGCAAAGCAGCACTGGTGGCAGAAAAGACATATCGTCCAAGAGCATTTAGACTTTTAGATTCCCTGTCTGGAGGGATGTCAGGCACGGCGCTGATGTCGGGGGACGCTGTGGCAGCCTGAACCACAACGCTGCGCGGAGTAGGCTATCGGAAAAGGCAGAGCAGGTCTCCAGGGGCAGGATGGTGCCTATGAGCTATAGACTGGTCTATGGAGGCCCTTGAAACGGGTTTAGCCCAAGTTCCCAACAGAATATCAAAGAGGGCTTCACTGAAGGGGAGCACAGGTTTAGTCCTCATCTGGGCCGGATGAAGCACCCCAAGTAGGTGCTCAATGGTCACCACCACTGAAGGAAGCTGCAAGCAACCCTAGAACCACGGCAACTCTCCACAAAAGCTCAGCAAAAGTCGAGATAGCCTCCGAAGCGAGGTTAGGAGGAGAAAACAAGACTGAGGAAGGGGAAGATTCAAGGCCACTAGCCTCACCAAGGTCAGACACAGAATGAAACCCCTGAGGAAGCTGAGGAATGTCAGTTATGTCATCACTGACTAAACCAAAATACCTGTGTCCCAAGGGGAAACAGCAGGGGGCTCCTCTGAAAGCGGGAGAAGGTAGCCCGAAAAGAACTGTTCACTGATGCCGTGCCAGACATCGACGGGCGTCGAAGAGGCGATGCCTCTGCGTCGGGGAGGATAGACAAAGTAGGGGCGACCGGCACCGTCGACACCAATGGCAGCGCCGACAGATACAATCCTGGCGTCACAGGTGGGAACTACAAAGGGCTGTGCACCAGAGCCGATAAGGGTTCAATCACTTATTAGGAGGGCCTCACTGACACTGAGGGAGGTCCTGCCAGCTTGGAGTCAGTCAAGACTTCACCGACCTCCTTGGGGCCAAGGCACGCACCAGAGGGAGGCTGAGAACCAAAAATGGCATGAAGGGAGAGATAGTATTCCCTCATCTGAGCCAGAGTCGCCTCTGCAACGGGAAACATCGGAAGGCGTGGGACAGATTATCGCTCCTAGTCCGAAATCAGAGGAATAAGAGGCGTGTCAGGGACACCGCACTTACATTGTAAAGTCAGGGAAGGCTGTGGCGCTGACCGCCTATGGCGTGACTTATCAGCCGACAGCGATGATAAAGGACTTCGGGAGCTGGCCCTAAAGCGGTCCTCGGAGGGAGAAGAGGACTGCGACAGACGAGGGACCTTTGACCACAGCGCCGCTAACAGTGTCATGCGGCGCTCCTGCAACTCTGACGACTAAAGCTGAAGACATAAGTCGCACCTTTCAGAGTCAAGGTTCACGCCCAGACACCACATGCAAATAGAATGAGGGTGCGGGGTCGACATTGTAGTCCACAGGACCCCGAAAATATCCAGAAAGAGCACACAGTTTCGTCGAGATAGGCCAAAAACTGCCAGAAGTATCGCTCTCCAGATCCGCATGGAAGCGCAGAAAGGAAGAAACTAACGTCAGCACATTCGGGGGAGGACTTATATGGACTCTGCCAACGTCACATCCAGGGGACGACGTAATTACGGAGTCGCTCGACACCCTCTACCAATGCGCAGAGGTACTGCTGTAGAAAAGTTTCCAGATGCAGTCTGGCGCCTTGGAAAAATTCTAAGGTAAGGAATCTGCAGCTAGACGTCTCAATCAGATAAGCAGTAATTGATAAGAATGAACTTGGAGTGACATGACAGAGATTGCAATGCTTCAGGAGATGCACCTCGGTGCTAAGAACTGGGGTCAGTCCCGTAATTTTGCTGCTTACAGTATTTACGCCAGAGGTGTAGCGATACTTATTAAAAAGTCATTAAGCTTTAAGCCACTTCATACACATAGCAACCTTCAGGGTAGACATCTTATTGTGATAGAAGCCCTACACGACTCCCCAGTAACATTTATCAATATTTATGACCCAAATACAGATTTCCCCAAGTACTTCAAGGCTATCATGGCGATATATAGACATCATGGGACGGTAAATATTGTGTGGGGTGGGAATTTCCATGAAACGCTACGCCCCAACCTTGATAGCAATAATCCCACCCATGTAGATCATCCCCAGGCTGTGTGCCTTTTGATTTCACTGATTGTGATAGATGGTCTAATAGCTGTCTCAAGGGCAAAGAAGGGAATGGAAAGAGCATACTTGTTTCACTCACTGGTTCATAATACCCACTCAGACATCGATTTGTGGCTGGTATTGACTGAGACGATGATAAGCGCAGGAGACATCTCTTATTTGCCCCATTCTCCTTCTGATCAGTCCCCCGTGCTACTACACCTCGAGGTACCGGACACTTCTCTGCATCACAGGATAAGAAGCTTCCGTACATATGCCCTTAACAATGCAGTCTTTTGTAATGATATTCAGGAAGTTAAAGAAGAATTATTTTAAAACGCAAGGGGTCAGTGAATAGTTTTTTCACATTGTGGGAGGCCTTTAAGATCTACGTTCATGGAATTTCCTCAAGCAAACAGGGCAGAGTGCGCCGATCTATCCGTGTGCAATTGAGCTTGACTGAAAGATGACTTTCTGAGGTGGAAAAAAGACAAGAGATGGATTTGGACAATTGGACACTGACAAAATTAGGTGATACATTGTGCATCTATAGAGAGCTGGCAAAATAAGAATGCCTCTACGTGGGACGGGACACTCAGGCAGACAGTTATGGGAAGGGAGAACACCCAGTATAACTCTATCATGGCTGGTAAGGAAAGCACGCTCAAATAGGTTAGTACATACTATTGAAGATCAAGGGAAATAGATAGTGGGAAGCAGTGAGAAGATCTTAAATGTATTTTGCAATTACTATCAGAAGTTATATGCTAGCAGATCGACATCCAAAACCGAACATACATAAAAGTACCTTAATAGTGTTGTTTTAGCTTGGCTTGAAAGAGGGGCCAGAACATTCCTACAGGAACCAACAGACCCCAAGGAGATAATACAGGTAAAAGAGGGACTTGGGGAGGGAAAGACCCTGGCATAGATTGCCCGACGGTTAGGTCCCTTAAGCACTTGTTGGCCTCTCGCCTGGGGAACCTTTATCAGGAAGAAACTGAAACCCTCAGTTAAAGAAGTCATGATAACAGTTATCTTAAAATCAGGGAAGGACTGCATGGTTGCGGGTCTATCGTTCACTATCATGAGTGAATTTAGATAAGACCCTTGGCCATTTCATAGCGAATTGGCTTAATCCACTATTGCAGAGCCTTGTGCTTCCTGAGCAATCAGGATTCATTCCTGGCGGACCCACATGCAACAGCTTGAAAATGCTGTTTGCGCTTCTGCACCAGATTAGGACAGAATGACTCCTAGGCATTCTTTTTTTTTTTTTAGACGCTGAGAAGGCGTTTGATTTTCTTGAGAGGTCATATGTTCATGGGGCTTTGCAGGCTGGGTGTGAGCGCCAACATTATAGGGCTATTAGACTATTGCATGAGGCTCCAAATGCAAGAGTTAGCATTAATGGTTGCATGTCACTAACTTCCCCAATATATATATATAGGTGCACTGCAGGGCTGCCCACACTTGCCACTGCTCTTTGCGATCACTCTGGTGCACTTGGCATCCTGGTTGCAAGAACATTACAGCTGCAGAAGCACTGCTTTGCAGATCCGGCATGTCTTATTATCCCTCTATGTGGATTATTTTATGTCCTATGTTGATCGACCACCTATAAACTTGACTCTCCTCCATCGAAGAAATAATGAGATTTGAAGAGGTCTTGGTATACGTATAAACTGGGGTATGTCAAAGATGTTTCCACTTCCTACTGCAATAGTGTGATGGGTCAGTAATGTATCTGGGGATAATGATTAACAGCGATAGACAAAAGGTTACTCAAGATAATTATGGCCTGGTTATGGATGAGGTACACGACCAGATCGAACAATGGATCCTTCTTCTCTGTCCATGGCAGGTCCTCCGAAGATTTTATATTTGTTTAACAGCATCCTCATACCCACAGTAGGACCTTCTTTGCTCATTTATGGTCGCTCCTGTACAGACTACTTTGGGGCACGTAGAACCCCAGAGTGAAGTGGGAAATCCTTACATTATCATTTGAACAAAGGGGGTTCACGGGCCTGAACTAGGATTGCTACTATCACGTGGATCAGGCCCATTATGCCACATATCGGTCTGACCCACAGAATAGGACACCACATTTGCACATAGAGAGAGATTAGATTTAGGGCAGAAGTTTGAAGACCAGTATGTTGATTCAACCCAGTTGGCCATTACAATACATCCTACAGCTGATTGTACTAATTGGTCTATTTGGACCATGGCTCGTACATGTAGTATTAAGAGGGTATATTCCCTGGAGTTGGAATTACTTGACAATCCAGCTCTCCCTCTCATGCTAGAGAAAGGGGCCAAACTTTGACTGACGAAAACTGGGCTATTCAAGTTGGGCCAGCTCTAAAATGATCATAAATTTTGCACTGTAGTCCAATTGAAGGATGGGAAGGATGTCTACCTCCCTAGAAGTGTTTGAAGATTTCGGACTACATGAAGCAATGAAGAGTTGTTGGCCTACCCAGAAGAACTCCCCAAACCTTAGTAGGGGATGGGTCTCTCATCTCTATAAATCATACAAGACTCTCTTTGGGATAGTGGCCCACTCAACAATAGTAATTAGGGAAAAGGACCTGGGTGAGCCGATGGATGTGGGTTGCTGGAAATACTGTTTCTATTCACTATATACACAAGCTTTTCCATTTTAAATTTCTTAACGGATTGTATTGGTGTCCCATTTCCCTTGTCACAATTGATTCTACTAGATCTCCGCAGTGCGAGAGATGTGTCTCAAAGCAAGCTGGATTATTTTACTTCGCTTAGGAGTGCCCACCAGTGGTCAGCTACTGGGAGGAGGTTGCACATGTTACAGGGAACACTGTGGGAATCTCTTTGCCATGTAGTCCCTGGACGGTGTTGCTAACCAAGAAGCGACCAAGAAGCTAGTGTCTGTGCAATTGTTGTTAGCAAATTGTAGGTTGGTAATGGGTTGGATGACTGTGCCTGCTTCCAAGGTATCAGATTAGCTTAAAGACGTAGCCTTAAACAAGAATTTGGCATCAAACTTTGCAGCCTTACAACACCATACGGCCAGACAACGCGATAAATAGGGCCCATTAAGATCTTACCTCCTGCAGACACAGAAGAGTGCCAGAAATTCTAACACAGCGTGATAGGAGTGTAAAATGTATACCTGTATTGTGCTCTGAACCACTGGATTTGCACGTCTTTTTCGGCTCAGATAGGACATTGATTGTGTTGATATTACGAATTGTATCAACATTACAGCAATAATTGTGCTATGCCAAAACCCGAGGAGCACCAAAATGTACACATTGATATTTTATGTTGTATGTATAAAATCTAATAAATAAAGTTAAAAATAAAAAAGTAATCTGACACCTTGCTGCTCTGGGTGGGACACACAGATCGTGATAGTAGTAGATGTCGTCAAGTACACATTTAACATACTTCACTTTGTGCAACAAACTTTCTTTTTTAGATAGAAATTACCATTTTCCTTTATCTTTCTTTTTCTATGCCTGAATAAGCGAAATCTGTGGTATACAGAATAGTGGACAGTGACCTGTATAGATAGGAAGGGGTTTGATTACTCTAAGATGAAAAGATACACGTGACCAACTTATCTCTTTTTCATTCAAAACAGTAATGACCTTTGCTATGGAGTAGATAAGGAATATGTGACAGGATCAGATAAGCTATCTTAATGGATTAATGAAAATGATCACTACCTTATTGTGTCCAAAGAGAGGTTTTCAAATAAGCTGTCTTTCTCGCTCTTTATGGCTCACTCTCGCTCTCTTCTCTGGTCATCACTTCTAGGTAGTTACTTGTAAACTCCCTTACACCCCAGCAACAAAGCTAAAGATCATCAGGTGTAGAAAGTGGAGGAGCAAAGAGTGGTCATTACAGCACAAGTCAATCCTCCCTTCGACCCTATATGCCTTCAATCAAAGGTATAGGGCCCCAAAGGGGACAGAGAATCGAATCCCAGGCCCTCCTTCTCTGATGATGATGTCACAAGCTTTATAATTCATCAATGCCGTTGACACACATGAACCTCTATCCTAAGATGCAGAGCTGGTCAGGTATCCTAAAACGTGTCTCTGAGCTGCCGCATATCCACCACTGAAAGGGGAGAAATCTTTAAAATAATGCCCCTATATTTCTGACTGCATCACATGGTCAGGACTAAAAGCTATTAAAGTTTTGGTCCCAGGGTGCACAGAAAATAATTTTTTCAAGACATTTCTACATTGAATATCTTTAACTTAAAAATCTCTTTCTTCCAAAGGGCACAAAGGTGTTCACATATTTCCAGTAGGTACCGGGGCAGACACACAAGTTACATACCTTTGATAATGCCGTTTGAGGCAGAGACTCACAGTAACCACAGATTCCTCACCTTGATGAGGGATTTACCAAGGTGCCATACTATCCGGAAACCTAGTTAGCAATTCGGTCGGTCGTTTCAAATGTGGCATCAGGTCTGCTCCACCCCAGGCATGACTTCGGGACCACTAAATACATTCCACCTCTGTGTGCTGACGTCAGTTTCTTTCGGATCTCAGTCCACACCGACGGATGCAGAGCCACAGAAATCAGTTTAAGGCAGTGTGCAGACTTTAGGTAGGAATCTTATTTATGGAATAAACCAGTCCATTCCACGGAACTGGATAGAGGGTGGGTCAGTGAACAATCTGCAGTTAGAGGGAGTCTCTACCAGAAAAAGGCATTACCAAAGGTAAGTAACTGGAACTTCTGATGGAGACTTCTTACCCCAGATTCCTCACCTTGTGAAAAGACCAAAAAAGCAGAACTCCCAGGTGGTGGGTCTGTGGAATGGCTCAGACCAAGAACTCCTGCAGGACATATCAGGCAAAGTGCCCATCCTACCAGACATGGTTATTCAAGCAGTAATGCTTCTGAACGTGTGGAGGGACACCCACGAAGCAGTCGTTGAAATGTCCGAGACTGGCACATAGTGCGCCAGCACAGTGGTAGTCTTCGCTTGGATGGAATGAGCATGCAAGCTTTGTGTGGGCTGCTCCTTGACTAGCCTATACCAGATCTTGATGCATAGCACAATCCATCTTGAGATGGTCCTCTTTTGCACCGCTTTGCCTTTCTTAGGCCCACAAAAACTGATGAAAAGTTGGTCGGCCTGTCGGTAATCTCTGGTTCAGTCCACATAGAAGTTAAGTGCTCCATTAGGGTCCAGGCCGTTCTTCCTCCTTGGAGGGGTGATGCAGTGCATAGAAAGCTGGTAAGTTGATAGATAGATCTATGTGAAAGGGTATGACTACTTTGGGCAAGAATACCGCTTTGGTCTGGAGGACCAATTTGTCTAGAAAGAAAGATGTATATGTGGAAACCACGAACAATGCCTGGAGTTCACACTCACTCGCCTGGCCGATGTACTGGCAATTAGGAATGCGGTCTAGATGTTAAGATGGTGAGGAAAGCAAATGTGCATGGATTTTAAGTGCACATCAAGTAGGTGAGTACCAAATTAAGAACCCACTGAGGCATGACAAATGGAGTTGGCGGGAACATATGAGCAGGCCCTTCAAAAATACACATCATAACATGTGACTTGAAAAGGGAAATGCAAGATGGCCCAAAGGGCTGAGGGGAAACCTTTAACCAATGTCACAGCAAAACTTTGCGACAAATGACAAACAGAACAGGAGAACATTCAATAACAGCGCTATCAGGGGTTGTATGTCTTGGAAGTAGCACCAGACAACAAACTTTTCCCAGCATCCTGCATAAATCGATTTGGTTGATGGACGCCTGGCTGGCAAGATCCAAGATCGAAAGTTACCAACTGTAGCTGCTCATAATCTCCACGCATTTAGGTGTAGGTTATGCAGGCTCTGGAACAGGGTCCGCCCCTGCTGTTACAACAGACCTTTAGTAACGCTCTTTCTGGTGTGGACTCACCGTCCCTCCCATCCTCCCGTTCTGTGATTGGACTCTACCCATTAACAAGGTCCCACGTCAAGGAATCTGCACACTGGCCTTTCAGTTTGCATTTGGGTCCCATGTCTAGCGGCGTGGAGAGTCTTGAAACCAACTCACGTCAGGGCACAGCAGTGGAGCCTATATAGGCCCTGCATATCACTTCTGGAGAGGAACAGTGTCTGTGTGGAGACACACTGCGCCCCTCCTGGCACGTAGAGGTACAATGGAAGAGTTTCAGGATTCAGCCTGATGCCTGAGGAATATTCAAAAGGTGAGGAATCTGTGGCTAAATAGTCTCTACCGAAAGTAAGTAACTTGCTCATCTTGGCCAAAGGAGCCATAAAGAGGGTGTTGGCATCAGAAATCAGGACTGGTCGTTCCTTCCATTGCTCCCGTTACTTTCTGCTGCTGAAGCAGGATGGAAGCCTCAGCCCTATCCTAAACCTTCACCCTTTGAAATTCTTCCTCTGGAAGGACAAGTTCAGAAAGCTAACTCTCGCCCAAGTTCTCTCTGCCCTGTATCTAGGAGACTAGACTTGCAAGATGCATATTTTCACATACGTGTCCGGCAGTCCCACAGATGATACCTGCAGCTTCAGATGGGCCATTTCAGCTCAATATGCACCCCTTTGACCTTACCAGTGCACCTTCGGTGTTCAAAAAGTTGATGGTGGTGCTCGAAGCCTATCTGCGGAGGTTGGGAATACCATTCTTCCCTTATCTCGACGACTGGCTGCTGAAGGTGGGCTCCCCTTAAACAGTTGTAAAACATCATTGAGGTTTTGCTTCAATATGCTGAAGTCACACCTGCCTCCTTCACAACGTCTCCTCTTCATCTGAGCCATCCTTGATAAGGTGTTTTTCTGAGCCATCCCTCCACTTCTGTGAGCCCAAGACATTCGGGCTATGATTCTGGTGTTTCAACCTGCAGCATGGGGCTTAGTGAGGTCGACTGTGAGGCTCTGGGCCACCTGCATCCAGCTTGTGGACCACGCCAGGTAGCACAAGTGGGCTCTGTTGTGGGATCTGAAGTCTCAGTGGGCTCATCACCAAGGCAGTCTGTCAGATTCATCCAGGTGTCAAAGGAGATTGCAACGGACCTGCAGTGGTGGCTGCTCGACCGCTATCGGACCAGTGGCACCCCTCTTCCCACTCCACCCAGAACTAACGGTTATGATGGATGCATCATTACTGGGATGGGGGTGTAACCTATGAGAGGTGGAGATCAGAGGGCTCTGGTCTCTGGCAGAAGCTCATCTTCGCATCAACTTTTGGAGCTGCGAGAGATTCGCTAGGCATTGAAGGCGGTCCTCCCAACCATCAAGGGGGAATGGGTACAAGTGCTCACAGACAACACAACCACCGTGTGGTTATGCAACAAACGGGGTAGTGTGGGGTCGTGGGCTCTGCCAGGAGGCTCTATGTCTCTGGAAGTGGCGGAATACTTTGGGCATATTTCTGATCACACAACATCTGGCTGGATCTTTGAATGTAAGGGTGGACAAACACACCTGCCTTTGCTTAGTGGAATAGGACATGACAGCTACCTACAGAGGTCGCACAGGGTGTCTTCTACCAATCGGGAGAGCCCTGGCTTCCTCTGTTCGCCACCGCAGAGACCGCGCAGTGTCAAAGCTTTTAAACGTTGGAGTTCCCAAGGCAGTCCTCTCTAGGAAGCGGCTTCTGCCTGGACTGGGTTTCAGGATTCCTGTACGCCTTTCCATCCCTTCCTTGTCCGGCCCAGAGAACTGAAAAAGATCATAAGAGACTGGCCCTAAATCATCAGAGTGGCTCCAGACTGGGCGAGGAGATCGTGGTACCTGGAACTTCTGGCTATGAGCATTTGTCATCCTATCCCGCTGCCCCTTTGGGAGAACCTCCTGTTTCGTCCCTTACAATTTACTGGGTCATCATCAGGAGGACAGAAAATGTTTTGAGCAGAAAGAACATAAATCTGAAAACATAATAAAGCAATAATGAGGGGGGCACCGTGTAAAATTAATAATACTGAATAAAACAGTATATAACCATGGCCAAGTACTCACGTTGATGACCACTGAACAAACCATCTAACCACCAGATTAAGGGTCACAAGGTAATCCTCCTTGCAAATTACGAATTAATCGCCTAGATCAGAAAATGGCAATCAATATATAGCCAATGACTCCAAGTCGTAAAACTCAATAAGTTCCACAACCAAGACTCCCAAGTAAAGTCAAGCAGTTAAAATGAGCACCAATACCAAAGTGCTTAAAATAAACACTGGGTTACCACTGAAACTCCGTGACCCAATAGAAAAAGTGCGCAGTGACCAAAAATATGTGCAATCATTTTATTGCTTTATTATTTTTTAATATTTATGTTCATTCTGATCAAAACATTTTCTGTCCTGATGATGACCCAGTATATTTTAAGGGTCAAAAATTCGTTGAGGCATCATTGGCAAATTGGGGAAGAAGCATTAGTTGCAACAGGTTACATCTTATTAGGCCATTTCATCAATTTCAAAAACCCCTGGCTATTGTTTATGTTTACACTGTCTATTGTTTGTATGTGAATTTTTAGTGCAACATGTTGAGCACATATTGTTTGTCTGTATATTGTATTGTGATATAATCTGTGGCAAATAATAATTTAAATAATAATTTCAATTTCTTTGAATTCTATGTGTGGGCACGGTTTCTATTGTATAGTTTTTCCATTGTATAATTGTGGTATTTTGTCTCCTGACGCCTCTGTGGCTTCTATATGGTTTGACTGACCCTGGTTGTAGGTCAGTAGGGCTGCCCCTGTTGCAAAACTATTAGAGCCATTAAAGAGCATGTCCATAAGATACTGTTGGACATCTGCAGAAAAGCCTGTGGAGCAAATCCAGATGTGGCGTGTAAGCACCACACTGGTGCCCACTGCTCTATCCAGACAATCTGTAGTGTCCCAGATCTGATAGAATATTTTGCTGCATCTTATCCGTCCAAGATCAGCTTTTGTATGGTTGACGGACATCGTCTGAGACCATTGTCAAGATATCTGCCACTTTGTCCCATAATGTGTGCGAAGATCTGCCTAGGAGGTATGTAGTGTTTACTGACCTGAGGGCGAGGCTGTCTGACGTGAAAACCCGTTTGGCGAATGTCTCCATTGTTTTTGATTCCATGTCAGGCAGAGTGGTAGGGAATAGAGTTGGGTTCAAGCAGCCGTCGATGCTTGGACAACAAGGCTCGCCAACATGGGATGCTACAATGAGAAGTCTGGAGAACAGGGAGCTGATCTATGCCTCCTCGCCACCTATGTTGATCAGAGGGCAAGATCCTGGTTTTGACCAAGAAACTATCTGCAGCCAGTTAAGCCTACATTAAAGGGGAGGAGAGGCTCCTGAGTACATTGTGGAGGGAGAAGGACATCTGTTAAGAGAGTGGTTTGGACTTCCTGGGTTGGCAGAATGAGATCAAGCATCTCAACCGCCTTTCAAATCGGTTCGTGGTGAAGTTTGCAGACTCTTCAGTAGCCATGGCATGGTTTAGTGTGGAGAAGCCAATGTCTGGGGAGGTGTCCAGACCATTGGCATCCTGAAGGTCATTAATGATATTGTCTCTGTCGTACTGATCCTGGTGGTAGAGAGTGGGTCTATGAATCAGACTGTGCAATCCATTCCCCTTCCGGTGTCAGTGACATTGAGGTTGATGTCGATTCGCATGTCGATGTAATCGGTTGTGGCAGTGCAAGGAAATGTCACTCTTTGTATGGTCAGCCCCAAGTTTTTGGACTGATGCTGCTGGTATTTAGACTCTAAAGTGCACTGAGGCCTGCTAACTAGACCTCACTGCCAGTGCCCTGACCTCAAAACATGTGTGGTACATTGGCTATATCAAATTGGCATAGGGTAACTTAACTGTAAGTCCCTAGTATATGGTACCTAGGGTATGTAAGTTAGAGAGTCAATCCAAGCTCTTCAGCACTAGCTGTGTCCCCCAGGTGTAACATAGGTAAAACGAGTCTCCCAGTCAGCCACTGCAGACTGGAAGAGCCTTTTTAAAATGCTAGCCCGGATTTGCCATTTAAATCAATGCTAAAGCCAAACCTCCATTTGTGATATGTGTAAATCACCCTTATTGCAGGTCAACTGAGGCCTATTGCAAGGTACAGCATAATTCACAGGCAGAACATGTATTTTACATGTTCTGCCAGTAAAAATTTGAAACTTTAGTTTTATACTGTAGAAAGACTTGGTCGCCCCATTGGCGAGTACAGGGTTACATGCTGTCCCCTCACAGCTGTGCTTACTTTGGAATGGTGCGACCAAAGTTGATACTTCTTACATTAAGCCTGACTTGATTTTCAAGTTGAAATAACTATAACAAGTAACAGTGTGCAATTTTTACAGATTTGCCACTTTGTGCCTTGAATCTTCTGTGGCCGTAACGCTTACACAATAAGCTTGAGCCCAAGACAGCTTTCTGACCTTCTAGGGAGAAGCTCCCTTTGTAGTCACACCTCTGGATTGGGCTAGGGAGCTCTGGATGCTGAGAGAGCAACTCTGCCATGTTGGGAGTGGGCAGAATGGTGCATCCTGAGATAGCCAGATGCCACACTTCCCAGGAAGTGGTCAGCAGGAGAGAGATAGAGAGAGACTGTAACTCCGGAGCCCAGCTAAAGCAAACAGATCCCAAAGGTCAGTTGGCTGACCTCCTTTTCACAGGACAGAGCTGAGAAGTCTGCTGGGGCAAGTTGGAAGGACAGAAATTTCAGATTGCCGCCAACTGCCGCCATGCAGCACCAGAGCCCTGGAGCACAAAGTTGCACCTGAGTTCGTTGAGCCTGGGAGAGTCGTCAAAATGTAGCTTGGTCGCCCAAAAGATGAGTTATAGCCCAGGGAAGGATTTGGCTGTGACCAGAATACCAGGTGACTGGAAGCCTAGTGGCGACTGGGCTTCTACCAGCACCGAGACGACTTCGAGGGATGTCGACCCTGTGACCACGAATGCCTCACTCTCTTCGTGGACCCAGGAGTATCCGCAGGAAGACCCTCGTCGACCGCATCGCAACCCCAGCATCCTTGAGCATGTTCATCATCGTTCATCCTTTGCATCAGGACCACTTCTGAAGAAATCCATTTCAAAGGGGAGAAAGTGCCTGAAACTGCCTGGAGACTGCTTCAACTGTTGAGGAAGCTGGTTCCGAGAACCTTGCTGGTTCCCTTGACTGCCTCCCTAATGAAGTTGGTCACCTAAAGTGAGGCTAAATGACCGCAATACAAATAGCCCAACTTTTTGGTGAAAAAGTTTTTAAGTGTCAAATTCGTTGGATGTGCCAATCCTTGTTCGACGTTGAGTGAAATGTTTTGATTTACTATACCTTGTAAATTCTATAGCTACGGAACCATCCGGCAGATCTTTTTTTCGTTGGGGTGCCTAAAAATACATAAAATTACAGTCCATTTTTATAAATTGGTGTTGGAGTTCTTTAGTGTCTTGTCGATTTCTCCTTCAACTATTTTGTTACTCTTTAAATGCTTTACACTTGTTTCTTTGTGTAAGCTTAGCTGCCCAGAGCTAAAGCGACCCAGAGTTGAGCTGAAGTTTAACAAACAAATCTTACTGGTCCTAAAGGGGTTGGTAGTTGTATTACACAGTGAGGCAGCACACCCACACCTTAAAAACCAGCCCATTTCCTCACAGGCACCAAGTGAGATGTTGTGCATGGCACACAGCGTCGAGCCGTGGATGGGTTTGAGACTGGGTTTGGTGGAGCTGAAACTGGGGACAAAGTGGGTTTCAAGGTGAGGTTGAAGGGCACAGTTGACGTCAAGGACGGATCTGCCGACGGTAGACTGACTGAAGGCCCTTCGGATCCGTGGGGTCAGAATGCGCTCCAGAGGGCTCCGATGTAACACCAAAAAAAAGGTCCATGGCTGCCTTGAGCTGTTGTGGCATCATTGTCTGTTCTGGGTGGTACCGAAGCAGGACTAGCATCAGGATCGGTTCCTCAGGAGGGGAACAACTACGTGACCTACAGATGCTAGGCGTGTCGCGCAACTCCAACTGGTGGGAGCAGCGGGACAAAGGGGACCCATGCTTAGATTTTTTATGTTTCTTGTGGGACTTCCTTGACATACCCGAGGGCATTGACCTTGAAGAAGCCTGGACATTGGAGCTGCCTCAGGAACAGGAGTGCGTCCACACCCCAGACTTTGACCAGGACCATTGTGCCTTCGTTATCCTTTTTGTTAATTTTTCCGAAGCACAGACACAACCCTGAGCTGTGTTTGGAGTTGAGGCACCACAGACTGATGCCATTGGTGTCCGTCACCGACATCTGCCAGTGACAGTCACAACATGGTTTAAACCCTGTTGTTTTAGGGCATGAGACTGGCTGAATACTGAAGACATTTGAGGGAAGAAATCTCTGTCTGGAGTAACATGATTTGAGAGCTCCGGATCAGAGTTGGCAGATGGGGAAAGAAAAGAACTGTCAGCGTGCGGAGGTGGTCCATGTATAGTGGCCCCGATCTCATGTCCAGGACGGGACCGGCCAGATGCAGAGTTGCACAATGCCAACTGGCGACGCACAAGGGAATAGCTACCAAAGTGTCCAGATCTAGTCTGCAACCTGGGGAAATCCCTCTTCAAAGTGAGGAATCTGTTTAGAAATCTACACGTTTTTACAATTAAATAGTTTAGTAGTTCTATGGCTCTAAATAACTACCATCACAATTGCCAGTTGTATGGCTGCCAACAGTCGTCTGTGTGAAGAATGGGTTGGAATTATCATTATCATTTTCTCCTACTCTTCGAGTACTGACATCCCTCTACCCTCAAAAGCTATACAGAAAAGTCATCATCTTTTGAATACAACCGCACTTGAGCATAGATTGTTTTCCAATCTACATACAAAGATGGCTTGAAAGGGAAAAACGTACAACCCTTCTGCTTTCATTTTGCCCAATACCTACTCCTTTGAGATTTCCACTGGGCAGCATCCAGATTTGCTAAGGTGATGTATGCATCACAGAGCCTCTCCACATCTCGCACCATCTGAGCACGGTGAGTCCTTATACTATCAACAATGCTGAAAGCCGCTTCCATGCGATCCTACAAAAGACAAAAGAGAGGATCTGTATAAAATACATCTCACATTGTTTAGGCGGTATCACTATCCTTGCTGTTTACAGAGATAGGCATTGTGCATGTCCAGGACCTGAGTGGAAGAAAAGTGCTTGGTGGAATGGGGAACAGACAGTCTAGAATTATCCATGCTTGTTTCATTCTGGAACTCGAACATAAAAGGTTGGTGGTGAGGGAGTGTTAACTACCATTAACTCAAAGGAGAAAATGAAGGGAGCAGGACAGCAGGTTTTATCCCACCACTTTTTACTGTGCCACATTGAGAGCATTACACATTTTAAGACTATAAACCTTCATTTAAATGGTCTCTTCACTCCCTGCCTACCCCAATGAAAAATATTGAGTATACTATAAGAAGCCTTACCTGTATAAAGACAAAAACGTATAGTTTAAGTAGCATTAAGGTGCAAAAGCATTACTCTAGATTGGACAAGGCAAGTTGTTACCCTAATAATTAGTTGTGTTGCACACATGGAATCATTAGTGCAAAACTTTCATGGCTTCAATCTTTCTCTGGCAAAAAGGATTTCCAGATAACCAGAATGAAGGGGAAAGAGGGCATGGATCTAAAACATGGCAATCCCATAAAGGTAAAAGCTGCCCCTTGAGGATGGAGTCTGTGTAATTTGCAGCAGGTCTGTAAGTTACACGAGACAGGAGCAGGAAGACATCAGTCGACCATGTACTGCAAGAATAGGGCTGGGCATCTTCATCAGTCTGCTGTGCACTGTGAGAATGGTCCCCCGATTAGTCTAACATTCCTAAAGTAACCAAGCTAAGTCGTCAACAAAGATACATGTGGTCAGAAGAAAAACGGACTTACCTGCGGTAATAAAAATGTGTATGCATACATAGTCCTCCCACTGATTCCTCACCTAATTATTACTCATTACAGGCTTCAGGCTGGTCCTATCAATGACTCTTCAGCATCACCAGGTGGCACCATGTGACTCAAGCTGCAACACCACCTCCAGACGTGATGTCACCAGGGTTTAGTACGCATCAATCAGTGCGTTTACATCAGTTCCTGATATTTTTTCTGCTTCTCATCAATATGTGTGGAAAAGAACCAAAAGCGCAAAGACAGTGACAAACAACACACACACAATACACATGCATGTCTGAGGATCTTATTAGTCAGAGAACTTTCTCATTTGAGAGGAGGGAGTGCAGTGAGGAATCAGTGTGAAGTTTATGTAGGCACCATGATGCGTAAACTGAATCTCTGGCTAAGCTCTACAAGGTATGTTTTCACACCCATGGGCGGCACAGGTGAACTTAGACCAATGCACCAGCGCTGAATGTGAATGACAAGTTATTTTAGCCCCACAGAACTCTACCCAATATATAAATGAGGTGGCGTCAATGCTTTTGGGTTACTAATAGGGAGCAGGGGTAATACAAATGATTGTTTATTAATTATTTACACACTCAAGTTCACTAAACACTGAATATTTATTTCAACATATTTTAAAATAGTTATTTTAAAATGCCAGGATCTAGTGCACTTAATATTAGTAACATCACAGAAGATAATAAAAAGCATCTAAGCTTTTCAATAACAGTGAAAACAGGGAAAAATCCTAACATCACAATTTATAGCCCTTACACCATCACTGTGCTGTATCAAAGCACTAATCTAGTTCTATAAGGTGAATAAATAATAATCCTAAATTTGGGAGGTGGTGTGCATACCTGGAAAACAGGGTTTGTTGTCTGTTTGGAATAGCTTGTCAGCTATTTTGAGCACAAGGCCAAGAGCTAGGAGAGATTGTGTCTATGAGAGAACACAAAACTGACACTAGTTCGTGAAGGCAGAATGGAATGCTTTGCAGAGCCTTGGAGTCCTTCTGGAGGCTTCTGTGGTCGAGATGGAATCTCTTGACTAAGTGGTCAGGTGGTAGTCCTTATATATTGTATCTTATCTAAGATGGAATTTGCATTGTCACCTAAGGAGTGTTTTGACATGATCAAATACATCAGTGGATGTACTAATAACATAAAAATGCATCAATATAGACAATATTATTTGGGTTGTGGTTGTTATATGACCTTGAAAATGGCTCCTGTCCTGATTTCACACTGGGAGTTTTGTTGAGGTCTATATCTGAATGACTTGACACTTTCACAGTTCTTGAAAAGATAGACACGATGACATCTGCGTGAAAGGCAAACATGTTGATGGTTCTGCATAATTGGAGGCAAAATGGCAGCCTCCATTGTCAAAGATGGTAGCCTCTATGGTCTAAGATAGCAACTTCCATTACCTAGGATGGATTTGGGGACAAAGGTAGACGAGGTGGACAGGCTAACTAAAATAGAGGCTATAGTTAACATGGAACATGCCCTTTATGTGTTTAAGAAACTAAAAGAAAGAAGCCTAAAAGCAAATAATTGAAATAGATAAAATAATAGAATTATGGAGGGAAACAGTCATAAGATTTATAGCATCCCTGGAATACATTTCAAGCTAAATAGTCACTAAATTCTCAATGAATGTTTTTTTGATTAATCTTGCTTATCAGACATATTCATTATATATTTACAGAATAAAAGCATATACCAGAAACATGCATTTGATGAGATAGCAAATCATCACTTGTTACATGTTCAATAACACGTCTTCAAACTGAAATGAAGCATTTGGAATGCAACAGTTCTCGCATTTGCGACGGTTTAAGCCATTAGCATTGTAAATGACAATGCCTTTTATTTACCTATTTTGATAATTAACACAGAAATAAAAGGCATTGTGTTTACAATGCCAATAGCTCAAACTCTTGCAAATGCGAGACCTATTTAATTTCAAAGAAGCGGCCGCCATGCTCCCGGGTTGCTTGGAAAGTGAAAGCGTGCATGGCGCGCTGAATGTTGAAGGAAAGCATGTCATGCCTGCAGTAGGAGAAACTCATTAAAGAAAATAGTGCTTACAGACTAAAGAAGACATACCGTTTAACAACAGAAGTAAAAGGGCCAGTCCTCATGGGAGGTTACAAATTAAGACAAGGTGGCACTAAGGAGAGACTAACAAGCCTATTAACGTGTCAGAAGCCAGCATTTACAAGGGACAATGACACAAGTCAATGAAAAATGTGGGCGGAGCTTCAAGTCCATACTCTAATACAGCATGCCTTGCAGAGCAGCAAATGTGCTGCCCAGGCTCGACCTAAAAAGGGAAGACATGTTCCTTGCAACAACGAGAAGAGCAAGTTACTAACTTTCAATACTCTTTTCGAACCACAGATTCCTCACCTTTAGAATATTCCCCAGGTATCAGACTGGATGAGTACAATTATCAGCAATGGGTGCCAAACTGAGCCACATGAAAGGACAAAACTACATTTGGTAAGAAGGATAGGTAGGTGCAAAGAACCAACATATGGGGAAAGTAAACTGTGACAGGTGAATTCATAGAAAAACCCTGAAGCTATCCAATCCTGCAAGCAAAAGTAATTGCTACCATCAGAAATATTTTTAGAGTAAGAAGTCAAACCTGGCAACTGAGCAACAGCTTGAACAGGGATGCCATCAAGAAAGTCAAAGCAAGTTTCAAATCCCACTGGGGCAAAATAAATAGAGGGGAAGGGAACAAGTTAAACCTTTCACAAAAAAACATCACTTACAGCAATCAAAACAGGGAAGACTGATCAGACGGATACATAAAAGCAGACAGAGCAACCAGATAGTTCCTAACTGCAGCCACCGCAAGGCCCTGATGAGCGCGGGATAAAGTAATTCATAAGACACTGGAAATGTGGAATTTAAAGAAAGTGAAGCCTTTTGACTCGCACCAATGAACAAACGTAATCCAGCAGCCTACGGACATGACTTTAATCGTGGGCTTCGCGGCTGCCACAACGATGTCTGCGATCTCATCAAAAAGGCAAAACGACTCTCAAAAGCACCACTTAATCTCAGTGCCGTCAACAGCAGTCTCTGGGGATTCGGGTGGAGGACCTGACAGCACTGCTTCGAAAGCAGGTTACCTGGGAGAGAAAGAAGAAGCCGAATACTCATTGGCAACAGACTGGCATACCAGCTCCTTTTCATCCACTCATCCAGTCAGGAATGAACAGAATCAGCTGTGGTCAATCCTCCCTCACCTTCTGCAGGACTCTTGACATAAGCAAGACTGGCAGAAATGCATACAGCAGGCCCTACAGAAAGTGAGGCTTCTGGACGTTGATGGTATTGACCATGTTGTGGAGGTGAGTCACAGTCCGCTTAAGATATTCCTGGAGAAGCGACAGAGACGACTGCCTGGGATTCATCCAAGTATGAAAATATGTGGACTCTCAAACTCCACAGCAAAGCTGCCAGCATCTTTGAAAAAGTATATGGTGCTGTCGTCAGTCCGAAATGGAGGACCACAAACTAGTAGTGTTAGGACCCCACTGTGAACCTTAAGTAGCACTTGTGGACAGAGAAGATGGAAGTGGGTGTAATGGAGTTCCAGGGACGCCTGAGTTTAAAGACAAGGGGACCGCTCTCAAGGAAAGAGGGCAGGGATGCAGGACATGTTTTAAGCTCTGTCCTTCTTTGGGACCAGCAGTTAAACAACATATTGTGCACCTCTCTTGTGGAGGCACCACTGCCATGGCCCTATTTCCTGTAAGGCAAGGACTTCTGCCTCTAGGATAAAGGCATAAGTCAGCAAGCATGTCCTGAAAAAAGAAAAAGGTGGTAGTCCAGAAGAAAGGAAGTACATGGTGGATCAGCTGGACTGCCCAACGTTACTTTGCAATCATCTCTAAATTAGTGACAATACGGGAAACCCTTCCCCTACCAGAAGATGGTGATATGAGGGAGAGGAATCAGAGCATCCTCTGCCACCTGGAGTATTTGATGGTTCCTTCAAGATCCAGCCCTGTTTTGAATGGAATGGTACAGCCTCAGCTGATAAAGCATTTAAAAAGGCTGAGACGATTGCCAATGTCTGAACTTCAAAGCCCTATAGTAACCACATGACTTTCAATATTTGTGGTAGAATTACTGTGCTTGGCAGGCCAGGCCCAAAGTAGGGGCCCAATGCTGTCCTAAAAGCATTCCAAGGAAGCATAGCCTAAACATCCCCATAAAAGGCAGTGGAATACATCCAAGCATGTCACTGTAGCCTGACATCTGTACCCGTAGACAGGGCAGTGACGTTCTCAGAGTCAAAGTCACTTGCCAGGACCAACTTTGACTTCATTCTTATAAACATGTTATCGAGGTTCCATCTGCAGGATTAAGTGGTTAAAGGAAACATTTCTACAATTAGAGACAAGTTAGTGGAAGCTTTAGACTTATGTGCTTTGTCAATACAATTCGGGGGGGCTAACTCTGGGGCAGTTAGGCAATCCTTGCAATAAGCACTGCTAATAACCAGGGAAATGCACAACTTAGACTACTTCAAGCTCTCTAAAATGTCAATGGACTCCTTTTTAAACTTCAAATGTAAGGGGGTAGTGGGGCCCAAAGGTCTAAACTTACACTTGGATTTTGGTGTGGGGTATAATGTCTAGATCAGGCAGCACAAGCATAAATCACAATAGATGGTCACACAAGTATTGCATCTACATCACTTATAGCAAGTGAAATCATAGCATTCATAACAACACTTATAACATCTCAAATTACATAATTTGTCGCGACAAAGTGCATGTTAGAGTGGAGAGTTATAGTTAGTGTCGTCTGGTTAGAGAGCTGAAAAGAGTGCTACAAGGTGCGCTACTTATAATAATTTGAAGGTGGTGGATAAATTGTAAAAGAAAGTTATAACTATAAGTCTGTGTAGTTTAAGCTTGGTTTGCATAGGGGAAAAAGTTTTCCTAACTATAAGTAAGCTTTTTTTCATTGAATTTCAATGTTTTTTAAAGCATTTTTTAAAAACTTTGTTTCAAATCGTAGAGTCCAGTGTCACGAGGGGAGAGTTATGTGGAGTGTCGTGCAGTACAGTGGAGGCGAGTGCTGTAAAGTCTATTGTCATAGAGTTAAGTATTGCAGATTGGAATACAGAGGAGTAGAGTGTAATGGCATATTGTACAGTGTAGTAAAGTGTTATTAAGTGTAGTGGCATGGTGTCTCATATAGTGCTGTCAAGTATTGTAGACTGGAGCAGCAAGTTGTACAGTGGACTGGTGTGCCAAACAGTAGAGTAGGGTATCGTAGACGGTCATAGAATGGAGTAGTGTTGTAGAGTGGAGTATCGCCAAGTGGAGTGTCGTAGAGTGAAGTGAAGGAGAATGTCATAGAGTGAAGTGCCATATCCTATTGTGGATTGGTGTACCGTAGAGAGAAGTTGAGTGGTGTGTCGTCAAGTGTCATACAGTGTAGTACAGTGGCATAAAGTGGATGGGCAGAGTGGAGTGGCAGAGTGTAGTACAGTGTTGTAGAGTGGAGTTGCATACAGTGGAGTAGAGTGTCAAACAAGTGGAGCTGTGTATGGAACAGTAGCGTATAGTGGGATAAAGTGTAGTAGGGTGGAGTATAGTTGAGTGGAGTACACTGGAGTGGGGTAGAGTGGAGTAAAGTGTCATAGTGCAGTGGCGTGTCGTAGACTATAGAGGCGTGGAGTGGAGTGGTGCAGCATACAGTTGACTAAAGTGTCATAACTTGGAGTACCGTGCTGTACAGTAGTGTGTAGCGGTGTGTTGTACAGTACTGGAAAGTGATGTCGACTATAGTAGAGTGGCATACGATCTAATTGAGCTTTATAGAGTGGAGCGGTGTACAGTACAGTACAGTGTTGTAGAGTGTGGTAGAGTGGATTGGCACACAGTGTTATAGAATACAAAGGCAGAGTGGTGTGGTGTACAGTGTAGTAGTAGAGTGGAGTCCTGTGTTGTACAGTAGAGTAAAGTGGGGTGCAGTGGCATACAAAGAGATGCGTACATTGTCGTATAGTCGACTAGAGTATCGTAGAGCGGCAGAGTGGAGTACAGTGGCATTCAGTACAGTGTTGTACAGTGGAGTGTAGGGGCGCAGAGAGGAGCCAAGTGCTGGAGAGTGACATTCAGTGCAGTAGAGTGTTGTAGAGTGGAGCTGCATAGACTACAGTAACGTGTCAAACAGTGGAGCTGCTTATAGTGGATTGTTGTATAGCAGCATAGAGTGAGGTAAAGTCTCGCACACTGGAGTGGCGTAACGTAGTGTGCAGTAAAGTACAATAGAGTGTACGGGTGTGTCAGAGTAGAGTGGGATGGAGTGTAGTGTTGTGATGTAGGTAGTAATCTGTTATAAATTGACATGGGGTCTCGTACAGAAGAGTGGAGTGCTGTGTTCCATAGAAAAGTGTTCTATGGTGGAATACAGTGTTGTACAGTGGAGTGTAGGGCCATAGAGTGGAGGATAAAGTTGAACAGTAGAGTCTATGGGGATAGAGTGGAGTAGAATGTCGAAGAGCGCCATAAAGTGTGATAGACTTTTATAGAGAGGAATTATATATAGTGGAGGAGAGTACCATC
The DNA here is from genome assembly GCA_963921515.1 of Calotriton arnoldi. Classification (NCBI taxonomy): domain Eukaryota; kingdom Metazoa; phylum Chordata; class Amphibia; order Caudata; family Salamandridae; genus Calotriton; species Calotriton arnoldi. Next base: position 1,491,531 of record CAWUFW010000324.1, read on the forward strand.
CAGTGGAGCAGCGTAGAGTGGCGCGGTGTACATTGTAGTGGCAAAGAGAGGTTTACAGTAAAGTGGAGTAGCATACAGTGGAATACTGTACAGTGGAGTGTAGAAGAGTGAAGTGGCATACAGTGGAATAGCGTAGAGTGGAGTGGTGTCCAGTGGAGTGGCATGGAGTGGAGTGGATAAAAGTACAGAGAATTAGCGTAGAGGTGGGTGGCGTACATTGAAGTGGCATAGAGTAGAGTCGAGGAAACTGCTATAAATTGGAGTGGCTTATAGAGTAGAGTGGAGAACTGTGTCGTACAGTGTTCGAAACTGCCGTATAGTGGAGTAGAGTGTTGTACAATAAAATGTATGGGCATAGAGTTGAGTACAAATTTGGACAGTGGAGTGTATGGGGATAGAGTGGAGTAGAGTCTAGTAGAGTGGCATAGAGTGCAGTAGAGTTTGGAAGAGTGGAGTTATATAGCGTGGAGGAGAGTACACTGGAGTGAAATAGAGGAACAAATAACTTACTGTCGGTAATGCCTTATCTGGTAGAAACTATACCGACTGAGAGGTATGAGGCCCTTCTATTTTATAAATATTTTATGAAGGCTTTTTGAAAAAGGCTTCTGATAAAAGGTTTCTTTGCAACTGTCCCGAGAGTCGTGGTGACACGACTACTTACACAGGACACACTTAGCGCCGCCTCTGCCCGGGTACTTCAAAAGGTGCTGGTATGCTCAATTGGGCTCGGTTCTTACTTGCCCCACTCTACGAAAGAAGCCAATTTGAATTTAAGCGCCATGAAATGCAGGCTCTGACCTTATGCTTTTAGTGGCACGAGACCAGCGAATATGGGTCTTTCCGTCTCCCCTTACATAAATGACTTATTCTGTCTAACCGAATAGATGGGCCCCCATGGTTAGAGTTCTCTCATCCATTATATGAAGGGCCTTAAATTAAATTAAATTTGTTTTGGAACTTTTGCTTATTAAGATTTAGAACCCTGCTAACATCAACATTTGGGTTCATGTAAAGAATGTAGCATTACGAGAGGACACCACACGAACAACCTCTTTTCATTACTTTCCCCGATACATTCGAGTGATCGTTTTTGTGATTGTGTGCGAGAATAAGTAATGAATTCATTGCATTATTTCATGTACATCTTTTTCAGAGCGGTGCCCCCTCCCTGAGCAGCATGCCAGGTTAAGGTGCGGCCTCTCCCCGCAATATACGGGTAAGATACGAAAATATAATGTTTTTGTATTAACGGACGAGTTACTTACCTTTGGTAACGATGTATCTGGTAGAGACACGGTCTAGCCGCAGATTCCTTAACTTAGAATATCTCCCCAGGCGTCAGACTGAATCCGGAAAATCTTTTTTCCCCAGCAATACTTCTGTACGCCGGGAGGTGGCGTCGCCCGCCTCCGTCCTGACATCGTCCACGGAAGTGACGTCAAAGGAGCCATATAAGACCCTCCCGGCGTGCTGATGTCAGTTTTCTACAGTAAAACTTTTCCGCGCCACAACGCGGAGCCATGACAAAAACTGCGATAGCATAGGAACAGTGTATTAAAAAGGGGCAACATTGTTGAAACAACAATGAGAAGAAACATGATAATGAGAGCCAAAACATTAGAATGAGAAACAATACCAAGTTGAAAAAGCACCCAGTACCAGACTGGACTGAAGGGAGCTCACAGAGCACTTGCTTCCAGCAAGGGCCCAGCAAATCGCCAAACCGTGCCCCACCTGGAAGAGGTAACGACAGCGGAATGAAAGATATGACAAGCAAGGCACAGCCTGTCACCACAGGATGGAGGATAAAAGAACCACAAGAGTGAAGCAACATGGTGCAAGACAAGTGACTAGAAGTGAACGATCACAAGAATGTTTTTTTTTTTTTCTCTCTCTCTCTCTCTCTCTCTCTCTCTCTCTCTCTGTCTCTGTGTCTCTCTCTCTGTCTCTCTCTCTGTCTCTCTCTCTCTCTCATGTTTGAAGGACTGTAGTACCAAAGAGAACCGAACCCAACCGACTGCCATAGAAAGGAGGCACAGGCGTGGGCGGAGGGAGGGAGACAGAAGAACTCCACGCTTGAGGAACACAGGTGGAGCAACATTGGAAAGCATTGAAAAGCATAGACCTTAACCACCCAAAAAACAAGGACGGAGTGGAGGGCCAAAGGGCTCGAAAGCCGAACAATGCACGCTGCCCCAAAGGAAGGTACGAGAACACGCCGTCATCCAAACACTAGGACGAAGGGAAGGCCTAAGGGCCCCACGCCGAACAACACACCCTGCCACAGAGGGAGGTGCGAGAGCACCCTCCGGAAGACCAAGGCCACTGGAAAGGAGGCTAGGTGTAAAAACACCATCTGAAAAGGTCTTTGCAGAGCGGGGAGGATGGGCGGGCGTAAAGGAATCTGCGGATAGACAGTGTCTCTACCAGATACATCGTTACCGAAGGTAAGTAACTCGTCCATCTGATAAACACATCTAGCCGCAGATTCCTTAACTTAGAATAGATACCAAAGCCATACCCCAGAGGAGGAGGGTCTGCGAGATAACCCACCAAGTTCCAGGAGAACCTATTCGTCAAAGGCTGACGAAACACGGTGGGAACCACAATGCCAGGGCAACTGACATCAGACCCAGGAAACTCCGTAAGGGAACATGACCAAGGGGCGGCAAAGACACCACAACCCGGCAAGGGACGGTGTGAGACCTCTCTCGTCCATATACAGATGAAAGGAAATACCGAACTAGAAAGGGCAGTGCCAAACGCAACAAAATGCAGGAACTCCTTCAAAGAAGGAGCCCAGCACCGGTTCCCACGATCCGTGAGGAACGAAGCCCCAAGGGGCAAAACAACATGACAACGGCAGAGCCTACCGTCTGAACATACACCACCGAGGATGCCAAAATAAAACAGGGGACAGTCCTAAGACTATCCGGCCAAGAACAGGAGCCGCAACAGGAGGCTCGTGTGGTTAAAGAAAAAACACACATGTAAACTGTACCCCCTGAGAACATTTGACAACAGTGGCAGGGCCGAACCCATCGTCTAGTGCCACCAGAGACAGAAGACTTACCATCGAGCCAAAAGCTCAGTAGGTAGGCATGCAGCCAAACGTACCTAAAGGTACCACCGTGAGGGGATAACCGGCAAAACCAGGAACACATAGAGGACTCGCTCCCGAAGGAGAGAGTGAGCCAGAAGTCCTGATACTAGGGCAAGAAGAACCTAGCATGCGAGCACCCCCGTGGCGTGTAGAACCCACGACACATACACAAAGAGACAGGAATGTAGGCATATATACCTGAAGTGACAGACCCTAAAGAAGGGAAGTCGCTCAATCGGTACCACGGCACCGGTGGGCGGTCATAACAGTAACAGAACGCAGAAGCAACAATTTTTCCCCGATGGGGAAGAAACCTGGTCTCCCACGAGGCAGGCGGGAACATAGACCACAACACCCCCAGTAAGGAGAGAGAGAGAAGACACAGACAGAAGCCTGTCGTAAAAGGCATACACTACACCGACACCGTCTACCAACAAGGAGAATGTCGAGAAGAATACATGCACTGTAATGCCACATCAAAGAATCAACTGTGCCAGAAATGGGAGTAAGAACTCACACCCAGAGAAACAGCTGGTGGGGAGCACAACACCAGTGCCAGAAATCTGAGTAAGAACCCACACCCAGAGAAACGGCTGGGGTGGAGCAGAAAGCCGGTGGAAGACAGTCACAGACATGAGCCACGCCTTGAAGAGCTATGAAATACGCACAGGGTCAGGAGCGGAGAAAAAAAAACCTGACCCCCTGCCCGGCAAGAAGCAAGGGACCGGAAACCCTGCTAGGGAAGCGGGGTAGGAGGCAACACACAGCCGAGACAGAGCTGGCAGAAACTCCCCTTGCCCTAGTCAAGAGCCCCGACAGGGCTTGAGCTAGAAGAAAAAGACGTAGAGCATAACCTGTGTGCACCAAAACGGCGAGTATACCCAGACTACAGAAGAGACCGTTCCGGAGCGGAACAGAGCGACCTGCCCCCTCAGGGGCGCATGTCCACCTTTAGACAGGAAAGACGGGCACAGCGAAGCTGCAAGAACACGCCCGGAAAAATAGGCGTGAGAAAACCCCAACGAAACAGCAGGGAAGGCACCCCTACTGAGACAGGAAGGAACTACGGACCGACCGTAGACACCAATGTGAACCCCCGGAGAGAAACCAACCCCATGGATCTCACCAGAGGAGACGTCCTACAATAGTAGGAAGAGTCAACGTGCGCAAAACTTCCTGGGGAAGGAATAGTAGCTATATAACAGCCAACAATTACCCCACCACTGTTCCTGACGCAAAAAGGGCGTCGAGAAGGCCTGAAAATAACAAAAACAGGCCAGAGGTATCACTTTCCCGGATCCGCGTTAGGACGCGGAAAAGAAGAAAACTGATGTCAGCACGCCGGGAGGGTTTTATATGGCTCCATTGACGTCACTTCCGTGGACGACATCAGGACGGAGCTGGGCGACGCCACCTCCCGGCGTGCAGAGGTATTTCTGGGGAGATATTCTAAGTTAAGGAATCTGCGGCTAGATGTCTCTATCAGATGCACAAGTTACTAACTTGTGTAACGATATATCTGTAAGAGACAGTAGTTAGTGACAGATTCCTTACCTTAGAATATCCCCAGGCGTCAGGCTGGATCCGGAAGGTTTTTTGCGTAGCAGTACCCTTGCGCGTCGGTAGGCGGCGTCGTGCGGATCCGCGTCCGTCGTCGGCATCATGATCGCCGGGATGACGTCGAGGGCAGTACTTAGACGCCGCCCCTGAGCGCTGACGTCAGTTCTGTACACGACTTTCCGCGCCAGGAACGCAGAGCCATGCAAGAAGCTGACATAGGTGTCCTAAAAATACTAGGGCCCTGAAAGGGATGTCCTTAACCCTAGAAATCAGTTCGCAGAACGGGGAGGATGGGTGGGCGGTAGGAATCTGTCACTAACTACTGTCTCTTACAGATATATCGTTACACAAGTTAGTAACTTGTGCATCTGAAAGAGACACGTTAGTGACAGATTCCTTACCTTAGAATAGATACCCCAGCAATACCAACCCCGGTGGTGGGTCTGCGAACAAAGATCAGACAAGGAAGTCCCGGAGGACAGAACGGCCAAAGAAGCCGTCCCTCCGGACCTGACTGTCAAGGCAGTAATGCTTTGTAAACGTGTGCAGCGAGGCCCACGTAGCTGCCTGACAGATATCCAGCAGCGGAACACCGCGGCCCAAAGCCGTGGTAGCAGCCGTTGCCCTGGTGGAATGGGCACGCAGCCCAACAGGAGGCTCCTTCTTAGCCAAAGAATAGCAGGCTTTGATACACAAGGTTACCCAGCGGGAGATGGTTCTCTTGTGCACCGCCCAACCTTTTTTGGCGCCCACGTAGCCAACAAAGAGCTGGTCATCCACCCGGAAATGGCGTGTGCGGTTGATGTAAAAGGAAAGCGCACGTTTTGGGTCCAGACGGTGGAGCCTCTCTTCCTCTCTGGAAGGATGCGGAGGCGGAAAGAAGGTGGGCAAAGTGATGGTCTGCCCAATGTGGAAGGCAGTAACCACTTTTGGCAAGAAGGACGGACGCGTCCTAAGAACAACCTTGTCTGGATGGACAGACAGAAAGGGAGGTTTACATGATAGAGCCTGGAGCTCACTCACCCGCCGAGCGGAGGTGATGGCCACCAGAAAGGCAGTCTTCAGAGTCAGAAGACGAAGAGGACAGTTATGTAGAGGCTCAAAGGGAGCGCACATGAGAAAGGTAAGAACCAAGTTCAAGTCCCACTGAGGCATCACAAACGGAACAGGAGGGAAGAGGTGTGTAATGCCTTTTAGAAACCTGTTAACAGGGGACTTGAAAAGGGAGGGCTGATCAGGAAGCCTGAGGAAGGCCGAGATGGCACAAAGATAGCCCTTGATGGTACCCAGGGCAGAACCCTGTTGGGCCAGGGAAAGAAGGAACGGGAGAACCTCAGAGAGAGGGGCAGAAAGGGGATCCACAGCCTTTGCTGTGCACCATGCCACAAACTTGTTCCACCTGCAGGCGTATACCACTTTAGTGGAGGGACGCCTGGCTGCCAGAATCACATCACAAACTTCGGGAGGCAAGTCGAAAGGAATCAACTGCCGCCGCTCAATCTCCACGCAAGCAGGTGGAGGCTGGACAGGTTCGGGTGGAGGACCGTCCCCTGCTGCTGCGACAGAAGATCCTCCCGAAGAGGCAGACGGATCGGGGGATCTACGCTCATACTGAGTAGCTCGGGATACCAAACTCTTCGAGCCCAGTCCGGAGCCACAAGAATGACTTGGGCCCGGTCGTGCTGAATCTTCTTCAACACTCTGGGTAGAAGTGGTATAGGCGGAAAGGCGTACAACAGACCGCAACTCCACTCGCGACGAAAAGCGTCGCCGAGCGAGTGCCGCCTTGGAAATTCCAACGCGCAGAACTGATGACATTGCGCGTTCTCTTCGGTGGCGAATAGATCTAACCAAGGCTCTCCCCACTGTAGAAAGAGTCCTTGCGCCACTTCCGAGTGAAGACGCCATTCGTGATCCATCATGCACCTGCGGCTGAGTTCGTCCGCCCTGGCGTTCAGGGAACCTGCCAGGTGTTGAACCATCAGGAACATGCCCTGATGTTCCAGCCATGTCCAGAGGCGCAGAGCCTCCTGACAAAGGGTCCACGATCCCACCCCGCCTTGTTTGTTGCAGTACCACATGGCGGTGGTGTTGTCTGTGAACACCTGCACTACCTTCCCTTTGACAGAGGGAAGGAATGCCTTGAGTGCAAGTCGGATCGCCCGGAGCCCCAGAAGGTTGATATGGAGCCGGGACTCCGCCGGAGACCAGAGGCCTCTGATCTCCGCCTCTCCCATGTGACCGCTCCATCCCAGAAGGGACGCGTCCGTCACAACTGTGTGCTCTGGCTGGGGAAGGGAGAGGGATCTGCCCATGACCCATTGCCGGTTCGAGAGCCACCACTGCAACTGTTGTGCAGTCCCCTCCGAGATCTGGACGTGATCGGACAGGTTGCCCTGGTGCTGCGCCCACTGGAACTTCAGGTCCCACTGCAGAGCCCGCATATGCCATCTGGCATGATTGACCAGCAGGATGCAGGAGGCCATGAGGCCCAGCAGCCTCAGGGTCATCCGTACCGAAACCCAGGATAAAGGCTGAAAGATCGGAATCATAGCCCGAATATCCCGGACTCGCCGTTCGGGAGGATAGGCCCGAAACTGCGTCGTGTCCAGAACTGCTCCGATGAAAAGGAGCTGTGGAGAAGGAATCAGATGCGACTTCGGCACATTGATGGAGAACCCCAGCGAGTGCTGGAGTTCGGCCGTAGTCTGGAGGTGGGAGACGACTGCCTGGGACGAGCCCGCCTTCAACAACCAGTCATTGAGGTAGGGGAAGACTGGAACCCCTGCCCGGCGCAGATGAGCTGCGACCACCGCCATCACTTTCGTGAACTCCCGAGGGGCACTTGTAAGGCCAAAGGGGAGCACGGTGAACTGAAAATGCTCGAGGCCTACCGTGAACCGCAGGTAACGCCGGTGGGCCGGCAGGACGGGGATGTGAAAATAAGCGTCCTGCAAGTCCAACGCTACCAACCAGTCTCCAGGGTCGAGGGCAGTCAAGACCTGAGCTAGGGTGAGCATCTTGAACTTCTCCTTCCGGAGGAAGCGATTGACGTTCCGGAGGTCCAAGATAGGACGCATGTCCTCCTTGTCCTTTTTGGGCACCAGGAAGTAGTGGGAGTAGCAACCACGCCCTACTTCTGGGGTCGGAACATGCTCGATGGCCCTCTTGGCCAAGAGGGCCGTGACTTCCTTCTGCAGAAGTACCAAGTGATCCCCTGACATGCGGTGGAATTGAGGTGGCATGGCTGGGTGGGTGGTCTCGAAGGGGAGGGAGTAGCCCCTTCGGACAATGTCCAAGACCCACCTGTCCGAGGTGATGGTACGCCAGTGGTGAAGGTGATGGTGGACCCTGCCCCCTACTGGCGTGCTGTGCACCGGAAAGGAGGGACTAGGAGGGCTTGGAGGCCGCGGACGGGTTGGAGGTGGTGGCCTGACCCGCACGCTGGTTGCCCGAACCGCCACGGCGGTATCCACGTCCTCGGCCACGCGTAGACGCTTGCTGTGCGGGCCGGTGGCTGGGCAGCTGACGTGACTGGGCGCCCCTTCCGTGGCCACGAAAGGGGCGAAAAGCAGAGCTGAGCGGAGGGCGTACAACAGAAAGGCCCAGGGACTTGGCCGTAGCCCGTGAGTCCTTAAACCGCTCCAGCGCATGGTCTGCCTTTGAACCAAAAAGACCGACTCCATCAAAGGGCATGTCCATGAGTGTATTCTGGACATCACCCGAGAAACCAGTTGTTCTCAGCCAGGCGTGGCGACGTAGCGCCACCGTCGTCGCAAGCTATCTGCCCAGCGAGTGGCGGTATCAAGGCCACAACGGATGGTGTATTTAGCCGCATCTCGCCCTTCCGCAATGGCGCGGGTAAGCAGTGTCTGGACCTCCTCAGAACACTGCGGCAAAACAGTCGCCACCGAATCCCACAGTGAGTGGGTATATCGGCCCAAAAGGCAAGCGGTGTTGACGGACCGCAAGCCAGCACTGGAGGAAGAAAAAGCCTTCTTCCCAAATTGGTCCAGGCGTTTGGATTCCCTATCCGGAGGGGCGGTAGGGAAGGCTGTTTGGGAGGCAGAGGCTTGGACAACCAAGCTCTCAGGGGTGGGATGTTGGGAGAGAAACAGGGGGTCGCCCGGAGCAGGGCGATGGCGTCGGGCCACGTTCCTATCCACAGGAGCCCCTGTGGTGGGTTTGGACCAGGTACCCAAAAGAACGTCAGTGAGTGCGTCATTAAACGGCAGTACAGTCTCCGAAGAGGAAGCCGCCGGCTGAAGCACTTCTGTCAGGAGGTTAGTCCTGACGGCCACAGTAGGCAACTGGAGATGTAAGGCTCCAGCTGCTCTACGCAACACCGTTGCAAAATTAGCCCCCTCCTCCGTAGCCACGGGAGGAGACAGCATGCCAGTGTCAGGGGAGGTGTCTAGACCACTGGCATCCCCAAGTTCCTCAACCCAGTCAAGGTCAAACTCACACTGTTGTGTGAGAGGGTCCTCAGACCCCTCCCAGCTCTCCTGGTCCTCCTCTTGTTCAAAATATGGAGGAGGAGGGACATTTGGGACCCAAGGTCTCATTGGCGCCGGAGCCGTCGTCGGGCGACGTCGGTCCGGCTCCATGTCCGGAGCCCGGAGAGAACCGGGGAACGACGCCGTCCGGAGCCCCGGACGGCGTCAGGAACGGCACCGGGGACATCGGCGTCGGCGGAGGCGTGGTTAGGTCAACCGGCGTCGATGGGGGTTGCAGTACCACCGGAGCCGGGATCGAGGCCGGAGCCGAGGCCGGGATGAAGGCTGGTGGGACAGGCGGCGCCGGGACCGGAGTCGACGGCGGCGCCGGGGCAACCCCATCAGGGCCCGCGGGGCCCGAAGGCGCACCGGAGGGACCTGAAGGCCCGAAGAGGCGGGCCATGGCCGACAGGAATTCCTGTATTTCGGCCGGAGTCGCCCCCGACCCCGGAAAGAACGGGTAATTCGGGGGCCGCTCTACAGGCATGTCCGGGGCCGCGGGGACGGTGCAGACTGGGGCCTCAGCCGAGTCGCGAGACCGGCGAGGCGAAGTCTTAGAGCGATGACGCCTCTTAGACTTCTTGTGCTTCGACTTACCGGAGGAGCGCGAAGACTTGGATTCCGACGAACGGCGGGGACTCCGCGACCGGCCCCTCGACCTCTCCCGGGACCGGGGCTTGGTGCGGCGCGGAGCCGACTGCCGGACCTCGAGCAGCTTTCGAGACCGCTCTCGCAAAGCCTTCGGATGAAGTTTCCGGCAGTCAGGGCACGACTTCGTGTCGTGGTCTCGGCCGAGACAGAAGAGACACTCGAGATGCGGGTCCGTGATCGACATCATGCGACCACAGGCCTCGCAGGGCTTAAAGCCGGGCATCCCTACGACACCTTAGGAGTCGTGAAGACTCGTTGAAGAAACAGTGAAAAAATTCACAAAAAAGGGTAGTCAAAAAGTGACTAGGGCACTGCTCTTCCCGGATCTGCGCTTACTGGCGCGGAAAAAAGAAGAACTGACGTCAGCGCGGAGGGGCGGCGTCTAAGTACTGCCCGCGACGTCATCCCGGCGATCACGACGCCGACGACAGACGCGGAGCCGCACGACGCCGCCTACCGACGCGCAAGGGTACTGCTAGGCAAAAAACTTTCCGGATCCAGCCTGACGCCTGGGGATATTCTAAGGTAAGGAATCTGTCACTAACGTGTCTCTTTCAGATATGATTTTACTTAGTTGGCACACACCACCTAATATTTGATAGCATAGGTATATGCTTATAAAATATAATGAAGAAAGAATAACAACATCCGTAAATAATAAAATATATTTATGCCTTTTGGATGCCTCATGAAGGTCAATTTAATAGGTGAATTTATGATTATGTTTTTACATAGGTATCACCAGTGAATCGCCAAAGAAGATAAAAGATCACTGGCTTTGTATTTCTTTCAATTTCTTATTATTTTTTCACTACTAACACTGTCTCACACGATTCTAATAATTGTGGACAATAACGTAATAACAAGCAGCAGAACATATTGGTCCTGACGAAAGCCGCGACACCTCTAGTGAGGGTCAATAGGCTGAAACATGTAGACCCATCAGTTTGTCACTAACTCGCAAGTATATGCTAACCCTGCTAGTGCCCTGTTTTTAGGTCTCGGCTGGCGTTGGAGCGCGCATGCGCTCCTCGCCTGCGAGACTTATAGTGAACAAGTCAGTTTCACGAAGGGGACTCGAAGCCCCGCCCCTCATTCCATTGGGTAGCGTCAGTGTTTATGGTAAACGCTGGCTTCCCATTGGAAAGGAGGGTTTTTTGTTGCCTCCCTTTGGCTTTTTGGTGGACTGCCTCGCCTGATTCACGGCTGTCGTGAAGACTTTTCTTATCTGCTTGTTTATTTTACAAGCAGATAAGAAAAGTGTTCACGACAGCTGTGAAGCAGGCACGGAGCTCAGAGGCGCACGGGGTCACGGGGAGGACAAGGCAGTGGCGAGCGCTTGTATTGGAATGCTCCTAACTGTTGACCAAAGTATGTAAATATTGTTTTATTTTGTAAAAACAAAGTTCAAACTAATATGGCTTAACCTCTAACTAGTTGCCGACTGGGGTGGGCAGGAAGTGCCTGTATCTTTCGACCCTCCCCACATCCCCCACCCATCCAAATTTGCGCCTCAACACCCCCCTCCACCCCCTCCCTCCGCTCACGGAAACCTCCGCTGCCTTCCCAACTCTCCACAGCTGGCCCCCTGCAAGTAGATCGAGCCAGGCACAACCTCCCTCCTGCCTGAATGTCATTACACATACACGTGTGCGCCTCGGCATCACATGGGAAGGGTCTCCTGCATTCAGGGAGTCCCCAGCGCTGTGCATGTGTATGCCAGATTCTGCACCTCTGCATCGGGTAACACGAATCTCCTAACTTCACGAGGAGTCTCGGGCACTGTGCATGTTCATTACATACACACGTGCGCCTCCGCATCACATGGGAAGGGTCTCCAGTATTCGGGGAGGCTCCAGCACTGTGCATGTGAATGCCAGATTCTGCACCTCTGCATCGGGTAACACGAGTCTCCTAACTTCGCGGGGAGTCTCCGGCACTGTGCATGTCCATGACAGGTATACACGTGTGCTCCTCGGTGTCACATCGGAGGGTTCTCCAGTACACAAGCGGTCTCCTGTATTCAGGGAAGTCTCCGGCATGTTGCATGTGCATGCCAGGTACTGCGCGGGTAGTGTTTTAAAGGGGGCCCCAGCCCCAGACGGAGCCTGCTCTGCGAAACAAACAGGGTAATACCGACTGTCATTTCAATAGAATTCGCGATTCCAAACAGAGTCGGTGTCCCATATAGAGACCGTTGTACCTCTCCCTTGCCTCCTCCTGATTCTAGACATACAGCAGTCCAAGGCTCTGTGTGTGTGTCAGTCAGAGACCGGGGCGGTACTGTGCATTTTATCAGGAACCATACACCGCCGACTTTCTACAGGGCAGCACACGGTGACAGGCGTCCTGAGTCAGGATTACTCACCCCAACGGGCGATGAAGGGGGGCGGGGCGATGTGTTCTAGATCACACTCTAGAAGAGCTGGGCCTTTCTAGACTGCAGTCCACGGTGGCATTCGTCCCTACAGGGTACATACCTCCGAGTGGGAGATAAGGAGGACAGGGTGTTGTGGGTGACAATCTGGAACACCGTGACCCCTGAGTTGGGGAGATATGGAGAGTAGTGGGTATCCGATCACGCCTTGGGACAGTCCGGTCTTTCTAGATTGCAGCCCACGGGGCAGGCGCTCCGGCAAGGGCACACACCCAACGGGGGTTGATGTGATATGGAGAGCAGTGAGTTCTGGAGCATACTCTGAGACAGCCAACGCCGGATATGAAAGCATATTCCACCTCGCTGATTGCAGCGAGGTGTCGCAGCATTAGTGCATGTATTGTATACACAAATCGTGGCTGCTCTGGCAGCGGCCTGATGCTGGACACGACACTCACGGACTGTGTTTTATGATTGATTTGAGGTGCATCTTCTCCCAGAACAGGAGAGCTGACCGTTGTATGCAGCAGTGGGGTACATAGTGCTGTGAACGTGTCTGTGCGTGCCGAGAATAAGCGCTACAACGCACGGTCCAGTTGTGAGGTGGAGCGGGGGTGCTCTTCCTCTCCAGGGAGAACGCGATACTACGAACACCGGGGCACGACAGGGGCAGCAACGAAATGTTCGCAAGACTCCCTTTGTGCTAAAAAAAACAATTTAAAACAGGCATTTTCGTCAACAACTAAAAAGGACTAGGTGTGGGGGTAATGCGCTATAGAGAAAGAAAAGAGGCGTTATACCCAGACCAGCTGTACTTAAATAGGTTTCATTTGACATTAGGGCTTAGAAAAGTGCCCCGTAGCCCTCTGTTTGAATGGCACTCGCAATCATTTCCACAGAATGAGGCGTTTTCGATTGTTTTTGTACGTGACAAACCTGTCCCAAGCGTCACGAACTATAAACGCAAAATATAAGTTTTGAAACGCCGCCTGATGCTTCTTAAGGACGTCTAAGTCAGCCCAGCTCGCACTAAAGAAACCAGCTTATTGTTGGCAGGGGTCTAGTTTCCCGGGAAGCACACATTTCGCTATTTCCGTATTTCCAATGACCGCAAAAATTGTAGCTGGGCAGTATGTTGTAGATGTCAAAATATTTCACTGACAGTGGCGGTTACATTTCCACGACTTAACACCACACAAAGCAAAAAGTTGAAACAGAAAGTGCGGCTCCTAAAGCACAAGATACTAACTTGTGTAACGATATATCTGTAAGAGACAGTAGTTAGTGACAGATTCCTTACCTTAGAATATCCCCAGGCATCAGGCTGGATCCGGAAAGTTTTTGCGTAGCAGTACCCTTGCGCGTCGGTAGGCGGCGTCGTGCGGCTCCGCGTCCGTCGTCGGTGTCGTGATCGCCGGGATGACGTCGCGGGCAGTACTTAGACACCGCCCCTGCGCGCTTACGTCAGTTCTGTACACGACTTTCCGCGCCAGGAACGCAGAGCCATGCAAGAAGCTGACATAGGTGTCTGAAAAATACTAGGGCCCTGAAAGGGATGTCCTTAACCCTAGAAATCAGTTCGCAGAACGGGGAGGATGGTGGGCGGTAAGGAATCTGTCACTAACTACTGTCTCTTACAGATATATCGTTACACAAGTTAGTAACTTGTGCATCTGAAAGAGACACGTTAGTGACAGATTCCTTACCTTAGAATAGATACCCCAGCAAAACCAACCCCGGTGGTGGGTCTGCGAACAAAGATCAGACAAGGAAGTCCCGGAGGACAGAACGGCCAAAGAAGCCGTCCCTGCGGACCTGACTGTCAAGGCAGTAATGCTTTGTAAATGTGTGCAGCGAGGCCCACGTAGCTGCCTGACAGATATCCTGCAGCGGAACACCGCGGCCTAAAGCCGTGGTAGCAGCCGTTGCCCTGGTGGAATGGGCACGCAGCCCAACAGGAGGCTCCTTCTTAGCCAAAGAATAGCAGGCTTTGATACACAAGGTTACCCAGCGGGAGATGGTTCTCTTGTGCACCGCCCGACCTTTTTGGCGCCCACGTAGCCAACAAAGAGCTGGTCATCCACCCGGAAGTGTTGTGTGCGGTTGATATAAAAAGAAAGCGCACGTTTTGGGTCCAGACGGTGGAGCCTCTCTTCCTCTCTGGAAGGAGGCGGAAAGAAGGTGGGCAAAGTGATGGTCTGCCCAATGTGGAAGGCAGTAACCACCTTTGGCAAGAAGGACGGACGCGTCCTAAGAACAACCTTGTCTGGATGGACAGACAGAAAGGGAGGTTTGCATGATAGAGCCTGGAGTTCACTCACCCGCCGAGCGGAGGTGATGGCCACCAGAAAGGCTGTCTTCAGAGTCAGAAGACGAAGAGGACAGTTATGTAGAGGCTCAAAGGGAGCGCACATGAGAAAGGTAAGAACCAAGTTCAAGTCCCACTGAGGCATCACAAACGTAACAGGAGGGAAGAGGTGTGTAATGCCTTTTAGAAACCTGTTAACAACAGGGGACTTGAAAAGGGAGGGCTGATCAGGAAGCCTGAGGAAGGCCGAAATGGCACAAAGATAGCCCTTGATGGTACCCAGGGCAGAACCCTGTTGGGCCAGAGAAAGAAGGAACAGAAGAACCTCAGAAAGAGGGGCAGAGAGGGGATTCACAGCCTTTGCTGTGCACCATGCCACAAACTTGTTCCACCTGCAGGCGTATACCACCTTAGTGGAGGGACGCCTGGCTGCCAGAATCACATCACAAACTTCGGGAGGCAAGTCGAAAGGAATCAACTGCCGCCGCTCAATCTCCACGCAAGCAGGTGGAGGCTGGACAGGTTCGGGTGGAGGACCGTCCCCTGCTGCTGCGACAGAAGATCCTCCCGAAGAGGCAGGCGGATCGGGGGATCGACGCTCATACTGAGTAGCTCGGGATACCAAACTCTTCGAGCCCAGTCTGGAGCCACAAGAATGGCTTGGGCCCGGTCGCGCCGAATCTTCTTCAACACTCTGGGTAGAAGTGGTATAGGCGGAAAGGCGTACAACAGACCGCAACTCCACTCGCAACGAAAAGCGTTGCCGAGCGAGTGCCGCCTTGGAAATTCCAACGCGCAGAACTGCTGACATTGCGCGTTCTCTTCGGTGGCGAATAGATCTAACCAAGGCTCTCCCCACTGTAGAAAGAGTCCTTGCGCCACTTCCGAGTGAAGACGCCATTCGTGATCCATCATGCACCTGCGGCTGAGTTCGTCCGCCCTGGCGTTCAGAGAACCTGCCAGGTGTTGAACCATCAGGAATATGCCCTGATGTTCCAGCCATGTCCAAAGGCGCAGAGCCTCCTGACATAGGGTCCACGACCCCACCCCGCCTTTATTTGTTGCAGTACCACATGGCGGTGGTGTTGTCTGTGAACACCTGCAGTTCCTTCCCTTTGACAGAGGGAAGGAATGCCTTGAGTACAAGTCGGATCGCCCGGAGCTCCAAAAGGCTGATATGGAGCCGGGACTCCGCCGGAGACCAGAGGCCTCTGATCTCCGCCTCTCCCATGTGACCGCCCCATCCCAGAAGGGACGCGTCCGTCAAAACTTTGTGCTCTGGCTGGGGAAGGGAGAGGGATCTGCCCATGACCCATTGCCGGTTCGAGAGCCACCACTGCAACTGTTTTGCAGTCCCCTCCGAGATCTGGACGTGATCGGACAGGTTGCCCTGGTGCTGCGCCCACTGGAACTTCAGGTCCCACTGCAGAGCCCGCATATGCCATCTGGCATGATCGACCAGCAGGATGCAGGAGGCCATGAGGCCCAGCAGCCTCAGGGTCATCCGTACCGAAACCCAGGATAAAGGCTGAAAGATGGGAATCATAGCCTGAATATCCCGGACTCGCCGTTCGGGAGGATAGGCCCGAAACTGCGTCGTGTCCAGAACTGCTCCGATGAAAAGGAGCTGTGGAGAAGGAATCAGATGCGACTTCGGCACATTGATGGAGAACCCCAGCCAGTGCAGGAGTTCGGCCGTAGTCTGGAGGTGGGAGACGACTGCCTGGGATGAGCCCGCCTTCAGCAGCCAGTTGTCGAGGTAGGGGAAGACTGGAACCCCTGCCCGGCGCAGAAGAGCTGCGACCACCGCCATCACTTTCGTGAACACCCGAGGGGCACTGGTAAGGCCAAAGGGGAGCACAGTGAACTGAAAATGCTCGAGGCCTACCGTGAACCGTAGGTAACGCCGGTGGGCCGGCAGGACGGGGATGTGGAAATAAGCGTCCTGCAAGTCCAACGCTACCAACCAGTCTCCAGGGTCGAGGGCAGTCAAGACCTGAGCCAGGGTGAGCATCTTGAACTTCTCCTTCCGGAGGAAGCGATTGACGTTCCGGAGGTCCAAGATAGGACGCATGTCCTCCTTGTCCTTTTTGGGCACCAGAAAGTAGTGGGAGTAGCAACCACGTCCTACTTCTGGGGTCGGAACATGCTCGATGGCCCCCTTGGCCAAGAGGGCCGTGACTCCTTCTGCAGAAGTACCAAGTGATCCCCTGACATGCGGTGGAATTGAGGTGGCATGGCTGGGGGGGTGGTCTCGAAGGGGAGGGAGTAGCCCCTTCGGACAATGTCCAAGACCCACCTGTCCGAGGTGATGGCATGCCAGTGGTGAAGGTGATGGCGGACCCTGCCCCCTACTGGCGTGCTGTGCACCTGAAAGGAAGGACTAGGAGGGCTTAGAGGCTGCGGACGGGGCGGAGTTGGTGGCCTGACCCGCATGCTGGTTGCCCGACCCGCCACAGCGGGAGCCACGTACACGCGAAGACGCTTGCTGCGCGGGCCGGTGGCTGGGCAGCGGACGTGACTGGGCGCCCCTTCCGTGGCCACGAAAGGGGCGAAAAGCAGAGGTTAGCGGAGGACGCACAACAGAAAGGCCCAGGGACTTGGCAGTAGCCCGTGAGTCCTTAAAGCATTCCAGCGCATGGTCTGCTTTGGAACCAAAAAGACCGACTCCATCAAAGGGCATGTCCATGAGTGTATTCTGGACATCACCCGAGAAACCAGTTGTTCTCAGCCAGGCGTGGCGACGCAGCACCACCGTCGTTGCAAGAAATCTGCCCAGCGAGTCGGCGGTATCAAGGCCACAGCGTATGGTGCATTTTGCCGCATCCCTACCTTCCGCAATGGTGCGAGTAAGCAGTGTCTGGACCTCCTCAGAACACTGGGGCAAAACGGCAGCCACCGAATCCCACAGAGAGTGGGAATATCGGCCCAAAAGGCAAGCGGTGTTGACGGACCGCAAGCTAGCACTGGAGGAAGAAAAAGCCTTCTTCCCAAATTCGTCCAGGCGTTTGGATTCCCTATCCGGAGGGGCGGTAGGGAAGGCGGTTTGGGAGGCAGAGGCTTGGACAACCAAGCTCTCGGGGGTGGGATGTTGAGAGAGAAACAAGGGGTCGCCCGGAGCAGGGCGATGGCGTCGGGCCACGTTCCTATCCACAGGAGCCCCTGTGGTGGGCTTGGACCAGGTGCCCAAAAGAACGTCAGACAGTGCATCATTAAACAGCAGCACAGTCTCCGAGGAGGAAGCTGCCGGCTGAAGCACTTCCGTCAGGAGATTAGTCCTGACAGCCACAGTAGGCAATTGGAGGTGCAAGGCTCCAGCTGCTCTACGCAACACCGTTGTGAAATTTGCTCCCTCCTCCTTAGCCACGGGAGGAGACAGCATGCCAGTGTCAGGGGAAATGTCTAGACCACTGGCATCCCCAAGTTCCTCTGCCCAGTCCTGATCATACTCACACTGCTGTGTGAGAGGGTCTTCCGACCCCTCCCAGCTCTCCTGGTCCTCCTCTGGTTCAAAATATGGAGGAGGAGGGACATCTGGGACCCAAGGTCTCATCAGCGCCGGAGCCGGCGTCGAGCGACGTCGGTCCGGCTCCATGTCCGGAACCAGAGAGAACCGGGGAACGACGCAGCGAGAGCCCCGGGCGGCGCCAGGAACGGCACCGGGGACATCGGCGCCGGCGGAGGCGTGGTTAGGTCAACCGGTGTCGATCGGGGTTGCGGTACCATCGGGGCCGAGGCCGGGATCAAGGCTGGCGGGACAGGCGACGCCGGGACCGGAGTCGTCGGCGACGCCGGAGCAACCCCATCAGGGCCCGAAGGCGCACCGGAGGGACCTTGAGGCCCGAAGAGGCGGGCCATGGCCGACAGGAATTCCTGTATCTCGGCCGGAGTCGCCCCCGAACCCGGGAAGGACGGGTAATGCGGGGCGGCGCCACAGGCACATCCGGAGCCGCGGGGACGGTGCCGACAGGGGCCTCAGCCGAGTCGCGAGACCGGCGAGGCGAAGTCTTAGAGCGATGGTGCTTCTTAGACTTCTTGTGCTTCGACTTACCCGAGGAGTGCGAAGACTTGGACTCCGACAACCGGCGGGGGCTCCGCGACCGGCCCCTCGACCTCTCACGGGACCGGGGCTTGGTGCGGCGCGGAGCCGACTGCCGGACCTCGAGGAGCTTTCGAGACCGCTCTCGCAAAGCCTTCGGGTTTAAGGCCCGGCAGTCAGGGCACGACTTCGTGTCGTGGTCTCGGCCGAGACAGTAGAGACACTCTAAGTGCGGGTCTGTGATCGAAATCATTCGACCACAGATGTCGCATGGCTTGAAGCCGGGCATCCCTACCGACACCTAGGAGTCGAGAAGACTCGAAAAGAAACAGTGAAAAAATCACCAAAAATTTAGTCAAAAATTGACTAGGGCACTGCTCTTCCCGGATCTGCGCTTACTGGCGTGGAAAAAGAAGAACTGACGTCAGCGCGCAGGGGCGGTGTCTAAGTACTGCCCGCGACGTCATCCCGGCGATCACGACGCCGACGACGGACGTGGAGCCGCACGACGCCGCCTACCGACGCGCAAGGGTACTGCTACGCAAAAACTTTCCGGATCCAGCCTGACGCCTGGGGATATTCTAAGGTAAGGAATCTGTCACTAACGTGTCTCTTTCAGATATGCAGCGCATTGTCTGTAGCACTCGGGCCTCAGAACACCAACCAATCAGGCATAATGGAGAGATGGGCATCACAGATCAGGCTGAAATGTACCCAGAGAGAGAATGTGCTACGAAGCCAAAACAAGGCTAGTCAGCGCTAGACAAATGCGACTAATCTTATACTTCCACACCTAAAAATATGTTATCCTTTCCTATCCATCGGTACTACGACCATTCCACTGGTATAAAACAATTTCATTTACATTTTTCAATAAGATACACAATCAATAGAAATGAGAATAGGGGCCACTAATCCCCTTGCAGGTGGATTGCCATTTCGTCATCCAGATTGTGCCCATTAGGATAGCGGGTACACATACCGACAATATACCTAGATTCTCGTTGTCTCAATCTCAGAGTGCGGTTACCTCCTCTTTTATTGGGCAAAACCTGTTCTATGGCATAATATGAAAGCTTGGTGTAGTCTGAGAAATGTTGACTTTCAAAGTGACGGGAAATTGGATATTGTTTGTCTCTGTTCGTAATTGCCCTCATATGTTCAAGGATGAGCTTTTTCGCCATATGTGTTGTGCTGCCCACGTATCTTAATTTGCATGGGCATTCCAACACATATATGACGAACGTGCTGTTGCATGTCAGGAACTGATTTATACTAATCATGGTGTTGGTACTTGTGTTCCAGAATTCATTGACCATCCGGCTGTTCCCACAGGCCTTGCAATGGCCGCATGGGAAGAAACCTTGAAGGTCTATTCCCCTGCTGCTCACACTTTCTGCAAGGTCACTATGTACAAGTAGATCTTTTAGATTGCGCCCCCTTCTCTAGGTTATACTTGGTCTTTCTGGAATACTGTTTCCTATTATGGGATCACTTTTCAGTATATTCCAGTTTTGTGTGATAGCCTTGCGTATCTGGTTTGAGTTACCATTGTATGTGAGAATCATGCGTGTTTCATGCATACAGTGGAGTGTTGTACAGTGGAGTGACATACAATGGAATAGCATAGAGTAGAGTGGCGTAGAGTGGAATGGCGTAGAGTGGAATAGCATATACTGGAGTGTATAGCGGAGTGGCATACAGTGGAGTGGCGTACACTGAAGTAGAGTGGAGTTGAGTACAGTGTATTAGCGTAGAGTGGAGTGGCACTGAGCGGAGTGTTGTACAGTGAAGTGGTGTAGAGTGTAATAGTGTATGGTGGAGTAGCATACAGTGGAGTGACATACACTGGAGTGGTGTACACTGGAGCGGCGTCCAGTGGAATGGGGTAGAGTGTAATAGCAAGCCAGAAACTTTACAACTAGCTGGACATGTCCACCCAGGGTAACATCGTCGCCAAATCTGGCTTCCTCACACCTGAAGATGCTAAGGAAGATCTTCAAATGGCTACTGAGCAACACCAGATGACACCATCACCACCGCCCTCATCACCAGCAGGCTGGACTATTGAAACTCTATCTATGCCAGAATCACCAAATATCTCACCAGAAGACTGCAGACCATCCACAATGAAACAGCCAGACTCATCCTCAACTTTCCATGCAGGACTCACATCACACCACATATGAAGGAGCTCCATGGCTCTGAATACAAGCGTGCACAGTTAAAGTTCCTCTCCCACACTTTCAAAGCATTACACTACACAGGCCTGGCCTACCTTAACAGCCACATCTCCTTCCTTCACCTGTACTGGCACCTCGGCTCAGCTGGACACTTTCTTTCACACATCTAATGCATACACAGAGGGTGCGCATCAAACGACCTCTTACTTCACATCAGCGCCTCCTCCTCCCTTCTTGAATTCACAAGAGGCTGAAGACCTGGCACTTTTACTAGCTCCCCTCCCCCGCACTTGGTGCCAGGATCCTACACGTGCACAGCACCAGGATACACTCACGAGTGATAATGCACTCTACAAATACACATAACATTTAATCAGCAGGACTGCAACTATACGACTTTGCTCACAGAACACCACCATGTATAGAAGTCAGTGGACTTGATTACAGAAAGCAGGATACGATTGGGAAAGGGGCAGTAAAACGGAACTGGGATAGGAAAACTTAGCCATTGTAAAACCTCATCTGTAGTTAACCTCATCTGTAGTTAACTGCCATCTCCTGATATGCTTCAGACGTAAGATGCTTAAGTTTGTTTATACTTGTGGTTATCAACGTTCATTCAAGTCAACGACAACCAACAGTCATTCTGCATGTCTAATGCAGTTCTGACCAACGTTATATGAAACTAATATAGTTGCAAATCCTAGAATAAAGATGTATGTTGACATTTTGCATATCTAGTCTAATCCACATGGATGTTCCCTAGTTATGTTTAGTGCCTTTAAGGATTGTATGACTTTATCAACATAGAAGCATTCTTGAAGCATTATTTTCTTCATCTTAAAAAAACAAATTTGCTTTTGATTGGTCTGATGTTCTAGATGTGCTAGCATTTATTAAATTCAAATCTGTCATGCATATGGAGACAAGTGCTCTTAATGTGGTTTGTGCATGTGTGTTACATTTAAAATATATTTTAAAAAACATAGACGTCATACCATATCGAGTTGGGAGATCTGCTTTGGTGTGTTTTTAGTCAATCTGCTTCTTTTCACTGCCTCCGGTTTTGCAAGAATTTCATCCTTGTTGGCATTGGCAAGTGCCAGAATAATAAACAGTGTGTGGTATGGGTGTTCCAGGGAGATTCTGGAAATTAGCTGCCAAAAAACAAAATTAGATTTAGTGGTTTGAACAACAGAGTTTGACGATTTGCAAGGCTGTCCCACGTAAACTCTTTTTATCTTTAAAGCCTTCTCCAATTGAAACCCCAAAAAGGAAGCGATTAATATTAGGGCTTAGTACCATATTGTCTGCGCATGAGAAATATAACAGTAAATTCAATAGGCAAGATGCATTAAAGAACAAGTTAGTTACCTTCGGTAATGATATATCTGTAAGAGACATAGATTAGTTATAGATTCCTTACCTTTAGAATTACCCCCAGGCGTCAGACTGGATCCAGAGAATTTTTTAGTCAGCAGTACCCCTGCGCATCGCAAGGTGGCGTCGGTCGGCTCCGCGCTTGTCGTTGGCGTTGTGGTCGCCGGGATGACGTCGCGGTATCTACTTAGATGCCGACCTCGCGCACCGACGTCAGTTCTTTTACACGACATTCCACGTCAGAAGCGCAGAGCAATGCAAGACACTGACCACTGGTGCACAAAACTAGGGCCCTGAAAGGAAGTCCTTAAACCTAGAAGTCAGTACACAGAACGGGGAGGATGGGTGGGGTGGTAAGGAATCTATAACTAATCTATGTCTCTTACAGATATATCGTTACCGAAGGTAAGTAAATTGTTCATCTGAAAGAGACAGTTATAGATTCCTTACCTTTAGAATAGATACCCCAGAAATACCAACCCCGGAGGTGAGTCTGCGAACCAAGTTCACACCAGAAAGTCCTGGAGAACAGAACGGCCAAAAAAGCCGTCTCTCCGGACTTGGCTGTCCAGGCAGTAGTGTTTTGTGAACGTGTGCAGAGATGCACACGTAGCTGCCTGACAGATGTCATTGAGGGGGACTCCCCGTCCCAAAGCAGTGGTAGCTGCCGTCTCCCTGGTGGAATGGGCGTGCAATCCCACTGGAGGCTCCTTCTTTGCCAAAGAGTAGCAAACTTTAATGCACAAAACGACCCACCTAGAGATGGTCCGTTTGTGCACGGCCCGACCTTTTTTGACGCCCACGTAGCCAACAAAGAACTGGTCATCCACCCGGAATTGCTTGGATCCAAATAAAAGGAAAGTGCACGTTTTGGAGCCAGACGGTGGAGCCTCTCTTCCTCCTTAGAAGGATGCGGAGGCGGAAAGAAGGTGGGCAAAGTGATGGTTTGGCCAATGTGGAAAGAAGTAATCACTTTAGGAAGAAAGGAGGGTCGAGTTCGAAGGACAACCTTGTCCGGATGAACTGCCAGAAACGGAGGTTTCGAAGAAAGAGCCTGGAGCTCACTCACTCTGCAAGCAGAAGTGATGGCAACCAGAAAGGTAGTCTTTAAAGTGAGAAGTCTGAGAGGACAGTTATGTAGCGGCTCAAAGGGAGTGCACATAAGGTAAGTAAGAACCAAGTTCAAGTCCCACTGAGGCATTACGAAGGGAACAGGAGGAAAAAGATGAGTAATGCCCTTAAGAAAGCGACAGGGGACTTGAAAAGATAAAGCTGCTCAGGAAGCCGAAGAAAAGCTGAAATGGCTGAGAGATAGCCCTTAAGAGTGCCCAGAGCAGAGCCCTGCTGGGCCAAAGAAAGGAGGAACAAGAGAACCTCAGAAAGAGGGGCAGAAAGGGGATAAACAGCCTTTGCTACGCACCATGCCACAAATTTGTTCCATCTGCAGGCGTATACCGTCTTAGTGGAGGGACGCATGGCTGCCAAGATAACATCACAGATTTCGGGAGGAAGGTCGAAGGCTGTCAACTGTCGCCGCTCAATCTCCACGCAAGGAGGTGGAGGCTGGACAGGTTCGGGTGGAGGACCGTCTCCTGCTGCTGCGACAGAAGATCCTCCTGAAGAGGCAGTCTGATCGGAGGATCGATGGCCATGTGTAACAGTCCGGGATACCAGACTCTTCGTACCCAATACGGAGTCACAAGAATGACTTGGGGCCGGTCGCGCTTGATCTTCTTCAACACTCTGGGCAGAAGTGGTATAGGCGGAAAGGCGTATAGCAGACCGCAACTCCACTCGCGACGAAAAGCGTCGCCTAGCGAGTGCCGCCTTGGAAATTCCAACGAGAAAAATTGCTGACCTTGCGCATTCTCTTCGGTGGCGAATAGATCTAACCAAGGCTCTCCCCACTGCCGAAAGAGACCTTGCACCACCTCCGAGTGAAGATGCCATTTGTGATCCATCATGCATCTCCGGCTGAGTTTGTCCGCCCTGGTGTTCAGTGAACCTGCCAGGTGTTGAACCACCAGGGATATGCCCTGATGTTCCAGCCATGTCCAGAGACGGAGAGCCTCTTGACATAGGGTCCATGACCCCACCCCGCCCTGTTTGTTGCAGCACCACATGGCGGTGGTGTTGTCCGTGAACACCTGCACTACTCTTCCCCGGACAGAAGGAAGGAATGCTTTCAGCGCAAGACGGATCGCCCGTGCTCCGCCAGAGACCAGAAGCATCTGCTCTCCGCCTCTCCCATGTGGCCGCCCACCCCAGAAGTGATGCATCCGTCACCACTGTGAACTCCGGTTGGGGAAGGGAGAGGGATCTGCCGTTGACCCAATCCTGGTTCGTTAGCCACCACTGCAACTGATGTGCAGTGCCCTCCGAGATCTGAACACAATCGGACAGATTCCCCTGATGTTGTGCCCACTGGAACTTCAGGTCCCACTGCAGAGCCCGCATATGCCACTTGGCATGATCCACCAGCAGGATGCAGGAGGCCATGAGGCCCAGCAGCCTCAGGGTCATTCTGACCGAAACCCAGGATAGAGGCTGAAAGATCGGAATCATAGCCCGAACATCCCGGACTCGCTGCTCGGGAGGATAAGCCCGAAACTGCGTTGTGTCCAGAACCGCTCCGATGAAAAGGAGCTTCTGAGAGGGAGTCAGGTGTGACTTCGGCAGGTTGATAGTGAACCCCAGCAAATGCAGGAGGTCTGCCGTAGTCTGGAGGTGGGAGACGACTGCCTGGGGCGAGTCCGCCTTCAACAGCCAGTCGTCGAGATAGGGGAAGACTGGAACCCCTGATCTGCGCAGATGAGCTGCGACCACCGCCATCACTTTCGTGAACACCGAGGGGCGCTGGTAAGGCCAAAGGGGAGCTCGGTAAACTGAAAGTGCTCGTGGCCTACCGTGAACCGCAGGTAACGCCGGTGGGCCGGCAGGACGGGAATGTGAAAGTAAGCGTCCTGCAAGTCCAACGCTACCATCCAGTCTCCAGGGTCGAGGACAGACAGGACCTGAGCTAGCGTCAACATTTTGAACTTCTCGTTCCGGAGAAAGCGGTTGACGTCCCTGAGATCCAAGATAGGACGCAGGCCTTTGTCCTTCTTGGACACAATAAAGTAGTGGGAATAGCAACCATGACCTACTTCTGGGGCAGGAACTCGCTCGATGGCTCCCTTGGCCAAGAGAGCCGTAACTTCCTGTTGGAGAAGGGCCAGATGATCCTCCAACATGCAATGGCACTGAGGTGGCATGGCTGGGGGGGGAGTTAGTCTCGATGGGGAGGGAGTAGCCCCTTTGGACTATCTGCAAAACCCACCTGTCTGACGTGATGGTGCGCCAGTGGGGGAGGTGATGGCAAATCATGCCGCCCACTGGCGATCGGTGGCCCTGAAAGGTCGGACTAGGAAGGTCTGGAGGCTGCTGCAGAGGGGGCACTGGTGGACTGACCCGTTCGCTGGCCCCCAGACCCACGACGGTGGGTCCCACGTCCCCGGCCGCGCAGGGGCTGAGCAGCTTGCGCCGGCCTGTGGCTCTGGGTGGAATGTGGCGAACCACGAAAGGGGCGAAAAGCAGACTGCGCAGGGAGGGTGGTGGAGAGGCCCAAGGACTTGGCCGTAGCCCGAGAGTCCTTGAAGCGCTCTAGCGCGTTGTCTGCTTTGTCGCCGAACAGGCGACGGCCATCAAAGGGCATGTCCATCAGGGTAGCCTGGACATCCCTGGAAAAGCCAGTCGACCTCAGCCAGGCGTAGCGTCGAAGGGCTACCGACATTGAAATCGTTCTGCCTAGCGAGTCGGCGGTGTCCAGTCCACATCGTATGGTAAACTTGGCTGCATCTCTCCCCTCGGCGACTGCACGGGAGAGCACGGCCCGGGCCTCCTCCGGGCACTGGGGCAGCACCTGCGCTACAGTATCCCACACGGAGTGGGTGTAACGGCCCAACAGACATGCGGTGTTTACCGACCGCAGTCCCAAGCTGGAGGAAGAAAACATCATCTTCCCAAGATGGTCCAGCTTTTTGGATTCCCTATCAGGTGGAGCGTTAGGGAATGCGCCTTTGGACATCGAGGCTTGGACCACCAAGCTCTCAGGGGTGGGGTGTTGGGAGAGGAAAGTGTGGTCGCCCGGAGCCGGGCAGTGGCGTCGGGCAATCATCCTATCCACAGGAGCCCCTGTATTGGGCCTGGACCAGGTGCCCAAAAGGATGTCAGTTGGGGCTTCATTGAACAGCAGCAGGGGCTACGAAGAGCTCGCTGCCGGTTCAAGCACCTTCGTCAGGAGGTTAGTCCTGACTGCCACCGTAGGTAGGTCGAGGTTGAGAGCCTCGGCCGCCCTACGCAACACCACTGCGTAAGAAGCTCCCTCCTCCGTAACCAAGGTAGGAGGAGACAACATACCAAGGTCTAGGGAGGTATCCAGACCACTGGCTTCCCCCAACTCCTCTCTCCAGTCCGGTTCTTCCAACTGGTCAGTTAAAGGGTCCCCAGACCCCTCCCAATCCTCCTCACCCTCCTCTGGTTGCCAATCTGGCCTGAGAGGAACACCAGGATAGAACAGGGGTACAAAAGTACCCATCGGCGCCGGATCCGGCGTCGGTCGACGTCGGTCCTGCTCCATGTCCAAGTTAGGGTGGAGGCCGGGGTCGACGCCAGTTAGGGTCACAACTGGCGTCGGCTGCGGACGTGGTGCCGGTGGAATCGGCGCCGGGGGAGGTGTTATCAGGTCGACCGGTGCCGATCCAGATCCAGGCCTGGTTCCAAGGGGACCCTGCGGTGCCAAAGCCGCCGGCGTCGAAGGCCCAGGGCCCCCAGCCGAATCTGCGGGGCCCGAAGGCGCACCAGCGGAGTCGGGCTGCCCAAAGATGGCATGCATCACTTCGTCAAAGGTTTGAAGCTGGGCAGGGGTCGCTCCGGGTCCCGGAAAGGGAGGGAAACTCAGAGCCGACCCTTCGGGCTCCGCACGTGGAGCCGCGGGACGGGCACCATCCGCATCCCTCGTCGCGTAGGCCAACGGACAGGGAGAAGTCGAAGAGCGACGATGCTTCTTCGACTTCTTCTTGTGCTTCGACTTACCTGACGAGTGCGAAGACTTCGAGGACGAGTGGTGGTAACTTCGAGGACGAGTGGTGGTGACTCCTCGACCAGTCCCTCGACCTCCCGCGCGACCGGGACCTTGAACGGAGTGGACTGCCGGGCCTCGAGAAGCTTTCGGGACCGCTCCCACAAAGACTTCGGATTCATGGTCCGGCAGTCGGAGCACGACTTGGGGTCGTGGTCGCACTCGAGGCACCACAGGCACACGCGATGCGGATCCGTCACCGACATTAGCTTTCGGCAGGACCCACATGCCTTGAAACCGGGCATCCCTAAGTGCACCAGGAGTCGATGACTCAAAAACGGTGTCGACAAAAGTAGCAAAAGATCAGTCAAAAAGTGAGTGGAGGTACTGCTCTCTCCGGATCTGCGCTGGCTGGCGTGGAAAAAGAAAGAACTGATGTCAGCGCGCGAGGGCAGCGTCTAAGTAGCTACTGCGACGTCATCCCGGCGACCACAACGCCAACGACGAACGTGGAGCTGACCGACGCCACCTTTCGACGCGCAGGGGTACTGCTGACGAAAAAATTCTCCGGATCCAGTCTGACGCCTGGCGGTATTCTAAAGGTAAGAAATCTATAACTAATTGTCTCTTTCAGATACTGGTAGCACCAAAGTTGCTACAGATAACACTGGGCTAGCTCAATGCCGCAATTGGGAAACACAGTTAAACACCATGTCTCCAATGGAGAACATAAAGTAGTGAGGATATACTCACATCGATTTTCGCCATGTTTGAAGTAAATTTCAGACTACCATGGATTTCATAAAGGATTCTACGCATTTTCCTGGGAATCTGCTGGAGGTGAATAGTGTCAGGAAATGTTGTGGAATTCTTTTGTGAATTTTATCTTACCCACATTCATTACTATTTATGCATGTGCAAATGCACATGTTGTACATTTACGTCTGTGTAAACACAAAACAAAAGACAAATTGTGCTTCCCCGTAGGGAAACAATTTCCCTGTGAAGAAACTCCTTCTTTTACAAACCCACCCATGTTTGATGTGTTCCCTGCCATCCCCATACCCTGTATCCGGGATAAAGGATGTATTCCTACCACTGACATCAGCAAATCTTTGTTTCCAGAGTGGAAATCTGCTCTGCAAACACACACTTACAATATTACATCATGGAGGTGTAATATGACAAGTGGGAAAATTACATTTATGGCCATGTTTTGTGAATATGCAAAGTGAGTTTCTACTAATAGCACAAGTCACTTGTGTACAATTTAGGAGCACAAATATCTTTGTATATCAGGCGCAAAGTTCAGAACCTTGGTAATACCGAATCAGGACTCCCAAGGAAGTGGGTTTGGGGAGACTATCAAACCAAAAAGCCCTACAACACAAATCTGGCAAAATGGCAATACCAGCACCAAGACAGGTGAAAGTGCGGCAGAAGCCCACATCACAGCTCAACATATGTCCAGGAAAGGAAGATCCCTGGACAACACCAAAGATACAGCCGTCACCTTGGATGAATGGGGCATGATGCCTGATGCCCTGGGGCTCCTTCTTGGCAAGCCCATAGCAGATCCTAATAGAGAGGACAATCCAGCTGGAAATTGTCTGCTTTTGAATTGTCTTCCCCTTTTTGGGTCCAGCGCAGCCACTGAATAGCTGATCAGGCCAGTGATGTTCAAGAGTTCTGTTGATGTGGAAATTGAGAGGGGTGGCAACATGCAGTAAGCCTGGGAGTTCAATTGCGAATAGAATGTGTCTCACAGAGCTCCACGCAGTGGAAAGTAGCGCTTTCGTGAGTGGCAAAGATGTCCACCAATCGGGTGTTACAGTGGACGAAGATGGTCCAAACGTCCTCTGAAGGTATCACTCATAGTTAGCAAGGTGACGCTGACAGCGGTCATACGCTCTCATGTTCATAGACCAGGCCAGATGACTGATGGTCAGTCAAATATTGCGAGTCTGAACCCCACACAATAGCCTCAACAACTCAAAGCACAGAAGTCACAAGCCCACAGCACCCTATGATATCATGGTCGTGCTGTTTGCAAGAACTTCATGCCAACCATGAAACGAGGACATGGATGCCATAGGAATCAGGTGGATCACCTGACGTTTGAGCAGGATTATGGAACTCCACAATGGAGCATAGTCCTCTGAGCTCCACAATGTCGAGATTCTAATCTTCTTTTCTCCGTTGGGGTCATTCTTATAAGACAACAATGGAGCTGTGCACACCCACCCCTCAGCGCCTTGAGACCCTAACGGGTGAATAGTATGCTTTACAAAACCCTGATCGATTGAGGCAAGGGAGGAAGTATTCATCACCACCGAAGCATGTCAGACGTTCCAGCACCAGCCACCACCTTAGGTGCCAAGCTGCCTGTAAAGAAAGTCAAAAAGTCTCCATCAGAAAGGCTATGGTGCTGGGCCCACTGAAGACAGAGGCACAATTGAAGAGCTTGCATATGTTACTTTGTATGAAGGACAAGCAGGATACAGGAGTGGAGCAGCCATGAAAAAAGGCAGCAGGATACGACGATCGGAGAAAAGTGGTTTAGCATATGCTGAGTCTCAGTGAGTGTTTCCCGGGTCATGTTGACATATAGGTACGTGAAAGTTTCGAGCTTTGCAAGCAAATTTGGTGAGACAGAATGTTATTCTCTGCACTTCGGTGGTGTTTGGGTAACATGATGGTTTGGGCAGATGCTTGTTGGGAAAACTATAGAGTTGGTTGAGGATTATTTGGGTAGGGACTTCAGCATGTCACTGGGGCGCACGAGGTGACTTCCGGTATATTGCACAGATTGTTTTGTGACTCATGCATGTATTTCTGTTCAATGCAGCGTTCAATATCGGCACGAAAATGAGTGGCTTAATGTGTAAATGGTGACTAAACTCACATCATCATGTATAGACAAGGGAATTTTGTTATACGGCACATTATTTCTCACAGTCGCAAAGATGACCAGGTTGATTGGTCTTGTTTTGTTTTCCTATGGTGAACATGAAATATTTTACTGATGGATAGTTTCAATTGGTTTTTACAGTACACCCCTGATGAAGGGTCTGTGACCTGACATGCATTCGGTTTCTAAGTCAAGATTAAAGCAATATTTTTCACTGTGTATGACAATGGAACTGAATAATACATTTTGCATATCAACTCACAGTTAATAATGAACTTTTCATTAAAAAGAATGTCTTGAAAGAAACATGAGTAAAAATATCAATTTTTAAGAAAAGTGTGATGAAATCATAAAAGATTGTCTACGCCTGTGGACGAATATTAATTCCCGTGAACCTTGGGACAGATAAGCAGGCTGGTGCTGTCAGCAAGTGAAAGTAATCATTATTGAGTGCATGGGGCAGAGAACATACCAAGACAGCACGGCTTGGATTTAAAGTTCCAGAAAAGCCTGTGATCTTTCACACTTAAATTTGCTGTATCACTTACAATCTGACATTCTTGGGGGTGACAAAATTCCCGATCACCCTACAATTATTAGGATCTGTGGAAAATTTTCAATGAAGCGAAAACTCAGGATCTGCGAAGAAGTGCGAAAATAAAAGGAACTGAGGCCAGAGTGTCAGACGGCTCCATTTATGACTCCGTTTTGTTATAACTGGCAAGGTACCAGAGTTGGGCCGTAGCCATGGTCTAGTCTGACACCTGGAGGAAATTCATGAGGCGAGGACTCTACAGCTGAGAGAATCCATCAGAACCTGCAACTACCATAGTCACAGCCCTGGAGTTTCGAGAAACAGGCCATTGTCCATCACAGCAAAAGAAGACTCCATCCAACTTGAGTAACAAATATGTATCTGGGCACTCTTTATCCTTAATTGCCATCAAAGACTTTAATGATGGGCAGATAGGTGTGAGATACCATACTAGCTAAATATGTCTTTTTACACATTCTCCTTTTCTGGTGAGTTTTTAACACCTACATTAAACACTAAAGGACAAGTTATTTACCTTCAGTAATTCTTTATCTGGTAGAGACATGATCTAGGCATAGATTCCTTATCTTTGAATTTCCCTGGCATCAGACTGGATCAGGAAGATTTTTCTTCGCGCAATACCCCTGCACACCGGTAGGTGGCGTCAGTCAGCTCCGTGTGATGTGGTTAGCGTCATTCGTGCCAGAAGTGAAGTCAACGTCACCTATATAGGCGACACATCGGTGCGCTGATGTCAGTTACTTTTCACGACTATCCACACTAGACATGGGTGTGTTTTTAAGAAACTAGGGCCCTGAAAGGAAATAGCCCTGACCCTAGAAACATGTCTGCAGTGTGGGGTGTATGGGTGGGTAGGTAAGGCATCTGCGGCTAGATCATGTCTCTACCAGATAAGGCGTTACCGAAGGTAAGTAACTTGTCCATCTGATAGAGACATCTAGCCGCAGATTCCTAACCTTTGAATAGAAACCCAAGTAATGCCAACCCCGGAGGAGGAACTGAGGACAAGTTTACACTAGAAAATCCGGCAGGACTGAGAAGCCACAATGGCCGTACCTGTGGACTTGAGTATCCAGGCAGTAATGTTTGGTGAACGTGTGCAGGATGCCTACACTGCTGCCTGACAGATGTCCAGGACTGGGACTCCACGTAGCCATGCAGTGGTAGCAGACTTGGCTCTGGTGGAATGAGCCCCTTAAGCCTTCAGAAGGCTGCTTCTTGGCCAGAGCATAGCAATTTTTGAGGCAGAGTATGACACACCAGGAGATGGTGTTCTTCTGCACTGCATGAACCTTTCTCCACTCCAACGTACCACACAAAGAGTTGGTCGGCCACCCGGAACTCTTTTGTGCGGTCAAGGTAGAATGACAATCATCTTTTTGGATCCAGGTGGTGGAGTCGCTCCTCTTCTTTAGAGGGATGCCGAGGATCTTAGAAAGCGGGCAAGGTGGCAGATTGCTCTACATGAAATGAGTTTCCACTTTCAGAAGGAAAGAGGCCCTGGTGCGAAGCACCAACTTGTCAGGGAATATTGTGAGAAAGGGGGCATGGACGATAAAGTCTGCAGCTCACTCACCCTCCTGGCAGATGCAATTGCCACTAAGAAGGCTGTTTTGATGGTGAGCAGTCTGAGGAGACAATTATGCTGGGGCTTGAAAGGCACGCACATTAGGAAAGCGAGAACCAAATAAAAGTCCTACTGAGGCATAATGAAAGGGGCAGGTGGGAACATATGTACAAGGCCTTTCAAAAATCTATGTACAATGGGTGATTTAAATAAGGAGGGTTGGTCCGGCAGCCTCAGGAAGGCAGACAAAGCCAAAAGATACCCTTTCAAGGTGCCCAGAGCAGAGCCCTGCTGGGCAAGGGACAAAATAAAAAGCAAACTATCTGAAAGGGAAGCAGAAAGAGGGTCAATAGACTTTTCTGTACAATATATTACATATTTGTTCCACCGGCAGGCGCATACCGTCTTAGTGGAGGAACGCCTGGCTGCCACAATAACAGTGCAGAATTCGGGAGGAAGATCGAAAGCTGTCAACTGACGCAGCTCAATTTATACGACTGAAGGTGTAGAGTTGACAGATTTGGGTGGAGGACCCTACCTTGCTGCTGCGACAGATGATCCTCCCAAAGGGGCAGCCTGATCGGAGGATCGATGCTCATTTGCAGAAGCTGTGGATAGCAGACTCACCGCCCCCAGTCCAGAGCAACAAGGATGACTTCGCCCGGTCGTTCCTGATCTACTTGAGAACTCTGGGCAGGAGTGGAATTGGCGGAAAGTTGTACAGGAGGCCTGAGCTTCACTGGAGATGAACAGCGTCTCAGAGCGAGAGCCGCCTTAGAAACTCCAGCGTGCAAAACTGCTGACACTGCGTGTTCTCTGTGCAGGCGAACAGATCTAACCACGGCTCTCCCCACTACTGAAAGAGACCTGGCGCCACCTCTGGATGGAGACGCCACTTGTGATCTGCTAGGCATCGATGCCTAAGTTAAGGAAACGTGCCAGGCGTTGAACCGTCAGGGATATGCCCTGCTGTTCCAGCCATGTCAGGAGACGCAGGGCCTCTTGACAAAGGGTCCACAACCCCACCCCGCCCTGTTTGTTGCAGTACCACATGGTGGTGGTACTGCAACCTAACCTGCAAGCCTTCCTTTGATGGAGGGTAGAAAGGCTTTTAATGCTAATCGGATCGCTCGGAGCTCCAGCATGTTGATGTGGAGTCCAGATTCCACCGGAGACCAGAGTCCTGTGATCTCCACCTCTCCCAGATGGCCGCCTCATACCAGAAGTGACTCATATGTCACTACCGTGAGATCTGGTTGGGGAAGGGAGAAGGGTCGCCTCAGACCCAATCGTGGTTCGTCAGCCACCACTGCAGGTCTCGTGTGTAGGAGGCTGGCTCAGTATATAGTGCACACCTATTGGTGATGCACCCTGCACTGAGCCCAGGCAACCCTTATGATAGTGTAAGTGGTCCCTGATAAACAAACCTCTCAAGGGGTAGCTGTGGAGAGCAGCTAAGGCTTATTCAGGAGGGTGTAAAGCATGTGCATTAACCACACAGTCAGTCAGTGAAGGATACACAAGAAAGAACCACACTAGTGTTAGAAAAATACTGTAGTATTTATTACACACCAACACTGAAACTACTTTGGTATATCTCCTACCCAGAGATATCAATACACTTTAAAATATACTTCAAAACAGGTCAGTAAAGCACATAAAACACATGGGCCCTTATTGGGGGGGGGGAAGAGGAGAGGTAGGAGGCAAACCATATACTAATGAAAGGGAATGCGAGGTGAGTACTCAAACGAGACTAACATTCAAGGATCTAGAGGCCAGGGGAAGCACGGAACCACCATAGGTAAGTAACTAGGAGTCTCTAGGCGCCAGTGTGCAGAGGTGATACCCCGGGTCAGTGTCCATAGAATAACATGGGGAAGTAGCTGTATGTGTTTTGTGGATTCAGGACCCTTACCAGAGGACCCTGAGGAAACCCGTTTGAATAAGGAAGGATGGAGAGCACCCCCACCCGTGGATACCCAGAGAAGAGGATACCTACACCAGGAAGCCCGGGTACATAGGTGTGAATTGGCGTTGGAACCGCCCGTTGAAGTCAATGGAGAACCTCGGCTGTCCAGCTGCTACAGTGACCTGGCTTGGCAGTTCGGGCTGGACTGTTCCCATGAGGCACAGGGTCAAGACTGATTTGCATATTGCCAGGTCTAAACTGGGGTGGCATGGTGAGCAAAAGAATGATGGATTTAACCCAGATCTCTTGACTGGGGGTGAATGTTTTGATTTGTTCTGCATTCCGTCCATCAATTGTGTGTCTTTTGCTTTCTCGCCCTAAGTGCGCCGGGTATGCCCAGACGTGGGTCCCGGGCTCACTGTGCCCTTGGAATCAAGCTATCCTGGCTGAAGAGGGGTGAAACCCCGAAACCGGTCCTAGGATGCTTGTTTCCGGTCCAGGGAGGACCTGGCTTGGCAGTTCGGGCTGGACTGTTCCCATGAGGCACAGGGTCAAGACTGATTTGCATATGGCCAGGTCTAAACTGGGGTGGCATGGTGAGCAAAAGAATGATGGATTTAACCCATATCTCTTGACTGGGGGTGAATGTTTTGATTTGTTCTGCATTCCGTCCATCAATTGCATGTCTTTTGCTTTCTCGCCCTAAGTGCGCCGGGTATGCCCAGACGTGGGTCCCGGGCTCACTGTGCCACTGGAATCAAGCTATCCTGGCTGCAGAGGGGTTGAAACCACGAAACCGGTCCTAGGATGCTTGTTTCCGGTCTAGGGATGACCTGGCTTGGCAGTTCGGGCTGGACTGTTCCCATGAGGCACAGGGTCAAGACTGATTTGCATATGGCCAGGTCTAAACTGGGGTGGCATGGTGAGCAAAAGAATGATGGATTTAACCCAGATCTCTTGACTGGGGGTGAATGTTTTGATTTGTTCTGCATTCCGTCCATCAATTGTGTGTCTTTTACAGTGACCTGTGGAACGGGTCGGTGGAACATAGGCGTGGATTCCGGATGAGGAGTACCTATGAAGAGAGGAGATTTGAGTCCAAACCACCTGGAGGTATCTAGGAGGAGCAGGAGCACGATGCCAGCCCTTGTCAGGGGTACTTTACTGTAGGACGGAGGTCTTGAAGATGCAGCTGTTTAGTCCAGGCGATGTTGCAGGAGCCATCCACAAGCCGTCCCACACCGGTCAATGATTTGCAGGAGGGTCAGTGGCCAGTAGGACCACAAACAAGCCTTGGCAAACGCAACAGGCGAGTTGCAGGAAGTAATGCTTAGTTGCAGACCAGCAGAGGTAAGTCCGGGTCAGCACTTAGCCAGCAAGAGAGCCAGCAAGAATCGATGGAGACCCCAGGAGGACCCTCTGACAGCAGGTACAGGGAGTCGCAGGGAGGCCACAGCAGCACACGGGAGATGGAGGCCCACGACGCAGGAGATGCAGTGAGAACATCGCTTTTACAGCTGTGTAATGCTTGAGGCTGGGGCGTCTTGGAGCTTGAAGAGCTTCCGACTGGAAAATCAACAAGCCTTGGCAACGACAGACAGATGCGGTGCACAGGAATGTGTTTCCGGTAGGCTGGAGAAGGATTACAGTCTTCCAAGTTGCAGTGAAGACTGGTCAGGCCTCTGAGGAGCCACCAAACCACCACCTGCTTTGCAGAGCCTTGAAGAGTCCAAGGTTAACATTTTGAGCTTCACCTTCCAGAGGAAGCAGTTGACTTCCCTGAGGTCTAAGATAGGACGCAGGCCTTTGTCCTTCTTGGGTACCAGGAAGTAGTGGGAGTAACAACCACAACCTACTTCTGGCACAGGGACTCGTTCGATGGCTCCCTTGGCCAAGAGAGCCGTAACTTCCTGGGGGAGAAGGGCCAAGTGATCCTCCGACATGCGATGGAGTGTTGGTGGCATGGAGGGAAGGGTAGTCTCGAAGGGGAGGGAGTAGCCCCTTCGGACTATCTGCAAAACCAACCTGTCTGACGTGATGTTGTGCCAGTGGGGGAGGTGATGGCGGATTCTGCTGCCCACTGGCAACTCGTGGGTCTGAAAAGTTGGACTAGGAAGGTTTGGAGGCTTATGCAGGGAAGGGGCATTGGTGGACTGGCCCACCCGCAGGCCCCCAGACCCGCGAAGCTGGGTCCCACATCCCCGGCCACGCATAGGCTGGGTAGCCTGTGCGGCCCTATTGGTCTGGGTGGAACGTGGTGGGGCACCCCTTCCGTAGCCACGAAAGGGGCAAAAGGCAGACTGCATGGGGTGAGAAGTTGCTGCGAGGCCCAAGGATCTGGCCGTGGCCCTAGAGTCCTTGAAGCGATCGAGCGCGTTGTCCGCCTTATCACCAAACAGGCGACGGCCATCAAAGGGCATGTCCAGAAGTGTGGATTGGACATCCCCCGAGAAGCCAAACATTCTCAGCCAGGCGTAGCGCCTCAGGGTTACTGACGTGGAAAACGTCCTACCCAGCGAGTCAGCGGTATCCAGCCCACACCGGATGGTGAACTTAGCTGCGTCTCGACCCTCAGCAACAGCGCAGGTGAGCACGGCCCGGGCCTCCTCCGGACACTGTGGCAGCCCTTGTGCGACCGTAGCCCACACTGTGTGTGTATAACAGCCCAAGAGACATGCGGTGTTCATCGACCGCAGTCCTAAGCTGGCAGAAGAAAACATCTTCTTCCCAAGATGGTCCAGCTTCTTGGATTCCCTATCTGGGGGAGCAGTAGGGAACGTGCCTTTTGAGGATGAGGCTTGGACCACCAAGCTCTCAGGGGTAGGGTGTTGGGAGAGGAAAAGTGGGTCACCCGGGGCCGGGCGGTGGTGTCGGGCAATCATCCTGTCCACAGGAGCCCCTGTGCTTGGACCAAGTGTCCAGAAGGATGTCAGTGAGAGCCTCATTAAAAGGCAGTAGGGGCTCCGCAGAGGCTGCTGCTGGTCGAAGCACCTCAGTCAGGAGGTTAGCCCTGACAGCCACCGTAGAAGCTCAAGGCCCAAGGCCTCACCCGCCCACCGCAACATCACAGCGTAGAAAGCCCCCTCCTCTGTAGCCACGGTAGGGGGAGATAGCATACCAAGGTCTGGGGAGGTATCCAGACCACTGGCATCACCCAACTCCTCTCGCCAGTCCGGCTCCTCAAGTTGGTCTGCTAGAGGGCCAAATGACCCCTCCTCACGCTCCTCTGGCTGCCACTCAGGGCGATAGGGAACGCCAGGGATGAAAAGCGCTACAAAAATACCCTCCGGCGCCGGTACCGACGTTGGTCCGGCACCGGGTCCAAGTTGGAGGTAAGGCTGGAGTTGACGCAGTTGGGGGCACAACCGGCGTCGGCACTGTAATCGGCGCTGGGGAAGATACCGTGAGGTCGACCGGCGCCGATCCGGACCCAGGCATGGATCCATGGGGACCCTCTGGCGCCAGAGCCGTCAGCATCGAAGGCCCAGGGCCCCCAGCCGAGTCCGCAGAGCCCGAAGGCGCACCAGCGGAGTCGGGCTGCCCAAAAATGCTATGGAGCGCTTCGTAAAAGGCACAAAGTTGGGCAGGGGACGCTTCGGCTCCGGGAAAGGGAGGGAAGCGCGGAGCCGTCCCAGCGGGCTCCAAAGATGGAGCAGGAGAGCGACG
This sequence comes from Calotriton arnoldi, assembly GCA_963921515.1. Taxonomy (NCBI): domain Eukaryota; kingdom Metazoa; phylum Chordata; class Amphibia; order Caudata; family Salamandridae; genus Calotriton; species Calotriton arnoldi. The sequence goes on from CAWUFW010000324.1 coordinate 1,529,302, forward strand.
ACGCTCCGGGTCCCGTGTTGCGTCTGCCGACGGATGGGGAGAAGGCAAAGAGCGACGATGCTTCTTCGCCTTCTTCGTGTGCTTCGACTTACCAGAGGAGTGCGAAGACTTCGAGGAGGAATGGTGATGACTCGCGACCTTCCTCTTGACGGGGACCTCGAACGGCACGGAGCGGACTGCCAGGCCTCCAAAAGCTTTCGGGACTGCTCCCGCAAAGACTTCAGGTTCATGGCCCGGCAGTCGGAGCACGACTTTGGATCGGGGTCGCGCTCCAGGCACCAAAGGCACACGAGGTGCAGATCGGTGATCGACATCACCTTGTGACAGGAGTCACAGGGCTTGAAGCTGGTCCGACGATAGGACATCCCTCGTGCACCAGAAATCGAAGACTCGAAAAAGGTGCCGACAAAAAGTCGAAAAAGGGTTAGTCAAAAAAGACTAAGGGGCACGCTCTCTCCGAATCTGCGCTGGCTGACGCAGAAAAAAAAAGAACTGACGTCAGCGCACAGGGGCGCCGTCTAAGTAGACACCGCGACGTCATCCCGGCGACCACGACGACAGGCGTGGAGTCGACCGACGCTACCTACCGACGCGCAGGGGTACTGCTACAAAAAAAAATCTCCGAATCCAGTCTGACGCCTGGGGGTAATTCTAAGGTAAGGAATCTATAACTACGGTCTCTTTCAGATCTACGATGCTAGGAATGCAGCTTGTGGCCCCGTGCTATAAAAGCTACAGTTCACCATAAGAAGGAAAGTTAAGAAAAAGATTAACAATTCTTGAAAAATGTGGTTGGTTAAAATGGTAGGAATGGATGAAGATGCTCCTGATTACATGGGGCCAGCTAGCAATGCTGCTACAATAAGATCCATTGCCTTGGGTACTGACAAGTTGAATTAACAGAAACTTGAAATGTCAATTTAGAAGTCACAATAGGTAAACATTTTCAGGTAATTTACATAAACATTTTGCTACACATGCTCTTTGTGCTTTCATTTATGTTTTCGGTTAGAAATAATTAAAATAATTATACAAAGTACTGTAAAGTGCTTTGAGTACTTGTTTAAATTATACTATCTCGATATCTATTGGATCAGGTAGTTCAATCCTATCAATGTGTTGTACTTTGAGCCTCATGTGCATCTCTGGTCTGTTCTGACTGGGCTCTGGGAAAGGGGGCACAGTGTTACCTACAAAGGATGGACTTGTGTATTTTAGTGCTGAGTTCATTAGCTGCAGTCAGGTGGCATACAGATGAGCAATGTTTCTGGAGCAACATTACAGTCTAGCAGTAACAATACATGCTGTTTGCAGCTTGTACTGTTGTGAGTCTTCCCTTTGCTTTTGATGAAATCGCTGAGTGGAACACGAGGCACAATGTCAAATCACGGTACCTGTGGAGCCAGAGAAGCATTATTCCTAGACGGTTTGTTGGTATTTCTACATCATAACTGATTATGAGCTTCTGTGGCATGAAAAAGCAATACAGAGATTTTTTTTACTTTCACCATCAGACTATTGCCTGTGAGATGGAAAACTGAATGGATTTTGTTTCAGAAGCTGCAGTAGAGATTAAGAAAATCAATTTAACTGGAATCCTCATTTCTGTTCCAGATATCTAAGACTCCCCTTAGTAAAACCAAAAATACAATACCATTTGTACATCACAGGCAATCAATCTAAAACACTTTTGTGGTAATCGGTTATGTCATATATATGATTTTGTGTGCAAGTGTTTTAGATTAAATTAGGACTGACTCTCTGTGAAGTGCAAATGGAATTGTATTTTTGGTTTTACTAAGGCGAGCCTTTTATATAACTATTTATACAACCATGTTCCCTTGCTCTAAGGGCGTTACTCTCTATTTGCTCCTCATTTTTGTTGCCAGCTTGTAACTTTTAGTTGACACCAATGTATGTGCAAATCACAGTAAACAAATTCCTTGTTCAGGCTACTTACATTATTCAGAACGTCATGGAATCCCATCTTCTTAGTTCCCATTCGAGCCGCCAACTGGTACATCAGTGGCAGAAATTTGTAAGAAGGAATCTTCTGGGCATCTTTCTGTGTGTGATGAAAATACAAATTTGGTAATTCACAAACATTTGTAGAGAGCAAATATCAGAACATAGCATGCAATTTGGAGATGTTACAGGTGACACTAGCATCACAATGTCATTCCGCTGTAATACCAGAGTGTCTGAACAAGCAGCACGAGTAGTAAAGCCACTGTGAGAACAGCAGCTCTCACAGAATCAGTCTATGGGTTTCCTATGAGCATAGGAAACATAAATGATGTTTCCATGTTTATTTTCCATAGGAGAGTAACAAACATATGTGTCTCTTGAGGATTTCCTAGAGGGTATTATTGCATCTCCGGTGTCCCTGTACTTACCACTGCTGCAAAATCGGCCCCCACCCTTCAAGCCTCCCGGGGAAATGCCCGCTACGGCCAGTCCGGCCCTGCCTTTGGGACATGTACAGTGTCTGGGGATCCAGTGGGAGCCCAGAATCTTTAAGTACCTAGGGGTACGGCTGTATAACTCTGATACAGGTACCAGAGAGGGCAATCAGGGAAGGGGCACCCTGCGCAGTCTGAGGGGTAATGTTGCCTTCTGGTGAGCGCTCAGACTCCCTATCATGGCGAGAGTGGCGTTTGCAAAGATGATCATCCTGTCCAGAGTCCTATATAACTTTGCCAATCCCCCAATTTGGATACCAGGGTTTAGAGCTCTCAACGCACTGCTTTGGGCTGTAATATGGGATGGGTGACGGAGACGTGTCCTAGTACACACTTCAAAGACCTACCCACAGAGAAGGCTTAGGTGTCCCTGATTAGGAGACCTACTACCTTGCAGCGCAGCTACAATGGCGGGAATCAGCCTAGCCGAACTGGGGGAATTTGGACAGGTGCAGTTAGGCTTCATTACTGGCGATGCTCTAGGGAGTGAAACTAACATCTGCTCAGAAATCAAAACTCAAGTGCTGGCTAGGGACACTTCACGGAATGGAGAGTGATACACTATATGCCCAGAGTTATCACTTGCCAATGACCAGATGAGGATGCCTCACGGCCCGCCAGATGAGAGAGTGGTTAGACGCGGACATATTGACATTGAGAGACTGTATTCTGAGATGTCCTTCCGAACCATGGAGGATCTGGTGGCTGAGGGTAGTTTTACTGGGCAATCGATTCTTAAGTTATCTTAAGGTATCAACTGTGCGCCACCTCACCGGGGTGCTAGACCCAGAATCTCAGGACAAATAACCTTCTGCAGACCATACTGACCATTGGACACTGCCACAGGTAGATTTATTGGCTGTACAAAAGTGATTGCCAAGTCATTCACTGACTTCCTGGCAGAACGTGCCAGATGGGAAACTATTATTGGCAGACCCTTCAGGGTGAAGGAATAGGAACAGATCCTAGAACACACATGCACTCTCATGCAAAACACATGCTTAAAATTCACACAGTTTAATTACCTACAAATGACATACCTCATGCCCCATAGGCTGAACATCATGTTGCACACAACTGATCAGAGCTGTCCACGTGTGCTTTAGATGACACAATCTTTGTCCATATGGCGTGGGACTACCCAATTATAAACTCACTTTTGGCTCCTAGTAACAGCAGCCCTAAAGGTAACCCTGCACAGACAGCAGAGGTATGTCTCCTAGATCTATACAGGAGACGACCTGAGAGGAAAGATGGTAACAGGTTTCTGGATTTAGCCCTTGGTGTAACCCATAGGGACACTGCATTACACTGGAAATCGCCGGATGGCCCGCCACATATTAGGTGGAAAGCAGATGTTGAGACATGGGCACTAGCCGAAGGAACGGCACTGCGCTCTGAGGAAGATAGAGGCATCCGCACAAAACCGATGGCAGAGCAGTGGATGGAAATGGTAAATAGTTTTCTAGATACTGAATAATGATCACGCAGCAAGGCAGATGGCAGCTGAATGGGCTAAAACCCCTGCTTGGCCTCTCGGGCTGCTCCCAACAACAGGTGGTAAAACCCACCTCCGCCGGCAATATCTGAACATCTATATCCACCCTTTTTCCCTTGTGAGGAAATGGGATGTATTATATGGTGTGGCAGTGTGACCTCACCATGTAATCAACTACCATCCCCTTTAGGACCAGTCAGGTTTCGTTTGTTAAACCTTAGCTCAACCCTGGATATCTGTGGCTCTGAGCAGTCAGGCTTACACAAAGGCACAAGTGTAAAGCACTAAAACAGCACCAAAACAATTGAAGAAAGAAACAAGACACAATAGAAATCTGACACCAATTTATAAAAGTAGATGAGGTTTTTGTGTACTTTTGGACACCAAGAAGAAATAGATCCACTTGAGAGTTCAGGAGATACAGAATTTACAAGGTATAGTAAATCAACACTTTTTACTTAACTTCGAACAAGCATTGGTAAATTCAACGAATTGAACACAAAAACTTTTTCAAGAAAAAAACTTTGGTAAGTATCAATGCAGTTAATTAAAGTTACTTTCAGCAACCAACTCCAGAAGGGAGCCAGTCAGGGGCACCAGCAGGGTCCACAGAAACAGTTACCTTATCCAGAAAAACAGTCTTCAATTACAGTTCCAGCGTCAGTGGCTCCTTGCCACTGACTTTGATGGAAGTGGTCCTGATGCAAGGGATACAGGATGCTGAAGATGCTGTGTGGATGAAGGGGGTCTTCCTGGGGCTACACCTGAGGGCTTGGTGAGGCGATCCGGACTATGGGGTCAATGTCCCTTTAAGTCCTCTTGAGCTTGGCAGAAGCCCATGTGCCACTTGCCTACCAGTCGTACAAGTTACTTACCTTCGGTAACAATGTATCTGGTAGAGACGATTCTAGCCGCAGATTCCTTAACGTAGAATTATCCCCAGGCGTGAGACTGGACCCGGAAAACTTTCTTTGCCCCAGCATCTCTGCGCGCCGGGGGGCGGCACCACGCGACTCCGCACGACGTCCTCCACGGGCGTGACGTCAGCGAGGTGACATAAGCCCCAACCCGGCGCGCTGACATCAGTTTTCTTCGGAGAACTTTTCCGCGCCACAACGCGGAGCCATCACAAACAAAACTGTGGAGAGTATGGGAACAGTGTGCGAAAAATCAGCAAAAACAGAAGAGAAAAACCAAAGGTGAGGAACAGCACCAGTTGGAAAAGTGCCAAGCACTAAGGTACCAAGAAACCATAGCAGTGAAGACATAGCAGGGAAAGAGCAGAACACCGCGCTGAGGAACAGCCTTGCAAGCCAAGGCCACATACACCCTGGAGGCAGAAAGCATGTGAACAACGCCATAGCAGAAGAGAGAGTCTGCAATCACAATCTAGAACAGAGAAGGGCAACAAACCCGGAACAGAGGAGTAACAGCAATCCACCCCCAGACTACACCATCAAGGAGGGCCGTATCCCCTGAAAGGAGCGAAAGGCCGAGGGGCAGGCAAAAGAACTCCCAACGCAGAGGACCGCGAAGGGAGCAGAAACCCCAAGCAAGTAAAAGAGGAAGAGCAAAAGTAGGCCCCTACGCTGGAGAGAAACCAGTCGGAGGGATGCAGAGGCACACAGAACCAACCGACCCTGTATGAGAAAGAAAGGGGTGGAATAATCAAGCAAAACGAGGCATCCTGTCCGGGAGGAAGCGAAGAGGCCACCCACGGAAAACAAGCCACCCGGAGGGAGGCGAGGGCAGAAAACCAAGCTGAAGGTCCTCGCAGAACGGGGAGGAAGGGTGGGTCGTGAAGGAATCTACGGCTAGAATCGTCTCTACCAGATACATCGTTACCGAAGGTAAGTAACTTGTACATCTGATAGAGACTACTAGCCGCAGATTCCTTAACGTAGAATAGATACCCTAGCCATACCCAGAGGGGAGGAGGGCCTGCGAGAGATCTTCCCCAGTAGAAAGAAACACAGGGCCCCAGCAGGGGATGTGTCACGGGGACAAGAAGGGCGGCCCAGCCCCCACCAAGCAGAAGTAAGCAAGGACAAGGTGAAGGGAAGACGAGGAAACCCCAAGCCCATCCAAGGAACAACTGCCAGAAAACCTCCGAGGGACAGACAGCTGCAGAGGAGCACCCAGGAGGAAAAGAACCGGAGGCAGAGCCCGCCGGAGGAAAACACACACACACCCAGCGACGGGGGACAGCTGGACAGCCATCAGCCTCAAGGCAGCGGAGGAGGCAGAAACGGCTCCACAGCCAAGAACCGCAGGCGTAAGGAAAAAGGCACAGGTGCGCAAAGCCCCAGCAGAACAAGAGGCAGGGGCACAAGGGAACACACCAAGGGCCACATCGGCGGACCAGAGCAAGCAGGCATGCACAGCCAGCCGGAGACCGCACCAAGGGGCCGTGCACCCAGAACAAGCCAGGCGCAAGCCGAAGGCAGAAGCCAGAGAAGGCCAGGAGCCGGGCCAGAGACACACCTTCCCACGAAGAAGTGGGACGAGGCAGAAGAGAAAGAGAGAGAGACCCGGAGGACGGTCCAAGCCGGCAACCAGAACACAGAAAAGACAAGCTAGGCCCCCCTGGAACACCAGACAGAGGACCAGGCCGAAACGCCGGACGGAAAGGCGGAAGCGCCACAACATAACGCCGAAGACAGCATGCCAGGCAGGTCCAGCGACAAAGCGAACCTGGAGAAGGGCAAGCGGGGCGCTGCGCAAACTGCACCAAGAGAATAGGTAAAGAGACCGCACCTGCGGCATACCGTGACGCCGTGGAGGGCACGGAACCCGAAACCGAACCGTCCCAGCCCATGACAGAGCTATACAATAGCTACAAGTACCCCACATAGGGTATGTTACGTCCCAAAAAGACATGGGAACACCTCTTAGGAAAAAAGTTCCGCAGCAGAGGGCAAAACAGAAAGACCTGCAGACAAACCGCAGACGGCTTACCAATCAGCCAACAAGAAGACCCAATCTCAGGACCAGCACGGCTTTACCAACAGCCAAAATCACAAGTCAAAACAGAAGGCCGGACCAGCAGCCAACAGCACCGAAGGGCCAAGGGAAGGACCCCGAAGGGGCACCAACCATAAAGAACACACAACCGGGCTACCGAGCACGAAGCTCCAGAAAAAACACTGGAGAACACCTCCCGGAACACCCCAGAGGACCGACATCCAGGTTCACTGAGGGGGAGGAGGAGGAGGACGAAGCCCCACAAGGAACCGCTGAATGGCAGAATCCGCAGGGGCGTGAAACAAAAGAGTGCCATCAAAAGGGAGGTCAACCAGACGCTCCCTAACATTCTCAGGGAAAACACTATCCCTCAACCATGCATGGCGACGGAGGGCCACCGAACTAGCCATAGTGCGACCAAGAGCCTCAGAGACATCAAGAGCCGAGCGAAGAATAAACGAGGCCAGCTCCCGGCCATCCAACACATGGTGCCGCAGATCAACACAGGCACCCTCCTGAGAGGCACAAGACAGAAGGGACTCCGCGGAATCCCACAAACTGGAAGTGGCTCTGGCTAACACACAAAGCGTGTTGAGCGCCAGTAAGGCAGCACTGGAGGAAGCGAAGATGTTACGCCCCCAGGAATCTAGCCACCGGGCCTCCCGTGAGGGAGGGGACAAAATGGAAGGCAAGGAAGGAAAGGCCGTCTGCAGAAGAGGGCCCAGAGTAGAAGGATGGAAGGAAAGACAGACAGGATCATGCGGAGCAGGACGGTGGCGGTGCAGGAGGGACTGGGGCACCGGGTCCCCCGTGGCAGGACGCCCCCAGGCCCCCAAGAGAGAATTGTGGAGCGAAGCTTCGAAGGGAAGAAACAGCTCCCGTCCACCAGAGCCCTGGTGGAGAACCTCAAGCAAGTGGTCCGCAGGGAAATGTGCAGCCGTGTCGCCCATGCGCAAAATCCCAGCGGCCGTGGAAACAGCCCGTGCGAAAGCAGCACTCGCCTCCATAGGGCAACGCGGCGGGGAGAGCAACTCCTCCGTGGGTGAGGGCTGCACACTAAGCCGGCCGTCCCCCAGCCCAAGCGGAGGAAGAAACGGCCAAGCCCGGAAAGGTGGAGGGGTGACAGAGGAGTGGGGAACATGAGGCGCCTCAGGGGAAGACTGTGGGCGCGGGGATGGCGAAGAGCCCTCCTTGGAAGACGCCGGGGAGAAAGCCACTACGCGGCGTCCCGTCTCCGGGGAAGAAGAGACAAACAGTTGCCTGACCTCTGGAGAAGAGGGGGCCTCCGAAGAGGAGTCGACGACCCGACGCCGGCACGGCGCCGTGGAGTCCGCCACTGGCGCCGGCGCGGTGTCGACCGGCGCCGAAGGGGATGCGGCGACGACCTCCACCCCACCCGCGCCGCGGGAGAACGGGGCGGGGACGAAGCCGGGGTGGCCAAAGAACGGCGCCGAAAAGGCGTTGACTCGACCTCCGATGAGGCAGCCGCCTGCGTGGAGAGACGAGGAGGGCCCGGGGACACGCCCCGGCCCTTAGCCAGCCCCTGCGGCGCCGCTAGGGCCGACAGCCGCCGGCGCCTAAGCGGCGTCAGCCCGGCCTCGGACAAGGCCGCCGCCTGCCCAGAGGACCGAGTAGGACTCGGGGACAAGCCACGAGTCCCGGCAACCTCCCGCGACACCACAGGGACCCCCACGGGGGTTTGCGGCGAGGCAGAGGCACCGTGGGCCGAAGGAGGGAACCCCGTAGGGTCGCACCCCGACGACGCCACACCTCCAAGACCTGAAGCCGAACCTGTTGGCACCGGAGCCGGAGCCACCGGCGACTCCGCAGAAGGCCCCGCACGTGGCAGGGGATCAGCGGACGTCCCAGGAAGAGGAGGAGCCAAGGAGGCCTGCAGGGCCGCAGCATAGGCCTCCATTTGGACTCTGGACGCCCCCGCGCCGGGAAACGGCGGGTAAGGCGGCGACGTGCGAGGCCGCATGACCCTCGGAGAACCCGCGCCCCCCACAGGGCAGGGACCAGGCCTCGGGGACAAGCTGTGACACTTACCAACGGGCAAGCGACGCCCCTGCAGCCTCGGGGAAGGACGATGTCGGAGGCGGAAGCGGCGGTTCTTGGCCCCTTCCGCGGGGGACGGACGCGATGAGGACGCTGACCTGGACACGCGGGCCGAAAGAAGTTTCATCCGGCGCTCACGCCGGGACTTCGGTTTCATCTGATGACAAGCCTCGCAGTCCGTGGAGTCATGGTGCTCCCCCAAACACCACATACAGATGGGGTGAGGGTCCGTCGCCGACATCTGGCGCGCGCAAGACGAGCACGTCTTGAAGCCCGAAGGCATTCGCACACTGTTCTCAAGGGAAACGCAAAGCGTTGAAGAAGGAGGCCTGAAAACAGGCCAGGGACACGAACCGGATCCGCGTGGCACGCGGAAAAGAAGGAAACTGATGTCAGCGCGCCGGGGTGGGGCTTATGTCACCTCGCTGATGTCACGCCTGCGGAGGACGTCGGGGCGGAGTCGCGTTGTGCCGCCCCCCCGGCGCGCAGAGATGCTGTGGCAAAGAAAGTTTTCCGGGTCCAGTCTCACGCCTGGGGATAATTCTACGTTAAGGAATCTGCGGCTAGTAGTCTCTATCAGATACCAGGTACAGCAGATTCAGCGTTTTTCTTCTTCTTGCAGTAACTTGCCATCTGGGCGACCTAGCTACACTCTGACAACTCTTCCAGGTCCAGCAGACTCAGGTGCAACTTTTGAGTGTCGTGCCTTGTTCCCTGGGGCTGCACGCCAGCGAGGAGTGGAGATATAGAAATCTGGGCTCCCAACTCGTCCCAGCAGGCTTCTTTTTCTATTGTGCCACTGTTCTATGACCAGGAGGTCTCTTGTTTTGGCTGGGCATGAGCAGGACACTGAAGTCATAGTCCCTTTCTAGCCACCAGGTACAGCAGGTGTAGTCCATGTCGGTGCAGACTCTCTTCGCAGGGTCCTTGGTGCAGCAAGTCAGCCCTTCTCCGGTCCCCTTCTCCAATCTCAACAAGATCTGAGTTCTGGGTGCTAGGGGGGCCCTTTTCACAACCAGATAATGCCCTCAGGGGAGGTTGCTGTCACTAGCCAATGGGCTATCAGGTCCCCTACCTCCTGATGACTTCTTCCTGAGAAGTGTAGCATCTAGTTATCCCGGAAGGCTCCATTCTACCCACTTCCAACATGGCAGAACCCCTTCTTGGTGCGCCGAGCTCCCTATCCCAACCCAAAGGAGTGGCCAGTAAGGGGCTACACACCTCTGAAAAATGGGTCGACAACTGACTTCCTCTCTCTGTCCCTAAAGCCAGCATGTCTGCCTTCTCCCAAGTGTTTTCCATTTGCACTTTAAAGGCAGCTTCCCCTTTGAAGTTCGCCTTTTGGGCTGGCACCCGTGTGGCTTCCACCCAGTGAGAAGTAACAGCTCTTCCTCATGTAAGCGCCTACTATGTCCTTTCCTGGGGGTCATTCACATGTCTCCCCAGGAGAGAAGAACCTGAATGTCTGTGAGGACAATCCCTGTGTGCTACCATAAAAGAGCACTAGCTACCTTGGGCAACAAAAGTGGCAACTTCTAAAGATCGCACTTTGCACATCAGTGACATTAAATTCAATTTAACCATTAAATCGGATTTGATGTACTTATTCTTTTGATCTGTTTCAGTACCAATATTAGTAGTCCTAGTCAGAAGTTAGCAGGACTGAGATGTCAGCCTGTATCTCTGCACTCGCCAATGGGGCTACTAACCTTTTCCACAGTTTAGGGATTTTACTGCTGGAACATGTGTAAGTACATGTTCCACCATTTAATATATAGCACCCTGTCTTAGGGCTTGATAGGCCTACCTGAGAGGTGACATATATATTAACAAGCATTGACAAAGTCAACTGATCTCGGCAATGCAAGAGCTATTGGCTTTGTCAACGCAAATGTCTTTTAGCCATGTAGCCCAAGAGCATACAGTTTAAGCGGGGAAGCCACGTTTTTTGGTCTCACTTTGTAGAAATCAGCCAGGAAATAAATATCCATTTGTCTTTCAACCGAAGGCCAGGCCCTTTACATTAGCACTGGTTACATGACACAACCTCACTTGCATTGTTTATAGGCATAGGACGGTTAAGTGATGTGCCCCAAATCACAGGATGTTGATCCTACGCCGAGACTCGAACCTAGTTTCCCAGTACCACAGTCGGAAGCTCTGATCGTAATGGCACATCCTGGGTAGAGAGAGACAGTTGCTCGAAAAACGAAAGCAACTCATGAGTAGCTGCTTGCTGCTGTAAACAAAAGAGCCATCACACGACCAGCACTCCCCCCACTCTTCTATCGCACAAAACGTGCGTTCACGGCAGAAACGTGTAGCCCTGAGAACAAAATACTAACCGAAACACAGGGTAGCCGCAGGAACAGACATGCAGCTTACAGGGGGAGGGAGTACTCAAACTTTAATGAAGAGTTTGTCAGTAATGGAATTCTCTTCATCTGGCTTCACAGGGTCACAAAACAAGAAAGCGCACTGTAACCCTTCTCCACTTCGACTGTCCTGCAAAACCATGAATTAAAATCTGCTCCTCCAAGCAGTGCTTTAAAGTTGAGCTTTCAGAAAGTACAAGGGAAACTTTGTGCGGTATCTACAAAAGTACCACGTCACCTTACCGAGCCCTGTGCCCAGCCCTGAACGCCACTGTATCGGATGTCTTCATACACAACTCGGAGGTGCTCTCAATGAACTGGTGTCTGCTGAAGCGGGTGAGTAGTCGCCCTTAACAAATATTGATTCGTTGACACAACTAGGTTATGTACACTGACAGGCTTCAGAGAACGGTATGAGTGGTGGTGGTAGATTTTGGTGTGCGCCATAGTATCAGGTGACTGATTTTCCATAAGAAAGCCTGGAGGGGTAATGGCTTTCATATTACATGACATAATTGTATATTGGTGAGGGGTGGCAATGAAGAAGCTGGACTGTGTTTAAAAAGTATTGAAAACTTATTCTAGAGAGTCTAGGATAGTAGTGTTAGTGGGCAAGAAGACTGAAAGAAACATTTATAGTGTGAGGGATGTGTCTCCGTACACACTCCCAGTGAAAATATTGCAAAGGCTTCTGAGGAAGTTGGTTGAGGTGGCGAGAATGGGGGGGGGGGGACAGTGCTATCCGGGTTCAGAGAGTTGCTCTGTCACAGATGGTTCATCTAGGGACGGGTGAAAAGAAAACAGCTTTCAGATTATAAGGGCCACGGATGTTGGGGATTATGAAAATTTAGAAAAAGGACTGTAAACTAACATTTTTTGAGTGTTATAAGTGGAAGGGTTAGGTTGCCAACTTTCGTAATTTGGGATATATAAGAACAATGAAAGGGTCAGCTATTAGCTTTATCAAAGTCGAAAGTGTTGTGACTTAACTGTTGCATTCCTTTTCCTTAGCTACACCTTCCCTACTGCTCAGCCAGGATGAGTGCTGGAGAGCTTGGTGATGAGTGGAATGCTTGGTGATGTCATAGAATGCATGGGTGCCTGGTGATGTGCGGAGTGTCAGTTGGAGTGTGCAGGCTTAGCAGCAGGGAGGCTGCTCCTGGTGGGGCTACCTGTTATCATCTACCTACTTACCTGAAACGGAATAGCACTCGTTACAACGCGTACCAATACAACGCGTACCATTACAGCGCGGGTATTAGTACGCGTTGTCAATTACAACGAGATACCATTACAACGCAAACTTTTACAACGACTATACCTTTACCACGCATGCCATTACAACGCAAAAACATGCGTGGTAAAGGTATAGTCGTGGTAAAGGTTTCTAAGGTAAGTGACAGTCCTCTCACTACATTTACACTACCCATCACGACCCCCCAACACTACCCTAAACCCTAAAACACTACCCCCAGCACGACCCCCTACACTACACAAACACCACAACACTAACCTAAACCCTAAAACACTACCCCCAGCTTGACCCCCTACACTACACAAACACCACAACCCTACCCTAAAACACTACCCTACACTACACAAACACCACAACACTACCCTAAACCCTAAAACACTACCCCCAGCACGACCCCCTATACTACACAAACCCTAAAACACTACCCTGCACGACCCCCCCTGACACTACCCTAAACCCTAAAACACTACCCTACACTACACATACACCACAACACTACCATAAACCCTAAAACACTACCCCCAGCACGACCCCCTACACTACGCAAACACAACACTACCCTAAACCCTAAAACACTACCCTACACTACACAAACACCACAACACTACCCTAAACCCTAAAACACTACCCCCAGCCCGACCCCCAGTCCGGTCCCTACACTCAAACACTACCCTGCACGATCCCCCAACACTACCCTAAACCCTAAAACACTACCCTACACTACACTACCCTAAACCCTAAAACACTACCCCCAGCTTGACCCCCTACACTACACAAACACCACAACCCTACCCTAAAACACTACCCTACACTACACAAACACCACAACACTACCCTAAACCCTAAAACACTACCCCCAGCACGACCCCCTATACTACACAAACACCACAACACTACCCTAAACCCTAAAACACTACCCCCCGCACGCCCCCCCGACCCCCAGTCCGGTCCCTACACTCAAACACTACCCTGAACGGCCCCGACACTACCCTAAACCCTAAAACACTACACAAACACCACAACACTACCCTAAAACACTACCCCCAGCACGACCCCCCCGACCCCCCTAAACCCTAAAAAAGTAACCCCCACCCCATGCCCAATCCCCCTTACCTCTCTCTCCTCGTGGTTCCTCTCTCCTCCTGGTTCCTGCTTCACGTCGTCTCTGAGGGGCCGTGCACCTCGTTATGAGGAAACGGAACAGCCTCTGTTTCCTTACAACGACGTGGATCGTCTACATTTTTTTTGAACGCATGGTCATTTACTATACATACCTTTACAACGAAATTCGTTGTAAAGGCATGCGTGGTAAATGACCAAGCGTTCTAAAAAAAAAAGCGTAGTTTTACTACGCGATGTACAACGCATGCGTGGTAATGCATGCATTGTAATGGTATCGCGAAGTAAAAAACTCGATGTAATGGCTGTTTACCTCTGAAACGTACCATCTTGTTAACTTGAACTGAATCTTAATGAACCATCTATAGAATATACACCTCGGCCAATGGACTTCTGATTACAACATTTTGGCGACGAATTGACAATATTGTGGAACTGTTGATTGCTTCGTCATGCACTCGGACGCAGTTATGTTCCAGTATGATGTTAGAAGTTGTAGAAGAAAATAACAACAAAAGGCGTTTTCCACTTCACCAGACTCCTGTATTTCCAGAAGTAGCTACCGGTGGCAATTTGAAGTTGTGAACTATGAGGGTGTGCACTTTCCTTTCAGGTGAGTAGTCGCTCACCGGCGGAGTGGATTCAATGTTGCATGATGTGTTTTACAGTTCCATGACTATTTAAACTTTGGGGTTTTATGACTTCGTTCCCTGCCTTATCTTGCAGGTCAATTTGTAATGTTAATCTGTCTATTGCTTTAACAGGGTTTAACAGTTCAGAGTAATTATCTAAACTCAGACTCATGAGTTGTACTTCATTACTATTTGTGGGAGTCATGCTGTGTTTGTACCAGCAAGTAATACAGTGCATTCCTGTCAATGTGACATGCTGTTATCTGTGCTATGGGAATTTAGGTTCCCTCAGGTGTGTGAAGTGTGTGTGTGTGTGTAGGGGTCGTGTACCCTGTGCTGTTGGTTAGCCTGAGACTTGCAGTCCTGTCAGGTGTGCAAGTTGTGTACGTTTAGAGGTTGTGCACCCTGTGCTGTTGTTTAACATGAGATGTGTCTTGAAGGGTCGTGTGCCCTGTGCTGTTGTTTAACCTTAGGTGTGCATTGAAGGGTCGTGTACCCTGTGCTGTTGTTTAACCTGAGGTGTGCGTTGAAGGGTCGTGTACCCTGTGCGGTTGTTTCACCTGAGGTGTGCGTTGAAGGGTCGTGTACCCTGTGCGGTTGTTTTGCCTGAGACTTCCGGTACTGTCAGGTGTGCTATATGTAGTGTGCAGAAGGGGGTGAGTGATGAGGGCGTTACACCTCCGCGGTGTCCTCCATTCTTCCAGTCCTGCATAATATTACAGCGGTGTAATTTCAATTTATTCGGTATTTTAGGACTGTGTTGATATTCTCCTATCCTGAGTTCTTTCAAATTGCAATTGTTTGTTTTAAATTGTATATGTCTCTTTCGTATTGATGATATCAAGTGGTGCGTACTTCCATTGTACATTCTTGTACAATGTACTTGATGTGTCTACAAGGCGTATCTTGCCCAGAAGCACACCTGATTGACTTAGCTAAAACCTCTCTGCCGCATAACTGCGGCGCATGCGGGCAGCTTCTAAACCGGGGTAAGGCCTCTAATCTTAGAAAGGTAATCCCGCGGGGATCAAGCGCAACGTTAAAATCAAGGCGTGCCTCATCAATTGCAGATCGCTTCCCAAGCATGCGAAGGATGTTTGGTCAATTTTAACTGAGGCTATTTGGGATGCTATGTTTTTAACGGAAACCTGGTTAAATACGGACGCGATGTCTACTATTGCACTAGCTACCCCACCAGGTTTCAAAATGTGCTACGCCAATCGAGAGGGCGGAAAAAGGGGAGGTGGGGTGGCTATTATTTTTAAAGACTCTTGGGAGCTTGTATCCTCGGCCCCTCTCCTTGTTCAGGGCATCGAAGGGCTTAATTTTTGTATACAAATTAACCCCTCGTTTGCCATAGCGGGCATTCTGATCTATAGACCACCTGATTGTGTAATGACTGCATCACAGGCTCTGTACAATTATGTTGCTCAAAAATCGGTACTGTATTCCAATTTTATAGTCCTGGGAGATTTTAACCTGCATGTGGACGACTCGAACTGTCCACAAGCAATGCAACTGGTCGCCTCCTTAGCAGGTGCCAATCTTGTACAACAAGTGTCTTGGATTTAGTCTTCACTAATATCACTACCATTGATATAGAGACCTCATCCCCGCTGGTTTGGTCAGACCACTATCTGATCCCCTTCTCATTTACTCTGCCAATATCTGGTCAAGCTAAAAACTTGCGTTTTATTCAAAAAAGAAATTGGAAGAATCTGTCCGAAGCTTCATTAAGCCCGATTCTGCAGGACAATTACCCCCGCCTATTCTCTGACCCCAATGTAGATGCAGCTGCTATACATCAATGGTTTGCCACTGCGGTGGAGTCAGTTGCGCCGGTCACAGTAGTAAATTCTACCAGATTGTCCCCTTCTGCTCCCTGGTTCTCCGATGCCCTCAAAGAGTTAAAAAGTAGGTGCAAAAAATTAGAACGCCAGTGGAGGCTACACTACTGTGACCCAGCTAAGGTAACCTACAAAAAAGCTTTAAAAGATTTTCATAAATCCCTAAAAGCAGCCAGGCGGGACTATATTGTGACACGCATCCATAATGCGGACCACGCCAGTACAGAGGTTTTTAAAGTAGTTCAAACCTTTCTCAGACCCAAGGCAAGAGAGACTGAAATAATCCCGTCCCCATCCTTATGTGAAAAAATTGCAAGTCATTTTGATACTAAAATCCTAAAGGTCTACGACTCCTTTTCACCCCCCGGAGGCAACTGAGAAATCGGATCTCCCACAGGGCATGGGTGAGGTTCTCCCATTCACTAACTTCACACCGATTTCGCCTCAGGATGCGCTAGTTGAAATCCAAAAATGCCGCTCTGGCGCCCCTGATGATCCTTGCCCTCCCAAATTGTGGAAAATGTTGGCCCCCTGTTTGTTGGGAGGATTACTTCATATTTGGAACACCTCCCTAGATACGGGCATCTTCCCTGATCAATGGAAGCATGCTACACTTCTCCCTTTGCGTAAGAAACCAAATGGAGACCCAGGCGACCTTGGCAATCTTAGGCCCATCTCTCTGCTCCCCGCCCCCGGAAAAATGCTCGAGAAGTTGGTCCAGCGCCAACTGACCACTTTTATTGAGCAGAATAGTGCTTTGCACGACACACAATCGGGTTTCCGGGCTGGTTTCAGTACGGAGACCGCTCTCCTTGGGTGGCAGAGTCGGTAAGATGGTCATTGGATTCAGGAGCATCAGCTCTGCTGGTGCTCCTGGATCTGTCCGCCGCGTTCGACACGGTCGACCACTCCATATTGACCCAGAGACTACAAGGGGTGGGCTTTGGTGGGAAAGTGCTGTCCTGGTTGACATCCTACCTGAGCGGGCGTACTCAGCGAGTTGCCCTTCAACCGTTTGAATCTAAACCAAAACAGCTCTGGTGCAGCGTCCCCCAGGGCTCAGCATTGAGCCCTCTGCTTTTTAACCTTTACTTAGCTCCACTGTTTTCACTGATTGCCAACTGGGGTGTGAAGGCAATTTCCTACGCTGACGACACCCAGTTGGTTTTTCCGTTTAAAGAGCGGTCGACAGAGGCCTTCAAAAACTTCAAGGGCTGTCTGTGCGATATAGCTCTATGGATGAACTCAAATAAATTGAAACTTAACGCTGGGAAGACAGAGGTTCTGTTCTTTGGGAAAGGCCCAGTGCCAGACTTTGATTTATGGTGGCCGTCAGAAATGGGCCCACCTCCATCACCTGTCACACGCATCCGTAATTTAGGGGTGAGATGGGAGGCGGACCTCTCTTTCTCAGCCCAAATACAGCAGGTCTCTGCAACCTGTTTCAGTAAATTAAAAAACCTTAGGAAAGTGTTACACTTCCTACCGGAAGATTGCCGCAAATCAGTAGTCCACGCCACAGTTACATCTAGGCTGGACTACGTAAATAGCTTATATCTTGGCCTCCCCAATTATGCCATCTGTCGCCTTCAGATGATACAGAATGCGGCTGCGAGACTGGTTGGTCCCAAACCTTTTCGACACCATGTCTCTCCGCACCTACAGAAGCTTCACTAGCTTCCAGTGAGAGGAGAATAAAGTTTACGGCCTTGACACTGGCCTACCGGGCCCTCTACGGAAAATGCCCTGGTTATCTGAAAGACAGACTGTGCCTTTATAAGCAAAATCGTACGCTGCGATCCAACTCCCACAATCTGATATGCACCCCACGCTTTGCGAAATCACGCTTGGGCGGCAGAGCATTCACGGTTAGAACGGCTTCTCTGTGGAATGCTCTACCAGGGTTCCTGCGACAGGCCAAGTCAGAAGCCTGTTTCAGAAAGGCCCTGAAA
Source organism: Calotriton arnoldi (assembly GCA_963921515.1). Taxonomy (NCBI): domain Eukaryota; kingdom Metazoa; phylum Chordata; class Amphibia; order Caudata; family Salamandridae; genus Calotriton; species Calotriton arnoldi. The sequence goes on from CAWUFW010000324.1 coordinate 1,547,464, forward strand.
ACATGGCTCTTTTTGGCAGACTAATAGGGTCCGTTGGACCCCGGTGCTTACTCCGGTCGCAATTACCTGCTGCTTCAGCGCCGGGACACCCCTGTTTGGGGTAGCTGTCACGCTTTATAAGCTTCAGTATTATTATTATTAATTGTTTTCCCTAAGGAAGGAGATGTGTTGTAACTTGTATTGTTTCTTTGCATCCTTTCCCTTAGTTACCTGTTCCCTGCTGCTCAACCAGTATGAATGTGATGTGTGTGGAATGCTTGATGAGGTAGGGGAATGCTGGAGTGCCTGGTGTGGTTGACAGAGAGACAGTTGGAGTGAGCAGGCTAAGCAACAGGGAGGCTGTTCCTGGTGGGGCTACCTGTTATCTACCTACTTACCTGAAACGTACCATCTTGTTAGCTTGAACTAAATCTTAATAAACCATCTACAGAATACACACCTCGGCCAATGGACTTCTGATTACAACAGAAAGTTAAGTGTTTTTTTCATGTTTATGTGAAAACTGCTTTGTGGTATAGTGGCGAGTGCTTTGGGGTGCCTGCATTTGTGTTGAGGATTTAATGCTACAAGCAAAGGCTTCATTGTTTATGTGAAAATTAAAACATAACTATTGGGTCCTAGAAGTCTTCATCTGCTGTCAAGTTCTTGATTTCTATATTTCAGTGTATGCAACACCTTCTGATTATTGATAACAGTGATTATACCACTCCAGAAAAGAACAGTTTGCGCCTCATTTAGACATGAAGCACAAGTTACTACTTGTGTAACAATATATCTGTAAGAGACATTAGTTAGTGATAGATTCCTTACCTTAGAATATCCCCAGGCGTCAGACTGGATCCGGAAAGTTTTTCCGTCAGCAGTACCCCTGCGCGTCGGTAGGTGGCGTCGTGCGGCTCCGCGTTCGTCACTGCCGTCGTAAGCGCCAAGATGACGTCACGGAGACTACTTAGGCGCCACCCATGCGCGCTGACGTCAGTTCTGTACACGACTTTCCGCGCCAGGAACGCAGAGCCATGCAAGAAACTGACCACTGGTGCCATGAAACTAGGGCCCTGAAAGGGATGACCTTAACCCTAGAATCAGTTCACAGAACGGGGAGGATGGGTGTGGCGGTAAGGAATCTATCACTAACTAATGTCTCTTACAGATATATCGTTACACAAGTAGTAACTTGTGCATCTGAAAGAGACACGTTAGTGATAGATTCCTTACCTTAGAATAGATACCCCAGCAATACCAACCCCGGTGGTGGGTCTGCGAATAGATTACACCAGAAAGTCACGGAGAACAGAAGGGCCAAAGAAGCCGTCTCTCCGGCCTTGACTGTCAAGGCAGTAATGCTTGGTAAATGTGTGCAGCGAGGCCCACGTGGCTGCCTGACAAATATCCTGCAAGGGAACGCCGCGTCCCAAGGCAGTAGTGGCTGCTGTTGCCCTGATAGAATGGGCACGCAGCCCCACAGGAGGCTCCTTCTTAGCCAACGAGTAACATGCTTTGATGCACAAAACGACCCATCGAGAGATGGTGCGTTTGTGCACGGCCCGACCTTTTTTGGCGCCCACGTAGCCGACAAAGAGCTGGTCATCCACCCAGAACTGTTGTGTGCGCTTTAGATAGAACGAGAGCGCAAGTTTTGGGTCCAGACGATGGAGCCGCTCTTCCTCTTTTGAAGGATGCGGAGGCGGAAAGAAGGTGGGCAAAGTGATGGTCTGCCCGATGTGGAAGGGCGTGACAACCTTTGGCAAGAAAGAAGGACGGGTCCTTAAAACCACCTTGTACGGATGAACAGAAAGGAAAGGAGGTTTAGAAGAAAGAGCCTGGAGCTCACTCACTCTTCTGGCAGAGGTTATAGCTACCAGGAAAGCCGTCTTCAGAGTAAGAAGACGTAAAGGACAGTTATGAAGGGGCTCAAAAGGAGCGCACATCAGATAGGTCAAGACAAGATTTAAGTCCCATTGAGGCATTATGAAAGGCACAGGAGGAAACGTGTGTGTAATGCCTTTGAGGAAACGGTTAACAACCGGGGACTTAAAGAGAGAAGGCTGATCTGGAAGCCTGAGAAAGGCGGAGATGGCCGAAAGATAACCTTTGACAGTGCCCAAAGCAGAGCCCTGCTGGGCCAAGGAGAGTAGGAATGGAAGGACCTCAGAAAGAGGGGCAGAAAGGGGATCCACAGACTTAGCTGTGCACCATGCCACAAATTTGTTCCACCTGCAGGCGTATACCGATTTAGTGGAGGGACGCCCGGCTGCCAGAATGACATCACAGACTTCAGGAGGCAAGTCAAATGGAATCAGCTGTCACCGCTCAATCTCCACGCATGGAGGTGGAAGCTGGACAGGTTCGGGTGGAGGACCGTTCCCATGTTGCTGCGACAGAAGATCCTCCCGAAGAGGCAGTCGGATCGGGGGATCGATCGCCATGTTGAGTAGCTCGGGATACCAGTATCTTCGTGCCCAATCCGGAGCCACAAGGATGACTTGGGCCCGGTCGCGCCGAATCTTCTTCAGCACTCTGGGCAGAAGTGGTATAGGCGGAAAGGCGTACAACAGACCGCAGCTCCACTCGCGACGAAAAGCGTTGCCGAGCGAGTGCCGCCTTGGAAATTCCAACGTGCAGAACTGATGACATTGCGCGTTCTCTTCGGTGGCAAATAGATCTAACCAAGGCTCTCCCCACTGCAGAAAGAGACCTTGCGCCACGTCCAAGTTCAGACGCCATTCGTGATCCATCAAGCACCGGCGGCTGAGTTCGTCGGCCCTGGCGTTCAGAGAACCTGCCAGGTGTTGAACCAACAAGGTAATGCCTTGATGTTCCAGCCATGTCCAGAGGCGCAGAGCCTCCTGACAGGGTCCACGACCCCACCCCGCCACATGGCGGTGGTGTTGTCCGTGAACACCTGCATTACACTTCCCCGGACAGAGGGAAGGAATGCCTTCAGTGCAAGTCGGATCGCCCGAAGCTCCAAAAGATTGATATGGAGCCGGGACTCTGCCGGAGACCAGAGGCCTCTGATCTCCACTTCTCCCAAATGGCCGCCCCATCCCAGGAGGGACGCATCCGTCACCACTGTGTGCTCCGGTTGGGGAAGGGAGAGGGATCTGCCATTGACCCAATTGCGATTCGTGAGCCACCACTGCAATTGTCGTGCAGTGCCCTCCGAGATCTGGACAAGATCGGACAGGTTGCCCTGATGCTGTGCCCACTGGAACTTCAGGTCCCACTGCAGAGCCCGCATATGCCACCTGGCATGTTGCACTAGCAGAATGCAGGAGGCCATCAGGCCCAGGAGCCGGAGGGTCATCCTGACGGAAACCCGGAATAGAGGCTGAAAGATCGGAATCATAGCCTGAATATCCCTGACTCGCTGCTCGGGAGGATAAACCCGAAACCGCGTCGAATCCAGAACCGCTCCGATGAAGGGGAGCTTCTGAGAGGGACTCGGGTGCGACTTCGGCACGTTGATGGAGAACCCCAGCAAATGCAGGAGGTCGGCCGTAGTCTGAAGGTGGGTGACAACTGCCTGGGGCGAACCCGCCTTCAACAACCAGTCGTCGAGGTAGGGGAAGACTGACACCCCTGACCTGCGCAGGTGAGCAGCGACCACCGCCATCACTTTCGTGAACACCCGAGGGGCACTGGTAAGGCCGAAGGGGAGCACCGCAAACTGAAAATGCTCCTGGCCTACCGTGAACCGCAGGTAACGCCGGTGGGCCGGCAGGACGGGGATGTGAAAATATGCGTCCTGCAAGTCCAACGCCACCATCCAGTCTCCAGAGTCGAGGGCAGCCAAGACCTGAGCCAGAGTCAACATCTTGAACTTCTCCTTCAGGAGGAAGCGATTGACGTTCCGGAGGTCCAAGATGGGGCGCAAGCCCCCCTTGTCCTTCTTGGGAACCAGAAAGTAGTGGGAATAACAACCACTCTTACTTCTGGCCCAGGAACACACTCGATGGCCCCCTTGGCCAAGAGGGCCGGGACTTCCTGCTGGAGAAGCGCCAAGTGTGCCCCCGACATGCGGTGGTACTGAGGTGGCATGGCTGGAGGGGTGGACTGAAAGGGAAGGGAGTAACCCTTGCAGATGATCTGCAACTCCCACTCGTCCGATGTGATAGCGTGCCAGTGGGGGAGATGATGGCGGACCCTGCCACCCACTGGCGTGGGGTGCCCCACAAAGCTCGGATTAGGAAGGTTTGGAGGTAGAAGCAGCGGGGGCGGAGGTGGACTGACCCCCACGCTGATTCCCAGACCCGCCCCTGCGGAAACCGCGTCAGCGTCCGCGCTGAAGCTGGTTCTGCACAGGCTTGCTGATGGAACGTGCCTGAGCGCCCCTTCGGTGGCCACGAAAGGAACGAAAACCAGGAGTGGCTGGGCTTTTCGTGGAAAGACCTAAGGACTTGGCCGTGGCCCGCGAGTCCTTAAAACGCTCCAGCGCAGTCGGCTTTATCGCTAAACAGGCGAGTGCCATCAAAGGGCATGTCCATGAGTGAGCTCTGGACATCTGGCGAGAACCCGGTAGATCTCAACCAGGCGTGGCGACGAAGCGCCACAGTCGTAGAAATTGCTCTACCTAGTGAGTCTGCGGTGTCCAAACCACACCGAATGGCGAACTTAGCCGCATCTTTACCCTCGGCAATAGCTTGGGACAGCACAGCATGGGTCTCCTCAGGACACTGAGGCAACACCTGTGCAACTGTATCCCACACCGCGTGGGAATAGCGGCCCAAAAGGCATGTGGTGTTCACCGACCGCAGCCCCAAGCTGGCCGAAGAGAACAACCGCTTGCCGAACTGCTCCAGCTTCTTAGAGTCCTTATCCGGCGGAGCCGTGGGAAAGGCACTCTGGGACGTCGAAGCTTGGATGACCAGGCTCTCGGGCGTAGGATGAGTGGTCATAAAGGCAGGGTCACCCGGCGCCGGGCGATGACGCCTGGCGACGTTCTTATCCACAGGGGCCCTTGTGGCTGGCCGCGACCAAGTGCCCAGTAAGACGTCAGTGAGGGCGTCATTAAATGGCAGCAGGGGCTCCGACGAAGTGGACCCCGTCTGGAGCACCTCAGTGAGGAGATTAGTCTTCAGGGCCACCGTAGGGAGATCAAGGTTGAGGACCTCAGCGGCCCGACGGAGCACCATCGTGTAAGAAGCGCCCTCCTCCATGGTAGGCGGAGGAGAGGCAAACCCTGGGTCAGATGAGACATCAAGGCCGCCGGCCTCCTCTAACTCATCCACCCAGTCCTGCTCAGAGTCACACTGACGAGCAAGAGGGTCCTCGGACCCCTCCCAGTCGTCCTCCAACTCCGCCGCATGTGGAACCGACTGCGGCGGCAGGGCAGGGACCGGTGAAGGAACGAACGGCGCCGGGAACGGCGCCGGACGGAGCCGAACCGGCGCCGTGTCCCAATGCGGATCCCAGGTAGGGACAAAATTGTCCTGGAACCTGGGCAAGGGCGGGACAAATGGCATCCACAGCGGCGCCGGAGGCGGAGCCGAGGGTGGCGCTGGGGCCGGAGCCGGCAGCGTGGGATCTTTTGGCGCCGTGGCCGGAGCCAGCGGCGCAGGATCCTGCGGCGCCGGGGCCTAAGGCGCCGACAGGATCCTGACAGTGGGCCCAAGGGCGCGCCGGCGGGAGCCCGAGGCCTAAACAGGCGGTCCATGGTAGCAAGAAATTCTTGCACCTGTGCGGGAGTCGCCGACGGACCTGGGTAAGGTGGGTAGGCTGCGGGACTCCCGGGCTCCGAAGGAGCCGCAGGGGCAAAACCCCTGTCCCCCTCGTCCGCATCCGGGGACCGACGGGGGGACGTCGGAGAGCGACAACTTTTCTTCGACTTCTTTTTGTGTCGTCTCTTACCCGAATCCGAGGGTGAAGACTTGGAGCCCGAGGAGCGATGATGGTGGCCCCGCGAGCGTTCTCTGGAGCGGCCCCTAGACCGAGAACGGCGCTGGGACGAGTGCCGGACCTCGAGCAGCTTCCGGCGACGCTCCCTCAAGGCCTTCGGGCCATGGCCAGACAGTCCCTGCAGGACCGGGAGTCGTGGTCGCTTCTCCAGGTAATAGAGACAGATGCTGTGGGGGTCCGCCACCGACATATTGCGACGGCAGGCCCCACAAGACTTAAAACCAGGCATCCCTACGTGCACCAGAGTAACCACAGGAGACAAAAGTCTCAAAAAGAGAGTCAAAAAGTGACTAAGGTACGTGCTCTAACCGGATCTGCGCTTACTGGCGTGGAAAAAGAAAGAACTGACGTCAGCGCGCATGGGTGGCGCCTAAGTAGTCTCCGTGACGTCATCTCAGCGCTTACGAAGCCAGCGACGAACGCGGAGCCGCACGACGCCACCTACCGACGCGCAGGGGTACTGCTGACGAAAAAACTTTCCGGATCCAGTCTGACGCCTGGGGATATTCTAAGGTAAGGAATCTATCACTAACGTGTCTCTTTCAGATATCCGAATTTACCTCTCCAGAAATGCTTAGACTAGCCAAGGACCAAAGAAAAGTCTGTCCGCCTAGAACTCACAAGAAAAATTCTCCGGGATTGATGCTATAATCACTGTGAGTCACTGACAAGCGATATCACTTTAGCAGCAACATAACAACCACATTGTACATGGCTCAGGTTGCAAGAGGATAAATTGCCCTTGAGGTCACAGAATAATAAAGTAATAAAATCTAGGTGCTCAAACTGATGTTTAGACTAGATTCAGTACACTTTTGAACATAGAGGGGCTGTAGGGGTTTGCGGTGCCCTAGAGCTTTGCAGTAGACAGAGATAGAAAAGCCATTTACGCACACCAATATGTGCGGTTTAAGGAAAAACACTGCTGTCCCCTGACCCAAGCAATATCAGACTTGATCTATGATAATACACTATCCAGAATTTTGAAATAATCACTGGTTAGGGCTTTAGTTTCAAATTTTCGTAGGTTCCTCTTAATTGTATGTGTGGTGCTCGGAAGCCAGCGTGGTCCAGTGGGTTACTCCCTGACTTCCAACGGAGCGTGCTTATGAAGGAGCAGCATGTGGAGGTTTGGCCCTCTAGTGCAAAAATCAAAACGGCTCTAATTTCTTCTTGACCTAGACGAGACTCCGGTATGATTCTGCAATTGCGAGATAAGGGAGGGGTGCTGTGTGGGGTTGATCAGGTTGCCATCGGGTTGCGCGGTTACTACGAAGAGTTATATCGTTGTCGGATCCCATTTGATGCGGAACTAGTTGACGATTATCTGTCCCACATAGCCATCCCCTGGATGACCTCGGAACACAGGGAACACCTAATGGCTCCGCTACAGCCCGCGGAGATCAGAACTGCACTGCGGGGTATGCAATCGGGGAAGGCGCCAGGCTCAGATGGCCTCACGGTGGACTTATTTAAGGCCTACCAAGAGCTCCTGATACCCCACTTGGTATCGTTATTTGAGGACATGGTACAAACCGGAAGAATGCCACCCACTATGCGGGGGGCTTTGTCACTCTCCTGAAGCACAATAAACAGCCAGACCTATGCTCCTCATACAGGCCACTGTCACTATTGAATGTGGACACTAAATTGTACGCGATGATTTTAGCTGATAGGTTGGCGCCCATACTTCCAGCAGTAGTACGCCCGAAGCAGGCGGGGTTCGTCCCTAGCTGCAATCAGACCTACAATCTCAGGGCACTGTTTGGGCCATTCAGAGAGTCCATCCAGATATTAAGGCTACTGCTGTGTTCCTCGATGCCGAAAAAACTTCCAACTCTGTCGAAGGGGGGGTTTATATTGGCAGTTCTCCACAGAATAGGTTTGGGAGAGACCTTTATAAGCCTCATCACGGTGTTGTATACGGCACCCTCTGCTTGTATACGGGTGGGTGCCACTGTCACAACTCTAATAGAGATTACGCGGGGCACTTGACAGGCCTGCCCTCTCTCGCCACTATTATAGGCACTTGCGGCAGAGCCATTGGCCTGCGCCTTACGTGAATATCATGGCCATAGGAGACCATTTCCCGGCTATAACCTTATTATATCCGCTTACGCAGATGACACATTGCTATATGTTCGGATAGGGTCTCAGAGTCAACTGGGAGAAATCTGTCATTCTCCCGTTGACCCTTGCCACAGTCTCCCACAAACAAGACTACCCTCTACAATGGACGGTGGAGTCCACGCGATATTTAGAGACACAAATACATACAGTACCCAGAGTGGTATTGCTTGATAACTTTGGGAAGGCGACACAAAAAAGGAAGACGTGGAGCATTGTATTAAACTCCCAATTTCCCTGATTGGGCGGGTTGCCATAATGAAAATGGTGGTTTTGCCACGATTTTTACTCCTATTTCAAAATATTCCAATGATACTGCCAAAAGTCATGTTTGACAACTGGCGCTCACTGCTGATAAAGCTGGCCTGGCCAGGGCAGGGAAGCAATCAAGAGTCCATTGGGACACTCTCACCCTACCTTATGATATGGGAGGGTTAAGTGCCCCAGATCTTGAATTGTATTAAAGAGCTGCCCAGAGTATATTCGCACATTACTGGGTACATGGCCCTCGTGACCGACCGCATCTACATATTGAACGGGATGCTGCAGATCCGCAGTCCCTCTTGCAGACACTATTCCATAGGCCAACACACCACAGCGTATTCGACTCCTTGGGTGTTAAGGTACAGGCCTTGTGGCATATATTGGAAAGACAAGCTGGAGCTCTCCTATATTCCCAGCACATTCCTTTGCAGTGGTGTTCTTGGTTTTCAATTGGGCGGGAAGAGGGAGCAAAGAGCGCGTTACGGTCATTAGGGATAACCAAGATGGGAGATTTGTTTAAAGATGGGGCGGCTAGTAAATGGGAGGATGTGCAGGGGAAAGTGCCTACGCCAACAGCCCTAATTAGGTTTCATTTCCATAGAACCAGACATGCGTTATATGCCCTACTGGGGGAGCATATGGTAGAACCTCCTGACACACCACCTCTGTCCACCTTACTGCAGAAAGAGATCCCAACAAAACTGATCACAAATTTTTACACATTTGCGCAGGGGTCCCGCAGGCCTGAAATGACAAAGGTGAGGCAGGATTGCCAGCAAGATCTAGGCCGGCCCATTAGCGACAGACACTGGCAATATTGTTGCTCGAAAATTAAGACTATCTCTCTGAATGGGAGGTGCAGACTGATGCACTTTAAGGATATCAATCGAGTTTATTATACACCAGTAGGCTTGCATCGCTATGGCCTGAGTGATTCCCCCCCTATGCCAGAGCTGTGGTGAGGCTGAAGCTGGGTTCATGAATGTAGCCTGGCAGTGCCCCAGGGTACATGAGTTCTGCAGTGCGATATTTCATGAGCGAAAGGTCATTACAGGAGAAACACTTGTGCTTGATTCAATGCTAGCACTGTTGGGCTACGATCTTGGCATTGCCAAAAGGGTTAGGCGCTCGGTGGCTATTGGGCTCTTGTTAGGTAAACGCAGAGTGGCGATGAGGTGGGCTAAGGGACCTGTGCCAACATTACAGAACTGGCACACGGATATGGTTTACTGTAATACGAAGTCAGATGCGTATAATGACCTGCTCCCCCCTCAAAACAGACCTAGGGATTACTGGAGCCTATACCAAATTTACTTATTGGGGAAGGAGTACAGGGATACGGAGGGCGAAATAGGTTCAGAAACTGAGAATATGTAATTACCTATAGTATAGTTGTAAGGGGAGAGTCATGTACTTGCCAAAATGAGTACTATGTTCCCGCTACGCCATGATTAAGATCTGCATATTGGAAGACAGTGCTCGAGGCACTGGATATGTTGGTTCAATTGAATTGAATTACTCTGGCGCCATAACAACTGTCTGTATTTAACTTGTAACTAAGATGGTAGAGGCCTCATGACACGTTGCTATGTTCTCAGATCAAACAAATGTTCTAAGATTGTGGCAACAACTGTATGCTTGAAATCACTGTAACACCCAGTCGTAACCTCTGTTCTTTGGGAATTTAATAATAAACTTTTTTAAAAATGATGTGTGTGGTGTAAAAGCTATTGCAATTTGTTTGCCGAAGTCCATCTTAGCTAAACATTACCAAAATGTGTCCCTTTTGTCAGATTAGAACAGTTGTGCAATTTGCATTACACCACTGTGCCAAACCTAATGCAACTGTTCTTTAATGTCAATATATAAGCTTCCCCAGTAGTTGAACATCCCATTGACATGTTAAGTAAACAGCATCACTTTGGAAAATAAGATCTGACAAACCTTCATGGTACCATTGACATCAGCCACTGTAGAATTTTCCAGCCAGAGGGAGCAAAGCCTGAAGATCCACAAATCATGCTCCTCTCCGCTTACTAGACAGCTGATGTAATTCTCAACCGCTTTGCACAAAAATTTCTTACGATCTTCTTTCAGGCCAGCAATTGCACATTCATCGAGTTCAAGCTCACGCTGCACCTTGACTGTGTACCTGTCAAACACAGAGTTTGTGTTAGCAATACATTGACAGGAGGCCTGAGCACAAGCTTATGCGGTTGATAATAAAGAACAAGTTACTTACCTTCAGTAACGATGTATCTGTAAGAGACATACGTTAGTTATAGATTCCTTAACTTAGAATTTCCCCCAGGCGTCAGACTGGATCCGGAGATTTTTCTTTAGCAGTACCCCTGCGCGTCGGTAGGTGGCGTCGGTAGACGCCACGTCCGTCGTCGGCATCATGGTCACTGGCATGACGTCGCGGTGCCTACTTAGACGCTGCCCCTGCGCGCTGATGTTAGTTCTGACACGACTTTCCAGGCCAGAAGCGCAGAGCCATGCAAGACACTGACCACTGGTGTGCCACAACTAGGGCCCTTTAAGGGAGTCCCTATCCATAGCAATCAGTTCGCAGAGCCGGGAGGATGGGTGAGGCGGTAAGGAATCTATAACTAACATATGTCTCTTACAGATACATCGTTACCAAAGTTAAGTAACTTGTTCATCTGAAAGAGACTATTAGTTATAGATTCCTTACCTTAGAATAGATACCCCAGCAATACCATCCCCGGAGGAGGGACTGCGAACCAAGTTCACACCAGAAAGTCCTGGCGGACCGAAAGGGAAAAGTAGCCATCCCTCGCGACTTGGCTGTCCATACAGTAATGTCTGGTAAACGTGTGCATAGATGCCCACGTTGCCGCCTGGCAGATATCAAGGAGTGGGACTCTGCATGCCAATGCAGTGTTTGCTGCCGTAGCCCTAGTCGAGTGAGCCCGCAGCCCCACTGGAAGATCTTTTTTAGCTAGAGCGTAGCAGATGTTTATGCAAAGGACAACCCATCACGAGATGGTACGTTTCTTAACAGCCCTGCCTTTTTTTTAGCACCCACATATCCAACAAAGAGTTGATCATCCACCCGGAAATCTTTGGTGCGGTCAAGGTAAAATGACAGCGCACGTTTAGGGTCCAGATGGTGGAGTCACTCCTCCTCCTTGGAAGGGTGCGGAAGTAGGAAGAAAGTAGGCAAGGGGATGGATTAACCTATATGAAATGGGGAAACCACTTTTGGCAGAAAGGAAGGGCTTGTCTGAAGCACCACTTTGTCCGGATGTACAGAGAATAAAGGGGGCTTTGAAGACAGAGCTTAAAGCTCACTCACTCTGCGAGCAGAGGTGATGGCAACAAGGAAGGCAGTCTTTAGAGTAAGGAGTCTGAGAGGACAGTTATGAAGAGGCTTGAAGGGAGCACACATAAGAAAAGTAAGAACAAGATTCAAGTCCCACTGGGGCATTACGAAAGGAGTTGGAGGAAATAGATGAGAAATACCCTTAAAGAATCTATTAACAATAGGAGACTTGAATAAGGATGGCTGATCTGGCAACCTAATGAAGGCAGAGATGGCTGCAAGATAACCTTTCAAAGTGCACAGGGCAAAGCCCTGCTGGGCTATCAAAAGTATGTACAGAAAACCTAAGAAAGAGGGCGGAAAGGGGATCCACAGCCTTTGCTGTGCACCATGCCACAAACATGTTCCATATACAGGCGTATACCAATTTTGTGGAGGGACGCCTGGCTGCCAAGATTACATTACAGACTTCGGGCGGAAGGTCAAAAGCTGTCAACTGTGGCCGCTCAATCTCCAAGCAAGGAGGTGGAGGCTGGACAGGTTCGGGTGAAGAACCACCCCCTGCTGCTGCGACAGAAGATCCTCCCGAAGGGGCAGTCTGATCGAAGGATCGATGGCCATGCTCAGAAGCTCAGGGTACCAGACTCTTCATGCCCAGTCCGGAGCCACAAGGATAACTTGGGCCCGCTTGAGCTTGATCTTCTTCAGCACTCGGGGCAGAAGTGATACAGATGGAAAGGCGTACAGGAGGCCTGAGCTCCACTCGTGACGAAAAGCGTCTCTGAGCGAGAGCCGCCTTGGAAACTCCAGCGCACAAAACTGCTGACATTGCATGTTCTCTGCGGAGGCGATCAGATCTAACCATGTCTCTCCCCACTTCTGAAGGGGACCTTGCGCCACCTCCGGATGGAGACGCCATTCGTGGTCGACCATGCACTGATGGCTGAGTTCGCCCGCTCTGGGGTTCAGAGAACCCGCCAGATGTTGAACCACCAGGGTCATGCCCTGGTGTTCCGGCCACGTCCAGAGATGAAGAACCTCCTGACAAAGGGTCCACAACCCTACCCCGCCTTGCTTGTTGCAGTACCACATGGCGGTGGTGTTGTACGTGAACACTTGCACCACCTTCCCTTTGAGAGAGGGAAGAAATGCCTTCCGTGCCAGTCTGATCACCCGGAGCTCCAGCAGGTTGATATACAGCCCGGACTCCACCGGAGACCAGACGCCTCTGATCTCTGCCTCTCCCAGATGGCTGCCCAATCCCAGAAGTGACGCATCTGTCACTACTGTCAGGTCTAGTTGGGGAAGGGATAGGGATCTGCCTCTGACTCAATCTTGGTTCATTAACCACCACTGCAGCTGTGTCGCAGTCCCCTCTGAAATCTGGACATAGTCAGAAAGATTCCCCTGATGCTGCGCCCACTCGAACTTCAGGCCCTGCTGCAGAGCCCGCATTTGCCACCTGGCATGATCGACCAGCAGGATGCAGGAGGCCATGAGGCCCAGCAGCCTCAGAGTCATTCTCACCGAAATCCAGGAAAGAGGATGAAACATCGGTATCATAGCCCGAATATCCCAGACTCGCTATTCGGGTGGAAAAGCCCGAAACTGCACTCTGTCCAGAACAGCTCCAATGAAAGGGAGCTTCTGAGAGGGAGTCAGGTGTGACTTCGGCACGTTGATGGTGAACCCCAGCGAATGCAGGAGGTCCGCCGTAGTCTGGAGGTGGGAGAGGACTGCCTGGGGCGAGTCCGCCTTCAACGGCCAGTCGTCGAGATAGGGGAAGACTGGAACCCCTGATCTGCGCAGATGAGCTCTGACCACCGCCATCACCTTTGTGAACACCTATGGGGCACTGGTCAGGCCAAAGGGGAGCACAGTGAACTGAAAGTGCTCGTGGCCCACCATGAACTGTAGATAGCACCTGTGAGCTAGCAGGACGGGGATATGAAAATAAGCATCCTGCAAGTCCAACGCTACCATCCAGTCTCCGGGGTCTAGGGCAGTCAAGACCTGAGCCAATGTGAGCTTTTTGAACTTCTCCTTCCGGAGGAAGCGGTTGAGGGCTCGTAGGTGTAAGACAGAACGCAGGCCGCTGTCCTTCTTAGGTGCCAGAAAGTAGCGGGAATAGCAACCACAACCTATTTCTGGCACAGGGACCATCTCTATTGCCCCTTTGGCCAAAAGAGCAGAGATTTCCTGGCGGAGAAGTGCCAAATGATCCTCAGACATGCAATCGTAAGACGGTGGCACTGAAGGAGGGGTCGTCTGGAAGGGGAGGGTGTAGCCCCTTCGGCCAATTTGCAAAACCCACCTGTCCGACGTGATAGATTGCCAGTAGGGGATGGCGAATCCTGCCTCCCACTGGTTGAAGATGGCCCTGGAACGTCGGACTAGGAAGGCTTGGAGGTAGTCGCGTGGGTACTGGGGGGGGAGATGGTGGACTGGCCCGCCCGCTGGCTCCCAGACCCACGTGTACCTGTGGCTAGGCTGGGCCGGAATTTGCTGGGCGCTCTTTCCATAGCCACGAAAGGGACGAAAAGCAGAATGGGTGAACGACAGGTCACAGTGAGTTCCAAAGACCTGGCCGTAGCTCGTGAATCTTTTAAGTGCTCAAGCGCTGAGTCTGCTTTGTCGCCAAAAAGACGACGGCCATCAAAGAGCATGTCCATCAAGGTTGACTGGACATACCCCGAAAAACCATATGTCCTCAACCAGGTGTAGCGTCTCAGGGCTACTGAAGTGGCAATCGTTCTGCCTAGTGAGTCGGTGGTATCCAGTCCACACCTCATGGCAAATTTGGCTGCATCTCTTCCATCCGCTACTACCTGGGAGAGAACGACCTGGGCCTCTTCCGGGCACTGAGGCAGCACTTGCGCGACAGTATCCCAGATGGAGTGGGAATAACGGCCCAAGAAGCACGCGGTATTCACGGACCGCAGTGCTAAACTGGAGGAAGAGAACATACGCTTCCCAAGGTGATCCAGCTTCTTGGATTCCTTATCTGGGGGAGCAGAAGGGAATGTGCCCTTGGAAGAAGAGGCTTGGACCACCAAGCTCTCAGGGGAAGGGTGTTGGGTTTAGAACACTGGGTCGCCCGTAGCCGGGCGGTGGCGGCGGGCAATCGTCCTATCCACAGGAGCCCCTGTGCTGGGCTTGGACCAAGAGCCCAGAAGGACGTCAGTGAGGGCTTCATTCAAGGGCAAGAGGGGTTCAGAAGAGGAAGCCGCAAGTTGAAGCACCTCTGTCAGGAGGGTAGTCCTGACTGCCACCGAAGGGAGCTCAAGGCCCAAGGTCTCTGCCGCCCTACTCACCACCACAGCATAGGAAGCTCCCTCCTCCGTAGCCACGGTAGGGGGAGAAAGCAAACCAGTGTCATGAGATGTGGCCAGACTACTGGCATCACCCAGGTCCTCTCACCAGTTTGGTTCGTCTAGCTGGTCAGCTAAAGGGTCCAGCAACCCCTCCCAGTCCTCATCGCCACCCTCTGGGTCAGCAGCAAAAGTGTAGCTGAGAACAAGACCACCAACGACACAAAGGACAGAATGAAGTTACCACAAGGGTGGTCAGAGCAGCAGAGAACAGTAGCAGACAGAGACATATTTGGGTGTTCCTGACATCTGAGACAAGAAAACATTAGCTACTGGTATGATCCTGAAGGGCATGCTAGCATTTGAAGCATACCTCGGGAAGATCAGGCACAGGATGACCAACGAAGCAGCTCAGCCCCCACAAGAGGTGAACCATTCAGAGAGGTGTGACAGGGCGGAGTCTTCTGACAGGAGGTGCAATGAGAAGATGCTTATGCTGGGAGAAGATGGGAAGTTCTTCATACTATCATATCCAAAATGAGAGGAGGAAAACGGGGATGAGGTTGTAAAAAATGTGAAATGGGTATAAAGGCAAAAGAAACAGTCAGTATGCAAATCAACAAAGTAGCGGAAAGACTGGGCCATTGGCCCATTTCTTTTCCCTTTTTATCTGTAAGAGTAGACCCAAGACTACTGTATGTGGGAAAGCCATTTTAACATGCAAAATATCTTGTGCTGATGAGAATGGTCAACAAATTGGGCGATCCAGCATGCAAAAAAGTGTAAAGCCTCCTTCAGTTCATTTTAGCGCCACATAACAAATTATTAATTTCTCTATATAGAGTTCCTCTTTACTTTCAACTTCACTCGTTTTACATACAGTGTTAGTACCTGGCAAACAAACTATGCTTGAGCAAAAGCTCCAAAATGACATGAGCAAATTATTGTATCTCACACAGAAGGGCAGAGGGAAGTATGCGCTACAACTGTACTATACAACTTCCAAAGTAACTAAGCTCACACAGTGTATAGGGTAGCGAAAGCAACATAGAACCAGAAATGTAAGGTAGGTGAAAGGTGGGGGCACTGCAGGTGTATTGGACGAGAATCCTCACTCACCCAAGGGTGACATGCTTCATCATTGGGTCCCTCCACACACTGGGACCGCAAGGTACCCAGTGTGGGCTACAACGTTCCAAAAGGAAAGGAGCGGGAGTGTTTTATGTGGCACGTCTATGTCCTAATACCTCCGGGGTAGACTGAGGGGCAGAGTGCAAAAGAAAAAGTGAGTTAAAACTATCTCAATAGGAGCAAAACAACTTTATTAATATGTCCTAGGGGATAGAGAATAAAAGCACAGTGAGACTGGGTAATGGATGTTCACCCTGTATGAGGTCAACATGTTTCTGCCTTGTATGACTAAGCTGTTCCGGGCATTCTTCAGGACCAAGATTTTGAGTCACTCTGCTAAAAACGTGTATCAAAATCATACAAAATATAGAATGTCAAATATACTCAGGCCTGTACTCTTGACCACCTGTGCGCAGTGGCGCCAAATTCTCATGTGGGGCAGGTAGCCCTAAAAAGGAGCAAAAAGCACATCTCAAATTTATGCATGATAACCAACCGCATAAATCACCAATGTGCACCACCACCACACCCGGATATGTGGATATTCTTACCTTACCCTAAGAAGAGGAGTAAGGTCCGACTCTACCATCAACAGAGTTCCTCTGCACGTAGAGCTCTTTAATAGTGTGTGTGGACATAAAACAACAGACAAATAACAAGTCAGACACACAATTCTCAGAATATTAAAAATGGGTTCTAAGCTATATACAGCTCATCATCCCATGTAGGTGTAATAGATAATTGATACACCATACTGAAAAATCAAGAAATCATAACCTCAAGATATCAACTGTACATAACAAAGTTGTAATGGGCAATGACCAAAACAAACCAACGTGCCCTTTACAGGGTGGTCAAATGAATGTATTCCTCTCGGTTTGTGCCGGGTATAAATAAATACCCCGAACATCAAAACGAGTGTTGTCATATCACTTATGTAGTCAGAGGCAGCTATATTGTATATAGTGACTAAGGTGATAGCTGACAAAACACTAAAATTGAGATGGCGGGAGTCAACAGTAAATTAACTCAGTATAGAGCTCGCATGCTGGCTCAAGTAATGAGTATATAATGTAACCAGTCGCAGCAATCCTAACTATGAGTAAAGATATCAAGTGGGCTCAACTCAAACTAAAACCTAACTACGAGTAAAAATACCAAGTAGGCTTAACTCAAGCTAAAAACCCTCACCTTACGTGTAGTCATCCTCGCTCTCCGGAAACTCTGGTGGGAGCGTTTCACCGCGGCTACGGCGCCTGCTAAAAACGTAGGAGTCGCGTGCATGTGACCGCGCAAAGGATGCCTGGGATTTGTAGTATACGACCCACGGTTGTATTGAAAAGTCAGCGTAAACTACCTGACTCCACACCGTTCGTTTAAAACATGTGCTAGATCAGTATCAGCTACGCGTTATGGAAAAAATGTATCTGGCAATTATAAATCGTAGAGGAGGGGCATAAATAAAACAAACCATGACTGGTAACTGAAAGGTGATCCACCATTATAAACGGCGGTCCGATATGTGTATAACAGTCCAACTCAAGGAAACATAATTTTAACAGGATAGTGGGGCTCCCCACAGCAGCCCGAGCCCATTTAAGTATGGACCATACCAAAATGGAACCAAATCTGGATCAAGATCAATATCAAAAATATGTGACAACACTCCACTGTGTCCTACAATATATCTATATGCATATCAACCCCCACTTAATGAAATGTAAAACTGTAGTGAGGTACATGTGTAGAGCAAAAGGTAGGTCCAGTGTAGCTAGGAATGAAGGTCAGAACATATTGTGTGCAGGTATTATAAAGCACACCATGGGATGTCGTTGTTCAAGCCATTGCGATGGCATCCCAATCTGAACACCCAACGTTGTTCTCTACGGAAGAGTACTTTGTCTAGGGGACCCATGTTTCTACAATAGTTTGGTTTATCCAACATTACCCACATAATGTCTTCTTCTGTATGGCCAGCATTTAAAAAACGGCGTGTAAGTTTGGTGTTCGATTTTTTACACTTAACAGAGCTCCTTTGCTCGATAATCCTTGTTTTTACCTTGCGGGTCGTCATGCCGACGTACATTAAATTGCAAGGGCACTTGATTAAATAGATCAGGCCTTCAGAGTTACAATTGGTATGGGGTCTTCAAGCCCAGATCCAGTTGTTGTGTAGAATGGCAAACAATGCATGAACCACAGGGGAAATGTCCTTTTCTAGGTTCACCTGTCCACAAGGTACGTGGGTTATCAAGGGTCACAGTATCTGATGTGTACCAGAATATTTCTCAAATTACTGCTACGCTTAAATGCAAAAAGGGGTTTATCACAGACCTTGTCGGCTGTATTCAGGATGTGCCAGTTTGGTGGTGATGGCTTTCTTAACAGTTTCGGTCAAATGACTAAACGTGCTCACGAACACCAGGCGTTCAGACCGGGGTCTCGAGATAGTTTCTAAAAGGGCCTCACGATTATTGTTACGTGCCCGTTTCGAGGCTCTGTGGACAAGGTAGGAAGGATATTGTCGTGCAAGGAGGTTCTGAGTAAGATTATTAGCATGTTCCTTGTACTTCATCAACTCTGTACAATTCCTTCTCAGTCGCAAGAACTGCCCCACCGGAAGACTGTCACGAAGGGCTCTTAGATAGAAGCTCTTATAGCTTAGCAAGGAATTCCGTGCCATAGGTTTTTGATATAGTTCCGTGAAAATCTGGCCTTCTTTGGGGTACAATTTCAGATCCAGAAATGAAAGTTCTTGCTTACTGTATTCGCATGTAAATTTAAGATGATTGTTCAGGGAGTTCAGCCATATTGCAAAAGCCTCCAAGGAGTCTTGGCCACCCTCCCAGATGACCAAAATATCATCAATACATCTCTTCCACAGTATCAAATTAATGTGGAAGGGATTCTGCATAGGGTAGATATATGTCTCTTCAAACCAATGCATATATAGGTTGGCCATACTAGGGGCACATGTGCTGCCCACGGAAGTGCCAGTAACCTGCCAGTATAGTCGATCTTCAAACAAGAAATTTTTTTTCTCTCATGGCCAGGGAGAGACACTCCATGATAAAAGCTGTGGGAGTCTGATCACTCCGAGGATGTTGTGTCAGCAACTGTTCGATCGTACATAGAGTATCATTTTGAGGAATATTAGTATATAGAGCCTCCACATCGAAAGAGGCCAAGATGTGTTTATCAGGATCAAATCGAATCGTGGTCAAAAAGGACAAACTGTGTTTGGTGTCCTGAAGATTTGAGGGCATCTGTGCCACAATTGGTCTGAGGAACCAATCTACAAATTGGGACAATGGTTTTAGAATAGAGCCAATCCCAGACACGATTGGTTTACCCGGTGGTGGTCTCTGAGTCTTATGTATCTTCGGTAAGATATAAAACGCTGGAGTTTTAGGATTGGTAGGGATCAAGAACTCGGCCTCGCTTTTGGTAATCCATCCTGACTCCTTGGCTTGATATACAATAGTGTGGATCTTTTTCTGTAGTCTCGGGGTAGGGTCACGAGTAATCGATTTGTAATATTTAGTGTCCCGAAGCTGCCGTAGGCATTCAGTACGATATGTCTCCGTATCCAGAACTACTGTGGCTCCACCTTTATCCGCCAGTTTGACCACAATATTAGAGTCAGAGCCCAGTTCATGTAGGCATCGTTCTTCTTCCTTTGAAAGATTGAAAAAGGGGCGCTTTGCTAGCCCTTTATTCTTGGAAAAATACTTCAAAACTGCCTTCTCAAAGGTAGCCACCTGAGGGGGAACCTGTTGAAGAGTAGGGAGAAAGGTAGATTTATTTCTTAAACCAGTATTGCAAGGTATTTCTTGTATGCTGTCATGTGGTTTGTCAAAGAAAAAGGATAGCCCTATCTTAAGAAAAAATTCAAACAACTCCTGGTGCGTCTTGAAATCATCACCCATGTAGGTAGGCACGAAGCGCAACCCTTTATCCAGAACTTGTAGTTCCAGGGGTGTGAGGCATCTCTGACTTAGATTAACTATTAGGTCACTGCTCCGCTTGTTGATGCACCTGTCATACTCCTGGTTTTACATTGTTCTAGAGCTGGCTCCCAATGCACCTGCGTCCTCTGTTGTTCCGGTCGAGTGCCTTCGGACCGACTTCTGTTGCCTCTTCTGTGTCCTCTTCGTCCCCTGTCCTGGCCAAAAAAAGGTTGATAGCCAGGTCCATTATATCGCATAGGTTGAAACTAATGTGGCGGAAAAGCCCAAGCGTGCGGTGGCCACCACGAGGCAGGCTGTGAGAATGGGGCAAAATTACCACGTCCTCTCATCTGCCTTTGCCTATATGGAATGTCTTGGTCACTCGAACCCGAATCCTCCGATTGGCTCCAATCATCTGAGTCAGATGTCCTCTCATCGGTATTACGACGCCATCCCTTCGCTCCTCTCCGGTTGTTCTTTTTAGGTTGTTGCATAGAGTAATCATCCGATATATATGGGTATACCTTTTCTTGAATGGAGGTCAGATAGACAAGGTTTGCAACTTGCTGACTCAGCGAGCCAAGGTAATAAGTACGGAAACTGTTTTTAATATCAAAAGCGTCAACTGGCAACTGAGCACAGGCTCAAACGGAGTCTCCATAAGAAACGTCAAAACCAAATGGAAGCATTATAAAAGGGGTTGGTGGATACATGTTTACCAGACCTCTCAGAAATCTCATTACCACTGGAGAATTAAACAGATTTTGTGACTCAATCTTTGATCACAAAGGTGTAGGCTCTGAAGACTGGGGTGCAGGACCTGTCTCCTTGGATTGAGACAACAAGTCCACCATACGTGGAAGACAAAGAGGGACCACGTTCCCGACCATCTGATATTGGCTGCCATCACTGCTGTCACCTTTGTAAAGACTCAAGGCGCTGAAGTGAAGCCAAAAGGTAGTACTCTGAATTGGTAATGGGCAGTACCCACCAAAGACCACTTCTTGTGAGACTGCAGGATTGGAATGTGAAAGTATGTGCCCTGCAAGTCTAAAGACACCATTGAGTCTTTCAGCTCCAGTGCCAATAAAACCAGAGCCAAGGACAGCATACTGAAGTTGCCCTTTCTGAGGAAACAATTCAGGACCCTGAGATCGACGATGGGCTGCAGAAAGCCATCCTTCTTGGGAGCCAGGAAGTACCGGGAGTAGCACCCATCCCAGTTCTTGTTCAAGCACGAGTTCTATTTCCCCTTTTCTGTAGCACAATTTCTTCCTCCAGTTGCATGTTCCGCAAGTGTTCTTGGGGAACCTGAGATGGATCTGGAGGACAGCTCGGGGGATGCGGACGGAACAGTAGGTGCTGTTTATAAAAGTTATACAGGGTAAAGGGTGGGAAGCAATTTAATTAAAATACTATACTTTTATTAAGTGAATTTAAATGATATTTTTTCAAATCTCATTCTATTTAGGAATGAGATATTTAAGTTTTATAGAGGGAACGCTGATCTTGTTGTGTTCTTTTGAAAAAGAAACATAATCCTGGATCTCACTGAAACTGTTGGGATTGATAGCCTCCAGCATCCTGCTGGTCAGGCATGTCAGGTAGCATGAGCACCTGCACTAGCCTACCTTTGATAGATGGCAAGAAGGCTTTCAACTCCATTGGGTGACTCGCAACTCCAGGAAGTTGATATGGAACCGGGCCTCCATTGGAGACCAGATGCCTCTGATCTCCAACTCTCTCAGATGGCATCCACAAACCAGAAGCGATGCATCGGTCACCATTGTTAGCTTTGGCTGACCCAATCACAGTCCAGAAGCCACCACTGCAGGTCAGCTGCAGTCCCCTTTGAAATCTGGATGTGGTCGGAGAGATCCCCCCTTATGCTTTTCCCACTGGGACTTCAGATCACACTGCAGAGTGTGCATATGTCACCTGGTATGCTTGACCAGCAGGATGCAGGCGGTTATTAATCCAAGCAGCCTTGGAGTTGTCCTCACTGAGATCCAGAAAGAGGCTGAAAGCTGAGTCAACTCAGAGTCAGAGAGCACTATTGGCTGTGCTTCGTTGTCTGGCATCCACGTCTATGCTCCAGGATCTGGAGTAGGTTGTGGGGCCCTGACCGATGTCAGCAGCCTTGCCGGTGTGGGCCTCCTAATAGGCCCAGAAGTTCCAGCTACAGCTGAGGACAGACCCGCTGAAGGAGTTCAAGGTGGAGGTCCTTCCTGTTCATTGGGACCTGGAGGTGCAGCAGAGGGAGCCAGCAGCATGCCAAAAACACGTAGTATAGTTTTACAGAAATCGAGGATTTGCTGTGGTGCCGCTGAGGGACCCAGGAAGTCTGGTTGTCCCGGGATGGAGGTCGGAATCATATAGCTTTGCCCACAGTCCAGAATGGCCTTTGAATTCATCAAGGCACAGTCATTATAGGTCCTAGAGTCGTGTTCTGACCGCAAACACCAAAAACAAATCTGATGGGGATCTGTAACAGACATTTGCTTGTGACAGTCCCTACAAGGTTTGAACCCTTTGGTTCTAAAGGGTGACATTTCCATTGCACACTGGTAGTTTACATTTTTTTTTTTTTTTTTTTTTTAAGCAATGGTCTTGCGAAAACACTAGGGTCAGCTCCTGATCCACATCTGGTGGTGCAGACAGAAAGGAACTGATGTTGTGCCACTTCCAGAGCATAATAATATTGGCGTGGAGCAGCACGATGTGACCCACTGTCACACAGGAGTACTATGGATGAATTTCCAGATTCAGTCTGATGCCTTGGGAATAACCAAAAGTTGAGGACTGTACAGTTACAAGCATCCATCAGAAAAGCCTTTTTCCCTATGGCTTCCAGAATTTGGATACCAATTATTGAGAGGATGTGTTGGAAAAGCCCCAGGACTGTATTCGTTTGGGAAGGAGCTCCATACTACCAAGCTTTCCGGTGAAGAGTGAATGTTAAGGAAGGCCAGATTTCATACCCCTAACTGCCAGGCACAAGGATTATTTTGCCTAGGGCTCCTTCAAGAAATCCCGGAAAGCCTTGTTGAATGGAAGCAATGGTTCCAAAGTGGACAGTACACCTGTAAGATATCCGTGAGGTTTATAGCTCTTTGCTTCACTGCAAGTAGTGGGAGGTCAAGGACCTCGGGCTGCTTTTCTGATGAGCAAGTTAAAGCTGACATTTCCGGGGAGGGGGCGGTCCTGGAGCGGGACAATGTTTTTGTCTGGAGATATAGCCACACCACTGGCCTCTTGGAGGGCTACTGCATCCGAAGCCAGCCCAGAGTCACCTCTGTCACTACCCTGGTACAGAACATCTGAATCAGCCCCCCTAGTGTGGTATAGGGCATATTATTCTTCCTTCCGAAGGCGGACTGCCTCTCTCCTTGGTTTTGACTGCCAATAGGGGTTCAGGGGAGGATGGCAATGTTCGGGGAGTCGAGCCGGGCTGCCGTACTGAGTATGATGACGGTGTTGAACTCAGCGATACAAAAGGGGATGATGGACGGAACGTTTGAGCCAATCAAACACTCACCCCCAGTCAACTGATCTGGGTTTAATCCATCATCATTCTTTAGCTCACTCCACCACCCCAGTTCAGACATGGCCATATGCAAATCAGTCTGACCCTGTGCCTCATGGGAACAGTCCAGCACGAACTGCCAAGCCATGTCTTCCCTGGACCGGAAACAAGCATCCTAGGACCGGTTTCTGGCATTCCAGCCGTCATCAGCCAGGCTTGCTTGAATCCAGTGGCAAAGTGAGCAAGGGACCCACGTCTGGGCATACCCCCGCCAACTTAGGGCGAACAAAGCGATACAAAAGGGGATGATGGACGGAACGCTTTGAGCCAATCAAACACTCACCCCCAGTCAACTGATCTGGGTTTAATCCATCATCATTCTTTAGCTCACTCCACCACCCCAGTTCAGACATGGCCATATGCAAATCAGTCTGACCCTGTGCCTCATGGGAACAGTCCAGCACGAACTGCCAAGCCATGTCTTCCCTGGACCGGAAACAAGCATCCTAGGACCGGCTTCTGGCATTCCAGCCGTCATCAGCCAGGCTTGCTTGAATCCAGTGGCAAAGTGAGCAAGGGACCCACGTCTGGGCATACCCCCGCCAACTTAGGGCGAACAAAGCGATACAAAGGGGATGATGGACGGAACGTTTGAGCCAATCAAACACTCACCCCCAGTCAACTGATCTGGGTTTAATCCATCATCATTCTTTAGCTCACTCCACCACCCCAGTTCAGACATGGCCATATGCAAATCAGTCTGACCCTGTGCCTCATGGGAACAGTCCAGCACGAACTGCCAAGCCATGTCTTCCCTGGACCGGAAACAAGCATCCTAGGACCGGTTTCTGGCATTCCAGCCGTCATCAGCCAGGCTTGCTTGAATCCAGTGGCAAAGTGAGCAAGGGACCCACGTCTGGGCATACCCCGCCAACTTAGGGCGAACAAGCGATACAAAGGGGATGATGGACGGAACGTTTGAGCCAATCAAACACTCACCCCAGTCAACTGATCTGGGTTTAATCCATCATCATTCTTTAGCTCACTCCACCACCCCAGTTCAGACATGGCCATATGCAAATCAGTCTGACCCTGTGCCTCATGGGAACAGTCCAGCACGAACTGCCAAGCCATGTCTTCCTGGACCGGAAACAAGCATCCTAGGACCGGTTTCTGGCATTCCAGCCGTCATCAGCCAGGCTTGCTTGAATCCAGTGGCAAAGTGAGCAAGGGACCCACGTCTGGGCATACCCCGCCAACTTAGGGCGTAACAATGCGATACAAAGGGGATGATGGACGGAACGTTTGAGGCAATCAAACACTCACCCCCAGTCAACTGATCTGGGTTTAATCCATCATCATTCTTTAGCTCACTTCCACCACCCCAGTTCAGACATGGCCATATGCAAATCAGTCTGACCCTGTGCCTCATGGGAACAGTCCAGCACGAACTGCCAAGCCATGTCTTCCCTGGACCGGAAACAAGCATCCTAGGACCGGTTTCTGGCATTCCAGCCGTCATCAGCCAGGCTTGCTTGAATCCAGTGGCAAAGTGAGCAAGGGACCCACGTCTGGGCATACCCCCGCCAACTTAGGGCGAACAAAGCGATACAAAGGGGATGATGGACGGAACGCTTGAGCCAATCAAACACTCACCCCCAGTCAACTGATCTGGGTTTAATCCATCATCATTCTTTAGCTCACTCCACCACCCCAGTTCAGACATGGCCATATGCAAATCAGTCTGACCCTGTGCCTCATGGGAACAGTCCAGCACGAACTGCCAAGCCATGTCTTCCCTGGACCGGAAACAAGCATCCTAGGACCGGTTTCTGGCATTCCAGCCGTCATCAGCCAGGCTTGCTTGAATCCAGTGGCAAAGTGAGCAAGGGACCCACGCCTGGGCATACCCGCCAACTTAGGGCGAACAAAGCGATACAAAGGGGATGATGGACGGAACGTTTGAGCCAATCAAACACTCACCCCAGTCAACTGATCTGGGTTTAATCCATCATCATTCTTTAGCTCACTCCACCACCCCAGTTCAGACATGGCCATATGCAAATCAGTCTGACCCTGTGCCTCATGGGAACAGTCCAGCACGAACTGCCAAGCCATGTCTTCCCTGGACCGGAAACAAGCATCCTAGGACCGGTTTCTGGCATTCCAGCCGTCATCAGCCAGGCTTGCTTGAATCCAGTGGCAAAGTGAGCAAGGGACCCACGTCTGGGCATACCCCGCCAACTTAGGGCGAACAAAGCTGATACAAAAGGGGATGATGGACGGAACGTTTGAGCCAATCAAACACTCACCCCCAGTCAACTGATCTGGGTTTAATCCATCATCATTCTTTAGCTCACTCCACCACCCCAGTTCAGACATGGCCATATGCAAATCAGTCTGACCCTGTGCCTCATGGGAACAGTCCAGCACGAACTGCCAAGCCATGTCTTCCCTGGACCGGAAACAAGCATCCTAGGACCGGTTTCTGGCATTCCAGCCGTCATCAGCCAGGCTTGCTTGAATCCAGTGGCAAAGTGAGCAAGGGACCCACGTCTGGGCATACCCCGCCAACTTAGGGCGAACAAAGCGATACAAAAGGGGATGATGGACGGAACGTTTGAGCCAATCAAACACTCACTCCCAGTCAACTGATCTGGGTTTAATCCATCATCATTCTTTAGCTCACTCCACCACCCCAGTTCAGACATGGCCATATGCAAATCAGTCTGACCCTGTGCCTCATGGGAACAGTCCAGCACGAACTGCCAAGCCATGTCTTCCCTGGACCGGAAACAAGCATCCTAGGACCGGTTTCTGCTCACTTTGCCACTGGATTCAAGCAAGCCTGGCTGATGACGGCTGGAATGCCAGAAACCGGTCCTAGGATGCTTGTTTCCGGTCCAGGGAAGACATGGCTTGGCAGTTCGGGCTGGACTGTTCCCATGAGGCACAGGGTCAGACTGATTTGCATATGGCCATGTCTGAACTGGGGTGGTGGAGTGAGCTAAAGAATGATGATGGATTAAACCCAGATCAGTTGACTGGGGGTGAGTGTTTGATTGGCTCAAACGCTCCGTCCATCATCCCCTTTTGTATCGCTTGTTCGCCTCTAAGTTGGCGGGGGTATGCCCAGACGTGGGTCCCTTGCTCACTTTGCCACTGGATTCAAGCAAGCCTGGCTGATGACGGCTGGAATGCCAGAAACCGGTCCTAGGATGCTTGTTTCCGGTCCAGGGAAGACATGGCTTGGCAGTTCGGGCTGGACTGTTCCCATGAGGCACAGGGTCAGACTGATTTGCATATGGCCATGTCTGAACTGGGGGTGGTGGAGTGAGCTAAAGAATGATGATGGATTAAACCCAGATCAGTTGACTGGGGTGAGTGTTTGATTGGCTCAAACGCTCCGTCCATCATCCCCTTTGTATCGCTTTGTTCGCCCTAAGTTGGCGGGGGTATGCCCAGACGTGGGTCCCTTGCTCACTTTGCCACTGGATTCAAGCAAGCCTGGCTGATGACGGCTGGAATGCCAGAAACCGGTCCTAGGATGCTTGTTTCCGGTCCAGGGAAGACATGGCTTGGCAGTTCGGGCTGGACTGTTCCCATGAGGCACAGGGTCAGACTGATTTGCATATGGCCATGTCTGAACTGGGTGGTGGAGTGAGCTAAAGAATGATGATGGATTAAACCCAGATCAGTTGACTGGGGTGAGTGTTTGATTGGCTCAAACGTTCCGTCCATCATCCCCTTTGTATCGCTTTGTTCGCCCTAAGTTGGCGGGGTATGCCCAGACGTGGGTCCCTTGCTCACTTTGCCACTGGATTCAGCAAGCCTGGCTGATGACGGCTGGAATGCCAGAAACCGGTCCTAGGATGCTTGTTTCCGGTCCAGGGAAGACATGGCTTGGCAGTTCGGGCTGGACTGTTCCCATGAGGCACAGGGTCAGACTGATTTGCATATGGCCATGTCTGAACTGGGGTGGTGGAGTGAGCTAAAGAATGATGATGGATTAAACCCAGATCAGTTGACTGGGGGTGAGTGTTTGATTGGCTCAAACGCTCCGTCCATCATCCCCTTTTGTATCGCTTGTTCGCCCTAAGTTGGCGGGGGTATGCCCAGACGTGGGTCCCTTGCTCACTTTGCCACTGGATTCAAGCAAGCCTGGCTGATGACGGCTGGAATGCCAGAAACCGGTCCTAGGATGCTTGTTTCCGGTCCAGGGAAGACATGGCTTGGCAGTTCGGGCTGGACTGTTCCCATGAGGCACAGGGTCAGACTGATTTGCATATGGCCATGTCTGAACTGGGGTGGTGGAGTGAGCTAAAGAATGATGATGGATTAAACCCAGATCAGTTGACTGGGGGTGAGTGTTTGATTGGCTCAAACGTTCCGTCCATCATCCCCTTTTGTATCGCTTTGTTCGCCCTAAGTTGGCGGGGGTATGCCCAGACGTGGGTCCCTTGCTCACTTTGCCACTGGATTCAAGCAAGCCTGGCTGATGACGGCTGGAATGCCAGAAACCGGTCCTAGGATGCTTGTTTCCGGTCCAGGGAAGACATGGCTTGGCAGTTCGGGCTGGACTGTTCCCATGAGGCACAGGGTCAGACTGATTTGCATATGGCCATGTCTGAACTGGGGTGGTGGAGTGAGCTAAAGAATGATGATGGATTAAACCCAGATCAGTTGACTGGGGGTGAGTGTTTGATTGGCTCAAACGTTCCGTCCATCATCCCCTTTTGTATCGCTTGTTCGCCCTAAGTTGGCGGGGGTATGCCCAGACGTGGGTCCCTTGCTCACTTTGCCACTGGATTCAAGCAAGCCTGGCTGATGACGGCTGGAATGCCAGAAACCGGTCCTAGGATGCTTGTTTCCGGTCCAGGGAAGACATGGCTTGGCAGTTCGGGCTGGACTGTTCCCATGAGGCACAGGGTCAGACTGATTTGCATATGGCCATGTCTGAACTGGGGTGGTGGAGTGAGCTAAAGAATGATGATGGATTAAACCCAGATCAGTTGACTGGGGGTGAGTGTTTGATTGGCTCAAACGCTCCGTCCATCATCCCCTTTTGTATCGCTTGTTCGCCCTAAGTTGGCGGGGGTATGCCCAGACGTGGGTCCCTTGCTCACTTTGCCACTGGATTCAAGCAAGCCTGGCTGATGACGGCTGGAATGCCAGAAACCGGTCCTAGGATGCTTGTTTCCGGTCCAGGGAAGACATGGCTTGGCAGTTCGGGCTGGACTGTTCCCATGAGGCACAGGGTCAGACTGATTTGCATATGGCCATGTCTGAACTGGGGTGGTGGAGTGAGCTAAAGAATGATGATGGATTAAACCCAGATCAGTTGACTGGGGGTGAGTGTTTGATTGGCTCAAACGTTCCGTCCATCATCCCCTTTTGTATCGCGGTGTTGAACTCGGCATAGGGTCACACCTAATCAGAGCCAATGTTTCCACTGACATTGATCTTGAAGCTGGTCGGTGTGCAAGGGGCCCAAAAGATCAGGACAACACTGCATAGAATTTGTATATTTGTATGGCATCAAGGACAAGTCCAATGGGGCCCAAAGGCACTCCAGAAGGGACAGCCGCCCTCCTAAATACATCCACAATGGCCTGCATGAAGGCTGACAGATCCATCCCTAGCGCTGGGTACTACGGGAAAATGGGCAACACTGCTGGTTGAGGAGGGGGAGGACGTGGGAGTGGAGACAGCAGCGCTGACTCGAGGGGCATGGACGTCGCCTCCAGGGAAACCTCCACTAATTCAGACTCTGGAGACAGTGCGGAGGGGGCTTGGACTTGGGCTTACCTGTTGATTTTGCCCTTTGAGGGGAAGGAGTGATTTTTCTTCTTCATGCGTCTCCTTTTGGTTGAAGTTCTGGTTGATGGGGGCGTCCTTGATAAGGACCTGGACCTTGGCTGTGACTTCGTAATGTTGCATCCCCGACAAACCTCTTGAAAGCGAGCCATGAAAAGTTTTGCGCTACGCTCCTGGATGGTCTGAGAACACATCTGCTGGCAAAGGTCACATGATGTCACATGATGTGTTGTGAAGGTGAACCACAACACAAACCAGAGATAGTCATCGAGCAGATCCGTGCTGACATTTGGCAGTCCTACCAATGACAGGGCTTAAAATCAGACCTTGTCCCACCTGCAAACATTTTGTGAGAAAAAATTCAACACCGTGTCAAAGAATGAACCTTCGAATGCACTGAAGTTAAAAAAAACAAAACAGAACTGGCATCTGGGCGCCAGTCATGGCGCTACATGGCCACAATGATGCCATCACAATCCCCACCCAATATTGTCATTGAGCCTGTGCCCTCAACTGGCACCAGAGAGCTATTTCAGATGTTTTGGACTGTCTGGTGGTTATTCAAAGGTGAGGAATCTGCAGGTAAAAGAATCCCTTAGAAAAGGGGAAAGGAAAAGGATAGAGAAATATAAGAAAGCAGATGGATCAACGCAAGGCAGACCTGCCTTGAAAGCCCTGTATGTATGGGTTTGGTAGGTTTCTGTGAGTGGCAGATGAGCCCAGGCCCAATTTTACAGCTACTCACATTACCAAAGTGGGCTGATTTGATGTCTCCACGTTAGGTTTTGGGCCTTTTCTGTCATGTGTGCTAGTCCCATCCACACAAGCAGCGCACTTTTTTAACTACAGAAGTATGGGAACTGTGGGCAGTAGGAATTCTGTGGATCGTCACAGATTTCTGAACTTTCACTCTCAGAAATTTGGGGGAAATCATTGTTTTTAGCCAAAGTTTGAGGTTTGCAGGGCATTCTGGGTAAGAAAAGGTAGTGATCTACAGACGTCAGACCACCCTTAATTCCCGTGGGTATCTAGTTTTCAAAAATGTGAGTTTGATAGGTTTCCTTGGTTGCCAGCTGATGCCAAGCCAAAACAGTGGAACCATTCAGATTGGCAGGAGGGAGAAAATAGAGATTCCCCTCCACTCTGCCAGTTCACAGATCAATGCAACGCCCCAAATAATGCAAAATTTGCCTAGTTTGCCATGGGGATGAGGATGTTCTATGCCCCATGCAGGCAGAAGAACAAGTTACGTACCATAGGCAATGCATTTGCTGGTAGAGACTCTATCTAGTTGCAGATTCCTTGCCATAGAATTATCCCCAGGTGTCGGATTTGATCCAGAAATATTTCGTGAGCTGTACCCCTGCACGCTGGTAGGTGGCATCGCTGGTACCCGAAGTAACGAGCGTGGTGCCTATGTAGGAGTCACCCCAGCATGCAGACATCAGTTTCTTTTGCGACTTTCCACACCAGTAGCGCGCAACCACGAAGAGTACTGCCCACTGGGGTGTGAAACTAGGGCCCTGAAAGGGAAACAGTCCTGAATCTGTGGGGCGGTAATGAATCTGAGCCTAGATAGAGTCTCTACCAGATGAGGTGTTTCCGAAGGAAAGTAACTTGTTCATCTGCTGGAGACTTCTAGTCGCAGATTCCTTACTGAAGAATACATACCCAAGCAATACCTCCCCGGAGGAGGGCCTGCGCAACAATGTCACACTAGAAGGACCTGTAGGACCGACTGGGCAAAGTGCCCATCTCAACGGACCGGCCTGTCCATGCAGTAGTGCTTGGCAAATGTGTGCAGAGATGGCCACGTTGCTGCCTAGCAGATGTCCAAGAACAGGACTCCACGTGCTAATGCAGAGGTTGCAGCTTGGCTTTGGTGCAATGAGCACACAAACCCTCTGGGTATTGCTTCTTGGACAAGGTGTACCAGATTTAGATACAGAACACGATCCATTGGGAGATGGTCTTTTTCTGTATCACCTTCCCTTTCTGGGCTCCAACATCCACTACGATGAGCTGTTTGCCCACCCGAAACTCTTGTGCGGTCAAGGTTGAACGACAAATCTCTTTTGGGTACAGCCAGTGGAGACACTCCTCTTCCTTAGAGGGATGAGGCAGAGCGTAAAAGGTAGGCAGGGTGACGGACTGTCCTACATGAAAGGGAGTGACCACTTTCGGAAGGAAGGAAACTCTAGGGCAAAGGACCAGCCTGTCTGGGAAGATGTTGAGGATTGGAGGCTTGATGACGAAGCCTTGCGCTCACGGACCCTCCGGGCAGATGTTATTACGACTAGAAAGGCCATCTTGATGGTAAGGAGCCATATAGGGCAGTTGTGAAGCGGCTCGAAAGGAGTGCACATCAGAAACATCAGAACTCAATTTAAGTTTCACTGAGGCATGATGATGGGTGAAGGTGGAACCAACTGTTCGAGACCTTTAAGAAACTTATGTACAATAGGGAACTTGAAAAGTGATGGCTTATCTGGCAACCGCAGGAATGCCGAAATGGCAGAAAGATAGCTTTTTAAGGTTCCCAAAGCAGAGCCCTGCTGGGCAAGAGAAAGAATAAACATAAGTACCTGAGAAAAGGTGGCAGAAAAGGGGGTCACCCTGCTTTTTCTGCACAGAATGCCACAAACTTGCCCCAATAGCAGGTGTATACCTTCTTGGTGGAGAGACGCCTGGCTGCGAAGACGAAAACCGGAGCATTGACAGTCTCGGGTGGAAAACCCTCCCCTGCTGCTGTAACAGAAAATCCTCCCAAAGGGCAACCTGATCAGAGGACCGATGGCCATGCTCAACAGCTCGGGATAACAGACTCTCCGAGCCCAGTCCAGAGCCACAAGGGTGAGTTGGGCCCAGTCATTCCTAATCTTCTTGAGTACTCTGATTAGGAGTGGTATGGGCGGAAAGGGGTACAAGGAGGCCTGAGCTCCACTTGAGATGAAAAGCATCTCTGAGTGAGAACCCTCTTGGAAGCTCCAGCATGCAAAACGGTTGACATTGCGTATTCTAGGCGGTGGGGAATAGATCTAACCGAGTTTCTCCCCACTGCTGAAAGAGACCTTGCACCACCTCTCAATGTAGATGCCATTTGGAATGTGCTAGGCATCTTCAGCTGAGTATGTCAGCTCTGGCGTTCAGAGATCCCGCCAGGTGTTGAAACACCAGGGAAATGCCCTAATGTACCAGTCATGTCCAGAGCCTCTTGACAAAGGGTCCACGACCCCCACCCCTTCCTGTTTGTTGCAGTACCACATGGCGTTGGTGTTGTCCATGAACACTTGCACTACACTTCCCTTGATGGATGGTTGAAAGGCTTTCAATGCCAGTCGGATCACCCGGAGCTCCAACAGGTTGATGTGGAGTCCGGATTCCCCCAGAGACCAGATCTCCAGCTCTCCGAGGTGGCCGCCCCAGCCCAGGAGTGACGCATCTGTCACTACTGTCAGATCTGGTTGGGGAAGGGAGAAGATTTGCCGCTGTCCCAATCGTGGCTCGTTAACCACCACTGCAGATCTTTTGCAGTGCCCTCCAAAATCTGTAGCATGTCAGAGAGACTTCACTGATGAGGCGCCCACTGCAACTTTAGGTCCCACTGCAGAGCCCGTTTATGCCAGCAGGCATGTGTCACGAACAAAGTGGAGGAAGGAGGCCATAAGGCCCAGCAGCCTCATTGTCATTCTCACCGAAATCCAAGATAGAGGCTGAAACATTGGTATCAGAGTCTGAATATCCCAGACTCGCTGCTCGAGAGGATAAGCCTGAAACTGCATTGTGTCCAGAACAGCTCCGATGAAAGGGAGCGCCAGAAGGGGTTCGGTGTGACTTCGGCACCTTGATAGTGAACCCCAGCAAGTGCAAGAGGTTCACCCTAGTTTGGATGTGGGAGACGACAACCGGGTGCAAGCCCGCCTTCAACAGCCAGTCGTCGAGATAGGGGAAGACTTGCATCCCTGATCTCCACAGATGCGCTGCAACCACCGCCATCACCTTTGTGAAAACCCCAGGGCCGCTGGTAAGGCCAAAAGCGAGCACTTTGAATTGAAAATACTCGTGGCCTACTGTAAACCGCAGGTAAGAATGATGGGCAGGCAGGACGGGTATATGAAAATAGGCATCCTGCAAGTCCATCGCTACCATCCAGACTCCTGGGTCCGGGGCAGACAAAACCTGAGCCAATGTGAGCATCTTGAACTTCTCTTTTGTGAGGAAGAGGTTGAGGGTTCTCAGATCTAAGTTAGGGTGAAGCCCTTTGTTCTTTATGGTTATCAGAAAGTAGCGAGACTAGCAACCACTGCCTACTTCTGACACCAGAACCCTCTGCATGGCTTCCTTGGCTAAGAGAGTCATGACTTCCTTGCGGAGCAAGGACAAATGATCCTCCGTCAGCCGGTCATGAGAGGGAGGCAAAGGGGGAGGTGAGGATTCGAAGTGAAGGGAGTAGCCCCTCCGTATAATCTGTAAAACCCACCTGTCCGATGTTATGGACTGCCAGTGGTGGAGATGAAGGCTGATTCTGCCACCAACTGGACACCCATGATCTTGTAGGGCAAGATTAGGAGGGCTTGGAGGCCTGGTGGTTGTGGCAGACCTCTGCCTACCTGACCCACGGAGTCGGTATGAACTACGTCTTCACCCCCGCACAGTCTGGGAAGCTTGTGTGGGGCGGTGGTTGGAATATGGTTGGCGCGTTTGAAAGCCTTTTCCGTAGCTACGAAAGGGATGATAGGCAGACTGTGGATGACGCGGGGCAACTGCGAGGCCCAAGGACTTTGCCGTAGTCCGCGAGTCCTTGAAGCGCTCCAGCGCAAAGTCTGCCTTATCTCCAAAAAGACGGATAAAATCAAAGGGCATGTCCATGAGGGAAGCCTAGACCACTCCTGAAAAGCCAGATGTTCTCAGAAAGCCGTTGTGTCTAAGTGCCACCGTCGACGAAACCGCTCTGCCCAGCGAGTCGGTCGTGTCCAAACCACACTTAATGGTGAACTTAGCTGTGTCTTTCCCATACTTGATCGCTTGGGAGAGAAGAGCCTGGGCCTCCACTGGGACCTGTGGCAGCACTTGCGCAGCTATGCCTCACAGAGTGTGGGAGTAACGGCCCAATAAGCATTCAGTGTGGGGGCATGGCTTGCCAAGCAGCGTAATGGCCGCTCGCTAAGAGGGCTTCGCTGGCCGCAACAAGATCCTGAATAATCCTACCTTTGAGAGCGGTTGCAGTCGCCAAGGAACATCGAACCGAGAGAGACAAGAGGAGGGGGCTACTGCAGGAGGCAAAGAAAAATCTGCAGAAGCCCTCGGTGCCAAAAAATCCGCAGACGTAGACGGAGAGATGGTGGGCCCTGCTGTGTGGCCTGCGGGCTACCGAAGCAAACAAGACGCCCCTCGCGACGTGAGACCCTGCTGACGTTCGGGAGGCCGGAGCGAGCCTACAGTAGAAGGTGAGCCTGCCCGGGTGCCGTAAATCAACGGTGCTAGGGGGGGCGTGGCTACGGCGCGTTGCGGAATGGATGCCTGGTGAAGGAGCTCCGCAGGCCAGGCTCAACTATCCGGCTATTACCATCCGCTAAGCACAACCACAACTACCAGCACCCATCTCCCTTGATGCTGTTCGCTCCGGGCACACTCGGTGACACTTTTGCTGCCTAGAAGTGGCGGGAACCTGCGGTACGGAACAACGGCGCAGCAGTGAGGTCCGGTGGAACATGGCGGCCGGGAGGTGAACTGAGGGCGTATGCGGTGACCCGACCGGCTCCGAGGGCGGAACCTTAGAGATCAGCTGCTAAGAGGGGGCCCCCCATGCGCACTGGTTCGGACCGGGACCGCCACCGACGAGACGGTGCACCCCACTACGGACGACGCCAGGGTGAGAGCGGGGCCCAGCTGCTGGGACGCGAGAGAGGCCCGAGACGCCGAGGCGCTGCTGTGTCCTGAGGACCGGGGGAGAAACACCGGACCTGATGTACTAGGAGGCCTCCCCGGACGGGTTGCAGCGGTGAGGTGAGTGAGGCAGGGCCACATGCTAAACTGGGCTCGGGCGGTCTTGCGGGGCAGGGACTAGGCGGCCTCGGGGGGTAGTGCCCGGGGGGCCTGAGCTCTGCGGCGCGGGCCGACCGGTCTCGGCGAGGTGTTGGGGCAGCCCCTGCTCTCCCACCACAGAGGTGTGTAGCGTGGTCGGCTTCGCTGCTGGGGGGGGGGGCGCTGGTGGGCTGGCCTAGAGCGACACTCGGCTCCTGCGGTGCTCTGGTGCTGCGGAGGGCCGGGGCGGCTTGGGGGCCTGCTGGCGGTTCCGCCCGGGGTGGGGTGGGCTCGCTGGGCCCCAATCGCTGTACCTCGGAGGGAAGAAGGGCTGGAGTGGCGCCTGCGCCGGTCTCCCATTACACAGTCGGATTGTGGAGATCAAGCCACGAGACAGCTACAGGAAGAGGCTCTTTCTAGAAGTTACCAGGGCGCATCTGGGAACCTGCGGTGATACGGACTGGCTTGATAAGAGGAACCGCATTATTGATGAGCAGTGGAGTCGCATTAGGGCCTATGTCCCGGGCTCGGAGACCAGTGGTAGTGGACCGGAGACACTAGGCGCAGTACAAATCACTGGAGGAGGCGCAGAGCTTACTACAGCACCTATCTGTTATTGACGTTGGGCACAGAGAAAGCACTCTACAGCGGGTGACACGAGCATGTGCGCCACAGCCTGAGAAGGCCCAACACCTGGCCCAGTACCTAAATTGGGGTGCAGAACTTCGACACACAACATAATTGTCACAACGTAGGCGCGCTGTGGGCAGCGGATTGCGGGTATAGGTACTGACTTAAAGTTACCACTGCACAATGGGAAAACCAGACCCTAAACAACCAAAACTCCCATTCGAGAGTAAACGAACCACACGAGCCAATGAGACCATGGCAGAGCAAGCCACGATACAAGGGCAGCCAGAGGCTGCGGAAAGCCAGGACGAAGACATGCGATCAATCTTATTGGAGATGCGCGCAGGGCTGAGAACCATAGATGGCAAGCTCGACGCACTCACATCCAGACTAGATGCGGTAAAGAAACAGGTGGAAACGCATGACACCAGACTTGATGTGTTGGAGAACAGGCTATCGGACACTCAAGATTCCCAGGCGGAATCGCGGACACAGATCTTACACATGGAAAAAGTGCTGGAGGTTATAAGAGCGAAAAATGAAGATTTAGAAGCACGTTCCCGACGAAACAACCTCCGAATAATTGGCCTACCGGAATCAACAGCAATAACAAAGATGGAGACGTTCATTGACACCCTGCTACGAGAGCTGTTTGGTTCGGTGCTGTCCCCGGTCATGATAGTGGAACGAGCTGACAGGTCCTTGGGACCCCGACCAAAACCATGGGCACCACCACGTCCGATTATTGCACGCCTCCTCAACTATGCAGACCGTGATGCTATACTCCGGGAAGCCAGAGCCAAGAGTCCCATTAACCACAACGGAAACAACCTGTCTTTTTTCCCGGATTACACTCCAGCGGTACAGGCCGCTCGACGAGACTTTGTGCCAACGAAGAAGATATTGCAATCTGCCTCCATCCCGTACGCAATGCTGTATCCCGCTAAATTAAGAATAACGCATGAAGGACAATCACACTTTTTTACGGACGCTAAATCAGCTCTTAAGTTTACAAAGCACATTTGCCCCAGCAAGCCCCGGCGGAGTGGCCCGAACAGTCCCACAAGACTGGAGGAGTCTGAGAATGCGGACTAATAGCCGTTGCAGCTTCTTAAACAGTGATTTGATGATTAATATAGATGCATATAATTACATATCTGGGAAGGGCTACTCTAAATTGATAATATAGAAATGAGTCGCAAAGTATACGGAGCTAACGTTACAAATGCACGGGGTCTCTCTGGTGCTATTCATGTTTTGCCATAGTACAGAACAGTTGTGCGATAAAAACATGGGAGCCTGGCCACCCCACCACAAGGTGGGTGTTTTGCCGTCGTTCCCTCTCCCCCAGCGGGTGAACCCCTACTTGTTAGAACTCTTTCTAGGGGATAGGGTTAATGGAAGGGTGGGTAGAGGGGTTAAATTCTCGACCTAATTGGGAGGTTGGAGTGGGTGGAGGGTGGGTTGAACGGTTAATTGGGGCTATGTTGTTTTTTTATTTTTCAGAAGCACTTCCAATGATTGCACCTGGGGATTATGTCCAATATACGTTAGAGA
This sequence comes from Calotriton arnoldi, assembly GCA_963921515.1. NCBI lineage: Eukaryota > Metazoa > Chordata > Amphibia > Caudata > Salamandridae > Calotriton > Calotriton arnoldi. The sequence goes on from CAWUFW010000324.1 coordinate 1,584,988, forward strand.
CATGTATTACTGCTGAAAAATGTGTTAAGTACCGAACCACTACCCCGGCAAAGGTAAATGATGTTGGTCAGGGACATGGGTGAGGAATACAGATTGCTGACATGGAACATTAGAGGGTTGAATACTCCCAAAAAAATACGGCAAGTGTTTGCTTACCTGAATAGACATGGCATAATCATTGCTATGCTTCAAGAAACACACCTGACCAAGGTTACGGACCGCGCAATTGCACTCAAATGGGCCGGGTTTAAAATAGCCTCCTCATATTCGTCCTATGCTAGAGGGGTGCTCATTTTGGTCAAACGGGGAGTCGATTTTACACCACTGCGCACATATGCAGACGATGAGGGGCGCTGCGCAATGGTTCAAGGTAAACTGAGGAACACGGTAATCACTATGGTAAATATATACGGCCCAATAGCAGATGACCTGGACTGTTTTTCAAGACTGTATGATAAACTTAGAGAATGGCCTGACGCTAACATACTATGGGGAGGGGACCTCAACACCTACCTAGATCCCGACTTAGATAAATCCCCCCCACACCACAATCGTACCCCCCGGGTGGCTCGTAGTGTGAGCAATGCCATGTTGGAATTTAGTCTGGTGGATATCTGGAGGGTACGCAACGGCACAGTTAAAGAAGGAACGCATGCTACGCCTGCACACAACAGCTGGTCTAGACTAGACTACTGGCTTCTGGGGGAAGGCGCAGCCGACTGGGTTGTGGAGGTCAAAAATTACCCGCGCACCTTGTCCGATCATAACCCGGTGATGCTAGACATTAGAATCCCAACGTCCATACATCGTCCTTTCACATGGCGGTTGCGAGCAGAGGCATTATTAGATCCAATCTACAACACTACTATCCGCACGGCCATAGCGGATTACTTTGAGATCAATAAGGGCACCGTAGATAGCGCATTCATATTATGGGAGGCTTTTAAGGTAACGATACGGGGAGTGTGCATTGGTACCACTGCTGGCATACTGAAAGACATTAGAACCCAGCTTGCAAAAATAGAGACCACACTGCAGGCCCTAGAGCGTGAATACAGCACGGCCCCAGCGATGGACACCATGGCCCGCATACATGACTTGATTCGAGAATATGATAAATTGGCGGAAACTGAGATTCGATACATATCGCGCAGGCATGTGGCTCGCCAATATGGAGAAGGGGGTCGGCCGGGCCGCAATCTCGCAAATAAAATTAGAAGTCGCTCAGAACAACAGCATATCGAAAAGATCACAGACCTGCGAGGCCAGGAACATTATAATCAATTAGATATCGTTGATCAATTTCGTGACTACTACGCCGATCTCTATACTACCAGGGGGGGCGCTACTCACTTGGAAATGGAGGACTATTTGAAAGACGTGGCCTGTGCTTGGGTTTCAGACGATCACCGAGAGTATTTAAGTCAGCCAATAGACGCTGCGGATGTAAAAGCAGCGATTAGAGCCCTACCGAATGCAAAGGCGCCTGGGCCTGATGGCCTCACGATCGAATTTTATAAAACGTATGAAGACTTGCTCACTCCCTATCTGCTAGAGATGTACGCTGAGGCGCATGAGTCCGGGACATTGCCGCCGTCGCTGCGACAGGCGCTGATTATAACGCTGCTTAAAAAGGATAAACCTCCGGATTTATGTGAGTCATACAGGCCACTGTCGCTGATTAATATAGATGCGAAAATTCTTGCCAAAATCCTTGCTACCAAGCTTCAGCCCTTGATGTCCTGTCTGGTCCTTCCGGATCAGTCGGGTTTTATAGCTGAGCGGTCTACATCACACAACCTACGGACGGTCTTTGCGATGATGCATGTCTTGGAACCACGCCTCCCTGCCGCCGCGGTAATGCTAGACGCAGCCAAGGCTTTTGATTCCATTGAGTGGAAATATATGTTTTATATATTACAGCGCATGGGGTTCCCGCCAATTTTTACAAAATGGATTCAGATATTATATGCTGATCCATCTGCAAGGGTGCGAGTGGGGGGACTGACATCGGATCCTTTTCCTGTAGAGCGGGGTACCAGGCAGGGCTGTCCGCTGTCACCATTGCTCTTCGCTCTCGCAATAGAGCCTCTGGCATGTGTAATACGGCAAAGACACAGGGAAACGGCTTTAAATTTTAATCATCGCCCAGTCGCCATATCACTATATGCAGACGACATGGTGCTGTTTGTAAGGGAACCATCTCGATATCTCTCGCAGCTACTGCGGGAATACATCAGATTTGGTTTGATGGCAGGTCTCTCGGTGAACTGGGATAAGTCCATTATCATTCCCCTGACGGAGTGTACACCCCGGCCAACCATGGAATATCCATTGGTATGGACAGCGGACCCGGTAAAATATCTTGGGATCTGGGTCCATCGAGACCCAGCAGTAGTCATACGTGAAAACTATGGGAGGGCCTGTAGCACTCTTGAGCAACAAATCGACAAATGGATACACCTGCCATTGTCCCTTGCGGATTGTATCGCCCTAACAAAGATGGTGGTACTACCACGCTTCTTGTACTTGTTTTCAAATATACCAATCCAGCTGGCAAAGGGTTTTTTCGACACAGTGCGAGCGATGCTGATTCGATTGATCTGGGGGGGCAAGCAGGCACGGGTGAGTTGGACCACCCTTACACGGGATTATGACAGGGGGGGGTTCAGCGCACCTGACCTATATGTTTACTATCTAAGCGCTCAGGCACAATATGCGTACTTCTGGGTTAGACCACACGCCTTCACTCCACATGTAGCCGTGGAAGACGGAGATGCTTCCCCTATTCCGTTGCATAGTTTATTCACCCATACGAAACGCGGAGTCCCGAAAACGGAAATAAATACCGTTGATACAACCATAGCGGCCTGGCAGACGATAGGGAAAATGGCCCACAAAACACCAATCTACGCCCCGGCATTGCAGCTAGAATACCATGCAGCGTTGTCAGTTACGCACGAGGCAGGGGCAATGCGTTTACTTAAGGAGGCAGGCATGACTACAATGCAGGACCTATACCCAGGGGGCACATTTCACACTCCGGAGACCCTACAATATATCAATAACCCCACGTTGTTGTTCCAATTCACGTTTCATAGACTTCGTCACGCCATCAGATCACATTATGACACTTATCCTGCTGAGCCGTCTACGCTACACTCTCTGCAAATGGTGCTAACTACTCCCACTAATAAAAAATTAATCACTAAACTGTACCGGGCAATTAGAGCTGAGGGACCTGACTGCACGGACAGAAGCCTAGAGCGATGGAACGATGCGCTAAACATCTCGATATCCCTGGCAGATTGGGAACATATATGCAGCTTAACCGGTAAACTTACGCCAAACGGAAATCTGCGTATCATACATTTTAAATACATACACCAGGTGTACTACACACCGGAGAGGTTGTGCCGTTATGGGCTACAGGACTCCAGCGGGTGCAAGAGATGCGGTCAACTCGAAGCAGACTTTCTACACCTGGCATGGGGCTGTAGGAGAGTAGCCTGTTATTGGAGCAAAGTTGTGCGGGCTGTAGAAGAAATGGTTGGGGGTGGAGATACCTTGTACGCCCTTAGTCTGTCTACTGTGCTGTGTGCCGAAGGTAAAAGGGGTCACAGGAAAATTTTTACGTATAGCACTACTGATGGCCAAACGAAGGGTTGCCATAACATGGGGAGGTAAACGATCACTGAGGGTGGCCCACTGGATAAGAGACCTTGTATATTGTAAGGATAACTTGGAACTGTACTCAGAGGAACTACCGGCACCATCCAGGCCGACAGATTTATGGGAGCCATTGAGACAGTTTTTGCAACAAAAAGCAATAGCGGACTTAGACTGAGGTGGGTGAAAAGTGGATCGGATACATCAACGGACACGTTGTTAAGGTATAGACAGTATGGAGACTGATTTTTACCTAAATCTCCTCAGGCGACCGCATAATCACGACTAGGTCATGTGCTTAATTTGTTATGTTTTGGTTTGATATGATTTGTTTTTTGTTTCTCGTTTTGGGGGGGGGGGTGTATATGTAACCCACCTTGCACGGTGGAACAGTTGCTTATTATTCAAAATGCAATAAAAAGAGTTAAAAAAAAAAAAAAAAAAAAAAATCAACGGTGCTAAATGTGGAGATCGCCGGCCTGAGAATACATAGGGCAGGAGAGCCCGGGCCTGCCTGGTGGCGCTACGCGCGTCCACGCGGCCTGCTCGGCCCGTAGGGCAGTGGATCCTGTGCCACGTAACCCGCAGAAGGCACCCTGAGGTGACGAGCGGAGAGACGAACAATCACGGGCATGGAGCAGGGTGAGGCTGTGCTGCGGAGGGCGGGCCCAGAATTACGAGGTGGTGGGCTGAATCCTGGGTGTGCAGCGGCTGCCGAGCGAGGCCCCTGGGGCAGAGAAGACCTTCGCAGTGAGCGAGCCGGATGGGGGCCCTAAGGGAGTGTTGAGCTGTTCCGAGGTTCCTGCGGCACTCCTTAAACCGTCGGAGAGACGCGGCATCAGAGCCCTGCATGCAGAGACACCCGCCGAATCCACGCTTAGAGTAGCAGGGGACAGACCTAGACAAGGCGCAGGGGCCCTGGCTATGAGTCACATCAGTGGACCGCCTGATCACTCAAGCGATTCTATACCTCCTGACCTGGCATCCTAGGGGTCCCCCACCTGGCAACCCAAGACCTGTGTTTGATCTGTTGAATGTACTGAGCGCCACTCCTAGTATTGTGTACGGACAGCTGCTGTGCGGAACCGTGGTGGACTGAGACTTCTTGGTGGTGCACTTCTGGATTTAGTGTGTAGACATCCAGCGGCATGGGCAAACACGACGCCAAGCAGGCCAAGCTCTCTTTTGAGCACAAAAGACTCACAAGGCATAAAGATGACGATGTGGACACTGACAATGGATCTGGCACTAGAGAGGGAGCCGAGGGAGGAAGCAATGACTGCCGTGCCCTCCTACTGGAAATGAAAGCTAGCCTAAAAACTATTGATCAGAAGCTGGACTTGATGAATACCAGGATGGACCAGGTGAAGAGACAGGTGGACTCCCATGAGGAGCGTCTGGATGCACTGGACAATCGAGCTACTGAGCAACAGGAGTTTCAGATAGAAACAAAGGAACAATTGTTAAACATGGATAGAGTACTGAACATTATTAAGGCCAAGAATGAAGACTTAGAGGCCCGCTCTCGTAGAAATAATCTACGCATCACGGGAATCCCTGAGACAACAGTGATAGTGAAGATGGAAACATACGTGGAGGACCTGATGCATGAACTATTTGACCCAGACCTCTCAGCACTCTTTATAGTGGAGAGAGCTCACCGCACTTTGGGGCCCAAACCTCCGGTGGGCTCTACACCGCGACCAATCCTAGCACGCATATTAAACTACCGGGACCGCGATGCAATTCTACAGTTGGCCAGAGTGAAAGGTAACATTAATCACAAAGGTAACAACATCTTCATCTATCCAGACTTTACCCCAGCAGTACAGGCAGCCAGACGCGAATTTGTGCCAGTAAAACGATTGTTGCGACAAGCAGAGATACCATATGCCTTACTGTATCCGGCCAAGTTGAAGATTAGTTATGAGGGGTCGGCGCTTCACTTCACGGATGCCAAATCTGGCCTAAAATTTGCCAAACATATCGGAAAGTCCACACATGCTGCAAAATCACCCACTAAAGAAACTCTTGGAACTGGTCTCAGTGATAATGACTGAGTGTGAGGGGCTGTACTCTCAGCTATTCTTTATCCTAATGGGGTTACAGAGGCTACTGTTATAAGATGCCCCTTTTTTTTTCTTCAAAATACAGTTGATATTGTAGGCCTCCTCCTCGCAGACTACGCTTTTAAGAGCGACTGCGCCGCTCTCGTTTAACGTATGCGGCCACCCTGCCAATGTGCGGGGCTAATTGCAGGTCAACCCATGCCCCCAGGGAGATCTCCCAACACTAGTCCGCAGGCACGAGTCCGGGACTAGTCTTTCAGTTTGTTCTTTGTGGGGGGTACAATTCTCAACCTAATTGGGGGTTGGTGTGGGTGGGGGGAGGAACTGGGTGGTTATTGAAGTTGGACAGGACAGTTCAAAGGTGCGTCACCCAAAGGGCAGCAACAAGAAATTGAACATTAGTCAAAGTCAGCACTATTCAGCCAGTTCTGGCTCCATTAGTGGTATGTTTAGCTCACACAAGCACAGTTGTATAGAGAATGAACCTAAGCAGGCCACTTCCCCATGCCGGGTACAGAAAGTAACAATTTAAGATGACAGAATACAAATTCCTCACATGGAGCGTCAGAGGTGTAAATAATTTCTGGAAGGCTCGGCTTATTCAGTCCTATTTAGATAGACATAATGTAGATATTTGTTTCATGCAAGAAATACATCTACACAACACCTCACACACCAAATTACACAACAGACGCTGGGGTACTATCTACTCCTCCGTTTATTCGAACTACGCCAGAGGAGTATCCATCCTGATCAGACGCGGGGTGAATTGGAAAATGATTACGTCGCAGGTTGATCCAGACAGCAGATGTGGTCTTAGGAGGTAAACTTGGCGAAGTGTACGTCATGTTGGCGGCGATATACAGTCCAAATGTGGACAAACCCGATTTCTTCCACGACGTCTGGGCTAAAATACTAACAGTAGGCTATGACACCATAATATGGGGGGAGAGACTTTAACGCGATAATAAATGATACTCTGGACAGGAAGGGTAGCTCCCATAAACTATACCCAAAATCCAGTGTAGCTCTAAATGACATCATAACTGAGGCTGGGTTGATAGATGTGTGGAGGAAGTGGCATCCGTCAACATATGAGGGAACCTGTATCAAGGCTCAACATAACTCCTGGTCTCGACTAGATTTCTGGCTGATTTCTCCAGATGCAACTACCTGGACCACAGCCATACGACCATTACCTAGGACGCTCTCTGACCATGCTCCAGTCCTGCTAATACTGTCTATTCCAGACGGCCCACCAAAATCATCTTGTTGGAGATTACCTCCACACGCCCTCACAGACACCCTATTTAAAGAGGAGATCAGAGGGGACATAACGGAATACTTTTCCATCAACACAGGTTCGGTGCAGACGCAGGCCACACTGTGGGAAGCATTTGGGAAGTGTATTTCGAGGCACGCTGGGGTACTAAAATCTATCAGACAAACACTTAGCAAGTTAGAAACAAATATTCGAGACCTGGAGTCACAATATTATACCACTGGAAACTTACAAAGGCTGAGCAACATTAAAGCAAAAATTATAGAATACGAAGAGGAAGCCGACAGAGGTGAAATTCCTAGGGAAATATGCTCAAGCACGAAGATACGGAGAGGGTGACAGACCAGGAAAGACGCTAGCTAATACCCTACGTTCTCACACCACCGATCTATTTATAGCCGAAATCCTTGATGACAACCGTGAGATAGTTAGAGGCCCCCAGGGAATACTGGAACAATTCACTAACCACTACTCAACACTCTATAGATCTTCCTCTCAGTCTACTCCTGAAGAATTACAGGCCTACCTAGATACTCTTGAACTACTGTGGTTGAGCAGCGGCCACAGGGCCTACTTAGACGAGCCTTTCATGGTGGAAGATGTTACTCAGGTAATAAACAGCCTCCCTGCAGGCAAGGCGCCTGGTTCAGATGGGCTAACAGCAGCATTCTATAAGACATATGTCGATCTGCTAGCCCCACAACTCCTACAGCTATATGAGGAGGCACAGGAATTGGGGACATTCCTGCCCACAATGAGAGAGGCTATAATACTATCCCTGCTAAAACCTGGGAAATCTCCAGATGACAGAGACTCATACCGCCCTCTCTCCCTACTAAACCTCGACACAAAAATCTATGCTAAACTGCTGCCAAACCGGTTACAACCGCTGTTGCCCTTGATAGCCAGACCAGATCAATCTGGATTTATTCCGGGTAGGTCAACATCACATAACCTACGAACATTTTTCAATATACTTCACTATTTAAACTCTCAACTCCCGGCATTAGCGGCCCTCTTAGACGCAACAAAGGCCTTCGATTATCTCGAATGGCAGTACTTATTCTCGATACTTGTAAGACTGGGATTAAGCCCCACTTTCATAGGTCAGTTAAAAATATTCTACACTTCACCTACAGCCAGACTTAGAATAAACGGTCTGATCTCACCTCCACTATCCATTACCCGGGGAACGAGACAGGGTTGTCCCCTATCCCCATTACTATTTGCGATAGCCATGGAGCCGCTTGCGGCAGCATTTCGACAGCACCATGCAGCGGGGGGGCTGGGCTTCACTACTCGCGGCATCATAGTCTCGCTATATGCGGATGACATTACCTTATATATTAATAACCCTGAGACAAACCTTAATCCGGTAATACATGAAATCCTTAAATTTGGGGGGTTGTCAGGCATTCAGATTAATTGGTCTAAGTCGGTTCTGTTCCCGTTAACATTAAGTACCCTGCCCTATCCATCGGAATACCCTCTCCAAAGGGCAACCGGCCCGACCCGATACCTAGGGATCTGGTTGTGCCAAACTACTCAGGAACTCTGGAACGAAAACTATGGTAGAGCAGTGTCCTGGCTGGAAAACAAAATCAAGATATGGTCCCGTCTCCCGATTTCACTGGCTGGGCGCATTGCTATTGCTAAAATGGATGTCCTCCCCAAATATTTATATTTATTTATTAATTCCCCTCCCGCTCACAAACTCCTTTTTCAAAACTATGCGTTCATTGATGATATCCCTGGTGTGGGCAGGAAAGCAAGCCAGGATATCATGGGAACTCCTGACTCTCCCTCTGGCTCAGGGCGGTTTGGGTGCGCCAGACATCCCTCTTTATGCCTACTGCGCACAAGCCCAATTTTTACATTACTGGCTTCATCCCACACCTTTTCAGCCACATGTGGCGGTCGAACTGGACAGAGTGGCTCCAATCCCACTTCAGGTGGTGCTATTCCAGCCATTCAAACGCCCCCGAGATTAAATTGACCCATCCGAGACGCTAAGGTGGAGTTGGAATGGGCTGCGAAAGAGAGCTGGGTTGGAAGTTCTTTATGCCCCTTCGGCCTCGCTGGCGCAGAATCCCCAGTTGCCACCACTGGAGGAGAAAGGAAATGTTAAACTAGCTGCCACATTGGGGATAAATAAATTTGCAGACCTCTACCCTGGGGACACATTCATGCCACCCCCTGACGCAGAGCGAGTCACGGAGTTCACTTTTTCTGGGCTATTTCTGTACTACTGAATATGGGCTACTTGTCGCCAGCTGCACGGCACCTTTCCCAACCAACCTCCCATTATGCACGCCCTAGAACAAATGATATCTAACCCGTCACCACGCAGATTGATCACAAGGCTTTATAGTAATATGCAAAACACTGCCGCAGTAGTGGAGCCCAAGGCACTATCGCTCTGAAATACTGAACTAGAACCCCAACTTACAGCAGAACAATGGTAATATTGTTGTGCCCTATTAAAGATGCCATCCCCCAACTACAAGCTGCGCTTAATTCATTTTAAATATTTGCACAGATTCTATCGAACCCCCTCCCAGCTACACTGCATGGGTCTGAGGACTACGGCCAATTGCTGGAGATGTAGGGCGGTATCTGCAACATTCTTGCATGTTGCATGGGAGTGCCCCTCTATAGCAAAGTACTGGACAGAGATTTTTCACATCATCAGGGAAATTCTGAGCACACCAACCACCCCTAACCCGCAGGTAGGACTGCTAGGGTTCGTAAAAGATACCCCTACTAGCCATTGGAAATTGCATGCGATGTTATTGCTGCTTGCTAAACGCAGAGTGGCCATACATTGAAGAAAACTGCATGCCCCCTCAGTAAAGGAGTGGCTTCGAGGTATTACATATTGTCAAACTCAGCTCTCGTTATTTTGGGAACTCATGCCCGCAGAGTCTAGACCTAAAGATATTTTGAGCCCCATGTTGGAGTGGTTCCGTGCACACGGTTCAGACGACATAAATCCAGTCTTACTGTCCACAAGCACTATTAATCCAAGTCTCTCAAGGTAGAAACGCACTATTGGTATGCTAAATGGGGTCAATGTACTTTGTATTGTGTCTGGCTATCAACCCGGGGGATTCGCAAAGCTGTACCTGTTATAAGAGCTATTAATGTTCAGAACTGATTTTACATGAGTGATGCAAATGCCTGTCCTAGAGTTTTGTTAACTGTTAAGTTTTTGAATAAGTAATGCTATGTAGACAAGGATATGCGTGTTATTCTGAAATGTCATTAACATGAAAATGCAAATAAATAAAATTTGAAAAAAAAATAAGCATTCAGTGTTCACTGACCTCAAGGCAGGTGAAAGAAAACAATCTTCCCCAAGTTATCCAGCCTCTTTGATTCCCTGTCCGGGGGTGTGGCAGGGAATGCGCCATGGGATGCAGAGGTTTGGACCACCAAGCTCTCAGGGGTGGGATGTTGGGTGAGGAGGTTCAGGTCCGCAGGGTTGGGGCAGTGGCGGCAGGCAATTGTCCTGTTTACAGGAGACCCTGTGCTGGGTCTGTACCATGTTCCTAGTAGGACATCTGTCAGTGCTTCATTAAAAGGGAGCAAGGGTTCGGAAGAGGAAGCTCCCAGTTGTAGCACTTCCATTAAGATGTTAGTCTTGACTGCCACCGAGGGCAACTCAAGATCCAGGACCTCAGCTGCCCTCTTCACCACCACAGAATATGATGCTTCCTCCGCCGTAGCCACGGTAGGGGGAGAAAGCATACCAGTATCTGGGGATGTGTCCAGACCACTAGCATCATCGAGTTCCTCACACCTGTACATACCTTTCTGACCTTCTAACTGGTATTCCTTAAGGGTCCATTGGCCCCTTCTACTCTTCCCCGAAGCTTAGCCCTCCAGAATAGGGCTCAGGCCCCAATCTAGGACACGTGGGTCCTGTCAGTGCTGGAATCTGCAGTGATCAACATCGTTCCAGTTGCGTGTCGGATTCGTGGATGTAAATGGGATTGGTGCCGCCGCTGGGGCTGGCGTCGGGGGAGGTCACTGTGGCATGATCGATGCCGGTCAGGATCCACGGGGGCCCATCGGAGCCAAGGCCTAAGCTGCCAGCACAGAATAAGATGGGGCCTCTTCTGAGCCCACGGGGCCTGACGGTGTGCCGGAGGGGTTTGTCTGCTCAAAGACGCGGCGCATGGCCTTGTAAACTTCTTTTACCCGAGCGGGTGTCACGGCCAACGGACAAGGAGAAGTCGAAGCACGCTTCGAGTTCCTATGCTTCTTGTGCCTCTTCCCTGAATGTCCTGATGACTTTGTGGCAGGAAGAGGACTTGAGGCTCCGGAAGCACTTCCGCAAACTCCCTCTCGATTGGGACTGAGCTCTTCAAGGAGTCGCAGACGCAGTGTTGCCAGTCGGGCCACTAGCAGCTTCAGGGAGCACTCCCTCAAAGCCTTTGGTGCTACGGCCCGGCAGTCCAAGCATGACGTGAAGTTGTGGTCGCGCTTGAGAACATCATAAACACACGAGGTGTGGGTCCGTTACAGACATGGCGCGATGACAGGTGCCACCCGGCTTAAACCCTGTCTTTCTTAAAAACATCCCTCAACACTACCAGGAGGAAAAATTCCTCAAAACAGAATTCGACAAAACATTAAAAAAATTCTGTCAACAACTGGCAGAGGGGTAGCTCTTACTCCAAATCACCGCTAACTGGTGCGGAAAGAAAAAAGAACTGACGTAAGCCCGCAAAGGTGGCGTCTATATTGGTGACGAGGACGTCACTTCCGGCACGGATGCAGCCCACAGAGGCAATCTACTCCACCTACCGCCATGCTCATAGAAAAAATTTCTGGATCCAGTCTGACGCCTGGAAAATCCAAAGGTAAGGAATCTGCGGCTAGATGTCTCTATCAGATACAGAATTTAAAGGCATCTTTCTTCACTGCTTGGACTTTCCTCACCCACCAAAAATCAGCAGGCGACCCCAGTAGTTCGTGACTCGCAGCACCGCAAATAATTCTTGGTCATCCTCCATTTTATCAGTCTCCACTAACAATCAGGTACTGATCCAAGTAGATTTACAATTTGTGAAGGAAAGCCCATTAAAATAACACAAAGAAAAAATGGTCAGTCATTATCTAGGAAGTAAAATACATGCAGGACTTTATGGTGCCACCCACAAATAGCAAAGTAGCCAAAGGTATTCCTTTGGAATTGGAATGATGTCATACAAAATGCAGCAAATGAGCTGAAAGAAATTCATGCTTTTGTCATTAGGATGTTAGCTGCACACACAGGATTGAGGGTGGAAGAGGCAAATCTCACAATTTACAGTGTTGGGCAACTGTCCATGAAGAACTGAAAGCCAGATTAAAAGTGGAGAACATAACTGTGTATGAAAAGCAAGTCTTTTCAAATATATAAAAAGCTGGTGAGTTAGACATTGGGTTCAAAGCACTCATAATTCAGCTCAATGCATCAATGTTTGCAGTGTATATTTGTTGCAAACATGAGACAGCTATAAAAAATAATTTATACTGAACCTAGAGTAATCGCTGAAGTGCTTGGTTATGAGTGTTCTTACTAATTAGCGTACTGGAATACCTGTTCATTTGGACCTTGTGCTCCCGCATTAAGCCAACTTCCACCTTGGCTTTTTTGAGCAAAGCCTGCTTGTTTTCAAACTCCGAAGACTTCATGTAATTCTCAATCCTTTGGTACTGAGCATCAGAAAAACGAGCCAGGGAGAGGAAGGCCTTCATTTTACCACTCTGCAGCTCCTCGCTGCTACCACTGCTGTGACTACCAGCAACTTCCACTGCCTAGAGGAAGACACAGGTACAACATTATGAAGGCTATAGAAGGTTTGATTTTCATCCTTTTTGTCAACCAATCACTAGACAATTTAAATTTGATGACTATGGAAAAAAAATGGTTATAATTACATACCTACAACGTATATTAAAAACCATGGACTTAGGGAATTACAATGATGTGTAGAGAATGCAGCACCCATAGTGATGAACACACACACACACACACACACTATAATTTACACTCCCATTGCCATTCGCAATTGAGGAAACATTCTGTGCATTTCTACATTAGAAGTAATTTTGATTCTGGTATATATCAATTTCCCTTTGGATTCAAAGAACCTTGAAATCATCTTTTATATCCAGACTGTCACCCAAAATGTTTTAAACAGTCAACAGATGGCATTGCAGATATCAAGAAGTACATTATGCGACCACAGAGCACCGATGAAATGATACTGCCCAGGATATAACCAGTGATCCTTTCACTTATGTCTTGGGGTTCATTCTAGTCAGTTACACACAATATTCGAGTGTCTCCAGAGAAGGATGGAAGGGTGAGACAAAAACCAAGCAGAGGAAATGAATCTCCAGCAAATACAACATGCCTTATATTTAGTGCTCCTGGTTTTATGTCATATTTATGCCTGCATCTACAATTATTTATTTTTGCCACTTGTTAAACATATTTACCATATTTTTAGTTGGTGAAAAGAGAAAGCTACAGCAAGTGTATTTTTAACATTATTTAATTGATAAATGTCAAGTAACACTTCAATTTATGTAGCTTTTTTCTACACTAAGTAGCCACCCACAATAACACAATACACTTGCTTGAGAACATTAGCACTCTAGCAGAAGCATACCTGTATCTATTTAAACATAAGTAAAAATTGTTTTCTTTTCTGTGTTAACTCTTTACTGTCAATAAAAGTAATTTTTGGCCTGGCGGTCAAGGTGGCTGGCATGGAGTGAAACTCAGGATGATATCGAACTTTTGATTGTTCTCTTTCTAAAAATAAATGCTGACATGTAAACACGCTTTCAGTTTGTATTTCTGTACAAATGTTAATATAAATGCAAAACCAGGAACCTTACTTATTTATAATTTGGGGAACATACTTCTAATCCGCAGACGATATATGCATATTCCCAGAGCATATGTGATGCAATTTGAAGGCATGTCAAATTTACAACCAGGAGAGAGGAGCTACAGTAAGGACGATCTAAGGTGGCTTGAAGATTGTGGGCAGTCATTTATTGAAAAGAGGGCAAGAGAGAAGCGGGACAGGTTTAGGGGACAAGAAAACGTTGATCAGATGGCATCATGAAGCACCAAATGAAGTTAGAAATTGCAAGCCTGACTAGGATAAGGTGTTAATTAGGCCTGGGCGAAATTTAAATTTTGCCATCGTAATTTGTCCAATTTCTGCATTACGACTATTAATGCAAAATTCTTGAAATAATGCCACATCACTTAATTATGTCGCCGTTGGCAGTATAATTATCAAACGGAAACAACCAGAATGCAAGCAGTTGTTATTTGCAGCAATTGTGCTCGTCATGCTAGTATTTTAACAGGAAATGTACTCTCTCGTCAAAAATTGATGCAAGGATGCATTTCATAATAAAATATGGCTCTGACATACCGATTTGCATTTTGCATAATTATATGTAATTTTCTCAAACGTTTCCATAACTATGTGAAAGCTAATTCTCCTAGTGTTAATTTGAGTTCCTTGAGAAACATGTCAGTATTTAGTGGAAGCGGATATGGGTGGAAGTGTTGGAATGAAACAAAAACAAGAATAGATGGACAATGAAACCTTAAGCTGCAAGATCTAAGTAAAATGTGAATTCCAAATGATTATGGAGCTGAAATATATAGTACAGAAGGGCCAATTAAGCACTCAGATGAAGATGAAATAGAGGCGTTAGGATTTTTTCTGCAATGAAATCAACTCCTGTGCATCTGATCTTTTTTGGCAGCAAACCCAAAAGGTTTGGAGCAGCATCGGAGAATGACTGGTTGATAGCCCAGTGATGTAAGAATCTTTTTGATCCTAGCCAGAAAGTGTCTAGTGGAGATATTCTGATTGCTATTCATGAAGTGCTTTAGATAATACAGATGGTTATGAACTTAATCCTAACTTGCAAGCCTGTTTTTTAGTACATGAGTGATATGGTCAATTGTTGTGTACCAGAGACCAGCCTGGTGGTTGAATGTCATCTTTAAGAGCTCACGGATAGATTGAGGAACTCCAATTGTGGCTGAGTTCCAGTAATCGATGCAAGAAACATGAAGAGCATGAACAATGAGTCTAAAATCTATAGGTTGCAGAAAAAACACAAACATTAACTTTTTAAGGAGTAGAGTGTCTATCTGGCCTTCAGATACTGTGTGCACAATATGGGTGGTTATTCAGCCACAGAACCAAAGAATTTACCTCATGTACTTTTGAGAGGTAGAATCAAATTGAGTGCAGATTAGACAGCCGGTTGACATGCTGAATATTGTTAGATATGTGTAAGAAATTAATTTGTTTTTCCCAGGGCTCAGTCTTGAGACATTTTGGAACATCCATTAATGAAGTTTTGATAGGCAGGTTTTTAAAGTTCTAATGTCCTGCAACGACAAGATTTTTGACACAGCTGAGTAACATTGGTGTACTGATGACTTGTAATACCATCCCCATTGAAGGGCATTCTAACTGGGTCCATATACATTTTAAAAGGGTTGGGGCTAAAGTTGATCCTCGAAGATTACCACACAGATTAGGAATGATATCAGATCTTTTTTTAATAAATCTTTTTATTGAACAAAAGCTCATCATAAAAAGTAATAAGGAGAGGTACACAATATTGCACTGAGCAAGGCATACAATGTATGCAATAGGCACAGAACAAGAATCACCTATGGCACTTTTACGGCCTTAAGATATACAAGGATAGACCATATCCATAACCCACCAATTCGCATAGCCTAAATTTTGTTTCCTCAGTCTGTCCACATATTAGTTCCCTGGAATTCTTGCCAGGAGCCCCACACCTTTTCCCACTTTCTGGGACAGACACAGCCTGGATAGACCACCTCTTCTGACCTCTGACACCAGTCAAGCTCCATCTCCCATTCTATAACACTTGGGGGGAGATTCGCAACCCATCTTTTTGTGACATTGCGTTATGCCACTCCGGCTGCCACTATCAGCCAAATCTTTTGATAGCAAGGCAACACCTCCTCCCCCTGTATTGCTAATAATAGCCATTTGGCGCAGAGAGGCACCTGTAGGGACACTACCCAGGATATAACCCCTGTTACCCCTCGCCAAAATCCCTGGACACTCCCACAGGATATGGAAGAAGGTGCCCTCCTGAGCACAGCCCCAATTGCAATGCGAGGTATCAGCCGTCCCAATCTTATGTAAAAGAGTGCAGGAGTAGTATGAGCTATGCAGGATTTTAAGTTCGACCTGCCTGAACCGGGCTCTAATAACTATTTCCCGAGGACCGTGGAGAGCCTCAGTCCAGTCGTCGTCATCGATTTCTCCTAGGTCTTCCGACCAAGCGTTTCGCAGGGCTCCCAGTAGGCCAGGAGAGTAGTTTATCAATTTCCTATAAACCGTGGATACCCCTTTATCAGGTATGGGTTCCGTGAGCAAGTGGTCTTCCAAGGCCAATGCATCAGGCAGGTCTGTACCCTCACGAATGTGCACACGCAGTGCATAAACCCAATGTAGTGTGGATTGTGGCCTCATTGTCGACATTGCTAAGTTAGCTTAGGCCTAGCTGCCATGATGCCTCTTTTGCACACGTTACTTCGTGACTTTTGTTTTTCTAGACTCTCCTCGTGCCTATGTTCATGAGAACTGTCTACGTTTTTGCCTTTCACGTTTTCTGCTGTTCTCTGTGGTTTTCATCTGCACACGATGTACAAGGTCGAAAAACAACGTCCCTTGTTATTCTGTTCTGGTCAGCCCCGCGCACTTAGACATAACACGAAGCACAGCTGCACTGCTGAAATTCGAGTGCTTTTAATATTGCAAGATACCTGTTAGAGGCACTTGGAGGAAAACCTTTCCAGGGAGAAGAGCTGTGCTTGTCCGATGATGTAAACCTTGCATCTAGTTCTTAAGGTATCGGGGTCCCCCTGACAAAGCCCAGAGGTCTTCTATTTTTATAATAAACTAGTTAATAGCACGGGGAGGGCGGCAAGGGTAGTCCTTTATCCACTGTCCTTATAAAATGTTGCCCCCGTTTATATTCTATGGAATTGTAAAGATGCTTACTATTTTGTCTTTATGCATTATGCTGCTAGTACTGGCACGTGTACTGAGTCTTGGAGCACGTTAGTTGAAATAAACATTTTAAACTATACTGTGTCTCTTAATACGCACATTGTGGACAAGTATGAGTGAGTAATGAAAGAGTGTTCTTGCTCCCGCGATTCCTGAAAGAGTCCGTGTTCTGGGATGTCTAATCATTGGTAGCTTCGCTGTAGTACGGAGAACGAATGATACACTATAGCTAGTCGAATTGTGATTTTGGGCACTAAGGTGGATGGTTGGTACACCACCATACACCGAGGTCCTGTTTTCCTGCGCATAGTTCTGTATATGTGCAGAATCCCCACAACACCAACTGAAGATAGCGAAAATATTAGTTTTCCGTCAACTCATATTCCTGATGGAGCGCGTCAAACCGTATCAGAGATCTATCTATCCACGTCACCCAAATGCTCTACACCTATTGTCGCCCAATGGGAAAAGTCTGTTAGAGTGCCAACTTCACAGAGCAGGTCACTGTGCCACAGAGGGGGCAGCGCTGTCAATTTATCTTTCCAACCCAAATACCCATCAGCCTACCTTCAGAACCTGGCGTCTATCCCTGTGTGTGGTGGCAATTTCTTTTTCAATTTCCGACAGTAGAGAACCGCCTCATAGTCTCCCACTCTCATTGCTTCCCTATCAATACAGTAGGCCGGTTCCTGTCTGTCTGAGAAGGCCCATTCATTGACCACCAATAGCTGTGAGGCCCAGTAGTATTTCCTAACACCTGGGATTGCATGCCCCCCATCATAGACCCCTCTTTGGAGTTTGCCTAGTGCGATGCGTGTTGCTCCGGCATTCCACAGAAGTAAACGGAGTTCATGTTCCACTTTACTTAAGAACTCCATTGGAAAAGTGTGTTCTGTAGCACATATAGGAGTCGTGGGAGGGTCATTATTTTATAGAGTGCGACCCTACCTATCAATGATAATGGCAGGGTACGCCAGTGTGCCACATCAGCACCAAGTCTCTCTAGTTGGGGGAGTAGTTTTCTTTGTATGAACAATCGTTGATCATAGGCCACATAGATACTCAGATACCGGAAGCCCTCGGTCACCACTGATGCAGTCCATTTGGCCAGGAGCTGCGGCAGGGCTCCAGACAAGTGAAGAAGATGGATTTTGAGCAAATCGTTTGATATCCAGAGTAGCTACTGAAGAGATCAAAAATATTTAAGATCCTGGCGATGGAAAAATATGGTCTTGTGACATACACTAAGACATCATCAGCATATAGGAAGACATATTTCTCCCAGCCTCCATCTGCTTTATTTCCTCATATCAATGGGTCTTGGCGTATCCAGGTTGCCAATGGTTCAAGTGCCAAGGCAAAGATCAGGGGCGAGAGTGAGCACCCCTGCTGGGTTCTTTTCTGTAGTGCAAAAACATTGGACGTTGTCCCATTAACTCGCACCCGGGCTCTAAAGCCTGGTATAGCAGTCATACCCATTCAAAGAATTTCAGTCTAAAACCCATTCTGGTTAAGGTAGCAAAAATATATGGCTGTTGAATGCTATTTTGGCATCTAAAGCCATCAACATGGACTGTTCCGCACAAGGCAAGCCAGTCATGTGTAGTACGCCATAAAGACTTCGCAGGTTGAGGCGAGTGCTCCGGTGTGGCACGAAGCTGGGCTGATCCGCAAGGGTAATGGTGGTGATAAATTTACTGATTCACGTCGCCAGGGTCTTTGCCAGAGCCTTTGCCTCTACATTTAGTAAGGATATGGGCTTGTAGGAGTTGCAGTCCGTCGGAGGCTTCCCTTGTTTATGTATGACCACGATGGTAGCTGTGCGTTAGTCTTCCGGTAGGCAACGGGCAGCCGGCGCCGCTTGAAACATATCTAGCATGGGTTTGGCTATCTTGCCAGTCATTTCTTTAAATAATTCTACAGGCAGGCCATTGGGCCCTATGGCTTTTCCAGATTGCGAGTCTCGGACGGCTGAGGTAAGTTCCTCCTCTGTTAGACCTGCCTTCAAAGGCTCTAGTGCATCAGCTGTAAGTGTCTGAAGGGGAAGATCCCATAGAAGTTCCTCACAGTCGACACCAGTTCTGGCGCTCATGGGGGAGTAGAGATCCTCATAATAGGACACAAAGGTATCGGCTATCACCATACCAGTGGTCTGTAAGACTCCCTTCCCTGTCAAGGACCCCCACTACCCATGAACAATCTCTATCTTGTTTCTCAAGCCAGGCCAAAAGCTTATTCACTTTGTCCCCTACGTCATGCAGCCGGCGTTGCTTTGCCAAGGCATGGGTACGTGCTGCATCATCTGCTGAGGCCCGTAGGTCTTGTGGATGAAAGAACAACTGGTGGCGCAATTCATTATCCCCCTCTGTCACCGCTCTAGCCTCTAAGGCTATGATATTTTTTTTTATGGCCTCACATTCAAGTTTAGCGTTTTTCTTTATCCCTCCTATTAGCACTTGGGCTTGACCCCGGATAACCGCCTTAAACCCTTCTCATGAGGCGCAGGCAGATGTTACTAATCCCTGGTTTTCCTGAAAGCATAACTCTGCTGCAGTATTCAATTTTTCTTTAATATCCCTGTCACACAGAAACCAAGGGTCCAGTCTAGGGAATTAGGAACTGTCATATGACGGTCCCTCAATCCGGACTCCCGTCGGGAATAATCAGAGATCCAACGTCCATAGTGCGTTGCTGCTCTAAAGGCCCCATTGTGGGCATGGTGAGTGAAAATGTGATCCAGGCGGGCAAATGAACTATGTGCAGATGAATAGTATGTGTACTGTTGTAGTTGAGAATTGTGTGTTCTCCATGGATCCACCAAGGCCATCGCTGATACAAAGGTTGGCAAAACATCCTCATCTGTTCGTGTCGGTGCAGTGCTCAACCTATCTACCCCAGGGCTCATAACAACGTTCATGTCTTCTCCTAGGATAAGGATGCCTGTAGGCATTTCCAGGAGTAGGGCACTCATTTTCAGAAAGATCGTGGAGTGCAATCTTGGTGGTACATAGAGGGAGCAGAAGTTTAAGGCATAAACCTCCCATGTGCCAGATACGGCTACTTGGGAGCCCTGAGCATCCAGCCACGTGCAAGTTGGGGTAAACGATAATGTCTTCCTTACCAATATACCAACACCCCTAAAGTCTGTGGAGTAACCGGCATGGGCTAGCAGCTTAAAGCCACAGTTGTCCAAAGCTTTGTAGTAATTTCCCTGGAGAGGTGTTTCTTGCAACAGTAGGAGATCAGGGTAGTGTTGTCGCAGATATTGCAACACTAGCGTGCATTTGATTTTGTTCCCTAATCCATTAACATTCCATGTCCAAGCGTTTAGTGTTTTACGCACAGTCCCCGCTGTATAGTGTACCGTGTTTGGGTGTATGCTGTGCCGTCAGCTTCTACTCTCCCCTACCGCCAACAAGCCATGTAGATGAGCAAAACAATTAGAACGAAACAAGGTAAACCATTTAACTTCTCCCTCTCTGCGTCCCTGAGTCCCTGCGTAGTGAGTTGTAAACCCCACATATCCCCAAACTTGCAGAGTGTCTGTTGCCCCACTTGTGCATGAAACAGTGAGGGAGTGCTACGTCTGCCAATGTGAACTAACAAAAGATAGAAATATTATCTATCACATTTCCCTGGATAGTGAATAGTCAGATACTCATAGTGCCCGGTTGGGCTTCAGCTCGTGTTCTTGCTCCGCACCTCAAGTATCCCTCCCTTTAGTGAATCCACTGGTAAAGCGGCCAACTCTCTGGCACCCACAACTCACACTCAGTCACAGACACATAATGGTATTAGCAGTTCCATAGGTCAACGGAAAGTATTGTTCATTTGTCTTGGGAGGATTTCAGGGGTCCTGGCTTTCAGTGCAACCAGTACGGTTCAGTTCCGGAATTCTGTCTCTGAAAGGGGTCTCACGGTCATGTTGTCTTCTCCGTCCCACATTTCTCCATCCCTCCAGCCAGTCCCAAGCCTCCTCTGGGGACATGAAATGCAGAGTCTTACCGTCCGCCACTACTTGCAGCTTGGCTGGATATAGAATCATGTATCCGATGTTTTGTTCCCAGAGTGCTTTCTTGACCGTCTCAAAGTTCCATCATGAGCGTTGCAGCTAGAGAGTGAAATCCGGAAAAAAAATGAACGATCGAGTTCTCAAAATGAAGGTTCCCATGGGTCCAAGCAGTCTGAAGGATCGCATCTCGATCTCTAAAGTTAAATATCCTAGCTATGATCGTGCACGGGGGAGCTCCCTGACGTGGCGGAGGCCCGGCGCCCTGTGGGTCCTCTCTGTCGAAAAGTAAGTGATATCAGATTTTGAGCCGTTTAATCTGTTTGAATATTCCCCAGGCATCAGACTGGATCCAGAAACTTTTAAGCAGAACCTCTGCACACCGGCAGTTGGCACAGTGCGGCTCCGCACTGATGCATTTCACTCCGGAAATGACGTGCAGAGCCTATATTGTCACCACTTCAGGGCGCAGTCAGCTGTTTTCAAGAATCACCATGCCAACAGATGCAGAGACAAAAAAGCAAATTGCTGTGACCACTGTGCAGATTCCTAGACAAACAAGTTACTTATCTTCGGTAATGCCTTATCTGGTAGAGACCCTATCTAGCCGCAGATTTCTTACATCAGAATATTCGCCAGGTGTCAGACTGGATATGAAAAATCTTGAGCAGTACTTCTGCGCGTCGGGGAGGTGGCGACGATTGGCTCTACAATGGTCGCGCCAGATACAAGATGCTCAGTTCATATATAGGTAGCAACCCAGCAAGCTAAAATCAGTTTCTTTACTTAAAGCACAAGTTACTTACCTTCGGTAACGATATATCTGTAAGAAACATTAGTAAGTTATAGATTCCTTACCTTAGAATTACCCCCAGGCGTCAGACTGGATCCGGAAAGTTTTCGTTAGCAGTACCTCTGCGCGTCGGAAGGTGGCGTCGGTCGGCTCTGCGTCCGTCGTCGGCGTCGTGGTCGCCGGGATGACGTCGCGGCAGCTACTTAGACGCCGCCCTCGCGCGCTGCCGTCAGTTCTGTACACGACTTTCCGCGCCAGAAACGCAGAGCCATGCAAGACACTGACCACTGGTGCACAAAACTAGGGCCCTGAAGTGATGTCCTTAACTCTAGAAATCAGTTCGCAGAACGGGGAGGATGGGTGGGGCGGTAAGGAATCTATAACTAACTAATGTTTCTTACAGATATATCGTTACCCAAGGTAAGTAACTTGTGCATCTGAAAGAAACACGTTAGTTATAGATTCCTTACCTTAGAATAGATACCCCAGCAATACCAACCCAGGTGGTGGGTCTGCGAACAAAGATGACACCAGAAAGTCCTGGAGAACAGAACGGCCAAAGAAGCCATCTCTCCGGACTTGGCTGTACAGGCAGTAGTGCTTGGTGAACGTGTGCAGCGATGCCCACGTAGCTGCCTGACAGTTGTCGCTTAGAGGAACTCCCCGTCCCAAAGCAGTGGTGGCTGCCGTCGCCCTGGTGGAAGGGGCGCGCAACCCCACTGGAGGCTCCTTTTTAGCCAAAGAGTAACAGGCCTTGATACACAAGACGACCCACCTGGAGATGGTCCGCTTGTGTACAGCCCGACCTTTCTTGGCGCCCACGTAGCCAACAAAGAGTTGGTTATCCACCCGGAACTGTTTCGTGCGGTCTAGGTAAAAAGAGAGTGCACGTTTTGGGTCCAGACGGTGGAGCCTCTCTTCCTCTCTCGAAGGGTGCGGAGGCGGAAAGAAGGTGGGCAAAGTGATGGTTTGGCCAATATGAAAAGATGTAACCACCTTTGGAAGAAAGGATGGACGAGTGCGTAGGACAACTTTGTCCGGATGCAACGCCAGAAATGGAGGCTTAGAAGAAAGAGCCTGGAGCTCACTCACCCTTCTAGCAGAAGTGATGGCCACCAGGAAAGCAGTCTTAAGTGTCAAAAGACGAAGACAGTTATGAAGTGGCTCAAAGGGAGCACACATTAAAAAGGTTAAGACCAGGTTCAAGTCCCACTGAGGCATAACGAAAGAAACGGGAGGAAAGAGATGAGTTATGCCTTTCAGGAAATGATTAACAACAGGGGACTTAAAAAGAGAAGGCTGATCAGGAAGCCTGAGAAAGGGGGAAATGGCCGAAAGATAGCCCTTGAGAGTGCCCAGAGCAGAGCCCTGCTGGGCCAAAGAAAGGAGGAACAAGAGAACCTCAGAAAGAGGGGCAGAAAGGGGATCCACAGCCTTTGCTGTGCACCATGCCACAAATTTGTTCCATCGGCAGGCGTATACCGTCTTAGTGGAGGGACGCCTGGCTGCCAAGATGACATCACAGACTTCGGGAGGCAGGTCAAATAACGTCGGCTACCGCCGCTCAATCTCCACGCAAGGAGGTGGAGGCTGGACAGGTTCAGGTGGAGGACCGTCCCCTGCTGCTGCGACAGAAGATCCTCCCAAAGAGGCAGACGGATCGGAGGATCAATGGCCATACTGAGTAGCTCGGGATACCATACTCTTCGTGCCCAATCCGGAGCCACAAGAATGACTTGGGCCCGGTCACGCCGGATCTTCTTCAGCACTCTGGGCAGAAGTGGTATAGGCGGAAAGGCTTAAAGAAGACCGCAACTCCACTCGCGACGAAAAGCGTTGCCTAGCGAGTGCCGCCTTGGAAATTCCAACGCGCAGAATTGCTGACATTGCGCGTTCTCTTCGGTGGCGAATAGATGTAACCAAGGCTCGCCCCACTGTTGAAAGTGTCCTTGTGCCACCTCCGAGTGAAGACGCCATTCGTGATCCATCATGCACCTGCGGCTGAGCTCGTCCGCCCTGGCGTTCAGAGAACCTGCCAGGTGTTGAACCACCAGAGATATGTCCTGATGTTCCAGCCATGTCCAGAGACGCAGAGCCTCTTGACATAGGGTCCACGACCCACCCCGCCCTGTTTGTTGCAGTACCACATGGCGGTGGTGTTGTCCGTGAACACCTGCACTACTCTTCCCGGGACAGAGGGAAGGAATGCCTTGAGTGCAAGACGGATTGCCCGAAGCTCCAGAAGGTTGATGTGGAGCCGGACTCCGCCGGAGACCAGAGGCCTCTGATCTCCGCCTCTCCCATGTGGCCACCCCGTCCCAGAAGGGATGCATCTGTCACCACAGTGTGTTCTGGTTGGGGAAGGGAGAGGGATCTGCCGTTGACCCAATCCTGGTTCGTGAGCCACCACTGCAATTGTCGTGTAGTGCCCTCCGAGATCTGGACGCAATCAGACAGGTTCCCCTGATGCTGCGCCCACTGGAACTTCAGGTCCCACTGCAGAGCCCGCATATGCCACCTGGCATGATCGACCAGCAGGATGCAGGAGGCCATGAGTCCCAACAGCCTCAAGGTCTTCCTGACTGAAACCAGGGATAGAGGCTGAAAGATCAGAATCATAGCCCGAATATCCCGGACTTGCTGTTCGGGACGATAAACCCGAAACTGCGTCGTGTCCAGAACCGCTCCGATGAAGAGGAGCTTCTGAGAGGGAATCAGGTGCGACTTCGGCGCATTGATGGAGAACCCCAGCGAATGCAGGAGGTCAGCCGTAGTCTGGAGGTGGGAGACGACAGCCTGGGGCGAGCCCGCCTTCAACAGCCAGTCGTCGAGATAGGGAAGACTGGAACCCCTGATCTGCGCAGATGAGCAGCAACCACCGCCATCACTTTCGTGAACACCAGAGGGGCGCTGGTAAGGCCAAAGGGAAGCACGGTGAACTGAAAATGCTCGTGGCCTACCGTGAACCGCAGGTAACGCCGGTGGGCCGGAAGGACGGGGATGTGAAAATAAGCGTCCTGCAGGTCCAACGCTACCATCCAGTCTCCAGGGTCGAGGGCAGACAAGACCTGAGCCAGGGTCAACATCTTGAACTTCTCCTTCCGGAGGAAGCGGTTGACATTCCTGAGATCCAAGATACGACGCAGGACTTTGTCCTTCTTGGGTACCAGAAAGTAGTGGGAATAACATCCACGACCTACTTCTGGGACAGGAATGCGCTCGATGGCTCCCTTGGCCAAGAGAGCTGCAACTTCCTGTTGGAGAAGGGACAGGTGATCCTCCGATATGCGATGGTACTTGGGTGGCATGGAGGGAGGGGTAGCCTCGAAGGGGAGGGAGTAGCCCCTTCGGACTATTTGCAAAACCCACCTGTCCGACGTGAAGGTGCACCAGTGGGGGAGGTGATGGCGAATCCTGCCGCCCACTGGTATTTGGTGCCCCTGAAATGTCGGACTAGGAGGGATTGGAGGCTGCGGCGGAGGGAGCGGAGGTGGACTGGCCCGCCCGCTGGCCCCCAGAACCACGGCGTGGGTTCCCATGTCCCCGGCTGCGCTGGGATGAAAAGGTTTGTGCAGGCCTGTGGCTCTTACGGGAACGAGGTGGGGCACCCCTTCCGACTCATTGTCAGTGAAATTGCTCTCCCACCCTCGCAGCTCCACCATTAAGTGAGGCCTGCCCCTGCCCCTGCACTCTCGAGTGTTGGTGATCAAGGCCCTCCTCCACCCGCAGGTTTCCCTGCTCCTCATCCCTGGTGGTCCAGTGGACCTCTGACTCCTTCCTCTCACTCTGCTCTTTCACTCGTTTTCACTCGTTTTTCTACCCTTTTTTATCTTGCACTTTTCTGCATCTCTGCTCTTTTGTGCCTTATTTCTGCTCATTTTCCATTCCTCTCGCTCTGCTCTTTCACTCGTTTTTCTACCCTCTTTTATCTTTCACCTTTCTGCACTTTTCTGCATCTCTGCTCTTTTGTGCCTTATTTCTGCTTATTTTCCCTTTTTTCTTTATCCCTTATTTCCTCCCTTTACCTTTCCCCGCCGCTGCTGGCCCCGCGGCCCCTACCCCCAGCGCGACCGGCCCAATCCAGCTCCCCTCCCCGCCTCCCAGCTGTCCAGCCCTCCCCAACCCCTACTTAATGGCGGCCGCTTTGGGGACAGGCAAGCAAGACCAGTGACTCATTGTCAGTGAAATTGCTCTCCCACCCTCGCAGCTCCACCATTAAGTGAGGCCTGCCCCTGCCCCTGCCCCTGCACTCTCGAGTGTTGGTGATCGAGGCCTTCCTCCACCCGCAGGTTTCCCTGCGCCTCATCCCTGGTGGTCCAGTGGACCTCTGTCTCCTTCCTCTCACTCTGCTCTTTCACTCGTTTTCCTACCCTTTTTTTACTTTTTTATCTTTCACCTTTCTGCACTTTTCTGCATCTCTGCTCTTTTGTGCCTTATTTCTGCTCATTTTCCCTTCCTCTCGCTCAGCTCTTTCACTCGTTTTTCTACCCTCTTTTATCTTTCACCTTTCTGCACTTTTCTGCATCTCTGCTCTTTTGTGCCTTATTTCTGCTTATTTTCCCTTTTTTCTTTATCCCTTATTTCCTCCCTTTACCTTTCCCCACCGCTGCTGCCCCCGCGGCCCCTCCCCCCCAGCGCGACCGGCCCAATCCAGCTCCCCTCCCCGCTCCTGCCTCCCAGCTGTCCAGCCCTCCCCGACCCCTACTTAATGGCGGCCACAGGCAGCGGGCGCGCCGCTGGTGCGCCGAAGGCGCGTCAAAGGCAAGCCCGTCTGCGCCCGTCCGCGACCAGCGCCAGGAACCATGGACATCCGCCCCGCCAACGCTACGACCCAGCAGCACTCCACGCACTCAACCCAAGCCGCAACAACAACTGCAAGCTAGCATCACCAGCCGACACCCACGGACCCTTCAGCCGTCACCGCTGCCGGCACACCTGCAGCACCGCCAAGAACACGGATCCAGCACAACCCGCACACAAGAACAGAACCGAACCGAAGACCCTGCAATGCATCCTCCTCAACGTCCGATCCCTCCACAAACACGCCACAGAAATCTGGGACCTCCTGAACAGCACCACCCCGGACGTAGCGTTCTTCACCGAAACCTGGACCAACACCACCTCGGGACCGGACATCGCCATCGCCATCCCCCAAGGATACAAGATCTACAGGAAGGACCGCCCCACCCGCCCAAGAGGAGGAATCGCCATCGTCCACAAATCCAGCCTCCGCCTGAGCACACTCCCCGACGAGCCCACAGAACTGATGGAACACCTTCACTTCGAGATACTGGCCAGCCCCACCGCCACCCTCCGAGGAACCCTCAACTACCGACCCCCTGGACCCCGCGGACCCTTCGCCAACTCCATCACGGACATTATCTCCTCGCAGGCCATCGCATCCACCAACTACACCCTGCTGGGAGACCTCAACTTCCACCTTGACAACCAACTGGACCCCAACACCACATCCCTCCTGGACAACCTCCACAACATTGGACTCCGCCAGATCGTGACCGAGCACACGCACTCAGCAGGACACACCCTCGACCCCCTCTTCACTACAGGAAACTCAATCACCTTCAGCCACACCACCGAACTCCCATGGACCAACCCTCGTTGCGTCCACTTCACCTTCAGAACACCCACCATCCACAGACACCAGCACCTGCTTCCACGAAGAAACTGGACCAAAATCACCGACGACCAGCTCACCTCCTCACTCAACAACTCCACCCCAACCATCGCGGAAACGACGACCCCAACACCGCAGCCCGAACCTTGCATAGATGGATCTCGGACAGCACCAACACCATAGCCACCCTCAAGAAAAACAACAATACCCGCGCCAAGAAAGCCAGATGGTTTACCACCGAACTTCGAGAGTCCAGACGCACATGCCGCTGCCTCGAAAAGGCCTGGAGGAACACCAAATCCACAGAAGTCCACAACAACTTCAGAGCCGCCACCAACGCCCACCATCAACTCATCAGAGAAACGAGGAAAAAAGCGATTGAAGACAGAATCTCCACCCACGCGCACAACAGCAAGGAACTCTTTAGCATCATCAAGGAGTTCGCCCAACCCACCAGCGAGTCTACCGACATCCCTCCCTCACAAGACCTCTGCGACAAACTCAGCACCTTTTTCCACCACAAAATCAAGAGCATCTACGACAACTTCGACGAAGACAACCAACACACTGAACCCTCACCAACCACCCCCGACACCAGGAAACCAGCGATTGATGACTGGACAGCCCTCACCACCGAAGACACACTGAAGACAATGAAGTCAATCCACTCAGGGGCCCCCACGGACCCCTGCCCCCACCACATCTTCAACAGAGCCGCCGACACCATCGCACCCATGGTCCGCCACACCATCAACCGCTCCCTGGCGACCGCCTCGTTCCCCGACGACTGGAAACACGCCGAGGTCAACCCCCTCCTAAAGAAACCCTCAGCGGACCCCACCTACCTCAAAAACTACAGACCCATCTCCCTGCTCCCGTTCCCAGAGAAAGTCATCGAGAAAGCCATCAACAGCCAACTCGCCACATTCATTGAAGAACACAACATCCTCGATTCCTCCCAATCCGGCTTCAGAAAAAACCACAGTACGGAAATCGCCCTCCTCGCCGCAACAGACGACATCCGCACCCTATTGGACAAAGGAGAAACAGAAGCCCTCATCCTCCTCGACCTATCAGCGGCGTTCGACACAGTCTCCCACCGCACCCTAATACGCAGACTCTACGACGCAGGAATCCAGGACAAGGCCCTCAACTGGATCCGCTCCTTCCTCTCCGGCAGGACGCAGCGGGTCAGACTCCCCCCTTTCCTCTCGGACCCCACACCTACCACCTGCGGAGTCCCCCAGGGCTCCTCCCTCAGCCCGATGCTCTTCAACATCTACATGGCTCCACTCGCCCCCATCGTCAGAACCTACGGACTCAACATCGTGTCATACGCAGACGACACCCAGCTCATCCTCTCCCTATCCAACGAGCCCAACACCGCCAGACGCAACTTTGGAGAAGGCATGGAAGCCGTCGCCAAATGGATGAAAAACAGCTGCCTACAACTAAACACCAACAAAACAGAAGTACTCATCATGGGCCCAAACCCCGACGCCTGGAGCGATACCTGGTGGCCCCCCGCCCTCGGAAACCCGCCAACCCCCACGGACCACGCACGCAACCTGGGAATCATCCTGGACTCCGAGCTCAAAATGGACCGCCAGATCAACTCTGTCTCGTCTTCCTGCTTCCACACCCTCCGCCTCCTTCTTAAGACCTTCAAATGGATCCCCCTCGAACACCGAAAGACCGTCACTCACGCCCTGGTCACCAGCAGACTCGACTACGGCAACGCACTCTACGCCAGAATAAACAAAAACCTCACCCGGAAGCTATAGAACATCCAGAACGCCGCCGCAAGACTGGTTCTCAACCTGCCAAAACATTGCCACATCTCCCAGCACCTGCGCACACTCCACTGGCTCCCCGTCGAGGCGAGAATCACCTTCAAGATGCTCACCCATGCACACAAGGCCCTCTTGCCGACTCAAATTCCACGCACCCCAAAGGACCCTACGATCAGCCCAGCTCTCCTACGCCGTGGTCCCCCGCACCAGAAAGACCAGATCGGGAGGCCGCTCCTTCTCCTTCCTCACGGCCAAAGCATGGAACGCCCTTCCGCTCCACCTCAGACAGACAACACCGCTCCCCATCTTCGTAAGAAACCTCAAAACCTGGCTCTTCGACAGACCCCCTCCTTGATGGAATGGAACCTGCACCCCCCCCCCCCACCCCTAGCGCCTTGAGACCCTTACGGGTGAGTAGTCGCGCTTTAACAAACCCCTGATTGATTGATTGATTCCGTGGCCACGAAAGGGGCAAAAGGCTGACTGTGCAGGACGCAGTGTGGAAAGACCCAAGGACTTGGCCGTAGCCCGCGAGTCCTTGAAACGCGTCAATGCACTGTCCGCCTTGTCGCTGAACAGGAGACGGCCATCAAAAGGCATGTCCATCAGAGTGTTCTGGACATCCCCCGAAAAGCCAGTCGTCCTCAACCAGGCGTGGCGTCTGATCGCCACCGACGTGGAAATCGTTCTGCCCAGTGAGTCGGCGGTATCCAGCCCACACCGAATGGTGAACTTAGCTGCGTATCTCCCTTCAGCAACAGCACAGGAGCGCACGGTCCGGGCCTCCTCCGGACACTGAGGCAGCACTTGCGCCACAGAGTCCCACACAGAGTGGGAATAACGGCCCAAGAGGCATGCGGTGTTCACCGACCGCAGCCCTAAGCTGGAGGAAGAAAACAACTTCTTCCCAAGGTGATCCAGCTTCTTGGATTCCCTATCTGGGGGTGCGGTAGGGAAGGCGGTCTGGGACGTTGAGGCTTGGACCTCCAAGCTCTCAGGGGAAGGGTGTTGGGAAAGGAACAAGGGGTCGCCCGGAGCCGGCAGTGGCGTCGGGCAATCATCCTATCCACAGGAGCCCCTGTGGTGGGCTTGGACCAAGTGCCCAAAAGGATGTCAGAGAGGGCTTCATTAAAAGGCAGCAGGGGCTCCGAAGAGCTCGCTGAAGTACCTCTGTCAGGAGGTTAGTCCTGACTGCCACCGTAGGAAGCTTGAGGTTGAGAGCCTCGGCCGCCCTACGCAACACCACTGCGTAAGACGCTCCCTCACCCGTAGCCACGGTAGGAGGAGACAGCATGCCAAGGTCTGGCGAGGTGTCCAAACCACTGGCATCCCCCAGGTCCTCTCTCCAGTCCTGTTCAAGCTGTTCTGTTAAAGGGTCACCTTACCCCTCCCAATCCTCCTCCTCCTCGTCCCCTGGGTGCCAATCTGGCCTAAAAGGGACTCCAGGAATGAACAGGGGCACAAAAACCCCGCTCGGCGAGGGATCCGGCGTCGGTCGACGCCGGTCTGGCTCCAAGTGTTCATCCGGAAGGAGGTCGGGGTCGACGCCGGCCGGGGGGCCGGCCGGCTTCGGGCGCGGTAGTGGTGCCGTCGGAAGTGGCGCCGGCGGAGGTTTAATAAGGTCAACCGGCACCGATCCGGATCCAGGCCTGGATCCAAAGGGGGCCTGCGACGCCGGGGCCGGAGCCACCGGCAATGAAGGTCCCGGCCCCCCCAGCCGAGTCCGCGGGACCCGAAGGCGCACCAGCGGGTTCGGGCCGCCCAAAGATGGCATGCATCGCCTCGTAGAACGTACGAAGCTGGGCAGGAGTCGCCCCGGGTCCCGGAAAGGGAGGGAACCCCGGAGTCGACTCTTCGGGCTCCGCACGCGGAACCGCGGGAGGGGCACCACCCGCGGGCCTCGTCGGGTCAGACGACCGACGAGAAGTCGAAGAGCGACGATGCTTCTTCGACTTCTTTTTGTGCTTCGACTTACCCGACCCCGAGTGCGAAGACTTCGATCCTGAATGGTGGTGGCTCCGCGACCGGTCCCTCGACCTCCCTCTCGACCGGGACCTTGAACGGCGCGGAGCCGACTGTCGGCGTTCAAGCAGCTTTCGGGCCCGCTCCCACAAAGCCTTCGGCGTCAACAACCGGCAGAAAAGGCACACGCGGTGCGGATCCGTCACCGACATCAGTCGGCTACAGGAGCCGCAGGCCTTGAATCCTGGCATCCCTCGTGCACCTTACGGAGTCGGAGACTCGAAAAAGACGTCGACAAAAGTCGAGGAAAAGTTAGTCAAAAAATGACTGAGGTACCGCTCTTCCCGGATCTGCGCTGGCTGGCGCGGAAAAAGAAAGAACTGACGTCAGCGCGCGAGGGCGGCGTCTAAGTAGCTGCCGCGACGTCATCCCGGCGACCACGACGCCGACGACGGGCGCGGAGCAGACCGACGCCACCTTCTGACGCGCAGAGGTACTGCTAACGAAAACTTTCCGGGTCCAGTCTGACGCCTGGGGGTAATTCTAAGGTAAGGAATCTATAACTAACGTGTTTCTTTCAGATTCTTGCCGCATCAAAGGCCTGGAGTGACATCAGAAGGCTGATTTACCAGTGTGCTGAAACTAAGGGCACAAAGGGACCTTTTTAGATAGGAAGATCGGTTCGCAGAACTTGTACATCTGAAAGAAATCTCTAGCTGGAGATTCCTTACCTTAGAATAGATACCATAGCAATACCTCTTGGGAGGAGGGTCTGCAAACTGGTTCAGACCAAAAACTCCTGGAGGACTGAACGGACAAAGTGTTCATCACCACAGACCTGACTGTCAAGGCAGTAGTGTTTGGTGAAAGTGCGCAAGGATGTCCACGTCGCAGCCATACAGATGTCCAGGACGGAAACTCCGTGAGCAAACAAAGTGGTTGCAGCTTTGGCTCTGGTGGAATAAGCCTGCAAACCCTCAGGGGGTTTGCTTTATGGCCAATGCATAGCAGATCTTAATGCACTGTACAATCCATCTTGAGATGGTCAGTTTCTGCACTGCTTTCCCCTTCTTCGCTTCAAAGAATACAACAAAGAGCCGATAGTCGGCCTGGTGTTTTTTTGGTGCAATCGATGCAGAACTACAAATCTCTTTTTGGGTCCAAGAGCTAGAGGTTCTCCTCCTCCTTGTAGGAGTGAGGCAGAGTAAAGAAGGTCAGCAGCATGATGCTTTGGCCGACATGAAAAGGTGTCGCCACCTGCGGGACAAAAGAGGCGCGGGTTCGGACAACAAGTTTGTCTGGGAAGAAGCGGGTGTGTCGAGGGTGAACAGATAGCACCTGCAGCTTGCTGACCCTCCTAGTCAATGTGATGGCCACCTAGAAGACTGCCTTGATAGTCAGAAGACGTAGGGTCAACTATTCATAGGTTTAAAGGGTGAACGCATTAAGGTTAAAACTAAATTAAGATCCCATTGGGGCAAATAAAAGGTTGGAGGGGAAACATATGTTGAAGACCCGTCAGAAAACATGCCACAACAAGTGACATGAACAGGGAGTGTTGATCCGGTAAATGCAAAAAAGCAGAGATGACGAAAGATACCACTTTAACTGTGCACAGAGCAAGGCCTTGCGGAACCAACAACAAAACAAACATCAACACATCGGATAAGGGTGCAGAAAGAGGGTCAACCTGATTTTCAGTGCACCAAGCAACAAACTTGTCCCATCGGCAAGCATATACGGTCTTTGAGGAGGGAAGCCTGGCTGCCAAGATGACCTCACAGACTTCAGAGGGGAGATTGAAGACTCTCAACTGCTGGTGCTCAATCTCCATGCATGAAGATGTAGCGTGTGAAGGTTCAGATGCAGAACCCTGTCCTGTTGTTGTGACAGGAGAGAATCCTAAAGGGACGGTCTGATTGGAAGACCAATGCTCATGCACAATAGTTTGGGATACCATACCCTCCGTGCCCAACCCAGAGCTACAACGATGACTTAGGCCTGGTCCATCCTGATCATGTTCAGAACTTGGGGCATGAGTAGAATCGGAAGGAAGGCATACTGGAATCTTCAGCCTGACTCGAGGCGAAATGAGTCTCTGAACAAGCTACCTTGGAAACTCCAACGAGCAGAAGTGCTGACATTGCGAGTTCTTGTTGGTGGTGAATCGATCTAACCAAAGTTCACCCCAGTCGCGGAAGAGGCCTTGCACCACCTCCAGATGTAGACCCCATTGGTGATCTGCAAATATATTTAGGTCGCATCCTAGTCCATTGTTATTTTGCACACCATGCCACCTCAGTTTGGACCCAGACATATAAATCAGCCTTAACCCTGCTCTAATGTGAACAGTCTAGCCCAAACTGCCAGGCTAGCTCCTCTCTGAATCGTCACACAAGCAACCTAAGGTCAGTTTCGCTGTGATTAGGGCTCATCAGCCAGGTGCAGCTTGGTTCCAGTGATGTCCCAGAAAGTGCGATACACTGAAATATACATAAAGTGATGGATGGCACGCTTGAACTAATCTCAGCCATTGGTAGTCATCCAGGCTGCTTCCCAGACCATTGTTATTTTGCCCACCATGCCATCTCAGCTTGCCAGGCCAGTTCCTTCATGAACTGGTAACACAAGCAACCTCGGACCGGTTTCGCCCTGATTAGGGTTCATCAGCCAGGTATAGCTAGGTTCCAGTGACACAGTGTGCATTGACTCCATGTTTGGGAATACTCTTCCCAATTAGGGCGATACACTGAAGAATACGGAAAGTGATGGATGGCATGCTTGAATTAATCTCAGCCACTGGTAATTACTCGGGGCTGCATCCCAGTCCATCGTTATTGTGCACACCATGCCACATCAGTTTAAACCCATCCATTTGCAAATCAGTCTTGACCCTGCTCCAATGGGACAGTCCAGCCCTACTCCTCTAAGCCAGTTTCTACCTGAACCATAACACAACCAACCTAGGACAGGTTTTGCCATGATTAGGGCTTATCAGCTAGGTATAGATTGCTTCCAGTGACCAATTGTGCACAGGAACCCCACCTGGGCATACCCATCCCCACCCAGAAGTTGTGATGCATCTGTCACCAGTGTGAGATCTGGGTAGTGAAGGGCGGCGGGGTCTGCTGCTGACCCAAACGTGGTTCCTTCCAGGATAGAGGAAAACAGACACCCATGCGCTCGTCAGCAGCAGACTCGACTACGGCAAAGCAATCTACGCCGGCACTACCCAGAAACTCCTAAAAAAAACTGCAGAACGCCTCTGCCACACTCATCCTGAACATCCCCTGCCACAGCCACATCACCGGTCACCTGACAGACCGCGACTGGGTCCCGGTCAACAAAAGAATTACCTTCAAGCTCCTCACGCACGCCTACAAAGCCCTCCACAACGCCGGACCTGCATACCTCAACCAACACCTCTTCTACAAACCCACCAGACATACCGCTCCGCCCAACTGGCCCTGGCCACCATCCCACGGATCTACAAGACCTTGGCTGAAGGAAGATGCTTCTCCTACCTTGCTGCAAAGACCTGGAACTCTCTGCCTCTGCATCTCGGGCAATCACCGTCACAGCCTTAATTCAGGAAGGACCTCAAGACCTGGCTCTTCGACTGACCCACAGCCCTCCACCCCTCACAGCACCTTGAGACCCTAACGGGTGAGTAGTTGTGCTTTACAAGAAACCGGATTGATGCTGAAACAGCAGAATCATAGCATGAATCTTCTGGACTCGCCACTTAGGAGGATAGGTGTGGAATTGCACTGTGTCCCGAATAGCTCCGATGAAAGGCAACGTTTGACAGGGAGTCAGGTGTGACTTTGGGATGTTGATAGTGAACCCCAGCGAATGCAGGAGGCCTCCCGTAGTCTGGAGGTGGGTGATGACCACCTAGGACGACCCTGACTTCAACAGCCAGTCATCGAGGTAGGGAAAGACTGAACCCCCTGATCTCTGCAGAAGGGCACTGGTAAGGCCAAAGGGAAATACAGCAAACTGAAAGTACTCGTGCCCACCAAGAACCATAGGCAACATCTGAGAGCCAGCAGGACGGTATATGGAAATATGCATTCTGCAAGTCCAGTCATACCATCCAGTCTCCAGGGTACAGGGCAGACAGTACCTGAGCCAACGTGAGTATTATGAATTTCTCTTTTCTCTGGAAGTTGCTGAGAGGGCACAGCTGTGGTATAGGACAGAGGTTTCCGTCCTCTTAGGCACTAGAAAATAGCGGGAATAGCAACGACGACCTACTTCTGATGTCTGAACTGTCTTGATGCCTCCTTTTGCCAAAGGAGCCTGCATTTCATGATATAGTACAGAAAGGTGGTCCTCCGTCAGTCGATCTGAGGAAGGTGGCATGGGTGGAGGGATTTCCATGAATGGAAGGGCGTAACCCCGCTGAACAATTCAGAGCACCCATTTGTCAGAACTTATGGACTGCCAGTAGGGCAGGTGGTGCTTGATCCTGTTGCCAGCTGGTTGCCCACAATGTTGCAAGGGCATATTAAAGAGGTTTGGAGGCTGCGGCTGCCGGGGGGTGGGGTGGAGCAGACTGGGTTGATCTTTGGCTCCCTCGAGACATGTGGGAGCCACGTCCACAGTATCAAAAGGAATGGGGGGCCTGCTAGGCATGGTGGCTGGGTGGAAACTGACGTGGCTTGTAGCCCCTAACGTAGCTGCGGAAGCCAGAGTGAGGCTGGCGTGGGACCATGGTGAGTCACAAATACTGTGTGGTCGCCTACTGTCCTTGAAGTGCACAAGCGCAGAATCTGCCAAACAGGTGAGTGCCATTGAAAGGCATGTGCATAAGAGATACCTGGTCATCCCAGAAAAGCCAGTAAAGCGCAGCTCTCCAGAGGGGTTGTTTCGCCCAAATATTAGATCCATAACCTCAAAGAACTCTTTCAATTGGACGGGGATCGCTCTTGGAAATTCTGGGAGGCGCGGAGTGGACCTAGGTTAAGACTCCACTGGGGAAGTAAGTGTGGGAGTGGTGCCTAAACTTGGGACATCAGTCCCGTCACACCTTGTTCGATGACTTTGACCGGAGTGGTGAAGTTGAAGAACGATTCGACTTCTTGGCTGCCTTCTTGTGAGACTTTTCCAATAAAGATTTTGACCTTGATAATGATCAACAGTAATGACTCTGAGAGCATGGCCAGGACCTTCCACGTGACTGGGACCTAGAGCTGTGTGGAGTCGTCCAGTGCAGAGCAACTAGGAGCTTCAATGCACACTCCCAGGTGGGGGTCTGTCGCACAAGTTACTAACTTGTGTAACGATATATCTGTAAGAGACAGTAGTTAGTGACAGATTCCTTACCTTAGAATATCCCCAGGCGTCAGGCTGGATCCGGAAAGTTTTGCGTAGCAGTACCCTTGCGCGTCGGTAGGCGGCGTCGTGCGGCTCCGCGTCCGTCGTCGGCGTTGTGATCGCCGGGATGACGTCGCGGGCAGTACTTAGGCGCCGCCCCTGCGCGCTGACGTCAGTTCTGTACACGACTTTCCGCGCCAGGAACGCAGAGCCATGCAAGAAGCTGACATAGGTGTCTGAAAAATACTAGGGCCCTGAAAGGGATGTCCTTAACCCTAGAAATCAGTTCGCAGAACGGGGAGGATGGGTGGGGCGGTAAGGAATCTGTCACTAACTACTGTCTCTTACAGATATATCGTTACACAAGTTAGTAACTTGTGCATCTGAAAGAGACACGTTAGTGACAGATTCCTACCTTAGAATAGATACCCCAGCAATACCAACCCCGGTGGTGGGTCTGCGAACAAAGATCAGACAAGGAAGTCCTGGAGGACAGAACGGCCAAAGAAGCCGTCCCTCTGGACCTGACTGTCAAGGCAGTAATGCTTTGTAAACGTGTGCAGCGAGGCCCACGTAGCTGCCTGACAGATAACCGGCAGCGGAACACCGCGGCCCAAGGCCGTGGTAGCAGCCGTTGCCCTGGTGGAATGGGCACGCAGCCCAACAGGAGGCTCCTTCTTAGCCAAAGAATAGCAGGTCTTGATGCACAAGGTAACCCAGCGGGAGATGGTCCTCTTGTGCACCGCCCGACCTTTTTGGCGCCCACGTAGCCAACAAAGAGCTGGTCATCCACCCGGAAGTGTTTTGTGCGGTCGATATAGAAGGAGAGCGCACGTTTTGGGTCCAGACGGTGGAGCCTCTCTTCCTCTCTAGAAGGATGCGGAGGCGGAAAGAAGGTGGGCAAAGTGATGGTCTGCCCAATGTGGAAAGCAGTAACCACCTTTGGCAAGAAGGACGGACGCGTCCGAAGAACAACCTTGTCTGGATGAACAGACAGAAAGGGAGGTTTGCAAGATAGAGCCTGAGCTCACTCACCCGCCGAGCGGAGGTGATGGCCACCAGAAAGGCTGTCTTCAGAGTCAGAAGACGAAGAGGACAGTTATGCAGAGGCTCAAAGGGAGCGCACATTAAAAAGGTAAGAACCAAGTTCAAGTCCCACTGAGGCATCACAAACGGAACAGGAGGGAAGAGGTGAGTAATGCCTTTTAAGAACCTGTTAACAACAGGGGACTTGAAAAGGGAGGGCTGATCAGGGAGCCTGAGGAAGGCCGAGATAGCACAAAGATAACCCTTGATGGTACCCAGGGCAGAACCCTGTTGGGCCAGAGAGAGAAGGAACAGAAGGACCTCAGAAAGAGGGGCAGAAAGGGGATTCACAGCCTTTGCTGTGCACCATGCCACAAATTTGTTCCACCTGCAGGCGTATACCACCTTAGTGGAGGGACGCCTGGCTGCCAGAATCACATCACAAACTTCGGGAGGCAAGTCGAAAGGAATCAACTGCCGCCGCTCAATCTCCACGCAAGCAGGTGTAGACTGGACAGGTTCGGGTGGAGGACCGTCCCCTGCTGCTGCGACAGAAGATCCTCCCGAAGAGGCAGACGGATCGGGGGATCTACGCTCATATTGAGTAGCTCGGGATACCAAACTCTTCGAGCCCAGTCCGGAGCCACAAGAATGACTTGGGCCCGGTCGTGCCGAATCTTCTTCAACACTCTGGGTAGAAGTGGTATAGGCGGAAAGGCGTACAACAGACCGCAACTCCACTCGCGACGAAAAGCGTCGCCGAGCGAGTGCCGCCTTGGAAATTCCAACACGCAGAACTGATGACATTGCGCGTTCTCTTCGGTGGCGAATAGATCTAACCAAGGCTCTCCCCACTGTAGAAAGAGTCCTTGCGCCACTTCCGAGTGAAGACGCCATTCGTGATCCATCATGCACCTGCGGCTGAGTTCGTCCGCCCTGGCGTTCAGGGAACCTGCCAGGTGTTGAACCATCAGGAACATGCCCTGATGTTCCAGCCATGTCCAGAGGCGCAGAGCCTCCTGACAAAGGGTCCAAGACCCCACCCCGCCCTGTTTGTTGCAGTACCACATGGTGGTGGTGTTGTCTGTGAACACCTGCACTACCTTCCCTTTGACAGAGGGAAGGAATGCCTTGAGTGCAAGTCGGATCGCCCGGAGCTCCAGAAGGTTGATATGGAGCCGGGACTCCGCCGGAGACCAGAGGCCTCTGATCTCCGCCTCTCCCATGTGACCGCCCCATCCCAGAAGGGACGCGTCCGTCACAACTGTATGCTCTGGCAGGGGAAGGGAGAGGGATCTGCCCATGACCCATTGCCGGTTCGAGAGCCACCACTGCAACTGTCTTGCAGTCCCCTCCGAGATCTGGACGTGATCGGACAGATTGCCCTGGTGCTGCGCCCACTGGAACTTCAGGTCCCACTGCAGAGCCCGCATATGCCATCTGGCATGATTGACCAGCAGGATGCAGGAGGCCATGAGGCCCAGCAGCCTCAGGGTCATCCGCACCGAAACCCAAGATAAAGGCTGAAAGATCGGAATCATAGCCTGAATATCCCGGACTCGCCGTTCGGGAGGATAGGCCCGAAACTGCGTCGTGTCCAGAACTGCTCCGATGAAAAGGAGCTGTGGAGAAGGAATCAGATGCGACTTCGGCACATTGATGGAGAACCCCAGCGAGTGCAGGAGTTCGGCCGTAGTCTGGAGGTGGGAGACGACTGCCTGGGACGAGCCCGCCTTCAGCAGCCAGTCGTCGAGGTAGGGGAAGACTGAAACCCCTGCCCGGCGCAGATGAGCTGCGACCACCGCCATCACTTTCGTGAACACCCGAGGGGCACTGGTAAGGCCAAAGGGGAGCACGGTGAACTGAAAATGCTCGAGGCCTACCGTGAACCGAAGGTAACGCCGGTGGGCCGGCAGGACGTGGATGTGGAAATAGGCGTCCTGCAAGTCCAACGCTACCAACCAGTCTCCGGGGTCGAGGGCAGTCAAGACCTGAGCTAGGGTGAGCATCTTGAACTTCTCCTTCCGGAGGAAGCGATTGACGTTCCGGAGGTCCAAGATAGGACGCATGTCCTCCTTGTCCTTTTTGGGCACCAGAAAGTAGTGGGAGTAGCAACCACGCCCTACTTCTGGGGTCGGAACATGCTCGATGGCCCTCTTGGCCAAGAGGGCCGTGACTTCCTTCTGTAGAAGCACCAAGTGATCCCCTGACATGCGGTGGAATTGAGGTGGCATGGCTGGGGGGTGGTCTCGAAGGGGAGGGAGTAGCCCCTTCGGACAATGTCCAAGACCCACCTGTCCGAGGTGATGGGACGCCAGAGGTGAAGGTGATGGCGGACCCTGCCCCCGACTGGCGTACTGTGCACCTGAAAGGAGGGACTAGGAGGGCTTGGAGGCCGCGGACGGGTTGGAGGTGGTGGCCTGACCCGCACGCTGGTTGCCCGAACCGCCACGGCGGTATCCACGTCCTCGGCCACGCGAAGGCGCTTGCTGCGCGGGCCGTTGGCCGGGCTGCGGACGTGACTGGGCGCCCCTTCCGTGGCCACGAAAGGGGCGAAAAGCAGACGTGAGCGGAGGGCGCACAACAGCAAGGCCCAGGGACTTAGCAGTAGCCCGAGAGTCCTTGAAACGCTCCAGCGCATGGTCTGCCTTCGAACCAAAAAGACAGACACCATCAAAGGGCATGTCCATGAGTGTATTCTGGACATCCCATGAAAAACCAGTGGTTCTCAGCCAGGCGTGGCGACGCAGCGCCACCGTCGTTGCAAGCGATCTGCCCAGCGAGTCGGCGGTATCAAGGCCACAGCGGATGGTATATTTAGCCGCATCACGCCCTTCCGCAATGGCGCGGGTAAGCAGTGTCTGGACCTCCTCAGAACACTGCGGCAAAACAGTTGCCACCGAATCCCACAGGGAGTGGGTGTATCGGCCCAAGAGGCAAGCGGTATTAACAGACCGCAAGCCAGCACTGGAGGAAGAGAAAGCCTTCTTCCCAAAGTGATCCAGGCGCTTGGATTCCCTATCCGGAGGGGCGGTAGGGAAGGCGGTTTGGGAGGCAGAGGCTTGGACAACCAAGCTCTCAGGGGTGGGGTGTTGGGAGAGAAACAGGGGGTCGCCCGGAGCAGGGCGATGGCGTCGGGCCACGTTCCTATCCACAGGAGCCCCTGTGGTGGGTTTGGACCAGGCACCCAAAGAACGTCAGTCAGTGCCTCGTTGAACGGCAGCACAGTCTCCGAAGAGGAGGCCGCCGGCTGAAGCACTTCAGTCAGGATGTTAGACCTGACGACCACTGTAGGCAACTGGAGATTCAAGGCTCCAGCAGCTCAACGCAACACCGTTGCAAAATTAGCCCCCTCCTCCGTTGCCACGGGAGGAGACAGCATGCCAGAGTCAGGGGAGGTATCCAGACCACTGGCATCCCCAAGTTCCTCAACCCAGTCCGGGTCAAACTCGCACTGTTGTGTGAGAGGGTCCTCAGACCCCTCCCAGCTCTCATGGTCCTCCTCAGGTTGAAAATATGGAGGAGGAGGGACATCAGGGACCCAAGGTCTCATCGGCGCCGGAAGCGGCGTCGGGCGGCGCCGGTCCGGCTCCATGTCCGGACCCGGAGAGAACCGAGGAACGACGCCGCCCGGAACCCCGGACGGCGTCGGAAACGGCACCGGGGACATCGGCGTCGGCGGAGGCGTGGTTAGGTCAACCGGCGTCGATGGGGGTTGCGGCACCACCGGAGCCGGGGTCGAGGCCGGGGCCGGAGCCGAGGCCGGGTCGAAGGCTGGTGGGACAGGCGACGCCGGGACCGGAGTCGACGGCGACGCCGGAGCAACCCCATCCGGGCCCGCGGGGCCCGGAGGCGCACCGGAGGGACCTTGAGGCCCGAAGAGGCGGGCCATGGCCGACAGGAATTCCTGTATATCGGCCTGAGTCGCCCCGAGCCCGGGTAGGGCGGGTACTGCGGG
The DNA here is from genome assembly GCA_963921515.1 of Calotriton arnoldi. Lineage (NCBI taxonomy): Eukaryota > Metazoa > Chordata > Amphibia > Caudata > Salamandridae > Calotriton > Calotriton arnoldi. The sequence goes on from CAWUFW010000324.1 coordinate 1,626,603, forward strand.
GGTAACTCGACAGGCACGTCCGGGCCGCGGGGACGGTGCCGACAGGGACCTCAGCCGAGTCGCGAGACCGGCGAGGCGAAGTCTTAGAGCGATGACGCCGCTTAGACTTCTTGTGCTTCGACTTACCGGAGGAGCGCGAAGACTTTGAATCCGACGAACGGCGGGGACTCCGCGTCCGGCCCCTCGACCTCTCCCGGGACCGGGAGCTTGGTGCGGCGCGGAGCCGAATGCCGGACTTCAAGGAGCTTTCGAGACCGCTCTCGCAAAGCCTTAGGATGAAGTTTCCGGCAGTCAGGACACGACTTCGTGTCGTGGTCTCGGCCGAGACAAAAGAGACACTCGAGGTGCGGGTCCGTGATCGACATCATGCGACCACATTCCTCGCAGGGCTTAAAGCCGGGCATCCCTACGACACCTTAGGAGTCGTGAAGACTCGTTGAAGAAACAGTGAAAAAATTCACCAAAAAAGATAGTCAAAAAGTGACTAGGGCACTGCTCTTCCCGGATCTGCGCTTACTGGCGCGGAAAAGAAGAACTGACGTCAGCGCGCAGGGGCGGCGCCTAAGTACTGCCCGCGACGTCATCCCGGCGATCACGACGCCGACGACGGACGCGGAGCCGCACGACGCCGCCTACCGACGCGCAAGGGTACTGCTACGCAAAACTTTCCGGATCCAGCCTGACGCCTGGGGATATTCTAAGGTAAGGAATCTGTCACTAACGTGTCTCTTTCAGATACAGACATCAGCCTGTGGTAGACTCCACAGGGTTAAGCACATAGTTTTCTTAAGGGACAGCTTTAAGGCACACTTGGAGAGTAATAGCTTGAAAATGCATCAACATAAAGTTGAAAAAAGCCTTAACAGGAAGTTACACTTTAAAGCCCTAAGCTGGTGGACGAGAAGACCATTTCCCGCAAGTTTTCAGGGGAGGGCAAGATATAAAATGGCAAGTCCCTCGGGGCAGGGCGGTGGCATCACTCAATCTGGCGACTGACCAGGGAGCCAGAGCACCGTTTGGCCCATGCCCCAACCAAGTGTTTGTAAGGGCCTTGGAAAGAAAGAAGCTGATGTCAGCCCGCAGAAGTTATAGGTTATATAGGTTGCGCAGGTCATTTCCAGAGTGGAATAAGTCAGTGCGAAGTCTACCGGCGCACAGAGGTACTGATGAAAAGTTTCCAGATCCAGTCAGACACCTGCGGGGTATTTGAAAGGGAGAACATCATCTATAATTATTAAGGTGGCAGCTTCCGTACAGTGTCCTTTGCAGCATTCTAACTGTTAAGAGGCAAGTAGGTTATGATTTTCAAGGAAGGCTGTCAATTGACTGGAAACATACTTCTCAATCACTTTACCCAGCTATGCAAGCTAGAGACTGATCTGAAATTGGAAAGCACATTAAGGTCTTTTGAAGGTTTCTCTATGGTAGGAGCAATATCACCTGTTTTTGGGATGTCATTAAAGAGGCCATGTTAGACCTGTCAGCCTTAGGGTAGTCTTCCCCTAAACGTTTTGCATGCTTACCTTCTCTTTTTGCGGATTCTTTTTGTTGGCCTTATAACTCTGAGCACTTTACCACTGCTATAGTGCATGTGCTTCTCCCCTAAACACAGTAACATTGGTTTATCCACAATTGGGATATTTAATTTATCTATAAGCCCCAAGTAGAATGCACTACCTGTGCCCAGGGCATGTAAATTAAATGCTACTAGTGGACATGCAGCACTAATTTTGCCACCCACACAAGTAGCCCTTTAAACATGTCTTAGGCCTGCCACTGCAGAGCCTGTGTGTTCATTTTTACTGCCATGTCCACTTGTCATTTAAAACCTCTTGCCAAGACTTAAACTCACCTTTTATTACACACGTCACCCCGAAGGTAGGCCATAGGTAGCCAATAGGACAGGGTGAACTGCAAGTATAAGGTAGTACATGTACGTTTAAATTTTGCATGTCCTGGTAGTGAAAAACACCCCAATTTATTTTTCACTAGTGTAAGGCCTACTCCTCTCATAGGTTAACATTGGGAATTCCTTATTACACTTTTAAGCTGTAATTCCTGCATGAGAAGGAGTAGCTCTCATGTTTTATAACATTGAAATGGTAATAATAAATCCTCTATACTGTTAAAGTAGGATTTAACATTACAATTTTAGAAATAGAAACTTAGAAAGTTGGCATTTCTCTGCTCTTAAAGCTTTGTGTGCCTGCAACCTGTCTCCAATATAAGTCTGGGGTGGGTGACAGCTTGACGTTGTGCATTCCCTTTAGACAGTCACACACATAGGAAGGTTAGGTGTGTCTAAGTTCCCATCTGCATCCTGGTGGCTCATCCTGGACAGGATGGGAGGGAGGAGCGGACACACCTGAATAAACAGTGTCTTGTCCCGACACAAAGAGTTGATTACCCCCTGCAGTGAGCCTGGAACCAGGGCTAGGAAGAAACGACCTCTGTGCACTTCATAGACCCTTCTTTGAAGTCACCCCCACTTCAAATTCACAACTGGGTATAAGTAAAGGGTCTCTGACCCCACCAATTCAGACACTTCTGGACCTGTAAAGAAACTCAGTCAGGAAGAAGGACTGCCGTGCTGCTACAAATACTGTCACTCTGCTGTACTACTGTTCTGGAAGAACTGCTTTTTTGCTGTGCTGCCCTGCTGCCTGGTATTTTCTGCCCCTGCTGAGAAAGAACTGGACTCTGCTTAAACCCAGAGTAATCTCCAAGGGCTTGTTAGCTTACCTCCCGTTTTTGAGACTCAGGGATATCAAAGTTTCACCACCTGCTCCTTTGCTGGGAGATTGGAAGTGGAACTAGGTGCTTGCTTCAGTCGAACCGATGTATCTCCTATCTGCATGTAGCAGAACCAACACATCATCGCTGTTGCTGAAGCAGAATCAGTGCATCGCACTCAGAACCAGCGCATTGCCGTAAAGAACCGACGCATTGGAACCAACGCATCGCTGCCGCTGCAGTGTGAGACGATCGACGCATCCTCTCGACTGCGTGGAGAAACCTGGCGCATCTTCTACAGAACAAATGCTCCTCAGCTCGGTGCATCGTCTTTGGAACTGATGCATCGCCACCACTGTGGGAAGAAAATCGACGCATCACCTCGACTACTGGATCAACACCGACGCATTGCTTGGCTGCATCCCGCATCTCGCTGGTCCAACCAGGATCAAGACACTTTGTTCAGTGGGACTTGCATGGCTACTGTATGTTGCTCATTCTCCATCGTGGTCGGCCTAAATTCTTGACTTTGTTCCAGTCCAACGTGACCAGATAACCCTCCCAGGTGCTTATTGCTTCTAAGCGCTATTTTTCCATTTAATCTTTAAAAATAATATTTCGACTTCTACTCATTGGATTTTTGTCGTTTTGGTCTTGTTTTATTTATAAAAATAACATCTCTTGTTCTAAACTGGTGTGGAGCCTTTCTGTGATGTTTTCTCTGTGTTACTGTTTGAAGCGTTGCACAAATACTTTAACACATTGCCTCCTAACTTAAGTCTGTCTGCTCTGTGCAAAGCTACCAGAGGGTGAGCACAGGTTAATTTATGGTGTGTATCTGACTTACCCAGACTAGGACTGTGGCTCCTGCTTGGACAGAGTGCATAACTCTGCCAACCAGAAATACAATTTCTAATATGCCATATTGAGGCGAGCTATTGATGGAACACCATAATTTGTTGAAATGTGGAAGTTGCTTCCGATTGATTTAGCAGGGATAATATGTTTAACATATGATGATCTTAAATTTGTGACAATTCTGAACAGATCAACCTTATTGATTTGTTCAAATTCTTTCCAGGTCTCTAATGAAAACCATTAGACTGCCTGATGAGGCTGTTGTCAATCCATTGTCTGGTGAACTATAAACACTCAGGGATGAAACCCAAGATATTTTGGAGGGGAAGTGATTTATAAAAACACTGCATTTGTAGACTGAAGAAGAGAGAGTTGTATCATTCAGATATATAGTGTTCAGTTTCCAAATATTTAACAATTCCTTCGGTCTGTTGCAAGCATTTTATTGGTCCAAACACTGCAGTTGGAGACTGAAGAAGGGAGACTTGTAGCATTCAGAGATCTCAGTAGAACAATATTGAATGATTCCTTGGGCCTGATGAGAGCACTGGGTCTGTTGAGCATTTTATTAGTAAGGGGTTGAGGCTTTGACTATATAGTGTCTAATGTATACAGTTTAATAGATGTTAATATGACTTCAGACAGAGATTTAGGAGTGTTTTTGGTTCTACCACGTATTTGAATTGTCTGAATATCTTTTCTTTTGTTGAAGAGTTCATCCATTAATCTAACATTACGTGTTTTCTAAGTGAATTTCTTACTATGGAGGGGTGTACGGGGCCAATTAACTTTATTTAGAGTAGTGTCATAGTTGGCAAAAGTATGGTTTAAATCTATAGATCCAACAGTGGCAGCACAAACAGACTTTATTGCCACTGCAAGTTCCCAAACTGGTACATGGTATCTCTGTTTGTTTTTATGTAAGCATGTGTGGTATTGCTATACCACAAACAGAGTCAAAAGGCAGTGGAGCTCTGTACATGGTCAAAGACTAGCATACATCAACAAGTGACTTGAGAGGTAGCTGGTTTGTAGACAGTTAAGGCATTGTGATGTAGCATTCTTTGAAGAGGTGAGTCTTTAACTCTTTCCTAAATTGGAGAGGTATTGGGGATGTCCTGATAGATACAGGACTGTTGTTCCCGATCCTGGGATCATATATGGGAAATGCCAGCTGTGTCTTTTTTTCCCCTTCTTAGTCTACAATCAGATTGTGTCTTGACTACCAGTGTGCCGGAAACCACCAACGAGGATGAGCTTGTCTGCAGGATAAGCAGTGATGCTGGTGGTGAAGGCTGAGTAAATGATGCAGCTGGCTTTGAAGCTGCTGTGGGGCTGCCAAGGTAGCCAATTGTATTCCATCAGGACGAGGGTGAAGTGATCCTATTGCTTCAGGTCTTTGATAAGACGTACCGCAGCATGAAGGATGCCTATAAGGCAGTGGTTCCCAAACTTTTTCGACCTGCGGCTCCCTTGACCTAATTGCCCATTGGCCGCGGCTCCCCATCATATCACTTTTTTTTTTACAGGCGCGGGGATGTAAGTCCTACCTTGGGAGTACCTCTAGTTTTCTCCCTGACATTAATTATGATTTAGCTGATGAAGTTATTATAATCATATTTATAATAAAATAAAAATCAGTGTCACAAAGGTTGAACTAATATGGCAGAACCTATGCAAATTCTGTGCTTTAGTTTACGTAACAGAAGGGCCCAGCATTGAAAGAGGAGAGCCAGTGCCGAGCAAATTAGTGACTCAACACTGCTCATGGCACACTATTTTACAGAGTCTAAGAGTCACTGCATGGGTCAAATTAAATGGACATCATAACATAAGTCAAGATAACTTTCCCCTTTTTTCCTGTGCCACGTGCAGGTCAGAGACTGCTTTACCATTGGAAGAAAAGCTAATATTGAATATCACTTTCTCCAGTATTGCTGAGTTCAGTGTTATAAATCTGTCGAAAATCTGTAATTAATAGTTTGTCCTTTTAAAAAATAAAAAAGTAGCTTTGCTACCTCAATTAGACATGGGGGGCCTACCAATCTTTACAAAACTAGCAAAGCAATGATTTTATTTAATATATTGACATCATTATTTCCAACAAAATAAAGTAACCAGTTTCTTTAAAAGTTGTTGTGTAAACTTTAGACTTCAGTGCCTAGAACTGAAGTTTCCAGTGCAAACAGCAAACAATTCTCAAATTCTGAGGGCGAGCAGTAGGGCCGAGCCTGTGCAGCGAGGCCAGCATGTGCCAAAGAAAAGCAAGCCAAGTGCTGAACCCTGCATTTTAATTTACATGCCATTGAGGAAGTGGCAGTGATTAGGGCCGGCTGCTTGGCTCTGACAGATGACAGCGCTAAGAAGAAGTTTTGGCCCTAACCCTCTTCTTAGAACTGTCACCTGTCGGAACCGTGTTACAGCAAACAAATGATGGACGGAATGCTGACAATGCAAACATTCTCCCCCAGTCAAAAGATCTGGGTTAAATCCATCGTTCTTTTGCCCACTACGCCACCCCAGTTTGGACCCAGCCATATGCAAATCAGTCTTGACCCTGTGCCCCATGGGAACAGTGCAGACCGAACTGCCAGGCCAGGTCCTCCCTGGACCGGAAACAAGCATCCTGGGACCGGTTTCAGGGTATGTCACCCTTCTTCAGCCAGGCTAGCTTGAATCCAGTGGCGCAGTGAGCAAGGGACCCACGTCTGGGCATACCCATCCCACTTAGGGCGAAAAGTGTTACAGCAAACAAATGATGGACGGAATGCTGACAATGCAAACATTCTCCCCCAGTCAAAAGATCTGGGTTAAATCCATCGTTTTTTTGCCCACTACGCCACCCCAGTTTGGACCCAGCCATATGCAAATCAGTCTTGACCCTGTGCCCCATGGGAACAGTCCAGACCGAACTGCCAGGCCAGGTCCTCCCTGGACCGGAAACAAGCATCCTGGGACCAGTATCAGGGTATGTCACCCTTCTTCAGCCAGGCTAGAAACCGAGCAGCCGGCCCTTATCACTACCCCGCTTCCTCAATGACATGTAAATTAAAATGCGGTCTGCAACACTTGACATTCCTGGCTTTGGCACTTGCTGGCCTCGCTGCACAGGCCCAGCCCCGATGCTCGCCGGCCTAACACGGTTGTGCAGCGAGGCCAGCAAGTGCCAAAGCCAGGAAAGTCAAGCGTTGCAGCCCACATTTTAATTTACATGCCATTCATTATTTGCTATTCTATTTTGCATTTCTACCGCCGACGATGCGCATGGGTGAACCTACTTGTCTTAATCTGTCAAGAAGAGGGTCTCGAGTTGCGGCAGAACCCGGGCAGCAATATCGCTTGTCATTGCTGTATGTGCGTTGTATGCCTGCCCCGCCTAAACTACGTGAAGCACGTACGCGCGTATGGCGGCCGTACGCTTTGGACCAAACCATGAATCCTGATTTTACAGGTGGCACTTTTAACTCCCCCCTTATATTGTGCTGCAGCTGGGCCAAACCACGATTCCCGATGCCGGCTGACAGGTACCACCACCACCTTTACCTCCCCGGTATTTATGCGCTGCGGCTGGGCCAAATCACACTGCCTGACGCTGCTACCGGTGGTGCTTTTAATTCCCCCACCCACATGACATACTCGTGGCGACCAAAGACTTACGATTTTTGACATTGATTACAACACCCGATATCTTCCCTAAATTTCAAAGACGTGCGCGGCGCCCCTAGCTAGTCCTAATGGCGCACCGGGGTGCCGCGGCGCACAGTTTGGGAACCACTGCTATAAGGGCATGGCACAAGGTGGAAATATCTTTTAGAAGCGATCTGTGGAACTAAGGAAACAGTATATATATTGGGACCATGGGTTGATCAGACCAATTTACTTCAATTAGCTTGTGAAATGTTATTCTGATAATAAAAGTTGAGAATTTTTCCCTTGTTATGAGTAAGGACGCTGCGAAAATTGTTCTACATTGTGGTGTTGAGTAACTTCAGTATCTCTGCAGCATGAGACAAATTAGGGCTATCCCAGTGACGGTAAAGATAACACACGCATTGTTTTTTCTTTATTAAGAGTCAGTTGAATTGTAACATATTCAGTGAAATCTATTAGGAAAAGTTTGTTTGTGGTAAGCTGACGGTAAATAAGGTGAAGACAGAATATTGCATTGGAGGATAATGACAATTTAAGAACCTCAAAATTTGTGTAGAAAAGGATCTGACTTTTTCAAAGTGAGGGTTGATTCTTCACTCACTCGACATACTGACACCAGGACATCCAAAGAAGTCGATGTGTATGGCATATAGTACACTGCTACATCAAGGATGACCTGCCCTGTGGTTAGATGGCACAGCACTTGTGTTTCCCAGCATCAGTGCTGAGTTGCATGTAGCTGCTGTCACTACACGACCGCAAGCTTTAGTCCCACAATATACAACAACATTACGGGATGAGGGCAGTGAGTGTCATCTGGACAACACAACATGGATATACAGCACGGTGGACAGGCACATGTGGACATTATGGGGTCAGTCCTGCGTGTGTGTGTGGGGAATTTGCGTAACAGACATTGCAATGTCCACCTGAATGAGGCACAAATGCACATGGATTGTGTATACATGCCCATATGGCTGACAATGACCGATGATGTCGGTCAGGGCTATGTTTGGTTGTTCCACGTGTGCACTCCTATGACGTGTGTGAGAACATTTGCAGGCAATGGCAGCTAGGCACACTGCACGCCACCCCAGTACGTGTGTTGGGGGTGCTAGGGATTACAAGTCTGTCTGATTTGCAGACATTGGACACCTCTGATTATCTGCCTACGTCACGGGCCCTTCACAAGACGACCCCTGGGCAAGGGACGCCAGTCAGATGTCAACACTCACTACTGCTTCGGCGAATGGGGATGATCTGCAGATTTAGGAGCTGTCTCTTTCACCTCTCCTATCATGGCGCGAGCTGGAGGATGAGGCGGACGGCGTTTCCCAGTAACACCGGGACCATTGCCTTCTTTGAACTATGACGATGCCCCATGGGCGGAAACCGAAACTGTTTGTACTTACCGCAAAGCCCGAGTACCCTTGGCCGTTGCCCGGTGGAGCTGTCCTATGCAGCTATAGAGGAGTCTGGCTCTGGTTCACCCCCTCGGCCGTCACCTACCCAGCCATTGTTTATCACGGTTCTTCACGGTTTTATCTGTCTTTCTCTTTGACTGCTTTGTTCCCCTTGAAGTACTTTACCCTTTCCTGTCTACCTGACTCTATCGCCATTCCTCTCCCCCGTTTACCTTCCTTCCCCACCACCTTCCATTCCCCATAAGACGCGTCTTGGTTATGCTACGCGCTAATAACTTATATTATTGTGTAATATCATGTTTTTCTCCGAAGCCTATACTTGGAACTGCAACCGTAACTGATGTAATTTTCGTATCCTGTAACCCGCTGATCCTCATGTAAAGCGCTCTGATACCTCCGGGTCTAGCCAGCGCTATATAAAACTCTGCAAATAAATCAAATAAATAAAATAGTTCTCTCCTTCATAGTAGGCTGCCACAGTAGGTTGGTTAAAAAAACAACAACCAATCGGAAAATATGTTTTGTGACAACCAACTACTTTTCCTCAACAAAGACAATCATCCAGCCAACCCAGCCAACTCTGTGCCCTCCTGATATCCAGTTTGTGAAGTCTGTTTATGACTTTTAAATACTAAGGGGGCACTAAGAAGTCCATAGACTTTTTCATTTGAAAGTCTTTGGTCAGTTAGATGGCTGGCCATTTTCTGGATTCCTTTGCAAATCAACCAACTATAGAAGGGCTTCGCTCAGTATATAACCAACAATACCAATCTTGAATATGTAATGTAGAACTGTGATATCAGGATGAGCCATTCGTGTTCTCATTCACAGTTAGAGGTTCTGCCCATCTCGATAGCCTAGACTCAGATCCAAAGATGTGGAACCTTAAAATCCGTCTTCTAACCACAAGGCACTCGCAAACAGCTTAACAGCCCCACAGTAAGGAAACAATTGGGCCTGATCTTATGGAGCTCAGAAGGGATCTCCCAAAATAAGATTTCTCTTTTCAGACCAGCAAGGGAAATTCCAGGAATACGCCAGGGACATACAACAAATAGCCAGTGATTTGGAATCACTGTTTCCGAGGCAAATATATCCAGAGTATGAAAAATGTTTTTACGTTCAAAACACTGAGTAACCCGATTCTCTGCAGAGGATTCCCACTAACAACAGACTGCCTCTTTGGTTTAATACATTCAGTTCTCTCAGATGCAAAGTACAGTTACTTCTAGGTTCACTTTCACCGAAATTCATTTCAGTTGACAAAAAGGTGCTTGGTAATGTTTCCAAATTCAGGGAATGAAGACTGGTTACACTTCCATTGCAATTTTCATTCAGCAAAGTGTTTTAGAACTAAGAGAGAGGAAGTAGTCACATACTCGCTGCTTTCTCTGATGAGACTATCTAGCCAAGTTAAAAATTGCACTCCTTACTTTCTGCAATTAGTAATTACTAGTGTTGCTACTTTTGATGAATACTCTTCAAGATGTAGCATGTCTAAATGGCAGAACAGTAAAGTGAATCTGCCTTGCATCCATCATGGAACTATGATGAAATTGATGATGTGTACAAATTATTTGTTGCGTGTCTGAACGTCCTGAATGGAGCACCAACGTTGCCTTTTTCTATTTAGGGATATGGAAACACAATGTAAGGGTCCATTGCCATAAATATTCTGATTAAATTATTCAAGTACAGTTGAATCTTTGACATAAGACACAAACAAACTAATGGACCAATTTAACAACTCTTGCCTTTTCCAGATAGTTCTGCATGATCACAGTGGGACTTTCCAAACAAGTTTCCGCCAACCAATTCCCACAAAGCCTCAGGCATTCTGCATAGACTAGCTGGAGTCGGGTATCACTTTCAACCTAAAAAAAACAGATTTGAATTTTTTTATCACACTATTTCTAACATACAATATTGTCCAAATCATTCACAAACCGATTTTTTTTTAATAATAAACTTTAATGCCAGTTCTAAAACATACATACAACAAAGCATGTATGAATGCATGACTACACAGCACATCACCTCAACTTGAGTTCGCATGTGGACAAAACAGTACTGACATTGGTAAAGGTGGAGCAAAAGAGATTAAAAAGGTGTTCCCACTGACGACCTTCCCAGTGAAACCTCATTGCTGTGCCCCGAGTGTCTACCATTGATTAATTCATCTTTGGGACCCTCAGGAAAATCATCTACTCAGTTGTTTATGAGGACACGCCCGTGCCATGTAGATCGGGACCTCAAGTGTCAAGCAATTGTGTAGGCTGCATACACAAGTTTCCAGGTCTGGGAGAGTTGCACTGCACCATCTGCATACATTATGTTTCTTGTATACTAATGAGTCAAAATGGTCTAGTTTACTTGTTTGAATCAATGTCCAGTCGGATATTTAGCAAATCAGATCTGCGTAAGCTCGAGGGATCTCCCTAGGACTGGCGACAGTGTGTGAGCCACACGACAAAAGGTCCCTATCATGGAACATAGCCACATTGTGTGTAAGAAGGCCCCTTTGCATCATTAATCATTACATCTAAGACAGTGAAGGAGTCATATGGAAGCTTCAAGCATGTCAAGCAGATGCAATGGAGGTACCTGAATTGGATCAGTTTGAATTGGGCGAAGACTGGTCCCTCCTTTAGGGGCATCTAGGCATCTCGCCGCCACTCTTCATCAAAGGGATCAAGATTTGCATTTCAAGCCTCACAAAAAAAGGAGCCCAGGGTGTGGAGATTCAGTGGTATAACAAATCACAATATATTGTGCACACCCATTTCACCCATCAGCAATTTTGCTTTGATTTGATTACACTCCGTAAAAGTGTTGATGATTTCTAGTATGAGTAGAGAGCATAGCAAAGCAATAAGTACTTACAGAATTGGCGTTTATGGAGCTCAACTTCAGACTGCAGGTCAGTAAATGAGCAGACAGTATTTTGCACTACAATGTGCCCCAGACTGGAAATTACCTTAGTGTCTCCCCTGAAACCCAAAAGGGACGGGACCTCAGACAGAGGCATTTCACCTGTGAGGTGTCTATCGTATTTATTGGCCCTCAATGTGCCATTCCACATATAAATTATCATTGAGGCCAGTGGTGAAAGAGGCAGGATGGGACACTGCCCAGTATAGAAGGTGTATTGGGTGTAAATCACCCGTGGACCACTGATCAGCTATATAAGTGGTGTCAGAAATGGGACTGCGTTTTCAGTGAACTACCAGTTGTAAAGTGCAATAGCATGAGTGTCTGTCTGCCATGCTTGATCCCCTATTGTAGGGGAACTTGATGCAGTTACTCATAACAACCCTGTGCATATGCCAATCCCATATGATATAAAGATCCACATCATAGAAATGAAATTTACAAAGAAGTCTCGGGTGATGGGGTATGGAGAGTTCTGGAGTTCGTACACCACTGGAGCAAGTGATATCATTTTGAGAGGGTGATGGGTCAGGATGACAGTATAGGGGATTTTTTCGGAGACCGTCTAACAGCAGAGCCTTATTTCCCTGCTACTTCCACTTTCTCGTCCCTTGATGCATAGATGCCAAAACATACATCATCATCAGAATCAATTTAAGACCGCAAGCCCCTGTGCATTGCTGCTTTAGTTGCCCTTGATGGGGATCAGTGATTAGACCATGTTGACCCAGAGACCCGAGAATTCCCCATTTATATGCTACATTTGAAGGGCTCAAAGACCAGACCAAGCAAGATACTGGACATAAAGTATGAGGCCATCTGCTTAGAGCTGAAACACTGCCTTTCCTCCTTCCAGTGCAGTCATAGACCATAGTTTGGGAACCTTGGTAGAACTACTCTGCCTGAGGTTCTATGGCTGAACCAAATAAGAGCAGGAATAAAAGGGCAGTCATGTCCGGGTCCCCATTTATTAGGGAAGGAAATAAACAGTGTTCCATTAGTACGGACTCTGACCTCAAGTTATGTGTACAGAATCTGGAGCAACCGAATAGAGTTTGGCTTTTTTGCCGTTTAAAATTCTAATGAGTGGCTACACATGTAATGAGCTAGAGCAAGTGCATTGTTAAGTCTCTGAATGTTGTGTCTCGTAGACAATTTTGGCTGGAAACCATTTTGGTATGGGTGTATCAAGGAACAAATTGCGCTGGTGAGGCAGTTCCCCAGAACCTTAGCAAAAAATGTTGACCTCTGTGTTTGGTTGGGGGATGGGCTTATATGAGATGTAGAACCAGGTAGTCTGCCGGCATAAGGATCACTGTAATTTCGGCCACTCGCAGGTGGGTGGGCAGCTGATCATCTGATGTAGAGGCCTCAAACAGTGCCTGCAAGTATGGGAGTAGCTTACCCACATGGTGTTTAAACATATTTCCAGGAAATCTTTAGGACCCCGTGTTTTTCCTGTTTGAAATTGCTCAATGGAAGGAAATGCCTCTTTTTGTATGGTCACCCCCAGGATTTTTGGCTGATGCTGCTGGGTTTTCCATTCAGAGTGCAGTGAGGCGCTAACCAGACCTCAGTGCCACTGCCCTTGTTGTAATATACATCAGGGCCAGCTCTGAGTCTCCAGTTTAGTTACATGTTTTAGATTGACATCTTTTTTCTAATGGTGACTTTTTACATGTTTTACACATATGAAAATGTATTGAGAAGCTATTTCTTAGTAAGTATTATTATCATGTTGTTCGTACACTCTGTCCAAGGCTAGGCACATAGAATGTGATGCCCTTGTATTTGTCCGGTTGGAGACAGCTCTAAGGCTCCAAACAAACCACCACATCAGGTATGCACCTCTGACACAGTGCAACTGGAAAGGTGCTTTTATAATATAAATAACCTCTGTGCTACATACGGCAGAGGAACACTTCTGCTGGGCTTAACCTGGAATGTGGTGCACTATGACTGAGATGTAGCCCTGCTGACTCTAACCTTTATTTTGCAGAGGACGATAATCTGTTCTACCCAAACCGGCTTCCTGGCACATCATACTCAGGTATGGGGGATAAGGCAGAGGGTACTCCCATTATGCTCTCGATAATATAGGTAGTAGTATCAACATCATATAGTATTGTTATCAAGGTTAAACTGTTTATCTTTTTCACCATCTCGTAATGCTGGTAACAATGCTTTGTTTCATCTGCCTAATAATTGCAGCTCACGCTTTCTATACAAGAATATGATTGTTTCAATACATGTTTGAAAAGCCATATTTGTATCATTCTGGTGTTTAGCTTGAATATGCAAAAGTAACAACAAAAGGGTAGATTTCCCTGGGCAATAAGAGTGGTCATGTTCGAAGTTTTTGATACCATCTGGTACCCTGGTATGGTTAGGGGTTCAGATGGGGCACTGTGAGCTAGCTAGAAATTGGGCCAACATTTTGTGATGATATGCGTGGTTGAGTCCCCATATTCCTTAAGCTTATATTGTCCAAATCAGCAATCCTGCTTAATTCACAGGAACCGTTTAACACCCTGACCCTAAAACATGTATGTTACATTGGCTATACCCAATTGGCATAGGCTAGCTTAACTGTAAGACCCTAATATATGGTACCTAGGGCTTGTAAATTAGAGTCTCACCCCAGGGATTGCAACATTAGTTGTGCCACCCTGGGTGCGACAAAGTCAAATGTCCCTCTGAAACATGTCTAAGTCACCACTATGGCGGCCTACCCAGCCCCAAAGCAGGGTGCAGCATATTTCATGGACAGAACATGTATTTTACGTGTTCTGGCAGCAAAAATGAAAAACTGTTGCTTTTTACTGTGGAAAGACTTTGTTGCACCGTTGGTGAGTACATGGTTGCACGCTGACCCCTCAGCTGTACTAACTCCTGAATGGTGTGACCAAAGTTGGTACACCAGGGTATTAAACAACTCATCACATTAAGCCAGACTTGCTTCTCAAGTCGAAATTAATGTAACAAGTTACAGTCTGGAACTTTTACAAAGTTGCCACTTTGTTGCCTTCACTCTCCTGTGCCTGTAATGATTACACAAGGATCTTGAACCTGAAACAGCTTCAGCTTTCTGCTCTCCTAGGGAGACGTGCTAATGACTCCCAGGAAAAGAGACAATAGGGCCTACACTAGAGAGAGGTGTTACCGCCCTCATGCAGTAAGATACAAAGGTGTTCGCCCTAAAGGTGAGCTTCAAAGCTGAAGAAGCATTTGAAGAACAAATGGGGAATACTTGGGAGAGGGGCAGCCCCATTCTTTATGCAGACTAGTTAGCACTCAGAAAGGACAGGGGAAATCTGCTGTCAAACCAGGTTTTCAGGGGCGTGTATCTCTGGTAGCCACTCCTCTGGTTCGGGCTAGGAACCTCTTGACACCAAGAGAGGATTTCTGCCATGTTGGGAGTGCTCATAATGGTGTATCTTGTGATAGGCAGATGCCACACTTCCCAAGAAGTGGTCATCAAAAGGGAGGGAACCTGGTAGCCCATTGGCTACCAACACATCCCACCCTCAGGGCATTTTCTGAGCATAAATAAGGTACCCCTGGCACCCAGAACTCAGATCTCAACTGGACTGGAAGAAGGACTGCCCTGCTGCACCAGAGAACTAGCAAAGAGAGGCTGCACCGGCGTGGTTTGAACCTGCTAAACCTGGTGGCTAGCAAAGAAGAGGGGCTGTACCCGCTATGTCCTGCTCCTGGAAAAGTCCAGTCAAAGCAAAGGGTATCCGAGGCTAAGTTAGTAGACCTCCTGTTCACAGCACAGGGCCAGCTGAGAAACCTGCTGGGCCAAGTTGGTAGCCCACAATTTTCAGAATGCCACCAAGCGCTGCCATGCAGCACCAGAGACCAGGACCTGACGCTCAAAATTGCACCTGAGTTTGATGAGCTCAGGAGAGTCGTCTGAGTGCACCTTGGCCACCCAGAAGCCAAGTTATTGCCCAGGGAATAATTCGGCTGTGACCACGATACCGGGCAACTGAACATCTACCAGTACCGAGGGGACTTAGAGGGACGTCGGCCCTGTGACCAGGACAACCTCACCCCCTTCGTGGACCAAGGAGTAGTTGCGAAAGACCCCGTTGAGTGCATCGCATCCACAGCATCATTGAATATCTTCATCATACTTTGTCCCTTGCATCAGGACCACTTCCATAGGAAACAACTGCAATAGCTAAAAGTGTCTGGAACAGCCTGAAGACTGCGTCACCTGCTGAGGCACTGTTTCTGTGGACCTTGCTGTTCCCCTTGACTGGCTCCCTATTGGAGTTGGTCATTTAAAGTGACTAAGTAACTGCATTACAACTAGCCCCACGTTGTAGTGAAAAAAGTTTCTATTGTTACATTTGTTGAATTTGCCAATGCTTGTTAGCAATTGAATAAAATGTTTTAAATGACTATACTTTGTAAATTCTATATCTCAGGGAACCTTGGGGGATATTTTTGGTTGTGGTGTCAATACAGTCGTTTTAAAAATAAAAAAATAAAAAATGTTGGATTTTCTGAGTTTCTTGTCGATTTCTTTTCCAATTATTTTGGTGCTGTTTAAATGCTTTACACTTGTTCGTTTGTTTAAGTCTTGCTGCTTAAAGCCACAGCTACCCAGGGTTGAGCTGAAGGTCTGACAAATGAAACCTACTGGTGCTAAAGGGGTTAGTAAGTGTATTACACTGTGAGGTGGCACAACTACACCATATAATACAATCCAACTCTTCATAGTCGATCACATTTGCCATCCCTGTAAAGCTAATGGATTTGTGAAGGCCAGCTTATCCGATGTAGTTGAGCACCACAAAGGAAGGTAAGAGACAAAGTCCTGCAAAGTCTACCCATGAGGAATAATCATCCTATAGTAGTTTCAGTAATAATCTGGAAATGCCTGGGGTTCAGCCGATGCACAATTACTGGGCTTCCATTAGACTTATCGTTCATGCCACAAGCTCCCCAGTCTGCTGCCAGTAGTGTTCCAGACCTCGAGCAGACCATAAATGCTAGAGCAACACTCAGATCCTAGGCCTCCCTGATGGTGTTGCCCTGTCCCAGATGGCCCACAACTTGACAGGGGGTCTTTCGTCTTTTCCTCCACTAGATCACTCCACAGGAGTGCCACCAGCAGGGGTGTGCCTGGTCTGATTACCACTCCAGGCCAGCGGTCCCAAAGTGGAGAAGCCTCATCGATCATGGGCCGCTACCTAACCATCTTCCTGCACAGGCTGCAAATGGGACAGGCCACTTCCCTGACAGCTGGGTCGAGCCTCCACTCTGGGCAGCTGACAGGCCAGGTCTTTTATACCCCTGCATCACCAGAGGAAAGAGGTCTCCAATGTCCATCGGAGCTGCAGGACATTGGTTCTGCACTAGGACAGGGGGGATGTGAGCCCGCCCTCGTCACCACACCACATGGTCCCAGCATAGGCCTACCTGGATGTTATTCCACAACTGTTCCTGAGGCTGTCGCTCCTAATCTACCTCCACCGATGCCACAAAGATTAGGAGGCTTTTTTTTGCAGAAGTCTAGTGAGGATTTCGATGGGCCTAGGCCTATTACCTTGAGGGTGGCATCCACCATGTTCTGTGCCTATGTCACATCTCCCCAAAATAGAATTTTTTGGAATAATATGAGATGGAGTTCTGATAAGCAAGATAAATGTATACATAGGCGTTTTGGGGGGTGACATACCAGTAGTATGTGATATCCTTCAGTTGCCATGCCAAATTTCAGTAGCATCTTTCAGCATTTGTTGCTGCTTTAGTGCATTTCAACTTGCGGATGAAACATAAATTTTTGAGTTTCTGTACCCCTGGAGGCTCTTTAAATTCCAGTATATTGCAACAGAGAGGATAGAGAATCGGAGTCTGCTCCTGTTATGCTGAAGTACGGAGAGTTGTTCGTTTGGCTCCAAGCTTCTCTGGTAGATCTCCCTAGTCTGTGAGAGCTTTAAAACCAAAGTCACTGGGGCTGCTGTCATCCACCTCATCCACTTTTCCTGGTAATTAATCATTCCATGCTCAAACACACCGAATGAAGATAGGAGCATGGATCGGACATAGGCAAGTGGGGCTCTCCTACCAGGGACCTTTTCTTTCTTGGCCACTCATGTATGATGACGAGCACAAGATTTGTCACACCTTGGCCCTGGGCCGGTCTTAGGGTGGGGGGCTTAGAGCAGGGATGGGCCCAAGCTCCACCAATGTTTTCTGCCTCATTTGCTATTACATTGGTTGGGAGGCAGTCTCCAGCACCTCCACAGTCCATGTTCAACCAAAGCACAGCCCACTAACACAGGACATGGCTGAGGGGACCCAATCTCAGCTTCTGGAGAGATTCAGTCATCTCCTCACTGGAATTGGCCAAGAAACCCTCCATGCAGCATCATGGATGGGGTGCCCAACTTATTTATGCCATGATCTTAGATCAGTTTAGGATTCACTCTATCACACACGAAAAGGGATATGGGCCAAGGTACATTTAAAACTCACCTGTCAAGCTCAGGGACACTGTGGCCAAGGCCAAGCTTCCTCAACATCATGGGGGACCCATTAGAGACAAACAATTTTGGAATGCAGTAACACATGCAACCAATCATGGGAATTAGGGGGTCAGCCATGGAAACTTAGATAGTCTTCACAATGGCTCATGCTATGCATTTTAGCACTCCCACAAAAAGGATTAGAATACTCCAAGATTTTAAGTGATTCCAAGGAGATATTCATTTCATGAAAGAGACCCACTTATTTCAGTGGGCCACATGGAGATTACATTCCAGATATTTGTCATCTATGCTACTGAGAAGGGAAGAATGTAGGGTGAGCATCATGCTTGCAATGCATGTAGTTCTCTGGGTGAAAGATTTAAAAGCAGACAGAGAAAGTAGGTGGCTGGATCTCAATAGTAAGCTAGCACATTCGCCAATGAGCCACTCATTTTAGAAGGCGACTGATGCTAGTTGCAAATGTGGATAAAAGCAAGAGGGGGCATCGATAAAGGAACAAAGTGATATTATCCCAAGAGAGGAGGAGAGGCTGACCGATATGGCACTGCTGATCAGAAGCGTCTACATTTTATGTCAGGATAGACGTGATATTGATTTATTGTCTCTTAAGTACCTGCTTAGAAGGGTGAGCCACGAGGTGATCTCACTATTGGATCTTGCTCCTGTGATCCATACACAACTGGGCCAGGAAGCAGGAATAGAGAAGTGGAATTTGGAAGTTAAATGACTTGTCAGGGATCCAGCAGTAAGGGCAGGTTAACGTGTTCTGGCATTTATTGATTCCTGAGAATATAACATGGAAGTGATCTGGGATACCCTTAAGGTAGTAGCTAGAGGTTGCTTTAATGATAAAGCCCTTCACCTTAAAAAGATTAGTTAATATACCTTGCTGCTACTTCAGGCATAGTTGAAGGAGGCAAAGGCCAAACATAAGGTGAGCCAGGTGCAAAACATATGGAGATGGGTAATAGGACAGAGGCAACAACTGTGACTGAATGAAAGCAGAACACACTGATGCGGGTGAGGCAAGAATAATGTGAATGGGGAAATAAAGACTCTTGGTATCCAAACTGACAGGATATGTCATTTATAGTTGCAGCACTGGATGGTAGATGATGAAGATAGGAAGATAGGGAAGGGGGAAGGAAAGGCTAGACAGATCTCACATTACTTAACTACATACAGAAGATAAAGTGGAAGTAGAAAAGGCCAGGGGCTATTTAGATGAGACCAAATTAAATAGATGAACAGTAGGTCAAAGCCAACCAACTGAATCAGCCAGAGTCACTGTAAAAGGTTGTCAAAACTGTTAAGACCCTCTACTCATCAAATGCACGTAGGCCAGAGGTGTTCACGTGGATATTTTACCAAACAATTTATCTTTGGTTTCTTAACTTGACTATTTAATAGTATCACTTCTCAGCAGAATTCACACTTCCCATGTCAAAGGCCACAATTTCTCAGTTGCTTAAACCCTGGAATGGCCCGGACAGACCAGGGTCTTATAGACCTGTGTTACTGTTAAACACCAATGTGACGCTCTGACAAAATATTGACTGTGAGGCTAGAGAGCCTTTTGCCACAGTTGATCCACCAGATCAAGCAGGATATATTAATAAAAGACAAGTAGGAGAGAGACAATACAAAACATCCTGCACATCACTGATGAGACTAATAGGAGCAGAGGGGAGGGGCCTTCTATACTGTCAAATGGATATTCCTGAGGAAGGCCTTGAAAGAAAGGCACTTTGGCCCAGGACTTTTAAACATGGCTTTCACCAGCGATAACATTCAGAAGCAATGGTAGGAATAAATGGACAAAACTCTCAATGTATTAGTAGGGTTTCCACTTCTCACCTATAATTGCTCTATATCTTGGACCTCTAAAGAAGAGTATCAACAATGAAGAGAGGATTAAGTATGTCAGAATAGGGATTGATGTCTTTAAGTTGACAGTCTCTGCAGAAGACATCTTAATCTTCCTAACTAATGCCACTTCTTCTGTTGCAGCTCTTTGTCTACTCCAGTTTCTACGGAGCACCACCTCTATTAAATAAGTGCCTTACACTAACTATCAGGGAGCTGCGGGGGGCAAACTCCCCCCCCTTCCATCCTATAAGAGCTACTTCTACAAAGGTGGCACAACTCTTCCATCTCATGGATCAGGCGGCTAAATACAATAAAAACAAAATGGTGATACTTTCAAGAATACTGTTTCTTTTCCAGATGCTGCTCATGACACTGCCCCTGCAGACCTTGGATCAACTGCAGAGGCTATGCTCCAAGTTTACAGAAGCAGGGAAGAGGGTCTACATTGGGCAACAACAAGTTGTGTAAGACCCAAAGAGGGGATGCCTAGATACCCCAGACTTTGGCTCCTACTACCACGCAGCATAACTTTGGTATCTTCTGTAATGAGAAAGCACACAAACCATCACTCATATTTCATCAATCACACATTAGTAGGGTGCCCTTTGTGGAAGATCCCATGGTTGAAAAATGCAAACATGACATACACCCTGTATGTTTCTCTATTTAAGCAGCAGGCCAAGAGGAGCATGTGCTAGAGAAAGAGCAAAATTTAGAAACTGACAGGTTTCTCAGTGGGCTCTTCATCTCCCACTCAATGAAGGAATGACAACAGATTTAACTCCCTTTGAAAAACGAAGGTCGAGAGTTTCTGAGGATAGGCAGGCACTGCATATGAACAACGGGAAACCTGTAATGAAGAGGTAGTGGCTCTCTAGGAAATATTATATAGGTGGCATTTCACCCTGGCACAAGTGCATGCCATTATCAATAAAAGATAATAGTATTGCTGGCATGGTTGTGCTGACAGGGGCAAACTCTTACACCAATCTCCATTAAAAGTGAAGGGCAAAACTCTTACCCCGTTTGTGGAGATTTACTCACCTCTACCTTTGTTTCGGGGAGGGTTCTGTCCATTATTAAAAACACTACTGGTACTGCGGTTTCAGCAGAACCTCAAAGTATCCTATTGGGATGGGTGCCCAAAATGAGTTGGAATCCTTGAAGAGGTTCACAAACACTAGTACTGTTTTTTCAGGGGTGTTCCCCTGACTGTGTAGATGGTTTGGAGTGGAGGGGAAGGGGGGGGGGGATCTCCTTTGCATGTTACTCTCTGAAAATCCCAATAAAAACATGTTGAAACCTAAAGGTAAAGAGCATCCTTTCCCTTGCCTTTTTGATGTACAGCACTGAAGTGATACTGCCAATGTTGATTAATGCTCTCCTGCACCAGTTGAATAAAATCATTTAGCAACAGTAAAATAAATTCAACACAAAGATTTAAAAAATGGCCTTCCTATTATGATTTCAACAGTCTGCATATGTAATAAACCAAAATAGGCTCCTATTCATATTCAGAAAAATCCTCTGTCAGAAGAACTTTACATTTAGAGTAAGGCAGAGCTTTACAACTAGCAGATTGCTAGCACATGCCCACCAGTCCAAATCTAACATCATTTAACATAGAGGGTTCTTCTCCTGACATATTTTTAATGTAGGAGACTGGGTAACCTAGCAACAGTCATGACCTTACTTTCACTCACTCCCTAATTGGTAAGTCCCAGTAAGTCTTTTCCCTTCCCCTAGAGTCTTGCCTCTCTGGCCCTTACAGGCACCAGGGCACTTAACGTTTACTGGGCACATATCCAAAGTAAGCATTCATACATGTCACTGGGAAGGCGACGTTTGCTGGTGCTTCTCCACATGTTGACACCTCTGTTTTCTTGGTCTGTTCATCCAATTGCCCAGGCCAATCTATTGTGCAGAAAGGTCTTCATAAGCAACCTATTTTTCAAATTACTGTCATCAAAGGTCCTGCTGGCATATCTTTATAGCTGAGGCCTACTGCACTGGTGTTGTGTTTTTGTCTTTCTTTTAAAACGTCAGCCTTTGTGATGCTGATGCTGTGTTTGTACTTGCTACAATGCAGTCACAAATTGGGCAAAAGCAGTAGGCATCAATCTGTTTCCGATATCCTTGTTCTGCCTCAGATTTTCAACTGTTCCCTTTGGGAGAAAGATAACCCATCTTTCTTGCGTTTCATATTTTTCTTCATCTTATGGTGAGAGGAAGAATTTTGCCTATGGATTGTACTTTCTTTGAGGATTTAGACTTGCTTTTAGATGGTGTGCATATGCTCTCATTTGTCAAGTGAGGCACAGCTGTGAAACCCATCCAAACACTATATATGGGTGGAATGAGTGTCAGACACAGAAAACTGTCTCTTACACCTAGTACAGCCTTTTCAGTCTATGGGTATCAGGGGAGATAAAGTCCCCCTCCAAAATGTACATTGGGGAAAATAAAGTAGGAAATACAGTTAAAATCTGAGGAGATCTGAATTTTTGAATTCCTGGAATGCATAAAAGAGGAAAGAATGCTACAAGTGTGAGTGGTGCTTTTATGGATCCACTATGTGATGTCTGGAGGAGCCCACCTGTAGTTGAAGTCACAATTGAGGCACCTAACTGCAAAAGGGAGTTAATAGCATTAATAAAAACATACAAAATTCTGGATTAAGTCTAACAGCTGCAGATGATTCAAAGATGTGAAATCTGTCGAGTTGCCATGTAACATGATGCAGACTTTCCTAAGGACCTACAAAGGTGTCTGCATTTGTCAACCCCCCATCATGTTTACGCTGCTAAACATTAGAGAGGGGTTCTTGAAAGACAATCATTGCATCAAGACAGGTTCCTTAGTCTAATCTGGGCAAAATAGTTGCTCTTATCAAAGATGCTGCAGCTTGGACAGATGAAGATGGAAATTACCTATTTATATTATATCTAAGAATTCTTTACAAGGGGAAAGGTAAGTTCAAAGCAGAAGACTAAGATCTTCACCAAGGTTGAGGTATGGCATAGGGCCCAGGGCGTTTTGCCAGTTGCAAGGAGGCACTAGGGGGTATTAACGCAAACACCAGGAGCTTGATCTTCCAACTATTTCATTTGAATGTGTTCTGTTGCACTGAGTCGTAATGGGTCCATGGAGGATGCCTACCTGCTCCACCAGCTGGGTATCCTCCATGTACCACTGAAAGCTCAGGTTGTATTTTATGATATTGGCTTACAAAAGTTAAATATTAGCAGTGAAGTGGTTGATCTCCAGCTAACTCTTACTCGCTTGGAAAAATGCTGATAAAAATGGATCACCTGCTTTTTGTAAAATAGGAATAAACGTTGGTTCTCTCTGGAGAGCCCCTTGGACGTGAAGACCATCTTGTGGCTATTGGTGTCTTCTTAAGCAGTTATGATTGAACTTGTAGTACTAAACTTCTATAATTTTGGAGGCACTGGTCTCCATACCACTCAAAACACATCCAGGTATCCAGATATGATTCTATTGCCCGATAATTCTCAGGATGAGTATCTATAGTCCTCTTCTCAGGAATTTGTGACGTGATGGCTTTACCTGGGCGTCTGGCTTAGTAGGGATATTGACAAGCTGTGACGGGTGAACTACAGATGAGCCATGACATGGCTCGAGGAACGCATACCTGCTTGGACCCGGTTGCCCTTATCCATGGCAGGTAGGATAGCTACAATCAAATTGGTTGTACTCCCCAAGTTCCTATAGCTATATATAAACATCCCGCTCACTATACATTTTATCTGATAGAGAAATCTAGCCGCAGATTCCTTAATTTAGAATATCCCCAGGTGTCAGACTGGATCCGGAGAATTTTTTGCAGCAGCACCTCTGCGCGCCGGGGGGCGGTGCCGCATGGCTCTGCCCTGACGTCGTCCACGGACATGACGTCAGCGGAGCCATACAAGTCCCTCCCGGCGCGCTGACGTCAGTTTCCTTCTTTTTCCGCGTCCCAACGCGGATCCAGGAGTAAGCGGTTCCTCTGGCCTTGTTTCAGGCCTTCTCGACGCCTGCGGCGTCCGTGAACAGTGTGCGATGCCTTCGGGTTTCAAGGCGTGTGAGACCTGTACACGGCAGATGTCAGCGACGGATCCGCACGCGATCTGTATGTGGTGCCTAGGAGAGCACCACGACTCCAAGGAGTGCGACGCCTGCCGGCAGATGAAGCCAAAGTCCCTGCGGGAGCGCCGGATGAAGCTAATGACCGCCCGGATGTCCCGCTCGGCGTCTTCACACCGCCGATCTCCATCTCGAGCTGGGGCTCTGGTTCGGGTCCGGTCACGGAGTCGTTCCCGCGGACGTCGTTCGCCTGACGCAGGTAAGCACAAGTCATGGAGGTCGTCCACCTCACATAAACGTGACGACGGGGCCCACTGCTCCCGGTCCTTACCGGGCGCCCAGGAGTCGGCCCCCTCATACCCACCCTTTCCGGGTGTTGGGGCGACTCAGCCCAGATGGAAGCCTATTCCAAGGCTCTTCAATCCATCTTTGGGTCACCCCCTCTCCCTGGCGTGCCCTGGGCCCCACAGAGGGGGTAGGGACTCAGGTCGGGTCTTCGCCGGCGGGTTCGCCCTCGGCGCCGACCGAGTGCCTCGACTCCGGTTCCGGAGTCGTTGCGACGTCGGGACACGGCCCGGATGGGCATCCCAGTCAGACGTCGAGCCCTTCTGCCCCGTCTCCGCATAGCCCTTCGGGGCTCCCTGTGACAACGCTGAATGCGGCTGCAGCACGGAGCTCGACTCCTTGTCGACATCCTTCCTCCCCGCAGGCCTCAGTGGAGGGCGAGTCGACGCCGGTGCAGGCGTCAGTCCCTGTTGTTCCTGGAAGAGGATGAGGACCCGGAGCACCCAGGGTTGTTTCCACGCTCTCCGGCTCCGCTGCCCCCTGGACAGTGGCCCTTTGCTCGGCCTCCGGCTGCGGCGCCTCTCCTTTCTGGTGGACGCGTTAGTCTTCAACCGCCCCCTACAGATGGTTTGTTATCGCCGCCTCGAATGGCTACAGAGGCTAATGCGGCATTTGCGAGGGCTGTTCGCAGGGCTACAGCTATTTTACACCTGCAACCCCCCTCAGTCTCTTTGCCTTCTGATCCATTATTGGATCTCCTCCACCAGGATGCTGTGGAGGTGGAGCCCTTGCTGCCTTTTGGCGGGTCGTTATTTGACACCCTTCTTGGCACGTGGGCACGGCCCTCCACTGGAGACCCTGTGGATCGGGCCATCGCACGTCGGCATCGCCCGGCTCCAGATGACCCTGTCTGTTTGTCCCTTCATCCTAGGGCTCACGGCCGGGTAGTCCAGGCAGCTATCGCCTCGCAGCCTTCCTCTCCTCTCCCGTTGCTACCTCCCACTAGGGAGTCTCGTTGGTTGGAGACATGTGGCCGCCATATTTTTGCGTCCACTAGTTCAGGCATCTGTGCTCTCAACACGTCTTGCATGTTTGCACAGGCTACTTTTGCCCTTTGGGACTCGGTAGAGCGTCTCCTTCACTCTCTTCCAGGGGGTCCCCGTACTGACCTGGATCGTCTCCTTCATGATGGCCGAGCAATGGCACAATTTACCATTCGGTCGGCCATGGACACCACTGACTCTGTGGGTCGGGCGATGGCCAGGTCCGTTGCTCTGCGTCGCCATGCCTGGCTACGCGATGGCGGTTTCCTTGACAATGTTCGGGAGAGTCTTCGGGATTTGCCATTTGATGGTGTGACCCTTTTTGACAGTCATGCGGACTCAGCAGTCAACCGCCTCATGTCTGGGCTCCCATGACTTGGTGTTTTATAGTCCTCTTGCGGACTTTTATTTTCAGGTGCAGTGTTGTCTCTGCTTGTTCTGGGCCTTGGGTTCATGACGTAATACCCAGACGTCCTGTTTGGCTTCCCGCCATTTTTGCTTCTATTTAGTGCAGCTGGTCAGCTGATTCTCCGAGATCATCTGCGGCGTACCCCAGGGATCGTCCCTCAGCCCAACACTGTTCAACATCTACATGGCCCCGCTCGCACGCATCGCCAGACAACACGACCTCAACATTATCTCCTACGCCGACGACACTCAACTGATCCTCTCCCTCACCAAGGACCCCCTCGCCGCCAAAGCCAATCTCCATGAAGGAATGAAGGCCGTCGCCGATTGGATGAAGATCAGCCGACTAAAGCTGAACACGGACAAAACGGAGGTCCTCATCCTCGGCTCCAACCCCTCAGCCTGGGACGACTCCTGGTGGCCAACGACGCTGGGAGCAGCCCCGGCACCCACCGACCACGCACGCAACCTGGGAGTCATCCTCGACTCAACGCTCTCCATGGCCAAGCAAGTCAACGAAGTCTCCTCCTCCTGCTTCAACACCCTCCGCATGCTTCGCAAGATCTACAGGTGGATCCCGACAGACACAAGAAGAACAGTCACCCAGGCCCTCGTCAGTAGCAGACTGGACTATGGGAACGCCCTCTACGCGGGAGCCCCGGCCAAGCTCATCAAGCGACTGCAACGCATACAAAACGCCTCCGCACGACTGATCCTCGACGTACCACGCCACAGCCACATCACCCCCACTTGAGGAACCTGCACTGGCTCCCCGTCGACAGGAGGATCACCTTCAAACTCCTCATCCACGCACACAAGGCACTCCACACAACTGGCCCAGCCTACCTCAACAGACGACTCTTCTTCTACGTCCCCAACCGCCAGCTCCGCTCCGCCGACCTCTCCCTCGCCACCGTCCCTCGCATTCGAAGAACAACCACCGGCGGCAGATCCTTCTCACACCTCGCCGCCAAGACCTGGAACACCCTTCCACTAAGCCTACGACAGTCCCAAGACCTGCTGACCTTCAGGAGGCTACTCAAGACCTGGCTGTTCGACCAGTAGCAGCATCCCCCCCTTCCCTCTCCCCAGCGCCTTGAGACCCTCGCGGGTAAGTAGTGCGCTCTACAAATTCTGTGATTGATTGATTGATTGATTGATTCTCATTCTTTGGATTCCTCTGTCTATGAGTTCGTGCTCCAGAGGTGCCCCTAGCTGGGGTTGAGACTTACCCTATGTGGGGTATTCGTTGGCTATTGTATAGCTGCCTTCCTTACACAGAAGGCTTGGTAGGCTCCGGTGGAGTCTTCTTCAAAGGGGTTGTCCTGCGGAGGAGACTGTGGTCTCTTTCTTCTGTTGTGAACCCTTCCTTTCACACACTCGAGGTTTCTGCCTCGCCTGCCTCTTCCAGGAGTGTCATTTCAGCTTTGCCCTCCTTGTCTTTGTTGGCTTGTCTATTGTCAGCCACTGTCCCTTGGACCACCTTGTTCTGTTCCGTTCCAGCACAGTTCGTCCTGCCCATGGACAACCTCAGGGCGGAGCCTTGTGGCGCTGTCACGGGGGGCTTACGCTTTCCCTACGCTTCTGCGATGACTGGTTTCTACTCTCCTCTCTCCGGGATGGGTAGTACTTTCTCGTAGTTCAGACCTGTCTGGACTTTGTCTACAGCCGGTGGCATCCTCGCCACGTACGCCAATACTGTACATTGCCTTGTGCCCTACCTTTATGGGCGCTTCCCAAGCAAAAGTTTACCCTTCCCCTGCTGCTTTCCGCGTAGGAGTTTGTCACACTTCTACTTCGTGCTGCTGCTCTCTGTGGAAGTGTTCTCTTCAGGACACTCACTGTCTTGTGTGGTCTTGTATGTACATCTCTTTACAATTTCCTGTTACTCTATGTACGTTTAGTACTGACTCTTTTGAGTACTGCTCAGTCTCCCAGTCTGGCTCGCGGGGGACCGTGGCTCCTCCCTGCCGGGTGGCTGATGTCGCTACGGGTCTGGACATTGCTCTGTACGGCTCTGCTGCAACATAGCTGTTGGTACCTATGGGGCGCTCTTGTATTCTTTTATGAAACGCATCCTTCACGGCTGTCTCTTTTCTTGATGTATATTCTAACCTGTGCGCTACACACAACCAGGGGTCACGCATACTAGGGTTTCCTTGCTGCGGTGTCCGTGGTCTTGCTCTCGGCCTTCTTACGGGAGCAAGCCTTCTGTGTGTGTGCCCAGCTTGCCGGATCCCTTTCGCCTGTTGACTACCTGGTGATGCATCTCTCGCATCTCGGCTGTTCTAGCTGCCTTCCATTGTGCATTTCTTTTACGTGGTGTGGTTCTAGCAGTACACGCGGTCTGCCCATGTGTACTTCTGTCCCCCGCATGCATGTCTCTTCTTGTAGTCATGGTTATATGCCATTCTGCTTGTTGACGCCCGCCTCTCACATGTCATTTTGTGAAGGGGCGATTGCGCAATGACAGGTCTTGTGTCTCTGGTAACACAGGCTCTTCCTGGACATGGTCAGCATCCTGCCACGACTGTCAAAAGTCTCCAAGCTGGTACGCTTTCAAAAGTGCTTCTTCCACTGTTGTGCATGCTCGACCTGTAGGCTCTGACTCGGTCATACCGTCTTGTCCTCTCTCTGGGTCTTTGTCTCTTGCCGATCCGTCGGATCCTGTGGATCCATCGGCTCCTATGATCAGTTCACCTTCTTTTGTGGAAGTTATGGACTCTCACATTCTGCACTGACATTCTGGTTCTGTGCTACCTTTCAACCCTGTATAAACGAGAGGGCTTTCATGCAGTCCCTGGGCGGCTTGTGATGCCTTTGCCTCCCATTGTTTTCCGCTCCTTACAGAGCTTCCTGGTCTGGTGTTGGCCACGCTGGCATTGCTGCCCCCACTGTGTTTAGTCAACTTGTTGACGACTGGGTTCTCTTTGGAACTTGGTGGGGTTCAGTCACAGACCCGCCTCCTATGGGGTATGGCTTTGGTATCTATTCTAAGTTAAGGAATCTGCGGCTAGATGTCTCTATCAGATGAACGAGTTACTTACCTTCGGTAACGATGTATCTGGTAGAGACACAGTCTAGCCGCAGATTCCTTAACGCCCGCCCATCCTCCCTGCTCTGCGAGGACCTTTTCAGGTTGGGTTTTTATGCACTCGCCTCCTTCCGGATGGCTTTGTCTTCCTGCGGGGTAGCGTCTTTCACCTCCCTCCTCGGTAGGATGAGTCCTTCTGTTTACTTGTTCTATTCCACCCATTCTTGTGAGTGGGCGGTGGGTGCATGTATCCTTCTACTTCCCTACACACTGGTTCTTCCAGTGTGGGGCCTACTAATGTTCTTCTTCCCTCCCTCCCACCTTCTCCATTGATTTGGGGTCTCATGTCTCCACTACAGTCAATTGGTTTGGGGTCTATTTGACTGTGCCTCAGTCCATAGATCTCTTACAGGGGATACGGCATTCCTGGTGTTGCCGACCTGTAATAGATCGTCATTACTTAGGTGGTCCCGGTCTTGTTATCCTTCACGGTTAGATCTTGCGATTGCAGGCTTCCTGTCGTCTGCCTTGACATTCTTTTCATGTGTCATTTTGCCTCGGGGGAGGGCATAGCCTTCGCTTTTGCGGGCTGTTTCTCAGAGCGGCGCTCTGCTCTTTCCCTTCAATTGCTTTCAGTATACAGTGCTTGTCACTGTTGTTTATGGTGAGGTTTCTCACCATTCGATTCTTTTTGTGATTTGTTTCACTGATTTTTCATCTTTTTTCGCACACTGTTCCCATACACTCAGTTTTTGGTGGTGGCTCCGCGTTGTGGCGTGGAAAAGTTTCTCCGAAGAAAACCGACGTCAGCGCGCCAGGAGGAACTTGTATGGCTTCGCTGACGTCATGTCCGTGGACGACGTCAGGGCAGAGCCATGCGGCGTCGTCCCCCGGCGTGCAGAGGTGCTGCTGCATAAAACTCTCCGGATCCAGTCTGACGCCTGGGGATATTCCAAGTTAAGGAATCTGTGGCTAGACTGTGCCTCTACCAGATACATCGTTACTGAAGGTAAGTAACTCGTTCTTTGGGGGGCGTGGCCAAGCAACATGGCCGACAGGACGTAAGCTCCTTCGGCTCCCGACCCGCCAGCCGCAAAATATCCTGTGCAATCCTTTCCGGGCGCCCACAACAGTACTCTCTGAGCGCCTGGAGCCCTGAATAGAGCGGCGGTGCTCCGGACCTGTCTCGGAGCCGGGTCCGCCCTGGAGACCGGCGGAATTGTCCCGGCGGCGGCTGCTCCGGCTGATCGCTCCTACGGGAGGCCGGGGATGCGGCCTTTGCTCGCGTGAGCAGGATTCGGGCCCGGAGTGTGGGAGCTCCCCTGACATTGTGCTGTGGCCCTCGGACCGGCCCGGACGACGGTCTTGTCCCCCGGAGGATCCCGGTGGGGTGCTGGCCATGATCCCTGCGACACGGCCCTGCGGGCTGGAGGTCTGCGGGCTGGAGGCCTGCGCGGCGCGCTGACGGGCGCTGGGCCTTAATCTCACGGGGCCCCGAGGCCTGGTGGATTCTCTCTGGCCCTGGGGTGCCTGCCTGCCTGGTCCCGCATTGCACAGCGGATCGTGATCGGGGCCCGGGGCTGCGGGGCCTGAGGTGCTCCACGACGGCCGTCTGGGAGATGCTGGAGTCGTGCACTCCTCCCCCGGCTATTTGGCGACGCTGACCTGGTAGGAGGCGTGGTGGTGGGGGCCGGCCTGCCACGGTGCGCGCTGTGAGTGGAGTGGGGGTTCCTGTCCGGGCCCCCCCTGGTCGCGGAGTGCCCTCCTGAGTGAGGGCGGAGGTGTCTGGCCCTTCTTTCGGGGCACTCCTGACAGTGATCCTGGAGCCGGGGGGTGCCAAAGACCCCAGCGGTGGCTATACAGTGGGCCCGAGTTGATGACCTGGAGCTGATGAAGTGGTGAAGTGACCCTGGGGAGCCAGATTGCCCGGCCTGATCGCCCGTGGTTGACGCCATCCCGGAGTGGGTGCCCGGGAGGGGCGCCGCTGGTCCGCTGAACCCCGGATTGTTCGGCTGTGCTCCCTGTGTCGACGGAGGGGACGAGACCATACTACAGGACCGGACCGGGTCAGGTGAACGCCATACTTGCCGACCTGAGTTTTGCACCATGGGTAAGGATAAGCCCCCGCGCGCCTCTAATCCTAATACGATTATGCAGTACACCACGCAGCGTATCCCTACACAGAGGATCACTCGCCAGACCGGCCTCGAGGGCGAGGGTGACTCCGCTACTGAGCCGTCCCGAGCCGAATTGCTGGAGGCTATACGGGGCTCCCACACTGCCCTGGGACAGCAAATAGAGGCGGTGTCCATTGATGTGAACCTACTGCGGGCGGATCTGCGGAAGGTGTCAGATAAGGTCTCTACGGCGGAGGGGGACATCGTCCAGCTACAGGGGGAGGTGGCCTCCCTGAAACACCAGGTTACCCAGCTCACCACCACGACCGGTGCGTTGGAGCGCAGAGCGGAGGAGGCGGAGGGCAGGGCCCGACGCAGTAACATCAGGGTCCTGGGTGTACCGGAACGCGCGGAGCAGGGCAATGCGGAGCGCTTCTTAGAGGAATGGATCCGAAAGAAGCTGTGCCCCACGGGATTGTCTGCGGTCTTTGTGGTGGAACGGGCCCATAGGGCGTTGACCCCTCCGCCTCCGCCCGGGGCCCCCTAGGGCCCTCATAGCTAAGATCCTGAACTACCGGGACAGGGATTGTATCCTGAAAGCCGCTAGGGAGGCAGCGGACCTCACTTACGAGAGCGCAAGAATATCCATTTATCCTGATTACACCCGCCACGTTCAGGAACAGCGAAAATCCTATCTGGGCGTTAAACAAAAGCTCCGTGAACTTGGTCTGCAATATATGCTATTGTACCCAGCGAAACTCAAGGTGATCTCCCAGGGAAAGGCTCAATTCTTTGACTCACCGGAGGAAGTGTGGGAGTGGCTCGAGGTCCGAGGGGGCCCTCCCCGAGCGTGAGCGGGGGAATCCCGGAGTACCTGGGGAACCAGACCCAGGAGAAGACGCAGAAGTAGACGCGGGGGCCGGGCCCTAGCCGGCGCCAGGGAGGAACGACAGCGGATCACGGTGGGGAATGATGGTGCTCTGCGTGTGGACTCCTCGGACTCGGAGGCTTCTCCCCGGGCACGATGGTGGGACCGCCGGGGAGAGCTTGGTGCCGGACACCCTTCTACCCACTAATCAAGTGATTCCAGAAACTATTATGGATCCGCCTCCTGCTGCTGCGGACCCACCCTGAGGGCGCAGGGACCCTCTGCCTCACTTTGTCACGCCGGCAGTTGGTCCGTGGTGGCTCCGTGGTTGAGGATGCGGGTCGGGGGGGTCCGCTGCTGATCCCGCATCTGTACATTCCCCGTGCATTTCCTGATTCGGGCATGGGCTCCTTGTGGGCCCCTATTGCTGGTCTCCTGTTGTTCTTCCCAAAGTTGGGGTGGATGGGGCTGGGCTGGGAGGGATCGGGGATTAGGCCACATTGGGGATTTTAGAGATGTTGCCGAGATCACAGGGATGACGATGGCTGTCTTTGTTGGGCTCCGCTGATTGCGTTGGTCTGCACTATGTGCATCAGATTCTAGTTGGGTGGCCCGGGATATATACCCAGGACATGAGCGGCTGGTTCCGGTCGGGGGTCGGACTTTGGGGAGGGGGAGGGGTTCTTTCTTTTTCTTTCATTCATAAATGGAGTTAGGCCCTGTTGGGCTCATGGGTTCGCTGTGCACGTCCTGGCACCAGCACGGGAAGGGCATTTCTGCATGTTTGGTTGACAGTAAATTGCTCGTGGGTGGGCGGAGGGGGCTCTAAGGGGGTTTTGTTGGGTTTTTGTTGGCATCGTATGCATTGCAGTTGAGGCACAGCATGGTCGCTGCGTAGGGCATGGTCTGCCCGGGGATTGGGAGTTACAACCACTATGGGGTTTACATTTTTAAGCTGGAATGTGAGGGGGCTGGGTACATGCACCAAGCGGTACAGGGTCCTGTCTTTCCTTCGTAGACATCAGGTATCCCTAGCATGCCTTCAGGAGACTCATCTCACGGACGAGGGGGCTCAACAACTGGCAAAGAAGTGGCGGGGCCAGCTCTTTCATTCCTCCTTCTCGAGCTATGCTAGAGGGGTCCTTGTGTGGGTGGCGCCCGGGGTTCCTCTGGCCGTCCAATATGTGGAAGCTGATATCCAGGGGCGGTACCTACTCCTTAGGGCTAGGCTAGATGGTCGAGACGTTGCTATAGTGAACACATATGCGCCAAACACGGATGACCCGGGTTTTTATCAGTCCCTGCAGGAGGTCCTGGTCTCGGAACTAGAGGTTCCATTGCTTTGGCTGGGAGATTTTAATTGTGTTCTCGATCCTGCCCTGGACAGATTTCCCTCCCGCACTGGCACGAAACCCAGAATGACCGTGAAACTCCGGGAGGTTATGGGGAATCTGGGGGCCCAAGACGTATGGCGTCAAAGACACCCAACCCAGAAAGTATATACCTGCTTCTCATCTACTCATAACACATATAGCCGCCTCGACAGGGTTTTAGTCGCGAATCCCGATCCCAACATGTCTCTGGAGGTGACCCATCTCGCGCGATTCCTATCTGATCACTCCCCTGTTGCATGCGTGATGGAGTGGGGAGCCCCGAGATGCCGCCCGCGGACTTGGAGGTTGCAGGCAGAGATTCTTGAGGATCCGGTGGGGAGGCACCATGTAGAGACTGCCCTTACGGATTACGTCGATCTCAATTGGGGTGGGACAGACCTATTGCAGGCTACCAAATGGGAAGCCCTGAAAGCGGTAGTGAGAGGGGCATGTCTGAGTGTGACGTTTGGGGTTCGGAAGCAGCTCCAACAAGAGCTCCGAGACGAGGAATGCCGGCTGTTGTCGGTGCAGACTTTGACAGTCACTGACGCATCCGAGAGGGATGGGGAACGAGAGATCCAGGAGCGCATCCATGACATCCTAGATAGGCTTGATAAATATACGCTCACGCAATACAGACAGCGCCTTTACAGAGAAGGGGATAAATCTGGTCGTCTCTTGGCCTGGATCCTCCGCCGAGAACACGCTCCTGCTGCGATTGAGGCTTTACGGGACTCCTCTGGGGCCCTGGTGCATTCACAGGTGGGATTATTGCGGGTCCTTCAATCACATCTTCAGGCAGTATACACCGCGGATCCTGTGGTAGGGGAGGCATCCTATCTCCCGTATTTGCATGGGTTGACCCTGATCACCATGTCTGAACAGGCACGGCAGGAACTGGATGAGCCACTGACACTGTGCGAGGTTCAATCCGCGTTGAAGCAGCTTCCGCGGGCCAAATCTCCGGGTAGTGATGGCTTTCCGCCCGAGTTCTACCAAGCATTCCCCGACATTCTGCCCCTCTCCTCCTGCAAGTTTATAATGAGGCCTTCAAACGAGGAATCCTCCCACCAAGTATGACACAGGGGGAGATTTGTATGATCTTGAAACCAGGGGGGGATACACACGAACCGTCATCGTATCGGCCGATTACAATGATTAATACGGATATAAAAATCCTTTGCAAGCTCCTGGCCTCTCGCTTGGCGCCGCATATGGCCCGCCTGGTCCATGAGGATCAATGTGGGTTCATACCGGGACGCAACACGGCCATGAACCTACGGCGACTGACTCACATTTTGCATGAGGTGCGGGACAGCGAGGAGCAGATGGTTTTGGTCTCTATTGACCTTGCCAAGGCTTTTGACACGGTGGATTGGGGATATCTTCTCGAGGTCTTGCGTGCTGTGGGGATGGGCCCCCAATTTTGTCGCTGGGTTCGTATCTTATATAAGGCCCCATGCGCTAGAGTTAAGCTCGGGGCGCGCGGTCCGAAGAGTGGCAACTCGGGAGGGGTACACGACAGGGGTGTCCTCTCTCCCCACTCTTGTTTGCCCTCGCTATAGAGCCCTTTGCGGTCCGGATTAGAGCAGATATGGCGCGGTGGGGTATTCAGCTGGGAACCATGACTCACGTCATTTCTTTGTACGCGGACGACGCCTTGTTTTACTTGACCTCCCCCGCGATGCCCTGCCGGTGCTGTTGCACCACCTGGATCGGTTTGGTGAGGTCTCTGGATTGCGGCTGAACCGTGGCAAATCCCTAGTTTTTCCCTTGGCGGGGCTGGCGGCAGTGCCTTCGGAGGATCTGCCGGATCTGGAACTGCGGTGGGAGCGGACGGCATTCCGTTACCTAGGTATTCAGGTGACCCTGACGGATGAGCAGGCACTAGTCCGGAATGTGGACCGCGTCGCGACGGCATTGCAACAGTCCGTGCGTTTCTGGAATACTCTCCCACTTTCACTGATGGGCCGCCTCGCCATCTCAAAAATGGTGATGCTCCCTAGGGTACTCTATGTGCTACAGAACTCACTTTGCCCTCTGCCACCGCGAGTTTTTAAAACTCTCAATACATTGCTCACATCTTTGCTCTGGGCAGGTCGGCGTAGTAGGGTAGCCCTTCGCACCATTGTCCGTACTTACGAGGAGGGCGGTCTCGAAGCCCCTCGATTTGACCTATACTATTATGCCGCCCAGCTCCAACATGCGGCCCGTTGGTTCACCGACACTGACAACTGGGAGAAGCGCCTTTTGCTTGCTGGGGCAGACACCCAGACACTGCAGGAGGCGCTGATGCAGGGTGCGGGATCGGATGTTTATCTCCCCTATACTGTGCGAAATACTGCTGGTATATGGCAGCGCTTTGTTGAGACGGTCCTCCGAAGGGCGCCCTTTCACAGGGAGCTCTCGCCCTGGATACTGGCTCCATTTATAGTTATGGCACGTCATATGTCCTTCCGACTCTGGAGGGAGGGAGGATGTGAGGTTCTCGCTGATTTATACCCTAATGAAACTTTTATCACTTATGAGCAGGCAGTGGAGAGTTTTGGTCTTGGGCAAGGCCAATTTTTGCATTTCAGGGGTATGCAGGACGTAGTGAAGATCACCTGGCCCCAGTACCCAGACATTCCACCACTGACGCATACCCTGGATGTTATGCTTACGTGCGGCAGGGGGCGCGGTTTGATCTCCCTCCTATACAACGCGATGAGGCAGGATTCTACCCCTCCGGTCCCGCCGTCTAGGGTTGCCTGGGAGCGGGACCTTGCTGCTCCGCTGGAGGAGGCACAGTGGGCACGCATAGGCTCCCTTACACACACCGTTTCATGCAATGCCAGATTTAAACTAACACACTTTAATTACCTACACCGCACCTACCTTACCCCGGTGTCACTGAGGCGCATTGACAGTAGCAGGGGCGCTGGTTGTCCTAGATGTGCAGCAGACAATGCAGGCTTTTTACATTTGGCATGGGAATGTCCATTGGTTGCACAGTTTTGGTCTGGGGTAGTGCCTAGGGTGGTAAGCGCCACGGGGCTTCGGGTGGCCCTCGATCCCTTGCAGTGTCTACTCGCGATGGTTCGCAGGCCCAAGAGGAAGAAACTCCCCTATAAACTCTTACAGTTAATGTTGGTGCTTGCCAGGCGCAGGGTGGCCATAACTTGGATGGGGCAGCGGGCCCCTGAACTTCCTGCTTGGCTTAAAGACGTCCGAGAGTGGTCGCTGGCTGAAGAGGCCCACATGAAGCACACCCGACGGGATGAGAAATTGCAGGATGACCTGATGGCTTGGCGGGTCCTGTGTGCCACAGGGTTGACGGAGGTGGAGCCGTCCTCCCGGGATGTCACTACTAGTGAGCAGAGTGATGCTGATATAACCGGGGGTCTGTTTCTAGTGGGGAACGCGACGCCTGGCTCTGAGGGGGTCCACACTGGGTGGGGGTGCCTTGTTGCCGCCCCTCTCCCCGCAGCGACATGTTTAGAAATGATTCTTCTGTTCCCTTTGCCCCTTCCCTTCTTGGTGCGGCCTTGTGTCTCATGCGCCTCTAATTGCTGTCAACGAAATGTATGCATACGTGTTTATTTGATGCCAATGTATTGTTTTTGTGATAAATCAAAAAATAAAGTTAAAAAAAAAAAAAAAAGTAACTCGTTCTTTAAAGGCTCAGTTCGAATTTAGTGTCCCTGACCTGGGCGGTTAAACAGCTGAGGGTAGCCTGGGAATCCCTCACATTGCCCTTTCAGCAAGGCAGCCTTAATGCCCCCGACATGCGGCCTTACGCCTACTGTGCACAAGCCCAATTTATTCATTTCTGGCTTCACTCTACCTCATTTCAACCACACAAGCAGTCCATGTCCCCATAGTACGGCGCTGTACCAGATGGACAGGCCTTCTTGTGCTGAGGTCGACACGATTGCCTGCGCCCGTTGGGCCTGGGATGGACTGCGGAGGCGAGCACATATTCCCTGCCTATATGCGCCCAGCATGCCGCAAGCCGAAAATCTACTCCTCTCCATACTGACTGATGAGTGGGCTCGCCGGTTGGGACTCCTGACATTTGGCAATCTGTACCAACCCGAAACCTTCTCTCCCCATCCTGGCACTGACATTCAGCCCCGGCCCACTGCACTCGAGGTCCTACTATATCAGCAGCTGCATGCTACATGCCGAGCACTGCACAGCAACTTCCCAGCGGCCCCTTCCATGCTTCATGCTCTAGAATATCTGATTGTCAGTTCCTCCACCAGCAAGCTAATCACTCGTCTCTATACCACGATGCAGGAGAAGGCGTCAGTAAGTGACCCTTGGGCTCGTGTTGCCTGGGAAGCAGACACAGACACACCCCCCCACCCCACCACCACAGCAGCGCAGTGGCACTACTGCAGCACCCAATCAAAGGCCCTATCTCTGAACTATAGACTTCGCCTTATCCACTTCAAATTCTTTCAAAGAGTCTATTGCACACCCATTCAGCTGCTTAGGATGGGACTTGCGGAGGAAGCATGATGCTTGCAATGTGCTGTCCCGCAGGCCACCTTCCTACATCTAGCCTGGGACTGCCCCGAGGTTGCATGTTTCTGGTCAATACACCGAGACGGTCAATATCACCAATCATCTCCCACATCGGACACTGACGGTGGCTCTTCTGGGGTACGGGGAGGGGGTTCTCCCGGATACCAGCGCCTCACTGCAATGCTGTTTCTACTGGCTAAACAATGGGTGGCTATCCACTGGGGGAGACGGCCTGTGCTCAAGACAGCTGACTGGTTGCAGGATACTACGTATTGCCAGGAACGGCTGTTTTACTACTGAGAACTTATGCCGGTGGGCTCCCGGTCTTAAGACATCTGGGCGCCACTCGCTCTGTATTTGCGGATGCGGCAGTGGAATTGGAGGAGGTGGCGGCCCAGTCAACTTCGGGGGATGTCTTTCATTCCGGAGTACTCTTTCCTCCGAGATAGGCCGTGTGGCTGAAGGGATCCACCTCTGCATGCCCTACGCTTTTGTTTTTCCTTGATGTGAGCTATTGCAGCTACCTTTTCTGCTATGAGCACCATTGTACATGCCCGAATGTCACAGTCTCATGATTCTTTGCTTTTTGTAAGGTATGCTTACTCCCCTTTGATCCCCCCTTTTCCCCTCTCTTCCTGTTCACTGTTGGAAAATCAATGAATAAATATATATATTTTTTTAAACAAATTATAGCTGCACTTTTTTTTTTTTAAACTAAAAAGAGCAATGCACAATTGCTCATATCTTATCAAGATATGTAGAATCATATGTGCAAGAAAAGACTGAATTGGAAAGGACATAAATCTATTCCCCACTGGAATTCCCTTATTGCAAAAATTGATTATTGCCCCACTTGTTTAGCAGGAGATAGAAACGATCTTTGTTGAGGACACTTTTAGGTCTGCCAGCCGCTGCTTTTGCCATGACCAAAAAGTCTATGCAGAGAAGAGCTTTTGTTGAGCTTTATTCAGCCAATGACCGCTTTGGTTGCACTTCTTTCAGCCACTGTTTGATGACAGAGTATTTAAAGAAAGTAAATGTGATTTTGCCAACGTCTTCAACAAACGGCCCTTTTCATAATATCCCCAGAAGTTCACAACAAAGTTTTTCAACAGGCGCCAAAAGATGGCTGAATGTGTCCTCATGTTGGGAAATACTTTTTAAAAATAATGTTCCAATTATGCATACACTACATTCCTCTATAATTACAGAGCTTATACTTCAAAATAGTTTGCATTCATTTTCCTCTCAGGTTTGTAACAATAAGTTGGATACATAAACACTGAATTTACAGACACAATGCTGTACATAGTAAAGACAAAATATCTTCTACAAGAGTTACCCTGAGGAAAAAAAACTCCCTAACCGGCTCTATATCATAATCTCTGAAGCAACACTGTAAACTATTAGAAAACAGATTAAACTCGACCTTACACAATTACCTCAAAAGAGCCTGAATCCAACTTGTTTATCATCTGCCTGAGAATTTCCATTGCCAGGCTTTGCTCTTTCTTTGCCCAGAAAACCTGTGCTTCTTCCAGCTGCCACTCAGAGACCATGTACTTTTCAGAATTATACTGCTTAATTTGAAACATTGCTCTCTCAGGAAGCTGAAAAAAGGCAGATGATAAATGGCATTTAGGAAAGTCATCTTGTTGTCATAGATTTTTCATCAGTAACAAATACGTTGTTGAGATTTGGTTCAGTCATGATTATCGCACCCTATGGGTGTATTTACAAGTCAACACAATGTAGAGTAGCTGTTGTGTATTCTGACACTGCAGCCTCATCTTTGGCCTCCCTCATGTTCTCTCATGGAGCAGGGCCTGCAACCGACCCTGATACTGACAGACCTGTGTGTGAACACATTTCAACTAGAGGGAGCATTTATCCATTAAATATGTGGACATTATCAATGCTTACAATGTCAATGTGATCTGCTGTTTGGCTTAGTTTGTTGTGATATTGAGTTTCTATCATATTGAACCATGTACTCCTGTCATAGACTGATATTCATTGTTTTTGGCAACCTGTACTAATGTCCTTCTCGGATGGCATTGTATGATGTGTATATTATGACCAAAAAATAAATACAAACTGGTTAAAAGAAACACAGAAACCCATGCATCTCATGCAGCCATAGATAGGATGTCACCACAGCCAGCACCTTTGTGAACATTGCAGTCGCTGACCTGAGGCCAAAGTGAAGAACTATGAACTGAAAATGCCAATTGTGAGAAATTTACCATTCTGAATGTGTTCTTGTTCAACTATTTATTGAGTACTGGTAGAGGCTGTATCTCACTTTTACTATATCCAGAACCCACTGATCTAATGTCAGTCTTTAGTACTCCAAGAAGAAATTCATCAATCTGCCCCTAATCGATTGACATGTTCTAAATGCAGTATTTTTTTGATAAGCAATTTTATTGTTTTGACAATAAACAACTCCAGCCAATCAGCAATATACATTAAATGAGGCATAGCACAATCGGCGGCACGACTTTCCATGGGTTCGGAACCCTTAAGATACAAATCGAAATGCATTTAACACCCCCTGCTTGACTATCCCAAAGCCCCCAACCACTTACCCCACACCCTGCGCTACTTTTTGGGACAACCTCGTGCCTCGTACATGGTTTTCTCTTGCGTAGCACACCAATCCACCCCCCTCCGCCACTTCCCCGAGCAAGGTGGATCAGGACACTTCCAGGATGCAGCTATGTCTCGTTTAGCCACCACCATCGGCGTATTGAAAAATAATTTTTCATTTCTAGACCCATCCAACCCATCCGTAATTCCAAGGAGAGAATGCAGTGGGTCGTGAGGGACCTCCCACCCCAATATTTCTGTGAGCTCCTCTTCAATGTCGCTCCAGAACCGTGCCAGACAGGGGCATGCCCATACCTTGTGGAAGAAATCAGCCGGATCATGGTCGCACCTGGTGCAGGAAGTAGTCGGGTAAAAACCAGCCCGATGGAGGCGTATTGGGGTCAGGTAGGCTGCGTGCAAATAGTGTAGTTGGACCAGACGGAGTCTAGCTGATGCGGTAACCGTCTTGTGTGCCATGAGAGCATCGCGCCAGTCCTCCTCATCCAAAGTACCCGCCCATTCCTCCCATTGGCTTCTAAGCCGGTCTAGCGAGGACGGGGTGGTGTTAACCAATGTCCGGTAGATGCGGGAGATGCCCCTTTTCCCCAGATCCCCCAGCAAAGTCTGCGCCTCGGGAGGGCTGTATTCAGGGATCCTTGTGTCATCTGAGATGTGTACGCGGAGGGCGTGTCACAGCTGCAAATATTTGTAGAATTGTGTCGGGTGCAAGGAGTACCTGGTGCGGAGGTCTTGGAAGGAGCACATATGGCCGCTCGCCCATACATCCCCCAATTGCGAAATCCCTATAAGGTCCCAAGATCTAAAGCCCTGCAACCCACTAACCTCTCGGAGCCTGGTGCCATGCGAGAGAGGCGTGCACTGAGTCAGCTTGTGTGTCCAATGAGTGTGTCGCAGTGCTGCCCGCCATGCCAACAGCGCGGAGCGCGTCACCTCTGGTAAGTGGGATGGAATGGACTCCCCGTATAGCAGAGATTGGATTTTGGACAAGCCTAACTCGCCCAATTCAAGGCTGTAGGCCGGGTCAGACCAGCCCCCATTAAACCAGTCGTGTTTGGACAATAAGCGCGTAGCCAAATAGTACAGATATAAGTGAGTCATCCCCATGCCCCCATCGAATTAAGGAATCCGGCATAAGTTCAGGGCTAGACGAACCCTCCCCTTCCCCAGAGGAACTTGGAGGCCATACTCTCCAACTCCCGAAACCAGGCCCTCGGAAAGCAAAAGGGGGTGTTCTGAAGGACGTAAAGGAACCTGGGGAGAATCATCATTTTATACAGGGCGACTCTCCCCAGTGAATTCAGAGGTAACGTTTGCCACTTCTGAAGGTCTGCCTTGGCCCTCTTCACCAGTGGGGTAACGTTGAGGGACCAGCTCAGCTCAAGGAGAAGTGCCACCCATATGCCTAAATACTTCAAGGACTGGCGTCGGAGTGGTATGTTAAATTGCAAGTCATAGCAATCTCTAGACAGGTGGAGAGGGACCAGGACCGACGCACAAGTTACTAACTTGTGTAACGATATATCTGTAAGAGACAGTAGTTAGTGACAGATTCCTTACCTTAGAATATCCCCAGGCGTCAGGCTGGTTCCGGAAAGTTTTTGCGTAGCAGTACCCTTGCGCGTCGGTAGGCGGCGTCGTGCAGCTCCGCGTCCGTCGTCGGGATCGTTAACTAACTTGTTCGACGAGGCCGCTGAAAAGTGTTGATTCCCACCCGAGACAGACATGGCCACCATCGTAGTTCTCCCAAAATCTCAACCGCCCTCTCCGCGGTGTGCGGAATAACGTCCCATTTCCCTTAACACAGAGGTTAAACTTTACGCCACGATTCTCGCCCAGCAGCTGAAACCCTACTTATCCATGTTGGTTCACCCGGACCAATGCGGGTTCATGCCCACGTGCAGTACCCAGCATTGACTTCGGAGGTTGCATCTGGCCCTTGCCCACCGCCACTTGCTCACCCCCTACTTGACGATCCTCCTCGTAGACTTCAAGAAGGCCTTCGACTCGGTAGACTGGAGGTATCTGGAAGATGTCCTCGCCGAGATGGGTTTTGGTTCCCACTTTCGGGATCTGGTTTGCGTCCTGTATGCCCACCCACGGGCATGAGTCCTAGTCAATGGGGTCTTGTCGGAACCCTTCTCTATTCATAGGGGTACGAGACAGGGATGTCCCCTTTCGCCCCTGCTCTTCGCCCTGGCGATGGAGCCCCTGGCGGCCCTGATAATGTCCGAGGGACGTGTGCGGGGATGGGAATGGCCCAATGCAGAGGTTGATAAGATCGCTCTTTATGCAGA
Organism: Calotriton arnoldi; assembly: GCA_963921515.1. Classification (NCBI taxonomy): domain Eukaryota; kingdom Metazoa; phylum Chordata; class Amphibia; order Caudata; family Salamandridae; genus Calotriton; species Calotriton arnoldi. The sequence goes on from CAWUFW010000324.1 coordinate 1,669,211, forward strand.
CGATGTCCTAATTTATCTGGCTGACCCCGTCCAATCCGGCCCTCATTGCCTCCAGATTCTACACTCCTTTGAGCAAGCCTCCGGCCTCTGGCTGAATCCCGACAAATCTGAAAGAGACACGTTAGTGACAGATTCCTTACCTTAGAATATCCCCAGGCGTCAGGCTGGATCCGGAAAGTTTTTGCGTAGCAGTACCCTTGCGTGTCGGTAGGCGGTGTCGTCGTGCGGCTCCGCGTCCGTCGTCGGGATCGCCGGGATGACGTCGCGGGCAGTACTTAGACGCCGCCCCTGCGCGCTGACGTCAGTTCTGTACACGACTTTCCGCACCAGGAACGCAGAGCCATGCAAGAAGCTGACATAGGTGTCTGAAAAATACTAGGGCCCTGAAAGGGATGTCCTTAACCCTAGAAATCAGTTCGCAGAACGGGAGGATGGGTGGGCGGTAAGGAATCTGTCACTAACTACTGTCTCTTACAGATATATCGTTACACAAGTTAGTAACTTGTGCATCTGAAAGAGACACGTTAGTGACAGATTCCTTACCTTAGAATAGATACCCCAGCAATACCAACCCCGGTGGTGGGTCTGCGAATAGATTCAGACAAGGAAGTCCCGGAGGACAGAACGGCCAAAGAAGCCGTCCCTCTGGACCTGGCTGTCAAGGCAGTAATGTTTGGTAAACGTGTGCAGCGAGGCCCACGTAGCTGCCTGACATATATCCTGTAACAGAACACCGCGGCCTAAAGCCGTGGTAGCAGCCGTTGCCCTGGTGGAATGGGCACGCAGCCCAACTGGAGGCTCCTTCTTAGCCAAAGAATAGCAGGCCTTGATACACAAGATGACCCAGCGGGAGATGGTCCTTTTGTGTACCGCCGGACCTTTTTTGGCGCCCACGTAGCCAACAAAGAGCTGGTCATCCACCCGGAACTGTTGTGTGCGGTTGATGTAAAAGGAAAGCGCACGTTTTGGGTCCAGACGGTGGAGCCTCTCTTCCTCTCTGGAAGGATGCGGAGGCGGAAAGAAGGTGGGCAAAGTGATGGTCTGCCCAATGTGGAAGGCAGTAACCACCTTTGGCAAGAAGGATGGACGCGTCCTAAGAACAACCTTGTCTGGATGAACAGACAGAAAGGGGGGTTTGCATGAAAGAGCCTGGAGCTCACTCACCGGCCGAGCGGAGGTGATGGCTACCAGAAAGGCTGTCTTCAGAGTAAGAAGACGAAGAGGACAGTTATGCAGAGGCTCAAAGGGAGCGCACATTAAGAAAGTAAGAACCAAATTTAAGTCCCACTGAGGCATTATAAACGGAACAGGAGGAAAGAGGTGTGTAATGCCTTTAAGAAACCTGTTAACAACAGGGGACTTAAAAAGAGAGGGCTGAACAGGAAGCCTGAGGAAGGCAGAGATTGCACAAAGATAGCCCTTGATGGTAGCCAGGGCAGAACCCTGTTGGGCCAGAGAAAGAAGGAACAGAAGAACCTCAGAAAGAGGGGCAGAAAGGGGATTCACAGCCTTTGCTGTGCACCATGCCACAAACTTGTTCCACCTGCAGGCGTATACCACCTTAGTGGAGGGACGCCTGGCTGCCAGAATCACATCACAAACTTCGGGAGGCAAGTCGAAACGAATCAACTGCTGCCGCTCAATCTCCACGCAAGCAGGTGTAGACTGGACAGGTTCGGGTGGAGGACCGTCCCCTGCTGCTGCGACAGAAGATCCTCCCGAAGAGGCAGACGGATCGGGGATCGACGCTCATACTGAGTAGCTCGGGATACCAAACTCTTCGAGCCCAGTCCGGAGCCACAAGAATGACTTGGGCCCGGTCGCGCCGAATCTTCTTCAACACTCTGGGTAGAAGTGGTATAGGCGGAAAGGCGTACAACAGACCGCAACTCCACTCGCGACAAAAGCGTCGCCGAGCGAGTGCCGCCTTGGAAATTCCAACGCGCAGAACTGCTGACATTGCGCGTTCTCTTCGGTGGCGAACAGATCTAACCAAGGCTCTCCCCACTGCTGAAAGAGACCTTGCGCCACCTCCGAGTGAAGACGCCATTCGTGATCCATCATGCACCTGCGGCTGAGTTCGTCCGCCCTGGGGTTCAGGGAACCTGCCAGGTGTTGAACCATCAGGAATATGCCCTGATGTTCCAGCCATGTCCAGAGGCGCAGAGCCTCCTGACATAGGGTCCACGACCCCACCCCGCCTTGTTTGTTGCAGTACCACATGGCGGTGGTGTTGTCTGTGAACACCTGCACTACCTTCCCTTTGACAGAGGGAAGGAATGCCTTGAGTGCAAGTCGGATCGACCGGAGCTCCAGAATGTTGATATGGAGCCGGGACTCCGCCGGAGACCAGAGGCCTCTGATCTCCGCCTCTCCCATGTGACCGCCCCATCCCCGAAGGGACGCGTCCGTCACAACTGTGTGCTCTGGCTGGGGAAGGGAGAGGGATCTGCCCATGACCCATTGCCGGTTCGAGAGCCACTACTGCAACTGTTTTGCAGTCCCCTCCGAGATCTGGACGTGATCGGACAGGTTGCCCAGGTGCTGCGCCCACTGGAACTTCAGAGCCCGCATATGCCATCTGGCATGATCGACCAGCAGGATGCAGGAGGCCATGAGGCCCAGCAGCCTCAGGGTCATCCGTACCGAAACCCAGGATAGAGGCCGAAAGATCGGAATCATAGCCTGAATATCCCGGACTCGCCGTTCGGGAGGATAGACCCGAAACTGCGCCGTGTCCAGAACTGCTCCGATGAAAAGGAGCTGTGGAGAAGGAATCAGGTGCGACTTCGGCACGTTGTTGGAGAACCCCAGCGAGTGCAGGAGTTCGGCCGTAGTCTGGAGGTGGGAGACGACTGCCTGGGACGAGCCCGCCTTCAGCAGCCAGTCGTCGAGGTAGGGGAAGACTGGAACCCCGGCCCGGCGCAGATGAGCTGCGACCTCCGCCATCACTTTCGTGAACACCCGAGGGGCGCTGGTAAGGCCGAAAGGGAGCACGGTGAACTGAAAATGCTCGAGGCCTACCGTGAACCGCAGGTAACGCCGGTGGGCCGGCAGGACGGGGATGTGGAAATATACGTCCTGCAAGTCCAACGCTACCATCCAGTCTCCAGGGTCGAGGGCAGTCAAGACCTGAGCTAGGGTGAGCATCTTGAACTTCTCCTTCCGGAGGAAGCGATTGACGTTCCGGAGGTTCAAGATAGGACGCATGTCCTCCTTGTCCTTTTGGGCACCAGAAAGTAGTGGGAGTAGCAACCACGTCCTACTTCTGGGGTCGGAACGCGCTCGATGGCCCTCTTGGCCAAGAGGGCCGCAACTTCCTTCTGAAGAAGCACCAAGTGATCCCCTGACATGCGGTGGAATTGAGGTGGCATGGCTGGGGGGATGGTCTCGAAGGCGAGGGAGTAGCCCCTTCGGACAATGTCCAAGACCCACTTGTCCGAGGTGATGGCGGACCATGCCCCCTACTGGCGTGCTGTGCACCTGAAAAGAAGGACTAGGAGGTCTTGGAGGCCGCGGACGGGGCAGGGTTGGTGGCCTGACCCGCCCGCTGGTTGCCTGACCCGCCACGGCGGGAGCCACGTCCTCGGCCACGCGAAGACGTTTGCTGCGCGGGCCGGTGGCTGGGCAGCGGACGTGACTGGGCGCCCCTTCCGTGGCCACGAAAGGGGCGAAAAGCAGACGGCTGCGGAGGGCGTACAGCAGAAAGGCCCAGGGACTTTGCCGTAGCCCGCGAGTCCTTAAAGCGCTCCAGCGCATGGTCTGCCTTGTTCCCAAAAAGACCGATCCCATCAAAGGGCATGTCCATAAGAGTGTTTTGGACATCACCCGAGAAACCAGTGGTTCTCAGCCAGGCGTGACGGCGCAGCGCGGTCGCAAGCGATCTGCCTAGCGAGTCGGCGGTATCAAGGCCACATCTGATGGTGTACTTTGCCGCATCTCTTCCCTCCGCAATGGTGCGGGAAAGCAGTGTCTGGACCTCCTCAGGACACTGGGGCAGAACTTGCGCCACCGAGTCCCACAAGGAGTGGGAATATCGGCCCAAGAGGCAAGTGGTGTTGACGGACCGCAAGCCAGCACAGGAGGAAGAAAAGACCTTCTTCCCAAATTGATCCAGGCGTTTGGATTCCCTATCCGGGGGCGGTAGGGAAGGCGCTTTGGGAAGCAGAGGCTTGGACCACCAAGCTCTCAGGGGTGGGGTGTTGGGAGAGGAACAGGGGGTCGCCCGGAGCAGGGCGATGGCGTCGGGCCACGTTCCTATCCACAGGAGCCCCTGTGGTGGGCTTGGACCAGGTGCCCAAAAGAACATCTGAAAGCGCCTCGTTAAACGGCAGCAGTGGCTCCGAGGAGGTAGCCGCCGGCTGAAGCACTTCCGTCAGGATGTTAGTCCTGACAGCCACTGTAGGCAACTGGAGGTGTAAGGCCCCAGCTGCTCTACGCAACACCTTTGCAAAGTTTGCTCCCTCCTCCGTTGCCACGGAAGGAGGAGACAGCATGCCAGAGTCAGGGGAGGTATCCAGACCACTGGCATCCCCAAGCTCCTCAGCCCAGTCCTGATCAAACTCACATTGCTGTGTGAGAGGGTCATCAGACCCCTCCCAGTCCTCTGTTTCCTCCAATTCTGGTTCAAAATAAGGAGGAGGGATATGTGAGATCCAAGGTCCCATCGGCGTTGGAGCCGGCGTCGAGCGACGCCGGTCCGGCGCCGTGTTTGGATCCGGAGAGAACCGGGGAAGGACGCCGCCCGGAGCCCCGGGCGGCGTCGGGAACAGCACCGGAGAGATCGGCGCCAGTGGAGGTGTCGTCAGGTCAACCGGCGTCGATCGGGGTTGTGGCAGCACCGGAGCCGGGGTCGAGGCCGGAGCCGGGGTCGGGACCGAGGCTGGTGTGACAGGCGGCGCCGGGACCGGAGTAGCCGCCGGGACCGGAGTAGCCGGCGGCGCCGGAGAAACCCCATCAGGGCCCGCGGGGCCCGAAGGCGCACCGGGGGGACCTTGAGGCCTGAAGAGGCGGGGCCATGGCCGACAGGAACTCCTGTATCTCGGCCGGAGTCGCCCCCGAACCCGGGAAGGACGGCTAATGCGGTGGCGGCTCCACAGGCACTCCCGGAGCCGCGGGGACGGTGCCGACAGGACCCTCAGCCGAGTCGCGAGACCAGCGAGGGGAAGTCATCGAGCGATGACGCTTCTTTGACTTCTTATGCTTCGACTTACCGGAGGAGTGCGAAGACTTGGACCCCGACGACCGATGAGGACTCCGCGACCGGCCCCTCGACCTCTCGCGTGACCGGGGCTTGGTGTGGCGCGGAGCCGACTGCCGGACCTCGAGGAGCTTTCGAGACCGCTCTCGCAAAGCCTTCGGATGCAAGGCCCGGCAGGCGGAGCACGACTTGGTGTCGTGGTCGCGGCCGAGGCAGTAGAGACAATCCTGATGCGGGTCTGTGATCGACAGCATTCGACCACAGGCGTCGCATAGCTTGAAGCCGGGCATCCCTATCGACACCTTCGGAGTCGAGAGACTTCGAGAAAACAGTGAAAAATAACCAAAAAACTTAGTCAAAAAATAACTAGGGCACTGCTCTTCCCGGATCTGCGCTTACTGGCGCGGAAAAAGAAAGAACTGACGTCAGCGCGCAGGGGCTGCGTCTAAGTACTGCCCGCGACGTCATCCCGGCGATCCCGACGACGGACGCGGAGCCGCACGACGACACCGCCTACCGACGCGCAAGGGTACTGCTACGCAAAAACTTTCCGGATCCAGCCTGACGCCTGGGGATATTCTAAGGTAAGGAATCTGTCACTAACGTGTCTCTTTCAGATTTGTCGGGATTCAGCCAGAGGCCGGAGGCTTGCTCAAAGGAGTGTAGAATCTGGAGGCAATGAGGGCCGTATTGGACGGGGTCAGCCAGATAAATTAGGACATCGTCTGCATAAAGAGTGATCTTATCAACTTCCGCATTGGGCCATTCCCATCCCCGCACACGTCCCTCGGACATTATCAGGGCCGCCAGGGCGAAGAGCAGGGGCGAAAGGGGACATCCCTGTCTCGTACCCCTATGAATAGAGAAGGGTTCCGACAAGACCCCATTGACTAGGACTCATGCCCGTGGGTGGGCATACAGGACGCAAACCAGATCCCGAAAGTGGGAACCAAAACCCATCTCGGCGAGGACATCTTCCAGATACCTCCAGTCTACCGAGTCGAAGGCCTTCTTGAAGTCTACGAGGAGGATCGTCAAGTAGGGGGTGAGCAAGTGGCGGTGGGCAAGGGCCAGATGCAACCTCCGAAGTCAATGCCGGGTACTGCGCGTGGGCATGAACCCGCATTGGTCCGGGTGAACCAACATGGATAGGTAGGGTTTCAGCTGCTGGGCGAGAATCGTGGCGTAAAGTTTAACCTCTGTTTTAAGGGAAATGGGACGTTATTCCGCACACCTCGGAGAGGGCGGTTGAGATTTTGGGAGAACTACGATGGTGGCCATGTCTGTCTCGGGTGGGAAGGAACACTTTTCAGCGGCCTCGTCGAACAAGTTAGCAAGGCGCGGGACGAGGGTCTCGCGATAGAGAGCTTAATATTCTTGGGGGAGTCCGTCAGGACCTGGGGTCTTGCCCGAGGAGGTAAGGGTTACCGCCTCGCCAATGTCTTCGTGGGTAATAGGGCGATCCAAATCCGCCAGAACGGCCGAGCCCAGTTGAGGAAGGCGAACGCCTCCCGCTTCTAGCAAGGCAGAGAGTGATAGTGCCGGGGTCCTTGCAGCGTAGAGCTGGCGATAATAGGAAGCAAAGCCACGGGCCATCTCCTCCGGGGATCGGTGTACCGACCCGTCCAGGCCTATTATTTCAGGAATAAGGCGGTTCGCCCTAGGATAAGTGGCTAGTCTATGGAGAATCGAGCCGTTCTGGTCACCCCAGCCATATACTCTAGCCACTGAGGATCTCCAGAGGAGTTTGGCGGCCTCTAAGGAAAGCTGCCTGATCTCAGCGCGAAGATGAGCGAGTTGTCTCTCTTTGGAAGTGTCGTCGGCTGCCGACGGGGATTGTTCGAGGCGTAACGCCTGGGCCTCCCACGAGGTGATTTGTTGCAGCTGTGCCTGCCGCTGGCGCTTGAGCTGGCCCTTAGCGAAATCCCGGATAGTGGCTTTACTCGCTTCCCACAGGGTGCCTGGAGAGGACACCGATCCGTCATTGGTCAGGAAATATTGCTTAAGCTCTATCCCCACTACCTTTCTGAATTCTTTGTCCTGCAGGAACCATGCGTTCATCCTCCATGTCGGATGTACCGATAGGGGGGGAGCCCCCGTGCTAAGTAGCACCGGAGAATGATCAGAGATACCCCTGGGGAGGATACGGACAAAGATCGCGTCAATGCGCGCGTGCGTGTGGTGAGCTGCAGAGGTGTGGGTGAACTGTTTAATGTGAGGGTGCCAGGTACGCCATGCATCGCAGAGGCCCAGTGACTCGGACCAATTTGTTAATTGTTTCGCCTGCACAAGCCTAGTGTGGGATGGGGGGGCCTGTCGTGTCTAGGTCCGGTGAGGAAACTGCGTTAAAGTCACCCCCGATAAAGGTGGAACCCAGGGGCAAGGAGGTCAACAAATCAGTGGATTGTTTCAGGGTCGTCGTGAGCATCGAGGGGGGTGAGTACATGGATACTAGATTAAGGGGATTACCATTCAGTGAGCCACAGAGGGCCACCGACATTCCCCGAGAATCATAAATGACCCGTGTAAGCACAAAGGGAAGGGTGCGTTTCAACAGGACAGCCACCCCACTGGAGCCCCGGGTGAAGCCCGAGTGCCACACCCTATCATACCCGTAGCATGCTAAGATGGGGCAGTGATTACCCATCAAGTGCGTTTCTTGAAGCAGGAGAACCTCTATACCAAGGCGTTGTGCATAGCGTAGTACAGCCATACGTTTAAGTCGGTCCAGGAGGTCGTTAACGTTCCAGGACAGAACGTGAAGGGAGGCCCCTGGAATGGGCATGTCAGTCATGGTGGCAGGCGGTCATAGTGACGGAACGTGGCCTTACAGAGAGTCGCGGATATGTGAGGGATCTCGTGCCTGTGTGGCAGGGTGCTTGTGAAAGCCGTATATATCCCAAGAGGGAATGAAATGGAATGTCGCGTGATTGCTGGTACAACAAGACAATAAGAAACAACAACCATTGGGAAAAAACAATCCCAACCCCTCCCCCTGCCCCTTCCCCCACCCTATACTTCGAGAACAGAAGCATCTGTCGGCCCCTCTAGTAGAACATGAACCAAACTAGAACGCTCGGGTTGAGTTGCGTGGAGGACCCCTCCATGTAGACGGATATGCAGTGTCTCGGCAGAAAAACTGTGAATTTAGAGCAAAAAGTCTGCCACGGCTCCGGGACCCCAAGGGGCCGGAGCGCGCCCCCAGAGAGATCACATTATCGGCAGCTCCCCCAGGATCTTCAGAGAGCTGGGCTGTGGGAGAGGTCCGAGTCCGCCCTCAGGGAGTCACGCTGAGCCGGCGACGGCAGAGCCACAGGCGGACCGCGGGATGATTGGTGTCTGAGGCGGGGAGGAGAGTCCGATGGGCTCTAAGAGTCTCGGAGTCTATGGGCAGCCAGGTTCGATGATCTTTGTGACTCCGCCTGGGACTGGCGCCTCCTGCGGGGCTGCGTGTGCCTCCTGAGCTGGCGCCCAGGCGACCGAGGCCGCACGGATTGAGAGCCCGTGGGCCTGGGGGACAGGTTACGTTGCGGTTGGAGGGGCCGGTCCTCCGTCAACCAGGCCAGGCCACCTGGGGCGAGTCAAAGAACTGCGTAGTGCCCTGGAAAACGACACGTAGGCGTGCTGGGAACTGAAGTTGATAATGTAGACCCAAGGATCGCAGTTTCTTTTTAACGTCCGTGTAGGAGCGGCGTTGGTCTTGTACCTCCTTGGTGTAATCAGGGAACACCATGATAATGTGGTTCTGGAATTTGAGGGGTCCCTGAGAGCGCGCCTCGCGCAGGATGGCGTCCCTATCCTTGAAGTTAAGGATTTTTAGTATGATAGGGCGAGGTGGGGCCCCGGTGGAGGTTTTGGTGCGAGGGACCGATGTGCTCTCTCCACCATGAACCAAGCGGAGAGGGAGTCCTTGGGCATCCACGACGTTAACCAAGTCTCTATAAAGGCGGCTGCCTGGGTCGTCTCGACCCCTTCGGGAACCCCACGAGGCGGAGGTTGTTGCGGCGTGCACGGTTCTCTGCGTCCTCCGCACGCCGATGGAGTTCCTTGGTGTGCTATCGTAGGCCGGCCACCTGCTCCTTTAGTTGAAGGATATCGTCCTCCGCCATTGAGATTCGGGATTCAGCTTCTGTTATTCGGGCCGTGGCATTACGGAGGTCCTGCCGGAGGAGGGACACGTCCACCTTGACCTCTCCGATCTTCCCTTCCACCGAAGCCTGCGAGGCGCTGATAGCTTGTAGGATGGTTGCTAAATCTTTGCCCGGGAGAGGGGGGGGGGGGGCGTCCGTCTGCCCAGGGCGTTCATGTTCGGAAGTGGTGAACCAGTCCATCTTCATTTGCGTGGGGGCGGTTGCGGATTTAGAGGCCTTGTTTCTCCCCATGGTCGGTGGCAAGACGTGCTCCAGCACGGGCTCCAGGGGCCAGACGGAGGAGACCGGACCCAGGCACACGCCCCGGCTGAGATTGTGTGACCCCCTAGGATCAGGGCCGCGAGGCAGGGATGGAGGCCGCTGTTGGGCGGGCAGGTGGAGGGTGGCTACAGTCTCTCCGATTGCCACTTGCCGACGGAACCTTTCAGTAGGGATGGGGAGGAGCGGGCCGTGAACGGGGGTGACGGGTATCCACCGCAATAATCCCCCACGTCGGGTTGAGGCACGGTGAGGTCTTCCTGAAGGCACAAACTGAGAGGCCAATATTGCGTATGGTCAACGTCTTCAAGACCTGGGGTGGAGATGGGGCCTGCTCCCGGGAGCCCCTGCTGCCCGACCAATGCAGCCGATCCTCCCCCTCGTCAGATCAGCCACCACCCCGCGCAGTGCACCACCACCGAGGAAACGCGATGACCCACTGCCGAGCCTCACCTGTTGAGTATGAGGGGGCGCAGAGAGCCCTCCCTCACCGGAAGGGCACCCCCGAAATTACGTGTCGGTCGGGCTGAGAAGTATATGCGGTCCCAGGAAAGAGGGGGGGCCCCTGGGAAGGCGCCGGCCAAGCCACGCGCCGCCGCCCGAAATGGCGGCCGAAGGAGGACCTCACTTCCACGAGAGCCAAGTCGGAGTTGTGAGAATCAGGCCTTTCCGGGCCTAGAAGGAAGTGGTAGGCCCAAGTAGGGCGCGTCGCTCCTTATGTGCAGGCTGCCCGGCCCCTCACACACCCAGCGTCGAAAACAGTGAAAGTCAGGCCAGGGGGGGGGAAGGAGGCCGGTGGGACCCATCCAGGGGGGGAAACCCACTGCCCGAAGTGCGCAGCCGAGGGGCCTCCCCACCAGCCCACAAGGCGAGCCCCGGGCACAGGGAAGGACACGGCGACAACAGCTCCGATGGCCCCCAGGACACCACAACACTGGGGATAATGAAGAAGGTGGGGGAGGGGGGTGGCGGGAAGCCTGGCGCCGACCTCCCACACCACTGCCCGATACCGCAGCCGAACTCCGGTCCCTTCCCCACTCACCGGGTGATCTCTCCTCTCTGGGCTCCGGGCCAGCCTCCGCTGCTGGAATAAGGCGGTTCAGCTCCAGGGCACCTCGCTCCCCGCCCTGGGACGGAGTCCCTCAGCGCGCCACCTCTCACACTCCCGCTGCCTCCTCACGGGTCCAGTCAGGATGCACAGGCAGAGAGCAGGCCCCCCAGGCTCACCGGCCGTAGGCGCCGAATGCCACCATTTTGCGCGTGTGGGGAATGGGGAAGCCACAGCACCGGACTGGTCAGTAGACGGCCAGGGCAGCTCCCGGAAGCCAGGCCATTCGTCACGGTGAGCAGGAGGCGCGGCCCCAACCGGCCCCTCCAAGGCAAGGGCGGCGCGGTCACTGGCGGATCGCGAAGGAGGCCGCCATCTTGCGGCCCCGGGGCATCAATGAGTCGGGATCCCCACAGGGTGCCAGGAGCCCGGAACCGGCAGTTTGACGGGCCGGAGCAGCGCTCACACCACAGGGGACCTCTGCAAGCAGTTACGGGGTTCGGATGGCTGCCGCTGACAGCAGGATGCGAGGCGGATGACGGAGGGGTCCGGAGCACTCTTAAGAGTGCGACCGCCATCTTGACGCCTCAGGCCACGCCTCCTCTACATGCAGTATTAAAGATGTTTCCCATGTGTCACTAAATCATAGCTGAAACTTCAGCAGCTGTTTTCTGCTTCTCCAGCAATTGCTCTCAATACATTTTAGTAAACGGGGTTGTCTTGAAAGTTACTGAGTGCAACCAAACCTTAACCTTAGCAGTGGAGCTGGAGGCACTGCTGTAACATCTTACCATCTGCCTGGCAATTGTTCCCTTAACAATTTTTCATCACTGAGGAGCATGCCCAAGTTCTTCAACTAGCCCCACAGTAAAGGACCAGAAACCCTTACCATGAACCATTCCTCATAGCTAAAGAAGTGGCTATCCATCTAGCAAAGGAAACTTCCTGTTGCCGGCCTCTCTTGGTAAACTACTTCAAAGAACTCAGGCCATTATTTATCACCTGTTTCAAAGTCTTAATATGTTCCTCAGTAAGAGTGAATTACCTTCTCAGCTATTTGCTACAGTAAACCCTGGCAGTTGTCCAAATTACTGGTTGTCGTGACACATCTAAAGACCACTGAGGCATGGGCAACAAACTATCCTCCAGACACGAAATCTAAGCAGTATTAGGCCTCCTTTAGGCCTTCAGAGAATGCATCACCACAGTCAGTTACTGCATTCTTGTAATAAAGAGCCTCTCACAGCAGACCTAGATTTCCTCAAAATTGGCAAGGAAGTAGTATAAGCCAAAGTAGTCTTCCCCAAATAAATTAAATAAAAAATTTAAAAGCCTCGTCAAATAGGAGAAATAGTGCCTTGTCATCTGCTCCTTTTTTGGGATATGAGACACCTTTAAATGGACATCAACTTCGTGAGACAGAGCATTCTTTAAATGAGCTATGCAGGAACTAGCAACCTCAGATAGATGCCACTTTTCTGGTTTAGTGCACAACCATTTGACATCCTGTGGATACAGATTCATTTCCATTACATTAGTCCCTATAGGGTTTGTATAATGCTGTCTGCTCAAAGAGAAACTGATATGACAACCAACTATTAAATGTTTTTCTAAATAAGATAATTCTTAATATTTCTATGAACTTATTTCACTATTTCTGGATCAAGCCTCACTCTGAACCTTTTGCCTGGATATCGATGCAGATGGCACTTTAACTGGTCAATGAATAACCTCTGGCCTAAGTCAGTTCACATTGACTTGGAACACCAATGTTTGCTTTGGCCCTTTGTGCCACGTCAAGCTCCAGAGCTGGATGATAGGGTAAATTGCTCATGAACTCATCAATTCTTAGCATTACAGAGCTTTCAAAAGCCAGGGTAGCAGTAAATAACTGGCCCTCTACTGTAAAAAGAGCATGGTGCAGCCAATGAAGCCAAACACGACTTTGATTTAGAAATTACTGACAACATTTCTTCCTTTAAAGATTGGAGTTAAATCATAGAGGCAGACCAGAGCCATCTATATCAAAGTACCTGCATTATGCTCAAGTGCCTGTCCATGAAGCCTCACCACAGACTTGCCCGATGAGTGATTCCAAAACCAGCTCAAGCCTATCATTTCAGTTCACAGAAGGGTTTGTTGTTTTCTCGGATTATGCCCATTCTAAAGCTAAGGATTTACACTGAAATCTCCATCTTTTTTCCTCATATTTCTGTGGTGACAACCTTGTCAACAGATCTGGGTGGAGAGAACAAGTCAATTCCCAAACTGCGAGGGCTATCAAGATCACGCAGAAAAAAAGCCATAGATTTCCAACTGCCTCATATATAGCAGTCGCTAGAGTTCGGCATTACATTTTTTGCATCTGTTGCAAATCTTTAACCCCCAAAGCCCCATAACTCATTTTGAAAAGGAATACAACATTAGGCCAAATAAATGTAAACTAGAATGATCATAGGAATTGTACAACATGGCTCCGTAGCACATTCCTAAGTTCCAACACCTAGGAACGGAAAGAACTGAAGGGGCTAGTTCAGGGTGGCTAAATTTATGTACTAGGGTTTTATAACTGCAGTTAAATATCAAGTGGTGCCAGTGCAATGCCCTAAAACATAAACAGTACCACCTTGTTCCAGAGCTGCGAGCACTAGGACAGTGTGTCAGAAGTTTCCAGGGTCACAGACTGGGCTGGATAGTAAAAGGATAAATACTCTGCTGAGGGAATAGAAACATGAGAAAACCTTTGAGTACTTTATGAAAGCCAAATTCCTGCACATAGCAGGCCATGAAATTCACGGGGTCCATTTCAACTCTCACTGGTCTGATTTTGTTCAATATGCAAGAAAAAGGTATAAAAAAGTTTAATAAGGCTTGTCTCTTTTATAGAAGAGCATGATCTTTGAAAAATATCTAAGTTAGACTTGGAATTAATACCTCGCTTACCCCTAACTACTGTTTATTAACGTTCGAGTCTTTTCAAGGATTTCCAGTCTGACATGGAAGAACATTCAAGTTTCATGTGAGACTATGGAAGACTCAATCTTGTCTTAGAATAAAAATCAGTCAGTCATATTTTCTGGCTTCGTGCATCCTACCTGAGTGTTTCTGGCAGTCCGTGCCAGCTGTGAAAACTCCACTAAATGTTTGGTGAGTATTTCTTTAATGCATTCTCGTGTAGAGTTCTTGCTTTCTTTTTGCAGCAGGACTTCCAGCATAACCGTCCGTAAGGCCATTATCGGCTCCTGGAAGCTGAAATCACTGTCCCTGAGGAGCTGAGATTGCTTTTGCCACTTCATGTAAACATCATATAAGTCCTCCTCAGTAATAGTCCTGGAAGCACATATTTGTAAATTACTTTGCACTGCTGGCAAAAATACACTTCACAAAAAAAGATTACAAATCTGTATTTTTGACCATAGTTCCAAAAGTATAATTTAAGGAAATACCTGGAGAGAAGCTTGCCTATGTTTTGAAGCTCTCCAAGAGTCTGCAACCGGCAGAGTGTTGGATACAGGGAATAAACAGATTCAAGACTCCCCTTGCATAACTCTTCCACTTCTCTTATCCTGAAAATAAAGGGATGTTAAGTACAACTTTAATGACATTAAATATTTAACACTTTCAGGCTGCAACTATTAGCCTTCACTTTACAACAGCCAAGTGTTGCAAACATATTTGACTCCATCATTGCAAATTACCAAATAGGAAATACAGTACCCATGTGTTATACCTCATTTTCCAAGGGGTTAGAACTGCAGATGTTTTAAGTGACAAGAGTCAACGGGCAGGTCTGAAAATGATTTACCCTCAGACACTGCATTCATGCACTGGAAATGGATTCTCAAGTGCTCCACATGCATTCTATTACTTGCAGAGATGCCCTAGTAGTGATCCTAAGATCCTTACAGATTATCAATCTCATAGATTTCCCAAGCAACCACACACTACACATAGTGATGAAAAGCTGTCCCTAAAGAAAATGTTACGCTTACAATCAAACACGGCCTACCTATTATAGGTGATTTCCTATCAGAACTCCCAAATTCTATGACGCCGGAGTAACCCTTACCCTAAGAAATCAAACATGACCTTAAAGCACAAGTTACTAACTTGTGTAACGATATATCTGTAAGAGACAGTAGTTAGTGACAGAGTCCTTACCTTAGAATATCCCCAGGTGTCAGGCTGGATCCGGAAAGTTTTTGCGTAGCAGTACCCTTGCGCGTCGGTAGGCGGCGTCGTGCGGCTCCGCGTCCGTCGTCGGCGTCGTGATCGCCGGGATGACGTCGCGGGCAGTACTTAGACGCCGCCCCTGCGCGCTGACGTCAGTTCTCTACACGACTTTCCGCGCCAGGAACGCAGAGCCATGCAAGAAGCTGACATAGGTGTCTGAAAAATACTAGGGCCCTGAAAGGGATGTCCTTAACCCTAGGAATCAGTTCGCAGAACGGGGAGGATGGGTGGGGCGGTAAGGAATCTGTCACTAACTACTGTCTCTTACAGATATATCGTTACACAAGTTAGTAACTTGTGCATCTGAAAGAGACACGTTAGTGACAGATTCCTTACCTTAGAATAGATACCCCAGCAATACCAACCCCGGTGGTGGGTCTGCGAACAAAGATCAGACAAGGAAGTCCTGGAGGACAGAACGGCCAAAGAAGCCGTCCCTCCGGACCTGACTGTCAAGGCAGTAATGTTTTGTAAACGTGTGCAGCGAGGCCCACGTAGCTGCCTGACAGATAACCGGCAGCGGAACACCGCGGCCCAAGGCCGTGGTAGCAGCCGTTGCCCTGGTGGAATGGGCACGCAGCCCAACAGGAGGCTCCTTCTTAGCCAAAGAATAGCAGGTCTTGATGCACAAGGTAACCCAGCGGGAGATGGTTCGTTTGTGCACCGCCCGACCTTTTTTGGCGCCCACGTAGCCAACAAAGAGCTGGTCATCCACCCGGAAGTGTTTTGTGCGGTCGATATAGAAGGAGAGCGCACGTTTTGGGTCCAGACGGTGGAGCCTCTCTTCCTCTCTGGAAGGATGCGGAGGCGGAAAGAAGGTAGGCAAAGTGATGGTCTGCCCAATGTGGAAGGCAGTAACCACCTTTGGCAAGAAGGACGGACGCGTCCGAAGAACAACCTTGTCTGGATGAACAGACAGAAAGGGAGGTTTGCAAGATAGAGCCTGGAGCTCACTCACCCGCCGAGCGGAGGTGATGGCCACCAGAAAGGCTGTCTTCAGAGTCAGAAGACGAAGAGGACAGTTATGTAGAGGCTCAAAGGGAGCGCACATTAAAAGGTAAGAACCAAGTTCAAGTCCCACTGAGGCATTACAAACGGAACAGGAGGGAAGAGGTGTGTAATGCCTTTTAAGACACCTGTTAACAACAGGGGACTTGAAAAGGGAGGGCTGATCAGGGAGCCTGAGGAAGGCCGAGATAGCACAAAGATAACCCTTGATGGTACCCAGGGCAGAACCCTGTTGGGCCAGAGAAAGAAGGAACAGAAGGACCTCAGAAAGAGGGGCAGAAAGGGGATTCACAGCCTTTGCTGTGCACCATGCCACAAATTTGTTCCACCTGCAGGCGTATACCACCTTAGTGGAGGGACGCCTGGCTGCCAGAATCACATCACAAACTTCGGGAGGCAAGTCGAAAGGAATCAACTGCCGCCGCTCAATCTCCACGCAAGCAGGTGTAGACTGGACAGGTTCGGGTGGAGGACCGTCCCCTGCTGCTGCGACAGAAGATCCTCCCGAAGAGGCAGACGGATCGGGGATCCACGCTCATACTGAGTAGCTCGGGATACCAAACTCTTCGAGCCCAGTCCGGAGCCACAAGAATGACTTGGGCCCGGTCGTGCCGAATCTTCTTCAACACTCTGGGTAGAAGTGGTGTAGGCAGAAAGGCGTACAATAGACCGCAACTCCACTCGTGACGAAAAGCGTCGCCGAGCGAGTGCCGCCTTGGAAATTCCAACGCGCAGAACTGATGACTTTGCGCGTTCTCTTCGGTGGCGAATAGATCTAACCAAGGCTCTCCCCACTGTAGAAAGAGTCCTTGCGCCACATCCGAGTGAAGACGCCATTCGTGATCCATCATGCACCTGCGGCTGAGTTCGTCCGCCCTGGCGTTCAGGGAACCTGCCAGGTGTTGAACCATCAGGAACATGCCCTGATGTTCCAGCCATGTCCAGAGGCGCAGAGCCTCCTGACAAAGGGTCCACGACCCCACCCCGCCTTGTTTGTTGCAGTACCACATGGCGGTGGTGTTGTCTGTGAACACCTGCACTACCTTCCCTTTGACAGAGGGAAGGAATGCCTTGAGTGCAAGTCGGATCGCCCGGAGCTCCAGAAGGTTGATATGGAGCCGTGACTCCGCCGGAGACCAGAGGCCTCTGATCTCCGCCTCTCCCATGTGACCGCCCCATCCCAGAAGGGACGCGTCCGTCACAACTGTGTGCTCTGGCTGGGGAAGGGAGAGGATCTGCCCATGACCCATTGCCGGTTCGAGAGCCACCACTGCAACTGTTTTGCAGTCCCCTCCGAGATCTGGACGTGATCGGACAGGTTGCCCTGGTGCTGCGCCCACTGGAACTTCAGGTCCCACTGCAGAGCCCGCATATGCCATCTGGCATGATTGACCAGCAGGATGCAGGAGGCCATGAGGCCCAGCAGCCTCAGGGTCATCCGTGCCGAAACCCAGGATAAAGGCTGAAAGATCGGAATCATAGCCTGAATATCCCGGACTCGCCGTTCGGGAGGATAGGCCCAAAACTGCGTCGTGTCCAGAACTGCTCCGATGAAAGGAGCTGTGGCGAAGGAATCAGATGCGACTTCGGCACATTGATGGAGAACCCCAGCGAGTGCAGGAGGTCGGCCGTAGTCTGGAGGTGGGAGACGACTGCCTGGGACGAGCCCACCTTCAGCAGCCAGCCGTCGAGGTAGGGGAAGACTGAAACCCCTGCCCGGCGCAGATGAGCTGCGACCACCGCCATCACTTTCGTGAACACCCGAGGGGCACTGGTAAGGCCAAAGGGGAGCACGGTGAACTGAAAATGCTCGAGGCCTACCGTGAACCGAAGGTAACGCCGGTGGGCCGGCAGGACGGGGATGTGGAAATAGGCGTCCTGCAAGTCCAACGCTACCAACCAGTCTCCAGGGTCGAGGGCAGTCAAGACCTGAGCTACAGTGAGCATCTTGAACTTCTCATTCCGGAGGAAGCGATTGACGTTCCGGAGGTCCAAGATAGGACGCATGTCCTCCTTGTCCTTTTTGGGCACCAGGAAGTAGTGGGAGTAGCAACCACGTCCTACTTCTGGGGTCGGAACATGCTCGATGGCCCTCTTGGCCAAGAGGGCCGTGACTTCCTTCTGCAGAAGTACCAAGTGATCCCCTGACATGCGGTGGAATTGAGGTGGCATGGCTGGGGGGTGGTCTCGAAGGGGAGGGAGTAGCCCCTTCGGACAATGTCCAAGACCCACCTGTCCGAGGTGATGGGACGCCAGTGGTGAAGGTGATGGCGGACCCTGCCCCTACTGGCGTGCTGTGCACCTGAAAGGAGGGACTAGGAGGGCTTGGAGGCCGCGGACGGGTTGGAGGTGGTGGCCTGACCCGCAAGCTGGTTGCCCGAACCGCCACGGCGGTATCCACGTCCTCGGCCACGCGAAGACGCCTGCTGCGCGGGCCGGTGGCTGGGCTGCTGACGTGACTGGGCGCCCCTTCCGTGGCCACGATAGGGGCGAAAAGCAGAAGGTAGCGGAGGGCGTGTAGCAGAAAGGCCCAGGGACTTGGCAGTAGCCCGCGAGTCCTTAAAGCGGCTCCAACGCATGGTCTGCTTTGGAACCAAAAAGACCGACTCCATCAAAGGGCATGTCCATGAGAGTATTCTGGACATCCCCGGAAAAACCAGTGGTTCTCAGCCAGGCGTGGCGACGCAGCGCCACCGTCGTTGCAATAGATCTGCCCAGCGAGTCGGCGGTATCAAGGCCACAACGTATGGTGTATTTGGCCGCATCCCTTCCTTCCGCAATGGCGCGGGTAAGCAGTGTCTGGACCTCCTCAGAACACTGGGGCAAAACAGTCGCCACCGAATCCCACAAGGAGTGGGTATATCGGCCCAAAAGACAAGCGGTGTTGATGGACCGCAAGCCAGCACTGGAGGAAGAAAAACCCTTCTTCCCAAATTGATCCAGGCGTTTGGATTCCCTATCCGGAGGGGCGGTAGGGAAGGCGGTTTGGGAAGCCGAGGCTTGGACAACCAAGCTCTCAGGAGTGGGGTGGACAGAGAGAAACAAGGGGTCGCCCGGAGCTGGGCGATGGCGTCGGGACACGTTCCTATCCACAGGAGCCCCTGTGTTGGGCTTGGACCAGGCGCCCAAAAGAACGTCAGTTAGTGCATCGTTGAACGGCAGCACAGTCTCCAAGGAGGAGGCTGCCGGCTGAAGCACTTCTGTCAAGAGATTAGTCTTGACTGTCACCGTAGGGAGTCGGAGATGTAAGGCTCCAGCTGCCCTATGCAACACCGTTGCAAAATTGGCTCCCTCCTCCGTAGCCACGGGAGGAGACAGCATGCCAGTGTCAGGGGAAGTATCTAGACCACTGGCATCCCCTAGTTCCTCTGCCCAGTCCTCATCATACTGACACTGCTGTGCCAGGGGGTCCTCAGACCCCTCCCAGTCCTCCTGGTCCTCCTCCGGTTCAAAATAAGGAGGAGGAGGGACATTTGGGACCCAAGGTCCCATCGGCGCCGGAACCGGGATCGAGGCCGGGGCCGAAGCCGGAGCCGGGACCGAGGCTGGAGGCACGAGCGACGCCGGGACCGGAGTCGCCGGCGACGCCGGGGCAACCCCATCAGGGCCCGCGGGGCCCGAAGGCGCACCGGAAGGACCTTGAGGCCCGAAGAGGCGGGCCATGGCCGACAGGAATTCCTGTGCCTGGGCCGGATCCGCCCCCGAACCCGGGAAGGACGGGTATTGCGGGGGCGACTCCACAGGCATGTCCGGGGCCGCGGGGGACGGTGCCGGGAGGGGCCTCAGCCGAGTCGCGAGACCGGCGAGGCGAAGTCCTAGAGCGATGATGCTTTTGGACTTCTTGTGTTTAGACTTACCGCACGGCGAAGACTTGGATCCCGGCGACCGGCGAGGACTCCGCGACCGACCCCTCGACCTCTCACGCGACCGGGGCTTGGTGTGGCGCGGAGCCGACTGCCGGGCCTCGAGGAGCTTTCGAGACCGCTCTCGCAAAGCTTTCGGGTTGAGGGCCCGGCAGTCGGAACACGACTTCGTGTCGAGGTCTCGCCCAAGGCAGAAGAGACACTCCAGATGCGGGTCTGTGATGGACATCATCCGAGCACAGGCGTCGCAACGTTTAAAGCCGGGCATCCCTACGACACCTTGGAGTCGATTGAAAGAAACAGTGAAAAAATTCACCAAAAAGGTTAGTCAAAAAATGACTAGGGCACTGCTCTTCCCGGATCTGCTCTTGCTGGCGCGGAAAAAGAAGAACTGACGTCAGCGCGCAGGGGCGGCGTCTAAGTACTGCCCGCGACGTCATCCCGGCGATCACGACGCCGACGACGGACGCGGAGCCGCACGACGCCGCCTACCGACGCGCAAGGGTACTGCTACGCAAAAACTTTCCGGATCCAGCCTGACGCCTGGGGATATTCTAAGGTAAGGAATCTGTCACTAACGTGTCTCTTTCAGATAACGTTTCTGACTTTAAGGTCATAGAATGGTCCAACCTCAGACATCTTTAGGGCGACAGATAAGGAAGTCTTACTTGCAATCCTAGTTCTGCATCATATGAATCCCCACTGATGGTCATAAACATATTCTGTCCTGTGTGTGGGGTCTCGGGAAAACTTATTTTCCATAAATATTGTCTACTATGGGACATCATGAGCCAGGCAGGGGTTGATTCCCCTTTATTGCATATTTTAAAAAGCCTACACCAAGTTCACCACATGAGGGTTCGTTATACTCAACGTGGAGATCACATGCACCCTATTCAAGTTAATCGACGCGCTAGACAAGGCTGTATATTGGCCCCTTTTTTATGTTTAGCCTACATCAATGCCCTGGACACCTCTTTAACTTCTTGCACATGTAATTTCCCTAAAACTGGCGCCTGCCTATTCTCTGTACTATTGTACGCGGACGACGCGATTTTAATCGCACAAACAGCAAATGGGCTACAATTACTTTTAGAATGTTTTATTAATTTTATGCACGGGCTAAAGCTTAAAATGAATCACAAAAAATCCTACATCACAACCTGTGGCCCAAAAAATACCAGGTCGAAAAAATGATTTGTTGGGGAAACCCCAATTTTAAAGACAAAGGATTTTAATTACCTAGGTCTCATGTTTAATGAGAATATGCAGTGGGAAAGATTAATAACCCAGAGCTCCCACGGGATGAAGGCCTCTTGCGAATCAATTTTAGGTTCACCAGGAAATTAGGACACAAGCCCCTAAAAAAGAAATGATTATGCTTTCAAATAGCAAAACCCTTAGCGTGGGTACATATGAGGCGGGTGAATTCCACAAACTTTTTTTACCCTGTTGTGTCTACATGCTGGCTCTCTCTGATGAGAGGAACACATGTTCTCGGATGCGACATGTTTCTTTTCCCTAACAGCCAAAACTATCACAGAGTCCAGTTTTGGCACTTAAAGCAGATACGCAGAGTCCTGATGTGGAGGTAGGCATTTCTTAAGCAGCCTCAGAGTTGCCATTTTGGTTGTGGATGGTGTGAGAAACTTATCCCCAGTGCTGCAAAACCGGGCACCAATTCAATAAAGGTTGTGAAGCAAAACAAAATTATAACCTCTTGATAATTACAGATACTGATGTTTGAGGAACTTCAACCTGAATGTTCACCTTTGCTGCACCCCACAGCAACACATTTTGGAACATAGCTTGAACGTGAAAAATCTAACAGGCATATGTGACGTTTTTGTGTCTGAGTCAGGAACAGAGCCTAGGAGATACAAAGTTAGATCTTTTCCTCTGGAAAGTTTAAGGAATTCAGTGGTACCTAAAGTGGATCCGCCACAGGGAATATCATCATGTGAAGATGTGATGGGTGTGGAGAAGTTGACTGTGATGGTTAATGAAATTTTTCTTTTACACAAGAAAGAGTGAGAGAGAAGCAGATCAGTTGCAATCTCCCAGGTACAGTCTTATCACGTATAAGCAACCGCTGCCATATGAATCCATGTTGGGAATTCAGGCCTTTTTTAAAAAAAGGAGAAGAACTAGGGTTCCAACGGGATGTGGTGGTCTCCCTCCGCTTTATCTTTGGTCGATGGGATATCCAAAGATATTGGAGTAAACGCCTCACTCACTTATCGTGACATGCTTCATCATAGGCGTCTATCCACACCCGGGTAATATGGTACTACCCGGGCGGACTCAACCATAGATGTAATGGTGGTTCTTATATAAAGCAAGTACTGGTCATGCAGAGAACCAGATGAGTGATAATAAAAATACCTTCAGGTATACCAAAACAATGTGTTTTATTCGGAGGGTACCTGGGGCATGAATAAAAACTTGAAAGTGTTGGGGTTTTCTGAATATAGTTGTTCAGTTGTATCCCTTCTAAAGTCTCAACATGTTTCGGCCCTCGCTAGGAGCCCACGTGGGTCTGGGGTCTTCGTCAGGGCTATTTATCTACTACTTAGTGTCCCTGCTCCTATAGGGTGCACGCACTCCATGCACTGACATGAGGCCTAATGCGCTCGCCTGTCTTCACTGTGTCCTCAGTAGATTTTCTACTGCTTGTTTTAATTAAGCAATATGCGGATCAGGCGGTTGGTGCTGCCTTGTAGTCACACATTCGTCAAAGTGCTAGCACCGCCGGAATACCTCTATAGCCCCGCTCTGTCTGCCGCGAATGTGTGACTACAAGGCAGCACCAACCGCCTGATCCGCATATTGCTTAATTAAAACAAGCAGTAGAAAATCTACTGAGGACACAGTAAAGACAGGTGAGCGCATTAGGCCTCACGTCAGTGCATGGAGTGTGTTCACACTATAAGAGCAGGGACACTAAGTAGTAGATAAATAGCCCTGACGAAGGCCCCAGACCTACGTGGGCTCCTAGCGAGGGCCGAAACATGTTGGCACTATAGAAGGGGTACAACTGAACAATTCTATTCAGAAAGCCCCAACACTTTCACGTTTTTATTCATGCCCCAGGTACCCTCCGAATAAAACACATTGTTTGGGTATACCTGAAGGTATTTTTATTATCACTCATCTGGTTCCCTGCATGACCAGTACTTGCTTTATATAAGTCCGCCCGGGTAGTACCATCTTACCCGGGTGTGGATAGACGCCTTTGATGAAGCATGTCACGATAAGTGAGTGAGGCGTCTACTCCAATATCTTTGGATATCCCATCGACCAAAGATAAAGCAGAGGGAGACCACCACATCCCGTTAGAACCCTAGTTCTCCTTTTTTTAAAAAAGGCCTGAATTCCCAACATGGGTTCATATGGCAGTGGTTGCTTATACGTGATAAGATGGTTAATGAAATGGCAGTCCAGAAGATAAGAAACCACTGGTGCTGTGAACCTAAGTGAAGGGGAGTGTAGTGACATCGATTCTCATGAAAGACATGAAGAGGAGTGCCTTTGCAGAATGTGCTTTGACATAATTCGATTTGGTGTTGTGAAAGTGGACTTAGCTTTTGATGTCTGATGGTGTCCTTTCTCCAACGCCAACGTTATACATGCGGCTAAACTGGCGTTCAATGGCAAGCACATCATTTATGGAACTTGAAATATGTTGAAATATACTGCTGAGCTGATGTCTCAGAAAATGGCCCAAGTGGTGTTGATGGCAACGCAGATTCTTCTCTATTGATCTCCCTCCTCAGGAGCACTTGCTCAAGGTGTACACAGATGTAATATAAGGGGCAACATCCTTGGCCAGCCTGTATAGTTTCTTCCTCTGCCCTGAGATATTTTTGTTAGTCACTCTGTGAATCCACTTCAGAGCACATTTTGTCATTTTTGGACAGAATTTGCATTCCTTAACTGAATGTGAGGGCGGTAAGAGGCAGTCACCTGCCTCCCACATGAGGAACACTTCACAAACAGACAGTATATTCTGGAAACTTAAAAGTGTACAAATGAAGATTGGAAACTTTCAGACACAATTAAGATGTGCAATGAAGTATAGAAATATCAAATTCTCAGGAAAAACATGAACATCCACACAAAATAGGGTGACAAAACCCCAGAATTGTTGAGATGAGCTGAGCCCGAGCCAGAAAAAAAGACCTGAACCTATGAGGCAAATGCCAGCCCAAAGCACACAGGGAGATACAATCAACCAGCTCCTTAAAGAAGCAATGTAAATAGTTTACATGTGTTATGTTAACCTAACTGGTTGTTTTCCTTTATGTTTTTCTCTCCCACATAGGAGCTTGAGTTCGTGTTTATAATTGCAACATGTTAATCTTCATGCTGCAATGTTGCCTTATGTAGTGTTTACATATTATTGAGGGGCAGAAATAATTTGGCTTGTTTAGGCTGTGAGGGTTAGGCCTGCATTAGGATAATGACAGCTTCCCTCCAAAACAATGCAGACTATATTTTGGAAAAAGAAGTGTTCTGTAGTCACTGTAAGCAGGTGGGAATGTTCTATCTTTATGACTATCAATGATAGTCCGCCTTTAATAGCCATTCATCTAGGTTCAGGAACACAGGTGTCCCTGACCTCCAGAGATGGGCAGCACTACCGCCAACACTTTTGTGAATGCTCGAGGGGCACTGGCGAGGCTGAAAGGGAGCATAGTAAAAAATGCTCCTGATCTATCTTGAACTGGGGTGCCTGTTGTATCACTGGTTGGTGAAGACTGTCTCTGCTACACACCAGCCCTCTGAAATAGCCTCTAATGGAGCTTTTCAAAGAGGCAGGCCCCATCAAAAGACAAATCGATGAGGAGGCATGTATGTCACCGGATATGCCAACAGACTGCATCCATGCCTGTCTACGCAGGACAAGATTGACACAGACTGTGCTACCTAGGCAGTCGTTGCTATCCTGACCTCCCGGATTAACATATCGGGATGCGTTCTGTTCATCACGTAACGTCTAGGCAAAGACGATCTAGCTTCTGCTGGGACACACACACACATATATATATATACGGCTGAGAGAGGATGTTTCCATTGCCATTTGTGCGATTAGTTGGATCAGCTGTAGTATCGCATTAAGTATGAGCGAATCATTTCGCAAGAGGTTAGGAGCGGCCAAAAACCTCTTTGATGAGAATATGGGCCACACATCTGGAGGAGTGGAGCGGGCTACAATGGGTGAGTCTGGCAGCAGCAAGGAGTTGAAACAAAGCTTGCTTCACTACGAAAGACTATGTAAAAAGATTAATGGAAGCTGGGAGGTGATCTCTCTTGATAATTATATTGAAGTAGGGAGGGTGCCAAGAGGCTTGCCTTTCCTCATAACGCCCACTTACCAGAATCCTCACCCCAAGTTGTTGAAGGAGTGGTCACTCCTACTGGCTGGAACGTGCAGGAACATGATTGTTCTGCTATCAAAATATGCAGCTACTGAACTAGATCAAGTGTAGGAGGAGCTGAGAAACTGAGAGAGACATTGGACAAGCATTCCTCACAGGAAAAAATACAAAGTTTCATGAAGGAGCTGGAAATCACATTGACCAAGTATGGGGATGGCATTAAAGGTAAAAAGAAATGGAAATTCACTTGTGACAAATCTAATGATGCCACTGGACGCATTTTGACATTTGGGAAGAAATACGTCAACGCTAGGAAAGACTACAGACAAACTGCTTCCCTGAGGCAACAGGAACTGGCTACCTCGGAGTCGAGCTCAGATGCCTTTTCATATCTGGAAGAACGACAGGTGGCCTCGGCATCTGACAACGCCCCTTTCACTACTCTTGAAGAATATTGTTTTTTAAGGCAGAATCAGGGCACCCGCAAAAACACGCCAAAAGGAAAAGCCGGAGAGGTGGCACCAGTGAAAGAAGACAACATGCTGCATGGGAAAGGCGCTAAGAACAGCAAGGGGAAGAAGTAATGGGTGAGAACAATCTTAGTTGTTAATCTATCTACCCACGAACTGAATAATGATGAGCGTGCCTTACTGAAATTGGGTTTATCATTCTGCCCTATTGCTAACTTTGACTACTCACGCACTCGCATTGTTATTTTCCTGTTCATCAGGAAATTGAAGTTGCTCAAAATGTTTTTGCAACAGAAAGAGAGCCGCAGGGTGGGAGGCAATGTTGTCTCTGGTATCATTTCAGACCCCTCCTCAGACGTATCCATTGGAGACATTGAGGGTCTAGCCACCCTCAGGGAATTCGAATTGGAGGGAAGGGATTGGGAATCAGAAAGAGAATTGCTTTGTAATATGGGTCTTGAAACGGACGGGACAGGCAGGAATAATTTTAAACTCAAATCCAGATACAATCCTGTAACCCTGCATGAGAATATTGGCACATACCATGAGGTCATTCACCATGATCTTTTGGTATTGTGGTAACGAAGTGGCAACCATTTTGCTAAGAATCTGACCAGTGGTCAACTCGCCTTCTTATTGCAGGGACATCATGGATTTTATTTTAAAAATACAGAACTTTCCCCATAAGTCAGTTTACATTCTTGCCACAATTGATGTAGTGTCCCTATACACATGCATAAATCATGAACATGGTTTGGTGCCATGTAGATTCTTTTTTAGAGACAAACCCTTAGCCATTTATGACCACTCTATGTTACTGCTTGAAATGTTGCATTTTAGTCTGGAGCCTAACTTCTTTTTGTATGAGGATCAGTAACTGGGATCACTCTGGGAAGCTGCTTTGCTCCAAGCTACGCCATTATGTTCATGGGGTAGTGGGAATCAGAGCATGTATGGTCAGAGGCTTATGAGGAATGGACCAGACGTTTGATACTGTGGACTCGTTATATAGATTACATTTTTGTGATTTGGGAAAGCCTGGAGGAGACTCTAGATGCTTTCCTCGGGAGAATATCAGACAATGATTTAAATCTCAAGTTCACAAGCAGGACAGTAACCAATAATACTGATTTTCTGGAAGTCAAGATAGAAAGAGAGTTTCTTCAGGAAAAGAATGGCGGGCAACAGCATTCTGCATGCCCAAAGCCATCACCTTACTAAACTCAAATGGAGTATCCCCTATAGGGAACTCCTAAGAGCAACAAGGAATAGTAGCACAAGTGAAGCTATTGGGGCAGAGGCCAACAGAATGGTAGGCTGTTTTAGGCTACGAGGTTATCCGGAAAAGGTAATCAGGACAGCCAAAGAGAAAGCGACTGGTACCAATAGGGACCGTCTCCTCAGACCTAGAAAGAATGAAGGAGGTAGAAATGAAGTTAGACTAATCACCACATACAACTGTGAGTCCAATGCTGTGAGCACTGGTATTTGGTCAGGTCTGACTCAGTGATTGGGAAATTGGTGAGCCCCGGCCTCAAATAACCTACCACAAGAGTGATTCCCTCAGGGACATGCTCGTACATAGCTATCCCAACAGACAACAAGGGTTAACTGGATCATGGCTTAGAGAATCACCAGGATTTTATAAGTGCAGGAGGTGCAAGGCATGTGCCCAGTTCCAAAGTGAAAAGTTACCCTTTGGCCACAGGAAGAAAGGTCAAGATCAGAAAGTTTTTGAACTGCAATAGTGATTTTGTTGTATATGTACTGTCCGGCACATGTGGTTTGCGTTATGTTGGAAGTGCGATTTTTCCAGTTAAGAAATGGGTATTGGTGCATTTTGTGCTATTAAGTACCTGGACGCCAGTTACCCTGTGGCAAGACATTGCAATCGAGTTCATGGGCCCAACAGTGATCAGATTTCATTTTTAGGTGTTGACAGGGTTCCAGTGAATTTGAGAGGAGGTGACCGGGAACGGGCACTGAGAAAACTGGAATCAGAATACATAATCCGCCTCAACAGCAAGCATCTGAATGGTCTTAACAAGGATGAGAGACTTCATGTGCATCTAGGTTAATGCATCTCTCAGTGTTCTTCGTTTCCTCCTAGACCCCATGAGATGATAGACCCCCCCAACCCCCCGGGCGTCCGCCTACTCTCCCTCCTCGCACCCCCCTCTTTGTTAAGATTGTGATTTGGAAGCAGGATTGTTTCCACGATTGGTCGCCTCCTCTAATAATTTTTGTACCATATTTTTGCATTTCAGTGACGGATATGTGCACACTGTTCATTATTAGTATTCAAGTAGATTAGCTGATCTGGCATAATTGTATACCTGTTGTGGGGTGTCTTCTTTTTTATTATCTTACAATTATGTAATGCACATTTTCTGTTTTGCACCAACAACAATTTTTGGTCTTTGCATCAACATGGGACCCTTTTGTCCGTGCATAGTTCTTCCGGATTTACCCATTGTATCCTCTTTTTTACTGTCACTTGACAATATATTGTGTTACCAGTAAGAGAGAATAGCGGTACCATGGTATGCAGTGCAGACAGGCACGAGGAATGAATACTATACATTTGATATAGAACTGTTTCATGACATGCCATGCCACATGGATACTGATACAGGATCATTTTAATTAAAAAAATTAATTTTACGTTCTCTTTTTAAATATTTATGGATGTAATTCCTTCAAGTGAAGGAGTGAATTGCTAGGCTTTGTGTTCCATTATCGTAATTTCATTTGTTTATATTTCATTTGTTGATCATGCATGCATTTACGGTGAGAAACATACTTGTGTATACCTGTTTACCTTGGTTAACTACGAGACACTAGACTTTCTCTCCCGGGAACCGAGTGCTGGGACCCGCAAGTCTTTTCTCTATGTTTATTGTGTGGGGGATTTGTGTTTAAAGGTGATAGGGCACTACCACCATCTGTGTAATGGCTTTGAGAAAGACCGTGTAGGTCGAAACGTGTCAGCCAATAAAATACTTTTGGATTACCTTTCTGGAGTGCAGGCGTTGACTTGCGCTGCAGTGCGGGTGATGCCCTTCATTTATACGGGGCTCCTGTGCCCCGTTGCCTTGCACCGACCTCGACAGGTGGACGCGGCTGGATGACCAGCAGGAGACTAGATTTACCGATATATATATATCATATAAAATATCTCTTTTGGGGTGGTATGCCTGGGAAGAAAATCCAAGCACTAGGAACACAGTCTGTGGTGTCTGGCCACCTGCCTAGTTACAGGTGGACAAGAACAAGGATTCAACAAATTAACCCTCAAACTGTCGGTGAGAGAACTGTTAAAGCAAAATTTCTGTCAGGACTTTTGTTTTTGGTCTCGATGGAGGCTAGCAGCAATTCTAGTACCTCAGCTTCTCTCTGAACCACCACTGCAAATGAGGCACTCTCCTCTCTTTTGGTGGCCCAAATGATGAGTCATGCTATGTCTAAGGTAATGTGTCAAGCCCACTGGTGTTTGGTAAATCAGTGTATAAGGCACCATCAGTATAATTAGGGAGGAGCAAGCCATTGGCATCAGCCTTATCATCATTTTAGGGTTCCTGCTGCTCTGGCACAGGATCAGAGTCTAAACCAAAAAGATAATAGAGCCTCTGCTGGTAGGTGCTCAATGGTAGAGGCAATAAGTTAGAGTCCGAATACAGAATGACCGGTTTCGTTTTTACAATTTTGTAGCGAGACATTGGTCGTGCTCGATCTGTAGTCGGTTTGGAATGTGACACTGGCGTCGGCACTATACTATCTCTGTGCCAGTGGCATCAGTATTGGTGTTGGGGTGGCAGGGACCAGAGT
This sequence comes from Calotriton arnoldi, assembly GCA_963921515.1. Classification (NCBI taxonomy): domain Eukaryota; kingdom Metazoa; phylum Chordata; class Amphibia; order Caudata; family Salamandridae; genus Calotriton; species Calotriton arnoldi. Next base: position 1,698,651 of record CAWUFW010000324.1, read on the forward strand.
GGACCTCAGGCCCAGAGTAGAAGTCTGTACTGGCATCAGTACAAGCATGGTAATGGGTCTCAAACACCAACTAAGAAATTGGTTCTGTGGCCGAGGACCTTGAAGGAGTGCGACTGACATCATGAATCCTTGCACCTTCTCTTTGGGGGTAAAGTAGCCGGATGGACTCTAGTCCCACTGCCCAATCTTATGCTTGCTCTTCGACTTCGGCTTCAGGGGGATTTTGAGAGCAAAGTTTAAAAGATCGATTGAGCGGCTTCCGGGCAGAGTACGAGCTTGTGATTTTAAGCATGAAAAAGACCCATGTGAAGGCCGCTACCATTTCTTGTGTTCGGCGACATACAAATTCACCTCCCACTCTTGGCTCTCAGTGTGCACTTATAGCACGACTTCGAGTTGTGTCCAAAGCCCACACACCAAAGGCCCACATCTTGCGGGTTAGTGACCAAACTCTGCTTTTTGAATCACAGCATTGCTTGAAAACCTGTTGTTTCGGTGTTGATATCTTACTCTAGCACACCGTGAAATTGCTAGAAGTCGACAGGAAACAAGAGAGGAGCTCCCGATCTGCGTCCAAAGGAGAGGACAAATAGGAACTTGGGTGGGGTGGTGCTTACATGCGGCTTCACTCCATCACTTCCGGGGCAATGTATAGTCCACGTAGAGCCACATGATGCCATCTAGTGATCGTTATGAAAAAGGGTCCGGATCCAGTCTAGCACCAGAGCAGTATTCTAAAGGTGAGGAATCAACAGTTCGAAGTATCCATCAGAAAAGACCAAATTAAGCTCCCAAGGGAGCAAAGGTGTCCTGACGGCGGGAAAAACTTTCTAATTAGAGTAAGGATGCCTGATCTGGCTGTGACCACAGCAAGTCGGACTTTAATAAAAAAAGAGCGGCAACTTTGATTGGGCGAGATATAGAAGAATGCCATCCTACTGGCAGGTGATAGTATAATAGACGCTCTAATGGCACCACAAGAAAATTGTCTTCCAGTTAAAGGAACAGCATGTTCTAGCCGAAGGATGTTTGGCTTCCTTTAGGATATCCATGAATGAGTGAGGGAGGTTCAGAAGTCCTTTTTGTTTCATCTCAGGAGCCATGCTGACAAATTCAGTGATATCTAGTTCGGGTGAAATAGTTGAACCTGAGACCTGATCAACAGGTGTGGTCTACGTGGTCTTGTGTGGTCTGACAGACATCTGTAACAGATCTGGATACCACCACTGTCTTGTCCAGTGTGGAACACGGAGGATCATTGTTGTTTCACAATTCTGGAGCTTCAGGATGACTGAAGGTAGTAATGGAATCAGAGGAAAAGTGTAAAGTAATATCTTTGTTGAGTTAATCAAAAGGGCATTGCCCAATGAGCCTAGTTCTGGTAGTGTGGATGCAAAATCTTGGTATTTTTTTGTTTTTTGTTTGCACAAAGATTTGATGAAGGACACCATTGTCTAGGACCTATTGCACAAGTTACTAACTTGTGTAACGATATATCTGTAAGAGACAGTAGTTAGTGACAGATTCCTTACCTTAGAATATCCCCAGGCGTCAGGCTGGATCCGGAAAGTTTTTGCGTAGCAGTACCCTTGCGCGTCGGTAGGCGGCGTCGTGTGGCTCCGCGTCCGGCGTCGGGATCGCCGGGATGACGTCGCGGGCAGTACTTAGACGCCGCCCCTGCGCGCTGTCAGTTCTGTACACGACTTTCCGCGCCAGGAACGCAGAGCCATGCAAGAAGCTGACATAGGTGTCTGAAAAATACTAGGGCCCTGAAAGGGATGTCCTTAACCCTAGAAATCAGTTCGCAGAACGGGGAGGATGGGTGGGGCGGTAGGGAATCTGTCACTAACTACTGTCTCTTACAGATATATCGTTACACAAGTTAGTAACTTGTGCATCTGAAAGAGACACGTTAGTGACAGATTCCTTACCTTAGAATAGATACCCCAGCAATACCAACCCCGGTGGTGGGTCTGCGAACAAAGATCAGACAAGGAAGTCCCGGAGGACAGAACGGCCAAAGAAGCCGTCCCTCCGGACCTGACTGTCAAGGCAGTAATGCTTGGTAAACGTGTGCAGCGAGGCCCACGTAGCTGCCTGACATATATCCTGCAGCGGAACACCGCGGCAGCAGCCGTTGCCCCGGTGGAATGGGCACGCAGCCCAACAGGAGGATCCTTCTTAGCCAAAGAATAGCAGGCTTTGATACACAAGGTTACCCAGGGGGAGATGGTTCTCTTGTGCACCGCCCGACCTTTTTTGGCGCCCACGTAGCCAACAAAGAGCTGGTCATCCACCCGGAAGTGTTGTGTGCGGTTGATATAAAAGGAAAGCGCAAGTTTTGGGTACAGACGGTGGAGCCTCTCTTCCTCTCTGGAAGGATGCGGAAAGAAGGTGGGCAAAGTGATGGTCTGCCCAATGTGGAAGGCAGTAACCACCTTTGGCAAGAAGGACGGACGCGTCCTAAGAACAACCTTGTCTGGATGGACAGACAGAAAGGGAGGTTTGCATGATAGAGCCTGGAGCTCACTCACCCGCCGAGCGGAGGTGATGGCCACCAGAAAGGCTGTCTTCAGAGTCAGAAGACGAAGAGGACAGTTATGTAGAGGCTCAAAGGGAGCGCACATGAGAAAGGTAAGAACCAAGTTCAAGTCCCACTGAGGCATCACAAACGGAACAGGAGGGAAGAGGTGAGTAATGCCTTTTAGAAACCTGTTAACAACAGGGGACTTGAAAAGGGAGGGCTGATCAGGAAGCCTGAGGAAGGCCGAAATGGCACAAAGATAGCCCTTGATGGTACCCAGGGCAGAACCCTGTTGGGCCAGAGAAAGAAGGAACAGAAGGACCTCAGAAAGAGGGGCAGAGAGGGATTCACAGCCTTTGCTGTGCACCATGCCACAAACTTGTTCCACCTGCAGGCGTATACCACCTTAGTGGAGGGACGCCTGGCTGCCAGAATCACATCACAAACTTCAGGAGGCAAGTCGAAAGGAATCAACTGCCGCCGCTCAATCTCCACGCAAGCAAGTGTAGACTGGACAGGTTCGGGTGGAGGACCGTCCCCTGCTGCTGCGACAGAAGATCCTCCCGAAGAGGCAGACGGATCGGGGATCGACGCTCATACTGGAGTAGCTCGGGATACCAAACTCTTCGAGCCCAGTCCGGAGCCACAAGAATGACTTGGGCCCGGTCGCGCCGAATCTTCTTCAACACTCTGGGTAGAAGTGGTATAGGCGGAAAGGCGTACAACAGACCGCAACTCCACTCGCGACGAAAAGCGTCGCCGAGCGAGTGCCGCCTTGGAAATTCCAACGCGCAGAACTGCTGACATTGCGCGTTCTCTTCGGTGGCGAATAGATCTAACCAAGGCTCTCCCCACTGTAGAAAGAGTCCTTGCGCCACTTCCGAGTGAAGACGCCATTCGTGATCCATCATGCACCTGCGGCTGAGTTCGTCCGCCCTGGCGTTCAGGGAACCTGCCAGGTGTTGAACCATCAGGAATATGCCCTGATGTTCCAGCCATGTCCAGAGGCGCAGAGCCTCCTGACATAGGGTCCACGACCCCACCCCGCCTTGTTTGTTGCAGTATCACATGGTGGTGGTGTTGTCTGTGAACACCTGCACTACCTTCCCTTTGACAGAGGGAAGGAATGCCTTGAGTGCAAGTCGGATCGCCCGGAGCTCCAGAAGGTTGATATGGAGCCGGGACTCCGCCGGAGACCAGAGGCCTCTGATCTCCGCCTCTCCCATGTGACCGCCCCATCCCAGAAGGGACGCGTCCGTCACAACTGTATGCTCTGGCAGGGGAAGGGAGAGGGATCTGCCCATGACCCATTGCCGGTTCGAGAGCCACCACTGCAACTGTCTTGCAGTCCCCTCCGAGATCTGGACGTGATCGGACAGATTGCCCTGGTGCTGCGCCCACTGGAACTTCAGGTCCCACTGCAGAGCCCGCATATGCCATCTGGCATGATCGACCAGCAGGATGCAGGAGGCCATGAGGCCCAGCAGCCTCAGGGTCATCCGTACCAAAACCCAGGATAAAGGCTGAAAGATCGGAATCATAGCCTGAATATCCCGGACTCGCCGTTCGGGAGGATAAGCCCGAAACTGCGTCGTGTCCAGAACTGCTCCGATGAAAAGGAGCTGTGGAGAAGGAATCAGATGCGACTTCGGCACATTGATGGAGAACCCCAGCGAGTGCAGGAGTTCGGCCGTAGTCTGGAGGTGGGAGACGACTGCCTGGGACGAGCCCGCCTTCAGCAGCCAGTCGTCGAGGTAGGGGAAGACTGAAACCCCTGCCCGGCGCAGATGAGCTGCGACCACCGCCATCACTTTCGTGAACACCCGAGGGGCACTGGTAAGGCCAAAGGGAGCACGGTGAACTGAAAATGCTCGAGGCCTACCGTGAACCGCAGGTAACGCCGGTGGGCCGGCAGGACGAGGATGTGGAAATAAGCGTCCTGCAAGTCCAACGCTACCAACCAGTCTCCAGGGTCGAGGGTAGTCAAGACCTGAGCTAGGGTGAGCATCTTGAACTTCTCCTTCCGGAGGAAGCGATTGACGTTCCGGAGGTCCAAGATAGGACGCATGTCCTCCTTGTCCTTTTTGGGCACCAGAAAGTAGTGGGAGTAGCAACCACGTCCTACTTCTGGGGTCGGAACATGCTCGATGGCCCTCTTGGCCAAGAGGGCCGAGACTTCCTTCTGCAGAAGCACAAAGTGATCCCCTGACATGCGGTGGAATTGAGGTGGCATGGCTGGGGGGGTGGTCTCGAAGGGGAGGGAATAGCCCCTTCGGACAATGTCCAAGACCCACCTGTCCGAGGTGATGGAACGCCAGTGGTGAAGGTGATGGCGGACCCTGCCCCCTACTGGCGTGCTGTGCACCTGAAAGGAAGGACTAGGAGGGCTTAGAGGCCGCGGACGGGGCGGAGTTGGTGGCCTGACCCGCACGCTGGTTGCCCGACCCGCCACGGCGGGAGCCACGTCCTCGGCCACGCGAAGACTCTTGCTGCGCGGGCCGGTGGCTGGGCAGCGGACGTGACTGGGCGCCCCTTCTGTGGCCACGAAAGGGGCGAAAAGCAGAGGTTAGCGGAGGACGCACAACAGAAAGGCCCAGGGACTTGGCAGTAGCCCGTGAGTCCTTAAAGCGCTCCAGCGCATGGTCTGCTTTGGAACCAAAAAGACCGACTCCATCAAAGGGCATGTCCATGAGTGTATTCTGGACATCACCCGAGAAACCAGTTGTTCTCAGCCAGGCGTGGCGACGCAGCGCCACCGTCGTTGCAAGCGATCTGCCCAGCGAGTCGGCGGTATCAAGGCCACAGCGTATGGTGTATTTTGCCGCATCCCTACCTTCCGCAATGGTGCGAGTAAGCAGTGTCTGGACCTCCTCAGAACACTGGGGCAAAACGGCCGCCACCGAATCCCACAGAGAGTGGGACTATCGGCCCAAAAGGCAAGCGGTGTTGACGGACCGCAAGCCAGCACTGGAGGAAGAAAAAGCCTTCTTCCCAAATTGGTCCAGGCGTTTGGATTCCCTATCCGGAGGGGCAGTAGGGAAGGCGGTTTGGGAGGCAGAGGCTTGGACAACCAAGCTCTCGGAGGTGGGATGTTGAGAGAGAAACAAGGGGTCGCCCGGAGCAGGGCGATGGCGTCGGGCCACGTTCCTATCCACAGGAGCCCCTGTGGTGGGCTTGGACCAGGTGCCCAAAAGAACGTCAGACAGTGCATCATTAAACGGCAGCACAGTCTCCGAGGAGGAAGCTGCCGGCTGAAGCACTTCCGTCAGGAGATTAGTCCTGACAGCCACAGAAGGCAACTGGAGGTGCAAGGCTCCAGCTGCTCTACGCAACACCGTTGCAAAATTTGCTCCCTCCTCCGTAGCCACGGGAGGAGACAGCATGCCAGAGTCAGGGGAAGTGTCTAGACCACTGGCATCCCCAAGTTCCTCTGCCCAGTCCTGATCATACTCACACTGCTGTGTGAGAGGGTCTTCCGACCCCTCCCAGCTCTCCTGGTCCTCCTCTGGTTCAAAATATGGAGGAGGAGGGACATCTGGGACCCAAGGTCTCATCGGCGCCGGAGCCGGCGTCGAGCGACGTCGGTCCGGCTCCATGTCCGGAACCGGAGAGAACCGGGGAACGACGCCGCCCGGAGCCCCGGGCGGCGCCAGGAACGGCACCGGGGACATCGGCACTGGCGGAGGCGTGGTTAGGTCAACCGACGTCGATCGGGGTTGCGGCACCACCGGAGCCGGGATCGAGGCCGGGATCAAGGCTGGCGGGACAGGCGACGCCGGGACCGGAGTCGACGGCGATGCCGGAGCAACCCCATCAGGGCCCACGGGGCCCGAAGGCGCACCGGAGGGATCTTGAGGCCCGAAGAGGCGGGCCATGGCCGACAGGAATTCCTGTATTTCGGCCGGAGTCGCCCCCGAACCCGGGAAGGACGGGTAATGCGGGGGCGGCACCTCAGGCACATCCGGAGCAGCGGGGACGGTGCCGACAGGGGCCTCAGCCGAGTCGCGAGATCGGCGATGCGAAGTCTTAGAGCGATGGTGCTTCTTAGACTTCTTGTGCTTCGACTTACCCGAGGAGTGCGAAGACTTGGACTCCGACGACCGGCGGGGGCTCCGGGTCCGGCCCCTCGACCTCTCACGGGACCGGGGCTGGGTGCGGCGCGGAGCTGACTGCCGGACCTCGAGGAGCTTTCGAGACCGCTCTCGCAAAGCCTTCGGGTGTAAGGCCCGGCAGTCAGGGCACGACTTTGTGTCGTGGTCTCGGCCGAGACAGTAGAGACACTCTAAGTGCGGGTCCGTGATCGACATCATTCGACCACAGACGTCGCATGGCTTGAAGCCGGGCACCCCTACCGACACCTAGGAGTCGAGAAGACTCGAAAAGAAACAGTGAAAAAATCACCCAAAATTTAGCCAAAAATTGACTAGGGCACTGCTCTTCCCGGATCTGCGCTTACTGGTGCGGAAAAATAAGAACTGACGTCAGCGCGCAGGGGCGGCGTCTAAGTACTGCCTGCGACGTCATCCCGGCGATCCCGACGCCGACGACGGACGCGGAGCCGCACGACTCCGCCTACCGACGCACAAGGGTACTGCTATGCAAAAACTTTCCGGATCCAGCCTGACGCCTGGGGATATTCTAAGGTAAGGAATCTGTCACTAACGTGTCTCTTTCAGATTGCTATTTACTTCTTAGAATCAGCTTAGGCAATCTGCTTACTGGTACCGGATTCCAGGGATTTTTATTGATATGCCCCATGCCATGGTCCACAACCAGAGTTTTTGTGACGGGGGTGGGTTCTGCTCTTGTGTAACCTTGCTTTTTAGGTAGTGCATGGCCGTTGTATTATCCATTTGTTTAGTAACTGTTGGTAGAGATTTTAGGCCTTGAGAGCCAAATGGACTGCTCTTAGCTCCAGGTATCTGATCTCATACAATTTCTTCTTCTCTGTCCAACTGCCTTGCAAGGACAGCACTACTAGATGTGCTCCTCATCCAGGAAGAGAGGCATCTGTCACAATAATTTGTGCTAGAAGATCCTCTTGGAAAGTAAGTATGTTTGCTCCCTTACACCACTACAAGAAAAACTGCCTTGCAGATATTGAAATTAGGAGTGTGTCACCCCAACTGTTTTTATTCTGATAACACAGTGAAACATAAGCGATGAGAGCATAGACCAAGTGTGCACAAGTCTCTGTTCAAGCTTTTTCAATCAAAGTTTGGTATTGACGCTCAACTCTCCGTGGTCCACCGCTCCAGGCCACAATACACAATGAAACTACTACTTATGGAAAAGGAGCGTCTTCTCAGTATTAACGATTATATCAGTCAATGATTAACATTAGTCCAAAAAACAATCATCAGGCCAAATTTTAGTTCCAATGAAGTGTTCCAGTTTTATTCCAGAAATATCAAAAACAGCATCATTTGTTCAATATCATGTAATCTTGACAGCCTACTAGTCACGTGGACTCGGACGTTCGAACTCAACGCGGATTTCGACTTCGATATGTCATGAGGCATACGCGTTAGCCCTGATGACGTCCAGCACAGGACGAAACGCGCAGGCTGACAAGATTACATGATATTGAACAAATGATGCTGTTTTTGATATTTCTGGAATAAAACTGGAACACTTCATTGGAACTAAATTTTGGCCTGACGATTGTTTTTTGGACTAATGTCAATCATTGACTGATATAATTGTTTTTATTCTGATACGAATAATTATCCAGACACTGGTGGGGAGCCACATATGCATTGGGGACAATTAAAATGCAGAAAGTCTGGACCCCAGTAGAAAGGAGATCTGAGACGTTGTTGGAATGAATATTTTCAGTCAAAGATGGCATTTCTCCGGAGTTGATGACTCTCTCCTCTGAAGAAAATACGTCTCCTTGTACTGTGCCTAGTGTTGCTCCTACATATCAGCGAACCTGAAGAAGTTACTTATCTTCTGTAACACTCTTTCTGGTTGCAGATTCCTCACCTTCTGAGTATTCCCCAGGCGTGAGACTGGATCTGGAAACTGTTCAACACTACCTCTGTGCACCGGTAGGTGGCGACATGCGGCTCCGCACTGACCGCTGTGGTCCAGAAATAATGTGCTGGACGCAGAGCCACATCAGCAAATTTTTTGTGACCAGTGTGTTGATTGCTAGACTTGGGATTTTATTAATGGATAGAGTCCAATCACAGAACCTTGATGGGAAAGTCAGCGAGGACTCTGCAACTACATACAGTCTCTACCAGAAAGAGCCATACCAAAAGTAAGTAACTTATTCTTCTGATAGAGACTTCTAACCACATATTCCTCACCTTTTGAATAGATAGCAAAGCAGTAACTACTTGGAGGTGGGTCTGTGAATAGGCTCAAGCCAGAAATTCCTGCAGGACCTAATGGGCAAAATACTCCTCTCAACATACCGGACTGTCCAGATAATAGTGCTTTGTGAACATACAAAGGCACGTCCAGGTAGCTGCCTGGAAAATGTCCAGGAAAGAGACAGTACTAGCAGCTTTGGCACTTGTAGAACGAGCACACAGTTCTCTTGGATGCTGCTTTTTAGCCAATGCAAAACAGATCTTACTTAAAAGCAGGATATGGTTTTCTTCTGTACAGCCTTAACCTTTTTCGCGCCAGAAAACCCCACAAAGAGCTGATCGTCCTCTCGGTGTTCTTTGGTACAATTAATATAAAAGCAGAGTGCTCTCTTGGGATCCAATTGGTGGAGTCTCTCTTCGAGGGGACAGGGGAGCAAAGAATGCCAGAAAGTTGATGTTTTGACTCATGTGGAACAACGCCACAATCTTAGGCAAGGATACCTGTGTCCACAAAACCAGCGTGTCCAGGAAGAAGGTGGTGTACTGTGGGTTAACACAGAGAGCCTGAGGCTCACTTACATGAAGTGCCAATGTTATGGTTCTAATGCATAAAGCCCTGCATGGATCAGCGTTGGGTTATCTGACAGAAAGGATTCACCACTACATTCCAGCCCGCACCTTGCGCTCTTCCTCCGAACATCGGGCTCTAGTCCCGTGCATCTGCCGCCTCAGAAGGGACGGAAGATCTTTTTCATATCTAGGACCACATAACTGGATCATGCTCCCTAGGGACCTGCATCTAACCCACGACCTTGCAGTCTTCGAAAAGAAACTGAAAACTTGGCTTTTCACACAATTGGCATACGTCTTATTTGTAGGTACCGCCCTACGCACCACCATCGCAAATGACGCTCCCTCCTCCGTAGCCAGGTTGGGGGGGAGACAGCATGCCACAATCTGGAACAGCGTCCAGGCCGCTGACATCACCCAGGTCCTCCTACCAGTCCAGGTCTTGATTGGGTTGCGGGATTTCTAAGGGATCCTGCTGCCCCTCCCAATCCTCATCCTTCATGCCTAACCCTTCAGAACAGGGCAGGTTGAATGGCATGGAGCGGCACGGCTTTGTCAACATCGGTGTTGGCAATAGTGACTAAAATGAGCTGATGCACACATTAAATGTTTCATTCTTGACCTTTCCATGATAATGTTTTTTAATAAATAAATAAATGTTTCACATAGCTCTGCAAAAATGTCTTCTTATACAAAGAAGAGTTTATAATGCTGGTCTAGAATGTATTATTTAGTAGAATTAGAAAGAATAATCACACAGAATTCAGCACATAAACTGAACTTGACCTCTTTTAACATACTTGTTTTATTCCCAAAGGACGAAATCATGAAAATAATGTTGTTTTGTTATTGCAGATGTTTCGATTTTTACTCAGCCCATTGTTAGCTAAAATATCATTTGCTTCATTAGAAGGTTAGAAATGTAGTTCCATTCATCGGAAAGGGTGTTTAGAATGAAGAATCCTCATGTGTAGTTTAGGTTAAAATAACAAAGTTGCACACTCAAAGATTACGGTCTGTACACTATTGTGTTCGTGTGAGAAAACGAGGAGTGAACCTATTCCCAGGAGGAACCCTGAAAGATGATAGGATGAGAGGAGAAGAAGATGCAACATTAACTGCAATGTTATGCTTTGACTGTTTATAATAGTACTTGTTCCTAGAGATGGTTAACATGCTTTTTCATGCTTTCCACACCATTCTCCGACTTCCCAGTCATCCTATTGATTGCAGTTTCTACTGCACTTTTCCCTTGTCTTTTTTCCTTTCCTTTGAGAGTCTACTGAGTTTCGTGAACGTCTCTTTATGGGAAGTTCTGCTTTGATCGATTGATGGTCTTTGGAAATACTTTGAGCTTTATGCTTGATCTCACTATCTTTTGAACTTGAGCTCTTTATAGGTTCCTACCAACACTTTTTCCCCAGGGATTTTTTTCCTTTATGGAACACGCCTAATACATTGTATTTTTATTGAATGAACTATTATTTCTTAATCGGTTCTGTGAAAGATTGATTATATTGAGAATAAAAAGAACAAAACTTATGATTCTGTATAAAGACGATCTACTAAACTTTGAAATAATAAAACCCTAAAAAATCTTTAGAAATTCTCATTATTGACTAAGTTAGATAGAAATTGTGATTAATATTTATGTAATGATTTGCTCCTGATCTTCTCAACTATAACGGCCAAGGTCCATTGACCTGTTGAGCCACAACACCGACTGAGGATCAGCCCTGTTTGCTTGCGTTGGTAAACCAGAGTTTTATTTAAACTGATTCCCACTTCAGCAAGTCTTACGAATAGTGTGAAGTTCAGAAAACCTCACCTATAAAAGGCTTTTAGAGTGTGAGCACCAAATATGGACATGTCAGAGAGTTCACACTTTCTACTGATATATGGACAGACGTATATTACTGAAGTGTTTAGGGGTCTCCACATGCAGCAAGGAATTATTCTAACAGTCATGAAAACAATGAAGATTCTAAAATGCAGAACATATTCTATAATGCACTTTGGCTGCTTTCAAGAGCATGAGCTTTGGGAGTATTGTGTAGACAAGTGTTTAATTCCTATACAATTATTGCCTTATAAGGCTCAGAGGAGGCCCATGAAGGGCACCATTAGTTTGTGTTTCAATTATTCCAATTTCATCAATAGAACAAACTGATGTTGGCAGTTGTAATTTTCAAGCACTGACCTGAAGTTGATAGTTTCATCTTCAGTAATTAAGATCCAAAGTTCCATCTATGGTGATTGGCAGTTGTTAGTTTATAGGAGTTGAATTGTTCAAGTACAAAAACCTGGACTCCTGATATGTTTTTTGACCATTGTTGACAGATGAGTAATTGCTAAATTAACCTTATTCCCCTCACCTTTTCCCCCTCAGATTTTCATGATCCAGAACTTTAAAGGGTTCCTCTGAAAGGTTAAGGATCCTTCTGTGAATCAGTAGCAGGGAAATGGCTAAGCAGGTAAGTGCCAAAGTTGGGGAGCAATGAACAAGTTACTTACCTTCAGTAATGCCTTTTCTGGTAGGGACTCTATATAACCACAGATCTCTTACCATAGATACCCCTTGGGCATCAGACTAGAAAATCTTGAGCAGTACCTCTCGATGGTCTGCGTCTTCCGTGCCAGGTGTTACGTGCGCAGTGGCTATATAAGTGCCAACCCAGTGCGCTGACGTCAGTTTCTTTCGTGACACATTCTGCGCCCACAAGACATGGAGCCATATCAGAATAGTTGTGAGCAGTCTTGTGAAGCTAAGGAAGACCTCTAGGAAGAGGTACAGTTCTCACAGAGAGGAGGCAGATCGGCCAATAAAGAATATGCAGTTAGAATAAAGTCTCTATCAGAAAAGGCGTTATCAAAGGTATGTAACTTCTGAAAGGCCTTCTAACCCCAGATTTCTTACTTTAGAATGGGTACCATAGCAATAGCCACCTCAGAGGAGGGGCTGCAAACAGACTTAAACCAGAAAGTACAATACAGAGTACAATCCATCGAGAGATGGTCATCTTCTGCACTGCCTTGCCCTTTTTTACTCTGGTAAGTCCAATGAAAAGCTGATCCTCAATCTGGTAATCTTTAGTACGAACAATATAAATGCTAAGAGCTGTCTTAGGATCTAAACAAGAGAGACTAACCTCCTCCTAAGAGGGGTGAGGGGGAGCAAAGAACGCCGGAAGGGTGATTGTCTAGCCGAAGTGAAAAGAGGTTACCACCATATGTAAGAAGGACACAAGTGTTCTTAGAACCAGTCTGTCCTGGTAAAAGGTAGTGTACAGTGAATGAACCGAGAGGGTCTGCAGTTCACTCACCCTCTGGGCCGATGTAATGGCCAACAAGAAGACCGTTTTGAGAGTCAAAAGTCAGAGAGGACAGCTTTGCATGGGTTCAAAGGGGACACATCAGAAACTTTAAAACTAAATTTAAGTCCCACTGGGGCATATTGAAGGAGAAAGGCAGAAAGATGTGTCGTAAAACGTTAAAGAATCAAGTCACAAAAGGTGACTTAAAGCGAGCGGGCTGATCCAGCAAATGAAAAAACTCCATTGGGACTGACAAATATCCACCAACAGTGCCCAGAACATGGGCTTGCTGGGCTAACAATCACACAAGCAGTAACACCTCAGAAAGTTTTGCATGAAGTGGGGCAATTTGCACCAATATATCCAACACCAAGAACGAGCTAAAACCAACATCTAGTGTCCATTCAGTAGGCTATCTGGGGGAAAAAAAATCTGGTTTTTAGATGAACCCTCACCCACCAACCTAGTTCATGTCATCATCGGGCTCCCACCTAGGGTGCAGAATGCATCCTAGGTGTGCTGCCACTCCCGATTACAGCTGAGTTTTTTTTCTCGTGATAATGTGAGTTTGTGGGTGGGATTTTAAAACTACCTCCAGGATCCCCTTCCTAATCAGCCCTGGGAGCTCAGGGAGGATTAGTGGGTTCCTGGGGCAGGATTAAAAACAATACTGGATGTGAAGAGAGATAAGTTGTCTCACCTATCAAAATGTGGTCTACATGTTTCAGCTAATCAATGTGTTCTGGGTCAGTCACAGTAGCTTTTTTCAGGGCCAGTGGTGTGAAGGCCAGAAACGACCCTTTCAAAAAAGTGGTCGCACCTCACTAAGGTGTGCATGTGTGGAGTGGATTCGTAACTTACGATGTGCACCCAATCTTTTATATTAGTAATGCGAAAATTCACGCAACATGGATCCCAGCGTGAGGCGGTGCCTATAGTCACACTTTCGTCAAGGTCCTCAGTCTGCCGAAATACCTACTGCGGCCATGTACAGGATACCTGCGACACCAAGCCATAAACTTATCCCAACGGCAGACGTATACAGATTTCGTTGAGGGACCTCTGACTGCCAGAATAACGTTGACATACTCAGAAGGAAGATCAAAAACACTAAACTGAAGCCACTCATTCTCCAAGCATGAAGATAGAGTGTGCGCAGGTTTGGGTACAGGACCCTGTCCTGCAACAGGAGATCCTCCCGAAGGGGCAGCTTAATTGGAGGATGAATGCTCATATTTAGGAGTCTGTGATGCCAAACTCTCAGTGCCCAGTCCGGAGCCACTAGTATGACTTCGGCCCAGTTGGTCCTGATCTTTTTGAGGACTTTGAGTAGGAGAGGTATTGGCGGTAAGGCGTACAAGAGTCCCAATTCCACCCCAAGCAGAAAGTGTCTGCGAGCAAAAGCTGCTTTGGAAACTCCAACACGCACAAGTGCAGAGAATGCACGTTCTCTGCAGTGGCTAATAGATCAAGCCAGGGTTCTCCCTATTCATGGAAGAGACTTCACACCACCTCTGGCAATAAATGCCATTCACAGTCCGTGAGGCTTCAGTGGTTAAGTTTATCGGCCCTGGCATTCATAGTTCACACCAGTGTTGTACAACCAGGAGGATATCCTGACATTCCAGCCACTTCCAGAGGTGCAGGAACTCCTGGCACAAAGTCCAAGAACCCACTCGCCCTGTTTGTTGCAGTACCACATGGTGGTGGTGTTGTCCGTGAATACCTGAACCAGTCTTCCTTGATGAATGGAAGGAAGGCTCTCAACACCAATCGCCCATAGCTCCAACAAGTTGATGTAGAGTCATGTCTCCGCTGGAGACCAAAGTCCTCTGATCTCCACCTCTCCCAGATGGCCACCCCATCACAGAAGCGAGGCATCGGTTACCACTGCCAGCTCCGGTAAGGGAAGAGAGAGTGGTCTGCCGTTGATCAGATCACGGTCCAGTACCCACCACTGCAGGTCTATGATAGTCTCCTCTGAAATCTGACCACAATCAGAGAGATTCCCTCGGGATGCGCCCACTGAGATTTCAGGTTTGCAGAACCCACATGTGCCATCTGTTGTGCTTCATCAGCCGGATACAGAAGGCAATCAGGCCCAGCAGCCTCAAAGTCACACTCACAGAGATCCAGGACCGAGGCGGATAGCCCTAATGTCCTGGATTCTCTGCGCCGCAGGATAGGCACAAAATATCACCATGTTCAGAATGGCTCAGATGAAAGGGAGCATTTGAGGAGTCCGTTGTGACTTCAACATGTTGATTGTGAACCCCAACAAGTGCAGAAGGATCGCCAGACTGGAGGTGAGTGAAGATAGCATGGGGAGAGCCTTCAGTCAGCAGCCAGTCATCGAGGCAGGAGAAGACTGGGACCCCTGACCTGTGAAGGTGGGCAGCAACCACCGCCATCACTTTTGATAACACCCGAGGTGTACTGGTGAGGCTAAAGGGGAGCACGGCAAATTGTAAATACTCCAAGATCACTATGAACCGCAGCGAATGCCTGTGGGCCTGCATCACAGGAATGCGAAAATAAGCATTTTGCTGGTACAGCGCTACCATCCAGTCTCCAAGGCCGACAGAATCTGGACAAGCTTGAGCATTGTAAACCTATCTTTCCTCAGGAAGGCATTGAGAGAAGCAATTTGACAATTTACAACCCCCATGAGTACGAGGAACATTCTGCAATTATGGTAAAAAAAGTCCAGGATCCTTCCCCCTGCCGGATGGTGGTGCGTCAGAAAATACGTACTAAAGAGGTTTTGGTGGGACAGCAGCAGAGGGAGAGGGGGACTGGGCTGCACTGTTTCTTTGCTGATCGCAAGGTCTGTGCGAACTTCTGCCTTGGCAATGTAAGGAGCTGGGTGGCCTTGTGGGTATGGATGGTACTGGCGTCTTTTGAACCCTCTCCTGTTTCCACAGGAAGGGCAAAAGTAAAGTGGTTGATGTGAAGCAACAAATAACCCCAGGAAGCAAGCCATTGCCCTGCTGACTTTAAAGCGCTCCAGCGCAGTATCCGGCTTATCGGCTAACAGAAGGATTGCCTGGACATCCCCCAAAAAGGCCGTTGACATTAGCCAAACTTGGCATCTAAGAGCCCATCACTCTACCAATGGAGTCTGCCGTGTCTAACCCACACTGGATGCTGAACTTGGCAGCGTTCTGGCCATCAAGCATGGCTTGCGTGAGTATTCCTGTACCTCCCTCTGCAACCATAGGTAGCTCTTGTGCCACAGAATCCCACAGAGTACGAGAGTATCTGCCTAACAGGCAAACTGCGTTCACGAAGCACAATGTCAAACTTGAGGAGGAAAAAATCTTTTTGCCAGATGTTTCAAGTCACTTGTATTCCCCATCTGAATGGTTAGTAGGGAAGGTTCGTGGATTCACAATTGCTGTTGAGGTCTGCACTACTAAGCTCTGGGGTTGGGGGTGCTGCGTAAGGAATGTGGGGCTCCCAGAGGCAGGCCAATGGCAGCGAGAGATCTGATGGCTTACAGGAACCCCTGAACAGTGTCTCGCCCAAGTTCCCAGGAGGACGGCCATGGGGCTTCACTGAAAGGAAGTCCAGGCTCTGCACTGGAGTGCTTTGGCTGGAGCACCTCCATTAAGACATTTGTCTTAACCTCTATTGAAGAGAGCTGGATATTAAGGACCTCCACCGCCCTCCTCATCACTATGGAGAAGGGCACACTGTCAGGGCTCTATCAGCCTTACCTTCTGCCTGTAGAGTAGTCTCGCGGGGATGACATGGACAACCTCCACCGTCTCCCACCTATTTCCCTGTCCTACCTTGAATTGGTACCAGACCGGGGATTGGTGAAGACTGGGGGAAGGAATCCTCAAGGGGTGGTGTACCGTGTGGAGTGCTGAGGTGAAGAGTGACACCCGATGGGACTGTTGTCTTTCTGGACCGTCAGCCTGAATGTAAGCGTTTTGAAGATATGAATCTCCGGTAGGTGCGTCCGTAACCCAGTTTCTTGAACTAGACAGCAGGCGTACCCTCACGGGGCACCAGGGGAACTGGGGAGTAGAGGATTCCAGGGAACAATAGTTTGCTGTAGGAACACTTCAGTGCCGTTGCGGTCTGGTAATAGCGGCACGGTGCTCCTGCGTCGTATGAAGGAAGAAAGGAAGGGGGTGGTGACGCGCTCCTGCGCTCACCGGGATGTTGGTAAGTGTGTGACGTGCTCCTGCACTCACCGGGGTGTAGGCAAGGGCAAAGGCGGTGACGCGCTCCTGCGCTCACCCAGATGATGACAAAGGAAAGGGGCAAGGTGGTGACGCGCTCCTGCGCTCACCGGTAATAATGACAAAGGAAAGGGGCAAAGGTGGTGACGCGCTCCTGCGCTCACCGGGATGATGGCAAGAAAAGGGCAGAGGCGGTGACGCGCTCCTGCGCTCACCGAGATGCTGGCAATGAAAGGGAGAAGGCTTCGTCCTTCTCTTGGGAGGAGCAGCGCATCTGCGCTAACAGGCTCCTGGGGATGCGTGAGGCTCTGTGATGCGGTGGTGAGCACACAGGATACCTGCAGGGAAGAAGTCTCCGTTGAGAGTGAGACAAGGAAAGGTTCTTACCGAGGTCCGGCGGAGATACGGAGTCCGACTTCCAACACGCTGCAACTTAATCAGAAGCACCAGGTGCCGTACATAGAGGAGTTTTATGTGGTGTCACCCGGATGTGATTGTGTGGTGACCCGCGGTACTGCACGTATGGGGGAGAGCACAATAAACTAGACAGGCAACCGTAGTACGCTCTCCCCAGTACGTACTGAACATGACAGCACCCCCACAAAGACAAACCCCCTCCCCTACACGGGGGTGGCAGGACGCGGTTTCAAGGGGTGACGAACATGGAAGGCACGTACCAGCTGAGGGGCGTGACGGACATGGGATAGGGGCTCCCAGGACCTCTCCTCAGGACCATACCCTTTCCAGTCGATAAGGTAATAGAGCCTCCCCCTGGACCTACGGGAATCTAGCACTGCACGCACCTCGTATTCCTCATGGTCATCCCTGAGTACAGGCGGCGGAGGCACAGAGGCCAGGCCATCAGACTGAGCCTGCTTCAGCAGAGACACGTGGAAGACTGGGTGTATTTTCATGTGAGGGGGCAAGGAAAGTTTCATGGCCACCTTCTTGATGACCTTGGCTATGCGGTAGGGACCTATGAAACGCGGTAGCAACTTCTTGGGGCCGTGCAGATTGAGGTTCTTAACGGAGACCCAAACCCTGTCTCCCGTCTTGTACTCTGGTTCTACCTGTCTGTGTGTGTCTGCATGGTGTTTGTAGGTTTCTTTGGCTTTGGCCAGCTCGAATCGCGCTTGTTGCCACAAGTCACATAGCAGGGTGTGATAAGCTTGGATGGTGGGCAGAGGACTGGTTTGTGGTTCTGCCCAGGGCGTGGTGCGTGGATGTCGACCTTGTAGGCAGTAAAAGGGCGACATTCCTATGGAAGCGTGTTTGTTGTTATTATATGCATACTCCGCCATCCACAGGACCTCTGACCATTCCTTTTCGACCGCTATGAGTAGGCAACGAAGGTATTGTTCCATGGTTTGGTTGGTTCTCTCTGCCTGGCCGTCGGTTTGGGGATGGTAGGCGGAGGAAAGTCGTACTTCCGTCCCTATGATGTCACATACCGCTCCCCAGAAACGGGATACGAACTGAGAGCCTCTGTCGGTGATCAGTACGGAAGGGATTCCGTGCAGACGGACTACGTTGTTCATGAATACTAAGGCTAGCTCCATAGCAGAAGGCACTTTCTGCAACGGCACGAAATGCGCCATCTTGGTTAGGTGGTCCACAATGGTGAGTATGGTGGTATATCCGGTCCTGGTTCGAGGCAATTCCACAACGAATTCCTGGACACCGTGTGCCACGGGTATGGGGGTACAGGGATAGGGTGTAGCAAACCCACAGTAGGTCCGGGTTGGTTTTTTCCTTGCGCGCAGGTCGTGCAGTGGGCTATGTAGTTGCGAACTATGTAGTTGCGAACGTCATCCTGCATGGTTGGCCACCAGAAGTATCTGCGTAAGAGATCCAGGGTCTTGTGATACCCAGGGTGTAATGATAGCATGTAGTCATGGCACATGTACAGCGCTGTTTGTTGATGGTGCGGCAATGGTAGAAAGTAGTTGTTGTCTTTATAGAGGAACCCACCACCAGTAGTGATTCCCGACAGCTTTCCGATCCATTCTGCTGGGTCCTTTACTTTGAGGTCGTTTTGCAACTGGGACAAGAAAGAGGAGGAGAGGATGACTCCCTGAAAACACCGTCCCGGTAGGATGGGAGATGGTGTCGGTTTGTCTCCTCCTTCACAGGTTTCTCCGAGTCTGGACAGGGCGTCTGCTTTGGCGTTGTCTTTACCAGGACGGTATGTAATCATGAAGTCGTATTCATTGAAGAACAACGTCCATCTCAATTGACGGGCAGTTAGAGCCCTGGCAGAGCGGAGGAATTGAAGGTTCCGGTGGTCCGTATAGATGGTAACAGGGTGTCTGGCGTCCTTCAGGTAATGACGCCACTCTTCGAAGGCCGTCTTGATGGCCAGCAGTTCCCGATCGGATACTGTGTAGTTCCGTTCCGCGGGTTGCAGCTTTCGGGAATAGTAGGCTACAGGGTGTAGGAGACCCGATGTAGTATCCCTTTGGGATAGGACTCCCCCAGGGCATCCTGTGAAGCATCGGCCTCGACAACGAATGGGTGTTCTGGATTGGGGTGTATCAGGACGGGTGCACTAGTGAATCTGGTTTTCAGTTCGAGAAAAGCCTTCTCAGCTTCAGGGTTCCATACGAACTTAATCCCCTTGCGCAGTAACCGTGTGATGGGAGTGATGATGCCAGAGAACCCTGGAATAAAACGACGATAATAATTGGCGAATCCTAGGAATTGTTGGACCTGTTTCAGGGAACCCGGGGAAGGCCATTGTAACACAGACTCGACCTTTCTTGCATCCATATTGATTCCTGCTGGGGTCAAGATGTGTCCCAAGAATTCCACCTCGGTTGTGTGGAATACACTTTTGTCCAGCTTGACGTACAGGCCGTGTTGCAGCAACTTCTTGAGGATGCTACGGACGTGTTGGATGTGGTCTGGAACGCTCGGGGAATAGATCAATATATCATCGATATATACTACGCAATATTGATCGATATGTTCTCGTAGCACCTCGTCAATGAAGAATTGGAATGCAGCAGGGGCATTACAGAGCCCAAAGGGCATGACCTGGTACTCAAAGAGTCCGTATCGGGTCCGGAACGCTGTCTTCCATTCGTCCCCTTTTGGACTTTTACCAGATGATAGGCCCCACGGAGATCCAGTTTAGTATAAATCCTGGCGTCTTTCACTTGGTCCAGTAGGTTGGAGATCAAAGGCAAGGGGTATCGGTTCTTGATAGTGATGTTGTTCATGGCTCTATAATCGATGCAGGTTCGTAGATCCCCTCCCTTCTTGGCTATGAAAAAGAGTGCTGAAGAAACGGGTGACTTGGAATGGCGTATGAAGCCGTTTTTCAGGTATTCGTCCAGATATGTGCGCAGATGGGTGCTTTCTTTTTCAGTGAGGGAATACACTCGACAACAAGGCAGCTTGGATCCCGGCAATAGGTCTATTCTGCAGTCGAAACTGCGATGGGGAGGAAGCGTGTTGGCTTTTTGTTCATCGAACACTGATGACAAATCGGCGTACTCTTCTGGTATGGTTCCTTGTGTGATAACACCCATTCCCGTAAGAGGAAGAATATGGGTTTCCACGACTCGTGCGTTGGTGTTCCCATGTTTTGAGTAACAGGTGCGGCTGCAATATGGTGAATTAAGGGTCATTAGTCTGTTTGCCCAATCGATGAGAGGATTATGGGTGACAAGCCAGGGAGACCCAGAATTAGTTTGAACTGGGGTGCGTCTATGACATCAAAGGCGATGAAATCTTTATGTTCGTCTGTCCCACATGTCATCGTCATGATGTCAGTCTGATATCGGATCAGTCCAGAGGTCAGGTCTGTGCCATCCACTGCTTTTACCGTTTCTGGTCTGTCCTTGGTTATCGCAGGAATCCCAAGATCTTCCATGTATTGGGTGTCTATGAAATTTCCTGTAGCTCCGGAATCGATGAGGGCCGTTACGGTCCACGATTGGCCTTTACTGGATTGTAACGTTACTGTGATACCCACATGTTGGTTGTGATCGTGTGGGGCCGAAGAGGAGGTCTTATCAGACGAACAACCCAGTAGACCGACCTTCCCTTCTACTGAGTTATGTCGTTTTCCGACCATTCACCACGAGAAACGGGAAGGGCGCTGGTTTTCCTTGTCATTGATTTACTCGGTTTCACAGGGCACTCCTTGACGTAATGGCCGCTTTTGCCACAATACAGACACTGGTTTTGGTGACGTCGTTTTTCTTTTTCAGCCTTAGACAAGGGTCCACGTATGCCGCCTATTTGCATAGGCTCCGAGGTGTCCGGACTCCTAGGACTTTCGGATCTGGTTTTCTCCCGGAATACTGGGTACCTGGCATCGACCCCCTTGGTTTTTTCTATTTTGCGTTCCTGCATTCTGAAGTTCATCTTTACAGTTAGGTCTATGAAGGGACCGATGTCCTCTGGGGGTCCGATATTTGTGATATAAGGTCCTTTAGTTCCTCACGTAGTCCTCGGTAGAATACTGACACCATCTTGGTCTCAGGCCATTTGGCTTCAATGACCAACCTGTTAAAGGTGGTGATGTAATGTAGGAGGTCTGTGTTACCTTGTTTGAGGTTGAGGAGTGCATTGTCGGCTGCCTGCAGAAGCGTGTGTCGGGCAAACATTCTACGCAGTGTTTCTTTGAATACAGGTAGGCTGTACAACATGGGGTCGTCGTTGTCCACCAACGCTATGGACCAATGCGCTGCGTCTCCCCCCAGATACGAAAGGATGAATGCGACCTTTGCTGCATCATCAGGGAAGGCGGAAGCACGAGCCATGAAGTGTAGCTGGCACTGGTTGAGGAATATGCTGTATTTAGAACTGTCCCCATAAAAGCGTTCCGGGGGTGCCAGTGGGACTGGATGTGAAGCCACCACCTGTATAGGAGGGATAGGGCCCTGTGCCGGGGGTGAGGACCCCCAAGGGTTGAACGTGGGTGGTTGTAACACGTTTGTCTGCTTGGGTCTAACCGTGGGTGGCTTACCGGAGGCCAGCTGACCTTGTAAGGCATTGACATCCTGTCGCAAGCTTTGATTTTCGGTTTGCATGCAGGTCAATATAGCAGCTATGTCCTGCAGGGTAATGTCCTGGGTGTTCATGTCACCTGGGCGAGATGATTAGCTTGGGCTTCTGATTCTGTCAGGGCTCTATCAGCCTTACCTTCTGCCTGTAGAGTAGTCTCGCGGGGATGACATGGACAACCTCCACCGTCTCCCACCTGTTTCCCTGTCCTACCTTGAATTGGTACCAGACCGGGGATTGGTGAAGACTGGGGGAAGGAATCCTCAAAGGGTGGTGTACCGTGTGGAGTGCTGAGGTGAAGAGTGACACCCGATGGGACTGTTGTCTTTCTGGACCGTCAGCCTGAATGTAAGCGTTTTGAAGATATGAATCTCCGGTAGGTGCGTCCGTAACCCAGTTTCTTGAACTAGACAGCAGGCGTACCCTCACGGGGCACCAGGGGAACTGGGGAGTAGAGGATTCCAGGGAACAATAGTTTGCTGTAGGAACACTTCAGTGCCGTTGCGGTCTGGTAATAGCGGCACGGTGCTCCTGCGTCGTATGAAGGAAGAAAGGAAGGGGTGGTGACGCGCTCCTGCGCTCACCGGGATGTTGGTAAGTGTGTGACGTGCTCCTGCACTCACCGGGGTGTATGGCAAGGGCAAAGGCGGTGACGCGCTCCTGCGCTCACCCAGATGATGACAAAGGAAAGGGGCAAGGTGGTGACGCGCTCCTGCGCTCACCGGGAATAATGACAAAGGAAAGGGGCAAAGGTGGTGACGCGCTCCTGCGCTCACCGGGATGATGGCAAAGAAAGGGTAGAGGCGGTGACGCGCTCCTGCGCTCACCGAGATGCTGGCAATGAAAGGGAGAAGGCTTCGTCCTTCTCTTGGGAGGAGCAGCGCATCTGCGCTAACAGGCTCCTGGGGCTGCGTGAGGCTCTGTGATGTGGTGGTGAGCATACAGGATACCTGCAGGGAAGAAGTCTCCGTTGAGAGTGAGACAAGGAAAGGTTCTTACCGAGGTCCGGCGGAGATACGGAGTCCGACTTCCAACACGCTGCAACTTAATCAGAAGCACCAGGTGCCGTACACAGAGGAGTTTTATGTGGTGTCACCCGGATGTGATCGTGTGGTGACCCGCGGTACTGCACGTATGGGGAGAGCACAATAAACTAGACAGGCAACCGTAGTACGCTCTCCCGGTACGTACGAACATGACAGCACCCCACAAAGACAAACCCCTCCCCTACACGGGGGTGGCAGGACGCGGTTTCAGGGGTGACGAACATGGAAGGCACGTACCAGCTGAGGGCGTGACGGACATGGGATAGGGGCTCCCAGGACCTCTCCTCAGGACCATACCCTTTCCAGTCGATAAGGTAATAGAGCCTCCCCCTGGACCTACGGGAATCTAGCACTGCACGCACCTCGTATTCCTCGTGGTCATCCCTGAGTACAGGCGGCGGAGGCACAGAGGCCAGGCCATCAGACTGAGCCTGCTTCAGCAGAGACACGTGGAAGACTGGGTGTATTTTCATGTGAGGGGGCAAGGAAAGTTTCATGGCCACCTTCTTGATGACCTTGGCTATGCGGTAGGGACCTATGAAACGCAGTAGCAACTTCTTGGGGCCGTGCAGATTGAGGTTCTTAACGGAGACCCAAATCCTGTCTCCCGTCTTGTACTCTGGTTCTACCTGTCTGTGTGTGTCTGCATGGTGTTTGTAGGTTTCTTTGGCTTTGGCCAGCTCGAATCGCGCTTGTTGCCACAAGTCACATAGCAGGGTGTGATAAGCTTGGATGGTGGGCAGAGGACTGGTTTGTGGTTCTGCCCAGGGCGTGGTGCGTGGATGTCGACCTTGTAGGCAGTAAAAGGGCGACATTCCTATGGAAGCGTGTTTGTTGTTATTATATGCATACTCCGCCATCCACAGGACCTCTGACCATTCCTTTTCGACCGCTATGAGTAGGCAACGGAGGTATTGTTCCATGGTTTGGTTGGTTCTCTCTGCCTGGCCGTCGGTTTGGGGATGGTAGGCGGAGGAAAGTCGTACTTCCGTCCCTATGATGTCACATACCGCTCCCCAGAAACGGGATACGAACTGAGAGCCTCTGTCGGTGATCAGTACGGAAGGGATTCCGTGCAGACGGACTACGTTGTTCATGAATACTAAGGCTAGCTCCATAGCAGAAGGCACTTTCTGCAACGGCACGAAATGCGCCATCTTGGTTAGGTGGTCCACAATGGTGAGTATGGTGGTATATCCGGTCCTGGTTCGAGGCAATTCCACAACGAAGTCCATGGACACCGTGTGCCACGGGTATGGGGGTACAGGGATAGGGTGTAGCAAACCCACAGTGGGTCCGGGTTGGTTTTTTCCTTGCGCGCAGGTCGTGCAGTGGGCTATGTAGTTGCGAACGTCATCCTGCATGGTTGGCCACCAGAAGTATCTGCGTAAGAGATCCAGGGTCTTGTGATACCCAGGGTGTAATGATAGCATGTAGTCATGGCATGGCTCCTGCGCTCACCGGGATGTTGGTAAGTGTGTGACGTGCTCCTGCACTCACCGGGGTGTAGGCAAGGGCAAAGGCGGTGACGCGCTCCTGCGGTCACCCAGATGATGACAAAGGAAAGGGGCAAGGTGGTGACGCGCTCCTGCGCTCACCGGGAATAATGACAAAGGAAAGGGGCAAAGGTGGTGACGCGCTCCTGCGCTCACCGGGATGATGGCAAGAAAAGGGCAGAGGCGGTGACGCGCTCCTGCGCTCACCGAGATGCTGGCAATGAAAGGGAGAAGGCTTCGTCCTTCTCTTGGGAGGAGCAGCGCATCTGCGCTAACAGGCTCCTGGGGCTGCGTGAGGCTCTGTGATGCGGTGGTGAGCATACAGGATACCTGCAGGGAAGAAGTCTCCGTTGAGAGTGAGACAAGGAAAGGTCCGGCGGAGATACGGAGTCCGACTTCCAACACGCTGCAACTTAATCAGAAGCACCAGGTGCCGTACACAAGGGAGTTTTATGTGGTGTCACCCGGATGTGATCGTGTGGTGACCCGCGGTACTGCACGTATGGGGGAGAGCACAATAAACTAGACAGGCAACCGTAGTACGCTCTCCCCGGTACGTACGAACATGACACACACTTGCTTCAGCGGCTGGGCCGAGTGAGAAGAATAACCCTGATTCTGTTGACGTGTCAAGTTCACTGCGTCCTCCAATTCTTTGTACCAATTTTCCTTTAAAAAAAACTGGATTAAGGGCCCCCTGGTCGGATCCTCCCCGAACCGAAAAAGGAGAGTGGATCTGTTTCAAAAGGCTTTTTGGGTCTATCTTCACCAGTCTCGACCTCGGGTGGGGTCAATACAGCGCCATCTCAGAGTCGAAGATAGGTTTTCCTTCATTGTATCACGTTTGAATGACCAGGCCCCAGTACAGGCAATGCAGCCAGGATGGGGCTCGGGACCGGAGTAGATCCGGATCCAGGTGCAGATCCAGAGGGTCCAAATGGCATAGAGGAAGCGACTGCCGACTAATATAGGTGTGACGTCTCTCAGTTCCATGGGCTCAGAAGGCACAACAGAGGGAATCTGTTGACCAAAGATGCGGGCTGGATGAAACTGCTGAAGCTGAGCAGGAGTTGGTCCTGCCCCAGGAACTCGGGGAGGCATGGAGAAGGAGTCCGTGCCAGGGGTGGAGTGCTGGTGAGGGGCCTAGGTGGGTGGGGTGGCCCTGCGCTCCTTCCAGAGACTTGAAAATAGTGCAGCCAAGGGCGCTTTAACTTCTTGTTTTCTTGGACTTACATGATGACGACTGACTTTGGAGATGAGCAGTCATGGGAGCAGCGGGACCAAGACCATCCCCGAGAGTGGGACTGACACGGAGTCTTGCGTTGTCGCACTGCAAGGAGCGTCAGTGACCTCCCCTGAATAGCATCCAGGTGCATTGACTGACAAGGAATTGGAGTTGTGACCAGACCCCAAACACCAGAAGACAAACCAAGTGAGGATCAGTCACAGACATCTGCCTGTAACATTCCACACAAGGTTTAAAACCCATAAGTTTTGGAAGGGACATGCCCCTAGCACACTGGAACCAAAATTTGAAAAAAAGCTTGACAAAAGTCGAGAAAAACTTGGTCCAAAATGACAGTGGTAGTTCTCCTGATGCGCACCTCTGAACGCAGAAAGAGAATATGTGACATCAGTGCACTGGGAGGCGCCTACATAGGCACTGCGCATGTCACATCCGTTGCGGACGCTGTCAGAGACGTCAGCGCCACCTACCGGTGTGCAGAGGTACTGCTGAAGATTTTCCTGATTCAGTCTAGAACCTGAATGGTATTCTAAGTTAGGTAATGTGTGGTTAGGAGTCTCTTTCAGAATTATTTATTTACATCCCAGATGTAACACGGAGCCGACACAGAATGATGAGTCCTTTAAAGACAGCTTACATTTGGGCATTTCTTTTGAGTCTTCTGTCTACTTCTGATCCCGCTTTTGAACAGAGGGACTGATGTGTTTTTTTGAATTAGGAGATGTCACCACTAGATCAGTTGCAGTTTAAGGCATGTAAACATTTGAGCTAGATCCCCGTTTTTCCCCCTCCTGCTTTTCCATCTGTATCTTCTTTATGTTTTGAGGTTGACCTCTAAATGTAAATGCAAGTCTACGTGTTCAGTATCATTAGAAAATTACATGGTAGGTTGAACCTTCATGCCATATGTCAGAACCCCTTTCAGAGGGCCACAGGACAAGCAGGAGCAACTGGCCGCAACTGTGGGGCCGGAGGCCTTTTACGCCGGATGTCCTGGGGCCTTACCTACTGTGGATCCTGAGCAACTGGGCCAAGTCCCATTCAACATTTGACTCTCAGTGGTAGAGCGGGTCGCACAGTCCAAACCTTCTCAGGGACAGGAAGATACAAAGGGTAAACACGGGCTCATAACTCAAAGTATGTTCAATAGCAGCAATAAATGATAGTCCAGTCAAATACTCTCTTTTATGACAAAAGTAGTATTTATATATGAACACTAAGTAAAATACAGCGTACACAAACAATACACACAGCCCCCTGAGGTCAGGGCTCTAGTGTTCAATAGACAAGCCTGAGTTCCACTTCCCTCTCACTAGCTGTAGTGGTTATTCACTCATTCACTCAAGACAACATTCAGGTTAGGCCGTACTAGCAATGGAGACTCAGGAGTCTCACTCTGACTCTTTTATATAAGTCAAAATTGTTCCAGCGCCAAAACACTATCTGGAAAACAAATTCCCGGGCCTTCTGGTCTATCGAAAAGTCTTACCTGCACTAGCAGGAACTGCATGACCAAAGAGCATCTCACTCACAGGTGCGGAGGCTACAGAGACTGCCTTTGAGGAGTAACACTCACAGCTTTGCAGGGGCAGCTCTCTGAAGGTTCTCAGCGCTCCTGTGGTGCAACAGTAAGTAGCTGGGGGCCTCTCCTCTCAATGACGGCATCAACGAGGCTACGATTTGTGTCTTTTCAGTTAGCCTCCTCAGTCATACAGGGTCACCATTCCAACTCCGCACTCGGGCAAAAGCCCAATCAGTATGGCAACAAGTTCCCCTTCATGATGGTCCCCTCTGGCACATGTGGTCACAGACTCTCCAGCCACACAGGTAATGGCCCAATCAGCACACCTAACTTAACTGCGGCTCCCTCTGGCAAATGGGATCACCCGCTTACACACCGCACACAGGCGAAGGGCTGATTGGCACAGTTAACTTCATGATGGCCCCTCTGGCATACACACCTGTAGTGCCAGAGGCACTCCTATATATTGGGACCACGTGATAACCTTTGACTACCATTATTTTAATTGACTTTATGTGTTTCTTGAATGTACGACATAATTTATCCTGCATGTGCAATTTTACCTGAAGATTTCTTTCATGTCTCCTTATAGTTTTAGAGTGGGAGTGCTTTCACAGAGTAGAACAGTCTTGTCAGGAAAAGAACGTGTGGGATGTGCATTTGAAAGCATGAGAGAGAGAGGTGTGTGGAATGTACTTCTTGGACTGTAGTGTTATAAGCAGTGGTGCTCAAATGTGCATTATGTTGTACATTGGGAGATGAAGTGTGTGATGCTATAGGCAGCGGTGCACAAATGTGCATTGTGTTGTACATTGGGAACTATAATGAAGTTCTTACTATTGGCTTTGACATGCCCTCATGCCATCTTGAATTCTGACTCTGTATAGCTTGAGCTTTTGCACACACAGGCAGGCCCCCAGATTACTCAAGTTGTTTAGGCTATTCACGTTCAAGGTTGTTTTGGGATATTGTTTTCTGTACTGATGGATACTTTCGTAAGCTTCGTTAAGATAAGAGGATGGAACATGTGGGAGCGCAAAAGGATACGTGAGAACTCTTTTGCCTTTGGAATGCTTGCATGGAAAGTGGCCAACTCCAGTAAGTTTCCTTGGCGCAGGGGAGGGCTTCTCGGAAACTTCTAGTGCTTTGAGATTATAAAACTGGGGTTTGTTGACTTGGAAACCGCGATTTTTGAATCTGAATTGAGACGGACGCATCTACTTCAGTGTGGCAGAACCCGGCTTGCTGAGGCTCTTAACCCCTGCTGTGAATCCCCAAGTCTGGAGTGGGCTAAGATGCAGTGTTTGCAGTGGGTGAGGTGTTTTATTTTTGAGTATTGACTTTGTGATGTGTGAGTGTGTCTGTGTGCACATTCAAGTCTCCAATAGGTATAATCATCGGAGGTGTTTTCATTGTGATGTGTGAGTGTGTCTGTGTGCACATTCAAGTCTTCAGTGGTTATAATCATCTGATGTTTTTAGTGTATATATATATATATCTTTCTGATTTCTTGCAGTGGACGTCCATATTATTATCTGCTTGTATTTTGTTTCATGTATTTATTCCATGCATTTAAAAGTTGCATTTGCTTATTCAGAAGTGTGATATTATTGCATATATATATATATATATATATATATATATATATATATATATATATATATATATATTATCTACTGGCGGTCGCCAGTAGATAGTTATAGTTACAACCTATTATCCATAGGAAATCCGCGACATTCTATTTGAAATAACTCTCTTGCCGGTTGACGTATCTTCGCAAAATTTTCAAACTTTATGGCCCGCTCCGGTCCGCTCCTACCCTGAAAGTCTCGGGGATTCGTCAGCGGGGCCGAGAAAAAGGGGGTCCCAAAACGCGTTTTCCCCATGCAATTTTCCATAGGAAACTTTAGACACGGCTACAGCCCGAACTGCTGAACGGAATTACACCAAATTTGGCAAAGAGGTAGTTCTTGGTTCAGAAAGAACCCTTTTGTTAAATGGTGTAAATCCGTTCAGTAGTTGCTGAGAAAATCAAAAGTAAAAAGATAGTGATATCTAGGGCCGCGGATCCTCCCGAGCACGAGCTGCATGTTAATTGGCTGTCAGCTGGCTGTCAACATTCTGATTCAGGAAATGTTGGCAGCCATTTTGTCCCTCAGTAGAACCGAGGGACAGAAACAAGTGCGCAAAGCGCACAAAGGGGGCAGGGTAGAAACACCCTGACCCCCTAGGTCTGCTCAGGGGGTCCCACAAGGACCCCCTGGGCAAAAATATATATATATATATTTTTTTTTAAATCGGCAGGATGCGCTCAGGAGCGCGAACCCTGCCGAAGAAAAAAAAATCGAGCGCGGTCTCCGCGCTTGATGGTATTGGCCCCCGGGTGGGCCAAGTCCCGAGGGCATGCTGGGGGGTTAATTTTATGTGTGGGGGCCTCTAAGGGCCCCCAAGCCCAGGGACCACCACCCCCGGGGCTTTATGTATAATGAAGCGGGAGGGCTCTGAGCCCTCCCGCAGCCCCGGGGACCACCACCTCCCGGGGCTTCTTTTTTAAAATTAAAAACCTGTGTGGGGGGCTCCAGCCCCCACACGCCCGAGGACCACCACCTCCCGGGGCACTAAGAAAAATTAAAATGGGGGTCCGTTTTGGACCCCCAAGCCCCGAGGACCACCACCTCCCGGGGCTGTGCTGATGTAGGGAGGGGGCCGCGCGGCCCCCTCCTGGAGCCCTTGATGGCCCTGGGGACCGCCACCCCCAGGGCCGGCTCCTGCAGTGTCCCGGGGTGCCTACCCCGGGACACTGCTGTTTGCAATGACAGGACGGGAGCCTCGCGGCTCCCGTCCTGTCATTGCAAACTTGCTTTGGATATTGGAAGAGAGGCAGGAAACCTGCTCTCGCTTCCAATATCCAAAGCCGATTGCTTTCCACATGGGGAGCAGCATGTTAGCTGCTCCCCATGTGTAGGCAATGCCGGCTCCCGTAGGACACGGGGAGCCGGCGGGACTGTGGGGGTTTGGGGACCCCCACAGTCCCCAACGAGGCCAGGCCCCGGGGATGGGGTCCCGGGGCCATAAGTGGCCACGGAGGGGCCACGCAGCCCCCCTCCCCAAAGGAAAAAAAAAAAAAAGTGCAAGGCCGGCCCGGGGGATGGGGTCCCCGGGGCCTTAAATGGCCTGAGGAGGGGGCCACGCAGCCCCCTCCAAATAAGAAAAAAGAGGCCATGCCCCGGGGGATGGGGTCCCCGGGGCCAATACAGGCCCAGGGAAGGGGGCCACGCGGCCCCCTTCCCGTTTTTATTTTATTTTAATTTTAAAAAAGGGGTAAGGCCCTGGGGGATGGGGTCCCCAGGGCCTAAAAATAGGAAAAAGGAAGGGGGGCCACACAGCCCCCCTTCAGGAAAAAAAAACGATCGGGCCCGCAGGCCCGCCCCCTTCCTTCACCACTCTGCAAACGCGCCCCTGGCGCGTTTGCAGAGGAAACAGATTCCCCTTGAATACTGGGGTCCCTGGGGCCAACTAGCCCACCAGGAACTTCCAGTATGCGCCAGGGGCTGCCTTGCAGAGAGGTGTACAGAGGCCACGCCCCTTTTACACCTCTCTGCAACGCAGCTCTGTGGCGCTTTTGGAGGTATATGGTGGGCTAGTTGCACCCCAGGGACCCTCAGGATTCAAGGGAGTTAATCCCCCGACTTAAAACGCGCCACGGGGCGCGTTTGCACAGTGGTGAAGGGAGGGCGGGGCTTCAGGTGACATGTGTGCAAACAGGCCCCGTGGCTCATTTTAAGATGGGGAATTAAATCCCCTTCAATCCTGAGGGTCCTGGGGCCAACTAGCCCAACAGGTACGTCCAGAAAGCGCCACAGAGCTGCGTTGCAGAGAGGTGTAAAAGGGGTGTGGCCTCTGTACATGTCTCTGCAACGCAGCCCCTGGCGCATACTGGATGTTCCTGGTGGGCTAGTTGGCCCGTAGGGACCCTCATGATTCAAGGGGACTTAATCCCCCAACTTAAAACGCGCCACGGGCGCGTTTGCACAGATGTTACCTCAGGCCCCGCCCCCTCCCTTCACCATTGTGCAAATATTCCTCTAAAATCAGCCGAAATCCGAATTCGATTTACTCACCTGTTATCAGGAGAGACCTCAGTGCTGCATCTTTCAGCCCAGTACTGATCCTCAAAAGTAATTTTAACCGTACTTACCTGTAACTTGAATTTCCTTCATAGGCTAACATTGACTGGTTTCACTTGGAAATTCTTCTAAGTGTGGAGTTTTGGAACTTTAAAATATTCCTCTAAAATCAGCCGTAATACAATTCCGATTTACTCACCTGTTATCAGGAGAGACCTCAGTGCTGCATCTTTCAGCCCAGTACTGGTCCTGAAAAGTAATTTTAATCGTACTTACCAGTAACTTGAATTTCCTTCCATAGGCTAACATTGACTGGTTTCACTTGGAAATTCTTCTAAGTGTGGAGTTTTGGAACTTTAAAATATTCCTCTAAAATCAGCCGAAATCGAATTCCGATTTACTCACCTGTTATCAGGAGAGACCTCAGTGCTGCATCTTTCAGCCCAGTACTGATCCTCAAAAGTAATTTTAACCGTACTTACCGGTAACTTGAATTTCCTTCATAGGCTAACATTGACTGGTTTCACTTGGAAAGTCTTCTAAGTGTGGAGTTTTGGAACTTTAAAATATTCCTCTAAAATCAGCCAAAATACGAATTCCGATTTACTCACCTGTTATCAGGAGAGACCTCAGTGCTGCATCTTTCAGCCCAGTACTGATCCTCAAAAGTAATTTTAACCGTACTTACCGGTAACTTGAATTTCCTTCCATAGGATATCATTGTCTGGTTTTCAGCAGAAAAGTTTCAAAGTGTCGATTTTCACAAACTACAAATATTCCTAAAAATCGCCTGTATGACTTAAACGCATTCTTTCAACTGTTTACAGGAGATGCACCAGTGCTGGATCCAGGATCCAACACTGAGTAAGAAAAAGTAACGATAACAGTTTTTAACTTCTAAGTGAATTTCCTTCCATAGGATAACATTGGTGATTCTATGAGAAAAAGTTTCTAAGTGTGAACTTTTAAAGTACAATAATATTCCTTAAAAATCACGACTGTAACCAAAAGGCTTTTACTCAACTGTTTACAGGAGATGTCCCAGGACTGAATCTAGGATCCAGTAATGTGGTTAGAAAAGTAATCCATAAAGTAACTAATTGCATTTAACTAGAAATTCACATTGAGCTGAATGTTGCATTGTGTTTGAAAATGTGTTGCCCATTGCAACAACTGTAACTACTGTACTTAAAAGTCTATTGCCTATGTGCAAAGTAATTAAACTAAAGTAATTCATTCTGAGAAAGTATTTTTGTAATGTAATGTATAATGTAATTACAATGTAATTTAAAAAATAAAATATGTAAAAAAAAATTGTTTCTAAAAATTTGGAAATCAGTATGAAAAAATTTATATAACAATTAATACATTTAAAAATTGTCATTTACAAATCCTTTGAAATTCACTGAAAAAACTGTAGGTTTCAGACATGTTATAGTTACAAATTAGCATTTAAAAAACCTTTGAAATTCACTGAAAAAACCATAGGTTTCAGGGACGTTATAGTTACAAATTAGCATTTAAAAAACCTTTGAAATTCACTGAAAAAACCATAGGTTTTAGGGACAGTTATAGTTAGTTGGACATTGCACTCAGTACAAAACCCGTGAAATTCCCCGTTATAGTTAGTCCAGCTAACTATAACTCGCGCCCAGCAATGCACTGCTGATGACGTCACATATTACATCACTCATGACATGGTCAGTGACATCACTGATGACATCACTGATGACATCTCAAATGACATCACTGATGACATCATCCACGTGATAATCTCATGCACCTCCTCACACCCTAATATAACCTTTGATACACCCACTCTAAATTACAGACTGCCATTCGCAAAACCATAGACACTCCAACACCAATAACTACATACCCACTCACTGATTCTTAGGTCTACGCACACATCCACTCACTCACCCGTACAGTCACTCATACTTACGGTCACTCAGTACAGGACTATCATATGCACTCATACTCCTATATAGACACTCAAACACCGCCACTCATCCATAGAGGTACTCACACACCTAGTCAGTCATGCAAATAATTAAACACACTACCATTTACTCACCTATACAGTTATACACACACCAGCTCACTTACTCATACAAATAGTAGCACATTCTTACGCTCTTATACAATCACTGATACAAGCACACACTCATCCATACAGCCACTATCACAATCACTCACTCTCAAGCTATAGCTATTTATATACTCCAACACACATATATACTGCCTTTCACATATGTAGTTACTCACACATGTACCACTGGGACATACATTCACTCACTAACACACTCTTACACACACTTACCCACCCATACAGTCTATCACAGTTGCACTCTTGAAACCATCCACCCAGTGAATCACCCACTCACACATCTATGCACAGAGTTGCACACACCCCTCCACACAAACACTCAGGCACCCATACAGATACTCAGACAAGCATTCAATAACTCATATAGACACTCATGTAGCTATTCACAAACACATGCAGCCACTTACACAGCAACAGACGGATACAGACATTCACCCAGTTTAGTCACTAACCCATGCATTCAGTAAGATACGTTAAATCACTCACTTATAGAGTCAGTCACGCACCTACTAAATCATCCATACAGACACTTACACACCCACTCATTCTTCAATACGTCTTTTCCTATATATATTAAAAATATTTAAACTTTACAGAAACACACAGTCACTGGATGATGTCATCAGTAATGTCATCAGTGATGTCATTTGAGATGTCATCAGTGATGTCATCAGTGATGTCACTGACCATGTCATGAGTGATGTAATATGTGACGTCATCAGCAGTGCATTGCGGGGCGCGAGTTATAGTTAGCTGGACTAACTATAACGGGGGAATTTCACGGGTTTTGTACGAGTGCAATGTCCAACTAACTATAACTGTCCCTAAAACCTATGGTTTTTTCAGTGAATATATATATATATAGCATTAAGGGTCATCATCCAGGGAAAATCTTGCTGAGACCAGTGTGCCCTCTGAGGAAGAAGAGATTACTGGAGGGAGCGAGGTCCAGTGGGGGATCCTGGTGATTGAATCCCTGTAGCGTGGTGTGAGGAGAGGACTAAGGTGCCAGGTGGGCCATCACCCTTGTGCGGCTTTGTATTGCTTTGCCCTCTCAAATAATAGAAAATACCGCCCTCCCACACGGAGGCACAAACATGCCAAAGCAATAAAAACACATGGAAAGGGATTTTATGAAGCCCCCAATCTGCCCCCCCGGGGGGCAGAAAGCCCACTAGACACCAGGGTTTTTTTTCCCCTCGATACAGTTAGGGGTGGGGGTTGCCCAAGATGGGAATGCCAATGCCCCCACCCCTCCCCCCATGAAATTCCAGTCTTTCTGCCCCCCCGGGGGGGCAGATGGTGTCAGTGGCCACCAATCCGCCCCCCCGGGGGTTCAGAAACACCCTAGATGCTAGGGATTATTTTTTTATAGGCCCGGGGTGGGGGCTGCCCAGAATGGGCATGCAAATGCCCCCACCCTACCCCCAAAGAAAAAAATACTTTCTGCCCCCCAGGAGGCAGATGGGGGCAATAGCCCCTGATCTTCCCCCTCCCGGGGAGGGGCAGAAAGCCCACTAAGCGCCAGGGATTTTTTTATATAGGTAGGGGTGGGGGCTGCCCAGAATGGGCATGTCAATGCCCCCACCCCAAAAAAATGCTACAGTCTTTCTGCCCCCCTGGGAGGCAGATGGGGCAATAGCACCTTATCTGCCCCCCCGGGTGGGGGCAGAAAGCCCACTAGCCACCAGGGATTTTTTTTATAAAGTTCGGGGTGGGGGCTGCCAAGAATGGACATGCCAATGCCCCCACCCACCCCAAAAAAGATGTCACTGTCTTTCTGCCCCTCCCAGGAGGCAGATGGGGGCAGTAGCCCCTGATCTGCCCCCGGGGGCAGAAAGCCCACTATGTGCCAGCGATTATGCTGGCTTTTTTATACGCAGGGGTGGGGGCTGACCAGAAAAGGCATCCCAATGCCCCGACCCCCAAAAAAATAGCCACAGTCTCTCTGCCCCCTCGGGGGCATATCGAGGCAATAGCCCTGATTTCCCCCTCCCCCAGGGTGGCAGAAAGCCCACTAGGCACTGACTTTTTTCGGAATGTGCCTACCTGTTGAATTTGGTTCCTAGCTCTGCCGACACCTAGGGAAACCTGGCAAACCTATACATTTTTGAAAACTAGACACCCAGGGGAATCCAGGATGGGGTGACTTGACTGGCTCTCACCAGGATCTGTTACCCAGGAGGGCGATCCCCAAGCAGGGATCCACCCACTAGGCACCAGGGAGGGGGAGCGGCCCCTTGGGCAAGGGCCTTTGCTCCCCCATAAAATGATTGGCATAATTAGTCTTTCTGCCCCCCGGGGTGCAGAAAGCCCATTAGACACCAGGGATTTTTTATAGGATATTTATTAGGGGTGGGGGCTGCCCAAAACGGGCATGCCGATGCCCCCACCCCCCGGCCACAAAATTAGTCTTTCTGCCCCCTTGGGGGGCAGATAGGGCAGTAGCCCCCAATCTGCCCCCGGGGGCAGAAAGCCCACTAGATACCAGGGATTTAAAAAAAAAATTATAGTTAGGGGTGGGGCTGTCCAATGTGGGCATGCCAATGCCCCCACCCCCCGCCACAAAGGTACAGTCTTTCTGCCTCTCCTGGGAGGCAGATGGGGGCAGTAGCCCCCAATCTGCCCCCCCGGGGGGGTAGAAAGCCCACTAGACACCAGGGATTTTTTATAGGATATTTATTAGGGGTGGGGGCTCCCCAAAACGGGCATGCCGATGCCCCCACCCCCCCGGCCACAAAATTAGTCTTTCTGCCCCCCTGGGGGCAGATGGGAAGTAGCCCCCAATCTGCCCCCGGGGGATCAGAAAGCCCACTAGATACCAGGGATTTTTTTTAAATTATAGTTAGGGGTGGGGGCTGCCCAATATGGGCATGCCAATGCCCCCCACGCCGCAAAGGTACAGTCTTTCTGCCCCTCCTGGGGGAGCAGATGGGAGCAGTAGCCCCCAATCTGCCCCCGGGGGCAGAAAGCCCACTAGACACCAGGTTTTTTTTCCCCCTCGATACAGTTAGGGGTGGGGGTTGCCCAAGATGGGAATGCCAATGCCCCCACCCCTCCCCCCATGAAATTCCAGTCTTTCTGCCCCCCCGGGGCGGCAGATGGTGTCAGTGGCCACCAATCTGCCCCCGGGAGTTCAGAAACACCCTAGATGCCAGGGATTATTTTTTTCATAAGCCCGGGGTGGGGGCTGCCCAGAATGGGCATACAAATGCCCCCACCCTACCCCCAAAGAAAAAAAATACTTTCTGCCCCCAGGAGGCAGATGGGGGCAATAGCCCCTGATCTTCCCCTCCCGGGAGGGGGCAGAAAGCCCACTAAGCGCCAGGGATTTTTTTTATATAGGTAGGGGTGGGGGCTGCCCAGAATGGGCATGTCAATGCCCCCACCCCAAAAAAATGCTACAGTCTTTCTGCCCCCCTGGGAGGCAGATGGGGCAATAGCACCTTATCTGCCCCCCGGGGGGGCAAAAAGCCCACTAGCCACCAGGGATGTTTTTTTATAAAGTTCGTGGTGGGGGCTGCCAAGAATGGACATGCCAATGCCCCCACCCACCCCAAAAAAGATGTCATTGTCTTTCTGCCCCTCCCAGGAGGCAGATGGGGGCAGTAGCCCCTGATCTGCCCCCGGGGGCAGAAAGCCCACTATGTGCCAGCGATTATGCTGGCTTTTTATACGCAGGGGTGGGGGCTGACCAGAAAAGGCATCCCAATGCCCCCGACCCCCCAAAAGAATAGCCACAGTCTCTCTGCCCCCCTCGGGGGCATATCGGGGCAATAGCCCCTGATTTCCCCCCCCCCAGGGTGGCAGAAAGCCCACTAGGCACTGACTTTTTTTCGGAATGTGCCTACCTGTTGAATTTGGTTCCTAGCTCTGCCGACACCTAGGGAAACCTAGCAAACCTATACATTTTTGAAAACTAGACACCCAGGGGAATCCAGGATGGGGTGACTTGACTAGCTCTCACCAGGATCTGTTACCCAGAATCCCTTGCAAACCTAAACATATGTCCAAAAAAACACATTTTCCTCACATTTCTGTGGTGGAAAGTTCTGGAATCTGCGTGGATGTACAAAATTCCATCCACCCCGCGTCCCCCAAAGTCTTCCGTGAAAAATGGTACCTCACTTGTGTGGATGGGTCAAGTACCCGCGACAGGCAAGGGCCCAAAACATATTGAGGCGACATCAAATTTACCTATCACAAACCAACCTGGTTTTGCAAGGGGGTCCCATGAGTTTTTGGCCCCGGGCTCGACGGCCATCTAGGGAAACCAACCCAACCCACACATTTCTGAAAACTAGACACCCAGGGAATTCCAGGGAGGTATGGCTTCAGTGGATCCACCAATGTTTTCTTACCCAGAATCCCCTGCAAACCTGATATTTTGCTGAAAAAAATCACTTTTTTCGCACATTTTTGTGTGGTAAAGTTGTGGAATCATGGGGCTGACACAAATTTCCTATCACCCAGCGTTCCCCCAGGTCTCCCGATAAAAATGGTGCCTCACTCGGGTGGGAGGCTCAAGTACCCGCGACAGGCAAGGGCCCACAACGTATTGAGGCGACCTCAAAATGGCCTATCACAAAACGACCTGGTTTTGCAAGGGGGGTCCCATGACGTTTTGGCCCAGGGCTCGACGGCCACCTAGGGAAATCTACCAAACCCACACATTTCTGAAAAGTAGACACCCGGGAGATTCCAGGGAGGTATGGCTTGCGTGAATTCCCCAACGTTTTCTTACCCAGAATCCCCTGCAAACCTGATATTTTGCTGAAAAAAATCACTTTTTTCGCACATTTTTGTGTGGTAAAGTTGTGGAATCACGGGGCTGACACAAATTTCCTACCACCCAGCGTTCCCCCAGGTCTCCTGATAAAAATGGTGCCTCACTTGGGTGGGAGGCCCAAGTACCCGCGACAGGCAAGGGCCCACAACGTATTGAGGCGACCTCAAAATGGCCTATCACAAAACGACCTGGTTTTGCAAGGGAGTCCCATGACGTTTTGGCCCGGGGCTCGGCCGCCACCTAGGAAACCTACCAAACCCACACATTTCTGCAAAGTAGACACCCGGGGATTCCAGGGAGGTATGGCTTGCGTGGATCCCCCAACGTTTTCATACCTAGAATCCCCTGCAAACCTGAAATTTGGCTGAAAAAATCACTTTTTTCACACATTTTTGTGTGGTAAAGTTGTGGCATCACGGGGCTGACACAAATTCCCTACCACCCAGCGTTCCCCCAGGTCTCCCGATACAAATGATGCCTCACTCGGGTGGGAGGCCCAAGTACCTACGACAGGCAAGGGCCCACAACGTATTGAGGCAACCTCAAAATGGCCTATCACAAAACGACCTGGTTTTGCAAGGGGGGTCCCATGATGTTTTGGCCCGGGGCTCGGCGGCCACCTAGGGAAACCTACCAAACCCACACATTTCTGAAAAGTAGACACCCGGGAGATTCCAGGGAGGTATGGCTTGCGTGAATTCCCCAACGTTTTCTTACCCAGAATCCCCTGCAAACCTGATATTTTGCTGAAAAAAATCACTTTTTCGCACATTTTTGTGTGGTAAAGTTGTGGAATCACGGGCTGACACAAATTCCCTACCACCCAGCGTTCCCCCAGGTCTCCCGATACAAATGGTGCCTCACTCGGGTGGGAGGCCCAAGTACCCGCGACAGGCAAGGGCCCACAGCGTATTGAGGCAACCTCAAAATGGCCTATCACAAAACGACCTGGTTTTGCAAGGGGGTCCCATGATGTTTTGGCCCGGGGCTCGCGGCCACCTAGGGAAACCTACCAAACCCACACATTTCTGAAAAGTAGACATCCGGGGATTCCAGGGAGGTATGGCTTGCGTGGATCCCCCAACGTTTTCTTACCCTGAATCCCCTGCAAACCTGATATTTTGCTGAAAAAATCACTTTTTCACACATTTTTGTGTGTGAAGTTGTGGCATCACGGGGCTACCACAAATTTCCTACCACCCAGCGTTCCCCCAGGTCTCCCGATAAAAATGGTGCCTCACTCGGGTGGGAGGCCCAAGTACCCTCGACAGGCAAGGGCCCAAAACATTTTGTGATAGGCAATTTTGATGTCGCCTCAATACGTTGTGGTCCCTTGCCTGTCGCGGGTACTTGGGCCTCCCACCCGAGTGAGGCACCATTTTTATCGGGAGACCTGGGGGACGCTAGGTGGTAGGAAATTTGTGTGAGGCCAGTGATGCCACACTTTCCCACACAAAAATGTGTGAAAAAGTGATTTTTTCAGCTAAAATTGAGGTTTGCAGGGGATTCTGGGTGAGGAACGTTGGGGATCCACGCAAGCCATACCTCCTGGAAGCCCCTGGTGTCTACTTTTCAGAAATGTGTGGGTTTGGTAGGTTTCCCTAGATGGCCGCCGAGCACGGGGCCAAAACCCAGGTGACCCCTTGCAAAACCAGGTCGTTTTGTGAAAGGCCATTTTGAGGTCGCCTCACTACGTTGTGGGCCCTTGCCTGTCGCGGGTACTTGGGCCTCCCACACAAGTGAGGCACCATTTTATCGGGAGACCTGGGGAACGCTGGGTGGTAGGAAATTTGTGTGAGGCCAGTGATGCCACACTTTCCCACACAAAAATGTGTGAAAAAAGTGATTTTTCAGCTAAAATTGAGGTTTGCAGGGGATTCTGGGTAAGGAAACGTTGGGGGATCCACGCAAGCCATACCTCCCTGGAAGCCCCGGGTGTATACTTTTCAGAAATGTGTGGGTTTGGTAGGTTTCCCTAGATGGCCGCCGAGCACGGGGCCAAAAATCCAGGTGACCCCCTTGCAAAACCAGGTCGTTTTGTGAAAGGCCATTTTGAGGTCGCCTCACTAGGTTGTGGGCCCTTGCCTGTCGTGGGTACTTGGGCCTCCCACACAAGTGAGGCACCATTTTATCGGGAGACCTGGAGGAACAATGGGTGGTAGGAAATTTGTGTGAGGCCAGTGATGCCACACTTTCCCACACAAAAATGTGTGAAAAAGTGTTTTTTTCAGCTAAAATTGAGGTTTGCAGGGGATTCTGGGTAAGGAAACGTTGGGGGATCCACGCAAGCCATACCTCCTGGAAGCCCCCGGGTGTCTACTTTTCAGAAATGTGTGGGTTTGGTAGGTTTCCCTAGATGGCCACCGAGCACGGGGCCAAAAACCCAGGTGACCCCCTTGCAAAACCAGGTGGTTTTGTGAAAGGCCATTTTGAGGTCGCCTCAATACGTTGTGGGCCCTTGCCTGTTGCGGGTACTTGGGCCTCCCACACAAGTGAGGCACCATTTTTCATCGGGAGACCTGGGGGAACGCTGGGTGGTAGGAAATTTGTGTGAGGCCAGTGATGCCACACTTTCCCACACAAAAATGTGTGAAAAAGTGATTTTTTTCAGCTAAAATTGAGGTTTGCAGGGGATTCTGGGTAAGGAAACGTTGGGGGATCCACGCAAGCCATACCTCCCTGGAAGCCCCGGGTGTCTACTTTTCAGAAATGTGTGGGTTTGGTAGGTTTCCCTAGATGGCCGCCGAGCACGGGGCCAAAACCCAGGTGACCCCTCTTGCAAAACCAGGTCGTTTTGTGAAAGGCCATTTTGAGGTCGCCTCACTACGTTGTGGGCCCTTGCCTGTCGCGGGTACTTGGGCCTCCCACACAAGTGAGGCACCATTTTTATCGGGAGACCTGGGGGAACGCTGGGTGGTAGGAAATTTGTGTGAGGCCAGTGATGCCACACTTTCCCACACAAAATGTGTGAAAAAGTGATTTTTCAGCTAAAATTGAGGTTTGCAGGGGATTCTGGGTAAGGAAACGTTGGGGGATCCACGCAAGCCATACCTCCCTGGAAGCCCCCGGGTGTCTACTTTTCAGAAATGTGTGGGTTTGGTAGGTTTCCTAGGTGCCGGCAGAGCTAGGGTTCACAAACTACAGCTAGGCACTTTGCCAAAAAGGGTCATTTTTCACTGCGAAATTGAGGTGTGACCACGTTGCGTTTTGCGCCGTTTCCTGTCGCGGGCACTAGGCCGACCCACACAAGTGAGGTACCATTTTTCTCGTAAGACTTTGGGGAACGCGGGGTG
This sequence comes from Calotriton arnoldi, assembly GCA_963921515.1. Classification (NCBI taxonomy): domain Eukaryota; kingdom Metazoa; phylum Chordata; class Amphibia; order Caudata; family Salamandridae; genus Calotriton; species Calotriton arnoldi. Next base: position 1,740,220 of record CAWUFW010000324.1, read on the forward strand.
GGTGGAAATTTGTGGATCCACGCAGATTCCAGAACTTTCCACCACAGAAATGTGGGGAAAATGTGGTTTTTTGACAATTTTTTAGGTTTGCAAGGGATTCTGGGTAACAGAACCTGGTGGGAGGCAGTCCAGTCACCCCATCCTGGATTCCCCTGGGTGTCTAGTTTTCAAAAATGTATAGGTTTGCTAGGTTTCCCTAGGTGCCGGCAGAGCTAGGGTTCAAAAACTACAGCTAGGCACTTTGCCAAAAAAGGGTCATTTTTCACTGCGAAATTGAGGTGTGACCACGTTGCGTTTTGCGCCGTTTCCTGTCGCAGGCACTAGGCCGACCCACACAAGTGAGGTACCATTTTCTCGTAAGACTTTGGGGAACGCGGGGTGGGTGGAAATTTGTGGATCCACGCAGATTCCAGAACTTTCCACCACAGAAATGTGGGGAAAATGTGTTTTTTTGACAATTTTTTATGCTTGCAAGGGATTCTGGGTAACAGAACCTGGTGGGAGGCAGTCAAGTCACCCCATCCTGGATTCCCCTGGGTGTCTAGTTTTCAAAAATGTATAGGTTTGCTAGGTTTCCCTAGGTGCCGGCAGAGGTAGGGTTCAAAAACTACAGCTAGGCACTTTGCAAAAAAAGGGTCATTTTTCACTGCGTAATTGAGGTGTGACCACGTTGCGTTTTGCGCCGTTTCCTGTCGCAGGCACTAGGCCCACCCACACAAGTGAGGTACCATTTTTCTCGTAAGACTTTGGGGAACGCGGGGTGGGTGGAAATTTGTGGATCCACGCAGGTTCCAGAACTTTCCACCACAGAAATGTGGGGAAAATGTTTTTTTTTTTACAATATTTTATGTTTGCAAGGGATTCTGGGTAACAGAACCTGGTGGGAGGCAGTCCAGTCACCCCATCCTTGATTCCCCTGGGTGTCTAGTTTTCAAAAATGTATAGGTTTGCTAGGTTTCCCTAGGTGCCGGCAGAGCTAGGGTTCAAAAACTACAGCTAGGCACTTTGCCAAAAAAGGGTCATTTTTCACTGCGAAATTGAGGTGTGACCACGTTGCGTTTTGCGCCGTTTACTGTCGCAGGCACTAGGCCGACCCACACAAGTGAGGTACCATTTTTCTCGTAAGACTTTGGGGAACGCGGGGTGGGTGGAAATTTGTGGATCCACGCAGATTCCAGAACTTTCCACCACAGAAATGTGGGGAAAATGTGTTTTTTTGACAATTTTTTATGTTTGCAAGGGATTCTGGGTAACAGAACCTGGTGGGAGGCAGTTCAGTCACCCCATCCTGGATTCCCCTGGGTGTCTAGTTTTCAAAAATGTATAGGTTTGCTAGGTTTCCCTAGGTGCCGGCAGAGGTAGGGTTCAAAAACTACAGCTAGGCACTTTGCAAAAAAAGGTTCATTTTTCACTGCGAAATTGAGGTGTGACCACGTTGCGTTTTGCGCCGTTTCCTGTCGCAGGCACTAGGCCGACCCACACAAGTGAGGTACCATTTTTCTCGTAAGACTTTGGAGAACGCGGGGTGGGTGGAAATTTGTGGATCCACGCAGATTCCAGAACTTTCCACCACAGAAATGTGGGGAAAATGTGTTTTTTTGACAATTTTTTATGTTTGCAAGGGATTCTGGGTAACAGAACCTGGTGGGAGGCAGTCAAGTCACCCCATCCTGGATTCCCCTGGGTGTCTAGTTTTCAAAAATGTATAGGTTTGCTAGGTTTCCCTAGGTGCCGGCAGAGCTAGGGTTCAAAAACTACAGCTAGGCACTTTGCAAAAAAAGGGTAATTTTTCATTGTGAAAATGTGGTACGTCCACGTTGCATTTTGAGCCATTTCCTGTTGTGGGCACAAGGGCTACCCACACAAGTGAGGTACCATTTTTATCGGGAGACTTAGGGTAACACATAATTGTAGAGCAACTGTTATTACCTATTGACTTTCGATGCATTTCTGCCTTCCAAATGAAAGACAATGTGTAAAAATAAGTCATTTTGAAAAATGACCTATAATTCTCATGCTAGTATGGGTACTCCCAATTTCGGAAATGTGCAAATATCTACTGTTTCTAAAATCTACATTTTGTTACCATTTCAGAAATACATAGGTGTCTTTCATAACAATTTTTCCATGTATACATTTTCCCAAAATAATTGCTATATACCCGGTACATAATAAAAAACCATTGCAAGATGCTGCTCAATTATTGGCTCTGGGTTCGTCGGGTTCTTGGTGAACCTACAAGTCCTATATATCCCCACAACCAGAAAGGTCCAGCGGATATAACGGTATATTGCCTTCAAATAGCTGTCATAATTAGAAGAAGTTACAGGTGAAAACGTTGACACAAATGGCTGTTTTTTTCAACTAATTTTCAATTTTTCCTTTATTTAACTGTTAGTTTCTATAAGGAAAACTTTAAGGATCTACACAAATTACCCCTTGCTGAATTCAGAATTTTGTCTATTTTTCAGAAATGTATGGCTTTCCAGGATCCATTATTGGTTTCATACCCATTTCTACCATTAACTGGAAGGAGGTTGAAAGCACAAAAAATAGCAAAAATAGGCTATGTCCCAGAAAAATGCCAAAACTGTGTAAAAAAGTTGGTTTTCTGACAAAAGTCTGCTTGTCCCTGAAAGCTGGGAAGATGGTGATTTCAGCACCACAACCCCTTTTTGATGCCATTTGCAGGGAAAAATAAAGACGCTTTCATCTGTAGCCCTTTTTCGCATTTTTCCCCAAAAACCAAAATTTAGCTGTATTTTGACTAATTTCTGGGTCCCTTCCAGGGGAATCCACAAACCCTGGGTACCTTTACAATCCCCATGATGTTAGAAAAAAGGACGCAAATTTGGCATGGATACCTTATGTGGTCAAAAAGTTACAGGGGCCTAAGCGCGCACTACCCCAAATAGCCCAAAAAAGGCTTAGCACAGGAGGGGAAAAGGCCTAGCAGCGAAGGGGTTAAGAGGGTCTGACAACCATTCGGTAGGATCTAGTTTGGAATAGGTGAGGGTCAGTTTTTCAAAGAAGGCCTCAGAATCCTCCTTACTTGTCTCTCCCAAAGCAATTATCTTTCTTTCAGGTATAATGGGAATTGGAGAATCCAAAGTGTTTTTATGGTCTTTCCCCAATATAGACAGGGTGTCTGCCTTTCCTTGTTTAGCTCCAGGGCGGTATGTGATAAAGTCGTATTCACTGAAAAGGGAGACCCACCTCATCTGTCTAGGGGTAAGAGCTCTAGCAGACTTGAAAAACTGAAGATTCCTGTGGTCTGAATAAATGGTTATGACATGCGGAGATCCCAGTAAATAATGTCTCCATTCTTGAAAAGCCAATTTAATGGCTAGTAGCTCTCTTTCCCCGATCGTGTAGTTTTGTTCTGCAGGTAAAAGTGTTTTTGAAAATTAAGCTACAGGATGTAAACTCCCTGTCTTAACGTCTCTTTGGGATAAGACCCCACCCACTGCATATTGAGAGGCATCAGCCTCCAAGTAGTATGGTTGTGTTCCATCAGCATGACGTATGATGGGTGCAGAGGTAAACCTGTTCTTTAAAGTTCGGAAAGGAAGTTCAGCTTCATCAGTCCACTCAAATACGACTCCCTTTTTTAATAGTCTAGGATAGGTGTAATAATATCTGAGAAATGATCGATGAATCTTCTATAGAAGTTGGCAAACCCTAGAAAGGATTGCACTTCCTTCACTGTAGAGGGCTTAACCAATTGGTTATGGCTGAAACCTTGGAGGGGTCCATGTGGATCCCATCAGGGGAGATAACAAACCCCAGGAAATCCACGCGTTTGGCAAGAAAGGTGCATTTATCAAGTTTGGCAAAAAGATGATTGTCCTGAAGGCGTTGTAGTAACTTCTTAACATGCCCTACATGCTCCTGGTCAGACTGTGAATAGATCAGTATATCATCAATGTAGACTATTACAAAAAGGTCTAGATAGTCTCTCAATATTTCGTTCACAAAGAATTGAAAGGCAGCAGGAGCATTGCATAAGCCAAACGGCATTACACAATAGTCATAAAGCCCGAATTTGGTGCCGAACGCCGTCTTCCACTCATCCCCTTCTCTTACTCGGATCAAGTGGTAGGCCCCACGGAGATCAAGCTTGGTAAATACCATGGCTCCTCTCACCTGATCCAGAAGATTGGAGATGAGAGGAAGAGGGTACTTATTTTTTACTGTCACCTTGCTAAGGGAGCGATAGTCCAGACAAGCCCGTAGACCTCCTTCTCGTTTCGGAATGGAAAAGATAGGAGATGACACGGGTGACATAGAATGTCTGATGAATCCTTTCTGTAACATGTCTTGTATATAGTCATAAAGATACTTGGTCTCTGGTTCAGTTAAGGCATAGATCCTACTAACTGGCAAGTCAGCTCCAGGGACTAGGTCTATCCGGCAGTCAAAGGAACGGTGGGGAGGCAATGCCACCGCTTTTATTTCATCGAAGACTTCTAGGTATTCAACATATTCAGCAGGTAATTCTGAAGGAACTGTATCTTCAGTTACCGCACAACATACAGGGGACTGCCATTGTATTGCTTCCTGGTAACAATGTAATATACAATAGTGAGATCTCAGTGTAACTTTTCTTGTGACCCAATCTATGTGAGGGTTGTGTAATTGTGACCAGGGAACCCCTAATATGGCTCCGAAGTTGGGTGTATCAATCAAATCAAATGAGATTTTTCCGAATGTCCATTGTCACACAACAAGGTGATAGCAGTGGTTTGATAAGCCAGTAATCGGGATGACAGCTCTGTCCCATCAACTGCTCTCACCCTCTCAGGTTGAGACTTGGGAATAAATTCTATCCCGAGGGATTTAGCTAACATGATGTCCAGAAAGTTTCCACCGGAATCTAATAAAATTGACAACACCTTTCTGTGCTGCGAAGGTAATATTAAAGTAACTGATATAGTACAAGTGTTTGGGCACAGGAGCTATCATGTTGGCTAGGAACTGAGAGATCTGAAAGGGTAGAGAACTTGAAGGATCGATCTCTTTGTACTTCAAGCTTCCTAGTTTTCCGACTGAGTGGCATAACCCATCTTCACATTGGGGGCCTTAAGAACAGTTTTAGGTTTTACAGTACAATCCTTAGCATAATGTCCGCCTTTGCCACAGTAGAGACAAAGATTAAGTTTCCTACGTTTGTCTCTTTCTTCAACAGATAAGGGTCCACGAATACTACCTATCTGCATGGGTTCGCTAGTATCCTTAACCTCTTTTTTATCTCCCCTAACCATTACAAAACGAGAGTAGTCTCCCTTTGACTTCTCTCCTTTTCTCTCGCTTAAACGGTGATCTAATTTCACCAGGTCGATAAAAGAAGGACAATCCTCAGGAGGATCTACTATTTGTGACAATATGTCCTTTAACTCGTCCTTCAACCCCCTATAGAACAAGGAAGTTCTTTTGACTTCAGGCCATTGGGTTTCTGTGACTAATTTATTAAAGGAGGTGATGTAGGTAAGCAAATCTTTGGCCCCTTGTTTTAATCCTAGCAATCATTTTCATTGGCCTGCATATACATGTGTCGGGCAAACAGACTCCTCATTCTTTCTTTAAACTGAGGAAAGTCATATAAAACAGGATCGTCGTTTTCCACAAGCGGTACGGCCAAAAGAGCTGCATTCCCAATTAGATAAGAGATTACAAAAGCGACTTTGGCCGCATCATCTGGGAAAGAGGCGGATCTACAGAGGAATTGTAAATGGCATTGATTCATTAAAATGCTATATTTGCTCCTGTCCCCATTAAATCTCTCTGGCATGGCTAAAGGCGAAGGAGTAGGTGTTACAACTGTTACACTCACTGGCGGAGAGCCATTCCCCCCCAGGTGAGGCTGATGAAGGAGAAGAAGGAACATGAAAATCGGCAGGTTGTATGTAGCTCTTTTTATGTCTAGGGTGTGTATCTGCTACTCTGGCTTCAACCTGTCTATGAGTTTTCACATGTTCTAATTCTAATGCTAAACGCTGATTTTCCATTCTAAGTGTTCTGAGTTCTGTCTGTAGTGTAACTACTGCAGAGGCTAATTCATTCATAGCGGTTACATGGGACTCAGTAGAAAGAGAGCCATCCATCATAGGATCATATGTGGCACCCTTATCCATCTTCGCTCAGGGGATTGAAAGAACGGGGGTTTGGCTTTCTGTCAAGACTTACTTCAAGCTTGCAGAAGAACCGGAATCCACGGGAGCGAAGATGTGCCTCTACTCTCCCCTCAGGCAGAGCCAAACAGAGTATTATTAATCACTCTAATAGGGACTATTGCCCCCTGGGAGAGAAGAGACCAAAGAATGGACCACCAGAGGACGTCAGTATGCGGGACGGGTATCGATGCAGTAAAGCTCCTCAACACCTTTCCCCAAACACTGCATAAACATTAAATAATAAAGAAGAGGAGAAAGAAGAACAGGCATTCATTTTACATAGCCCCAGAGACTCCAGCGCAAACAGACTAAGTCAACAAATAAGGTTTTGAATGTGCACTACCTCATACGAACAATAGTTACTTACCTGTAATCTGTGGTTCTCCAGTATTGGTATCTTTCATAGATTCACATGCCTGAATCATTCCCCGTCGTCGAAGTGGGAGTCCCACGGTACATAAAAAAGCAATAATTATGCACATAATAACCATAATATAGGTAATATAGAACCAGGAAGTGCAGTAGATAGAAACTACAGGGGAAGAAACTTCCACATTTATGACTTGTCCAAGTCATTATAAACAGTCCAAACTGCAGCCAATCAGGCGACAGCACACTCCAGAATGCTCTCCCCAGAGGCTGAGGCTCTCAGATTTTCTCGCACAAGAGTGTACCAAAGTGAAAAGAGCATAACGAGCCTCTGAGGGGAGGTGGGTGGGTTGCATGTGAATCTATGAAAGATACCAATACTGGAGAACCACAGATTACAGGTAAGTAACTATTGTTCTTCTCCAGTATTGGGGTATCTTTCATAGATTCACATGCCTGAATCAGAGTAGAAAGCAGTACATCCATAATAATGCTCGTAAGATTGTACTTGTAACATAATCCTATGTACAAGAGACATTATGCAATAACATACATAGAAGTTCCATAATATGCATATATGTATATATTTGTATATAAATAAATATATGGCAATGTTATATAAATAATAAACATAGCTGATATCTGTCTGAGAAACAGTAAAGAGGAGGAGGGAAGAACAGAGGCTCACCTTATTTAAAAAGATTACGGAGAACCGATTGTCCCACAGACGTATCTGCATTACTGGCAGCTTCCAAACAGTAGTGCTTGGTAAAAGTGTGCGTGCTGGACCATGTTGCAGCTCTGCAGATTTGATGAAGAGGCACACCAGCAAACAAAGCAGTAGACGAGGACATTGCTCTAGTAGAATGTGCTCTTGGAATCGTTTGTAATGGTTTTCCTGCTTGCTGATGACAGAAATAAATCGCAGCAGAAATCCAACGAGCTATGGCCTGTTTGGATATTGGGTGTCCCTGGCGTATTTTTCCATAGGCCACAAATAACTGGTCAGATTTACAGGTGGAAGAAGTCCTTTGTAAATAGAATTTGAGACATCTTTTGATGTCAAGGGTATGCAAAGTCCTTTCCGCAGGTGATTGAGGATTAGGGGAAAAAAGTTTTTTAAATTATTGGTTCATTTAGATGGAAGTCCGAAGGTACTTTAGGCATAAAACTGGGATTAGTGCGTAGCACTACCGAGTTCGAAGTGAATTGAAGAAAAGGCGGATTAATAGTGAAGGCTTGAATGTCACTAACCCTCCTAGCTGATGTTAAAGCTAACAGCAGAGACACCTTCCAGGAGAGAAACTTCAAATCCACTCTATGAATAGGTTCAAAGGGGTGTCGCACAAGTTGTGCAAGCACCACGTTCAGATGCCAGGATGGAGATGGGCGGCGGATAGGAGGAAACATCCGAAACAATCCTTTGAAGAACTGCTGAATGATCCTAGCTGAATAAAGAGAGTTGGAACCATCTTGCCGATATCTTGAAATAGCCGCTAAAAATACCTTCAGAGTAGAATGGGAAAGGCCTGATCTTGCCAAGTGCAAATAGAATGGTAGGATCTGCTCCGGTTTTGCATGGATCGGATGAATAGCGGCAGTTTGACACCAGAAGCAAAACCTCTTCCATTTAAGCCTGTACGTCTTAATAGTGGAAGGCGCTCGAGCATTGGCTAAGACTTCCTTACAGTCCGCAGGAATATTTAAATGAGCGAATTCAAGGTGCTCAGGCGCCAGGCCGCTAATCTCAGAGATGCAGGGTCCGGATGACAGATCTGTCCGTTCTGGATGGACAGAAGGTTCGGTATTGGTTGAAACTGAATGGGATCGCATTCTGAGAGAAGGAGGAGTTCGGTAAACCAGAACTGGCGAGGCCACCTGGGAGCAATGAGAATTAGGCGACAAGGTTCTCTCTTGATTTTCCGGAGAGCCCTGGGAACCAACGGTATCGGAGGAAAGGCGTAAGCATAGATCTGCGACCAATTCATCAAAAACGCATTCCCGCGTGACCCTTTGTGGGGAAGCCAACTTGCAAAGAATGGGCATTTGCGGTTCTGACTGGTCGCAAACAGGTCTAGATCGGGACGACCCCACTCCTGAAAAATTCGATCCAACGTTGGTTGATGTAGGTCCCACTCGTGATTGGATACTATTGATCTGCTGAGGGAATCTGCCAGGACATTTGAAACTCCCGGAACATGTATCGCTGACAAGCTGATCCTGTGTCGTATCGCCCAGTCCCAAATTTGTTGGGCTTGTTGCGAGAGCCGGGCAGACCTTGTTCCTCCTTGTTTGTTCAAGTAGTGCATACTTGTTGTGTTGTCCGTCCGGATTAATACTGATGCCCCCAGAATGATGGTGCGAAAGGATTTTAGGGCTTCCACGGTTGATATGCCACGTCCGTTGCTGGACGTTCCACTTGCCGCTGACTGTGAGTCCTTGAAGGTGTGCTCCCCACCCCTCGAGGGATGCATCTGTAGTGATGGTGAAACCTGGAGCTTCCACTAGGAATGTGCACCCTTTTTCCACGTTCCTTTTGCGAGCCCACCAGAGTAAGGCTTCTCGCATCCGGGGAGTGATGCGAATGAGATCGTTGAAGGACCCTGAAACCTGCAACCATTGGTGGTTGAGCTCTTCTTGTAGGGGTCTCATTCTGAGACGGCAGTTGGGGAGTAAAGGAATGCATGAAGAAATCATCCCCAGAAATGACTTGAACTGCCGGACTGAAGCGCACCTTTTGAGCGCAACAGGTGGGCAAGGCTGCAAATCTTTTGTTGCCTTTCGTTTGAGATGAATGCTTGTGTCAGTTGAGTGTCTAACGTGGCTCCCAAGAACGTCTGTCTTTGCGATGGAACGAGATGAGACTTGTCGAGATTGATGGAGAGGCCCAGAGATTGGAAGAGGGACAAACATCTCTGAATGTGGGCGCCTGCGACCGTGAAAGAATTCGCCTTGATAAGGCAGTCGTCTAGATACGGAAAGATTTGGATCCCTTCCAGACGAAGGTGTGTGGTCACCGGTGCTAGAACCTTGGTAAACACACGGGGTGAGGAATGTAGTCCAAAAGGAAGGACTTTGAACTGGAAGTCCCTGCCAGCCACTCTGAACCGCAAGAATTTTCTGTGTCTGGGAAGAATTGGTACATGGAAATATGCATCCTGGAGGTCGAGGGTGGCCATATGATCTCCCGCAGAAAGGAGGTGAAGTATTTCTTGAAGCGTTAACATCCGGAAGGATAACTTTTTTAAATATTTGTTGAGGGAGCGGAGATCCAGAATGGGGCGCCATTCTCCCGATTTTTCTTGATCAGGAAGAATCTTGAATAAAATCCGGTTCCTCTTTGCAATTGAGGGACATTCTCGATCGCTCCCTTTCTTAGCATCAAATTTATCTGGGAAAAAAGCTCCTTGAGATGAGCTGGAGGTGGGCCTTTGGGAGGAGAGTTTGGAGGAATCTTTATGAACTCTAGAACATGGCCTCTGGCCACAATGTCCAGGACCCACTTGTCTGATGTTATAGCGGACCAGTTCGAGTAAAATTGGGAGATTCTCCCTCCAACTTTTAAAGGGGTAGGCGGTAGAATAGGTGGCAGGTGGCGGTTGTCACTGTTTTTAGATGTGTCGCGTCCGCGATAGGAAGGCTTTCTCTTATTCTGTGAATAGGAGGTATTTCGTTGTCTGTAAGACTGTTGGCGTTGAGATTGGTATCGTTGATTATTTTGGAAGGACTGGTTTGACCTTTGTTGGTTATATCCTCCTCGGCTAGAAAAGGATCCACGGCCCCTAGCGCCACGAAAGGGCGGCTTCCGAAATTGGAGAGTACCAAGAGATCTTGCTGTCTCGGTATCCTTCTTGACGGCTTGAAGGGCCTCATCCACATGTTGGCCAAACAGTGACTCACCATCAAACGGCATATCAATTATCTTTGCCTGAACCTCCTGGCGAAAAGATGTTGATTTGAGCCAGCCTTGCCGTCGTAGTACTGCGGCACCTGCTAGTTGTCTAAATCCTGTAGATGCGACATCCACGGCCGAATCTATGATCTCCGCAGAGATACGTTCTCCTTCTTGTAGTATTTTTAAAGCCTCCGATTTGGATGGTTCTGGCAACATGTCGATGTAGGGAGAGATGTCCAACCACATCTGTCTGTCGTACCGGCCTAGTATGGCCAGTGAATTAGCAGCACGGACTGTTGTCGCTGCCATGGTGGAAACCTTTTTCCCAATAGTGTCCAATCGTCTGCCATCCCGATCTGGAGGAGCTGTGATTGGAGAAGATGGGTTTCTAGCTCGTCGTTGCGCCGCTTGGGCAATAACAGATTCAGCTTTTGGTTGACTTATGAGACATGCCGGCGAGTTATCTGGCGCCTTATATTTTTTGTCGAGGCGAGGTAGGACCGCAGGAACAGAAGCAGGAGCTTTCATGACCTTCAATCCTTCTTTCCAAATGAAGTCAATTATTGGGATGGTCCGTACCTGCTTCCTCGGCTGACCTTTAAAGTCATATAGGAAACACTCATCCTTTTTTGTTTCCATAGGCAGGAGGAACCTTTCTGTTGCCCTTTCCATAAGAAGATGAAAACCTCCGAAGTCAACTGGAGGAGAATCGATGGGAGCTGGAGTTGAAGGAGACGGAGTTTGTAGCTGGTAATCGTCCCACTCCGTAAGAAGCGATCTGTCATCTAACTCTCCTTCCTCCCTATCGTTGTCCGAGGTGTGAGCATCATCGGAATGATGAGAAAGCACCGGAGACGGTGGTCTGGGTGACCTCAACGCAGAAAAGGAAGTTTGAGGCACAGGTGTCGGTGGAATGGATGAAGCCGATTCAGATGGAGGGAAACGGCGATAATAATCATCCAACATGAATTGTAGATTATTTAATAGAGCCAAAGGCATTTGCGCCGTCGGAATCGCATCTGGAGCTGGACCAACAGTCTCTGGGGAAGGATTGTCATCCTGATCGTCCTCCTGATATTTAATGAATAATTCTGATGGGCTCCTGGCAGTGCGAAATCTGACATCGTCTTCGGATTCCTCATCATCCTCCCCATAATCTAGTAATTGTTCAGGTAACTCTAGAGGTACCTTAGTAGGGGAAATATGCAGTGGAGAGAGGACCTCCAATGAAGAACCACGTCTGTGCAGCAAGGAAGATGCTGTGGTCAATGGTGGTAATTGCACAGGTGTCGTAGACGGTGCAGAGGGCGCCGTTGCTGCAGTCGCTGACCAAACCTGCAATTCTGTGCGAGCAGATAATTGTAGCGTCGACGAGGGAGCCGTTGACGGAGTCGTCGTCGATGGAGCCGGTGTAAATGAAGTAACCGTTGACGAGGCAGTCGTCGACGACGAGAGTTTTCTAATCTTCGTCGTCGACGGGACGTCGACGGTAAATCTAATTTCCGTCGTCGACGAGATTGGCTTCACGGAGACAGAAACCAGCGTCGACGGTGATGACGCCGACAACATGATCATCTGTGGTCTCGGCAACGAGAAGGTGGCAGTCGACGTTGTTGTAGCGTCGACTGTAAGTTTCGTCGACGAAGTCGTCGTCGATGCCGTCGACGACGGTACTTTTTTCTGAGGTAAATCCTTTTCAGGAAGTCGTTTTGAAGCCAGAGACTTCGCAGTTTTTCTCGGAGGGGTAGTAGGCAGAGGTTTACTTTTAGAAGGTGGAGGAGCCTTTTTTGAGGAGGAAGGCAATTCAGCACCTTTAGAGGACTGCTGTTTTCTCGACACCTTAGCCCCAGGAGAAGACAAGACCTCCTCAGCAATCCTCTTCCTAGAGGACGCAGTAGAGCCCGAGGCAATACTCCCCACATCAGATAAGGGGTTGTCTTTAATCTTCTGTAGCCACAGAAGTAGACGTCCTTCTCTGTTCCTGAGAGTTTTTTGGAGGAAGGTCCTACAGATCTTGCAGTCTCTCACCTGGTGATCAGGATACAGGCAATAAAAGCATTTCTTGTGGGGGTCTTCTGAAAACAGCCGGAGCTTCCCACAAGACTCACAAGGTCGAAAGAGAGATCTTTTAGATGAAGACATCCTGAAATGAAGTAATTTCTGAAGAAATAGAAAAGTACTGAGCAGAGCTCAGGGAGACTCCCTTCACACGACGTGCGGTAGAAAATCTGAGAGCCTCAGCCTCTGGGGAGAGCATTCTGGAGGGTGCTGTCGCCTGATTGGCTGCAGTTTGGACTGTTTATAATGACTTGGACAAGTCATAAATGTGGAAGTTTCTTCCCCTGTAGTTTCTATCTACTTCACTTCCTGGTTCTATATTACCTATATTATGGTTATTATGTGCATAATTATTGCTTTTTTATGTACCGTGGGACTCCCACTCCGACGACGGGGAATGATTCAGGCAGGTGAATCTATGAAAGATACCCCAATACTGGAGAATCACAATTATACTTGAAACTTGTGTCTTTGAAATCCAGGCAAGAGCAACAGAAAATGATGTCTTTAATTCTCCATAAAATATTGAAGTCTCTTCTGATAAGGCAGTTTAATTAAATAATATTGTGTCAGAGTCCTTATTTAAAGTGAATAGTATAAAGTATTTTTGTTTCTGTGATTACAGAAGCATACGTCTGCCTCTGCCATAAAAATTAACTGGAGAACTCAAGGCGAACACCACAAACAGGATAACATCCAGAAAACGTGAAACATTGTTTCACATCCGGTGCTCCAAAAATAAATTAATTAAATGCAGGCTGGTTTGGTGTTCAGCACGCCCACGCGCTGAAAGGAAAGAACAGAAAATGAAGACTCCGGGGTTTCACACAAATCAAACGAGGAAGGCAGCCTGTGTCTTCAGCGCTCCTCTGCACTTCAAGAAGAAGGAACATCAGAGGGAGTCTCCGGTGTTTTGTACACATTAGGGAGAGGCAAGCGGCCTCGAATTTCAGCGCTTCCAAGCGCTGATGAATTAAATAATTAAGCCTCTCAGAGTCTCTCGTGCATGAAAGAACCGGGGAGAGGCAGACAGCCTCACTCTTCAGCGTGATTCTACTACGTGAAGGGAAGGAGATATAACTGCTCCAGGCAGTTAGAATGCACGTGCAGATAAAATACATGAAAAAGTGCAACACTCAACTCGGGCAATATTCCAGTGAATGCACATGGTAAATCCTCAGAAGGAATCAGGAAATAGTCCCAAACAAGTCGTTGCTCTAACCTCGGTCTTAGTTGCTCAGGAAGTACACATGAGGGTATCCAGGTCAGGAGGCGTGGTCCAGCCCAAACTAATAAGTAAGCCAAGCACTGGAGGAGGGGAGAAGCCCTCCTTTATCTCAAGCCAGTCACATGACCATAAGTTTCAGGTGTGACTATGTGGCAGCACACAAACAAGGCTACTCGAGTTCTGGGATGAGTGCATTGTGGGGGTTGTAGTTGGGAGTGTTTTTACCCAAGTCAGTGCGCAAGATGCTCGACGTGTAACAGGCTCCAGACATCATTGCAGCTGGGGCACTAACGGCAGCAGTACACGTCCGTCACCATGCAAGAAGCTTTTCTATCCCAACACCGTACCACAAGTAACATTAAAAAGCATCTGGATACAATTTTGTAGCTTACTAAAAGTGTAGGTTTGGTATAAATGCTGAGAGTGTTTGGACTCATTGGTAATAATGTAAACAGTCTTGAATTGAAGCGGATCAGAGGATCCAGGCTTGAAGCCAAAAGCTGATCTCAGGTACCCCTCAATAATTATATGTAAACAGCCTCTCTGTCAAGCCGTTCTTGCTACTGTGAATCAGCTAATGCTTCTGGTTCTACAGAGTAAGAGTCCAGTTTGAAAAGCAAACGGGTGCTGTCTTCACTCAGTGATGAACCTTCCTCAAGGGTTCATTCCAACACCATCCGCATCAGTGCAATAATAGTGCAACATACGCTGACGTCAGTCTTAGGGGACAACACTAGCATCCCCCGACAGATATGGTGAACGTCTTCTCCATATACTAATAATACAAATTCCTGGCTTTAGGTCAGTCTAGTTATAGTTTACTATGAGCTTTTGGTTATCAAAGAAGAGCTGCATACTTGTGCAAGCTTCAAATCTAAATTTGTATATAAAAAAGAACATATGTAATTCTTACCTGGCATACTTTACGCTTTCATAGAAGCCACAAAATTCTTTGTCTCTTAACGACTGCAAAGCAGAGTACAATGATTCATTATAACCTGGACCAGGAGCCTCATTTCTTATGAATAAGAATAGAAAAAGAAGAAAACAGGCAAGAAAAGAAATCAAAATGTAATTTTCAGACCTGTAATGAATACTGTGCAGTAATATACAATTTAAATATTTGAACATTAAAATTTTAACATTATATTGTACATATTTTTTCCTATCTGTAGCATCAAGATCAATATGACTACGTAATTTATAACAGTCATGAATAAGAAACTGTACATATCTAAAGAAAGAGAATGGTACAAACAAGCAGTTTACAAGAAAAAGCCCTGACTTAAAAAGGGAGAAACTGAGTATGCCAACATTTACTTAAAATATCTCAAGACCAGTGATGGGAGTCATGGGAGGCCACTGAAATTTGCACACCTTGCCAGTGCTGCTAAATGAAGTGTATGTTGAAGTTTTAAACGATCTGTTGATGTGCTTTTCTGAAAAGTAGACAGACAGAGCCACCATGTGATGGACTGTCAGAAATAAGAGCCAGTGCTGACTACTGGTAAACATGGCACAAAAAAACACTGTTCAAAACTCTACAACATGTCTGCCAAGTACCAATAAGTGAATACACCTTAAACCACCTGATCTAATGTAGCAAAATAAAAAGTAACAAAAACAGTGCTATTGGAGACTGTAGAGTTTGACAAAGAGAAGATGTGCTAGATGTGAACCTGCTGGCCTCTAGATGCCAGACCAGCGCAACTATGCTGGTACACGTGTGTGCACGTGTGGCATTCCTGCATTAGTATGGCTCTTGCACCTGTGTGTCATGGCACTTCTCCTCCTACCAACTTGTTTTGTCAAGTGTCTTGGCTACTGCCAGCTGAGGAGAAAAGTGCCTGTGACAGCCCATAACCCCCTCACAAAAATATTATGTTAATGTAAGACTGCGCAGCAAGGTGGAAGTAAAGAAAAATATTTTCATTATTTTGCTTTACTACATATACAGCCGCTAGCTATATTACTAGTTGCCAAAGAGTATTTCCTATTGTTTTCAACATTGTCTTATACCATTTTTGGCCTTCAGAAGAAAAAGTTACTAAGAAAAGGTTACTTATCTGTAACTTAACCTCTCCAGTGTATGGATGTTTCTTAGATTCTCATGTCTGAATCATTGCCCAATACCATCCTGGGAAAACCTAAGTACACTTAAAATAATCAGAGTATTAATATGCTCTGCAGTACATGCAATACTACGAGTAGCATATCCACATACATTTTTATAGATGTGATTTTCTGGCAAGGAGGGGGATGTGCTCTGAAAACCCCAACATTTAATGTAGCACAACTGCAAAAGAAGCATTGAAAGAGCAGTGAATAAAAAGGGCAGGAGTGAGGATTGCTTGTAAATCATGCGGCATACCAACACTAGAAAAAATGTAGTCACAGGGAAGTGACTTTCTTTCCTCTGCACGTGGCCTTCCATTGATTTATATTATTTATTCTGAGCAGCAAGATGTGAAAGATCAGAAGGCATGGTGGGAAAATGCTCCCATCACTGAAACAGACTCTGATGCACCATTTGTCCCACAGCATTATCACTTCTTGATTGAATATGCGGGCAGTATTATTTGGCGAAGGTATGGCTAGTTTGACATTTCGCCATGAAACAAACCTCCAGGAGGGTGGACTCGTAAGAATAGTATTGCAGCTGCTGACTCCTTCCCTCAAAGAGTGGTCTGTAACTCTTCCTGGACGCATCTGGCCAGCCCTGGCATTGTAGAGTGAGATGCAGGCAGCCACTTATTTGGCTACGCCCGATCAGAGACTGTTTGATCTTAACGATAACCATTTCAGGAAAGTGCAATATTCTCCCTGACTGAATTGGGCTTGGATAGAATGTATGCAGGACAATAGGCTCATTGAGGAGGCAAACCTTCAGATAAGATTCAGAGTAACTTTTAATGAGCACAATGGTTCTGTAATGGTGAACTAGAAAGGGGCTCATCAGCTTTCAAAGGGCTATATGATGCCCAGTAAATACGAGTCATTTATTGGGTGCACTGTGTTTCTACTCTATCGGGTACATCAGAGACATTTTCCAATGCCACCAAGGAAATGACAGGTGATAAGTCTTGGACCAGCATGGACCAGCTCATTATGCGAGAGGCAACTTTAAGTCAGAGTCAGAAAAAACTCCTAATACAATGGGTGAGTGCTCATGAAAAGCAAAATAGCAAGCAATGATCTTTCAAGGGCATCCATGCTTAGCCTTAAGCCAGCAAAAGGATTATGTGTCACACAGACCATTCACATCTGAGGAGGAAACACAATCATAGCTTGCAATGCACATCATCTGGTAGCAAACCTTTCCAAGAAGGAACACTAGTGCAATTATGGGAAATGGCTCATGCTATGTTTGACTCTGCCTCCAGTATCCTTGCATAATGCTATGACTAAACAGGCATATTTCTCCATGGCAATGAACCTACAAATACTACTCAGCCCTACATTAGACTATATAAAATTCTTAGAATGGTCACTGAAAGTCACAACTCAGACCAAAATGTTGACACTCAAACAATAACCGAGCACTGAAGAAAGTGCTGTCAAAGAAGAACAAAAGGTCCTCTTTCCTCATACCCATTTGCCAGGAGAAGCCCTTCAAAGAAAAGAAACTGGAAAAAGATTATAAACTGCAAGAATGGCCGATGTTGGTGTCCTTGTGGCTATTTTATTACATTATATTATTATAATATAATATTTATAGAGCACGGCGGTCACCTCAAAGGTATCCTGGTGTTTGCTTCTCCTTGAAACCTACTTTTTATTCAATGGATCTTTAACATTAATTACATGAGAATAGCCAGGTTTTAAGTGCTTTGCTGAAGTGCAGGAGATCCTTACAATTTCTCAGTGATGCTGGGTAGTGTGTTCCAAAGCTGTGCCGCCTTAACTGAGAAGGTTCTTCCTGCCTGTCTAATTTTCTGAAATTTCGGAATACAGAGAATATTGGCAGTTGACGATCGTAGATTCCTTGATTATACATATCCTTTGAAATTCCTTTGCAGGAGTTTAGGGCCCTTTCTCTGAATTGCTTTGTAGACTATGCACAGTGATTTAAATGCTATCCTTTCCGTTACTGGGAGCCAATAGAACTCTTTAATAGCTGTAGAGGAGGATGACATTTTTGGTCTGTTCAGTGCTAGCTTTGCGACTGCTCCTTGTACTCTGCACAGTCTTTATATTAAGTAGCCTGGTACTCCTAGCATTGCAGTAATCAAACCTACTTAAGATGGTACTTTGCACCATCAGTGTTCTAGCTAGTGTAGATAAAATAGGTAAGAGTTTCCTCAGGTTGTGGAGTAGTGCAAAGCAAGTAGCTGCCGTCTTGTTGACATGGCTCTCCATGGATAGCTTATTATCAAAAGTTACCTCAAGACTACAGACCATCTGTGAGGCTTCTAAGTCACCAACAGCCAGAAATTAGTAGGGAGTTCCACTGAGGCTTTATTGGCTGAGCAGCAGAGAATTTCTGTTTTATCTCCAATGAATTTTAAGGAGTTGTTGCTAAGCCATTTCGCAATGTCCCTCAGAAAGATTTGGAAGGAGTCCAGTGATTCTGGTGCATTGTTTCCTAGGGATAATATCAATCGTGTATCATCTGCATAGTTGACAAGACTAATATCATGAGATCTAGTGAACAAGTTACTTACCTTCACTAACGATATATCTGTAAGAGACATATATTAGTTATAGATTCCTTACCTTAGAATTACCGCCAGGCGTCAGACTGGATCTGGAGAATTTTTTCTCAGCAGTACCCCTGTGCGTCGGTAAGTGGCGTCGGTCGACTGCGCGTTCGTCGTCGGCATCGCCGGGATGACGTTGCAGTATCTACTTAGACGCCGCCCCTGCGCACTGACGTCAGTTCTTTACATGACATTCCACGCCAGAAGCGCAGAGCCATGCAAGACACTGACCACTAGTGCACAAAAATAAGGCCCTGAAACGGAGTCCCTTACTCTAGAAGTCAGTTCGCACAACGGGGAGGATGGGTAAGGAATCTATAACTAATATATGTCTCTTATAGATGTGTCGTTACCGAAGGTAAGGCACTTGTTCATCTAAAAGAGACTATTAGTTATAGATTCCTTACATTAGAAGAGATACCCCAGCAATACCAACCCCGGAGGAGGGACTGCAAACCAAGTTCACACCAGAAAGTCCTGGAGAACAGAACGGCCAAAGAAGCAGTCTCTCCGGACTTGAGTATCCAGGCAATAATGTTTAGTGAACGTGTGCAATGATGCCCACGTGGCTGCCTGGCAGATGTCACTGAGAAGGACTCCACATCCCAAAGCAGTAGTGGCTGCCGTCGCCCTGGTGGAATGGGCGCGCAGTCCTACTGGAGGCTCCTTTTTCGCCAAGGAATAACAGATCTTAATGCAAAGGACGACCCATCTAGAGATGGCCCATTTTTGCACGGCCCGACCTTTCTTGGCGCCCACATAGCCAACAAAGAGTTGATCCTCCACCCGGAATTGTTTTGTGCGATCCAAATAAAAAGATAACGTGCGTTTTGGATCCAGACGGTGGAGTCTCTCCTCCTTGGAAGGACGCGGGAGCAGGAAGAAGGTGGGCAAAGTGATGGTCTGTCCTATGTGGAAAGAGGTAACCACTTTGGAAAGAAAAGACGGTCCAGTTCGAAGGACAACCTTGTCCGGATGAACAGCAAGAAAAGGAGGTTTAGAAGAAAGAGCCTGAAGCTCACTCACCCTGCGAGCAGAGGTGATGGCAAACAGAAAAGCAGTCTTTAAGGTCAAGAGTCTGAGAGGACAATTATGTAGTGGCTCGAAAGGAGCACACAAGATAAGTCAAGA
The DNA here is from genome assembly GCA_963921515.1 of Calotriton arnoldi. NCBI lineage: Eukaryota > Metazoa > Chordata > Amphibia > Caudata > Salamandridae > Calotriton > Calotriton arnoldi. Next base: position 1,759,774 of record CAWUFW010000324.1, read on the forward strand.
CAAGATTCAAGTCCCACTGGGGCATTACAAAAGGAATAGGAGGAAAGAGGTGAGTATTGCCCTTAAGAAATCTACTTACGTCCCCTACTGCTGCGACAGAAGATCCTCCCGAAGAGGCAGTCTGATCGGAGGATCGATGGCCATGTTCAAGAGCTCGGGATACCAGACTCTTCGTGCCCAGTCCGGAGCCACAAGAATGACTTGGGCCCGGTCGCGCATGATCTTCTTCAGCACTCTGGGCAGAAGTGATATAGGCGGAAAGGCCTATAGAAGACCGCAATTCCACTTGCGACGAAAAGCGAGTGTCGCCTTGGAAATTCCAACGTGCAGAATTGCTGACATTGCACGTTCTCTTCGGTGGCGAACAGATCTAGCCAAGGCTCTCCCCACTGCTGAAAGAGACCTTGCACCACCTCTGAGTGAAGATGCCATTCGTGATCCATCATGCACCGGCGGCTGAGTTCGTCCGCCCTGGCATTCAGGGAACCTGCCAGGTGTTGAACTACCAGGGACATGCCATGATGTTCCAGCCATGTCCAGAGGCGAAGAGCCTCTTGACATAGGGTCCACGACCCCACCTCGCCCTGTTTGTTGCAATACCACATGGTGGTGGTGTTGTCCGTGAACACTTGCACTACTCTTCCTTTGAAAGAAGGAAGAAATGCTTTCAGTGCAAAACGAATCGCCCGGAGCTCCAGAAGGTTGATGTGGAGCCCGGACTCCGCTGGAGACCAGAGGCCTCTGATCTCCGCCTCTCCCATGTGGCTGCCCCATCCCAGGAGTGACGTGCCCGTCACTACTGTGAACTCTGGTTGGGAAAGGGAGAGGGATCTGCCGATGACCCAATCCTGGTTCGTTAGCCACCATTGCAATTGGTGTGCAGTGCCCTCCGAGATCTGGACGACAACTGAAAGATTCCATTGATGCTGCGCCCACTGGAACTTCAGGTCCCACTGCAGAGCCCGCATATGCCACCTGGAATGGTCCAGCAGCAGGATGCATGAGGCCCAACAGCCTCAAGGTCAATCTCACCGAAACCCGGGATAGAGGCTGAAACATTGGTATCATAGCCCGAATATCCCAGACTCGCTGCTCGGGAGGATAAGCCCGAAACTGCGCTGTATCCAGAACTGCTCAGATGAAAAGCGACTTTGGCACGTTGATAGTGTACCCCAGCGAATGCAGGAGGTCCACCGTAGTCTGGAGGTGGGAGACAACAGCCTGGGCCGAGCCCGCCTTCAACAGCCAGTCGTCGAGATAGGGGAAGACTGGAACCCCTGATCTCCGCAGATGAGCTGCGACCACCGCCATCACTTTCGTGAACACCCGAGGGGCGCTGGTAAGGGCAAAGAGGAGCACAGTAAACTGAAAATGCTCATGGCCTACCGTGAACCGTAGGTAACGCCTGTGGGCTGGCAGGATGGGGATGTGGAAGTAAGCGTCCTGCAAGTCCAACGCTACCATCCAGTCTCCATGGTCGAGGGCAGACAGGACCTGAGCTAATGTCAACATTTTGAACTTCTCCTTCTGGAGGAATCGGTTGACGTCCCTGAGATCCACGAATTGCACAGGCCTTTGTCCTTCTTGGGCACCAGGAAGTAGTGGGAGTAACAACCACGACCTACTTCTGGGACAGGGACTCGCTCGATAGCTCCCTTGGCCAAGAGAGCCGTAACTTCCTGACGGAGAAGGGCCAAGTGATCCTCCGACATGCGATGGAGTGTTGGTGGCATGGAGGGAGGGGTAGTCTCGAAGGGGAGGGAGTAGCCCCTTCGGACTATCTGCGAAACCCACCTGCCCGTCGTGATGTTGTGCCGGTGGGGGAGGTGATGGCGGATCCTGCTGCCCATTGTCAACTGGTGGCCCTGAAAGGTCGGACTAGGAAGGCTTAGAGGATGCTGCAGAGGGGGCACTTGTAGACTGGCCCGCCCGCTGGCCGCGCAGAGGCTGGATAGCTTGCGCTGACCTGTGGCCATGGGTGGAATGTGGTGGGGCACTCCTTCCGTAGCCACGAAAGGGGCGAAGGGCAGACTGCACAGGACAAGAGGTGGCAGCGAGGCCCAAGGATCTGGCCGCAGCTCTAGAATCCTTGAAGCGCTCAAGCGCACTCTCCGTCTTGTCGCCAAACAGGCGACGGCCTTCAAAGGGCATGTCCAAAAGAGTCGATTGGACATCCTGAAAAGCCAGTGGATCTCAGCCAGGCGTAACGCCTTAGGGCTACTGACGTAGAAATCGTTCTACCCAGCGAGTCGGCGGTGTCCAGCCCACATCAGATGGCGAACTTTGCTGCGTCTCTCCCCTCTGCGACCGCACGGGAGTGTGTGTCCCGGGCCTCCTCTGGGCACTGTGGCAGCACTTTCGCAACCGTGTCCCACACAGAGTGGGTGTAGCGGCCCAAGAGACATGCGGTGTTCACCGACTGCAGTCCTAAGCTGGTGGAAGAAAACATCTTCTTCCCAAGATGGTCCGGCTTCTTGGATTCCCTATCTGGGAGAGCAGAAGGGAACGCGCCTTTGGGCGATGAGGCTTGGACCACCAAGCTCTCGGGGGTAGGGTGCTGGGAGAGGAAAATTGTGTCTCCCGGGGCCGGGCGGTGGCGTCGGGCAATCATCCTATCCACAGGAGCCACTGTGCTGGGCTTGGACCAAGTGCCCAGAAGGATGCCTGTGAGGGCCTCATTGAACGGCAGCAGGGGCTCCGAAGGGCCGCTGCCGGCTGAAGCACCTCAGTCAGGAGATTAGTCCTGACTGCCACTGTAGGAAGCTCAAGGCCTAACGGGAGAGAGCATGCCAAGGTCTGGGGAGGCCTCACCCAACTCCTCTTCCAGTCCGGCTCTTCAAACTGGTCTGCCAAAGGGTCAACAGACCCCTCCCAGTCCTCCTCACCCTCCTCTGGCTGCCACTCAGGGCGATAGGGAACGCCAGGGTAGAACAGTGGTACAAAAGTACCGGCCGGCGCCTCTGTCAGCGTCGGTCGATGCCGGTCCGGCTCCGTATCCAAGTCGAGGGGGAGGCCGGGGTCGACGCCGGCCGGGGACACAACCGGCGTCTGAGGTGGCAGAGGAATCGTCAGAGGAATCGGTGCCGGGGGAGGAGTCGTGAGGTCGACTGGCACAGATCCGGATCCAGGCCTGGATCCCTGGGGGCGCTGCGGCGCCGGGGCCGGAGCCGCCGGCCTTGAAGGCCTAGAGCCCCCAGCCGAGTCTGCGGGGCCCGAAGGTGCGCTGGCGGAGTCGGGCTGCCCAAAGATGGAGTGGAGGGCTTTGTAAAAGTCACGAAGCTGGGCATGCGACGCTCCAGCTCCTGGGAAGGGAGGGAAGCTCAGAGCCGTCCCAGCAGGCTCCGCGGGCAGAGCCGAAGGATGACTACCTTCTGCGTCGGCCGGCGGACGGGGAGAAGGCGAAGACCGACGGTGCTTCTTCGCCTTCTTCTTGTGCTTCGACTTACCCGAAGACTTCGATGAGGAGTGATGGTGATGACTCCGCGACTGGTCCCGCGACCTCCCTCTCGACCGGGACCTCAAGCGGTGTGGAGCAGACTGCCGGGCCTACATAAGCTTTTGTGACCGCTCCCGCAAAGACTTCTGGTTCATGGCCCGACAATCGGAGCACGACTTCCGGTCGTGGTCGCGCTCCAGGTACCAAAGGCATATGAGATGCGGGTCCATGACTGACATCAACTTGTGACAGGAGTCACAAGGCTTGAAGCCGGCCCGACAATGGGACATCCCTACATGTACCAGGAGTCAAACGACTCGAAAACGATGTCGACAAAAGTCGAAAAATCACTGGTCGAAAAATGACTAAGGGAACTCCATACTTTACGGTTTCGAAATCTTACGGATATGGGAGTAGAGAGATGGCTTGACTTCTATCCGTCAGGTATGATCCTATCCATTTCAGTTCTGTTCCATCTATTCCAGTCTTTGTTAGACTTCACAGTAATACCTTGTGATTAACCGTGTCAAATGTGACTGATAGGTCAAGTAATATCAAAAGCGCCGTTGACCTCTATCTACTGTCATCTGGAGTTCATCCATAGCCAGTACCAACACTGATTCAGTGCCATGAGCTGGCCTAAAGCCAAATTGCTTTCGGATGCATTGACAATCTCTTGCTTACGTATTGTTGCAGAATTTTCACAGCGAATGGTAACTAAGATATCGGTCTTTAATTATCGAGAACCAAAGGGTCAGCTGTGGGCTTTTTAGTAGGGGAGTTGCTATTGCTTTATCCCCAAGTCAGAGGAACTTGACCAGATTCCAATGATTGATTACAAATCTTTAGTAATGGTGGATCAAACTCGTCTGCTAGGCATTTCCACAATCTAGTCGGTAATGAGTCTAGTAGAGAGCCTAATGAAGTAGAAATCGCTATAGATCTGAAGCTTTCTTCTGTCATTAAATCAAATGTTTCCTGCATTTTGGGGCACATATTTGAGATATCAGCCACTCTGAGGACATTCAGTACTGACTTGATGTATTGTTAGAGTGGTATTTTCAATGTCCACTAAAATCTTCTTAATCTTGTTCTTAAAAAACAAGGTTAGGTCATCACAGAGAACATGAGAGGGTTTAGTCCTTTGCCTCATACATTCTAGATTTGTCAGTTCCCGCATGATGTCAAATATCTTTTTTAACTATGTGCAGCCTCTATGATAGTCTTAGGATAGTAATTCTCTTCTGCCTTCAATTAATAATTGTTTGTCCTCTTCTAAGTAGGATTTGCGCCATTTCCTTTCTAACTTTTTACATGCTTGTTTTGTTACTTTTAGTAGTTCTGGGTACCAAGGTGATGAAGGCCTTTGACAGGTTTTGCTATTTTTCTTAGGTATGTCCTTATACAAAGTCTCTAGGATCTTAGCATATAATGAGTCGCAGTTCTCACCTGTTGTCTTCAAGGTGTCAAAGCATGCTGAACAGCAGCATTGTGGGCATAAATTAATGGTGGACAATACTGGTAATGCTGTAATATTTTACATATTAGGGGCATATCAGAAGAAGCCTCCAATTCTTGGCTAGAAAGCCACGTCTAGGCCTTACTCTGACATCTCCTTCAAGCACCTGACGATAGCTTAATAATACTGGATAGAACACACCTGGCTTCCTATATCCATCCAGTCCCTGATGGACTGATGGACTAATGTCCACTACATCCAAAAGAAAGAAAACATCCAGGTGAAAGCAAGGAAAATAGAAGAATTCCAACTCAAAGGCTGTAAAACTTTCCTATCTCAAGAAGCCTTAGTAATGACTTCAGATAAACACCATGAACTGAAGGTAGCTGAGGCATTCCTGAGATTGCAAAACATTACTTACAGTTCAGGGGTTCTCCTCCAGATTGCTTATAATGTACTAGGGGAATCAACACTCTGAGAAAACGATGATGGAGGGGTCTATGGTCATGGTCATGGAAATTAACAGACTTGCAGAATCTGATTTTGCACACTAGTCACCCCACAGTACAAATGGTATTTGAAGATTTTGTCCAAGGAGCAGACAAACCACACAATTGACTCAGACTACAGGGAGAAGCTTCGTGACTAGACTCTTCTGAGAAGTGTTGACATGGACTTGCTACTCCATGGGCTTTAAACTAACCATACAACCGCCTTAATGTTATTGCAAGACATTGCCTGAAAGACCCTTCTTGCTCTTCTTAACCTTCCCACAATAACTCTAGGTCTTAAGGTGTGCTATGTAAGTGGGGTTCTTTGATAGTTCAGTCTTGCTTTATGTTATCTGTAGATGAATTCTGAAAATTCACCTCAAATAAGGCCCGTCCTTAGTTTTGACAGAAAATCCCTTTTGGCCCATTGTGTTCACTCTGTGGACAAACAATGGTCTTCTATTTTCCTTCTGTTATTTCCACTACCATTTGCTCTTAGCCTTTTTATCTCTTCTCTACCCCTTGAGAGAGAAGGTACCATGCAATGTTTCGCTTACACGACCCAAAGATGTACAGAGATTTCCTCTTAACTGGTGTATGGATCTTCTTTCTCAAGTCAACCTGATCTGTTAACTTGCACTTCTCTCCTGCATCTTGTGTCTGGTTGCTTAAATATGATATACTTTAGCCACCACTCTACCTCAAAGTAGTGCCCTTGAAAGTATAGGGATTTAGGTCTCCAATTGGAAGAAGGGCTTTCCTCCGAAAGCTCTATAGTAAAGAGCCTTTGTGTCCAGCCAGAGGTGTGTCAGGGTAAAGAGCAGTCCCATCAAAGTGGTCACTCAAAACCAGTTCTGGAGGTAGCTATTCTCTCACTGGTATTGGTGTCAGCCTGACTAGGGGGACAAAGGTTTGGGGTTTAACCAGACCATTGAAATAGAGTTTACTCTGATTAACCCATCTGTACCTCAGGAATGTACACTGGATGACCATTAAACTTCTGCTTGGCAGTGCAAATGAGACGTAAAACTGAGTTATTTTCCTACAATGTTTAGATTCTTGCAGGTAATACAATTACCATTATCCTAACATATAGTGTGTGCAATGTGCCCTCTACTTGCGTTTTTGGGTGTTGGAAAAAAGCTGGTAGCAATATTAATTAGTTAACATGGAAATGAGATGCTACTTTTGGAATACATTGTGGGTTAGTCTTATGACTACCCTGCCCTTGTTTATTTGTAAGTATGGATCTTGAACTGTGAGTTCTTGCCACTCAATTGCTTTGCGAGGGAAGTGACAGCAATCAGGAATGCAGTCTTCATTGTGATAAATCTAATTTCAGGTATGGGCATAGTTATGAATGGGACCTTCATTAGCTATTTTTCTATCCCGGTTAAGGTTCCACACAGGGGTGGATGCCGAACTTGGCGGTGCAATTTTCTTTGCCCCTTCTAAAAATATTTTCATCACAGATGTTGCCAATAGTTGCTTCCCTGAAATGCCCCTGGTGTATACTGCTATCATTGATCAGTGTACCTTAATGGAAGTGTACGTCAGTTACTTATCTAGTCGGTGCATAAGATATATAATTATGGAACGCCCCGGGTTAGGTTAAATGTTAAGCTCTCTTTTCTGCACCAGTGCAAAAATCTAGTCGATTTCACCACATCACATCTGCCTGTCATTCGTCTCCTACCTTTCCTAAAATGCCTCCATGCTTGTGTGTGGTAGGCCTAGGAATTCAAATTCTAGTTCTAAGGAGCAATGCTGCAAGGCTGAGTCTGACTGGTTCTGGTTGGCATATCAGCCTCCCTTGTAGTGGTAGCAGGTTCTGAAAGACTGGTACTTTTATTACTCTTCTTTGTGCCATTCCCACTAAATCTGAGAACCAACTCTGTCTGGCCGCAGTGGAGCTAGTAGGATCATCCTCATAGTTGTCTGTCTGCACTTGTTTATTATTAAAGTGTTGGTGGGATCGGGGAAAAAGCATAGGCAGATTTCCCCGACCAATCTATTGATATGGAATTCGCTTGGGCTAGGTGTTCTAGAAGCAAAGATTTGGCATTTTGTATTTGTGTGTTGTAAACAGGTCTATTTGTGGTGTTCCCCTTTCTTGCAAATATTTGTAATACTGCTTTCTGATCTATTTCCCACTAATGTGAGATGCCTTTTTGCCTGTTTAATCTGTCTGCGTCAATGTTTTGTATGCCTAACTATGGCATGGCTATCAGTGATATCCTTTATAGTGCCCATCTCGATATGTCCTGTGCTAGTTTGGATAGCTAGGCAGATGTTCCTCCCTGCATTTTTATGTAAAACATTGTCGATATATTGTCCGTTTGGATTTGCATTACTCTTTACGTCTCTTGTGGTTCCGCTGTCTCCAGATTTGAAGGTTTTCTATATGTGCACATCACACCGTGTGTGGTGCATCTGAAGTAATGTTCACTACGGGGATCAGTTGTCTGAATGGTCTACATACTGCATGTTTTATACCTTCCACCATTGCATCTCCTTATGTTCCTTCATAGTTCCTGGTGGTTGTTACTATGAAGGAACATAAGAAGATGCAAAGAAGCACAGCCACAAACAGTACTGACCACTGATCTGTGAAATTAGGGCCCTGAAAGCGCAACAGCCCTGAATCTAAAATTTGTTCGCAGAGCGGGGAAGATGGGTGGGTCGGTAAGGAATCTGTAGCTAGACAGAGACCCTACCAGATAAGGTGTTACTGAAGGTAAGTAACTTGCTCATCTGATAGAGACTTCTAGATGCAGATTCCTTACCTTAGAATAGCAAAGCAATACTTCCCTGGAAGTGGGTCTGCAAAACAATTTCACACCAAAAAGTTCTGCAGGACCTAACGGACAAAGTGCCTGTCCTGACAGACCTGACTGTTGAGGCAGTGGTGCTTAGTGAACGTGTGCAGATAGGCCCACGCTGCTGCTGCATGGTAGATGTCCAGGACCGGAACTCTGGGTGATAATGCAGTGGTCGTAGCCTTCCTTTGCACTGGTGGAATGAGCACGTAAACCCATCGGGCGATGGTCCGTTTCTGTATGGCTTTTCCTTTCTTGGCCCAGACATACCCTACAAAGAGTTGATAGTCCACCCAGAACAAATTTGTGAGGTCAAGGCAGAACAACGATGCTCTTTTTGGGTCTCTCCTCTTCCTTAGAAGGTATGCAAGGTGATGGACTGGTCTACATGGAGCGGGGTGACTACCTGTGGCAAGAAGGATACTTGAATCCAAAGGAAAAGCTTTTTTATTTTTAAAAAAAGCTTTATTTATATTTTCCGCAAGACAAACAGCACTTAGTCAGTTCATATACATACATTGCGATTAATACAATATGCGATTTATACCGTCCTGGACTGAGAATAAAGAAGAGAAAAATAATGACTAGAGACCACATCAAGCGTCAGACCCAACCATCCCTGCTCCTCAACAAGTCCCACCAAAGGACCAGTTTGTCTGAGAAAAATGAGATGTAGAGAGGTTGGGAGGACAGTGCCTGTAGCTCGCTGACTCTCCGGGCAGATGTAGCTGCCACCAGAAAGGTTATCTTGATGGTGGGGAGCCTAAGAGGGCAAGAATGAAGTGTCTCAAAGGAAGTACACAATAGGAAAATATAAACCAAGTTTAGGTACCATTGAGGTATAACAAAGGGAACTGGGGGAAACGCGTTGCCGACCTTTAAGGAACCTATATAAAAGAAGGGACCTGAAAAGACAGGGTTGATCTGGCAGCCGCAGAAAAGCAGAGGCAGCAGATAATCAATCTTTTAAAGGTGCCCAATGCATCGACCTACTGGGCAGGTAAAGGAAAAACAAAGGAACCTTGGAAAGGGAAGCAGATAAGGGATCAACCTGTTGCTCAGCACACTATGCCACAAATGTATTCCAATGACCAGCGTATAAAGTCATGGTGGAGGGACGCCGAGCTGCCAAGAAAACATCACAGACTTCGGGCCGAAGGTCGAAAGCTGTCCACTGTCAAAGCTCAGTCTCTATGCATGAAGAAGGAGGGTAGACCGGTTTGGTTGTAGACCCCTTCCCTGCTGCTGTGACAAAAGCAGCCTAATCAGAGGACTGATGGCCATGCTCTCTCTGAGCCCAGTCGGGAGCCACAAGGACGACTTGAGCCTGGCCATTCCTGATCTTGAGAATTCTGGACATGAGCGGTATGGGCAGAAAGGCGTACAGGAGGCCTGAGCTCCACACACAACGAAAAACGTCTCAGAGGGAGAGCTGCCTTGGAAACTCCAGCACGCAGAACTGCTGACATTGCACATTCTCGGTGGTGGCAAACAGATTTAACCAAGGCTCTCCCCACTGCTGAACGAGACCTTGCACCACCTCCGGATGGCGATGCTATTCGTGATCCGCTAGGCATCTTCCGCTGAGTTCCTCCGCTCTAGTGTTCAGAGATCCACCAGGTGTTGAACCACCCGGAATATGTCCCGACGGTCTAGCCATGTCTGGAGGCGCAGAGCCTCTACACAAAGGGTTCACAAGCCCACCCCTCCCTGCTTGTTGCAGTACTACATGGCGGTGGTTTTCTCCGTGAACATCTGCACCAGCCTTCCCTTGATGTAGGGTAGAAAGGTTTTCAATGCCGGCCGGATCACACAGAGCTCCAACAGGTTGATGTGGAGTCTGGATTCCATCGGAGACCAGAGTCCCCCGATCTCCACATCTTCCAGATGGCCGCCATCCCAGGAGTGACACATCTGTCACTACTGTCAGATCTGGCTGGGGAAGTGAGAGGGGTCTGCCGCGGACTCGTGGGTCGTTAACTACCATTGGAACTCTTTTGCAGTGCCCTCCGAGATCTGGACCATGTCGAAGAGATTCTCATGATGCTGTGCCCACTGGAACTTCAGGTCCCACTGCAGGGCCCACATATGCTAAGGGCGTGTGTCAAAAGCAGGATGCAGGAGGCTAGGAGTCCCAGCAGCCTCAGAGTCAGTCTCACCGAAACCAAGGATTGAGGCTGAAACATCAGTATCCTAGCCTATATATCCCATACTCGCCGTTCAGGAGGATTAGCCCAAAACTGCACTGTGTCCAGAACAGCTCCAATGAAAGGGAGCGTCTGAGAAGGGGTCAGGTGTGACTTTGGCACATTGACAGTGAACCTCAGTGAGTGCAGGAGGTCAGCTGTAGTCTGGAGGTGGGAGACGACTGCCTGGGACGAGCCCACCTTCAACAGCCAATCGTTAAGATAGGGGAAGTCTGGCACCCCTGATCTCTGCAGATGAGCTGCAACCACCGCCATTATCTAGGTGAACACCCGCTGGCTGCTCGTAAGGCTAAAGGGGAGCACTGTGAACTGAAAGTGCTCTTGGCCTACCGTGTACCGCAGGTTATGTCTGTGGGAGGCAGGACGGGTTGTTGAAGTATGCGTCTGCTCCGAGAAAATATTGTGGACAAAAAAGATTTTGGCCCATCTTGCAGAGCACCGGGGCCGATCCTTGCAGTTGAAGGTACAGGAACAGTACTATTCTTGCTGGTTGCACCTTCACTTCAATGGCATAACGTTTCTCAAGTTCGTTAGAGTGCTCGTTCAGGAAGTCTTTCAGTTCCTGTAAGACAGCCAAATTTTCAGTGATATCAAAAGGCGTTTCCGCCACCACTGTGCTAGGATTGTCTAGGTCTTGAACCCACATCTCAATGCCGAACAGGACCTCATAGGGAGTCTGACCATCCAAGGATCTTCTAGGCAGATTTCTTAAAGCTCTCTGGACCCTATACAGGTGTAGGATCCAACTACAAACTGAACCTAGTACGCTAGTTGTTAAAGACTGCTTTAAGTCACGCTTTTTCCTTTCCACTATAGAATTTTCCTCAGGATGATATAGCCAGGAATAAGGCCAACATAAGCTGATGATGTGAGTGGACTCAGTCCCCATAGTTTTGACGCTTAGGTTGTCCAAACGTATAGTCCAACTCTATCATCCAGTCTCCAGGTCCAGGGTACACAGGTCTTGAGCGGGCGTGAGCATTTTGAATTTCTCTTTTTTTCGAGGAAGAAATTGAGAGGCTGCAGGTCTAGGATAGGACGAAGCCCTCCGTCTTTCTTGGGCACCAGAAAATAGCGGGATTAGCAACCACGACCTACTTCTGATGCTGGCACACTCTCTATGAATCCCTTGGCCAAGAGAGCTGGTACTTTCTGCCAGAGTAAGGAGAGATGGCCCTCTGTCACCATGTCGCAAGAGGGTGGCATGCATGGAGGGATAGTCACAAACAGGTCTGATGTTATTGACCTCCAGTGATGCAGGTGATGGTGTATTTGCCACCCACTGGCTGCCCATGATGGTTGGACAGCAAACTAAAGAGGCTTGGAGGCTGCAGCTGCCCGGGAGGAGGGAATTAGGGGGTTGCGCTGGACTAGGCCGACCTCTGGCTGCCTGATCCACAGGGTCTGTGGGTGTTGCGTCCTCGGCCACGCAGATGCTGGAAAGCTTGCAGGCCGTGGTGGCTGGGCAGGTAGAGGCGTGGCTGAAAGGAGCGAAAGGCAGGCTGGGGTTGACGGGGGACAACGGAAAGGCCCAAGAGCCTGGCTGTAGCTCTGCTGCCCTTGAATCGTTCCAGCGCTGAGTCTGCCTTGTCTCCGAAGAGACGGGAGCCATCAAAGGGATGTCCATAAGCAAAGCTTGGACATCTCAAGAGAAGCCAGTTGTCCTAAGTCAGGAGTGGCGCCTGAGGCCACCGATGAAGAAACTGCTCTGCCCAGCAAGTCGGTTGTGTACAGCTCACACCTGATTGTGAACTTAGCTGCGTTTCTCCAGTCAGCCATAGCTTGGAAGAGTATGGCCCGGCCCACAGGCAGCACCGGCGCAACTGAATCCCAAAGGGAATGGGAGTATTGGCCCAAAAGGCATGCAGTATTCACAGACCGCTATGCTAGGCTGGCAGAAGAAAACATCTTCTTATCCAAAATGTCCAGCCTTTTAGATTCCCTATCCGGTGGGATGGTAGAGAATGTTTATATCAAAAGGGAGGACTAGGAGAGCATTAAGGTCAAGCATACATGTTCCAAATAAATAGTAAAAGGTAAGAGGGGTATGCAGTTCCTACTAGGATGTGCAATTCTAGTCAGGTCAGAACGGCTCTAAAGAGTCAGCAGGGAGTGTGACTCTATAGGAAAAACTGCCCTCATACACCTAGATAGGTGTCATGCTTCATCATTGGGCTTTTGCTCCACGTCGGGCCAGCGCTGCAATGCCCGACGGGCACCCTCAATAGGGGCTCTTTACCGGAGATCTTTTAATAAGCCATTGTGAAGGATAGGTGTGCGAGTATAGATGTAGATCGGTATACTAAGTGTGTGGGTGTGATATTAAAAATAGGACAGGGGGTACTCCCCAAAACGAATTTTAATGATAGAGTCCTCCTGCCTATATTAAAAATAGTGACGCTATCTACTAGAATTAATTATCTAAGATAGCCGTTAGGTCAACATGTTTCAACCCTCAATTAGTCATACAAATGTTCTAGCAGCGTTTCATCAGGACCAGTATAACCTTATCTACATAGTGATTGGAGTTTCAATGAGTGAGTTCCTCTATATAATCCCAATCACGCATACCTCTCTGGGGTTTAAAAAAAATAAATCTTGAGATTGACCTGTAGCGTAGAAATAAACACCATCATCAAGCAGTTTGCTGTAAAATACTTAGGACATGAGATACCACTGCATGCATTGCATACATGATCATGCTCGGTCACCAACATTTATCAGTAACAGGCGCTACAAGGCTTGAATCTAGCCTTTCTTGTGGACATTCCAGCCACACCAGGAGAAAAATCTCAAAAACTTAAAACAAAAAGTCAAAAAAGGCCAGTCAAAAACTGACTGGGGGTAGCTCTCTCTGGATCTGCGCTGACTAGCACGTAAAGAAAGAACAAGTTACTTACCTTCGGTAACGATATATCTGTAAGAAACATAGGTTAGTTATAGAATCCTTACCTTAGAATTACCCCTAGGCGTCAGACTGGATCCGGAAAGTTTTTCGTCAGCAGTACCTCTACGCGTCGAAAGGTGGCGTCGGTCGGCTCCGCGTCGGTCGCTGGCGTCGTGGTCGCTGGGATGACGTCGCGGTAGCTATTTAGACGCCGACCTTACGCGCTGACGTCAGTTCTGTACACGACTTTCCACGCCAGAACGCAGAGCCATGCAAGACACTGACCACTGGTGCACAAAACTAGGGCCCTGAAAAGATGTCCTTAACCCTAGAAATCAGTTCGCAGAACGGGGAGGATGGGTGGGGCGGTAAGGAATCTATAACTAACCTATGTTTCTTACAGATATATCGTTACCGAAGGTAAGTAACTTGTTCATCTGAAAGAAACAGTTAGTTATAGATTCCTTACCTTAGAATAGATACCCCAGCAATACCAACCCCGGAGGTGGGTCTGCAAACCAAGTTCACACCAGAAAGTCCTGGAGAACAAAACGGCCAAAGAAGCCGTCTCTCCGGACTTGGCTGTCCAGGCAGTAGTGTCTCGTAAATGTGTGCAGCGATGCCCATGTAGCTGCCTGACAGATGTCATTTAGAGGGACTCCTCATCCCAAAGCAGTAGTGGCTGCCGTCGCCCTGGTGGAATGGGCGCATAGCCCCACTGGAGGCTCTTTTTTTGCTAGAGAATAGCAGGCTTTAATACACAAAACGACCCGTCTGGAGATGGTCCGCTTGTGTACAGCCCGACCTTTCTTGGTGCCCACATACCCAACAAAGAGCTGGTCATCCACCCGGAACTGTTTGGTGCGATCCAGATAGAAGGAAATCGCACGTTTTGGGTCCAGACGGTGGAGCCTCTCTTGCTCTTTAGAAGGATGCGGAGGCGGAAAGAAGGTGGGCAAAGTGATAGTTTGGCCAATATGAAAGGAGGTGACCACCTTGGGAAGGTAGGATGGACGAGTTCTTAGGACAACCTTGTCCAGATGTACAGCCAGAAAAGGAGGCTTGGATGAAAGAGCCTGGAGCTCACTCACTCTTCTGGCAGATGTGATGGCCACCAGGAATACAGTCTTAAAAGTTAAGAGTCGGAGAGGACAGTTGTGAAGCGGCTCAAAGGGAGCGCACATCAAATAGGTCAAGACCAAATTCAAGTCCCACTGAGGCATTACGAAGGGGATAGGAGGAAAGAGATGAGTAATGCCTTTTAAGAAACGATTTACAACCGGAGACTTGAAGAGAAAAGGCTGATTAGGAAGCCTAAGAAAGGCAGAAATGGCCGAGAGATAGCCCTTGATAGTGCCCAGAGCAGAGCCCTGCTGGACCAAAGAAAGGAGGAACAAGAGAACCTCAGAAAGAGGGGTAGAAAGGGGATCCAAAGCCTTTGTTGCGCACCATGCCACAAATTTGTTCCATCGGCAGGCGTATACCGTCTTAGTGGAGGGACGCCTGGCTGCCAAGATTACATCACAGACTTCGGGATGCAAGTCGAATGAAGTCAACTGCTGCCGCTCAATCTCCTCGCAAGGAGGTGGAGGCTGGACAGGTTCGGGTGGAGGACCGTCCCCCTGCTGCTGCGACAGAAGATCCTCCAGAAGAGGCAGACAGATTGGAGGATCGATGGCTAGATGCAGTAGCTCGGTATACCAGACTCTTCGTGCCCAATCCGGAGTCACAAGAATGACTTGGGCCTGGTCGCGCTTGATATTCAACACTCTGGGCAGAAGTAGTATAGGCGGAAAGGCGTACAACAGACCGCAACTCCACTCGCGACGAAAAGCGTTGCCTAGCGAGTGCCGCCTTGGAAATTCCAACGCGCAGAATTGCTGACATTGCACATTCTCTTCAGTGGCGAATAGATCTAACCAAGGCACTCCCCATTGACGAAAGAGACCTCCGAGTGAAGATGCCATTCGTGATCCATCATGCACCTGCGGCTGAGTTCGTCCGCCCTGGCGTTCAGAGAACCTGCCAGGTGTTGAACCACCAGCGATATGCCCTGGTGTTCCAGCCATGTCCAGAGGCTGAGGGCCTCTTGACATAGGGTCCACGACCCCACCCCGCCTTGTTTGTTGCAGTACCACATGGCGGTGGTGTTGTCCGTGAACACCAGCACTACTCTTCCCCGGACAGAGGGGAATGCTTTTAGTGCAAGACAGATCGCCCGTAGCTCCAGAAGGTTGATGTGGAGCCCGGGCTCCGCCGGAGACCAGAGGCCTCTGATCTCCGCCTCTCCCATGTGGCCGCCCCATCCCAGCAGGGATGCGTCCGTCACCACTGTGTGCTCTGGTTGAGGAAGGGAGAGGGATCTGCCGTTGACCCAATGCTGGTTCGTGAGCCACCACTGCAATTGGTGTGCAGTGCCCTCCGAGATCTGGACGCAATCGGACAGATTCCCCTGATGTTGTGCCCACTGGAACTTCAGGTCCCACTGCAGAGCCCGCATATGCCACCTGGCATGATCCACCAGCAGGATGCAGGAGGCCATCAGGCCCAGCAGCCGGAGGGTCATCCTGACCGAAACCCGGGATAAGGGCTGAAAGATTGGAATCATAGCCCGAATATCCTGGACTCACTGCTCGGGAGGATAGACCCGAAACCGCGTCGTGTCCAGAACTGCTCCGATAAAGAGGAGCTTCTGAGAGGGAATCAGGTGTGACTTCGGCACGTTGATGGAGAACCCCAGCGAATGCAGGAGGTCGGCCGTAGTCTGGAGGTGGGAGACGACTGTCTGGGGCGAGCCCGCCTTCAACAACCAGTCATCGAGATAGGGGAAGACTGGGACCCCTGATCTGCGCAGATGAGCTGCAACCACCGCCATCACTTTGGTGAACAACTGAGGGGCGCTGGTAAGGCCGAAGGGGAGCACGGTAAACTGAAAATGCTCGTGGCCTACCGTGAACCGCAAGTAGCGCCGGTGGGCCGACAGGACGGGGATGTGAAAATAAGCGTCCTGCAAGTCCAACGCTACCATCCAGTCTCCAGGGTCGAGGGCAGACAAGACCTGAGCGAGCGTCAACATTTTGAACTTCTCCTTCCGGAAGAAGCGGTTGACGTTCCTGAGGTCCAAGATAGGATGCAGGCCCTTGTCCTTCTAGGGTACCAGAAAGTAGTGGGAACAGCAAGCACGACCTACTTCTGCGGCAGGAACGCGCTCGATGGCTCCCTTGGCCAACTTCCTGTTGGAGAAGGCCCAGATGATCCTCCGACATGTGATGGTACTGAGGTGGCATGGCTGGGGGGGTAGCCTCGAAGGGGAGGGAGTAGCCCCTTTGGACTATCTGCAAAACCCACCTGTCCGACGTGACGGTGCGCCAGTGGGGGAGGTGATGGCGGATCCTGCCGCCCACTGGCGATTGATGTGCCTGAAAAGTCGGACTAGGAAGGTTTGGAGGCTGAAGGGGGGTTGGTGGACTGGCCCGCACGCTGGCCCCCAGAACCACGGCGGTGGTTTCCACGTCCCCGGCCGCGCGAAGGTTGTGCAGCTTGCGTCGGCCTGTGGCTCTGGGCGGGACGTAGTGGGGCACCCCTTCTGTAGCCATGAAAGGGGCGAAAAGCAGATTGCACAGGGCAGCTGGAGAGGCCCAAGGATTTGGCCGTAGCCCGTGAGTCCTTGAAACGCTCTAGAGCATTGTCTGCTTTGTCACCAAAAAGGCGACGGCCATCAAAGGGCATGTCCATAAAGGTGCTCTGGACATCCCCAGAAAAGCTAGTCGATCTCATCGAGGCGTAGCGTCAAAGGGCTACCGACGTGGAAATCGTCCTGCCTAGAGAGTCGGCGATATCCAGCCCACAGCGGATGGTAAACTTCGCTGCGTCTCTCCCTGCGGCAACAGCTTGGGAGAGTACAGTCCGGGCCTCCTCCGGACACTGAGGCAGCACTTGCGCAACCGTGTCCCACAGAGAGTGGGAATAATGGCCCAATAGACATGCAGTGTTTACCGACCGCAGTCCCAAGCTGGTAGAAGAAAAAATCTTCTTCCCAAGATGATCCAGCTTCTTGGATTCCCTATCTGGTGGTGCGTTAGGGAATGCTCTCTTGGAAGTAGAGGCTTGGACCACCAAGCTCTCAGGGGTGTGGTGTTGGGAGAGGAAAGTGGGGTCACCCGGAGCGGGCGGTGGCGTCGGGCAATCATCCTATCCACGGGAGCCCCAGTGTTGGGCCTGGACCAGGTGCCCAAAAGGATGTCGGTTAGGGCTTCATTAAACGGCAGCAGGGGCTCCGAAGAGCTCGCTTGCGGTTGAAGCACCTCTGTCAGGAGGTTAGTCCTGACTGCCACCGTAGGGAGCTCGAGGTGGAGAGCCTCGGCCGCCCTACGCAACACCACTGCATAGGAAGCTCCCTCCTCCGTAGCCACGGTAGGAGGAGACAACATGCCAAGGTCTGGGGGGGTATCGAGACCACTGGCATCCCCCAGGTCCTCTCTCCAGTCCAGATCATAATCCAACTGGTCGGTCAGAGGGTCACCTGACCCCTCCCAGTCCTCCTCCTCATCCTCTGGGTGCCAATTTGGCCTGAAAGGGACCCCAGGAGTGAACAGGGGCACAAAGACACCACTCGGCGCCGGATCCGGCGTCGGGCGACGCCAGTCCGGCTCCGTGTCCACATCAGGATGGAGGCCGGGGTCGACGCCGGCTGGGGGCACAACTGCCGTCGGGTGCGGTGCCGAAGGAAACAGCGCCGGGGAAGGCGTAGCGAGGTCAACCGGCTTTGATCCGGATCCAGGCCTGGATCCATGGGGGCCCTGCGGTGCCGGGGGCGGAGCCGCCGGCAGGGAAGGCCGAGGACCCCCAGCCGAGTCCGCGGGGCCCGAAGGCGCGCCGGTGGAGTCGGGCTGCCCGAAGATGGCATGCATCGCCTCGTAAAACTGACGAAGCTGGGCAGGGGTCGATCCGGGTCCCGGGAAGGGAGGGAAACTCGGAGTCGACCCTTCAGGCTCCGCACGCAGAGACGCGGGAGGGGCACCGCCCGCATCCCTCGTCGCGTCAGCCGACCGAAGGGGAGAAGTCGAAGAGCGACAAAGCTTCTTCGACTTCTTCTTGTGCTTCGACTTACCTGACCCCGAGTGCGAAGACTTGGATGACGAGTGGTGATGGCTCTGTGACCGGTCCCTCGACCTTCCTCACGACCGCAAAGACTTCGGGGCCAAGGTCCAGCAGTCGGAGCACGACTTGGGGTCGTAGTCGCGCTCCAGGCTAAAGAGGCACACGCGGTGCGGATCCGTCACTGACATCAGTCGGGTACAGGAACCGCAAGCCTTAAAGCCGGGCATCCCTACGTGCACCAGGAGTCATCAAAAGTCGCTCAAAAAGTTCAGTCAAAAAGTGACTGGAGGTACCGCTCTCTCCGGATCTGCGCTGGCTGGCGCGGAAAAAGAAAGAACTGACGTCAGCGCGCGAGGGCGGCGTCTAAGTAGCTACCGCAACGGCATCCCGCTGACCACGACGACAACGACGGAAGCGGAGCCGACCGACGCCACCTTTCGACGCGCAGAGGTACTGCTGACGAAAAACTTTCCGGATCCAGTCTGACGCCTGGGGGTAATTCTAAGGTAAGGAATCTATAACTAACTGTTTTTTTCAGATAGAACATACATCAGCACGCTGGGGTGGTGCCTACATAGGCACCGCGCATGTCACTTCTGGTGTGGATGCTGCCACGTGGTGCTGAAGGATGCCACCTACCTGCGAAAAGGGGTACTGCTCATGAACAATTTCCAGATCCAATATGACGCCTGGGGATAATTCGAAGGTAAGAAATCTGGAACTAGAAGTGTCTTTCAGATATTACACGTTCTCAGAGGTGGCAAAGATCTAGCTAAGCTTCTCCCCTTTCGCAGAAGAGACTTTGTGCCACTGCCACTCGTGATCTACTAGGCATCGAAGGCTAAGCTTATCTGCCCTGGCATTTTATGATCCTTTCAGGTGGTTCATCACCAGGAAAATCCCTCGATGGTCCTGCAATTACCAGAGGCATAGTGCCTCCGGCACAGGGCTCAGGACTCCACTCAGCCCTGTTTCTTGCAATGCCACATGTCAGTTTTGTTGTTCTCGAGCACCTGTACATTCCTCCCCTTGAAGGAAGGAAGCTTTTCAACACCAAGTGGATGGCCCGGGATGCCAGGAGGAGGATACCAGAGACCTCTGATATCCACCTCCCCCAGGTGGCCGTCCCAACCTAGAAGGGACATATTGGGTACCACTGTCAGTTCTGGGTGGGGTATGGAGAGGGGTCTGTCGCTGACCCACTCACGGTCCAATAACCACCACTGCAGATCTTTCACAGTCTCCTTCAAAATCTAGACATGATCGGAGAGGTCCCCATGATGTTCGGCCCACTGGGACCTCAGATCACACTGCAGAGCCCACATATGCCACCTGGCGTTCTTGACCAGCAGGATGTAGGAGGCCATCAGTCCCAGCAGCCTCAGAGTCAATCTCACTAAGATCCAGGGCAGAGGCAGAAAGATCAGGAGCATAGCATGGATGTTCTGGACTCTCCTCTCCAGGGGAAAGGCATGAAATTAAAACATGTCCAAAATGGCTCCAATGAACGGGAGCATCTGAGAAGGAGTCACATGTGACTTTGGCATGTTGACAGAGAACCCCAAAGAAGACCGGAGGTTTGCCATAGTCTGGAGGTGGTTGTATACTGCCTGGGGTGAGCTCGCCTTCAACAGCCAGTTGTCGAGGTAAAGGAAGACTGGGACCCCCCCCCCCATCCTCTGAAGGTGTGCTGTGACCACCACCATCACGTTTGTGAACACCTGAGGTGCGCTGGTGAGAACAAATGGGAGCACAGTCAACTGAAAATGCTCCTAATACAACATGAAACACAGGATGCAGGTCTAAAATAGGATAAAGGCCTCCCTCCTCCTTTAGCACCAGAAAGTAGCTGGAATAACACTCACAACCTTCTTCTAGAGGAGGCAACCTCTTAATACCCTATCTGGACAAAAGGGCTTGCACTTCCTGCTGTAAAATGGACAGATAGTCCTCCATCAGTCATTCTGGGGATGGCTGAATGTGTGGCGGAGTGAAGGCAAGGTGTATTCTTTCCAGCCTATCTGCAGAAACTACCTATGCAATGTTATGGTTTGCCAATCAGGCAAAACTTGTGGCATTCTGCCTCCAACCAGGAGGCTGTACTTCACTAAGGGCATGCTAAAGGAGTTTGGAAGATGGGAATGCATGGGGGTAAGGAGAGGGGGTGGCAGACAATGGACTGGGTGGCTCACTGACCTAACTGTGGGGGAGGTGGGTGCCATTGCCTCAGCCACTAAACTGCGGGCACCCTCCTGAGGCTGATTTGGATACTGATATGGGGGCATCTCTGCCGCAGCTACTAAAGGTGTGGTAAGCGTGTTGTGGCCCTACTCTCTTTGAACCATTACAGAATGGAATCTGCAGGACCATGAGGGGCAATTGGACATTGACTGAAAAACCCGTTGACTGCAGCCAGGCCTGGTGGCAAAAGGCAATGCTGATGCCAATCTCTCACCTGATGGTATCGGTGTTGTCCAAGCCACAACAAATTGTGAATATGGCTGCATCATGACTGTCCTGTGGAGCATGGGTTCGGACAGGTCAGAGATCTTCCAGGACACCTGGGAGACTAAAGCCACCAAATCCCAAAGAGTGTGGGAATAGCAGCCCAGCAGGCAGCTGGCATTCCGGAGCCTGAGGGCGAAGCCTGTGGACGAAAATACCCTCTTCCCAAAGTTCTCCACTTGTTTGGACTCCCTATCGGGGGAGAACTCAGAAAGGTATTTCGGTTTGTCTGTCTGGTAAGTGCCAGCACCATCAAACTTTCAGGGAAAGGGTGCTGAGACACAAATGCAGAGTCACCTAGTGCACGGCAATGGCGTATCACAATTTGGCAATTGACTAGGGGGCCAGAGATAGGTTTGGCCGAAGCCCCTAAGAGAGTATCTGTAAGTGCCTCACTTAAGGGGAGGAGTGGCTCAGTAGATATTTGCCCCAGCTGGAGAATTTCAGTCAAGACATCGGTTTTGAACTTTAAGGTGGGAAGCTGGAGGTAAGGAACTTCAGCTGCTCTATGCATCACCACTGTGTAAGATGAATCCTCCTCAGTGCCAAAGCTCAGGGGTGAGATGGTTCCTGACTCAAGAGAAGTGTCAATGCCACTGGCTTCATCAAGGTCATCATACCAGTTTTCTTTGAACTATAGTTGCCCTTTCTCCTCACCTTACATCATATTTGTTGCCCAAATCCATACTACATAAGGAATGCAACATATCCTGTGGATCTCAAGAGGCGCAGGTTGTGGTTCAATGGAATCGGAGTGCGGCATTGGTCCGGGTCATAGGGGCAGCGACTCGGAGGCACTTCCTCCTCCGGTGTTGATGGAGTCAGAAACAGCATCCATCCACATTCCAGGAACTTGTGTGGGTTGTGGAGCTGGGGGTGGAGTTGACATGGGTGCCAGGTGCAGCCCAGTGACAGTTACGGGGGGGTGGGGTGGGGGTTCCAACTGGTGCAGAGGGTGAACTCGCCAGAGGTATCCCAGATGGATGGCTTCTCAGCTCCTTGGACCGCAGGCGCACCAGAGGGAGTCAATAATGATGCGAAGAGGCGGACCATGGCCTGCCTCAGTTTCGTAGACATCCCCAGGAACTCAGGTTGCACCAGGACAAGTTATGGAATGGGCTCGGACATCGACCGACTTTGGGAGCGAGATCGAGAGGCATGGCGACGCCTTTGCACCTTCTCAGGTGAATGCAAGTGGCGGGAAGGTGCAGAGTCCAGCTTGAATTTCTTATGTTTTACATTTGACTTACCCTAAGACTTGGAGTGCAACGACAACCGATCTCAGGACGACTCTTACAAATTCTGGACTGGGAATGGGACTCACCCTTATACTTGGACTGGTCTCCGCGTTGATTCTTCCGGTGCTTGGTGACAGAGTTTTGCTTTGCGGTCTCATATGGCTTTGGAGTTCATCGATGCACAGTCACTGCAGGCCTTAGAGTCGCGGCTCGACCCCCACACACCACAGGCAAACCTGGTGAGGATCTGGCACAGACATTGGTTTGTGATAGTCCTTGCACACAGAAAACATTTTGAGGTAAAGTGCCTCAAAGAGACGAGAGGTACATCTGGATCTGCGTCTGGTGGTGCGGAAAGAAAGGAACTGGCGTAAGTGCACAGGATTGGCACCTATATAGGTTATGTACCTAATTCCAGGCTGGAACTGCATTAATGTGTAGCTGCACAGTGCCACCTTTCAGCGTGCAAAGGTACTGCCTGGAGAATATGCAAAAGGTGAAGAATCTGTGGTTAGAAGACTCTAGCAGAAATTGTATTCACCTCTGGTAATCACAGAAGCAGGGAATCAGAAATAGAGTGCAGGTTGAATAATCTACAGAGCATATGCCTGCAACAGTACCAACCATGTTTGAGAGGGTACAACTTGGTCATTTTGTTTTTGGTCATCACTCAGAACACTCTTCCTGAGACAATGCTTGAAATGCCTTTATGGCATATTTGATTGCCTTGAATTCCAGGATTGTGATATACAGCAGTCATTCAGAGTTTGCCTGTGGTTTATAACAAACCCAGGTCAGCACTCCAATCTTTCAGAGACACGTCCATAACCTCTAGGGCTTTTAGGCAGAATGACATGCCAGCTATTAGATGTAGACAATGAATTCACCAGCTTAAGCCTGCATTCATATAGTCCATCACCATCCTCTGAATACTTTGTCCATTGAAGATGGAGTTGCTCTGGCAGGGTGCCCATCTTGTGCTGGCCGCGATGACGTTGTTTGGCATATTCAAACAGTACCATGAACAGTCTGGCTCGTTAGCAAAGCTTCTGAAACTGAGACTTTCTACAGATTTTTTTGCAACAGCAAATGAGCAAGCTTACCCTCTAAACATTAACAGGCAGGGGTGAAAGGGAATACTCTTTCGACTGATTGGACCCGGAAATTGTTCTAAGCCTTTCCACCACTTCCACTAATTGCATCATTCTGGTAAAACTGAAGCACTTCAAAGCTAGGATGATCCTGCCCGTTGCAGAGTGCTCTTAGAACAGTGTTTTACCAATAGTCTTAATATGTCAGATTGTCCTTACAAGAAGCTGCAGTGTCAGACAGAATTATTTTGCAAGTTCCAGGGACAGATCATGTACCATAACCTTCCATCATTGTGCCTGGGAGAGATCATGTGGCCTGGCACTTGAGCACATCCAGTGGGGGAATCTAAAGCTTCCTAAAGAATATTCTGAAAAAGAGCAGATGTATTTCCAACAGAGCCTCTTACTCTTTCAGCAATTATGTCCGTGCAAAAGTACTTGGAGCCTGCAAAGTGCCTGGAGGATTCCCACCTTTCATACTTACTATACCTGGCAAAACCGGGCTGCAGTTCTGATCAAAGTACATTTTGCAGCCATTATGCATAAAGAAATTGTCCTTCGTAAACCTTTTTCTCAAAAAAGTTGTTTGAGGAAATAAAAGAAGTGTTTCCTTGAGACAGGAACCATCTCTCCCATAGGATATTGACCTGCAAAACCATTTTTCGAAGGCAAGCTTTTTAGTATCAAAAAGTTCAACACATAGGATTATTGAAAAACAGTCTTGTGCTCTCATAAACCGTACACCTTGTTCCAGAAGAATGGGGTGGTTGTGGAACCAATTCTGGTATTCCTTTCCAAAGTCCTTTCAGATTTCCATGTAAATTTCTTAACCAACCATTTTCCGTAGCCCCTCTTCTCCAGCTGAAAGAGCCCTCCACATACTGAATATATTAAAGGTTCTACAGTTCTACCAAGACAGAACAAATCATCTTCTAATATCTAAACAGTTGTATAACACCATGGGTCCATTTGTATCAGTTTAGACACTTCAAAACAATGCATTTCAGGCTGGGCAGTCGTATTTATTATCTTGATACAAAAATCTCCATCAACCTCTAAAGTAAAAACAATACTAAATTACGTAATTCAAGTTCAAAGTAAGTACTTTCTTCTAGAATTACTGAGATTGTAAATGTAAGTTCCGTCATATATAGTATTTGAGGAATTAAGTTGTGGCATCGATTACAGAAGTAACCTCTCTCCTAGCTGAAAGGAAAGCAGATGTAAAACATGGGAAACTTCCGCAGTTAACCTCAGCAAAGGTGAAAATGGAGATAACAGAGAGGAAGATTGAAGCTGGTCCCATCGGTCTGGTCTTATCTTGGTTGTCGTCCTGTAAACTTCTCCCCCCAATGCTCAAATATAGCCTTCTCACATATGCAGCTCTGTATAGAAAGGTAAGAAACACCCCTTTGGACAAGATCCTACAAAACGAAGACCAATTTAGTGGGTGTGAATCATTTGACTCATAGGCCAGGGGTGAGCGATATAGCAGGACCAATGGCAGATTAGAAACTTTTGTCTTTCAGACACCTTCCAGGGAGGTATTGATAGCACAGTTCTCGAACTTTAGGTCAGGGTCCCCAGATGACCCTATTCCACCTCATATCCTCAAGTCTAAATTGGATATCATAGCTTCGATCTATCAGGAGATAGTTACCATCTACCTCCATTCAGGCAGTATGCCAGATGACTGGAAAAGAGCAAACATTATTCCCATGCTCAAAAAGGCGAACGCTGAACCTGACATATTGGCAAACTTTAGACCTGTCTCTGTGGTGAATCAACAGCTTATCTCTTTTCTAACTGAGAACAAACTTTTACCCATCCCAATCTGGCTTTAGAGTTCATCATAGCACCGAGATGACGCTGTTGGAGGTCTCAGAATCTATTAAGACCAGCTTGGCTTCTGTATTATGTCGCTCTGGTGCTGTAAGACCTGTCAGCAGCATTTGACACAGTGACCCATTCCATCTTGCTGCACAGGCTAGAACATTTGGGGGTGATGGGCTCAGCCCTAGGCTGGCAGGGTTACTTTTTTTGAGAGACAAGAACAGGTGATTTGGATGAAGCCTTATGTCTTTGGGAGCAAAGGGGTGTGTGTGTGTGTGTGTGTGTGTGTGTGTGTGTGTGTG
This sequence comes from Calotriton arnoldi, assembly GCA_963921515.1. NCBI lineage: Eukaryota > Metazoa > Chordata > Amphibia > Caudata > Salamandridae > Calotriton > Calotriton arnoldi. The sequence goes on from CAWUFW010000324.1 coordinate 1,785,142, forward strand.
TGTGTGTGTGTGTGTGTGTGTGTGTGTGTGTGTGTGTGTGTGTGTGTGTGTGTGTGTGTGTGTGTGTGTGTGTGTGTGTGTGTGTGTGCGTGCGTGCGTGCGTGTGTGTGTGTGTCGCAGTGCTCCTCCCTGAGTCTTACTCTATTCAACACTAATATGACCCCGACCCCCCAGCATATTTGGTCGAATCGTTTAACATCCAGGTCATATCGTACGCGGATGATACGCAGCTCCTGCTCAATTATGAGGGAAACTCTGAAAGGGCAAAAGAAGCATTCGCACTCTGCATGAAGGTGTTACTCGAATGGTTCAGAGACAACAATTCGCGGTGCAACCCAGACAAATCCGAGATCTTATTTTTGGGTTGAATCTCCTTTCAGAGTGGGCAGGAGCTTGGCCCAACAGCATTTTCCCCCCTCATGCCCTCCGACGGCAGTGGCCAGGAACCTGGTTGTTATGTTTCACTCCCAACTATCTTTCATTGCCCAGGTGTCAGCAGTTGCAAAATCAGGCTTTTGGATTTGCTGTATGCTGAGGAAGTTTCTCAAAACCCTGCCTCACGAGGCACAAGTTACTCGGGTCAGGGTATTGATTCTCTCTACGCTGGGCTATACCAATGTCCTATACTTGGGCCTTCCTAAATATTAGGTTCAGCGTGTACAAGTAGCTCAGAACATGGTAGTACGCCTACTCTATAAACTTCCCAAGCACCTCGGCTACGGGAGAAACTGCATTGGTTACCAGTCCGGCCATGCATTATGTACAAGGTGCTGACACTGGCACATCAAGCCCTCCACAACAAGGGGCCAGTGTATCTTAATGAGAGAATGAAGGAATATAGACCAAGGAGACCTCTGCGCTCTACTAACACCAGTCTTCTATCAGTCCCCCGTTTTAAAAAGCAGCGAGAGAGTGCTCCTCCTTTACTGTCAAGGTGGCCAGCATGTGGAACCAGATGCCTGGGCACCTGAGATCTATAACAGAGGAAACAAAATTTAGGAAGGAGCGGAAAACCTATTTATTCAAACTTTAGGGAGAGTAGGACTCCTGCTGTTCCCTGCTGCTACTTACCTCTTTGATTGTTAAGCGCCGGGACACTCCTGGAGTAGCTGTACGCACATAAGATCCTCTCATTCATTCATTCGGAGCCCATATGTTAGTAAATTCAATCCCAATGCACACATACCTGATGCTCCAAAGCTGTGCCACTTGATGACCCCAGAGAGTTCCAGGAACCCTCTCAAGACTTTGGAGTATGACGAGCTGACACACATGCAGACCGCCAACAGTCTCGGTAATCAAACAGGTGATACAGAGGTTCAACGTAAATTGGTAATGAGGCAGGAGTAACAGGAAAGGAACAGAGAGAAGGGCAGGACAACAAACAAAACGTGCAAGGAACACCAAATGGTGAAAATAAACCTTTATCAGTGGGAAACCCAACAACAAAATAAGTTGCAAGACAACTTTTTCCATCTTGCTGACATTACTTAAGGTAACCTACGAGTGCTGACCGAACTCCGCCTGTTCTCCTGTCTTTCACATGGACCCTCCTCCTGTTCTGCATCCCCGGCCTCCACAGGTCCAGTCTCTGCCTTTGCTATATACTCATTCAGGTGATCGTCTGCAGCTTTTTATGGCTTGCTTTGCTTCTCGTTCTGACTTCACACTATCTGATACTCAAGTTCCTTACAGGTTCCTACAATGATTCCTTTGAAGTCATTTTTGGAAGCTGACTCAGTAGAGTCCTGATGGCATGTCTCCATCTCCACTGTTACCTGCAGCAGCTTCTTTTCTAAGCAGAAATGTACATAAAATACTCACCGTCCAGGCACCTCAGATACAGTCCTGTGATGGCCACTAGAGGGCTATGCTCTTTGAAGTGCTCCCGCTTCTTCTCCAGCGTCAGCCTTAGCACTCTTATCTTGTTAAACAAAAGGTTAACAAATCCCACACAGGTAGACCAACTCTACATGGGGAAAAGTAGCCATAACTAGCAATCTAATGAACATCCAAATCATGGAAATATGCAAAGCAGCCATCTATAGACATTTTGTCAAACTTCAGAGCTGACACCCATGTGAGCCAGGTCTTATTTGGAACTTCTTTGGTGCGTTATCTTCCTGATATTTTTCAACAGTTTTTCATGGGAGGGGTATGCTAAACTATTCAGTGCATATGACTATCACTGAGCATCCCTTGAAGGAGGCAATATCAGATTCTCGTAACTACTAAGCAGGGTTCTCAGATGTCATAAAAACTCAGGTAGCCTTAGTAGCATGATGGTTACTGCTGGTGAACGCTCACTTAAAGGAACAGTGTCAGTTTACAGTCTCTGAACGCTGCAGCCTGACTATGGCACATATGATTTCTTTCAATTGGCCTTTCAAAAGGTTTATGCAAGATAGTTCTAGTCACTAATTTAAACACTAATGAAATGTTTTGCTTTAACTCGCTTAAGATAAACTGACGAAAGTTGACCAATGTAGCCTGTAGAAAGACCAATAAAATTATTTTCCATTTTATTTTTTTTCCATTAAAATGATTTTAGTTACATATATATTTTTAAAAAATGCTGCAGGATCTCCTGCATGAACAGGACTCTTTAGTGCTTCTGACTTCAATGAAGATTTCCTCGAAGGAGAACTAAGGTTACAGGCGAATACATTTTCCTTTTCCAACATAAACTGATCGTAAAGATTAGTGGAGTTTGTTTCATGGACTGCGTCTCAATTTGAAAATAAACTGGGTTTATTAGTCCTTTGAGTGGATATTGGTAAGATATTGTTCAAATTTATCGTCACTTGAAAACTGTAGAGAATTCAAGTACATTACATTTTATTACATTCTTGATGTTGTCAGCAGTCTGAGCATGGTAGGAAACTTTCGGTTTTATTTAATAAAACTGTATTTCATTTAATTCTGGTACATTTTGGTATGGAGGAAGTTAGAATTCACTCTATTTTGCCCATGTAAATAATAATTTGGATATTACAATAAAGGAGGCTTTTGGATATATTGATGAATGGGAAACAAAGTCAATCCATCTTAAGGTGTTTACTTAATTTCACAAAATGAACATTTGATAACACATGATGTTTATTTTAGAATGGGTTTCTTATGTAGAGCAAGAATGAGCCTAATTTATCAATAACTACAAGAGGGTGTAATAAAATTTGTTTTAACTTTAAATTAAAAAACTACTGCAAACAAAAACAAGAAAAAGAAAAGATGAAATCCTTTTACTTGATGGCAGGTCCTTGTTCCCACTGCATGTTCCTCCATGCTGCCTGATAACGTATTTCCTGAAGTTCAGCGCACCACTCCTCGTTCTCATGTTCAAGTCCTTTTAAATAGGTGGACAACATATGGCACATTCCAAAATTCTGTAAGGCCTGCAGCAGTGACATGAGAAGGGTTGAGAACATGATTTCAATAATAAAGAATTTTTCTAATTGCCAAAGATTGAAATTAAATTGTTTCTAACTAATTTATTAACTTTTAGTACAACGTAAAATCAAGGAAACTCACACCTCAAATTCGTACTGGTTCCACATCACAGTGATTACTTCAAGAGGGTGAATGAATGTCTATGCAATTCCACTAGCCCATTAGTTATAATATCACATTTTAGAACCACTCCTTGTCCTCATGACACCTATACCTACCTATGTCAGTTTCCTATCAATTCAGGCACATCGCTGAAACTGAACGAGGCTGGCTTTTATGATTTCTTGTTTCATCTGTATCAAACACTCAAAATGTCTAGTCTCTGCTTAGTGAGTGTTAAAATATCAGACCACTGTTCAGATATTTTACAACTTTGAAGTAAAATGCATGTATTCTGTAGCATTATAGCATCTAGTGCTGCCCGATTTCTGCCTTCCAGTGGGCTGCGAAAGCCATGTTGGGTTTCCTCAGAGATAGCTCTTCTATTAGATGCGACGCTCCCACAGACTGTCCTAAGTATGGTCAATTTAATAAATAGTGAACCTCAAGAGACTGAATTCAGTTTTGACATTGAGGACTGGGCAGGGGTTGTAGGTTTGTTAAGGGAAGCTTGAAAATGATGGGATTATTTTACCTTAAATGAAACATTATGTAATAACAAGAAGAACAAGTTACTTACCTTCTGTAACACTCTCTGGTGGAAATTCTAACTGAAGATTGCGCACAAGAGAATATCCCCCAGGTGCCACTGTTGATCCAGAGAATTTTGTAACAGTACTCCTAAGCAATATCAGGTGGTGCTGTGCGGCTCCGCTCTGGCTTCATGACATCCCAAAAGACAGAGCGGGTTTGCGTATAAGCACCATCTTTATGAGCTAATGTCAGTTTCTTGCCTTTTCCCTTTCAGTGCTTTCAAAGATGTAGAGCGTGAACAGTTGTTGGTGACAGTTTGCGGAGTACTAACTTAAGAACTTTTTAGATGATAAAAAGAGGCCACTCCCAAGAATGGGGAGGTGGGAGGGCAGTTAGGGATCTGCAGTTAGATACAACATCCACTAGAATGAGAGCTACCAAAGGCAAGTTACTTGTTATTCTGATGGATGCTTCTAAATGCAGAGTCCACACATTAGAAAGGATACCAAAGCAGTACCTCCTTTTGAGGAAATGGGGTGCATTATATTGTGTGGTTCTGCGACCTCACAGTGTATACCCTAACCAACCCCTTTAGGACTCTTAGGTTTAGTTTGTCAAACCTTCAGCTCAACCCTGGGTAGCTGTGGCTCTGAGCAGCAAGGCTTACATGAAGGAACAAATGTAAAGCATTTCAACAGCACCAAAATAATTCAAGAAGAAATCAACACCAATTTATAAAAATAGACTGTATTTTTATGTATTTTAGACATCACAATGAAAAAGATACACTGGAGGGTTCCGGAGATATAGAATTTACAAGGTATAGCAATTCAAAGCATTTCACTCAACCGCGAACACGCACTGCCAAATTCAACAAATTTGACACTTAGAAACATTTTCACCAAAACGTTCGATTCACTGTATTGCGGTCACTTAGTCACTTTTGGCGATCAACTCCAGTAGCATCCCAGTCAGGGGTACCAGGAAGTCCACAAACAGTTAACTTTACAGGTGACGCAGACTTCAGGCAGTTCCTGGCACTTTATCCCCTTTGCAATGAATTCCTATGGAAGTGGTCCTGATGCAAGGGATGAAGGATGCTGAAGATGCCAAGGATGCTGTGGATGTGATGCAGCTGACGGGGGTCTTCTTGCGGCTACTCCTCGGTCCACAAAGGGGTGAACTGGTCCTGGTTACAGGTTCGACGTCTCTAGAAGTCCTCTGGGTGCTGGTAGAAGTCCAGTCGCCACGAGGCTACCAGTTGCACGGCATCGCGGACACAGCCAAATCCTTCCCTGGGTGATAACTTGGCTTCTGGGCAACCAACTGCACTCGAACGACTCTCTAGGCTCAGCAAATATGGGTGCAACTTTGAGCATCGGGTCCTGGTTCCTGGTGCTGCATGGCGGCGGGTTATGTTCAGAAAAACAAGGGCCACCCTTCTCACAACAAACCAGGGTATCTGTTATATATCAAGGAACAATGGTTCCTGTGGACATAGTATTGGATATTTGATAAAAATTAAGCTCGATAGCATTGATCATGGGTAAAGGTATGTCAAAAAGAGAAGAGGAATTTACACACAACAAAGAAATTATGTACAATTATGTTTATGCAAGTATTGCAACTGTATTATAAAATTAATAAAAAAAGATAATAAAGAGAGTGCTCGGTGTCCCAAGCGAAATTCAAACCTACATAACAAAGGTGACAGTTTGTGACATATGAAAAGGTTTAGTAATATACAGAAAAACAAGCATGTAGTAAATACACAATAATTATTAGTAGCCTTCTAACACATTAGTAGGGGCAAAAGAATGGTCCGTTTTTAGAGTGTGTCGACTGCATTTCGACCCCACCATCAGTAGGGGGTCTCATCAGGACCTAACAATGAGGGACAATAAGCTGCCAGAGTGGTGATATGCACACCAATACTGGGTGTGGCTCAAAAAACGAGTTATGTACAAAAAGGGAATTATTACTCACATGGGGCCCAGCCGGGCACCCTGTGAGGGAAAAGGGACTGACAGATCTAGAGGCGTGTTGTAATTATACACGTCCTTGTTCATATGAGGAAATGAAACACGACTATCCGTGTTCTGGATTGGTTTCCAAAATGAGGAAGTAAGTGAGCAGAGTGGCTCATCTCCTTTCAGTGCGGCCGTCGTAATCAGCCGTGCCGTGCGATCGGTGTCGGCAGAGTGAAACAAGGATCCGGGGAGGACCGCCGACGTCAGCCTCCTACTGCCAAATGACAGGGTGGCAGCGGCTTGAAGATTCTGGGCTTCCAACTAGCCCCAGCAGGCTTCTCAGCTGTTGTGTTCCTGTGCTGCGTACGGGAGGTCAGCTAACTGACCCTTGGAGTCTCTTGGCTTTGGCTGGACTCTGGAGCAGACTTCTCCTCGAGCAGGACACAGCAGGCACAGTCCCTCCCATTAGCTAGCCACTTGGTTCAGCAGGTGCAGTCCACATCGGTGCAGCTGCTCCTTGCCGGTTCCCCGGTGCAGCAGGGCAGTCCTTCTTCGGTCCTTCTTCCAGCCCAGAGGAGATCTGGGTGCTAGAGGTGGCCTATTTCTGTTAAAAAAATGCACTCGGGGTAGGATGTGGTTGGTAGCCAGTGGGCTGCCAGGTTACTTCCCTCCTGATGACCACTTCCTGGGAAGTGTGGCATCTGGCTATCCCTGGATGCACCATTCTATCCACTCCCAACCCAGAGGTGTGGCAACCATGGGCCCCTGAAAAATCCATTTGACAACAGGTTTTCCCCCTTCTTTTTGGGTACCAGCTAGTCTACCTAAACAATGGGACTGCCCCTCTCCCAAGTTTTCCCTATTTGTTCTTCAAAGGCCGCTTCAGCTTTAAAGCTCGCCTTTTGGGCCAAAACTCGTGTGGCTTCCTGCCGAAGGGAGGTAACACCTCTCTCCAATGCAGGCCCCCTATTGTCTCCTTTCCTTGGAGTCATTAGCACATCTCCTCAGGAGGGAAGAAATCCGTCTCTGGTTCAAGCTCCATGTGCATCTCTTAAGGGCACAGGAGATTGAAGGCAACAAAGTGGCGCCTTTGTAAAAGCTGAGAACTAAGTCAAGCTTAAAATAACGAGTTGTATGATGCCTTGGAGTATCAACTTTGGTTGCACCGTTGAGGAGTTAGCACAGCCAAGGGGTCAGCGTGTAACCCTGCATTCTCCAACGGGGCAACACAGTATTTCCACAGAAAGAGCAACAGTTTAGTGTTTTTACTGTCAGAACACTTACAACACATGTTCTGCTAATAAAATATGCTGCACCCACCTTAGGACTCGGTAAGCCTGCCATAGGAGTAACTTGCACATGTGTCAAGGGGAAATTTGACTTTGTCTTGGCTTTAAATGGCAAAGTCGGGCTAGCAGTTCTAAACTGCTCTTCCAGTCTGCAGTGACAGACTGGGAGACTTGTTTCACCTTTGTCACACCCATGGTGGCACAACCAGTGCTGCAGTCCCTGTGGCGACTATCTTACAAGATGATTCTACCCTGCTAATGAATTTTTATTTATTGTTATAGTGATTCTAATAATTGTGTTAAAGTGTAGTAGTGTTCCATGAAATGTCATGGGAAAACTAAATGTTTTTTAAATACCCCTCACACACTATGAATCCCATAGTGTCATGCTTCATCATGGGGGTCTTCCCGTCTCTCTACGGGACGGGCGTGCTACAACCTGCGGATACGCGGGAGCACTATATTAGTGAAAGATAGGCTATGTGTAGTGTGGGTAGTGAGAGTGGTAGGATCTGTGATAAATCAAAAAGTTTAAAAATTCCCTGGCTAGTGGAAAAAACACATTTTATTCACTTCCCTAGCTGGAAACATTAAAAGAATTTAAAAAGGGGGAGATGTGTAGAGGGTGTACTCTAATGCGATCCCCTCTACTGGGTCGACATGTTTCGTAAGCAGTCCCCACTGCTTACTCTTCAGGACCTATTCTAATCTCTACTGCACTCAAGATATATTACTTAATTTATATATGTTGTATGCCTAACTTTTAAATAAGACATGAAAAAATAAACATGTCTAAAAAGAAAAGGTAAAATTACCCTAATAGTTTTCAAGAAACCTGTAATGATGAAAGAAAACATTAAACAACCCATTAGATTGTCAATAATAAACACAACACCATAACGTGGAATCACAATGTTGCCGTGATATATTTTATCGAGTCTCTGGTGCACAACACTCGGCAATGTTTACCAATAGTTGATGTGCCCAAATGTTAGTACCTTAATGATAGTTAGCTGTAAAAATACTCTAAAAGAACACAGAAAACGATTCCACACACACTCACAATTTTCGTTCATTTTGCAATGGTTCTATATACTTAGTACTCCAGGACTGACTGTTGAAAAAATAAACTCAATCGTTCATTTTAAATGAGTTCCTTTTTGAAAAGGAACAGAGATGGGTGTTCCGTCTAAAGACGAACATCAATGGTTTAAACGATGATATTCCATGGGGCCAATTATGAACATTACTATGATCACGGGACTATCAGAAGAACATGTAGTCCTTGACATGAGATACAGTGTTCCTTTTTTCCCCCTTTTTCTTGGCTCCAGTGAACATCTGAGGCCAGTCCTTTTTGTATATATAAAAAACTCATGTTCATCGTATATGTATATACACCTTCCTCAAAATTATTTTTCGTTCAAATTATTTTTCAGTCATGATACGACAACAATAAGTGTTGACGAACTATTTTTGGATTACCCTCCATTAGTAAGAATAAGATCATGATAAGTGCCAATCCTTAATAAATTAATACCTATGAATCAATATACTTTTGTGCAATATGCCTTTGTAACGTTGTATATATATATATTAGCCATCAAGAAAGAAAAGAAAAAAACGGCGTTTTTTCAAACAGGAAGTGGTTTTTTTCAATAGAGCACCGGCACAATATTGGCGGCCATTTTGTGAATGCTTAGCATTCTAGTTGTTCTAAAAACCGGTTCGCGGTTTTTCTTTCAATTACACTTCAGATAAATACTGGATGTGAACGCATTCACATCGTTCCACGGAGCTGTACGGAGGTATCTACAGGCGGGGGTATAGCATCTCTCATGTGAGTAAGACTTGAGCAGGTCTTTAAACGCTGCTCGTTTTTTGCACATGAAGTTTTTTCTTCAGATCTCTCTTAACAATGCATGAAGGGAACGGCGAAACACTAATAAGATGTGACCTTTAATTTACCTACAGTGATTATTTCAAGGCAACCTCCTCTTCGGTGCAAGCTCATGAAGCCTGGTTATTAATCAAAATAGCGTATGTACATAGTGCTTTTATCTCCTCTATTTATAACAACTTAAAATTGGCACAAGGTAATATGAAAGTGAGAAAAATATATCACAAAAAAATATATCACGATATGTAACACGTACAGTGTTTAGACATGTTAAGTAGTTCTGTTTTTCCTCATTTATGAACTCATTTAAAATGAACGATTGAGTTTATTTTTTCAACAGTCAGTCCTGGAGTACTAAGTATATAGAACCATTGCAAAATGAACGAAAATTGTGAGTGTGTGTGGAATCGTTTTCTGTGTTCTTTTAGAGTATTTTTACAGCTAACTATCATTAAGGTACTAACATTTGGGCACATCAACTATTGGTAAACATTGCCGAGTGTTGTGCACCAGAGACTCGATAAAATATATCACGGCAACATTGTGATTCCACGTTATGGTGTTGTGTTTATTATTGACAATCTAATGGGTTGTTTAATGTTTTCTTTCATCATTACAGGTTTCTTGAAAACTATTAGGGGTAATTTTACCTTTTCTTTTTAGACATGTTTATTTTTTCATGTCTTATTTAAAAGTTAGGCATACAACATATATAAATTAAGTAATATATCTTGAGTGCAGTAGAGATTAGAATAGGTCCTGAAGAGTAAGCAGTGGGGACTGCTTACGAAACATGTCGACCCAGTAGAGGGGATCGCATTAGAGTACACCCTCTACACATCTCCCCCTTTTTAAATTCTTTTAATGTTTCCAGCTAGGGAAGTGAATAAAATGTGTTTTTTCCACTAGCCAGGGAATTTTTAAACTTTTTTGATGTATCACAGATCCTACCACTCTCACTACCCACACTACACATAGCCTATCTTTCACTAATATAGTGCTCCCGCGTATCCGCAGGTTGTAGCACGCCCCGTCCCGTAGAGAGACGGGAAGACCCCCATGATGAAGCATGACACTATGGGATTCATAGTGTGTGAGGGGTATTTAAAAAACATTTAGTTTTCCCATGACATTTCATGGAACACTACTACACTTTAACACAATTATTAGAATCACTATAACAATAAATAAAAATTCATTAGCAGGGTAGAATCATATTGTTTATGAGATAGCTTAATCAGGAGGTAGATTCTATCCCCTTACCTCTTTACTCCCCCCCTATTTGTTATTTTTCATAGTATTGACAGCGCACAGCTGTGGGAGTTATTCCTAATACCATATCAAGCAGGGGTGTTTTAAAAGACACCAAATATTTGATCCTGCTGGTATATTTATCTGAAACATACACTGATATTTCACAGTTAGACGAAATAACACACACACACACACACACACACACACTATGGCAGAGAAGACAGGACTGACTTTCTCTGAAGAAGAAATAGAGCATATTATGTCAACACTGGGTAATTTTGAAGGCCTTAATACAGCGGAACCTTCTGTCGGTAATAATGACTGGGATGAAATAGAAGAATTAAGGCGTACCCAAATAAAAACTGCCCTCCATGGCTTACTTATGACAGAATATCTTAAAGTAAATGCAGCACCACAAGGACTGATTGTCCGAAATGAACCGTATATCTTTCAACAAGATAAAAGCTTCAAGATAGATTGGTCACAAATATCGTGGCATTGCACGAGAGACTGGATTGTGCTAATAATAAAAACGGCAAGTAGACTAGCACAAGCATTGAAAGTGGAAATTCAGGAAATAGAAGTACGACTTAAAAGCTATGAATCACCAAGCACTTTCAAAAAACATCTTGAAGAATTAAATAAAACTTTGAACGATTTTGAATCAACATTGAAACAAAGTAAATATAACAAACTGAAAAAAGATACAAGCAGGTTCAATCATGAGAGGATATATCCTTATATTAAGGATGACTACAAGCCCAACCAACAAGAAACAACAGATGATGATTCCTCTGACACAGGATCCAACAGCTCAGGCTCAAGCCGAGGTAAAGGCCCAAGATATCAAGGAATCAAGAAGTAATTACAGACGCCCATACCAACATGGACCGAGAGGTTGGGGCGATTTTCATGGGCCACCCATGTATTCACCACAACATTTTGGGCCTCCTCCTCTTTTTCAACATCCCCAGGGAATATATCACCCATGGAACTACCCTCCTCAAGAATACACCTTCCATGACCAAACTCATTTTTTAGGATCACGCCAAGGAAGAAACAAAGGAAGGAATCGAAGAGGGAACAGTGTACACTGGATACCAAGGGAAGAGGAACAAGTGAGGGTGTCAACCAGGAGCATGACAAAAGCATCAACAAGCAGACAATGAACTTGGTGGTAAATCTAACAGATGAAAATCTCACCGCTGCCCAAATTTCAGTTCTGGAGAAAGGATTAGGGTTTGTGCCGACGTCGAACATGGATAAATTCTTATTATGCAAGGAAATGCAAGAATTTATGAGAAGATTGAAATTACAAATCTTTTTCAAGGATAAAGAAAAAATTGAGATACAAGAAGGGGACACAGGTTTAAAACCTAAATCCACCTTTACACCGCCTGACTCCACTCTTCCCATTGAATTGCTCACTTTTGAGAAAGCAGTCATGAAGGACCTGGAGGATTTAGACCCTATTACCAATCGAGTTTTTCAGAACATAACCAATGAAGAAAGAAAAGCGATACGAGAGCTGAGCAATAACCCCAAGCTAGTGATAAAACCTGCAGATAAGGGGGGGGCGATAGTCATACAATCTGCGGACCAATATGATCAGGAATGCAGACGCCTCCTCCAGGATCAGAGGAATTATGAAATCCTAAGTCGGGATCCAACAGAAAGGATAAAAGTAAAAATAACGAGCATGGTTGAGGAAGCATTGGCTCATGGATGGATGACCAAAAAAGAGGGTGATTTTCTGATCCAAGATTCACCCGTGACACCATACTTATACACAATTCCAAAGATACATAAGAGTCTGGAAAAACCTCCAGGTCGCCCAATTGTGTCTGGAATAGCATCTATTTTGGAACCAGTCTCTAGATTTGCAGACGCGTATTTAAGACCGATGGTACAAAAACATCTACCTATCTAAGAGACACTAAAGATGTCTTAGTACTCTTAGAAAATCTCCCTTTTGACCCTCTACATCAACTTATGATCAGTTGTGATGTTGAAAGTCTATACACCAGTCTCCCCCACAATGAGACTCTAAATATCATTGAAGAAGTACTTTTTGACACAGATTGGGATTACCAAACCCCTAGGAATGTCATCATGGAATGTTGTAATTTGGCACTGAGAGAGAACTTTTTTGAGTATAACCAGACTTTATATCTTCAGAAGCATGGGACCAGCATGGGGAGCATTTTTGCTCCCAGTATAGCTGGTCTCTATGTTCATCATCTGGAAAAAACAAAAATTTTGCACCCTGATAATCCCTTTTACAACCAGATAACCACCTGGAAACGGTATATTGATGATATACTTATCATCTGGGATGGGGATGAGGTGACAGCCAAACGTTTTATTACCTGGCTCAATTACCAAGATGATTTCTTAAATTTCACCAGTGTTATGTCCAATAAAGAACTGATCTTCCTTGACCTGAATATATCACCGAGGGAAGGGAGACTCGTGACCACAACACATTTCAAAACAACATCTAAGAATTGTTTACTGTTATATAAAAGCTTCCATCCAAAACATCTACGGGATAATCTCCCCTATGGTCAATTCTTACGTCTTAGACGCAACTGTACTGAAGTTACTGACTTTAAAATACAATCAGAGGATCTCAAAAAGAAACTTGATGCAAGACAATACCCGAAAAGGGTAATAGATCAGGCATACAAAAGAGCACGTAATAACTGCAGAGAGAGTCTTTTGGAACCTGCCCAACCCAAACCTGAAGATAGACGGCCATTTTGTATAACAACATACAACGCCAGTTCTAATCAGGTCACCAAGATCATCAATAAGCACTGGCGGATCCTAAACAGTGGTGGGATGAATCTCCCGAAACCAATTTTTTCACACAGACGGGGAAAAGCATTCGTGACATGGTTGTACACACCAGACCACGGCAGATTGAACCAACAGGCCAATCAACAGCAATGGCGAAAATACAAGGACACCACCCATGTGGGAAATGTATAGTTTGCCAATTAACAAAGAGAAGCAAGGAAATCATTTTTCTTAATGGTACGAAGTGGGAACAAAGAAAATTTACCACTTGCAATAGTAATAATGTAGTATACCTTATCATTTGTCCTTGTCCCCTGGAATATGTAGGGATGACAACACGTCCAGTTAAAATAAGGATAGGAGAACACAAGAGCAACATCAGGTGCAAAAAAGCACCACAAAAATGGCATCCCATTACCTGGAAAAAGGACACACGCCAGAGGACATTTCTTGGACAGTGATCGAACAGGTCTCTAATGAAAAGTACCTTTTGAAAAGGAACAGAGATGGGTGTTCCGTCTAAAGACGAACATCAATGGTTTAAACGATGATATTCCATGGGGCCAATTATGAACATTACTATGATCACGGGACTATCAGAGAACATGTAGTCCTTGACATGAGATACAGTGTTCCTTTTTTCCCCTTTTTCTTGGTTCCAGTGAACATCTGAGGCCAGTCCTTTTTGTATATAAAAAACTCATGTTCATCGTATATGTATATACACCTTTTTTCTCCTTCCTCAAAATTATTTATCGTTCAAATTATTTTTCAGTCATGATACGACAACATTAAGTGTTGACGAACTATTTTGGGATTACCCTCCATTAGTAAGAATAAGATCATGATAAGTGACAATCCTTAATAAATTATTAATTGATCGTTCAAGGCACATATAACAATGCCTATGAATGCAATATACCTTTGTAGCACGTTGTATATATATATATTAGCCATCAAGAAAGAAAAGAAAAAAACGGCGTTTTTTCAAACAGGAAGTGGTTCTTCTTTTTTCAATAGAGCACCGGCACAATATTGGCGGCCATTTTGTGAATGCTTAGCATTCTAGTTGTTCTAAAAACCGGTTCGCGGTTTTTCTTTCAATTACACTTCAGATAAATACTGGATGTGAACGCATTCACATCGTTCCACGGAGCTGTACGGAGGTATCTACAGGCGGGGGTATAGCCTCTTTCATGTGAGTAAGACTTGAGCAGGTCTTTAAACGCTGCTCGTTTTTTGCACATGAAGTATTTTCTTCAGATCTCTCTTTACAATGCATGAAGGGATCGGCGAAACACTAATAAGATGTGACCTTTAATTTACCTACAGTGATTATTTCAAGGCAACCTCCTCTTCGGTGCAAGCTCATGAAGCCTGGTTATTAATCAAAATAGCGTATGTACATAGTGCTTTTATCTCCTCTATTTATAACAACTTAAAATTGGCACAAGGTAATATGAAAGTGAGAAAAATATATCACAAAAAAATATATCACGATATGTAACACGTACAGTGTTTAGACATGATAAGTAGTTCTGTTTTTCCTCATTTATGAACTCATTTAAAATGAACGATTGAGTTTATTTTTTCAACAGTCAGTCCTGGAGTACAAAGTATACAGAACCATTGCACAAATGAACGATAATTGTGTGTGTGTGTGGAATCGTTTTCTGTGTTCTTCTAGAGTATTTTTACAGCTAACTATCATTAAGGTACTAACATTTGGGCACATCAACTATTGGTAAACATTACCGAGTGTTGTGCACCAGAGACTCGATAAAATATATCACGGCAACATTGTGATTCCACGTTATGGTGTTGTGTTTACTATCGACAATCTAACGGGTTGTTTAATGTTTTCTTTCATCATTACAGGTTTCTTGAAAACTATTAGGGGTAATTTTACCTTTTCTTTTTAGACATGTTTATTTTTTCATGTCTTATTTAAAAGTTAGGCATACAACATATATAAATTAAGTAATATATCTTGAGTGCAGTAGAGATTAGAATAGGTCCTGAAGAGTAAGCAGTGGGGACTGCTTACGAAACATGTCGACCCAGTAGAGGGGATCGCATTAGAGTACACCCTCTACACATCTCCCCCTTTTTTTAAATTTTTTTAATGTTTCCAGCTAGGGAAGTGAATAAAATGTGTTTTTTCCACTAGCCAGGGAATTTTTAAACTTTTTTGATTTATCACAGATCCTACCACTCTCACTACCCACACTACACATAGCCTAATCTTTCACTAATATAGTGCTCCCGCGTATCCGCAGGTTGTAGCACGCCCCGTCCCGTAGAGAGACGGGAAGACCCCCATGATGAAGCATGACACTATGGGATTCATAGTGTGTGAGGGGTATTTAAAAAACATTTAGTTTTCCCATGACATTTCATGGAACACTACTACACTTTAACACAATTATTAGAATCACTATAACAATAAATAAAAATTCATTAGCAGGGTAGAATCATATTGTTTATGAGATAGCTTAATCAGGAGGTAGATTCTATCCCCTTACCTCTTTACTCCCCCCCCCCCCCTATTTGTTATTTTTCAGACTATCTTACAAGCCCTGGGTACCATATACTAGAGACTTACAGGCAAGCTAGCCTATGCTAATTGGGTATAGCCAATGTAACATACACGTTTTGGGGTCAGGGCACTCGCACTGAGGACTGATTTGCATGCCTCAGTGCACTCTCAGAGTCGAAAAACCAGCAGCATCAGTCAAAACAACATGGGGGTGGAATAGGCTTTATAGTATGGGAAGACACATGTGAGGGAAAGTCAGTGTGCTTTACTGTTTTCACTATAGGAACACTCCAGTACTCTCCTATGAAGATGGGGACCACCTGGGGTAGTTTCACTTCCCAAGGGCCTACAGATTCCAGACACGCAGCAAAGTACACTGTAGAAGTATTCTGCTGAGTCCAAAGCCATATCTGTTCTGCTTATGGGTCATCCAGAAATGTCATATTCCTCTGACTCAGCTCATAACCAGCGCCTGGCTGGGTGTGACCCTGCCAGGCTGGATTAATGACCTTCCTCCCCAAGCTGTAGCATCAGAGGCCTAGCCCTTCACTGCAAGCATTCCAAGGGTGAAGGTCTCCTCTCCAAGAGGGAGAGACGGGGTTTGGAGCTGCAGGTTATCCATCAGCAGCTGTCACCTGGTGCCAGGCACCAAGCTGCTCTGGGCCATGAAGCCAGCAAGGGGGCTTTTCAGAGACCATGTGGCCTGAGACCCCTGGACGACGCCATTTTGAACTATCCCAGAGGCCTGTGCAGGAAAGAGGGAGTAGGGGCAGAGATGTGATGTGTCGCTGCAGGATAGGGCAGAAGAGCCTTCCTGCCAGCCTCCTCCAAATTCTTTTAAAAGGTCTTGCACAGGAAGAGGAGCTCCCTGGGGTGTTGTCTGCTGAGGAAGACTGGTGCTGGAACCTGAAGCCATGGGCAGTTGGAAGGAGGAACCCCCTGACTGTCCCAGGACCCTGGATTGCGCCTGTGGGGGAGTTCAGGGCCAGTGAGCAGAAGCCTGGGCCTCTGCGCACGGAGAAGAGAGGCCCAGGAGGAGAGCCAGGTGAAAGGCTGGCGCAGGGAGCCAGTGAAGACAGCTCCCTGCTGAGTTCACCCTCTTGGAGGCCAGGAGGGAGAAGGAAAGTGCTCCAGATGGTTAGGGCTGGCTATACAGAGCAAGAAGAGGCCAAAATGGTGAAAATCGGCTGCCGAGATATGCCCCCAGAAGGTAGTCGACCTTTGACTTCTGAGCTGACCGACGAAGCGCGTGGGGCTGTGCCGCAAGTCTTAGATGTGCCCCCGGGGTGGGTCAGGTCCCGGGGGCTGCCCCCAGAAGAAGAGGAAGTCGGGGAGCGCCGTCGCGCTACCCGTGAAGGTGCCCAGGAGGGGGCCAGGAGCCTACCCTGGCCCCCGACGAGGAAGAAGTCGGGGAGCACCATCGCACTCCCCGTGAAGGTACCTAGGGGGTGCCAGGAGCCTACCCTAACCCCAGAAGAAGCGGAATTCGGGGAGCGCCGTCAGGCTCCCCGTGAAGTGATCCCCAGGGGCCCGGGACCCCAACTCCGGGCCCCGCCGAAGATGAAGTTGGGGAGCGCCGTCGTGCTCCCCGTGAAGAATTCAGGGGCCCGGGACCCCTAACTCTGGGCCCCGGTGGCTGCAGTATGGAGGGGGGAGTGCCGTCGCACTCCCCCGAGCGAGCAAAGCCGGGGAGCGCCGTCGCGCTCACCGTGAAGACCTCCTAGAGGCCCGGGACCCCCAACTACGGGCCCCAGTGATGCCAAGAGGAGGGGGGAGTGCCGCCGCACTCCCCCGCGGATGGAGGAAGGCGGGGGAGTGCCATCGCACTCCCCCGAGGACCCGCCGGTCAAGGTGCAGCCGCCGTGTCTGCCCGCAGGAGCGGGCAAACCAGAATAGAAGCGCTGGCTCCCGCGGCCGCACACGAGGGTGCGGGCCGGACGGGGAACCAGCTGGAGCAGCCGGGGGTGGGCTCCCCAAGCTGCAATCACCTCCTCAACAGTCTGGAAATGCGGGGTGCCCGGGTGGGACAGGGTCTCCGAGAAGAGGAGAGAAGCGGCAGGAGCAGCCTGGGGTGGGTCCCTGAGCTGCCATCAACTCACCTGCCAGAAAGGGGTCCGGGTGGGACCGGGCCCCCACCGTGGGTCAGAAGAGGCGTGAGGCCGCCAACGATGGAAGCACGGCTCTCCCCAAGCAGCGGGGGAGCCGCTGCTATGTTATGCATGAAAATGGAGAAAGCGCCCCATAATGCCCTGCAGTGCTCGGGAAGGCCTGTGGAGGAAACCGGCTTGTTGGTGGCGTGTGGTGGCCCCAGGAGGATGGGGTCATCGCCAAATGCATGCAGAGGTGCAGGAGGAGCTGCAGGAGCACGCAGATTCCCCCAGCACGAAGTGAGCAAAGTCCCTCCCTAAGTCTCTGGGGGACTTACAAGAAATAACCCCTGAAGGGCTCAGCCATGCTCCAACAGCAACCTGTGGCTGGAACTTTTGTTCTTCAGCTGGGGGTGTGTTTGGGATTGCACCAAGGTGTGAAGGGCTGAAGTGGGGATGTCTGGAGAAGGGCATCCCCTGGAGGTGAAGAGGTGCAATTGCACGAGAGGTGCATTTACCTGATGTTATTTCTTTTGAGGGACCGAAAGTCACATGTGTAATGTGAAAGCATAAGCAAAGTGGGGTTATGTGCTGGATATTCCTGCTAGGGTGTCTGGCTGTACATGCTTAATCCTGTGATTGTGATGCCTTTTAGGGGCTTTAATTGCAATGCATAATAATTGTTATCAGCTATGATAAGTACTGTCATTTTAAGTGATGCCTAAACATGTATTCTTGCTGCTGCGTTAGGTGAAGAACAACCCAGACTGTTAGCCACTAAGATGTAGAGGTGTATACTGTATGGTCAGTATGAGATGCTCAGTCAGGGTTATGTGTTACCAGGGCAGGTGTGCCAATTTTAAATGCTTGTTGAAATAATGGGGTGGGTCGCCACTGGAATGGTGCCAGTGGGCAAGGCCCTCACTCCAGGTTATGTTCAACCCAGTGCATTAGGGGACAAGATGATGGGCATACATGGGAGTGGTGGTACTAGACCCCACACCCCCTGCGGGAGGGGTGGAAATGTTATGCAATGTCACAAAGTAAGTCCAACAGCTTATGTATATTTGTAAATTGTTGCATAGTACTGAGTTGTGTGAGTGTTTAATAAATGTACTCTTCCTTTTATAAAGCAAAGTACAGACTGGACAATCAATTATTGAGTGTTATTTCTGCGTACTGGTAAATGGCGATTACTAGCCCACACCACCTCCCTTGAGTAAGCCTTAGACTGCTCTGCAACGCTACCCTCTGAGAGTCAAGCGCTACAATGGGGTGTTTGGTTCCCAGTGAAGGACAAATGTAGACATGTTATTTGTGCAGGCCTCACAGATACTGTCTCGTTTTCCTACAATAGCATATTTTAACGCAGACAACTTGCCACCTTAACAGGACCCTCTCCTGCACACCCTTCACTTTCTTTGCTGCAGAGAGCCCCACAAAACATTATCGTTGGTGCGATCAATGTACAAGCTTAAAGCTCTTTTGGCATCCAACAAATGGAGTCTCTCTTCCTCCTTAAAGGAACGAACAAAGACCACTGGTAGAGTGATGTATTTCCCAACATGGAAGGGAGTCACAACTTTTGGTAAAAACGCCACCGAGTCCTCAACAAATACTGGAAAAAACGGGATGTAGGGTGGTTACATTGAAGGAGCCCACAGTTCATTCAAGTGATGAGCTGAGGTAACTGCAATGAGGAAGACAAGTCTTCAAAGTCAGGATCCACAGTGAGCAGCCATGCAAAGGCTCAAAATGTGTACATTTTAAGACCATATTAAGGTCCCATTTGTGGCATCATAAATAGTTTGGAAGGGAACATGTGTGTCAAACCTTTAATAAATCTCATCACAACAGTTCATTTGAAGATCAGTTGGTCTAGCAAATGTAGAAAGGCAAACAAACAACCTTTTACAGTGCCCAATGCAAGGCCTTGCTAGGATAACAACAGCACAAACAGAAGGTCGTCTGGCAACTTTGCCGGTAAGAGGTCAGTGGCCAGAGCACCACATTAGGCTACACAACTGTCCAGAGCCCGGCAAAAATGGATTCTGTGGAAGGAGTCTTGAGGCGAGAAATACAATCATCATCTAAGGAGGCAGACTGACACCGTTAATTTCTGCTGCTCAATCACAACACATGGAGGTGTAAATTGCATAGATTGAGATGGAGAACCCTTCCCTGCTGTGGAGACAGAAGATCCTCACGAAGTTGTAACCTAAGAGGAGGACAAATGCTCATGCTCAGGGATTCTGGGTACCACACGCTACTGCCACAATTTGGAGTCACCAGGATGACATGGGCCTGGTCGTTCTTGATCTTCAGAACTTTAGGCAGGAGAAATAGTGACGTGAAAGCATTCAGGAGTTCCATTCTATCCAGCCGAATGCATCTCCAAGCGAATGTTCTTGCGGAAACTCCAGTGTGCAAAATTGTTGGCACTGCACGTTCAATGGTGATGAAAAGACCTAGCCCGCGTTCCCCCCCAAATGGGGAAAGATGCCCTAGGTCACTTCAGGATGCAGCCACGACTTGTGATCTGCCGGACGACATCTGCTCAGTTCGTTCTCAAACATTGAGGGACCATGCTAGGTGCTTGGGGATAAGAAGCACAAGTTACTAACTTGTGGAACGATATATCTGTAAGAGACAGTAGTTAGTGACAGATTCCTTACCTTAGAATATCCCCAGGCGTCAGGCTGGATCCGGAAAGTTTTTGCGTAGCAGTACCCTTGCGCGTCGGTAGGCGGCGTCGTGCGGCTCCGCGTCCGGCGTCGGGACCGCCGGGATGACGTCGCGGGCAGTACTTAGACGCCGCCCTGCGCGCTGACGTCAGTTCTGTACACGACTTTCCGCGCCAGGAACGCAGAGCCATGCAAGAAGCTGACATAGGTGTCTGAAAATACTAGGGCCCTGAAAGGGATGTCCTTAACTCCTAGAAATCAGTTCGCAGAACGGGGAGGATGGAGTGGGCGGTAAGGAATCTGTCACTAACTACTGTCTCTTACAGATATATCGTTACACAAGTTAGTAACTTGTGCATCTGAAAGAGACACGTTAGTGACAGATTCCTTACCTTAGAATAGATACCCCAGCAATACCAACCCCGGTGGTGGGTCTGCGAACAAAGATCAGACGAGGAAGTCCCGGAGAACAGAGCGGCCAAAGAAGCCGCCTCTCCGGACTTGGCTGTCAAGGCAGTAATGTTTGGTAAACGTGTGCAGCGAGGCCCACGTAGCTGCCTGACATATATCCTGTAACGGAACACCGCGGCCTAAAGCTGTGGTAGCAGCCGTAGCCCTGGTGGAATGGGCACATAGCCCAACAGGAGGCTCCTTCTTAGCCAAAGAATAGCAGGCTTTGATACACAAGGTGACCCAGCGGGAGATGGTCCTTTTGTGTACCGCCCGACCTTTTCTGGCGCCCACGTAGCCAACAAAGAGCTGGTCATCCACCCGGAACTGTTGTGTGCGGTTGAGGTAAAAGGAAAGCGCACGTTTCGGGTCCAGACGGTGGAGCCGCTCTTCCTCTCTGGAAGGAGGCGGAGGCGGAAAGAAGGTGGGCAAAGTGATGGTCTGCCCAATATGGAAGGCAGTAACCACCTTTGGCAAGAAGGACGGACGCGTCCTAAGAACAACCTTGTCTGGATGAACAGACAGAAAGGGAGGTTTGCATGAAAGAGCCTGGAGCTCACTCACCCGCCGAGCGGAGGTGATGGCCACCAGAAATGCTGTCTTCAGAGTAAGAAGACGAAGAGGACAGTTATGTAGAGGCTCAAAGGGAGCGCACATTAAGAAGGTAAGAACCAAGTTCAGGTCCCACTGAGGCATTACAAACGGAACAGGAGGAAAGAGGTGTGTAATGCCTTTAAGAAACCTGTTAACCACAGGGGATTGAAAAGGGAGGGCTGATCAGGAAGCCTGAGGAAGGCTGATATCGCACAAAGATAGCCCTTGATGGTACCCAGGGCAGAACCCTGTTGGGCCAGAGAAAGAAGGAACAGAAGAACCTCAGAAAGAGGGGCAGAAAGGGATTCACAGCCTTTGCTGTGCACCATGCCACAAATTTGTTCCACCTGCAGGCGTATACCACCTTAGTGGAGGGACGCCTGGCTGCCAGAATCACATCACAAACTTCGGGAGGCAAGTCGAAAGGAATCAACTGCCGCCGCTCAATCTCCACGCAAGCAGGTGTAGACTGGACAGGTTCGGGTGGAGGACCGACCCCTGCTGCTGCGACAGAAGATCCTCCCGAAGAGGCAGACGGATCGGGGGATCGACGCTCATACTGAGTAGCTCGGGATACCAAACTCTTCGAGCCCAGTCCGGAGCCACAAGAATGACTTGGGCCCGGTCGCGCCGAATCTTCTTCAACACTCTGGGTAGAAGTGGTATAGGCGGAAAGGCGTACAACAGACCGTCGCCGAGCGAGTGCCGCCTTGGAAATTCCAACGCGCAGAACTGCTGACATTGCGCGTTCTCTTCGGTGGCGAACAGATCTAACCAAGTCTCTCCCCACTGCTGAAAGAGACCTTGCGCCACCTCCGAGTGAAGACGGCATTCGTGATCCATCATGCACCTGCGGCTGAGTTCGTCCGCCCTGGCGTTCAGGGAACCTACCAGGTGTTGAACCATCAGGAATATGCCCTGATGTTCCAGCCATGTCCAGAGGCGCAGAGCCTCCTGACATAGGGTCCACGACCCCACCCCGCTTGTTGCAATACCACATGGCGGTGGTGTTGTCTGTGAACACCTGCACTACCTTCCCTTTGACAGAGGGAAGGAATGCCTTGAGTGCAAGTCGGATCGCCCGGAGCTCCAGAAGGTTGATATGGAGCCGGGACTCCGCCGGAGACCAGAGGCCTCTGATCTCCGCCTCTCCCATGTGACCGCCCCATCCCAGAAGGGACGCGTCCGTCACAACTGTGTGCTCTGGCTGGGGAAGGGAGAGGGATCTGCCCATGACCCATTGCTGGTTCGAGAGCCACCACTGCCACAGTTTGGCAGTCCCCTCCGAGATCTGGACGTGATCGGACAGGTTGCCCTGGTGCTGCGCCCACTGGAACTTCAGGTCCCACTGCAGAGCCCGCATATGCCATCTGGCATGATCGACCAGCAGGATGCAGGAGGCCATGAGGCCCAGCAGCCTCAGGGTCATCCGTACCGAAACCCAGGATAAAGGCCGAAAGATCGGAATCATAGCCTGAATATCCCGGACTCGCCGTTCGGGAGGATAAACCCGAAACTGCGTCGTGTCCAGAACTGCTCCGATGAAAAGGAGCTGTGGAGAAGGAATCAGGTGCGACTTCGGCACGTTGATGGAGAACCCCAGCGAGTGCAGGAGTTCGGCCGTTGTCTGGAGGTGGGAGACGACTGCCTGGGACGAGCCCGCCTTCAGCAGCCAGTCGTCGAGGTAGGGGAAGACTGGAACCCCTGCCCGGCGCAGATGAGCTGCGACCACCGCCATCACTTTCGTGAACACCCGAGGGGCGCTGGTAAGGCCAAAGGGAAGCACGGTGAACTGAAAGTGCTCGAGGCCTACCGTGAACCGAAGGTAACGCCGGTGGGCCGGCAGGACGGGAATGTGGAAATATGCGTCCTGCAAGTCCAACGCTACCATCCAGTCTCCAGGGTCGAGAGCAGTCAAGACCTGAGCTAAGGTGAGCATCTTGAACTTCTCCTTCCGGAGGAAGCGATTGACGTTCCGGATGTCCAAGATAGGACGCATGTCCTCCTTGTCCTTTTTGGGCACCAGAAAGCAGTGGGAGTAGCAACCACGTCCTACTTCTGGGGTCGGAACACGCTCGATGGCCCTCTTGGCCAAGAGGGCCGCAACTTCCTTTTGAAGAAGCACCAAGTGATCCCCTGACATGCGGTGGAATTGAGGTGGCATGGCTGGGGGGATGGTCACGAAGGGGAGGGAGTAGCCCCTTCGGACAATGTCCAAGACCCACCTGTCCGAGGTGATGGCACGCCAGTGGTGAAGGTGATGGCGGACCCTGCCCCCTACTGGCGTGCTGTGCACCTGAAAAGAAGGACTAGGAGGGCTTGGAGGCCGCGGACGGGGCGGGGTTGGTGGCCTGACTCGCACGCTGGTTGCCTGACCCGCCACGGCGGGAGCCACGTCCACGCGTATGCGCCTGCTGCGCGGGCCGGTGGCTGGGCAGCGGACATGACTGGGCGCCCCTTCCGTGGCCACGAAAGGGGCGAAAAGCAGACTGTTGCTGAGGGCGCACAGCAGAAAGGCCCAGGGACTTGGCTGTAGCCCGTGAGTCCTTAAAGCGCTCCAGCGCATGGTCTGCCTTTGTCCCAAAAAGACCGACTCCATCAAAGGGCATGTCCATAAGAGAGTTTTGGACATCACCCGAGAAACCAGTGGTCCTCAGCCAGGCGTGACGGCGCAGCGCCACTGTCGTCGCAAGCGATCTGCCTACCGAGTCGGCGGTATCAAGGCCACATCTGATGGTGTACTTTGCCGCATCCCTTCCCTCCGCAATGGTGCGGGAAAGCAGTGTCTGGACCTCCTCAGGACACTGGGGCAGAACTTGCGCCACCGAGTCCCACAGGGAGTGGGAATATCGGCCCAAGAGGCAAGTGGTGTTGACTGACCGCAAGCCAGCACTGGCGGAAGAAAAGACCTTCTTCCCAAATTGATCCAGGCGTTTGGATTCCCTATCCGGGGGAGCGGTAGGGAAGGCGCTTTGGGAAGCAGAGGCTTGGACCACCAAGCTCTCAGGGGTGGGGTGTAGAGAGAGGAACGGGGGGTCACCCGGAGCAGGGCGATGGCGTCGGGCCACGTTCCTATCCACAGGAGCCCCTGTGGTGGGCTTGGACCAGGTGCCCAAAAGAACGTCGGAAAGCGCCTCGTTGAACGGCAGCAGTGGCTCCGAGGAGGTAGCCGCCGGCTGAAGCACTTCCGTCAGGATGTTAGTCCTGACAGCTACTGTAGGCAACTGGAGGTTTAAGGCCCCAGCTGCTCTACGCAACACCGTTGCAAAATTCGCTCCCTCCTCCGTTGCCACGGATGGAGGAGACAGCATGCCAGAGTCAGGGGAGGTGTCCAGCCCACTGGCATCCCCAAGTTCCTCAGTCCAGTCCTGATCAAACTCACACTGCTGTGTGTGAGGGTCATCAGACCCCTCCCAGTTATCTCCGTCCTCCAAGTCAGGTTCAAAATAAGGAGGATGACGGACATGTGGGACCCAAAGTCCCAGCGGCGTCGGATCCGGCGCCATGTCCGGATCCGGAGAGAACCGGGGAACGACGCCGCCCGGAGCCCCGGGCGGCGTCGGGAACGGCACCGGAGACATCGGCGCCGGTGGAGGTGTAGTTAGGTCAACCGGCGTCAATGGGGGTTGCGGCAGCACCGGAGCCGGGATCGAGGCCGGGGCCGAAGCCGGGGCCGGGACCGAGGCTGGTGTTACAGGCGGCGCCAAGACCGGAGTCGCCGGCGGCGCCGGGGAACCCCATCAGTGGCCCGCGGGGCCCGAAGGCGCACAGGGGGACCTTGAGGCCCGAAGAGGCGGGCCATGGCCGACAGGAATTCCTGTATCTCGGCCGGAGTCGCCCCCGAACCCGGGAAGGACGGGTAATGCGGGGGCGGCTCCACAGGCACTCCCGGAGCCGCGGGGACGGTGCCGATAGGAGCCTCAGCCTAGTCGCGAGACCGGCGAGGCGAAGTCGTCGAGCAATGACGCTTCTTAGACTTTTTATGCTTCGACTTACCGGAGGAGTGCGAAGACTTGGACCCCGACGACCGATGAGGACTCCGCGACCGGCCCCTCGACCTCTCACGTGACCGGGGCTTGGTGTGGCGCAGAGCCGACTGCCGGACCTCGAGGAGCTTTCGAGACCGCTCTCGCAAAGCCTTCGGGTGCAAGGCCCGGCAGTCGGGGCACGACTTCGTGTCGTGGTTGCGGCCGAGGCAGTAGAGACACTCTAAGTGCGGGTCTGTGATCGACATCATGCGACCACAGACGTCGCAGGGCTTGAAGCCGGGCATCCCTACCGACACCTTAGGAGTCGAGAGACTCGTGTAGAAAAACAGTGAAAAATCACCAAAAAGTTAGTCAAAAAAGATGACTAGGGCCTGGATCTGCGCTTACTGGCGCGGAAAAAGAAGAACTGACGTCAGCGCGCAGGGGAGGCGTCTAAGTACTGCCCGCGACGTCATCCCGGCGGTCCCGACGCCGAACGCGGAGCCGCACGACGCCGCCTACCGACGCGCAAGGGTACTGCTACGCAAAAACTTTCCGGATCCAGCCTGACGCCTGGGGATATTCTAAGGTAAGGAATCTGTCACTAACGTGTCTCTTTCAGATAGATGTATTGTAGCTCCAGTGGTGTTGTCTGTGAAAAGCTGGAGCAACCTCCCCTTAATGGACAGCAGGAAGGCCTTCAGGGCCAGAATACTGAGCCATAGCTCCAGTATACTGATAAGGAGCTTGCCCTCCACTACAAACTAGAGACTTTTGAACTCCAACTCCCTCAAGTGACCCCTCAACCCAATAGAGATGCGTCGGACACCGCTGTCAGCTCGGAGTGGGGAAGGGAATGTGGCCTGCAGCAGGACAAATTGCGATCGGTCGGTACCCACTGCAGATCTATAGCTGTCTCCTCTGAGACTCTGATAGTGCTGGAAAGGCGGCCTTGATGCTGGGTCTACCGGGACTTCAGGTTCCACTGCAGGGCTCACATGTGGCACCAGCTATAGCCGACAAGGAGGATGCATGAGCCTAGGTGGACAAGAAGCCTTAGAGGCACTCTCACCTGGATTCAGATTCAAGCCTGAAATATCAGTGTTACAACACAAATGTTCTGGACGTGCTTCTGCGGAGGAAAAGCCTTGAACTCCACCATGTCCAGAATCGCTTCTCTGAATGGAAGTCTCTGTTATGGAATCAGGTGGAACTACGGCTCATTCATAGTAAACCCAAATGATGTCAGGTGTTCCACTGTTGTCCAGAAGTAGTCCACAACTGACTGCTATGAACTGCCTTCAGAAGCCAATTATCTAGGGACCGAAATACAGAAACTCTTGCTCTCAAATGATGGGCATCAACACCGCCATCACTTTCATGAACACCTGGGGGGTACTGGTGAGGCCAAAGTGAAGTACAGCAAATTGAAAATGCTACTGGCCCACCTTGATTCACAGATAACACAACTTGGACTGCAAGACAGCTATATGAAATTACATGTCTGCAAGCCCATAGACACCATTAAGTCTCCCGGGCCCAGAGCAGATGGGATCTGAGCCAAAGTAAGCATTTTGACTTTGCCCTTCTGCAGAAAGGCATTCAGGGTCAGAGGTCCAAGATAGATCAGAGGCCCCCATCCTTTTCTGGGATGTGGAAATAGCAGAAATAACTCCTACATTTCTCCGAGGCCGACACCCTCTCTATGGCACCCTTGGAGAGCAACAGGTGCATCTCATGCAGATGGATGGACAGATGCTCTGCTGCAAATCTTTTTGGAGTGAAAGTGATTTTGATTGGAGAGAAGAGAAAAAATAGGGCAATAGCCAATTCGAACAATCTGCAAGACCCATCAGTTAGATGTGACTGATCACCGGCCCAGGAAAAAATGCTGGCTCTTGCCTCCCATTGGTTGAGCATGTGCTGCTGAACGCAAATGAAAGCAGTTTGTTGGCCATACATTGTCTGCAGGATTTATGTAAGCGGCCCGAAAGGACTGGGCTGTCTGCTACATCACCAATTGATGAAGGCTGTCTCTGCCTATATGCCAGTCAGCTCGCTTGAATAGCCCCTAAATTTCCAGAACTGGTGCACAAATTGTTTGGCAGTGGGTCAACAGTCCCAAAGAGCTCTCTAGCTCTGAGGTCTTTACAGAACTCAAAAGCAGAGTCCACTTCTATCTGAAGAGGTAAGGCTCAAAACCTATCATGCCCATAAGTGAAGCCTGTATATCACTGGAGAATCTGGTGGACCTCATTCAGGCATTTCTATGAAGGACAACGCTGGTACAGACAATCCAGCTAATGCAGTCCTTGTTATCGTCAGTGGCGTAGATAGCATACTTGGCTGCATCCTACCTGTTGTGTATTGACTGAGCCAAATAGGCCCTAAGATCCTCCGTGACTGCTGGCAGGATCACATTGGCCATGTCCTAAAGGGTTTGTGTGTATCAGCCCAGCAGACAACTGTGTTTAAAGGCAGCAGTCCCAAGCTGGCAGAGGGCAACAGACGTTTGCTAAAGGCATCAGTGTATTCACTATCTGGAAGATTGGTTGGAAATGAGATAGGATTCAACTTACTGGTCGAGCCCTGCTCCCGACTCCTCTGGAGTAGGGTGCTTGATGAGAAATTCAGGATCACCAGGCGCCAGTCTATGACGTCTGACCAGCTAACAGGTGGGCAAAACATGATTTCGACCAGGCAGCCATCTGTGAAGGCATCATTATATGGGAGCAAGGGCACAGAAGATGGCGGCTCAGGCTGCAGAATTCCCAACAAAACATTATTTTCAGTCTCAATGTAAGGAAGCTGTAAATCTAGTACCTTAACTGCCCTCTGAACCATCACTGCATTGAGGAACTTTGTTACATTGGTGGCCCATGTGGTGAGTCAAGTTCTGTCTCTAGGGAAGTATCAAGCCCGCTGGCATTTGGCAAGTGAAAGTATAAGGCACCATCACTGTAGATTGGGGGGTGTTGGGAGAAGCCACCTGGCGCAAGATCACTGTCTAAGACAAAAAGATAAGGGAGTCTCTGCTGATAGGTTTAACACAGGAAATGCACAGGTTTAGAATCAGGGTGCATGACAACACATTGCTCTTTGGTACTCTCATAGTACAACATCATTCGAGCTCAAACTGACGTCGGTTCGGGATCTGACATGGGTGTCAGCAACAGATCATCCTCCGGCATGCGGGTGGAAGAAACTGGAGTGGAAGTCTGTATCAAAGCAAAAAAGTATACTGGAGTGGCTACGGGCTAAGTAGCAGATCCAGAGGGGACAAACTGGGCCTGGGAGTGACACACCAGCAGTAACCCACTGGAGGTCTCTGCTGTTCTTTAACACCCGAAGGCATACCAGACTGAGCTGCAAGCACACTGAAAAGTTGCAGCATGGCCTCCTCGAGGGTCTTGATCTACTGAGAGGGTCAATGACAGCCTGGGAAACTCGAGGTATGTTGGTATCAACTAAGGAATCAGATGACCTTGATGGAGAGAGACTGACATTTTGAAGACATTGCACCTTTTCTTTGCAGTGAGACTGGCAGGATTGGTCTAGTCTCGGTTCGCTTTTTTATACTTGTTTTTAAACTTCGATTTACTGGAGTACTTCGAGCGGGAAGTGGAGCAGACACCAGAATGGCTACGTGACCAGGACCAAGAACAGGCCTGCAATGTGCAGCTGGATCTGCGCAAACTCAACAACTACTTCTTGTGTTCAGTGACATACAACTTCGCCTCCTGGTCTCAAATAGCCTTCGGGTGCATGAAGGCACACGCTTTCGAGTTGTGTCTCAAGCCCAGGAACAAAAGACACTCTGTGCGGTCTGTGAGCGGTATTTGTTTCTTGCAGTCATGGTTCGGCTTGAATCCTGTTGTTTTTGGTCGGGAACTTAACACACTGTGAAAAAACATGTCGGAAAACCAACAAATTTGGGAGCAGGGCTTCGGATCCATGTTGGAAGGTATGGAAAGAAAGGAATTGATTTCAGAAGGCAGGAGTGGTGTTTACATGCAGCTCCACTCAGCCAGTTCCAGGGCGGTATAGAGCCAGTGCATTGC
Source organism: Calotriton arnoldi (assembly GCA_963921515.1). NCBI lineage: Eukaryota > Metazoa > Chordata > Amphibia > Caudata > Salamandridae > Calotriton > Calotriton arnoldi. Next base: position 1,814,823 of record CAWUFW010000324.1, read on the forward strand.
CGCACAATGCAACCTAGAAAAGCATAGGAGCACTGCTACAAATACCTTCAGGCCCAGTTTGGGGAATAAACTAAGATGAAGATAATGTGGTTAGCAGTATCTGTCAGAAAAGGGCGATTAGCCTGTAGGACATACAAACAGTTAAGTCTGTTTCAATAAAAAGAAAATGCCTACTTCAATTGAGCAGCTTGTAACCGCCTTCTTAGCGTGAAATGTGTTGCACAGCAATGAGCAGAGTTTTGTTTGTTCATTTTGTGAGTCTTACAAATGCCTTGATCCCTTACAAAATGCAAACGGTTTACATTTTTACGGTAATAATCTTATTCCAGCACCTTTTCACTGTATATGTGTAGCAATTTGTTGAATTCTAAAAACTGGCTCAATTTGTGTTTCTCTTCATACTGCAGTACACATCTCCTCCACATGGGATTTCAGGGTATTCATATTAAGCTTATGCATTATAATTATGAAGGATCTGTTCTCTTCTTCAGAACACATTTCTGGAAACCTTTCTAGGGATCACCACTATACTTGTTCTCAATAGAATGATCTGATTCACACTCTAACCTTTTTAACTCTTAAACTTGTGAACTCCTTGCAATGAACTTGCCCCCTGAGAGCAGCTTTTAACATGTACTTTTCTGCTGACTGACACTTCACTCCCGTTAGTCAGGTCCTAAAAATCTCTGCTTTCTTGCCCAAGTCCCTGCACAGTGCTATACAAACATGACACACTTACAGTCTAATGCTGACAGTTAATAGTTGTGGGTAAAGAAAAAAGATATGCTGGATAGACAAAGTACATCTATAAAGAACCATTTCCTACCAAAACACTTAAAAATTTAAGAAACAAACGTTCAATATAACTGACATTAGAAGAACCAAGCATAACTGAGGGATAACTGAAAGCAGAGAGTATCAGAGAACATGCTGCTATTAATGATTAGATGATGTTGACAAAGATAATCAAATTACCTGAATTAGCCCTGCTTGACGAGTAGAAGGAGGAAGATTCATTTCCAGGTCATAGGTGACAAGAGCCTTTCCCCACATGGCCTCATGCTCATATGTACGAATCCTGCGACGTGAAAATCATTAACAATTATATTTCATAATGTCACATTCCCCAAATGTAACAAGATAATAATGCATAACACTGACCTTGCAAGTGGGTGCAACATTTTTCCACCACCACAGCCGTATAGGCTATCAGGTTCCCCAATACTCCTGTATATTTCCATAAGGAGATCCTAGTAATGGTTAACAAAATAAAAACTCGATTTAGAGTAATGTGGTGTGGACATAAAAATAAACAGATTTAAAGTTACTGTATAATTTGCCTCTATTTAAATATGCCAGACTTGTGCACCATTGTATTAATACTGACTGCAGGAGATTAGAGTAAATGCAGTAAATTTATTAATAATCAGTGAGGTGAGAATGCTGTAGAGTTGTCTCAAGCGTGAACTGTGTGCAGATTCTAACTGTGGAATTGATAATTTCCACAGAAACAAAATCTATTAGGTTTTATGGACTGAAATAATTTGAATGGTATGATTTAATAAAAATTAATACATTGAGATGGAAATGTCGGCACTAGAAACAAAGTCACTAATTAACTCATAAACCCCCCCCTCAAAACGCCAAATAAATGCTATCAATAGAACTAATATTCAATTTAACGCTCCCCAACGCATAATAGAGGGAATGGTTCATAAACCCAAACAGATTCATAAACAGCTACAGCCGATTACTTTACACTTTCACAAATTTCCGTATTGTATCGTAAAGCTAAGGTCACAGCTGACCAAAATGGGGACATCTAAATATGTAGTTGCCTATGCTGGCTGGATCGCACGTTTACATACCACCAGAAATTAAACATTTTTTGCATGTACTGGCTATACCAATCAGAAGACGGAAGTCGTCGTTATTGATTGTGGAGATCTGCAGAAGCCCTGCTATTCATGAGGCAAGATCCATTCTGCAAATTCTTATTAATGTCTTGAAATGCAGAGACCAAGGCCTGCAAGAATACTACCAATGGCTTGAAATGCAGAGACCAAGGCCTGCAAGAAGACTACCAATGGTTTGAAATGCAGAGACCAAGGACTGCAAGAAGACTAACAATGGCTTGAAATGCAGAGACCAAGGCCTGCAAGAAGACTACCAATGGCTTGAAATGCAGAGACCAATACCTACAAGAAGACTACCAATGGCTTGAAATGCAGAGACCAAGGCCTGCAAGAATACAGCCCTCCATTGCTGCATTTATTTATAATGTGTTGACCTTGTAACTGCTGTCCCTTGAAAGACTTGATAGATCGCCACAAAACTGGTTCCACTAAGAACGTAATCTACTTGGCAACACTAGAACAAGCATTGGCAAAGCCAATAGGCCTGACCGTGGTAAGCTGTAATGATCAATGTTCTCTCTAATTTATTTCTTCTGTTTGCGGCAATATAAAAGGTCTCTGCACACTTGCAGCCAAGGCTGTGTGCGTTGAAGGGGGATGCAACAACTCACTATGCAAGCAGTCACAGTGCATGACTTACCAAGTCAGTAGGTTTGCGACTTCAAATTAGATGTAAAAAGGGGCATTCAGACTCACTATTAGTTGATTGCAATACTCACATTTTAGTCAGACGCTTTAATGCATTTGTATTATACACTAAAAGAATCATGCCAGCAGCCTATGACTTTTACTCCACTAGCACTTAATGCTACAAACATTTGAAGTTCTGTCATTTCTGTACCTGTTGAGTTAAGTAAAGTTACTTTGAATAGTGTTAGAGAGCATTCAACAGAGCTCTCACGTTTTCCCATAAAAGGCATGAGTAGCTTATCCAGTCATGTTTGTTTCTTACTATTGCTTAAGTTATAATTTGTTTACCACAAAATAAAAACAAGACTGCAACTGTTAGAACACAAAATGAAAAAAGGAATGAGTGAGCTAGTCATTCCTGACATTGGACAGCAACAAATGAGCCAGCCATGTCTGACACTGGCCAGCTGGAGATGATCTTGCCATGGCCGACAGTGGACAACAGGAGATTAGCAGGCCGATGATGAAGCATGATACACAGGGTAGTGTGTGAAACCGTGCCTTACAATTTTGTGTTATATCCAAGTCCTGTTCCGAAGTGAGACATGTAGGTCAACAGGGTCCCCAATATTTGGATAATTTCCTTGGGTGAGTACCCTAGTCAAGCATTTCCCAAACAGTGGGTCGCAAGCTGGTTTTTAGTCAGTCAAGAAAGTCCTCTGACAAATTACTGCTTATTCTCTGAAGATGGGGATCTGCATTTACTTTTCTTTCTCCGACTGCAAAATGCAAAGAGGTTTTAAAGTAAATTATGTGACAATCTTGCAAAAGTACAGGAAGTCTGAAAGAACGGCTGTAGGATGTCGTTTTGTTTTGCAACACACAACAAAATGTACAGGAAAGCAAAAATGAAGCACGTTTTTTGTCATTCTGAGGCGTGCTGGAAACAGAGATTTTAACAGAATCAAATCAAATCAAGACACTTTACTTGGTAAAGCAAAAATGATAAATATTCAGAGAAACCCAATTTCCACACATTATCTTTTGTGTGCTGTATAGTTTTATCAATAAAACTCACTGTTCAAATTTAGGGGCCATTTCAATGGAAACTGTGCTGTCTGTAAATGACAACGTGATACCACACAATGCTTTAGTAACATCAAAAATTACCCCGCCTCATGTCCAATAAAGATAGGTGGGTCACGAGACTTTGTTGTTCTAAAAATTGGGTTGTGGTTCCAAGAAGTTTGGGAAGCACTGCCCTAGTCCATTCTGGATAGCATTGTCTCATTTGCCTTTTGGTACTTTAGATTGTGGTCTTGGAGGATGCAAACAACAACAGCTCAGCCTTCCTCTCGGTCTCTCAGTCCCCAGGCTTTGGGGTTCAATGGTTTATAGGATGAGCTAGCCATGCCTTACATTGGACAGCAGCAGATGAGCCAACCATGCCTGACATTGGACAGCAGGTAGCCATCAGGGGCGGCTCCTCCGCTATGGGGGAGGAGCGTCGCCCCACTCCTTTTTAGCAGTGGGAAGCAGAAACATAAAATGATAATACCTTTGAGTTATTATCATTTTACGCTGCTTCCTGCTGCTTTGCGGGCAGGTGAGTGGGCGGGGCTGCTCTGCTCTTTGAGCAGGGCAGGGGCGGAGTGGTTTGCCCACTCAAGTGCGCAATGACTGTTTGGTTGGCCCCGCTCGGGCCGCCCAAACTAGTCATGCGCACTTTCCCCTTCTCCAATCCCAGTCCCCCATTCCCTGGTTGAGCGTCGATCCAGGACGCTCAAAACCAATCACAACGCTGCACTGCAGCGTTGTGATAGGTCAGGAGAGCCTGGGTGCTCACCAATCACAATGCTGCATTGCAGCGTTGCGATTGGTTAGTGGGGCCTGCTTCCTGTTCCTCGATGTGCTCGAGGAGAGCAGGAGCAGAGACGCGGGACCCGACCGGTGGCAAGGTAAGTTTAATTTTTTTTTAATTTGTCCATGCGCGACTCCCCCGCGACCTGCCCCTCCCCCGCCCCACCACCCGCGAGCCATGCCGGCCGCCCCTGGTAGCCTTGCTTGACGTTGCTCAGCACAAGATGAGCTAGCCATGCCCGACATTGGACAGCCGGGGATAATCGAGCTACCCCTCACATCTGACAGCTGAAGATGAGCTAGCTGTGCCTTACACTGGAGGACAGGAGAGATTTATACACACCACAGCACTGACTTGATTTGACTTTTTTCCCCTTTTTTTTTTACTAGTCTTCTTGTGTAATAATTGCCATACCAGACCATAGTAACGTCCTTAAATGATATTAAACATGTGTAGCACTGCCCACTTTAGCCAGTTTCTAGGCTTCACAGACTGATTTTCTTTAGTTGCAGAGAATACTTTAAAATAAATTCAAAAGGTACAGTGGCCAAAAAACTATGGCTACCTTTGGTATATTCACAGCACACCAGTCAAGATAATGCAGCGTGCAGTTCTACAGACACAGATAAAATAAACAAGTACACATTAGAAACCCTCATATAACCGGGGCAGCAAAGTTTGCACATTAGCAGAAAGCTCAGCACTTGAGGGTTTCTGACTAAGCACATTATTATATTAATAGAGTGAATCACTGGCTTGTTATCATAATGTCAGCTTAAGGCACCCTGTGAGCAGAAGCCACTTCCCTAGCTCTATATCGGTTCTGCGGGTGCTTTGCAAGCGAGGCTGCAACAGCCCCAAATGGTAACAAGGAAAATGGGCCTCCCTAAACATAGTTTAGAAGTAGAAACAAGCATTTGCCATACAATAGGTCTCGCATTTGCTAGAGTTTCACCTATTGGCATTGTAAATTACAATGCCTTTTATTTATCTGTTTTGCTAATTACCACATAAATAAAAAGCATTGTCATTTACAATGCCAATAGCTCAAACTCTTGTAAATGCGAGACATATTCAAAGAAGCGGCCGCCATTGTCCCAGGCTGCTCCGAAAGTGAAAGCGCACATGGCACGCTGAATGTTGCAGGAAAGCATGTTGTGCCTTCAGTAGGAGAAAATAGTGCTTACAGACTAAAAAAGACGTACCATGTAACAACCGATGTAAAAGGGACAGTCCTCATGGGAGGTTACAAATGAAGACATGGCGGTACTAAGGAGGGACTAACACGCCTATTTACGAATCAGAAGCCAGCATTTTCGAAGGACAATGACACAAGCCAATGACAAATATGCGCATTGCATCTATTCCATACTCCAATACAGCATGCTGCAGAGCAGCGCATGCGCTGCCCAGGCTCGACCTAAAAAAAGTAGCTCGAGCCAGAAAGTACTAGCAGCAGGACGACACCTGGGCCATGCTCCAGGAGAGGGAGAAACACACGAAGAGGAAGTGAAGCTGGCATGAACCAACTATACAAGCAAATAAGAGTGAAGATGAAGCCAACCAGCGGTAAGTAATGGGTGGAGATCTAAGCCCCCTTTAAGCTAATCAAATGTCTTACAAGCCCCAGCACATGCACTGTCTCAGGCAAGACCTAAAAATGGAACAAACACAGAAGACTTTGTGGCCCTAGTGATACAGATTACATTTCCAAAAGTGATAAAATTAGAAGAGACTACAAAATCATCATTGGAAGACGCCTGCTTACCAATAGCAAACTCCATTTTCTGTCAGACTCAAAAATAAAGATACTGCCCCCGTGCACACTCACCTCTCTTCTGCCTGTATCATTTCAGGGTTAAACTTTGTTACCTCATCATATGAAGTGAATCTGCTGTCCTGTGTTCCTCGGTCTAAAGAATTCTGAAGCCCTCAATGTATCACTAAATTTGGCAATGAGAACCCCTGCTATTTATAGCGCTTAGTGGCACACACCCACATCCACCTTTCTCTACCCCATAGGCTGTGGTTAGTGCTATAAATTCGGTTTACTTCCTGTGACATGCTATGAATGGAGCTAGCGGGATAATGAGCGACCGCGTATGTATTTTAAACCGCGTTGCTCAGGGGTGGCGCTTCTGTCGAGTTGCTTTACAGTATAAAATTTTAAAAAATCTGTAGCCATACTTCTAAAATAAAACGCAAGAGGGGCCCTATTCCGATGTTGCACGTGACGGAGCAATTTTAAGAAACGCCCCAGAGAGACAAAATCACTCGGGTGACTTGAAGGAGACAACGTGGCCTAGGACACCTGCTGCTCAATGCAAGAAGCGCGTAAAATGTACATATGTTGGAGCCAGCTCAAAACGAGGCAGAGGGGAGGGTGAAACCACGCGTTGCCTGTGGTAAGCACACGTGGATTAAAGACATCACACCATGAACGCAGACACTTCATGTGCAGCTGAGTGTCTATACCGGGGTACACACCTGCCTGGCCTGTGGCAGCAGACACCCCTTGTCACCCCGCCCTCACAGTGTGTGCAAGGCAGGCGCCACGAGGCACTTTACCAAGTTAAAGCAACACGTGTTAGCAAAACATTGTGTAAATTATAAAACACGTCCAAATAAATCAAATACAGAAAGAAAGCGACAAAGGTTAATTATTAACTAAAAAAAAAACACAAACCTCCCGTGAACCGCTGAAAAGGAAAGAAGCGTGTTTATAGCGCTGTAATAAATAAAAACGACATGCTGCCAAAAGTGCTTTCTAGAAACTATGTAGAAGCTCCAAAGCTTCATATTTTAGTGACGTAGAAGTCAGGGGGACAGTGTGTGTAATCCTTTCTTACTGTGTAATCCCAATCCATCTTCCGACAGTCCACACAGAAAGGAAAGTTGTGGCAGCTCTGTTTATCTGTGTAATGAACTGTAGCGAACAAGAGGAAGGGGGTTGTAAAACAAACCAGTGTGGGTTGATTATAAAGAAGGTGAAACCAAAATCCTCCTACAGGTGTCTGCAGTGAGACCGGCAAAATGAAACCAGCTTCCACTGACCAATGAAAAAGAAAACAGGAAAGAGCAATGCTTATCTAGGCTATATCAATGTCATGCCTCTGCACTCACTTGGAAATGCTTCAGAGGGGTGGATACCGTGGAAGGTTGTCGCATCATCAAGTGCGGCCAGAACCATGAGCTCCTACTTCCTCCTCTCTGCTAGAGGCCTGCTACACAATGTGACCCTGTCGGCCATATTGGAGCACCCCTGCTTAAAAGCAATTAAAAAGCATTTATCCTGCGATACAAATGCTTCTCGACGTTGGTCGTAGAAAAACACTTCATCCAGGAGGATGTTAGCCTCGCAGCGAAAACTGCAGTTTACTAACGATTCGCTTTTAAAGAGAGACATGCTAATATTTATTACCCATGCGCGCGCCACACACCTCTTTTCTTCATACCTTTTTTTTGCCACACACTCTCGCTTCTGTACTGCGCTCCGCTTACAATTAGCAATTTACAAACAGAACCTCTAACCTGGACCACACCGGAAGTTCAATGCTATCCAGGCCAACTCTTCCGATGTCCCGTCTACCGCGCAGTGCACTGTACTCATCTCACATCGTCCCTTGTGTGGCGAAGCTCGTCACTTCAAGCATGCCAGTTGCAAAAAAGAAATCTGAGCTTGTATGACGCTGGGAGCCATAGTGCATGCCGGGAAAATAGATTAATGCTCCCGTGAGTTGCTGACTGCAACAGGTAATAGTAAACAAGCCCAATCCTCCTTAAAACAAAGCCCAAAACCAAACTAACATTCTACAAAAAATAGCCCAAATGACTGTCGACATCGAAAATTGCTAAAAGCCTACAAAATATAAACAACGAAGCGGGAGGCATGGCGCAAGATGTACTCCCAATACAACTGTGGAATTAAGAGGAGGTGGGAGGGAGAAAAACTGTATTTAAATTTAATCAGCTATGGTGGCGAAACTACACACAGGCAAACAGAAACAGAGCAGGAAACCAAGAAAAAAGTAGCCCCCCCAAAGAGCATATGTAGAACTGTAGTGTGATGAGACAGTACTTGGTCCCTGCTGCATGGGAGGAACGGAAGAGAAAAAGGAGAGACAAAGAGGCAGGACTGACAACTGGCAGGCAAGGATTTTTGAAGGACACTGACAGACATATGAAAAACAAAAGCAAGCAATGGGTGGAGTTGGAACTCCACAAAGCAATTACCACAGGTCGCTAAGCGACAGCGCAAGCGCTGCCTAGGCTCAACCTAAAAAGGCAATAATTTGGGTGCAGTGACCCGATGCACGCGACAATTGATGAGTGGACCATCCAGGATTCAAACTTTCTACCATAAGGTCAAACGCAGATCCTGTTGTTTTTTTCTCCTTTAGCCCTGCTGCTGAAATTATATTTTGTATGTTTACCTTAAAAAACATTGCTTAGTAATTCCTATGCTCAGAGCCTAAATTGTAAACGGCAGGAAGAGAGAAATATTTTTTTTTCAACTTTGCACAGTGCAACGTTGGACAGGGTACTTCACTGTTAAAACATAAGGCACGCGTTCAGATGACGATTTTCGGCTGGTACACAAGGCGTGAGTAGCGAGTGTCCGGTGAGAGAAGTGATGATAAAAATTAGACATGTCAGACTCAGGAGTTGAATTAATTGAAGCCTGAATAAAATAGCGCTTCATACAACATTTTGCCACTTCTAAGTGCTGTCAATAACTGATGTGTAAGAATCACTCACTGAGCTAAAACTCCCCTGTCTAACCCACACTGTCTTTATAACAAAATATTTTTCAAGGTGCAGCACTAAAAAAAAAAAAACTGTGCTACTTTTGCAAATAAATTAAATAAAAATAATCTGATATACAAAGCATATAATTCCTTAACAGCAGTTTGTCATTAAATATAAACATGCACTGTCTATCAGGGTACAACAATTACTTGAAGCTCTGTAATAACCCACTGCTTTGCTACAATGTGAATTAACAATGGAGACAAAGTGAATTGTGAATACAAGGGACAAAACTAGAATGATTCTAGAGTAAATTCACAATTGAATCACACACACATCACACACACACGCACACACACACACACCTATACCTCAAACAAAACATGTGAAATGCCACTTGTTGGTTTGTTTAAACATTAGGCAATATATTTAAAATTTAAGACAATTGTTCAGCCTTGGGCCTCGGTGCCACTGCACCGGCTACAAAATTGATAGCTATGGTGCAGGGAGGATTATAGTGTGTTAACACCAACCACTCCTGCCTAACTCATAAAATACCTTCTTACACATGAAACTACCTGAATGCATTTACACTTTCTCACTTCAATATCCATCAGTGCACAAATCTTCATTGTTTATCATTTACGTGTTCTCAAACTTCAAAAAGAAAATCTAAAGGGCCTAGACCCTAAATAAAAGAAAAAAGCACAGGTGGGGACGCAGCACTAGGGTCACTCCTGAAGATGGGGCATTGCTATGCCGCTTGTCTGCTGCAGGGTAACTTCTATGCTGGGGGGTTGGTGTCAGCTTCTAGCCCTGCCAAGTACCAAGCATCAGGCGTTAGACTAACGCATTTCAGTGTGATGGTCTGCATCACAGCACTGAAATGCGAAGTCACACATATTAGCGGTTTCTCAGGTGTGCCTGTCAAGCACTGCGGCCTGGAGAGGCTGCTTAGTTATTATAGAAACCATTTGCTTGAGTCGAGTCATGGCAGGCAGTGCGCGGTGCACACTGCTTGCCAGACTTTGTGCTGGCTGAGCTGTTTGCTACTTTGTAACACAGGTTTGACAAGATTCACCGTGCGGCGCGGGCTGGCATACTGATAGATACATTTCACTGACGTCAAGTCAATGTTTGCCAATGGCTACTACCGAAACATTCAGGCAGTTAGGTCAGGAGTGTGAGTTTCTGTCAGACTCACAGTTATAGGCTAGTGGGACCGTTACGTAGGCTGCCGCCATGGCACGAGCAGGCGACAGTTGAATTCACTAGTGGCTGCTGCCTGCAATGAGTGGCCATGGTAATGGAATCCCATGACTGACACCGACCCGACCGGTGGCTGAGTGACTGAACATGGACTGTGGTGGCCAGAGTGGTGGTTCAGTTCGTTCGCAGCTCAGCAGCCCAGAGCACCAGGGCCCCTGACTGTGCAGCTACCTCAAAGCTAAGCCGAATGAGCCTGATGCCCCATAGCTGCCTAGGACTGTCTGGGTCCCCTTGCTCCTCCTTGGCAATCAATCAATAGCATCAAGTATGGACTACAGGGCCTATCTGTCTCATGTGGACCCGGGCCTAGTCTCCCAAACAGGATTTGAGAGGCCCTGGCAACATGGTTCAGCTGCTAATCAACAACAGTCAGCTGACTCAGACTTGCTTGAGCCACAGCAGACTGCACCGGGCATTGGGAAAGCCTCAGGAGAGTGAAGCTCAGGCACACATAGGTAGCTGCTCTAAACAAATTAAAAGAGATGCGTGTTCATCTTTTATCATAAAGTCTATTGCGTGTTATTTTGTGCAATATTAATAAGAGCTATACTCTGTCTGCAGACAAGTGGCTAGTGCTGGCTTTGCAGACACAGGTGGCACACTTTGAATGAACGTAAAGGTTTTGTTCGATTTTCTAAAACAGTCACTGCTCCCTCTGACCACTGCTCTTTTCATCGTGCACTAAATTAATAGCAGGCTCCGAATATATTTTGCAGATCATGCATGTCCTGCACCTGAGAGAGAGGTCGACTGTGCTGTCTGTTAGCTGCAGCACTAGTATTTGTGTGGCACTATACGCGTTGTGAGTGCGGCGTCATGTGTGCGTGCACATTTCGAACTTAAGCATTACCCCGTAATCCCATCGGCAACTGAATGGTTTTATGCCCCTCACTTCAGGGCTAGGACAGCACCTTACTTTTTTGCAGCGAGGCGGCCAGCAAGAACAGCTACAATTATACAGCCGCCTGGGTTGCCTCTCTCTGTGCCTAGTGGTGACTGGCCGCCGGGCACCAGCCCTGCAAAGTATCACGCATTAGGCGTTAGACTAACGCATTTCAGTGTGGTGGTCCGCATCACCTCACTGAAATGCAAAGTCTTGCATATTAACACCTCCTCAGCTGTGCAATCTGAAACCTTGGCAGCTATGAGCTACTAATTATTTACACAAAACATCAAAGCAACTCTCCTGCAAAGATAATTTAAGGAGCAGATGGTGTTTGGATAATCCGTCTGCTTCTGCTCTAAAATGCGTGCCCCCAGACAACTCGGTAATCTTTCACAGAGCAGTGAGTGCTGGCCCGCACCAGGAGATACTTTCATTCCGCTCATTTTAAATGAGCACTTTGCGAAGTGTGTCTCTCTGCATGTTCGGAGTGCACGTTCTAAACGATAACCTGGGCGCTTTTAAAAGAGGGAATATTTGTGAAGGAGACAATAATAAATTACCAGCTAACCAAGCATCCCAATGCAGGCACCCTTTATAAATTTAAAAAAGAGAAAGAAAATAAAGGGCCATAACTGGGCAAATTTTTTAAAAAACGCGTATTTGGAACCCTGTCAATCATTGAAGATTAAGGAACTATTTTTAGATGGATGCGAAAAATGTGCACAAGCTTTGTTGTAGGTACTCAAAATGAAGGGATGGGTTGGGATGACAGGACGACCCGATGTGTAAACAGAGCTGACACACCACCCCATGAGGTATGCTGTGGTGGGGCGCAGGAAAATGTGAATGACAATTTGAAAGACCAATGGATGAGGCCCGTTGACAAAAAAACACTCCAGGTGTGCATATTATGAACGCTTTTTGGGGGGAAAACAATAGTCTGGTGATACAACTAAAGCGGTTTCAAAGGTCAGACCTAGATACACACACCGCTGTGGGATTCAGTAAACATGAACTCTACTGCTCCTAATCTGTTGTTTCATTCAAACAGTGTGAACAGGTCCAAGACATTGTCACTCTCTGATACAGGGAAATGAACACAGGCTCACAACTCAAAATGCACACAGCAGCAGTAATAAATCATTGTCCAGCCAAATACTCACTTTTAAGAAAAAAAAAGTGAAGTATTTTATTTCTAGCACTATCAACACAAAAGAAAAGTACCACAAATGACTACACAGTTCCGTTGAGGTCAGGGCTCTAGTGTTTCTTTAGGTGGCCCCCCAGGTCTCGCTCCGTCCTCACTCCTAGCGATGGTGGTGATTCCCTATTCACTACAGGCAACATCCACGGCAAGCCCACTAGTAGTCGCACATCCTGGTGCTCCCCGTTACCCCCCTCCGACATGCGGGGTACCGTATCCTCCCTGTACACAGGCTCCAACCCGTTCAGCACAGCAAAGTCCTCAGAGGTGGCCCTCTTGGCATATAGGGTCACAGCTCACCATGACACAAGGTGTAATTTTGTGGAACCTTATGTAAAGCGCTCTGGTACCTCCGGGTCTAGCCAGCGCTATATACAACTCAAATAAACAAACAAGGACTACAGCCCTCACATCATGGAAATCTTCGCGCAGCGCCCCCCTCTGGTGAATTGCGGGGGTCACCTGATCCTCACTGTGCACAAGCTCTGGCCCGATCGGCACAGTGATGCACACAGCTCAATTCACTGCGGCCCTCCTCTGGCATAACAGGGTCACCAACTTCCGTCTGCACATGTGCAACGACTTGATTGGCACAGCAGCCGTCTCACACGTCGCATAGGAACTCCACTCGACAGGGCTCCCCAGTAGACCTCACTCCCTCAAACTCTCTCCTCTTCCTCACAGGGAACACTGGTCTTGGAAAGCAGGCAGGTGCTAGTGCTCCAGGGCTTGTGGTCTTTGATTCCCTGGGTGATGCACCCCCGCACCACTCACTCAGTGGGTGTGACTAGCAGGCCTTGGCCCTCAGTCCTGGTCACAGGCAGAAGTCTTGCAGAACTTCTACTCACACAGATCGTCTGGCTGCTAGGAAGATTGCAATTTTGGGGGTCTCAACCTCCACTATTTATAGTCCATTTTCACACACCAACTTAGAGTCTGAGACTTTGAAGTTTATGTTGGGGGTTTGCTTATTTTGAAGTGTCCACTCCTATGCCCTTTCATCCTCTTGAACAGCTGAAAGCCCTATAACAAAGTGCATGGGAGTGACTAGAGTTCACACCTGGATGTCAGCCACAGTGATATGTGCATCAAAAGGTTAGCCCAGGTCCCCAGCCCTACTCTTTACGATTCTTCTATGAGCTACATCTTCTTCCTGAGATGTGCCTAAGCCCCTTCTTTGTGAACACTCACTGAATCGAAGAGAAGCCTGGCTCTCCCCATTCCAGTGTGTGCCTCACCCAGCTTAAAGGAAAGCAGCAATTCACTAATATTTCTAGGGCGCTTCCTTTACCTCTTCTCCATGTTTCACCTTGCAGGCCTTGGTCTCCCAAAATGAAATCCAGGGCCCTTCATGTATTGTACCATTCACAAGCACACATACACCCAGTGCATGTATTCAGAATACATAACCTGCAGAGCACTGTATCCTTCCTGTACTGCACACATACACCCAGCACATACATTTAACATGCATCCAATGCACAGAAATGTATCCTTCATTTACTGTATCACTCAAAGGCACACATACATCCAGCACTTGCATTTACCATGCACGCACTGCACAGGACTACATCCTTCATGTATTGTACCACTCATAGGCACACACACCCAGCACAAGCATTCAGCATGAGCACAGTGCTACATTATCCTCTGTATTGTATCCTTCCCTGTACACACACATCCAGGGCAGATACACCACTCATGAGCTGCACAGCACTACACTCCAAGCCGATGCAGGCCAAAAGTTAGTTAAGCACATAAGCAGTGGAACTTTAAATGAGTGAGCCTGTAGGCCTTACTCCAGTGACACAGGTTAAAAAGGACCAGTTCACTACTACTGATCACTACATGGTATGCTGTCGCCACTGCACTCATGCATGCCTTCTTGTGATGGCAGTAGCCTTCCACCACTATGAGGGTAGCACTTTTTGCGCCCCTCCTGGTTCAACAAAACCGCAATCCTTGAGACAGACCTATGTCATGGTGCACACACATGATCCATGTTTGCCTATGACAACACAAATCACCATCAGGGATCCAGACACCAGTACAGCTGTGGCACCCAGGGCAGGCAGGGGTGCATGTCCATTACCATGCAGAGGACTTTTCCGTCCCAACAGCTTCTCTGTCTCACATCTTAGCCACTCAACCATTTAACAGAGTAGGGAGGGGCTTCATAATAGTGGAGGAGCAGGGGACCTCAAATCCCCCTTGATCAGTGTTTAGTACACTCCTGCCAGATTAATCTAGGTCTTTTCTTTGCCCAGATGTAGGAGATGCAGATCTCTTGCAGGTGACTGGTCTTGCAATGGCTACGGGATAGAGCTTAAAAGATATAAAATCAGGTTCGTCATTTGTCGCACCCAGGAAAACATTAAATTGCTCCAGGACATGATACATGCTTCGACCGCTCGAAGTCAAGCAGGGCTGTAAAACTTTCTAGTGCAGATAAGCGCAGGTTAGGAGACTAAAACCAGATACTGAATTCCTCCTAACGACCATTGAAAGGGGCATTTGTCAGTAAATGTCCCAAAAGCTTTGCACCTCCTGCCTCCACCAGTCCCTTGAATAGTACAAGATTAACTCAGAAACCTAATATGGTTCCTAAGCTCTCTAGCTCAGGCATTATTAGCTCCTTTAGGCGATTGCTATGGGTTCTCTAGGGTTACTAGAGTGCCATCCGCAAAGTAATGAGCTTAAACATACAGTTTCAGACTGAGTCCAATGATTAAGAGGTCAGCCCTGATTTTCTGTAGGAGAAGCTGAAGGGTGAGTGTAAAAAGAAGGGGTGAGAGGGGGCAAGCACATGAATAGGTGCAAGATTCCCTCTGCAATTAAGGGGCCTGAGGAGAAATCCCCTAAATGGCCTATATCCGGAATTATTCTTGTCCCTAGCTGGGGTATAAATGAAGTCAATAAAATTGGGTGTCCATTTTATGTCCCATTATCTACCACCAACCCGTGGAATGACCTCTTCTGGCCACAAGAGCTCGGCATTGCTCCTACGCCAGTTCCCGTCGTAAAAAGCCTGGGCATCAAGATTGATGTCAACCTCTCCATGACCAATCAAGTCGCTACTGTGGTCGGCACCTGTCTGGGCTTAATGAGACAGTTGCGGAAACTTGCCCCCCTTCTCTCACCCACCACTCTACAGATGATCGTGTCGGCCACGATCGTGTCCAGGCTGGACTATGGCAATGCCTTATATATTGGTCTCCCTGAGAAACTAATCCGCAAGTTGCAGGTGACCATGAATGATGCAGCCAGGCTGATTTTCAGGCTCCCTAGAAGGGCTCATGCTACCCCTCTGTTGCACTGGCTTTCGGTCAAACAGAGAGCAAAGTTCAAGGGCCCCTGAATTGCCCATAAAGCCATCTATGGCCAGGCCCCAGCTTACATCAAGGAGCATCTGGTGAACTATGTGCCAGGACGCACATTTCGATCGTCCGAGGCAGGCCTCCTGGCCTAGTCACGGGTCAAAACTGCATCTAAAGGTGGCAGGGCTTTCTCTGTTTTAATTCCCCAACTCTGGAACCAACTGCCTGAGAACCTCCGCAAGGAACCCGCCCTTCTTCCCTTTAGGAAACGCCTCAAGACTCGTCTGTTTAGGGAGGCACTGGACACAGTCTAACTCCTCCGCTTAGGTGCTTATCGGGGATGGCAGATGGATTCTGGATTTTCTCAATAAGCGCTAAGAGACCTGCAGGTGATTATGCGCTATATAAATTGTAGTTAACATAACATTTACTCTTTCTCATCATCAGCTTAACAAATGAGTAGCGTGGATTTTCCAGAATCTTCAATACTGCTGCGATCCTAGAAGTCAAGGCATAATACGGCTTTGGGAATAAGCACAGCCGTATTCTACACAAATCCACCTGGCAAAGATGCATCTTCTGGAGAAAGTAGATGTATGCTTTGAGGGTAGACACCTATTGTCAGATGTTCAGCAGTTTGTCTGGGTTATTGAGGCCCCTAAAATTGTAAGTAGTAGCTGTCAACATTATTGTACCATGTAGGCTTCCTAACACTCTCTAATCTGTTTGGCTCCCTTCTCATTAAAAATGGGTATATCAATTGTCCTGATGTTCCACAGCAACCCCCCCCCCGCTACCATTCTCAAGTGTCCTGCTCACTGGTGTATGAGTCTCCACTAGCTCTGCGTAGATGTTGAGTTACTCTCACTTTGCTTGATGTAATCTCAGCTGTGTCCAGACAGCTCCCATGGCTTTGTCAGGAGACTCCGTCACCTCTCTCTAGTGGTCGGCAGGGACCGCTCCCTCTAGGGGTAGGGGAAGCCCATGTCTTCTGCATGTTTTATTCTTAGCAAAGTTTGGACTTCTTTTAGTGAGGAGAAAATGTGCCGCTGTTCTTCTCAGCGGAAAAGCAGTCCGAAGGAATCACTCCACTGGGATTTTACACTTTGGGTGATCTGAAGAAGGTTTGAAGGCCTTGTAAGAGCAGCAGTTACGCATTATATAAGAGAATGGTCCTTCCTTGGCATGCTTTGGTCATGATCAGATAATTGTCAGAGAAGAACTGTATTCTCACTGAGAGGTAAGTTTCCATCCAGTGACAGACCACTCTGTGCGCTTTTTCGTGATAGGGACTCCGTCCACTCTTTCCAGGATGGAATCAACATGGATTGTCCTATGACATCCCTATTTAATATGAATGGCATGCAAATATTGTTACGTCTAGAACGATCCTCATTTCCTAACATTTTCCTTGTAGGATGATGTGTTGTTGCTTTATTTGCAGGTTGCATGTCTGGAGGTGTTTACAATGATCAACCTATATGTTCATATATTCTTCCAGCATGCTCTTTCTGTTCCATAGATCTGAGGCATCCCCTAGGGACTCCATCAGGTCACATCACAGCTCCACTTTGAATGCTTATAAATCATCTTTCCCTTCTTAGAAAGCTTGCAATAAACGTTTTTGGCGATACCTTCTTCTTTTTCTTGGGTTGCCTCTTCCTGATGATCAGGGGAATCACCACTGCTGTTTTTTTCCAGGTCTCCCTTCTCACTCTTTCGGATTGCTCACTGATAGACATCTTTTTTGTTGGGGGACCTCCTATCTCTGTCATGGTTCTGAGAAGGGTGAAGGATTGGATCTGTACTGATAACGGGTTATGTGTGGCTCTTTGTGGTGCTTTTTGCAACTTATGGGCATGACAAAACCACTTTTCTTGCAGTTCTTGCCTGTAATATCACCCCCCCCCCCCACGACCCCTGGAGGAGAGTTCCAGGTTGGTCATATACAGAATTTGTAGCAGAACCCTCAGGACCAACAGAGGGCTGTTCTGTCTTTTATGTGGCTAAGCTTTAACATGTGACGAAGCCATCTCGGCAAGAAGAGGGGGTGCATGTTGTCGTCTCAGGGTCATCCATGCAAATGCAGGGGGAGGGGTAGTGGGGAGGAAACACCTTTTTTCCTGGTCTTTGAAGCTCTCCCCTTTTCCAGTAGAAACTTGCCAAGACTGTGCAGGTTAAGCATGCTGGAGAGCCCCTAACCTCCCTGAGAGTCATCCAGTATGCGCTTCAAGCACTGATAGGCCAGGCTGAGCTTGCTAATAACACTTCAAAGCATCAGAGGTTGTCAATTGTACCTTTTGCCAAATAGTCCCATCAGGTTTTCAGCACATGCCCATCACTGCCCTCACATTCTTTCTCATTGTCTGGGGGGCTGATGGCAAAGTCAAAACATAGTGGGGAAGTAACTACAATTTTTTCTTTTGTCCTGGGTCTGAGTAAATAAACTGGCATGCAGGATTGCTGGGTTCTTGGCTTTGCCCTTTCTTCAGTCAAGAGGGCTCGCAAACCTACATTACAGTGTTGCAGATCAGACCACGGCATTACCACTACGGTCTACAGCTGAGGCCCATCACATGTGACTCACTGCCATCCTAAAAATCATGAATCAGCTTGACAGCTGCTGCCATCTAAATTCTGGAGAACCAACATTGGTCTTGGTCAGCCGCACCTCCACCAGCCCCACACTCCTGTAGCAGCAGGATCTCCTCCACCTTGGCACCCCAGCAGCGCAGCATTGGCTCTTCATGACTAACGATTCCGTTGCAGCTAGTCTGGAGCTACTACATCACGTGGCCAGCATCTTTGTGTGTGCAGCTATGCCCCATTTGACATTTTTGATGAGAATATTAGAGTATGTATGGTAAAGATCCACTGACACTAAACAGCTGTGACAGGTGTAAAGAATTGGGCTGTCACTGATTTAAACGTATGTTTCTGGGCAAATGTTTTCAGGCAAAGATGCAATTGCTCTCACAAACATTCTCCCTTTCTGAGAATTAAGAAGTATTTCAATTATTATACTTGACCGCTCTCTCCAGGTGGGACGTTTAATTTGTTTATGTGAGGGAGGACAGACACGGAGTGCAGGAGTTGTGCTGGACTAGCTTAACAACTTGTGGAATGGAAGGACACACTATCTTGATCTTTAGAACCTAATTTAGGACTTGCTTGCATGAAGTAACGTCCTGCCATCTTACCAGTCAATTTTTAACTGCCACGTACACAAATACCATATGGATTGCGGTGATGAAATTAGCGGATCTGATGCTCTACAGGTACAGGAGGAGGACTGCTTTTATCTGCCTCAGCCCGCCATCTGCCAAAACCATGGCTGTAGCTGCTGTTGAGGCATTGGTGGTGGCTGTTGATGCAAGTCTTAACAAATGGGGCCAACACCGGAAAGCCTAGCAGTCCTTGAGCTGTATTATAGGAACTTTCTAGGCCTGCATCGAGCACATGCTCATTAGGTATGCCAGCAGAGACTGGCGAAATCATGTGCTGTTCTCAGCCATGAACAACATCTTGCATCACTGCTGCGACCAGAGCAAATGTCAAACACGGGCCACAATATAACTGCCACCTCCGCTCATCAATGTCAGCTTCTTTCGGATATCTGTCAGTGCTACTGGATGTGAAGTCCTCAGTAATCATACTATGCCAGTGCGCAGATCTGTAACTAGATTCTTTTTAGTTTAGACCAAATTAGTTCGCTCCACAGGAACGGGGAGGAGGGTGGGCTGGTGAGGAATCTGTAGCTAGATAGAATATACACCAAACAGAGTGTTACAGAAGGAAAGTAACTTGTTCTACTGATGGATACTTCTAGCCTCAGATTTCTCACCTTGTGAATAGATAACAAAGCAGTATCTGATGCAGGTTGTGCGTTTGTGGAAAAGCTCATGCCATAAAATCCTGCAGGATCGAACACGTAAAGTGCACCTCTCACTGGACCTAGCTATCCAGTTAGTAGTACTTCATGAAGCGTGAACTGATGTCCACGTAGCATCCTGGCAAATGTCCAAAACAGGCACTCCATGCACCAACTCGATTGTAGCAATGTTCGCACTGATGGGATGAGCTCACAGGCTTTCTGGAGACTATTTCTTGGCTAGGCCATAGCAGATCTTTTTACAAACAACAATCCATCTGGAGATGGTTCATTTGTGCAATGCTGTTCCCCTTTTTGTCCCAAAGAACCCCACAAAGAGCTGATCTTCCACCCAATGTTCCTTGGTAAGATCAATGCAAAAGCTCAGAACTCTCCTCAGGTCTAGACAACAGTGTCTCTTCGGCCTTAGATGGATGAGGTGGGGTGAAGAAGGCTGGCAGCGTGTGATAGACTGCCCAGTGAAGAAAGCTGCTTTACTACTTACCGCTTGTTTGTCTGAAAAAATGTGGTGTATGATTACAAGACAGAAAGCGCTTGCACCTCGCTCATGTGATGACCTTACATGATCGTTATAAGGAACACTGTCTTCAGCTGCCCTCTGGCTCGAATGACGTGAACATCAGCAATGTTAGAACTGGACTGAGGTCCCACTGGGGAATCTCAAAGGGCTTTGGCGAAAACATATGGGTCAGCCTTTTAGAAAAAAGTGATTCAAACAAAGATGGCTGATCAGGCAATCGTAAAAAGGCTGAAAAGGCTGACAGATATCCTTTAACTGTTGCCAGAGCAAGGCCTGCTGGACTAAAGATAGGAAGAACATCAGGCAATTGGTCTTCTAAGGATTGGATATGCTGAGAAGTACACCAGGCAATCGACTCCCATATTACTGCATAAATGGTTTTAGTGGCAAGACGCCTGACTGCCAAAATGCCACTCAATATTTTGGGAGGGAGATCAAAGGCTGTCAGCTGCTGCCATTCAATTTCTGAGCATGGAGGTGTAAGTTGTGTAGGCTCGGGTGTAGGACCCTGCCCTGCTGTTGGGACATGGGGTCCTCCTGAAGAGGCAGCTTAATCAGCCAGAACATGGCCAGAATGTCCCGGTACCACACTCTCCTGGCCCAATCCGACACCATTAGGATGACTTGTGCCAAGTAGTTCCTATCTTCAGAACGTTGTGCAGGAAAGGTAGAGGAAAGAAGGCATATAGGAGTCCTGAGCGCCAGTCGAACCGAAAGGCATCTACAAGCAAGAACTGTCTGGGAACTCCAACAGGCAAAATTTTGAAAACTGCACGTTCTCTGTGGTGGCAAAAAGATCGAGACTGGTTTCTCCACATTGATGGAAGATGACCTACGCTACTTCTGAGTGTAGCTGCCATTCCCGATTGGTTAGGCAATGCCAGCTGACTTCCTCCACCCTGGTGTCAAATATCCTGCCAGGTGTTACACAACCAGGGAGCTGCACGGCCGACTCAGTCAGTTCAAGAGGCACAGAGCCCCTTGGCACAGGACCTTCGACCCCACTACGCCCGGCTTGTTGCAGTACCACATGGCTGTGGTGTTGTCCGTGTGAGTCTGCATGCATTCCTCCTTAATAGATAGGAGGAATGCCTTTTGTGGTAACCGAATCCCTGGCAACTCCAACAGACTGAGGTGGAGGCGGGTTTCTGCCGGAGACCAGAGGCCTCTGATCTCCACCTCTCCCAGATGATCTCCCCAATCCTGCAACGATCCATTCGTTACAATCGTTAGCTCTGGGTGGGGTAGAGAGAAGGATCTGCCAATGGTCCAGTTGCAGTCCTGTAGCCAACCACTGCAGGTATTTTGCGACCTCCTCCGACACATGGTTGAAATCTGAAATATTTCCTTGGTGCTGAGCCCACTGAGACTTCAGAAACTACTGCAGAGCCTGCATGTGCCACCTGGTGTGATCCACTAACAGGATGCAGGAGGCCAAGAAGCCTCAGAGATGCTCTAACTGAGATCCAGGTTAGAGGTTTCAACATCCAGATCATAGCCCACTCATTAAGGTGGACAGAAAGGTTGAAACAACACTGTATCCAGGATAGCTCCAATGAAGGGGAGCCTCTGTAAAGGAGTCAGGTGTGAATTTAGCACATTGATGGAGGATCCCAGAGATGTCAATAGATTTGCCAGAGTGAGCATCTTGAACTTTTTCTTCGTGAGTTTGAATCTCAGAGGGCGAAGTTCTAAAATAGCATCTCTGTCCTTTTTTGGTACCAGGAAGTAACAGGAGTAGCATCCAGTCCTGACCTCTGATACCTTCTATTTAGCTCCCTTGGTCAAGAGACACTGGGCTTCTTTCAGCTGAATGGACACGTGGTCCTCTGGAAGCCGTTGTGATGTAGATGGTATGTTTGGAGGGCTGGACAGGAAGGGTAAGGCTTAACCATACTGGACAATTTGAAGCACCCATCTGTCCAATATGATGGTTTCCTACCAGTGGAGTTAACAGCTTAACTGGCCTCCAACCGGGTAACAGAATGTCGCTGAGGACAAACTAAAAGGACTTTTCAGCAGCGGGAGGGGAGGAGGATTAGGTAGTTTGTTTTCCCAGAGGGCCTAGATGCTGTTGGCTGGATTCCCAACCTCTACCTAGAAATACTTAAGAGGTCTGCTGTTGCAGAGGCAGGGTCTGGTACTGACAATGCTGGATGCCTCATTTGAAGCCTCGAAAGGGGCAATATTGTTGGGGAAACTGCTGTATAGACAGTGCGAGGTCATGAGAGCACTTTGTGCTTTCTTTCAAGCGCTCTAGTGCAAAGTCTGCCTTGTCTCTAAAGAGACGGATAGTGTCAAATGACATATACATCAGTAATGCCTGGACATCACTTGAGAAGCCTGTATATGGTACCCAAGCATAACAATGAAGCGCCATACTGGTACCAAAAGCCCTACGCAGACAGTCAGTAGTGTCCAGGCCTGATCGCATCACGTACTTCGCCGCATCCTGGCCATACTGAATTATTTGTTGGAGGTTGGAGCGAAGGTCAATCGGGATTGTGGGCAAGATATCACTTACCATGTCCCACGATGCGTGCAAGTAACATCCCAGGAGGGAACTTAAATTTAAAGACCTGAAGGCAAGCCTGGCAGAGGAGAACATATACTTCTTGAATGCCTCAATGCGTTTTGAGTCACTGGTTGGGTGGGAATGCATTTGGGTTAAGTGTACTCGTGGAGGCTTGAACCACTGGCTCTATGGTGCTGGGTGCTGGGTGCTGGAGGAGGAAAGTCGGGTCCCCCAGAGCTGACCTACGTTGTCTGGATATCTGTCTGTTTACAGGAATTTAAGATCCTGGCTTTAGACTGGTGTTCAAAATAGTGTCTGTAAGTTCCTTATTAAATGGGAGGAGTGGTCTTGAAGAGGTCTGCCCTCGCTGCAGAACCTCCATAAGTAACTTCCACTGAGAGTAGCTGGAGATCAAGAACTTCTGTCGTCCTTCTTAAGGCCACTGCAAACAAAGAGGATTCCTCCGGAGAGGCCAGTAAGAGAGTTGAGACCAGTATCAGGTGAAGAGTCAAAGCCATTGGCCTCGTGGAGGTCCACAAGAAGATGTTTGTCATCATACATTTGCGATTCATCATTGCTGTTTTCATGTGGCTCTGGGTCTGAAAACCTGTATGGTAATGGAAGCATGTAAGAGACAGAATGAGATTGTGCAAGAGATTGAGGTGGGCGCGAATCCGATCGAGGTTGCGGTGGATTCGCTTCAGAGTCTGAAAGGACTAAGGGATCTCCCTCTGGCTTCAGCGTAGTTGCGCATGGAACAGCGGTGTTCAGCGCTATATGAAAAGTCCTGCACAGGCTTCCTCAGATTCATAGGGCCCAAAGACGCACCAGGGGCTCCAGAATGGTACAGAAAATCTTCAAATTTAGGCTTGAATCTGGGAAGCACCGCTGATGGCCCTGGAAACTTGGGCTGCATAGGTACTAGCAAGGGTAACAGTTCTGAGGTGAGTGAAAGGAACAGCGACCTGAGGGTACCCTAACGTTCACATGACTTCTTCTCCTGACAAGAGAGGTGGAAGAAGGGGAGCCTGTTTCCACTTCTTGTGTTTTTTCTTCTTTGAACTTACTTGAGAATTTGGAGTTTGGTGGCAACTTCGAGACAGAAAATTTGTCCTCGACTTCAACTGGTACCAGGCCTTTTGAGCTTTTCTGCACTACTCGGCGCCAGTTAGGCCTTGTGGACCCTTAGGGTGCATCTGAGCACATTCGCAGCAAGGCTTCAAGTCATGTGAGAAGCCCAGACACCAGAGAGAGACTTTCTGAGGGCTCATCACGGATATCTGTTTGTGGCAATCCTTGCAGGGTTTAAAACTAGTTTTAGCAGGGGACATGACCCTGCACACTGGAAACATTTTTTGGAAATCTTTTCTCTCAGGTGACAGAAATTGATGGAGCGAGCACTGGATCCACATTGGAAGGCGTGGAAAGAAAGGAACTGACCTTGATGTAGAGAGGTAGCGCTTATATTGTGCCCTTGATGTGGAACCGCACAGCGCCACCTAGTAGCCTGCGAAATTGCTGGGAAAAATGTCCAGATCCAGTCTGGCGCCGCGGGGTATTGATAAGGTTGGGTAGATGTATCCATCAGATACAGGCACGATTTACAAACAGTGGGAACTATATCAGGCTTTACCTGCAGGTTTATTCCTGTGTCTTGAAGACTCTTCTCACTCAAGTTGGTAATTGCAAGGCCCATACTTTGACTTTCTTCTTCAAACATTAGAGCACGGCTTACTCTGGATGCAGATTGCCTAAAGATCGCAACATAAACAAGGTGAAGCACAGTGTTACAAAGATTTCCAATACCAAACTCCTTTGGAGATACACACACTGCTTTTGTAAAAGGAACCTACAATCTATACTACACATACATATGTACATTATTCACAGATCAGGTAACAAACATGTTCGCAAAAAGATTCTGGAGCAACCTTTTTTCAACTTCTAAGACATTTTACCCTGCAGTGTGAAAGATCTTTTTCAACAGCCAACATTCTTAGTTTAAATATGCGACTGGTTAGTCACACCGTTCTGCTATTAGGTATTTCTGCCTATTTCTGCACCACCAGGGCCCTGATTAAGAGTTAGGCAGAAGCCCATATGTAATTTCTTGGTGGCTACAGTTATTAGCGGCTGATATCCCTGTATGGATTTCTGCCTACTATGAGTTAGACCCCTGGGAGTAGGAAATAACTGTGTAGCACAGAATTATTGTGAGGAATTCTGCATTGTAATCCCTATTTTGAAGGTTTTAACGCTGCTATTTCCCACTTGTTTTGAGCAGGTGGTAAATGGGATCAGTGGTGGAGGGAAGGAAGAGTAGTTCTGGCATGGGGCGAATGGAATGCTCCTCCATTAACACAGAAAACATTCAGGGCACAGTGGCGGATGAGCCTTGGTTGCTGCTGCAGCCCAAGCCTCATGTGAATGTGCTGGCTAGAATTACTTATAGATTTCTGTATTGATGAGAATAAAAATGAGAGTGCAGCTAGAAATTGATAAAGACAATAGGAAATACGATCATGTCACAAAGAGTAAAGACATTCTGAATGGAAAATAAGGAATTCTTGTCAGAAAATAACGACAAAACCTCTCGAGTTACGCAAAACGTTGAGTGAGGTTGGTTAGACCAGGTATGAAAAAGTTTTTAGAGAAAATAACCCAGAAAGGCGAGCTCAGTGCTCCAGGATTGTGTTGACATGAGCCGGCAAAATTAACCGACCTGTCACCTCTGGTGCATGATGCAATATAGAGTAAGGGCGAGACCTTTTGAGACACTGGGCCAGTTGTAATGCCCTAGCTGTGCAGCCTATGTGTTAGCAGTGTCCTGCATTTCCTTTATTTACCCCTTTTAAAAAAAAAAAGATTTGTGACCAATATTTCTAGTCATTTTAGATTAAGTGACTATATTAATACAATTGGAGAATGTTTTTAAAAATGAAAATTCAGCAATTTACAGCCCTTTTTGGGCAGCAAAGCCTTTTATTTCCTATATACACATGTACCTTTTTTATTTTTTTTAAAAGATCTTGTGCATATTTAAATAGATATATTTTGCAAAATGCTCTGGGATCCAAATTGTAGGTGAAAAAATTCAGTGCTTATGACTGTTGATGAGGATCCCTTGGAAGAGTTACTTGCCTTGGGTCACACTCTTTCTGGTAGAGACTCTATCTAGCTGCAGACTTCTCAACTTTTGAATATTTCCCAGTCGTCAGACTGGAAACTTTTCAGCAATACCTCTGCACACACTAGGTGGTGGAGCTGTGAGGCTGAAGCCATTCCGCTCCGGAAATTACGTGTGGAGCCTATATAGGCAAACACAACAGATGATGGATGGAGTGCTGAAACAATTCAACCATTCACCCCCAGTCAAGAGATCTGGGTTGAATCCATTGTTCTTTTTCTCACTATGCCACCACAGTTTCGACCCAGCCATATGCAAATCAGTCTTGAACCTGTTCCTCATGGGAACAGTCCAGCCTGAACTGCCAGGCCAGGTCCTCTCTGGACCAGAAACAAGTATCCTGGGACTGGTTTCGGGGTATCACCCCTCATCAGCCAGGCTAGCTTGAATCAAGTGTCACAGCGAGCAAGGGACCCATGTCTGGGCATACCCTTGGCCACTTAGGGCGAACATAGCAAACACCACAAGATTATAGACTGAGTGCTGAAATGTTTTAACCACTCAACCCCAGTCAAGAGATCTGGGTTGAATCCATCGTTCTTTGCTCTCTACACCATCCCTGTTTGGACCCAGCCATATAGGCACCACCCCAGTGTCTTGATGACAGTTGCTTTCGAGACTTTTGCGCCCCCAGACGCAGAGCTCCAATAGCAAATTGGTTGTGACTCGTGAGTAGATTCCTATACTTGCGATCTTATTAGTGGAAAGAGTTCAAACAGAGAACAGGGAGGAAGGAAGAGTCAGTGAGGAATCTGCGGCTACATAGAGTCTTTACCAGGAAGAGCATTACTGAAGGTAAGTAACTTGTTCTTATGATAGAGACTTCTAGCTGCAGAATCCTTACCTTTTGAATAGATATCAAAGCAGTACCTATTTGGAAGCAGGTCTGTGGTTGAACTTGAGCATAGATTCAGCAGGAGATGGTTCTCTTCTGCATAACTTTGTCTGTTTTCGCTCCAGAGAACCCCACAAGGACTTGATCGGCCACAAGGTGTTCTTTGGTACAATCAGTAAAAAAAGCTTAGAGCTATCTATGGGTACAGACAGTGGAGTCTTTCCTCCTCCATAGATGGGTGAAGCAGAGCATAGAATCCCAGCAAGGGGATGCTTTGACCAACTGTAGGTAAGAATGATGCCCATGTCCACAAAACCAGCTTGTCTTGGAAGAAGGCGGTGTATGGTGGGTTGGCAGAGAAAGCTTGAAGCCCAGTCACACACTGCCCGATGCTATGGCAACGATAAACACTGTCTTGAGGGTGAGAAGCCGCAAGGGACAGCTGTGAAGCGGCTAAAACGGAGTGCACACTAGAAATGTGAGGCCCAAGTAAAGGTCCCACTGTGGCATGACAAAGGGAAAGGGAGGGAAAAAGTGGTGTAAACACTTCAAAAGTGGCATAACAATTGTAGAATTAAAAAATGAGGGCTGATCCGGCAACCGCAAAAAGACTGAAAGGTACCCTTTAACTGTGCCTTTTTGGTTTAGGGGCAAAACAAACAACAAACCGTCAGATGACTTTGCCTGTAGGGGGTCAATCTGCTGAGTACCGCACCAAGCCACAAATGTGTCCCAACAACAGGCAAACACAGTTTTCGTCCAAGGACACCTGGCTGCGAGGATGACATTAACAACCTCCGGAGGAAGGCTGAAGGTGTTCGGCTGTTGCTGCTTAATATCCAGGCATAAAAGTGGAGATCGCAAAAGCCCATGTGCAGAACCATGCCCAGCTGCTGGGACAGCAATTCTAACGGAGGGGCAGGCTAGTCAGAGGACAGATGTTCAAGCCCAGGAGTTCTGGATACTATACCCTCCATGCCCAATCTGGGGCCACTAGGATGACTTGGGCCCGGGCCGTCCTGATCTTCTAAAAGACCTTGGGTCAGAAGTTGTATAGGTGGTAAGGCATATAGGCGTAATGAGTTCCACTTGAGGTGGAACACGTCTCTGATTAAGAAACGGCTTGGAAACTCTAACGCGCAGAAGTGCTGACATTGTGCGTTCTTGGGCATTGAGATTGAGCCAAGGTTCTTCCCATTCCCGGAAGAGACCTTGCATCACCTCCAGGTGCAACTGCTACTCGTGATTCGCAAGGCGGCGATGGGTGAGCTCAAACACCCTAGCATTCATCCTGCCTTCCTGGTGGTTCACCACCAGGAACATTCCCTAGCAGTCCAGTCGTTTTTAGAGGGGCAGGGCTTCCAGGCACATGGTCTGTGATTTCACCCACCCATTTGTTGCAGTTCCACATAGAGGTGATGTTGTCCGTGGGCACCCGTCCCAATCTCCCATTGATGGATGGGAGGCTGGCTTTCAACGCAAAATGGATGGCCCTCCACTCCAGAAGGTTGATATGGAGCCGAAACTCCACCAGAGACCAGAGGCTTCTGGTATTCACCTGTCCCGTGTGGCCACCCCATCCCAGAAGCAATGTATCAGTCACCACTGTCAGCTCTGAGTGGGGAAAGGAACAGGTTCTGTCGTTGACCGAATCGTGATCCAGTAACCACCACTGCAGATCTTTTGCAGTCTCCTCAGAAATCTGAATGTGGTTGGAGAGGTCAACTTAATGTTGGGCCAAATGAAACTTCATATCCCAGTACACAGCAAGCATATGCAACCTGGTGTGCACGCCAGCAGGATGCAGGATACATGAGGCCATCAGTCCCCAAAGCCTCACAGTCGACCTCACTGAAATCCAGGATATAGGTTGAAAGATCGGAACATAACCTGAACATTCTAGACTCTCTTTCCCTGGGGAAAGGCACAAAACCGAACCATGCCCAGAATGGCTCAGATGAAGGGAAGCGTCTGAGAAGCGGTCAGGTATGACTTCAGCACGCTGACGGTGAACCCTAAAAATGACAGGAGGCTTGCCATTTTGATGGCTGCTTGGGGAAAAGACCAACTTCAACAGCCAATCGCTGAGTTTGGGGAAGACTGGCACCCCTGACCTCCGAAGGTGTGCTGACATCACCACCATCACTTTTGTCAACATCTGAGGGGCACTGGTGAGACCAAAGGGGAGCACACCGAACTGAAAATGCTCCTGTCCCACTATGTACCACACGTAGCACCAATGGGATTGCAGGACGGGTAGGCATCCTGCAGGTGAAACTCCACCATCCTGTCTCCAGGGTTGAGGGTAGACGAGACCTGGGCCAGTGTGAGTATTTGGAATTCTTTCTTCTGGAGGAAAGCGTTGAGAGGCCACAGGTCTAAAATAAGACCAAAGCGATACCAAAGGGAATGATGGACGGAGCGTTAGAGCAAATCAAACACTCACCCCCAGTCAACTGATCTGGGTTTAATCCATCATCATTCTTTAGCTCACTCCACCACCCCAGTTCAGACATGGCCATATGCAAATCAGTCTGACCCTGTGCCTCATGGGAACAGTCCAGCCCGAACTGCCAAACCATGTCTTCCCTGGACCGGAAACAAGCATCCTGGGACCGGTTTCGGGTTCAAACCCTCATCAGCCAGGCTATCTTGAATCCAGTGGCAAAGTGAGCAAGGGACCCACGTCTGGGCATACCCTGCCAACTTAGGGCGAACAAAGCGATACCAAAGGGAATGATGGACGGAGCGTTAGAGCAAATCAAACACTCACCCCCAGTCAACTGATCTGGGTTTAATCCATCATCATTCTTTAGCTCACTCCACCACCCCAGTTCAGACATGGCCATATGCAAATCAGTCTGACCCTGTGCCTCATAATAAGACCAAGGCTTCTTGAAAACAAGAAAGCACAAGAAATAACAACTAGATCCTACTTCTGGCAGCTGCATTCTCTTGATAGGCCCTTTGGCCAAAAGGGCTTGCACTTCTTGCCACAAAACAGACAGATGCCCCTCCATCAGTCCTTGTGGGGACAACGGAATGTGCGACAGCGAAATAATGAAAGGTAGGGCATATCCCTACCAAACAACACGCACATACCACCTGTCCGATGATATGGACTACCAACCTAGCAATAATCGATGGATTCTGCCTACCACCAGGTGGCTGTGCTCTGTTAAGGCCACACTAAAGGGATTTGGCAGGTGGGGCTGCAACAGAGTCGGGGTAGTGGACTGAACAGCCCACTGATTTTAACAGCGGGGGTTGTGGGTGTAGGAAGCTGGCTATGTATATACTATACCAAAATGAGATATAGTGTGCACAGAGCCCAGAAGATCCCCAGAGCCTTTAGAGAGGCTCAAGTAGATAATACTAATGCTCTCTTTTGAGGTAGTGTGGGCAAGCAGTTAGCCTTATCAGAGGGCAGTGCTAAGCATTTGCTGTACACACACCGGTAATAGATGATACACACACTCAATGACTAAATCTGAGACCAATTGTTTGTAAAAAATAATACTTTCAGTATATTTATTTTATAGAACCAAGGATACTTTGTTTCATGTAAATACGTTTTGCAATAGAATTACTTTTAAGTGGAAACAGTGCAATATTCAGAAATACAATATTATCCTATGGGAGGAAACACAATCAAACAAACTGTAGGTAAGCAAATTACTTACAATCTTTGTTTTGAGGATAAAGAATCAACACCAGGCAAGGTTCAGGTAAGTAACAAATCTGCACCTCCAGCATCACAGGAGTGGCTGAGTGCAGGGTTCAAATTCGGAATCTGGTGCCAATGTTATCCAATGGAGAAAGGGAGTAATCGAAGAGATGCTGCTTACAGGTAAGTAACACGGTTTGGTAACCCAGTCTCCAGGGGTTGAAGCAAGCACAGAGAAGCCTACAAGGCAGCACCAAACTTACACATTCAGCAGCACAGGGGTGGCTGGGTGCAGAGTGCCAACACAGCGTCAGGTGCCCAATGCAAACCAACGGGACACCCTTGTTTCTGAAAAAGGCTGCAGGCTCAGGCCAGGAGGCTGGTCGAAGAAAACCTACAGATGCACGGGTAAGTTGAGATGTTCTGGAGCATCGGGACACCGTCAGTCGATCTCCCCAAGGCCCAGGGGCTCTGGGCACAGGGATGTCCTTTTGCGTCAGGAACGGCTTACCAGTGCAGGTCGCGGTTGTGGGGGGATCGCCGTGCAGAGGCTGCAGGCGTCGACGTGGAGCCCCAACCCCCAATGGACTCTTACTCAGAATCGTTGGGGAACCTACACAGGACCAGTGGGCCACTTGGACTCAGGCTGTGGGCATCAGGTGCAGAGGTGGGTCCGGTAGGCAGTTTTGTGGTTCCTCAGGGCAGAGCTCTTGGTCTTTAAAGATGGTTTCTTCTGGACAGGTCCGCTGTCAATGGGAAATTTGGAGTCTTTATTGAAGGCAGGCAGTCCTTCCAGGTTTCTGGAGGTTGCTGGTCTGCAGGATGAGTCATGGGAGTTGGCAAAGTTCAGAATTCGCAGACAGGCTGGCAGGGCTGGGACCAGGGTAGTCGCTGGAGTTCCTTGTTGTGCAGGGGTCAACTGTTCTTTGTCCTTTTCTTCGTAGGCCATCGGGAAACTGAGGATTAAGGCTCAGGGGTGTCCCTAAATACTCAATTTAGGGGCATTACAGGGATTAGAAGGTAGTAGCTAATGAGCTACGTATCTTCAGGGTGACTACACCCTTTGTATAGAGGATTCTGGAGAGAGGGGTTCACCTCAGATCAGGGCAAATTAGGGGTGGTCCTGGCTCTGAGTGGACACTCCCTCTCTGCTTACTAATTTTCCCGCCTGACCTGCCACCAAAAGTGGGGTTTGGTCAGGGGGACGGGCAACTCCACTAGCTGGAGAGGCCCTGGTAAGCATAACAAAGGATGGGGTAGGTGCTTAGGGGAAGATGTGAAGCACCTCCACCCAGAGCAAGCTTTGTTTCTGACCCACGAGAGCAAAAGGCTTCCACCACAGGAGAGGTCAGAAAGATGTCTAGAGGTGCCAGGCAAGTGGGGACCAGTCAGGCACACACTAGCGAGTTGGTAGGTTTTCACGGGGACCCTCTGCGGTGCCCTCTGGATGCATTTCTTAATAAACCCAACACTGGCATCAGTGTGTGTTTATTAAGCTGAGATGTTTGGTACCAAACATCTTGGAATTCAGTGAAGCCATCTTGTCATGAAGTCGTAATGACAAGCTCCCTGCCCATTTACTCAGCATGGCTTCACTGTGCACTTATTATGTCTAAGAATGGACTTAGACACCATAGGGACATATCTGCGCAGGCAGTTATGCCCTCACATGAGGAATAGTGCACCCTGACTTAGGGCTGTAAGGCCTGCTTTAGGGGTGACTTACCTATGCCTCTTGCAATGCTGGTAGGCATCACTTTTATCTGCACCAAAACACGCAGGCTGCAGTGGCAGTATGCCTGTGTTTGGTGAGGGATCTCTTAGGGTGGCACAATACGTACTGCAGCCCTTAGAGACCCTCTCTGGTCACAAGGCCCTTGGTACCACTGATACCCTTTATAAGGGACTTATATGTGGGCCAGAGGTGTGCCAATTGTGGAAACAATGGTACAGTTTTGGGAAAGAAAGCAGGCACTGGGAACACCTGGTTAGCAGGAACCAGTGCACACTCAGTCAAAGATGTATCATAATCAGGCAAAAGGCGTGTTGGGGGGGGTGGGGGGGGGTTTACCATGCCAAAAAGGGTACTTTCCTACAGTAGGCACCACAGCCTCAACCACAAAACTGCTGGGAACCTTGTGGACATTGGATTGGCTGGTGGTATGGGACCCCCACTAAACAGTAAAATCAAAAGAATTCCCCTTAGGATGAATGCATAAATGAACTTCAAATCTCAACCAAACTTGTCACCCATCTAAACTACATTCCAGACACCTTCTTCCCCATAAATGGGTACCACACAAGATTGTGAAAAATACACATAGCTTTAATCATACAATTCTTTACAATACAAAAATATATATATCTTCTGATATTAGCAGCAGATCGGCAGAAGTGAAATAGACGAACTGTTGTGTCTTAATTATTCTCCCTTGTCTTTTGTTTCTGTGGCAAATTAGGTTTTGGACATTATCTGACACTAGTTCTTTATACGGTTGGCAAGGTGGACTAGAAAAGCCCAGAGAGCCCTCCTTGAACTGCTCAAGAGTGGAGTCTGCTTTGTCCCCAAGCA
Organism: Calotriton arnoldi; assembly: GCA_963921515.1. Classification (NCBI taxonomy): domain Eukaryota; kingdom Metazoa; phylum Chordata; class Amphibia; order Caudata; family Salamandridae; genus Calotriton; species Calotriton arnoldi. The sequence goes on from CAWUFW010000324.1 coordinate 1,847,843, forward strand.
GGCGATTCCCATCAAATGGCAGGTTCATGAGGGATGACTGGATATAGCCTAAAAAACGGTGGTCCACAGCCAAGCATGGTGGCGAATGGCGACACTGGTGTCAGCAGGCCACCCAATCGAATCGGGGGTGTCAAAACCACAATGAATTGTGAACTTGGCTGCTTTACGACTGCCCTATATAGCCAGTGCTTGGGTGGAGGAAAAGGTGCTTCTACAGTGGATGGGCGCAGCCTCGGTCAAATCAATTGAGACTCAGAGTCAGAGAGTACAATACATACCTCCTCTTCCAGCATCGATGGACTTGGCATCAGCGTTGTAGTTGTGTGAACTGGCGTGGACTGTGGAGTTGGAGTCAGAACTGGAGCCGGAGGAAGCCCTGTGGTGGGCTTGGAAGGTCCAAATGGCACCATGGTCGAACCCACCAGTTGTATTCCAGATGGAGGGCTTCTTGGCATAAGGGGCCCAAAGGCGCACCAGAGGGAGTCAGCAAAGATCTGAAAAGTCGACGCATGGACTGCTGCGACTTCTGGATCTAGACAGGACTGAGACCAAACTTTCAACTGGGATTAGTCTTGTTGTGGAGCCTTTCGGTGCTTGGTGATGTAGAGTTTTGCCCTGTGGTCTCATATGAACTTCAGGTTCACCGGCACACAATCACTGCAGGAGTTAGAGTCGTAACCCAACCCGAGGCACCACAGGCAAACCTGATGAGGGTCTGTCACAGACATTTTCTAGCGACAGCCCCTACAAGATTTTGAATCTCTTCTAGGAACGGCAGTGAAAACTTTGTCAGTAACAACTGACCTTCTGATGCTACAAAGTCCCACAACCGATATGCAGCGACGACTTATGTCAAGCCGAAACGCAATCGTATTTGACACGGTCTCTGTCAAGACATTATAAGTTAATGTTTCTAAGATAACTGATAGGGTTATTTGACATAGGGGAAGTCGCCCAAAGATGGAAACATGCGCATGACAATACCTCTTGTCGTTTCTGCCCTTTTCATAGGAATGCTTGGCCCATGTACTGTGTACCTACCCCTGTTTTGAGTGGGAAATACAATTTTGGTAAAAGCCTCTATTTGGAGAACTGAATATTTGTTTATGCCAGGAGGCAATCGATCAATGCTTTTAGGACAAATATTTTAGACTCATGGTCTGTTTCGTTAAGTTTATGGACAAGGTCGCCATGTGAACTGATTAACAGATTTGTCCGGGGAGCACCTAATTGTGCAACACAACAATCATCTTTGTACTATGCACTTAGCACTTTAATTATGTATTCCCCCCCAGCGCTAAGTCCTTCTCAGCCAAATTAAAATATTGTTGGGTCATTTCCTTGATGCAACAGTATGATAGCACTTTTGCACTAAATCCTTTTAAGATGTGATCTGTCTTAATGTATTTTCTTTTGTTTTAGATTGTATGCGTCCTAATTAGGTTATACATGAAATGCTTTGAATGGGTTTAATTAACTATCAAATAAAGATGTATTATTATTATTAGTAGTAGCCTAGAAGGCACATGGCACCTGCCGCACTGAGGGTCAGGTTTTTTGTCCTAGAGTCCAGTCTTTTAGACTCACAGTCTGAAGGGGCTGTTGGAAAGGCATTTCGTTAAATCTGTAGAGAAGGCTTGGAACGTTTTTTCCTCCACCAGCCAGGACAGGCTGCAATAATGAGTTGTTGAAAAATAGTAGAGGCACTGAAACAGCAGAGGAGGTTTGTCAGATTTCTATCAAAATGTTAGATTTAGCCTCCACAGAGGGTATAGTCAACTCCAATGCTGCTGTATACAAAACCATAGTAAACAAAGAGACTTCTTCCGACTGAGGGCCAGAGGGGTAAGAGATATCACAGTCTAGAGAGGTATCCAAACTTTTGGATTTGATAAGTCAAGGAATAGGCCAGCATTAGCGTTGTAATAAGGGACACGATTATCAACCTCCAATTCACTGTCTTCTGTGCAGCCATACCCCTTGCCACCCATGGCAGGAGCATCAGAGGTGGCCCAAAAAGTCTTCCATCTGGGCAAATCTCTGGGCCCTGGAAAGAGTATGGCCAGGGCCTCTTCTTCAAAACAGGCCCTAACCTTCTCTTTATGCCACGTGGATGATTTCAGACAATGAAGAGAGCAGTGATGAAAGCGTCTTGAGGGCAACACCAGTGTTGTAGCTGACACTGAATGCACAGAGAATGGCCATTTGGATGGCACCAACTTCTCTGGAAGTGGTGAGGCTAGTGGTGGTATGGACTCTTGGGGCATTTTGTGTTGAAGCAACCAGAGTCACCAATCCTGTAGTATTGGGTCCATTCTTGTAAAGCCCAGAGGATAATAGAGCGGTCCAGAAGAGATCCATTACATGTGGCTGAAAGCTGCCTGGCAATGCTAGAAAGCTACTGCTTCTGGATACAGTCTGGCGCCTAAAGGATAGTCATAAGGTGAGGAATTTGCATTAAGATGTATCCATCAGAAAAATCAAGCAACAAAGGTTCCGGTTCTTTACATCCAGTGTAGAAGACATGAAGACTTCGGAGATGCAGTGACATATAACTGAGTGAAAGACGCATGTGAAGGCCTGCACACTGGCCTTTGATTATTACTTGAAATGTCTGTTGGTATGTTGAACCCAAAAGTGATTTGAAAGGAAAGGAGATGGATTTAAGAATCTGATCTTTAGACTGGAATGTTTTACTTCAGTCTTAGTATGGGTTGTTGCCACATATGTAGCATGCATTCTGATTAGAAACACCCCATCCATTAATTCATTCTATTCCATTACATAATCAAATCAGCACATGAATATTCATCCTCATTCAATAGTAGGCACAATTTTAAAAAACAACCACAACAATACTTATAATTGCATTTAAAAAGGTGCTCTTTAACCGGCTCATCGATTTTTGAACTCTCCAGGGGACAGTGGTATTCAAGGAAAATCGATACAGTCACCAATAAAAAGGCACACATTACATCACTTACCCATACAATGCTGTTTTAACACATCACTCTACTTACCTTTTACTCAGTTCGTCATCCAGCTTTATCTTGTCTGCATACACTTCCACATACAGTAAAGCTGTGAAGTGGGCAGCACAAGACTGGGCAGCCAACGCTACTTCAAGGTAGTTCAGATCCAGCCAGAAACTGTCATCAAAGGCGGTACCCTGTAGAGGTCTGTTGAACAGAGAACAACTTACTTAAATTCAATAGCAGTAGCATTAAGACAAGCATTTTGTGAAAAATAGCTTTCAAGATCACCAGCTGGCTTTATTTGTTTATGCATCCACAACAAATCTAAGATCAGCAGAGCACTAGAATATTGATCAAGAATTAGGTACTATGTCCTTGTATATAATATGTGCCTCTACAATTGGTAGAGTTGTCTAAGAAACAGATAAAAAAGACAAAGCGGTGAAGGAAAAGGATTAAAGCATCTCATCAACATACATTTTTATAATTATTTTTATACTAAGTTAAACAAACTAATATACAGTAGTGCAGATAGTAGATACTGGTAGAACAAGATATCATAATTAATAACTATGCAAGGACAAGACTGTTTCTTTAATTAGCCAGAGGATGGCCATGCACAGCGATGAAGTGAAGGGCCTCCTTAGTTGTAACGTGTGCCACAGAGGGGCAGGTGCATATTTCAGGTCTATACCACAACACAGTCTATTAAGTCACTAAAATCACCTCATATAGTTCTTTGAGGAAATCTTGAGTAGGAGTCTTGCAGTGCATTACGTAACCAAAGAGTGACTAAAATTCACACTTTAGTAGCAAACAGAGAAAGATTGATGCATGCATTTAATAAGTGTACGAAATATCCTAATAAAAGCTATTTGTAGCAGCAAAGTTGTGCTTGTAAAGGCCCTTCCCTCCCCCAGCTTACAATTACCCCCTGTCCTCAAGGGCAACAATCTCCAACAGCCATACATCGCTCTTATAACCACTAAAAGTGTTGCCATCATTATAATGAACAATATCTCTATGGGATGAATGTCCAGCCATCCACTTCCCCTATTTGTACTATTCCCGCCTGTGAACAGTGCACCTTTGTTTCATAGCTAGGTATGTGCTTTACATATTTCATACATACATAAGCATGTACAAACACTGCCTATAATAGGAGACCACTGACACTGACCTTCAGGGCATTTCCATACCTAGGGTGGGACAGCACAAGAGGGCGACCAACTTGGCTTTCTCTCTTGAGCTGGATTGACAGTCAGGACATATATAGCCCCTAGTAAACTGTTTAGTTTATCATTTGATTTTTTGGGAGCCACTTCGAGATTGGATAAGATTTGCAGCAGCAGGGTTGATGCAGAGGTGAGGAAGAGTGACAATTGTGGTCCATTAATGCTTCATTAGACGTTTGATATGTTCCTAGGAAGCATGAGCGTTCACACAAAGGTCATAAATTAGGAGGCATTTAATGATACCATATTTCTGCCATGTCAATGAAGGAGGGCAATGCCAAGTTAAACCAAACTAGCATGTCTGGAAAAACACCCTGGGGAGTTTGAGGCAGAACTACATTGCATGCCACACGATGACATATATTTGTCTGACACTGAGTTACTTAAAGTAGCTCCAACGATGGTCTAGGACAATGTGTGAGATCTGGACAAAGATCTGGGGGTATTTTCACTGATCAAATGGGACACCAGCTGATGGGCAATCTTCTGTTGGATGAAGGGTAAGGGGGATAGTTTCACATTTGGCACATTGCCCACCTAGAGAACATCAATGAGCAAGCAGTCGATTAATTTCAAAGGGATCCTAAGGATTAAATAAGTGATATTTTAAAAGATATAAAAGACCTCTGTGATCCTGGAATTTTCACATACAGCCCATAAGGAGATATATTTTTCCAGAATAATAGCTTTTTGGTTAGTGTCTCCAAAGGAGCTTGGAGGTTAGCTTTGAAAAGGTGTGTTTAATTTGTAAGCCCAGATCCCAAGTTCTCCCTATGGCTCATTAGTGCTGCAGGTAACATCTGCAAGTGGAAATGGTACCAATTTGGCACATTTGATTTTGGGACCAGAATAGCAGCCAGTTTTGTGTACACTGGAGGGAATTTCTCCCAGAACAGCTGGGTTATTGACAAATAGCATGTCATCAATATATATGGATATTATATGATGAACAGATTGTAATGTCATATGGAGGATATCTGAGGGAGATCAGACGACCTCCATCCCTATGACACATAACATAGAAGATAAATCACAATATTGCCTGGCTTACTCTCCCTCTTGTGACGGCCACACTGTGAAAGAACTGGTTTGGACCTTAGCAGGCGCTTCGCTATTTAAGAGCTGGCCATGGCCTAATGCTTGGGCTGAAGCCTATTGACGACAGAAATTTAATTATAAAGTGCCCAACAACAGAGATAAATGCCTTTTTCTGAATTCATAGTGGCTAATGATGCGGGTTCATTGGGCTTAACCAAAAAGTAGCACTGAACTAAATACAGTCAATGGAATAGTAGTATTGGATGTAGTCTCGCTAGTGTCTTCATGCATGCACTGATGGGTGACATAGGGATTATCTACCACTAGCAAATATTCAATATTACAATGGAGGAAATAAGTAAGGTAGGGGCACTGCCATTTTTGAGTGAGGAGACATGGAGTGAGCAGTTCTGCACAAGCCTAGTAAAATTCTGCTGGCAGGACACTCACTTCGGCACAGACACACAGACAATTGCCTGTATTCAGTGATTAGATGGCTACTAAATTTATTAGGGTCATTGTTTGTAGCAGTGAGTAGGTAGCCATGAATGACACGACAGGAAACTGACACAATTCATTGAAGAGAACGCCGTCCTCGACCCGTCCCAATCCGGATTCCGAAGCAACCACAGCACAGAGACCGCCCTACTCGCCACCACAGACGACATCCGCACCCTCTTGGACCAAGGCCACTCCGCAGCCCTCATCCTACTCGACCTATCAGCGGCCTTTGACACCGTCTCCCATCGCACACTAGTCGTCAGACTACACGACGCAGGCATACAAGGAACAGCCCTGGACTGGATCCGATCATTCCTCACCGGAAGAAGCCAAAGCATCAGACTCCCACCCTTCCTCTCCGACCCCACGAAAATGCGGAGTCCCACAGGGTTCATCACTGAGCCCCACCCTCTTCAACATTTACATGGCCCCCGTCGCAGCCATCGTCCGACAACACGGCCTCAACATCGTATCCTACGCTGACGACACCCAGCTCATCCTCTCCCTCACCAAAGACCCCAGCACTGCCAAACTCAACTTCCAGAAAGGAATGCAAGACGTCGCAGTCTGGATGACCAACAGCTGCCTGAAGCTCAACGCCGAGAAGACAGAAGTCCTCGTCCTCGGTACCACCCCTTCTGCATGGGACAGCACCTGGTGGCCGACCGCCCTCGGAAGCCCACCTACCCCCTCAGACCACGCCAAGAACCTCAGCATCGTACTCGACTCATCACTCTCCATGAACCGACAGGTCAACGCCGTCACCTCCAGCTGCTTCAACACCCTCCGCATCCTCCGCAAGACCTTCAAGTGGATCCCCCCTGAGTCAAGGAAGACAGTCACCAACGCACTCATCACCAGCAGACTGGACTATGGAAACGCACTCTACGCCGGCATCAACAAGTCCCTACTCCGCAAACTCCAGACAGTACAGAACACCGCCGCCAGACTCGTCCTCGGCATCCCCCGACACGAACACATCAGCCAACACCTACGAAGTCTCCACTGGCTCCCCGTGGAGAAAAGAGTCACTTTCAAAATCCTCACTCACGCCTACAAATGCCTACACAACAACGGACCCAAATACCTCAACGACAGAATCAACTTCCACGTACCCAAACAAACCTCCGATCTTTCAACCTCGCACTGGCCGAAACCCCATGCATCCACAGAGCCAGAGCAGGCGGAAGATCCTTCTCTCACATTGCAGCCAAGACCTGGAACGAGCTACCGGCAGACATCAGACGCGCCCCCTCCCTGAACACCTTCAGGAAGACCCTCAAGACCTGGCTCTTCGGCTAAACAGATCTGCGGACCGCCCCCCCCCCCCTCAGCGCCTGATTGATTGATTGATGGCTGAGTCGGGCATCTACCAGGCTTAGATTGAGATGGTCATTTAGTGTACACAGTGTCATAATGGAAAAAAGCATTTTTTTATATGGATCTGTGACATGACTCGGATTGGGAGTCGGTTAATTCTTTTCCTTATGAGCTGTGCTCCTGCCCCATCAACAAATGGTCTAGTCTAGAAGTCAGAGTAATACATATCATTATGGAACTTGAGTGGCTGATCATAGTAAGTTTTTTCTCTCTAGTGATGGTCAAATGTCATTGTCGGGGTGGAGGCAAGAGTACATTTCAGGTCCCTTATGCCCCTTTGAAAAATGGAGAACTTGAATGATATATATTCTCATCATCATAACTGAAAGACAATTATTGTTGAATGTACAGCTATGACCACTTGTTCTCCTGCAGTTAGTACAAAGATGGAGAAACTCAGTATACAGTGGAGGAATGACACAAAACGTCTTAACATGGAGGATAAATGTAAAGACATCTTTGAGTATTGTTTCACAATATATTCAGAGACAGGTGTACCTGTAACTGGAGCACGGAGTACCTGCAGACAAACAAGTACTGGCAATGTCAATGGAGACAATACATGCAAAAACAGGCATATCTAATGCTATCCGCATGTGTTAAGCACACAAAAGCCAAATTATTAGCTTTTAAAATGCTTGTTATGGCAGGGTGGCCATAAAGGTCACATTAACCTGCCTGTCTGTTTTCCTATGTCCAGGCAGACTAAAGTAGGAATCATGGAATTCTGTTGTGGTACATTAAAGAATTTTCAGGTGTTTCCAAGGGGCTAAGCCACATTCCATAAATGCCACGGAAAAAGATCTCTGGAAAAGTAAGATAACATTGAAATGGAAAATCAATGTCTATCTTAAAGTGATACATGTTGAAACTAAAGAGATTAGATTATATCACATGCTGAATACCCCCACTGGATGGCAACAGTCCACAGTAAATGCTTATGATTAATTCAGTGGTCGCAAATAGAGCAGACTGAACGTTTGCAGGTATTTACTACACAGAACAGCAATTTTACCTATACTGTTATTGATACTTGACAGCCCAACCAATTTAGGTGCTAGGCTACTGCCGCTTTCAGCAGCCCTACAGCTTACCAATTTTATCCTGCAATCCAATGGCTTTCGAAGGGCCCAGAGCAGGTCTCAGAAAAGCACTGCTCCTCCTGCAGAGAAATAATGAAAACAATGTCCAGTGCCAGCAACCAGTGGCTTTTTTCAGAACTGGCTTCGTAAAAGTAATAGCAACACCTCCTCTGCTGGCCGCCACGGAGAATATGCAATCTTCGTGTGGTCACTTTCCTTTTGTAGTCCTGACAGTGCCACTGTGCACAAGAGGCTGCCACACGTGGTCCCAGCATGTGGAGGTGAGTACAAGAAACTGTCCTATCATTCCAACTATCCAGAGTTCTCAAGATTCCACAGTCCTGTGCCTAACTCATCTAGTGCGCTTTATTTTGTTGCATGCTGGGATTGGTAGTATTCTTTTCCGTATTGTAAGACCAGGGTTACAAATCCAAGCAGAGAAACAAAATTCTTAGGCTGGGTGAGTTATTCACACTTGGAACTAGCAAACTTGAGTTCTTTGGCAGGATGCTTTGTGGTAATTGCAGTCTTCACTGTGATTGCTGCTATTGTTGAGAAAAGTGTGCTTTAGCTTGACTAAACCTTTATTCCTAAACGAACACCTCCATCTCTGTTCCTTGACATCTCATCATCCCATCCAGACACAGAAGACAGTCCAAAGTCTTTCTTCTCACAGCAATGGGGCTCTGGTAACTATCCTAGACTCAAGGCTGGTAACCAGATCACTGAAACTGGACAATACTGAATTGCACGGCCTCTCGCAGATGTACTGTGCATATTGGTATTTTATATTACGCTAAACCAGGCCCCCAATTAAAGGCCCGCTGTTCGTTTTCCATAAGTAAGTGGTTTCAGCACGCTAAGGCCATGAAATAATTTCACCAACGTAAGCCTTTATTCCTTTACTTAAAACAACCTTGTGCCCTTCTTGCCTTAGAAAACAAAACTAATCATCCCGGCCAGCTGCCTTCCCATCCCGGGTTCCCTCCAAAATAAGTAAGTGCTCTGTTGATTCCTTGCTCCAGCCCCCACGCTTACTGTCAAGTGCAAGACCCCTTTAAATTAATTTTCTCTTTTTCTTCAGGCAAACATGAGTCCCGGGCAGACCTTCCCACTTAGTTACTTGGCGCCAATAATTCACGCCCTCAGCCAATTTTAAAAGTATGTTCAATCCTGTAACCTTTTGTTAAGCACTAAGCTGTTACTTTAATACATTCAAGCTTGTGTTCAGATTCAAGCTTATGCTCTAATTTAATTATTGTCTCGTTCTCACTGAATAGATCAGTACCAGCCGCCCACATCATTAACAGACGAATGGGCCAAGGATGATTTTCCTTTCCTCTAGTAAGTCCAAAACCTTTTCCTTAGCATTAAGTGCCTTTAGTTAATAATGGGCTAGCGACCATGATAAAAAACAGCTGCAGTAAATTTCTATTCTCACCTTCTTGACCAACTTAATGCCTCATAGCACCAATTCAGTTGTACAGGGAGCCAGTATGTATTATAGCGCGCGCTATTCTTAACTGATAAAGGCATTTAATTTTATTTAACATTAATTCTGCCTTACCTTGCTGCCTCAACCAAATGCATGTTTTGTGCTGATTAGTTGCATAATAGGGAGCCCCAATCAATGCATTAAATTGATTGTTTGCATACACAGAGGGTCTTTAGATTAATTATATTTCCCATTTCACTACCTCCTATTTAGATTCAGCTTGCTCACCCTTGTCCTGAAGATGAACCCCACTTATTGGGTTCGAAACGCCGTCGACCACCATACAACATGAACTCCTATTACTCTTTGTAAAATAACTGTGGAGCTCATTATACCGTTGTCAATGCGATGCCTTTTTAAACCGCACTATCACCCTGCATGTCACGCTTCCTTTCACTTAAATATATGTGAGCACCTGAATACTATACAAAAAATTGTAAAATAAATGTTTATCATTTATCTGACCTACATGACCTTCTTTGATCTTTCCTTTGCTCCCTCATGAATTAATTTCAAAATCTTAGAACCAAGTGTTCCCTGTTGGGTCACTTTCTCGCTTTGGACCATTTAGGCCATACCTGAACCACTGTTTCCTAAATATCTCGCCACCCCAGGTTCACATATTGGGGTACCCTTGTCTTCTCAAAAAACCTATCTTTGAAGCAACAGATATTTGATATTTTATTAAAGTGCTTTTGGGCCATAGTACAAAACATAGCTGCCTTTTGCACAAACAAATTAAAAACACAGTATAACTTTTAAAATAGATTAAAAACATGTCCGAAATGCTATGTGTTCTAAGATCAGGACTAGATAAAAACAGGCCAGAAAGGACCAAGGCGCAAAGCAGTAGCTTAGGGCAAACAGGCAGGACTATTCACAGAGCTGTAATAAGCAAGATGGACACAGAAAATAAGCTCATTAAATGTTCTGAAGTTTTGTACGAGTGTCCCAGATGAGACTTCGATATCAGCCTGTTGTCCTGGTCGCAGAGCCCATAAGGTCAATTAGTAAAAAGAATATTTGGTCTGCTCTGTTGATAGGCTGACATCGTATTGGACCTGACCTTGCTACAGTGGCTGTAAACCAACAAAGTGTTCCTAAGTCCTCTTGCATGTCATACAGGCATTTGTCAGAAATCTCCAGGTTGTGAGTGTTCCAAACTGTATTTAGTATCAGGCAGCCCACCCCCTTCACCGCTAAGGTGAAAAGTCTTCTTTCTCTTTGGTTTGTTAGCAAGACAAGATATTGTTGAGGACGCGGGGCTTTGTGAAACAGGCCAATATGGTGAATGGTTTTTAAATTGCCAAGGGCAGACTAGATTTCCTGGAACTTTAAAGTTGATGATTGTTTATTTATTATGGCATTGTGCCTCTTGCGGGGTAACAGGTTTAGATTAGAAGATGGTGATATGCCCAATCTCACTGCTTCCTTACACCATTCAATCATATAGCTGGATTTAGGCTGCATGGAAAAATGTTCTTTCCAGGCCTCATCAACGAGGTGGGCAGATCTTGAACTCAGCCTTTTCAGATCATACTTAACAGGGGCGAATTGACATTTAGACTCTAGTCCACTTCCACCTCCAGCACAGCGGACAGGAAGCTTGCTGGTAATTTAAACAATGTTTTCAAGAACTTCCTCTCAGAACAACCTACACATTCTTTTGATCTGTCAAGCCCCCACAATTCTGCTCCATAGGAGATCTGGCTTCCCACTTTTGCTTGGAAGACATTTTCGATGGAGCTGGAGAACCTATGCCTGTGCCTGTTCCTTACATACCAACCCTCCCGAATCAGGCAGTAGACTACCGATTTATGTATGCAAAAACCAGTTTCCTCTGCGGGCTTCATCCGACAGGGACTGGTCTTGTGTGACTCGGAGTATGCACTGCCAGTTACCCGCTCCTGCAGACCAGTGCACAGCATGTTTGTCACTCTCAATCTGCCTGCCTTGGCAATTTCTCTGTGCTCCTGACAGGTACGGAAAAAACATATATTTTTTGCATTTCTCATTTCTGAACCCATTGCAGCACACAAGCAAGTCTCATACATGCCAATAGACCCAATTCACACCTCAATATAAATCAATGGGAGAAATACATTCTCCCGATTATTTTTTTTAAATCTACCACTTTGCTCTTCTAAAATGTTGGCATGTATGCTGTTCACCCTACGCAAAATTGCATTGGTAGCAGCTTCTGAATTACCAATAGTAGTTTGAATATGGGTTGACCACCTTTATGTTTTGGCGATTATAACACCTAGATATTTAAAAGAAGCCACTTCCTCAAGTTTCTCTTGATTTATAAAGAATAAAAACTTTGACGTGCACTTGCTCCTAAAGATCATTATCTTGGATTTATTGGTGTTAAATATCAGTTTGTTTATCATACAATAAGTTTCCATTGCTAGGAGCTGGGCCTGCAGGGCTCTGTGGTGTCTTTGCGGGGTCTTTGCTAGAAGGTTAGAGTCACCCGCATACAGTAAAGCCGGGATCTTAAAACCGTTAATTGATGGGACATTAGGTGACAAATTGAAAACTTCTTCTCATATATATCGTTAATATAAAGAGAGAACAAAAGAGGTGATAGAAGGAAACCTTGTTTGACCCCCGTATTAGTGTATAATTTCCTGCTTATTTGCCCCATTTGGCTTAGTCTCACCTGGCTGGAGGCTCCAGAATATAACATTTGAATTAAAGACATAAGGCCTAGTATGGACAGTTTTTCCCAAAGGTGGTTTCTTGAGACAAGTTCAAAGGCGGACGAGAAATTTAAGAATGCCACATTCAGGGTACTTTTGTCACTGTGCTGGTCTTGTAGATTAAGGGCCTGATTGAGATCTTGACAGATCTGGTCCCTCTGTCACTTTTTCAAGGGTTTCTCTGCCGTCCTACTAGGCGGTCCGCCCACTCAATTTAGATGCTGGTGGGTCTATGGACGGTAGTCCATCGAGTGCTGCTGTCTCCACCAGAATTTTCTTCCCACGTCGACGGCGTCATAGGCATGAGCAGCTGTCAGAGACAGTCCAGCCAATATTTCAGCCGGGCCAATTACGATGTACCTTTCCGTCGAGAAACTGTGGCGGGTAAACCTCCAAATCTGAGTTGGCGGAATCGAAGTGACATGAGGTAGAAACTTATCTTTTTTTCTATTTTCCACTTCAGTGTCTGTCTTGAACCTGATCGTCCAAGTCCTTCCTTTGCTACTGCTACTTGACCACACAGCAAGTCAACTCCATCGTCGCCGGAATCAAAGGTAAGCTTCTTTTTTACTTGTTTTCCTACGAATTGTCTGTTTACATTTGCTCTGGACTCATGCATTTTTACATTGCTCTTACATGCAATTTTTTCATATGTGTAATGCATAAGTGCTTATTTTTCAACTTTTTAAGGTAAAATAAACACCTGTATTCACACTTGAAAACAAAATTCCAATTGTAAAATAAAAAATATGTAAAAATAAGTGAGATAATTCTGTCATGCACTTTTTTCCAATTACCCCCCCCCCCCAAAAAAAAGGAATAAGGGTAGGAGGGGTGGTAGAGGAGTGGCTTTTGGAGGTAGAGGGAGCTGTAGTGGGTGATGAGCTTGTGTCTGTATGGTTGGCTGTTGCACGTAGGTCTGGTTGTTGTGTAGGTTTGGATGTGTGTTTTTTGACAGGTATTTGAATATTTGGTGAGTGTGTGTTTGCTTTTGGTTGGTGTTGTGTAATGTGTAGGTGTTCCTTTGTGTAAGTGTGTTAGTTTTGATGAGTGTATTGTTGTGGTGGTTGGTGTAGTTGTGAGTGTTGTGCTTGTGGTGCCTGTGGGTGTAGTTTCAATAGTGGGTGTATATTGTTTGTGTTTGTTTGTGTGTTTATGTGTGTGATTGTGCTTCTTCTGTCTGTTGGAGTGGGTGCCTGCAAAGAAGTGAGTGTGCTTCGGGTTGAGGTGGGAGTTTGGAATTGGGTTGAGGAAGGGAACTGAGTTGGGGCAGAAGGTTGTGCTGGTTGGGAGGCTGGGGTGAGTGAGGAGGCTGCTATGCTATATGTTCAAAAAAGGGCAAAACACATTAGCAACAGCTAATTTAAATGCGAAAGAGTAGATGTATGTTTAGTGACACATTAAAAGTTACCAGTCTCCACTCCACTAGGGATTCCTCTTAGACCTTCAAGATGTGAGATCTGCAAAACCTTCTCCTCCCAGGGATGTAGTGGTGTGAGGTTGCGGGGGGCTGGGAGAAGCACCACCAGTCCCCTGGGCCTCCAGGTGACGCCTTGGAGGTATGCAGGTGACAACAATTAGCACAAACACATCAGGTGTGTGATGCTAGCATCCATCCTAAAGTCACAGGGATAGTATAATGTTGAACGTGTCCCATGACGGACTCACTTTGTTAAGAATCAGACGCTAGGACAACGCCAGCACAACTGTAAAATCTGAAGAGGGTCGGCGCAAACCTGCCGCCCTGATGGCAATGGAGTACCGAAAGCCAGCAGAGGAGTCCGCTGAGTCAAAGGAGGTGAGCCGCTTACAAGACGGAAAACAGTTTGTTAACGTGGATCAACCAGCCCACATCTAAAAACATCTGGAGAGAATCCATCAGCTCAACGGAGTACTAGTAACTAATAAAAATCTGATCCATTATGGGCAACCGCTCTCTAAAACCATGTTGTATGGGTGAAAGGATTTTCCAATTGCTGAACCACTTATTCAAGGCCCTCAATACCAGTTTGGAAAAAAGTCAATGTCGATTGGACTTATCGGTCTGTAAGACTACGGGTAGTTTTTTGGGCCTTTCTTGTATAGTGGGACACTAACGCAACAGAGCAATGTACATTACATGAGAGGTTGGGAGACAATCTAAGATCATTTGCATTAAATACATTTTATACACATTACATTTCACATTTTTAGCGCATTGGGGATTTAATGATTTGCTCAGAATCAACAATATTGAGTCTACCACCGAGGCCAGGATTCAAACCTGGTACCAAAGTTCCAATGGCAGCAGCTCAAGCCACTAGGCCACATCTCACCTAGACTTTTGGAATCCTTGGCAGCTGTGCAGCAACCGATAGCAGGGCTAGTCTGTCATTTTTACACCAAGGGGCATGCACATGCTTTCCTCTGCCACCAAAACATCAAATGTTATGCATTGGTTGTGGTTGCACCCCACCGTAGAGAATACTGTTCCTCACTGTAATGAAATTACTCTTTTTGTATGGTCACCCCCAAAGTTTTGAACTGATGCTGCTGGTTTTTCGACTCAGAGTGCATTGAGGGTTGCTAACCAGACCTCGGTGGCAGTGTCCTGACGCTTAAACGTGTATGTTTTACTGGTTTATACGTAACTGGAATAAGCTAACTTACTTCTAAGTTCCTAGTATATGGTACCAGGGTTACCCAGGGCCTGTGAATTATAGTGTCCCCCTCAGGGACTGCAGGACTTGTTGTGCCACAATGAGCTGAACAAGGTAAAATGTGGCTCCCAGACGGCCACTACAGACTGGTAGAGCAATTTAAAAACTCGACTTTGCCATTTTAATCAATGGGAAAGCCTAATGAACAAGTTACTTACCTTCGGTTATGATATATCTGTAAGAACCATAGGTTAGTTATAGATTCCTTACCTTAGAATTACCCCCAGGCGTCAGACTGGATTTGGAAAGTTTTTCGTCAGCAGTACCCCTGCGCGTCGGAAGGTGGCGTCGGTCGACTCCGCGTTAGTCGTCGGTGTCGTGGTCGCCGGGATGACGTCGCGGTAGCTACATAGACGCTGCTCTCGCGCGCTGATGTCAGTTCTGTACACGACTTTCCACGCCAGAAGCGCAGAGCCATGCAAGACACTGACCACTGGTGCACAAAACAAGGGCCCTGAAAGGATGTCCTTAACCCTAGAAGTCAGTTCGCAGAGCGGGGAGGATGGGTGGGGCGGTAAGGAATCAATAACTAACCTATGTTTCTTACAGATATATCGTTACCGAAGGTAAGTAACTTGTTCATCTGAAAGAAACAGTTAGTTATAGATTCTATACCTTAGAATAGATACCCCAGCAATACCAACCCCGGAGGTGGGTCTGCGAACTAAGTTCACACCAGAACGTCCTGGAGAACAGAACGGCAAAAGAAGCCGTCTCTCCAGACTTGGCTGTCCAGACAGTAGTGTTTGGTGAACGTGTGCAGCGATGCCCACGTAGCTGCTTGACAAATGTCGTTAAGGGGGACTCCCCGTCCCAAAGCAGTGGTAGCTGCCGTCGCCTTGGTGGAATGGGCGCGCAGTCCCACTGGAGGCTCCTTCTTTGCCAAAGAATAGCAGGCTTTGATGCACAGAACGACTGTTACAGTTAAATGAAAGATACGTAGTCCAGAGATGTAGTTCAGGATCACAGCTTTATTATTAAGATCAGATCCATATTAAGTCTCATGCTAGGCCTCATACAATGCCCCACCAGGAGCAGCCTCCTGCCGCTCAGCCCTTCCACACCAACTGATTCCTTCTTCCACTCAAACACTCTCAACATTCTGATGACATCACATAGACTGAGCAGCAAGGCAAAGGGCAACAATAAAGGGGATGCATTAATCACTTGCTAGATTACAACACATCCCCCCCTCATTAAAATTGTAAAAATACCAGCATGCAAGATCATAGTACATACATGCTTGTAAAAATACCAGCATGCATGTAAAAATACCAGCATGCAAGATCATAGTACATACATGCAAGATCATAGAACATACATGCAAGATCACAGTACATACATGCAATATGACTAACAATAAATAAATGTGCGGAGGTGGACATACACACATACGAAAAGTCAAGAGCTTCAAGAATAACATCAAACTTACAAAAACATCGTCAAACACCACATCCCCATCCCATCTAGAAAAGACGAGAGAAACACAAAAGCGTTGTATTCTTCAAATCACACGCCTAAACTCCAAGGCGTTACACTCTAAGGGTAATTTTACAACCCCTAAACACAGGGTACTACGTAAACCCCAACCAAAAACAACGATAAATCCAGAGAAGCTTCGGAGTCTTCTCATATTCCCAAACAGTGAGAAACCATATACTCTCATATCAAACACAGGGGGTAAAGACACAAATTGCCTACAGGGTGACGAACCTATGTCAACCCACAACCAAGAACAGCGGCAGGACTAGGGACAACCCTCTACTGCACACCCTCGCAGGACTAGGGACACTACAGAACTCCCCCTGCTGCACACACACAACTGCGCTGCATACACTTGTAGGACAAATTGCTTACAGGGTGACGAACCTATGTCAACCCACAACCAAAAACAACGGCAGGACTAGGGACAACCCTCTACTGCACACCCTCGCAGGACTAGGGACAAATTGCTTACAGGGTGACGAACCTATGTCAACCCACAACCAAGAACAGCGGCAGGACTAGGGACAACCCTCTACTGCACACACACAACTGCGCTGCATACACTTGCGGGACACATTGCCTACAGGGTGACGAACCTATGTCAACCCACAACCAAGAACAGCGGCAGTACTAGGGACACGGACACTACAGAACTCCCCCTACTGCACACACACAACAACAATCAGGGCTACAACAACAATCAGGGCTACAACATCAGGTACCAGTGAAAGGTACAATAATCACATAAGACACACATGAAATGAAACAAAAGAAAGTCTAATACTCCGGTGAGCGATCTCTCACCCGAGCTCCTCACCAAAAGTTCCACATAACTGTCCACATCCTAAGCGGTGTAGCACAGCGACTCCATCTTGGTTAGCGCTGCTAGGCCTTCAACTAGCTGATGTGCCAAAATGTCGAACGAGGTTTACAATCGCCAACGTTGCCATTAACGAAGAAGAAAAAGTTTCAACTAACTTTATTATACCGTGGTTGGCAGAAAACCCTCGTAAGAAGTGCAGGAAACATCATACAGGGTCCAACTAAAAGATGGCGGCACGTCTGTGACGCCGAGCCGGATGGCTCACGGCACGTAGGCGCTCCAAAAGCGTCTCCTGTCAAGTCATAGAAGTCCGTTCGATGAACAGCGTGTCGTGTAGGAACCCAAAAAGAGACCGAAGGTGAGGTTGCGCGCGCAGGGACAAAGTCAGTTAGTTCAAATAATGTATGGCGGAAAATGTAAGTGTTCCAAACGGAGCTCGTGCTCCAAATCCAATAACAATAGAGCGGTTGAAGAGACCAAACCGGTCTCAAATGCGGTAAAAAACAATAGACGAAAACAGTCTCACCACTGTTGATTTCAGGCACTACCGGCACAGACCCCTCCGTAACTGGCAAAGGATGAAGCCAGAAGACAAAGTAGGGGCACAGAAGGTCAGGACAATGAAGACAATCACTCCTCCAAGGCAGAAAGACAGGGAGGCAGTGGGCAGCGGTAGCGAGCAGGCAGGCAGGCAGGGACTGGCAATGAAGAGAGAGAGACAGCGAACAAGTAGGAGTAGGTCACTACTCTGAGAGTGTCCCAAGGTGCAGAAGGGCAGACTTCTTCCAAGACAGGCAGGCAGTGGACAGTAGGCAGGCAGATAGGAACTGGCACCTTTGATCCCAAAATCCAACAGGCAGCAGGAACTAAGCCAAAGCCAAATGTACTCGCTAGTACATAAATAATGTCTAGGTCACAGATGATGTTCTCTCTCAGAACATGACATGACCAGGGACACTTCAGCAAAGACAGGTAAACAAAGATAATGAAGGAAAGACCAAGACAAACTGGCACTTACTGGTTGGGGCGACCGATGAAAAGGTCACTGGTGGGGCATTAGGGGTGCCAGTTTTGTTCAAATCCAGAGGTTGTAGTTTCTTGAGTTTTAAAAGTCCAATCTCCATTGAAGTAGCACGCAGGTTCTTTAAAATCGTCGCCAGTGTTACAGTTAAATGAAAGATACGTAGTCCAGAGATGTAGTTCAGGATCACAGCTTTATTATTAAGATCAGATCCATATTAAGTCTCATGCTAGGCCTCATACAATGCCCCACCAGGAGCAGCCTCCTGCCGCTCAGCCCTTCCACACCAACTGATTCCTTCTTCCACTCAAACACTCTCAACATTCTGATGACATCACATAGACTGAGCAGCAAGGCAAAGGGCAACAATAAAGGGGATGCATTAATCACTTGCTAGATTACAACAACGACCCACCTGGAGATGATCCATTTGTGCACGGCCCGACCTTTCTTAGCGCCCACGTAACCAACAAAGAGCTGGTCGTCCACCCGGAATTGTTTTGTGCGATCCAAGTAGAAGGAAAGCGCACGTTTTGGATCCAGCCGGTGGAGCCTCTCTCCCTCTTTTGAAGGATGCGGAGGCGGAAAGAAGGTGGGCAAAGTGATGGTTTGGCCAATGTGGAAAGAAGTAACCACCTTGGGAGGAAAGGAAGGTCTAGTTCTAAGGACGACCTTGTCCGGATGGACAGCCAGAAAGGGAGGCTTGGAAGAAAGAGCTTGTAGCTCACTCACCCTGCGTGCAGAGGTGATGGCCACCAGAAAGGCAGTTTTCAAAGTAAGAAGCCTGAGAGGACAGTTATGTAGCGGCTCAAAGGGAGCGCACATAATATAGGTAAGCACCAAGTTCAAGTCCAACTGGGGCATTACGAAGGGAACAGGAGGATGAGTAATGCCCTTAAGGAATCTATTTACAACAGGGGACTTAAAAAGAGAAGGCTGATCAGGAAGCCTAAGGAAGGCTGAAATGGCCGAGAGGTAGCCTTTGAGAGTGCCCAGAGCAGAGCCCTGCTGGGCCAAAGAAAGGAGGAACAAGAGAACCTCAGAAAGAGGGGCGGAAAGGGGATCCACAGCCTTTGCTGTGCACCATGCCACAAATTTGTTCCATCGGCAGGCGTATACCGTCTTAGTGGAGGAATGCCTGGCTGCCAAGATAACATCGCAGACTTCGGGAGGCAGGTCAAACGACGTCAACTGCCGCCGCTAAATCTCCACGCAAGGAGGTGGAGGCTGGACAGGTTCGGGTGGAGGACTGTCCCCTGTTGCTGAGACAGAAGATCCTCCCGAAGAGGCAGTCGGATCGGAGGATCGATGGCCATGATGAGCAGCTCGGGATACCAGACTCTTCGTGCCCAATCCGGAGCCACAAGAATGACTTGGGCCCGGTCGCGCTTGATCTTCTTCAGCACTCTGGGCAGAAGTGGTATAGGCGGAAAGGCGTATAGAAGACCGCAACTCCACTCGCGATGAAAAGCGTCGCCTAGCGAGTGCCACCTTGGAAATTCCAACGCGCAGAACTGCTGACATTGCGCATTCTCTTCGGTGGCGAATAGATCAAACCAAGGCTCTCCCCACTGCTGAAAGAGACCTTGCACCACCTCCGAGTGAAGACGCCATTCGTGATCCATCATGCACCTACGGCTGAGTTCGTCCGCCCTGGCGTTCAGGGAACCTGCCAGGTGTTGAACCACCAGGGATAAGCCCTGATGTTCCAGTCATGTCCAGAGGCGGAGGGCCTCCTGATATAGGGTCCACGACCCCACTCCGCCTTATTTGTTGCAGTACCACATGACGGTGGTGTTGTCCGTGAACACCTGCACCACTCTTCCCCGGACAGAGGGAAGGAATGCTTTGAGTGCAAGACGAATAGCCCGAAGCTCCAGAAGGTTGATATGGAGCCTGGACTCCGCCGGAGACCAGAGGCCTCTGATCTCCGCCTCCCCCATGTGGCCGCCCCATCCCAGAAGTGATACATCCGTCACCACTGTTAACTCTGGTTGGAGAAGGGAGAGGGATCTGCCGCCGACCCAATCCTGGTTCGTGAGCCACCACTGCAATTGGCGTGCAGTGCCCTCCGAGATCTAAAAGCAATCGGACAGATTCCCCTGATGTTGTGCCCACTGGAACTTCAAGTCCCACTGCAGAGCCCGCATATGCCATCTGGCATGATCCACAAGCAGGATGCAGTAGGCCATCAGACCCAGCAGCCTGAGTGTCATCCTGACCGAAACCCGGGATAGAGGGTGAAAGATCGGCATCATAGCCCAAATATCCCGGACTCGCTGTTCGGGAGGATAAACCCGAACCTGCATGGTGTCCAGAACCGCTCCGATGAAGAGGAGCTTCTGAGAGGGGGTCAGATGTGACTTCGGCACGTTGATGGAGAACCCCAGCGAATGCAGGAGGTCGGCCGTAGTCTGGAGGTGGGAGACAACAGACTGGGGCGAGCCCGCCTTCAACAGCCAGTCGTCGAGATAGGGGAAGACTGGAACCCCTGATCTGCGCAGATGAGCTGCGACCACCGCCATTACTTTCGTGAACACCCGAGGGGCGCTGGTAAGGCCAAAGGGGAGCACGGTAAACTGAAAATGCGGATAGCCTACCGTGAACCGTAGGTAACGCCTGTGGGCTGGCAGGTCGGGGATGTGGAAATAGGCGTCCTGCAAGTCCAACGCTACCATCCAGTCTTCAGGGTCGAGGGCAGACAAGACCTGAGCGAGCGTCAACATTTTGAACTTCTCCTTCCGGAGGAAGCGGTTGACGTTCCTGAGATCCAAGATAGGACGCAGGCCTTTGTCCTTCTTGGGCACCAAAAAGTAGTGGTAATAGCAACCACGACCTACTTCTGGGGCAGGAACGTGCTCGATGGCTCACTTGGCCAAGAGTGCTGAAACTTCCTGTTGGAGAAGGGCCAGATGATCCTCCGACATGCAATGGTACTGAGGTGGCATGGATGGAGGAGTAGTCTCGAAGGGAGGGAGTAGCCCCTTCGGACTATTTGCAAAACCCACCTGTCCGACGTGATGGTGCGCCAGTGGGGGAGGTGATGGCGGATCCTGCCGCCCACTGGCGTTTGGTGGCCCTGAAAGGTCGGACTAGGAGACTTTGGAGGCTGCTGCAGAGGGGGCTGTGGTGGACTGGCCCGCACGCTGACCCCCAGAACCACGGCACTGGTTCCCACGTCCCCGGCCGCGCTGAGGCTGAACAGCTTGCGCCGGCCTGTGGCTCTGGGCGGGACGTGGCGGGGCACCCCTTCCGTAGCCGCGAAAGGCAGACTGCGCAGGGTGGGTGGTGGAGAGGCCCAAGGACCTGGCCGTAGCCCGATAGTCCATAAAGCGCTCCAGCGCATTGTCTGCCTTGTCGCCGAAAAGGCGACGGCCATCAAAGGGCATGTCCATAAGAGTGGATTGGACATCCCCGGAAAAACCAGTCGAACGCAACCAGGCGTTGCATCGAAGGGCTACTGACATGGAAATCGCCCTGCCAAGTGCATCGGCGGTATCCAGCCCACAGCGCATGGTAAACTTCGCTGCGTCTCTCCCCTCTGCAACTGCACGGGAGAGCACGGCCCGGGCCTCCTACGGGCATTGAGGCAGCACTTGCGCAACCGTGTCCCACACGGAGTGGGTGTAACTGCCCAACAGACATGCAGTGTTTACCAACCGCAGTCCTAAACTGGAGGAAGAAAACATCTTCTTTCCAAGATGGTCCAGCTTTTTGGATTCCCTATTAGGTGGAGCGGTGGGGAATGCGCCCTTGGAGGTAGAGGCTTGGACCACCAAGCTCTCAGGGGTGGGGTGTTGGGAGAGGAAAGTAGGGTCGCCCGGGGCCGGGCGGTGGCGTCGGGCAATCATCCTGTCCACAGGAGCCCCTGTGTTGGGCCTGGACCAGGTGCCCAAAAGGATGTCCGTGAGGGCTTCATTAAACGGCAGCAGGGGCTCCGAAGAGCTTGCTGCCGGTTGAAGGACCTCTGTAAGGAGGTAAGTCCTGACTGCCACCGTAGGTAGCTCGAGGTGGAGAGCCTCGGCCACCCTACGCAACATCACTGCTTATGACGCTCCCTCCTCCGTAGCCACGGTAGGAGGAGACAACATGCCAAGGTCTGGTGAGGTATCCAGACCACTGGCTTCCCCCAGTTCCTCTCTCCAGTCCTGTTCATACACCAACTGGTCGGTCAAAGGGTCCCCAGACCCCTCCCAGTCCTCCTCACCCTCCTCTGGCTGCCAATCTGGTCTCATGAGCCAGGGTAGAACAGGGGCACAAAAGTACCCGTCGGCACCGGATCCGGCGTCGGTCGGCGCCGGTCCGACTCCGTGTCTACCTCGAGGTGGAGGCCGGGTTCGACGTCAGCTGGGGACACAGCCGACGCCGGTGGCGGACGTGGTGCCGGTGGAATCGGCGCCGGGGGAGGCGTAACAAGGTCGACCGGCGCCGATCCGGAGCCATGCCTGGATCCAAGGGGACCCTGCGGGGCCGGAGCCGCCGGCGTCAAAGGCCCAGGGCCCCCAGTCGAGTCTGCGGGACCCGAAGGCGCGCCGGCGGAGTCGGGCTGCCCAAAGATGGCGTGCATCGCTTCGTAAAACTGACTTAGCTGGGCAGGGGTCGCTCCCGGTCCCGGGAAGGAAACCCGGAGCCGACCCTACAGGCTCCGCACACGGAACCGCGGGAGGGGCACCACCTGCATCCCTCGCCGCGTCGGCCGACGGACGGGGAGAAGTCGAAGAGCGACGATGTTTCTTCGTCTTCTTCTTGTGCTTCGACTTACCTAACCCCGAGTGCGAAGACTTAGATGAAGAATGGTGTTGACTCCGCGACCGGTCCCTCGACCTCCTGCGCGACCGGGACCTCGAACGACGCGGAGCAGACTGCCGGGCCTCGTGTAGCTTTCGGGACTGCTCCTTCAAAGACTTCAGGGCCATGGTCCGACAGTCGGAGCACGACTTGGGGTCATTGTCGCGCTCCAGGCAGTAGAGGCACACGCGGTGCGGATCCGTCACCGACATCAGTCAGTTACAGAAACCGCAGGCCTTGAAGCCGGGCATCCCTCGTGCACCAGGAGTCGATGGACTCAAAAAAACGAAGTCGACAAAAGTCGAGAAAAAGTCAGTCAAAAAGTGACTGGAGGTACCGCTCTCTCCGGATCTGCACTTGCTGGCGCGGAAAAAGAAAGAACTGACAGCGCGCGAGGGCGGCGTCTATGTAGCTACTGCGACGTCAACCCGGCGACCACGATGCCGAACGCAGAGTCGACCGACGCCACCTTCCGATGCGCAGGGCTACTGCTGACGAAAAACTTTCCGGATCCAGTCTGACGCCTGGGGGTAATTCTAAGGTAAGGAATCTATAACTAACGGTTTCTTTCAGATTACTTTTTTATGTATACAAGTCACCCCTACAGCAGGCTTATTGAGTCCTCAGGCAAGGTGCAGCATATTAAAGAACAAGTTACTTACCTTCGGTAACGCCTTATCTGGTAGCTGGTAGAGACTATCTAGCTGCAGATTCCTTACCTTAGAATTATCTCCAGGCATCAGACTGGATCCGGAAATGTTTCTTGAGCAGTACCCCTACACACCGGTAGGTGGCGTAGTTCTACTCCGCGTGAAGTCGTCCATGTTGGAAGTGACGTGCGCAGTGCCTATATAGGCGCCATACCAGCACGCTTATGTCAGATACTTTTTGCGACTTTCCACGCCAGAAGCACAGAGCAATGAAGTACAATGACCACTGGTGTGGAATACTAGGGCCCTGAAAGGGGAAAGCCCCGTCTCTAGAAATCCGTTTGCAGAGAAGGGAGGATCGGTAAAGAATCTGTGGCTAGATAGAATCTCTACCAGATAAGGTGTTACCGAAGGAAAGTACCTTGTTCATCTGGTACAGACTTCTAACCGCAGATTCCTTACCTTAGGATAGGTATCCAAGCAATACCTCCCCTGAGGTGGGTCTGGGGACCTAATTCACACGAGGAAGTCCTGCAGGACCGAACATGCAAAACACTCATCCCTACAGACCTGAATGTCTAGGAAGTAATTTGATTTGATTTCAATTTTGTAAAGTGCGGTGTATGCCCATAGGCGTCTTGGCGCTGCCTATAGTATGAAAGGAGAAACCAGCCTAGAAGAAGTCTACAAGGGGAGCGTAAAGAACCAGGTTTTAAGTGACTTTCTAAAAGCAAGGAAGTTGGATTGATTCCTCAGGTGATCTGGCATATGATTCCAGAGACGGGAGGGGGCATAAGCGAAACTTCTACCTCCCAAGAGGCTTTGTGAATAACAGGCACAGACACTTTCTTAGCTGTGGCTGAGCAAAGTGATGTATTTGGAGTATACCAAGAAAATTTGTTTTTAAGGTAATTGGGACCATGGTGGTAAAGTGAATAATTCGCTATACAGAGCACCTTAAAAGCAACTCTCTTTTTGATGGGTAATGCTTGGTAAAAGTGTGCAGGGAAGCCCAGGTTGCCCCCTGGCAGATGTCCAGGACTGGACCTCCGCGTGCTAATGCAGTGGTTGCAGCTTCAGCTCTGGTGGAAGGAGCGCGCAAACCCTCAGGGGGTAGCTTCTTAGCCAAGGCATAGCAGATTTTGATACAAAGCACAATCCATCATGAGATGGTCCTCATCTGTACGGCCCGTCCTTTCTTTCCTCCGACATACCCCACGAAGACTCGGTCGTCCATCTGTAACTCTTTAGTGCGATCAAAGTGGAAGGACAACACTTTTTTGGGTCCAGACAGTGAAGTCGCTCCTCTTCTTTGAAGGGATGAGGTGGAGCTTAAAAAGTAAGCAGTGATGGATTGATCAAAGTGAAAAGGAGTAACCACTTCTGGGAGAAAGAGAGCAGAGAGATAGCCCTGCAGAGTCCAGTCCCCAGAACAGAGCCCTGCTGGACAAGGGAAAGGATGAACAGGAGAACATGAGAAAGGGGGGAGAAAGGTGATAAATTTGTTTTTCTATGCACCATTCCAAAATTTTGTTCAACAGCAGGCGTAAATCGTACAGGTGGAGGGACGCCTCGCTGCCAAGATAATGTCACAGACTTCGGGAGGAAGGTCGAAAGTTGCCAACTGTTGCCGCTCAATCTCCACGCAAGAAGGCAGAGCATTGACAGGTTCGAGTAGAGATACTTCCCCTGCTGCTACGACATAAGATCCACCCGAAGGGGCAGCCTGATCGGAGGACCAATAGCCATGCTCCACAACTCGGGATACCAGACTCTCCATGCCCAGTCCAGAGCCACAAGGATGACTTGACCCTGGTCGTTCTTGACCTTCTTGAGAGCTCTGGGCAGGAGTGGTATGGGTGAAGAGGCATAGTGGAGGCCAGAGCTCCACTCAAAATGAAAAGCTTCTCAAAGCGAGAGCCACCTTGGAAACTACAGGGTGCAGAACTGCTGACATTGCGCATTCTCGGCGGTGGTGAACATATCTAACCAAGGTTCTCCCAACTCCTGAAAGAGACCCTGCACCACCTCTGGATGGAGACGACATTAGTGATCTTTGAGGCACCAGTGGCCGAGTTCGTCCACTCTGGTATTCAGAAAGCCCGCCAGATGTTGACCCACCAAGGATACGCTCTGCTGTTCCAGCCACGTCCAGAGATGCAGGGCCTCTGAACAAAGGGTCCACAACCCTACCTTTCCCTGCCTGTTGCAGTACTACATGGCGGTGGTGTTGTCCATGAATACTTGCACTAGCCTTTCCTAGAAGGAGGGTAGAAAGGCTTTCAATCGGATCGTTGGAGCTCCAACAGGTTGATGTGGGATCCGGATTCTGTCAGAGACCAGAGTCCTTTGATTTCCACCTCTCCCAGATGGCTGCCACATCCCAGGAGTGACGCATCTGTCACTACTGTCAGATCTGGTTGGTAAAGGGAAAGGGGTCTGTCAAATAGAATCAAAACAATGTCAGTAGTGGTCCTTCAAACTGCACATGTCAATATCCCAAAATTCCTATGTATCTTGTGCCTACTCCTAGGGTTTCGCTGCCTGCAAAACTCAACAATAATTCAAAAACTCATTTTAGTAGGAGGGCAACATACTATCGGTCAGTTCATTCATATATTCATGATTTTTTGTATATAGCTGTATTCACTTTAGATCCAAAATTCATAAGCCTCTTTCTGTTGGGAATTATTCTTCATGCGTTGGATTTTTTTTTAAATGTTCTTTATTTCAAACCAGTGTTCAGTCATGCTTTTGGCAGACCCAGCCAATGCTGAAATAAAGAACATTTTATAAAAAATCCTAACGCATAGAGAATAATTCCCAACAGAAAGAGAGACTTTGCTTATGAATTTGGGATCTAAAGTGATTACAGCTATATACAAAAAAATCATGGATATATGAATGAACTGACAGATAGCATGTTGCCCTCCTACCAAAAAGAGTTTATAAAAAGGGTCTTCCACTGACCCAATTGCGGTTCAAAAGCCACCACTACAGGTTCTTGGCAGTTCCCTCCAACACCTGGACCATGTCGGAGAGATTCCCCTGATGCTGCACCTACTGGAACTGGAACTGCAGACCCTGCATATGACAAAGGGCACGTGTCACAAGAAGAATGCAGGAGGCCATGAGGCACAGCAGCCTCAGAGTCAGTCTCACCGAAACCTAGGATAGAGGCTGAAACATTGAAATGGGAGCCTGAATATCCTGGACCAGCCGTTCGGGAGGATAGGCCCAAAACTTGCCCGTGTCCAGAATAGCTCCTATGAAAGAGAGCATCTGAGAAGGAGACTGGTGTGACTTCAACACATTGAGAGTTAATCCCAGCAAATGAAGGAGGTATGCCGCAGTTTGGAGGTTGGAGCCTACTTTCAACAGTCAGTTGTCGAGATAGGGGAAGACTGGATCCCCTGATCTCCACAGATGAGCTGCAACCACAGCCATCATCTTGGTGAACCCCGAGGGGCGCTGGTGAGGCCAAAAGGAAGCACAGACACTGAAAGTGCTTGTGACCCACCGTGAACCGCAGGTAACACATTTGGGCACAAAACCTAAGACACTAAGAGAAGAAAACTCCTCCTGTGTCACAAGGGCAGAGAGGAAATCTCTGGTGGGAGTACGTCCTCCCGAGGTAAACTCTAAATCACGCTAAGTACCCCACAATTATTGAGATAACGACTGTAACCCTAGTTAAGAGTGGGAAGATGGTCATTGAAGCATCCTAGTTGTTACCCACCGGGTTGTGGGAAAGGAAAAAATTCCTTTTATTTTAATTACCCTCACACACCCTAGTGGTGTCATGCTTCATCATCGGGTCACCCTGACTCCTAAGGTCAGGGTGGGCTCGAACCGTATTTCAGGGAGCTCTTTGAAGATTTGGCCAGGGGTCTTTAAATATTAAAAATCCTCAGGCAGTTCCCGGTTTCCCTTTATTCTTGGAACCGACTGGGATATTAAAATTTTTTACAAGCATATATAGGGTCAGATGGGATATTTGTGGTCCTACGACCCTAGTGCCGACATGTTTCAGCCCAATTAATTGGCCCAATGTGGGTCCTGGGCTTTCTTCAGGGCAATGTGTATAGAAGTTCCCTCCCTGGATGAAGCAGTGAATAACTACTAAGCTACTACTACTTTGTGAAAAAGGGCAGATAGCTGCTCCTTTGTAAAACATCAGACAAACTTATCTTTAGTTTATGAGGATGTTAATCCTTCATCTCCATCCCATTTTGGGAGAGGTAACACTTCACGGGGAGTTGCAGTGGGAGGGGTAGCCCTCTAGTCACACAATCATCAAGGGTCCTGCCCCGCGTCCAAAACCTACTGTGTCCTGCGTCCCCGGGCTTTCACTGCAACTCCCCGTGAAGTGTTACCTCTCCCAAAATGGGATGGAGAAGAAGGATTAACATCCTCATAAACTAAAGATAAGTTTGTCTGATGTTTTACAAAGGAGCAGCTATCTGCCCTTTTTTTCACAAAGTAGTAGTAGCTTGGTAGTTATTCACTGCTTCATCCAGGGAGGAAACTTCTATACACATTGCCCTGAAGAAAGCCCAGGACCCACATTGGGCCAATTAATTGGGCTGAAACATGTCGGCACTGGGGTCGTAGGACCACAAATATCCCATCTGACCCTATATATGCTTGTAAAACTTTTTAATATCCCAGTCGGTTCCAAGAATAAAGGGAAACCGGGAACTGCCTGAGGATTTTTAATATTTAAAGACCCCCTGGCCAAATCTTCAAAGAGCTCCTTGAAATACGGTCGAGCCCACCCTGATCTTTAGGGGTCAGGGTGACCCGATGATGAAGCATGACACCACTAGGGTGTGTGAGGGTAATTTAAAAAAAAGGAATTTTTTCCTAACACATTTGGGCAGGCAAAACTGGAATGTGGAAATGAGCGTCCTACAAGTCCAACACTACCATCCAGCCTCTTGAGTCCGGGGCAGACAGAACCTGAGCAAGAGTTAACATCTTGAACTTCTCCTTCTGGAGGAAAATATTGAGCGCGCACAGGTCGAGGATAGGATGAAGGCCAGAAAGTAGCGGAAAAGCAACCACGACCTACTTTTGGCATCTGCACTCTCCATGGCTCCTTTGGCCAAAAGAGCCATCACTTCCTGGTGGAGATGAGATAGGTGGTCCTCCGTCAGCCTGTCGTAAGTAGGTGTCATGGAGAGAGGGGTAGTCTCAAAGGGGAGGGAGTAGCCCCTTCGGACAATATGCAAAATTCACCTGTCCAATTTTATGGACTGCCAGTGGCTCAGGTGATGGCGAATCCTGCCATCCACTGGCTGCACATGATAATAGACAAACTAGGAGGGTTTGGAGGCTGTGGCTGCTTGGGGGGTCGTGGACTGACGCGACCGCTGCCTACACGTCCCAGGGGGCCGGTAAGAACCACAGCAACGCAGAGGCTGGAAAGCTTTTGCGCCGTGGTGGCTGGGTGGGTAAGGATGAGGCAGTATGCCAGTTCCAGTGTTATGAAAAGGTCCAGGGATCCCAGTCCCGGATGGTATTGCCCAATATGGTTTTTGATAAGAGTAGGTTTGGGGGGGTTCACTCGAGGCACTGGACCTCTCCAGCCTCTGAATTGTAACTTGTAGGAGATGGTGGTAAGTGTAGCCCCCTCCTTTTTATTAGAGAATAAGCTTGACGAGATCTATTTTCAGGAGCAGTGTATTTAGTGATCTTTTTTATACTTTTTCTTGGTGTTTTTGTGAGGGTCAGTACAGAGAAAGTTTCCTTATTATTCAAAGTCTTGCTTATAGCACATTGTTTAAGCTGCAATTGTCCTGTTCACAGGAGCCCCTGTGCTGGGCTTGGACCCGGTCCCAAGTAGGACATCAATAAATGCTTTGTTAAATGGGAGAAGTAGTTCAGAAGGGGACACTCCCGGTTGAAGCACTTCCGTCAAGGCATTAGTCTTGACTGCTACTGAGGGCAAGCTAAGGTCCAGGACCTCTGCTGCCCTCCGCTCCACCCTTGCGAATGATGCTCCCCCTCTGTAGCCATAGCAGGGGAGAAAGCATGCCAGTATCTGGAGAAGTGTCCAATCTGTTGGCTTCACGCAGATCCTCACACCAGTCCAAGGAGTCTTGATGCTGGAATTCGACCACCTCCCATTCTTCCCCAAGTCCTAGCCCATAGGAATAGGGCTCAGGCTCTGGCCTAGAAGGCATTGCTGCAGTCGGTGCCGGAGCTGGGTGACACCCCTCCTCCTACGTGTCGGAGTCGGGATTGTAAATGGGGATGGTGCCGGTGGTGCTGAGAGCGTCGGCCTTGGGACCAGTGCTGGGGAAGATCAACATGGCACGACCCGCACCAATTCGGATCCATCTGTGGATCCCTGGGGCCCAACTGCCGCTGCAGCTACCTATGTGGATCCAATAGAGGTCCCTCTCGAACCCGCGGGGCCCAAAGGAATGCCAGAGGGAAAGGGTAGCCCAAATATGAGGGGAGTAGCTTCATAAAACTCAAAACTCTTTTAGCTGGGTGGCAGTCGCTCTGGCTCACGGAAACTTGGGGAGGCTCAGAGCTGAGCCAGGCCTCGAGTGACGCTCCCTCCTCTCAACGGCCGACGGTCAAAGCACGTTTCGACAACTTCTTCTGTCTGGAGTTACCCGAAAGACCCAACGACTAGGGAATTTCAGACTCTGCAACCACTGCGGACCTTGCTCTCGACCGGGATCGGACATCGAGCAGTGACAGGCACCGCAGGGCTTGAAGCTCGGCTTCTTGGATTACATTCCTACCACACGAAAAGGAAAAAAACCTCAAAACACTTCGACAAAATGTAGAAAAAACGTAGTTAAAAATTGACTAAGGGGTAGCTCTTCCAGGATCTGCGCAGACTGGCGCAGAAAGAAAAGCACAGGCGTGAGTGCGCTGGGGTGGCGCCTATATAGGCACCACACACGTCACTTTGTGCGCAGACCATGCCAACAACGCCACAAAAAGCTGAACACCCCCACCTACTGGCACGCAAGGGTACTGCTCAAGAAAAATGTCCGGATCCAGTCTGGCGCCTGAGGATTATTTTAAGGTAAGGAATCTGTGGCTAGAAGTCTGCATCAGATAAGCAGAACAAGGGGCGTGGCTAACCTCCGATGGAGGAAGCAGCACCCTGCTGAGCTCCGCTTCATCCTGTCACTATCTGGCAGACCCGAGACCCCCAGTGTTCTCCTATACTTGTATCCACGCCAGCGAGTCAGGGCGACTCGTTGCGAAACAGCCCTGCCACCCTAGACAGCACAACAGCAGGGATACGAGAGCCAAAGCCAGTGACAAAATGTCGGCGGACCACGGTGGAGACAAGCTGCCATAAACCCCGGACCCACCGCTACTGGGCAGGCCCGAGCGATGCCACAGAAATACGCAGCGCAGTGAGACCCCCCCCCCCCCCCTGCAGGCGACCACTGAGCTGGCTCTGTGCAAGACGATCCGTCACAGGATGGCAGAGCGGAGCCCGCCCTGCCTTGAGGGCCGGAGTGTTGCCTGTATTCTGTTGATCCCAGCAGACAGGCGGAAGAAGCAGCCTATGACCCTCGGGCGGAGAGATCCTGCTTCCGGAGCGGCGAGGTTTGAACGTCAGTTCAACTGTGCAGCCCGGGATTGAGCCCAAACAAGCGGCCTGAGGCGAGGCCACGAAGTGAAGTGCAGGAGCGGCCGCGCAGAGAGAAATACAAACGTATGGTGAGTGGGGGGTAGCGGGCCCGGGTGCCCCACCCTCAACAACAAAATAGGAAAGAGAGGCCAGCGTGACCGGGGCTGGGAATCAGCAGGAGGGCCTAACCCATTGGGTTCTTGAGATGTAGAGCCAACCCAGATACAGGCCTGTACGTCGGCCAGACTGTGCAGCCCTGGAATGAGCCCAAACAAGCGGCCTGAGGCGAGGCCTCGAAGTGAAGCGCGGGAGCGGCCGCGCAATGAGCGATGCAGGCAGACGGTGAGTGAAGGCGTGCCGGGCCCGATCGGCCTGCAGGTTGGCAGGCGCCCTGGGTAGTAGTGGGCCCGGCCCTAGGGGGCGGGTGCCTCCACCTCAACAGAGGACATAGGAGAGAGAGGCCAGCGCGACCGGGGCTGGGAATCAGCAGGTGGGCCTAAACCATTGGGTTCTCGAGCTGTAGAGCCCATGCCCACCCAGATACAGGAAACACCGCCACCAAAGGTTTTGGGCTGAAACTGGACCCGGCTGCCCTCTAGCCGACTGGGGGAGAGGAAACATGCTGCCTGACTCCTGCACCTCCTGGGACTGGTAGAGGACACATCTTGGCAGCTGCTAAGTGCACGTGAGACCCATAGTAGTGCAGTGGCGAACTGAAGAGCTAGGCCATGCTGCACAGCAGGTGGGGCGTGGTGAAGCAACAGTGCCGGGGATGCGGCCTGGTGGAGAGGGAAAAAAAAAGCTACTGAGACTAAGGCTAGCGCTGCTGGGCCACAACTAAGGGATAATGTCTGAAGTGGTGACGTGCTCTGGGGACCTGCGAGGGAAGCTCTGTGCAGACAAGAGATGAGCCAACAGCAGCACAATGGGGAAAACCTCCCGCAGACGGGATCTGGACCCTGGGGGCGCGAGGGGGACTGCACTGGAGAGTGAGGGGGAGCCATCTGTACTGATTCCAGAGAAAGCCCCCTCGTTTTCGGATATCCTACAAGCCATCACTGCGTCCAGAATGGCGCGCGAGACTAAGATCGACACCCTGAGCTCTGATCTGGGTCTCTTGCGAGAGGACCACAAACGATTGGTGGAGAGGGTCGCCACCACGAAGCGGCCGTGGCAGACCGAATGCCTGCACTTGCCTCGAAGGAGGAACGCAATGACAACTATGGAATCCAAAATCTGCACACTAGAACTCAGAGCAGAAGATGCAGAGAATCGATCACGCCACAACAACATAGGTGTAGTTGGACTGCTGGAGAAAGTGGAGGGCACAGACATGATTACGTACCTTGAGCGGTGGCTAAGAACTGAAGTGGCTTTGGAGAGCCTGTCTACATTTTTCACTCTCTAACAAGCACATAGAGTCCCAGCGCGCCCACCCATGCCAGATTCCCCGCTGCGACCGAGGATCGTGACCACATCTTGACGCAGGCGCGCCGCAAAGGAGTTGAAAACACTGAAGTGCAAATTTTCCCAGATTTCTCTCAAAAGGTGCAGCGGGAAAGAGCCTCATTTGAGGAGGCTAAGCGCCAGTTGCGCCAGATCAGCCTTCCGCATGCCATGCTCTTTCCGGCCAGGTTGCGAGTTGTGGCACAAGATAGCACCAAATTCTTTCAGATGCCGC
This sequence comes from Calotriton arnoldi, assembly GCA_963921515.1. Taxonomy (NCBI): domain Eukaryota; kingdom Metazoa; phylum Chordata; class Amphibia; order Caudata; family Salamandridae; genus Calotriton; species Calotriton arnoldi. Next base: position 1,881,013 of record CAWUFW010000324.1, read on the forward strand.
AGGAAATCTGGGACTGACTGGAGCAAAGTCAGCAACAAGGGATAGCAGCCACTACCGCTGTCGACGCAGGAAGACACCGCATAGCCTGGTGGCGCCATCACAAGCTGAAGCGTGACTGGGACGGCGGAACTTGGTAGAGGTGGTGGCACAAATCAGTGCAGGAGGCACAGGCCCGCCGATGCCGGAGAGAGAGGAGTCGACACGGAACTCGGACTCAGATCGTGAATTGACTGGCTCACTGGACTCGAACATGGTGCTCCCCAAGCTTAGCCTGTGATCTTCCGACGATCTTCTATGAGCAGCTCTGTAATAAATCTTGGACACAGACGGAGGCAGTAAGAGACCTCCAATAACAACACTGGAACATTCACACCCAAGACATTTTTCTCTTATTTAGGTCTGCATTGAGGTATCCTGTAGACTTCGCTGGTGGAGAGGAGAATGCCTGAGGGGAGCACTTACCCATCCCCCCCTACTCTTCATTCGCACGGGAATTCCCTCGATAGACTAACAGGTTAATAGTTTGGATGCAGGGGTGACCACCTACTTGTCCTGAGAAGCGGGAGTTGGGGAACTTATTATTGGTTTCTTTATTTGGGAGTTTTAAGTCACATCGAATGTTATTTCTGTGCTACTTGGAGGTGTGCTGCATGCAGATGGGGGAGATTGGAGGTGGGGATGCATGGCCACCTTATATTACGATAACAGATGACAGGCACACCAACGTACAAATGCATATCCTGGAATATACGCGGTATGCACACCATGTCAAAGAGATACAAAGTGTTCTCCTACCTCAATAGGAGAGGAGTGCAGATAGCGCTACTACAAGAAATGCACTTCACGGCGAAAGAGGGATAAGCGCTGATGCGACAATGGCGTGGACAGGCGTTCTACACCACATACTCTGCATACGCTAGAGGGGTGATGATCTGGATTAAGACAGGGGTTCCATTCCAGCACATAAACACCCTAACAGACCCAAGAGGCTGTTATATAGTTGTGCGAGGCCAATTAGAGGGCCGGACACTGAATATCGTAAACATATATGCCCCTAACACTGATCAGGCCACCTTTTTTTTTTTTTACACATCTAACACGCTGCTTGGCCCCGTACCTGACGTCCCCATCCCTTATGGGAGAGGACTTCAACTGCGTGACTCACACGCACCTGGACAGATCTCAACCACCGCTGCGAGACTCCCAGACGACGCGGGGGCCTGGGCCTTTGGGGACTGGCGGTGCCACTGGGGACTGGTTGATGCCTGGAGAACCCTGCACCCCCACGACTGACTATTATTACTTCTCTGCCCTACACGAGGTCCACATCCGCCTAGACACATTTCTATGCACCGCAGACATACAAAGCCTAGTCCAAACTGTTGAATACTTGGCCCGAACAATATCGGAAAACAATCCGGTCCTCCTCGGCTTGAAGTGGACTCACCCCAGGCCCTCCATTCCTTCATGGAGGTTCCGGACAGAATCTTTATAAGATCCAGTCTTCAGAGAGGTGACCCGAGAGAAGATAGTCCAATACTTTAATGACAACAAAGGAACTGCCTCCTCCCCTCTAGTAGGGTGGGATGCCTTTAAAGCTGTCCTAAGGGACTAATGTATAGCAGAGACCAAAGGGATTAGGCACAAACTCCTGAATGAGGTACTGACTGCGGAGCGAGATCTTAGAGAGCTTGAGCAGAGACGGCTGGGGCACCTGGAACTCCAGCTGCACCTGCAGGACGCTAAGGAGGAAGTAGCGAAACAGACTGAAAGGCTTAGATGCTTTGACAAAGCGATATATGGATTGAGAACACACCGAACAGGACAAGTCGGGGTCCCTCCGGGCATGGCTGTCGAACCCGGCCAGCAGGGGCTCACCTGTGGTAGAGCTGGGGGACAGGAGGTACACGCCGGAGGGGATCAACAAAGTTTTTGCTCAGTTCTACTCCTATCTGTTTCGTAGCGCCCCAACACAGGACGTCACTGTAATTCGGGAATAGATGGAGGGGTTACAGCTACCACAGTTAGGAAGAGATGAGGCAGAGGCACTGGTTGCGAACATATCCCCCCAGGAAGTGATAGTGGCCATCAAGCACATAGCACATAACAAAACCCCCAGGAACTGATGGTTTCCCGGCCGAGTTCTATGCCACTTACTCGGGAGAGCTAGTGCCATGGCTGGTGTCGCTATACACGATCGCCCAGACTGTAGGGACGCTATCTGACAGCACCAGGGAAGGACTCATAATCCTGGTCCTGAAACCGGGAAAGCCGGCCCACGACCTCATGGCCTATAGGCCATTGTCAATTTTAAATATTGACTATAAAATATTGAGTAAGATCTTGGCGACCAAGCTCTTACCCCACATGTCGCAACTTATCCACCCCGACCAGGCGGGTTCCATTCCGGACCGGAATATGGGCATTAACATCAGGCGACTTCTGGCCATATTAGGCGCTGATGATTATGATAAAACTACGGCGGCTGTGTTCGCAGTGTACATAGAAAAGGCATTCGACAGTCTTGAATGGCACTTCCTCTATGAGGAGTTGCGAAGGATGGGCTAAGGCTTTCTAGCATGGACAAAATTACTGTATGCAAACCCGACGGCCAGAGCGCGCATGGGGGAGACTATCTCCTCAAGAAATAAAGTGGAGCGGGGAACGCGGCAGGGATTGCCCCCCTCGCCCCCCCCCCCCGACTCCCCTGCTCTTTGCGCTCGCAATGGAGCGTCTGGCTAGCTGCGCACAAATGAGACAAGACTACCACTAACTGCCAGTGCGGGACTCACAACCCTGCATCGCTTTGTATACGGATGATCTCCTGCTAGTCCTCCGAGACACAGGAGAGGACCTGACAGGAGCGAGGAATATGCTGGAATGCTTTGGTCTGCTCTCAGGCTTGAAAGTAAATTGGCAGTAGTCCCGACTCTTCCCCATGACATCCAACGGGCTTCCCCCAGACGAGCTAGGTTACCTCCAGTGGGAACACAGATGCCAGGCGTACTTAGGGGTAAAGATATATCATGATGCTTCTGAGGGAAATGTAGGTAGAGAGGTAGAGCGAAACGCTCTCTCCGCTCTTCTATGGAGTTTTGGAAATCGCTACCATTATCATTGGCGGGCAGAGAGGCCATTTTGAAAATGGTGGCATTGCTGCGGTGGTTATACTACTACGGCACGCGACCGGTGTGGATCCCCAGGACGCTGTTCCGGGACCTAGACTCACAGGTCGTATATCTGGGGCACGGCCCGCAGACGAGTGGCACTGGCTACGTTACAGCGCTCTACAGTAACTGGAGGGCTGGCGGTCCCGGACTTTGAAACATACTATATTGAGGCACAGCTAAATTGGCTGATCCAGTGGATGGTGTCCAGAAGATACCCGGACAGGGCCCCAAACCCATTCACACCAGTTTCTTCTGACCTCACCAAAGTTTTCTTACACGTAAGACGACGACCCACTGGAGACACCGGAGAGCTCAGAGTCATAACCCGATGCTGGAACAGATTCTTGCAAAAGACTTGTTGTCGAACCCCCTATTCTCCTGATTTACCCCTCGCCATGCTTCGACACCTGTCCCATGGCAGGAGCTGGGCAGGACTGAACACCTGGATAGAAGCGGGGGCGACTACGGTTAGGAGATCTGTTCAGAGACTCTGAGTTACTCCAGTTTGATGAGTTTCGAGCAGAATTTGATCTGCCCTGAGGCCACTTCCTCCTGCACAGGGCCCTCACCTCGGTGTTCAGAAAACACTGCGGTAATGGGTCCACAGAGCCACAGGCACTGAGCTGCTGTCGGTATGTGGCCCTGTTGGCAAGCTCAATCAAAACAGTCTCATGCCTTTACAAAGCGATACGTAATGATCTCAAGCAACCAATGGAGCGCTTTCGAAGGTAATGGGAGGAAGACTTGGAGATCCCGATTCCCTGAACGGACTGGGATACCATAATAGGAGGACACCAAAGGTCTCGCGAAATGCACATTTTAAGTCAAACTACTATATCTTGAATAGGGCGTACCTTACCCCAGTGAGAATTAGGAAATACTTCCAATAGTAGGAGGAAGCTTCCCTCCGATGTGGGGAATGGGAAGCACATATCCTACACATGCTCTGGGAGTGTTCCACCCTTAGCGCCTTTTGGGAGGAGGTCATAACTGTAGTCGAAACTATCACTGACAGGGAGATTCCTCACACTCCGGGTCACTGCATACTGGGATGGTTCCTGCACACAGCTAAAACTAAAGTAACAGCGAAATTCCAAGATCTTGCTTATGTTCTGGTCAAGCAGGAAACTACTAGGAACAGGAAATCGACGAGAAGGCCAAGGGTATTAACATGGAGGAGAGAACTGGGAAAATGGGCTGGATGCGGACGGAGAATACTCCATAGGCACACTAGACACAGCTAGGGCCTGGGGAGGACTAGTTGACGAATTAGTGGCAATGGATTCCGAATCTGACGCGGCCATGCCCTCTTGACCTTCATCGCCAGAACAGGAAGGGGAGAGGGAATGGGACAGGCAGACATCTAGAGCCCCTCTCTGATCACACACCCCCAGCTCCCATATCCATATCCCACACATGCTAAGGTGTCGACCTCTAAAGAGTACATGCCACACAAAGCTGACAACATCGAAGCGAAGAATCGACTCAAGGGAAAGGGTGGGGGGCGAGTTGGGAATGTTAATGATGTTGAGGGAAACGGGGAAGACAATGACACCAAATGGTTCAATGATATGCAGTAACAATAATTGTAACATGAAGATGAAGTGCATATGCAAAACCCCAATAAAATCTGGTTTAAAACAAAAAAAATCAGATAAGCAGAACATGTGTTTAACATGTTCTGGCAGTAAAAACCTGCAATTTTCGTTTTTACTGGTAGACTGGTAGCCCCACTGGCATGTACAGAGTTACATGCAGACAAGTCAGCTGTGCTAACTTCTGAATGGTACCAAAGTTGGTACTTCAAGGTAACAAACAACTCGTTACATTAAGCCCCCCTTGATGTCCATGTCGGAATTATTGTAACTTGTTGCCAGATGAAACTTTTAGAAAGCTGCCACTCTATTGCCCACTTTTCCAGTAACCATTTGCTGAGCTGGCCACGAGACAGCCTTCTGCCCACCTGGGGAGACGTGTCAACAGGACCTGCCACTGGAGTTACCTCCTCCTGGCAGGAAGCCACACGGGGTGTTGTACCAAAAGGATAGCTTCAAATGGGAAGCTGCCTTTGAATGGCACATGGTACCACACTCGAGAGGGGCTGCTCTTTTATCTGGATAGACAGGCTGGTGACAGAGAAGGGGGAAACACTGGCCAAACGAGTCTTTCCATGGGTGAGTAGCCCCAGGTAGCCCAACCCTTAGGTCGGGCTACTGTGCTTCACAAAATGATAGGTGTCCCAACATCTTGGAAGTGGGCAGAATAGAGCACTCTGATAGCTAGATGCCACACTTCACAGGAAGTTGTCATCAGGTAGGAGGGAACTTAGTAACCCATTGGCAAAAGACCTCAACCTACCCCGAGGGCACTTTGGGCAGAAAAGGGACACCCTTGCCAACATGATCTCAGACCTAACTTGACTTGGAGAAGAAGACCGAAGATGGACTGCAGTGGAACCGGCAAAGAATTTGCAACAACAAAGTTGGACTGTACCTGCTGCTCCTTTAGCTAGCGAAGCAAGGACTGTGTCTACTGTGTCCTGCTAGTGGAGAAGTCGTCCCCCGAGCCCAGCCAGAAGCAGAGACTACAAGAGTCAGTTGGCTGACTTCCTGTTTGCAGCACAGGACCACAAAAGCTGAAGAAACCTGCCTGGGGTAGTTGGTTGCCCAGATCACCAGATCGATGCTCCTGGTCACAGTGCAGCCCAGTAGACCGAGACCTGATGCTCAAAGTTGCACCCGAGTCTGCTGGACCCGGGAGAGTTGTCTGAGTGTAGTTTGGTTGCCCAGAAGGAGAGTTATTGCCAAAAAGAGGAAACTGTTGAGTTTGTTGTGCCTGGTGACCACTAGTCAAGAGGTGACTGGACTCTTGCTGAACCAAAGAGGACTCTGAGGGACATCGACCCTGTGGTCAAAGTCACCTCACCAGGACTGTTATTTTGCTAATGCTTATTCACGGTTAAGTGAAAAGCCTTGATTTATTGTCCCTTGTAAAATCTATATCCCTGCAACCCCCCGATGGATCTTTTTAGTTTTGGTGTCCACTAATTCATTAAAAAAATATGCTACTTTTATAATTTGCAGTCGGATTTATTGAATGTTGAGTTTCTTTAAACTGTTTTGATGCAGTTTAAATGCTTTACACTTGTTACTTTGTTGAAGCCTGGCTGCTCTAAGCCACAGCTACCTTGGGTTGAGTTAAGATTTGACAAACAAAACCTGACTGGTCCTAGAAGGGTTGGTAGTGTATTACACAGTGAGATCTCACAGCCACACCATATAATACACCCCATTTCCTCACACTCGCTAACAGTGATCATCACACCTTGTCACTCAGTCTCACTCAGGGTACCAAGGGTGTACATATGCAACATCCAGAGCAGAGTTTTCCTTTTGCATTGACATACTGAAATTTAAATTTGGTTCAGCAACGTGATCAGAGATAGGCCAATAAAGGGCTTGTGCTGGATGCCTTGTGCTCTTAGCTCAGCACTTTCAAGCACCCTCCTTTAACCAATGAGACAGCAGCACAAGCAAGGGGCGGCAGATGAAAGATTTAAGGAAGAAATAGCTGTAAAAAGCAGTTAGTAAACGGTCTCCTTTCAAATGCCAATCACCTGTGACCGAAAATGTAAAACTGCACAAAATAACTTGGGCTGATCCAAAATGTGAAGCACATTTCAAACAAGCAAAGGCCTACTTTCTGTACACTGTTAACAGCAAAAGGTCTTGGCCAGACCAGACCTAAACAATCATGGGCAAAGCCAACAGATCCTGTCTATGTGAGAGCTACTGGCTTTGCCAATGTCTTTTAGCCATGTTGTACAGTAGTGTGGCTAAAAGTTAGTGGCGGGAGTAGAGTACAGTGGCGTAGAGGAGAGTGGAGCAGAGTGGTGTAGAGTAGAGAGACACTGAGTTGGGTGTCGTAGAGTGGCGTGGAGAAGAGCATAGTGGCATAGAGTGACTGTCTGAATTGGAGTGGTGAAGAGTAGAATGGAGTATAATAGAGTGGTGTGGACTGGCGAGGAATGTAGTTGACTGTAGTGGCTAAAGTGGCATAGAGTAAAGTGTCATAGTGTGGCATTGTGTAGAGTGGAGCGTCGTAGAGTGGAGTGGCGTAGAGTGGCACAGGGCAGACTAGAGTGGCATAGAGTTCTAATAAATCAAACCATGTACTTCTGTCGCAGTATACTTTACATTGTAATGAGCGTTTGGTATGAACAGCCTACTAGATCAGCAATATCTGCTATACGTATTATGAAAAACTCAATAAACTGGTAAAAAAAAGAGGAATGGTGTAGACAAGACTGGAGTGGAGTGTTGTAGAGAGGGATAGAGTGGCACAGAGTGTAGTGGAGTAGCGCAAAGTGGAGAGGTATAGACTAGACTGGCGTAGAGTAGAGTGGCATGGAGTGGGGTGGCATAGAGAGGAGTGGAGCAGAGTGGAGTAAAGTAGAGTGGCGTAGAATAGTACAGTTGTGGGTGTAAGTACCTAAAGTGTCAATAGAGATGGCCTGAAGGGTGAAAGCAACATAAATAAGAAGCCATATGCCTGTGCTAAAAGTCAGAAAGGACATTGCACGTCCAGGAATAATACCGAAACATGTATAAAAATAGGTGTGTTGCAAAAAGATGAGGAAGAACACATGTACAAGGTCCATGCTCCAGGGAGGAGCTAACATAAGAAAAAAGGGCAGCTAATGGGAGCTAAGCAGACTGCAAATGAAAGTGACAATGAAAACAACTAATGTTATGCTGTGGGTGGGTTGTAAGCCCACTAAATTGCAAACAATATGTCTCGCAGCACAGCGCATGCGCTGTGTAGGGTAGTAGTAAAAACACAAAAAGGTGCACACTGGATCACATTTTAAGCAGTGGAGCTAGAACAATTGAGGAAGAAAAGAACACAAATGTGCACAGAGTCAATTGCTGTAAAATGGGATCCAATCTGAAAAGTTACTGGAATATTTGGCTGAATATTAAATGTCCAAACAATTCGGTCGTTTTCATATACTCATCTAAGATACTGTATAGCTGTGGTCTTGAATCTAACAAGATGTGTTTTTTAAACTGAGACTGCTGATACCCCAACTTAAATCTTTCAATCATGGTCATTCAGGGAGAATGTTATTGGCAGATAAAACCTCTCTTTCGATGTGTTCAGATTTTGCCTCATATCTTACCTCTTTTGTTTCCTTAAGTAGTCAACAACAAACAGCATTGTCCGCCTTGATATTTTATCTAAGGCTGCAGGGATGACAAGGACTTCTGGCTCTAAGTTTGAAAAGATATAAATCAAAATAAGCATAGGGTTTGTTTTCTATAGAAAGGAAGCATGTTATACTGCTGGGTAAGGATAGCACTGCGCTGCTCAAGCCCAATTACCTGAGTCTGCATTAGCTGGTGTAGTTGAGCGGCTCGTTGAAGGGGCAGCTTTACAGCAGGTGGTAAAGAATCCCTGCACATGCTTGGACAAGAGCGTTCGCCAAGAATCTTTGGTATCCTCAAGCAGCATGTTGTGGATCAGGTATGGCAGTACGGTTTGACAAAAATCTGTTTTCACCTAGCATTAAACAATGCAAGTATCAATGAAATCATCTATGATTGAGGCACAAAGACCTGGAAATAAGTGTCATTCCACAAACAATGAGATTCATATTTTGTTATGTTGCTTGCCATAGCACTCTTCGTATTGTCTAATACACCTAAAGTAGAAATGCCACAGAGCAAATCAGGTTCATCTAAGATTCCTGTCCAGTGGCTTTGCTGAAGTTAAACCAACTTCGGAACTTTGAGAACCTTGACGGTTATTACTAAATACCTCTATTTAAGTCTCAGATCCTGTTATTGTTTCAGTTAAATGGCTAGTTATGAGACGCTTACTAAAGAAACAAGAATCGGATCTCCTTAAATATGATTATTTATAACACAACAGCACTGTTACCTGCAGAGTCTAAACTTCTACAAGGTCATCTCGCCTAACAGCTTCTCTCTTTAAGGCAATCAAAAAATAGCCTCAATCCTATATAGGCTGGATTTACATCTGGGCACAGCACTGAGTTAGAGATGATAGCTGGTCTTGACAACTATAGGATGGCAGCTGAACGAGGCAGCATTTATTTTAACCAGACTTTTTCCAGATAATTGTTAATGTTGTTTATCTTTGCTCAGGGTTGATTAATGGTATTAGCTACATTTGACACTAATGATCCTTCCATCCTAATGAATCAGACTGAGACAGAGGGGATCCCTATTTCACTGCTGATTTGGCCATGATCCTTTCTCACTGGATGTTGCCAATCAGTCTCACATTAATTCTGTACATCTCCTCCACAGCCCACTGATTGCAGAGTTACCCAGGGATTGGTTGTGCTCCTTCATATCTTTTATCTATATGTTAAGCCTCTTGCCAACCTCATCTAAACCAGTGGCTCAACATATCGTCTGCAAATCTAAAATGTAAGAATTCACTTGCAATGTGACCCAGCAAGGCTGACGGATCACACTAATCCACAGATAGTATTTCCGATCTACAACATGTTAAATTTACATTTCAGCTAATTATTTACCATTTATTGACAACAAACCAACTGTCCATACGTAAGCATTCATTGCTAACCACCTCCAAACCTCCCTCTCAACAACTGTAAAATAGCTCATTAAACTGTAACGTCTGCTGGGTGATTACGTGGTTACAGTAAGTTTACAGAATCAAGAACTATCTTTAAGATTTGTTATTGTTTTCTTTCCCTTCTTTCCCTTAATCTGACAGTAGACTTTATTATCATATCATTGTATATTGACTGTCAATTTAAGCTACAGGCCTTCTCACCTCACACATTGGCTTCAGCAACTGAAGCACTTCACTTTTCACCCCACCACTGTCCAGCAGCGTGCAAGTCAGGTTTTTGATCCAGCTGTCATGCTCTCCCTTCTGTGGGATCCACACACTGTGATCATCCAAGCTTTCTTGTGGGCTCTCTCTGGAAATATATGGAACTTCCAGAAACTGGCAAAATAAAGGTGGATAAATCAATGAAGTCTATGTCAATTGCACGTTTGACAAAAAACATATCAGTAGGGAATAATAAAAGGACATTTCTTCAGCAAATCTAGAAATTTAGCCTTTACAATGAATGCAATAACACCCAAACCAACACACTAAAAATAGAATTGGAAGGTTTAAACACCAAGTTGTTTTTGTTTTTTACCTTTTAGCTTTGGTTGCAATTTTATAATTACTTTCAGGCATGTTTTGGTTTAATTCAAATACAGCCCCTTACAGGATATCATTATAGGGGGGAGGATGTAGCCTTAAGGCTAGAGCGGTCAACCTCGAAGTGGGGAACCAGGTTTGAGTCTCGGCAATGACGCTCAACATCCTGTGATTCTGGGCAAATCACTTAATCTCCCTGTGCCTAACAAAAATGAATGTGTCCATCTGTAACGAAACTGGTGCTCATGTATAGCGATCTTATACCCGATTTCTCGGGTCTAGTTTGCGCTATATAAAACTCTGAAGTTACAGATCTATGCTGTTTGGCTGAAGCCAAATGTCTGCTATAATGTGTTGCACCATGGATCAATCACCTTCATAATAGACATTACGCAAAAAAGGGGATGGGAATGTGGAGGGAAATGTGATGTCTCAATGACAGTATCCTGAAGGACTGAACTGCAACAAGAAAAAAATAATGTATACTATAGTGATAACAAAAGGTTACATTTAGTTTGCATTAAGGTGGTGTTGCAGGCAAAACAATGGAAATCATAACCCGATGCTAGATATACGACAGGTTGGAAATGGACCTTTGTGCGCTAGACAAAGTTCATAAGAAATCAAGGCCTTTTACAAGTTATTACAGAAGTGGTAATAAAGGGACAAACAAACCCCTTATAACAGAGCAGAATAAGTTACTTACCTTCAGTAACACTCTTTCTGGTGGATACTCTATTGAACCGTGGATTCCACACCTTGGAATACTCCCCAATACTCCCCAGGTCCCAGACTGAAGCCGGCAAACTTTCTCCTCCAGGTGACGACGTGCAGCTCAATGCTAACTTCACACCACCACGTAAATGAAGGAGCAGAGCCACATATAAGTGCCACCACTGCACGCTGACGTCAGTTTCTGGTCTCTTCTGGGCATTTAGACGCAGAGCGTAAAAAACTATTTGTACCAGTGTGCTGAATACTAATTTAAGGTTTTTATAGTTGTAAAAACAAAACAAAGGCCACTCCACAGAGCAGGGAGGTGGGAAGGCGGCAGGTAGAGTATTATTCTACTGGTAAGGAAACTGCAGGTAGAATTATCCATCAGAAAGAGTGTTACCAAAACTCACTGTTTCTTCTGAGGGATACTTTTAACCTCAGTTTCTTCACTTGAGTATAGATACCAAAGCAGTACATCCCAAGGTGGAGGGTCTGTGGAGTGGCCTCAGAGCAAAAATGCTTGCAAGACCGAGTGGGCAAAATGCCCTTCCCATAGGACCAGGATATCAAGGCAATAGTGCTTCATGAACATATGCACTGACTTTCTCATCGCAGCCTGGCGAATTCAAGTATAGGGACTTCGCGAGCCAATGCACTGGTAGCAGCCTTAATCATGGTGGAATGCGTTCTCAGACTTCAAGGGGGCTGCTTCTTGGCCAATGCTTAGAAAATCTTAATGAGAAGGACCATCAACCTCGACAAGGTCCTCTTCTACACCGTCTTCCCTTTATTTGCGTCAGAGAACCCACAAAAAGCTGATTGTCCACACAGTGGACATTGGTATGATCAATGCAGCAGCTTAAAGCCCTTTTGGAGTCTAGCTGATGGAGCTTTGCCTCTTGAGTAGAGAAGGGGAGCAATACAAAATACTAGCAAAGTAAATTATTGCAAAACGTGGAAGGAAGTCACAACTTTTAGTAAGAATGCAACCGAGTCCTCAGTACCAACTTGTGTAGGAAAAATGTGGTGTAAGGCAGATGCACTGAAAGTGCCTTCTGTACGCTCATGTGAAGAGCTGATGTAATTGCAATGAACAAGAGGGTCTTTAAGGTCTGGAGAGACAGCAAACAGCTATGCATCGATCTGAAGGGAGTACACAAAAGAAACGTCAAGACCAAGTTATGGTCCCACTGTGGTGATTGAAACAGGGACAGTTGACCCGGCCAACATAGAAAGGCCAATAGGGCTGACAAATAACATTTTATAGTGTGCACTGCAACGCCTTGCTGGGCCAAAGATAAAAAAAAATTATGTCCAACAGCTTTGCATGTGAGGGGTCAGTCCTGCAAACGTCATTCTAGGCCAAAGGTTTGCCCCAGCACACAGCATAAATTAATTTTCTTGGTAGGGTATCAGACAGCAAGGATTAAATCTTCCATTCAAGGCAGCAAGTCAAATGCAGACTATTGCAGATGCTCAATCTCCATGCATGTAGGTTACACAGATTCTGGTGGACGGCCCTGCCCTGTTGGTGAGATAGGAGATTCTTGATACTATGCATCTCAATGGTGTTGAAAAGATCTTACCAGGTATCTCTCCACTGTTGGAAGACTTCTTGTGCCACATTGGACTGTAGATGTCACCCATTATGTTCCAGGCTCCACCTGCTCAGTTCATCCGCTCTGGCATTCAGGGACCTTGTCAAGTGTTTCACGATAAGGCGCTCCAACCATGCAAGAGATGCAGGGCATCCTGACATGGGACCCTATACCACACTTCGCGTGCTTGTTGAAATACCACATGGTGTGGTGCTGTCCATGAGAACCTACAACAGCCTACCCCTAATGGACGAAAGCAGCAGATGAATGGAAGGCAAATCCAACAGACTGATATGGAGCAAGGCTTCCATTGGAGAGTCCTCTGATCTTCACTTCTGCCAGATGACCTCCCCAGCCAAGTAGTGACATGGCTGCCACCACTATTAGCTCTGGGTGGAGAAGGCAAAGGGGCCTGCTGCTTAACCAAATATGTTTGAGCAGCTACCACTGCTAATTGTGATCTGTTTCTTCAAAAATCTGTAAGGCATCCAGTAGATTTCATCTCTGGTCGTCCCGCTGGAAGTTCAGGTTCCATTGCAGAGTTTGCACGTGCCACCTAGTCTGGTCGACGAGGAAGATGCAGGAAACTAGGAAGCCAGAAAGCATCACAACTGCTCTCATCGATACCCATGCAGAGGCTGAAACATTGGGATTGTAGCCCGAATGTTCTGGACTTGCTGAGGCGGATGGAAAGCCCTCAACTTCATTGTGCCCAGAATTACTCCAATGAATGACAGGCTCTGCAAAGAAATCAGATGCAATTTCAGATAGTTGATTGTGAACCCCATCAATGTCAAGAGGATCATCGTTGTCTGGAAGCAGTCTACATCAGCGAAGTTGCTGAGGTAGGGGAAAACTAGTATCGTGAACACCTGAGAGGCAGTGAGGCTGAAGGAAAGTAGTCCAAACTGAAAGTGCTCCTGACGGACCTTGAACTGCAGGTAACGTCTGTGGGACTGCAGGAGGTGTGTAAAAAAATTGGTCTCGACTGAAGGCAGCTGCAATTCAAGGACCTCAACTGCCCATTTATTTATTTATTTAAACAGTTTTATATAGCGCTGGCTAGACCAGTAGGTATCAGAGCGCTTTACATAAGGTCAGCAAAGTTACAACAATAATAACAATTACATATTACATCCAATATATGAGATACATTGACGGGAGAGAATGAGAGACCAGTAGAGAGGAAGGGGGAGTGAGAAGGGAGAGGACGAGGGGAAGCCGGAATAAGAGACAGAGGTAAAGTCAGCCCAAAGACCGAATGGGTAGGTGACGGCCAGGGAGGTAGTCCAAGGCCAGTCTCCCCTATAGCTCTCAAGGAAGCTCCAACGGGTATCAGTCAGAAAGGTGGATAGAAAGGAGACAAGGCAAAAATAGAACGGCACATATACGATGAGGGGGAGGGTGGGCGAGACAGGGAGAAGGGGAGAAACTGTGCCCAAGGTCCGGCTGGGCAGGTGACGGTCAGGGGGTGAACCAAGTCCGATCTCCTCATTAGCTGAACAGAGCAGCTCCACCGGGCGTCGGACATAATGCTCAGACTCCGCTGTCAGGACAGAGGTCATGAGTGCTCAAGAATTGTCAGAGTAGTGTGTGGGGGGGGGGGGGGGAGAGCCATGGACCGAAAGAATTCAAGAAGTCCTCTTGGGGTCAGACACAGTCCAGGAAGGGTTGAGTAAGTAAAAGTTCAGCAAGGGGGAAAAAGTCACCATTGTCGGCATTGTTGGGGTCAGGCATCCTGGGACCCTTTTCCATCTCCAGAGTGAGCCGAGTACGACAGAGCTTTGTAGGGAGGGAAGGGTCAGACGCCCATTAGTTTTTTAAAAAGGACACAAGATCTCCCCCGGTGTCCCTAGGCGCTCAAGGCGTAGCGCAGACCCTGAAAGCGCGCTGGGACATCTCCCATTACGGTGGGCAGCACGGTGGGAGCCACCATTTTGCCTAGTGCAGGGGGACCCCTCTCCAAACCATACGTGTGCCAGGTACAACAGTTCTTTAAAGGGAAGGATGGGCCAGTCTCCCTTTGCTCTTAAAAGGTCACAAGATCTCCCAGGCGTCCAGAGGCGATCGGGAGTAGCGCAGTCCCCATAAGCCCGCTTGGACGCGGCTCCCCTCACGGCAGGCCAGCGCGGAAGGAGCCGCCATCTTGCCTCGGGGGGGAGGGGAGGGGTCCGCTCACTTCTGCCATCGGCAACAAGTGCCTCTGGGTTCTTGAAAAACTTGGCGGTTATTTTCCACATGCTGCGGTCGGGCCACCCAAGCGGATGGAGGCTCCCGTATGCTTGGGTCTCACTGGATGCAGATCTGATGTTCAGGGATGCGCCTTCGGTGTAGTTATTTGGTTCAGCTGCGGGCGCCCACCGGGGAAGCGGATAGTGGAGCCCTCGAACTCGCCGCTAATCGGGTGTAATTTCCCAGTGGTCCGCTCCCGATGTCGCGGCCCCCGCTCTGCTACCTCCAAACGCGAGTCCGCTCCACCCCAGGCGCCATCTTGAGGCGCGATCGCCTGGCAGGAATTAAGCCGATATCACGGCAATGCAGCAGCCAGGTGGAACGGCGGCCACAACGGCAGACACTCCCAAACTTCCGATGTCAGGAGTTGCCTTTTTCTGCTGGTTTTGTGGAGTTGAAGCGCCGCGCTAGGTTGTAGAGCGCGGGGTTTCTACGGAGCTTAAGCTCCGAGCAGCCATGATGGATCTGGCTCCGCCCCTCAAAGGCCCATGATACGATGTCTGCAAATGATGCACTCTCTTCCATTGGTGATCCCTAAGGCAAGTCCAGTCTTGTTCCAAGAGACGTATCAAGCCCACTGGCCTCTTGTAAGTCTATGGAAAAATTGCCATTGGCATTATGAGGGGGTATATTACCATCAACATCCTCACCATCATCACCCTCTGGTGGTGTACCTTGTTAGAGCCAAAAAGATAATGGAGCCTCTGTTGGTGCATCCGCTCTGGTAGAGGCCCTGGTACAGAGTCAGGCTGTATGACGTCCAGTTGCACTTCAGTAATTTCTTAGCATGATATCTGTCGAGATCAAGCAGAAGTTGGTTCAGGGTCACACAGCGGAATCAGCAATGGATCATTTTCTCTTGTTGGTACTGGCACTGACAAGGAACAGCCAGGTGCAGGTCCTGGAGCTGAAGTAGATATATTATTGGACCTGGAATGGGTCCTAAGGAATCAGATGGTGCTGGGGACAGACCCGCCAGCAGGAACCAGATAAGAGACCGCTGTGGATTTCTTAGGGCCAAAAGGCACACCAGAGGGAGCCAGAAGTGCATTGAAAATCTGCAGCATGGCCACTTTGAAGGCCTTGATCTGCTGCAGTGTCGCCGATGGCCCAGGAAACACGGGCACACTGCAGTTAATTGGGAAATCAACTCTGTGACTGGAGCACCTGAAGGAGACTGACTGACACAGTGATACTTTTGCACCTTCTCCTTGGATATGGAGTGGCGGGATGGGGTCAAGCTTCGCTTTGCTTTTTTGTGCTTGCTTTTGGGCTGCAATTTGGACTTACTGGAGGAGTTCCTTTACGAAGTTGACCTCTGTGTATTGGTTCAAATGAACTCTTCATGAGCTGTACTAATACGACGTTCAACTGCCACGCAGGAAGAGCCCTTATTGGAGGAAAAACCATGAACAGTCCTTTGATGAATTGTTTAATGATCCTGTTTGACCACAAGGACAAAGAATTGGAAGAGTGTCTATATCTTGATATTGCAACGAGATGTACTTTAACTGATGCATGTACCAAGCCTGATTGCTCTAGTGACAAAAGGTAAGGCAATATTTGCTCTGGTAATGCTTGAATAGGATGTACATTCGATTTCTGGCACCATAGACAGAAACGCTTTCATTTCAATCTATATGTTTTTGAAGTGGTATCCGCCCTGACTTTTGCTAGAATGTCTCTGCAGTCCCGGGGGATATTCAGATCTGCGAACTCATGGAATTCAGGAGCCATGCGCATAAGTGGAGAGAAGTCGGGTATGGATGAAGGACCTGGCCTTGGCTCATCATCAAGAGTGTCCTGGATGGTTTCAGGGTAATGTGGTTGGTGTCTGACAACAGGAGCAGCTCCATGAACCAGTGCTGTTTGAGCCATCTGGGGGCTATCAGGATCATACGACAGCCCCCTGACTTCATCTTGCTGAGCACTTTTGGAATAAGAGGGATTGGGGGGAAAGTGTATGCATAGATCCCTGACCATCTGATCGAAAACACATTCCCCCACCCCCCGGGATGTGGATGCCAACTTGAATAGAACTGGAATTTCTGGTTCTCTTTTGTGGCAAAGAAATATAGCACCTGCTTTCCCCAGAAAATCTTGTTTAGCGCTGACTGGCCCAGTTCCCATTCGTGGCAGCTGGTCCGTGTTCTGCTTAGCGTGCCCGCTAAGAGAAGTCTAGTCCCTGGAATATGTTCCGCCCGAAGTGTTATTCTGTGTGTCATAAGCCAGCTCCAAATGTCCTGAGCTTCCCTGGAAAGGGCTAGCGATCTTGTGCCCCCTTGCTTGTTCACATACTGCATGCTGGTGGTATTGTCTGTGCGCACTAACACTGATGAACTGGTTATCCATGGTAGGAAAGCTCGGAGTATGAATTGCATGGTCCTTTGAACTGGAGACCGCTTTCCCCCGGTTCTGCAGGTCTTGAAGGTGGCCGCCCCAGCCCTCTAAGGAGGCATCCGTGGTTATTACGTAATTGGGTATTTGAGGCAGGAATGTGAGACCTTCGGAAAGATGGTTGGTTTGTGACCACCAGATTAGAGCTCCAGTCATGCCTGGGGTGATTGTCACTAGATCGAACAATCCTGCTGTCTGTATCCATTGCTTGTCCAGTTCCTCCTGTAGAGGTTTCATTTTTAGGCGGGAGAAAGGGACTAGGTTGATCACTGAGGACAACATCCCTAGGAGTGATTTGAACAGACGTACTGAAACATACTTTTTTCCCAGCAGTTTGAGTGCTAGTTCTTGAAGTCTTCGCTGTCTGTCCTAGAAAAGGTTTATCTTGGATGGTATCCAAAGCCACTCCCAGGAATAATATCCTTCTTGATGGAAGAGTTGATGATTTTTGGTGGCTGACATTGAGACCTAAGTTGCTGAACAAAGCAAGGCGAGCGTACGTGGCTTTCGATGCTTGACTGGCCGTTGGTGCTTTTATCAACTAGTCATCGAAGTATGGGAATACCCGAGAACCGTCTTTCCTTAGTGAAGCTGCTACAGGGGCCTTTGAACTGGTAGTGTGTGCCGGCTACCGTGAATCGTAGACATTTGTGATGTTTGGGATGTACTGGAATGTGAAAATAGGCATCCTGCAGGTCTAGGGTTGTCATGTAGTCTCCGTGGTTGAGGAGATGCAGGATGTCTGGAAGGGTGACCATGCGAAAGAATTGCTTTTGTAGAAATGTATTTAGTTTTCGGAGATCCAAAATGGGTCGCCACTCCAGTTTTCTTTTTTATGAGGAAAAAACGGGAGTAGAAACCCATTCTCTTTTGGGAGAGGAGAACTTTTTCTATTGCTCAATATGGTGAGGGCTTCCTTCAGGAGTAAGTGAAAACGTGGTGGGTGCACTCCCCTTGGTGGAGTGGTTGGTGGTCTCTTGATGAATTCCAGGTTAGGACCGTAGGTGATAAGATCTAATCTGTCTGATGTTATTTGTCACCACTGGTGGGAGAAGTTGGAAATGTCTGTACCCACAGCTTGCATAGGTTTGGGTGTAACCAACACTTGAGATGGGTCACTGTTTCGTGTTGGTATCTCTACCCTGGGGGGTCTGTTTCCATCTAGGCCCTTGTTTGCTATAGGCGGCCATAGGTGGTGGTGGATAGGGCTGCTGCTGGTAGGGTGGGTATTGCTGAAAGCATTGCTAACCCAATCTGTAGGAAGCGAAACCTCTCCCTCGTGCTCCCCGAAAGTGCACTTCCCTAAACTGCAGGGTGGCCAACGATTTTGCTGTGTCGGTATTCGCCTTGATGGCCTGTAAAGAATCGTCCACATTTGCCAAAGAGGGCTTTGCCAGCATAGGACATATCCGGGATTTTGGACTGAACCCCAGGCCGGAAAGAACAAATATACGTAAAAAGGGAGTGCTTAGGAAGTCCAAAAAATGTTTTTAATCTAAATTTAAATGAACTCAATACAATGTCAGTCCAAATTCTTATTCCAATCATGCAACTTCTTCTTTCAGGTCCAGCCAATGCACAAAACTTGCTTGGGAAGCCAAGTAAGTATTATTCCAAATTTGGCTTGATGTAGTGATTATTCAAACACTGAGAGCCTTCCAATAGATTTCAATATGATGCAGATTGCATTCGGCCCACCTTGTCGCCTTAAAACAGCAGCCCTTTCTAGCTGCCGAAAGCCCATTGAGGCTATATCCATAGCGCAGTTAATTACCTCAGAGGATGTTCTTTACCCTTCCTGTAGAGTTCTTTTTGCCTCAGAAATGCTATCTTCTGGCACGGGGTCTATGAGGGCACTGATGTCGGACCACATCTGCCAATTATATTGGCCCAATATAGCCAGAGTATCTGGTGGAGTCAAGATAGGCGTGGAGGGATTTTTGGAACAGCGCTGAGCCACTTGAGAGATGACGGAGTCCGGCTTTGGGTATCCAATTACACAGGCAGGTGAATCTTCTGTAGCCTTGTACCTCTTATCTATCTCTCACAGGGTTCTTCATAATTCTTGTGCCCTCTTCCCAGATATGATCTATTGGGATGCCATGCACAGACTTCTTTGCAGGCTCCTTGAGATCATAAGGAAAGCAGTCAGACTGACTGACATTGGCAGCTGGAATCTTTTTGCCGCCCTCTCCATCAGGTTGTGGAAACCCCTATGTCATCCGGTGGCGAGTCAACTGGCTGAGGAGCAGGTGGCGATGGAGTAGGAATCAAAAAGTCATTCCATTCGCTGTTATTGTCAGGAATTTCTCCCTCCTCTTCGTCATCGTCCGATGACGAGGGATCATCCCTAGGAGGTGCTGCAATGTTGGATACATGAGTCATCCAGGGCGTCAGGGGTGGCGGAATAAGCCTCACCGTTTTTGGAGACTGAGGTAGAGGTGGACAACTAAGCTGGATCGGGGATGTTGGTCTTCTGGTCTCCGGATACCTTTTATAGTAGTCCTGCAACATCCCTTGGAGGTCTTGGAAAATGGACAAAGGAACCTATACCATACCTCCTTGTGAAGGAGAATGGTCATATTGCTGGAAATGTTCCCCCGCTGTCTGGGTAGTTCTGCATATCTTGTCTGTTGGGGGTCGTAATGCACAAGTTACTAACTTGTGTAACGATATATCTGTAAGAGACAGTAGTTAGTGACAGATTCCTTACCTTAGAATATCCCCAGGCGTCAGGCTGGATCCGGAAAGTTTTTGCGTAGCAGTACCCTTGCGCGTCGGTAGGCGGCGTCGTGCGGCTCTGCGTCCGTCGTCGGCGTCGTGATCGCCGGGATGACGTCGCGGGCAGTACTTAGACGCCGCCCCTGCGCGCTGGACGTCAGTTCTGTACACGACTTTCCGCGCCAGGAACGCAGAACCATGCAAGAAGCTGACATAGGTGTCTGAAAAATACTAGGGCCCTGAAAGGGATGTCCTTAACCCTAGAAATCAGTTCGCAGAACGGGGAGGATGGGTGGGGCAGTAAGGAATCTGTCACTAACTACTGTCTCTTACAGATATATCGTTACACAAGTTAGTAACTTGTGCATCTGAAAGAGACACGTTAGTGACAGATTCCTTACCTTAGAATAGATACCCCAGCAATACCAACCCCGGTGGTGGGTCTGCGAACAAAGATCAGACAAGGAAGTCCCGGAGGACAGAACGGCCAAAGAAGCCGTCCCTCCGGACCTGACTGTCAAGGCAGTAATGCTTGGTAAACGTGTGCAGCGAGGCCCACGTAGCTGCCTGACAGATATCCTGCAGCGGAACACCGCGGCCTAAGGCCGTGGTAGCAGCCGTTGCCCTGGTGGAATGGGCACGAAGCCCAACAGGAGGCTCCTTCTTAGCCAAAGAATAGCAGGCTTTGATACACAAGGTCACCCAGCGGGAGATGGTTCTCCTGTGCACCGCCCGACCTTTTTTGGCGCCCACGTAGCCAACAAAGAGCTGGTCATCCACCCGGAAGTGTTGTGTGCGGTTGATATAAAAAGAAAGCGCACGTTTTGGGTCCAGACGGTGGAGCCTCTCTTCCTCTCTGGAAGGATGCGGAGGCGGAAAGAAGGTGGGCAAAGTGACGGTCTGCCCAATGTGGAAGGCAGTAACCACCTTTCGCAAGAAGGACGGACGCGTCCTAAGAACAACCTTGTCTGGATGGACAGACAGAAAGGGAGGTTTGCATGAAAGAGCCTGGAGCTCACTCACCCGCCGAGCGGAGGTGATGGCCACCAGAAAGGCTGTCTTCAGAGTCAGAAGACGAAGAGGACAGTTATGTAGAGGCTCAAAGGGAGCGCACATAAGAAAGGTAAGAACCAAGTTCAAGTCCCACTGAGGCATCACAAACGGAACAGGAGGGAAGAGGTGTGTAATGCCTTTAGAAACCTGTTAACAACAGGGGACTTGAAAAGGGAGGGCTGATCAGGAAGCCTGAGGAAGGCCGAGATGGCACAAAGATAGCCCTTGATGGTACCCAGGGCAGAACCCTGTTGGGCCAGGGAAAGAAGGAACAGGAGAACCTCAGAAAGAGGGGCAGAAAGAGGGGCAGAAAGGGGATTCACAGCCTTTGCTGTGCACCATGCCACAAACTCGTTCCACCTGCAGGCGTATACCACCTTAGTGGAGGGACGCCTGGCTGCCAGAATCACATCACAAACTTCGGGAGGCAAGTCGAAAGGAATCAACTGCCGCCGCTCAATCTCCACGCAAGCAGGTGGAGGCTGGACAGGTTCGGGTGGAGGACCGTCCCCTGCTGCTGCGACAGAAGATCCTCCCGAAGAGGCAGACGTATCGGGGGATCTACGCTCATACTGAGTAGTTCGGGATACCAAACTCTTCGAGCCCAGTCCGGAGCCACAAGAATGACTTGGGCCCGGTCGTGCCGAATCTTCTTCAACACTCTGGGTAGAAGTGGTATAGGCGGACAGGCGTACAACAGACCGCAACTCCACTCGCGACGAAAAGCGTCGCCGAGCGAGTGCCGCCTTGGAAATTCCAACGCGCAGAACTGATGACATTGCGCGTTCTCTTCGGTGGCGAATAGATCTAACCAAGGCTCTCCCCACTGTAGAAAGAGTCCTTGCGCCACTTCCGAGTGAAGACGCCATTCGTGATCCATCATGCACCTGCGGCTGAGTTCGTCCGCCCTGGCGTTCAGGGAACCTGCCAGGTGTTGAACCATCAGGAACATGCCCTGATGTTCCAGCCATGTCCAGAGGCGCAGAGCCTCCTGACAAAGGGTCCACGACCCCACCCCGCCTTGTTTGTTGCAATACCACATGGCGGTGGTGTTGTCTGTGAACACCTGCACTACCTTCCCTTTGACAGAGGGAAGGAATGCCTTGAGTGCAAGTCGGATCGCCCGGAGCTCCAGAAGGTTGATATGGAGCCGGGACTCCGCCGGAGACCAGAGGCCTCTGATCTCCGCCTCTCCCATGTGACCGCCCCATCCCAGAAGGGACGCGTCCGTCACAACTGTGTGCTCTGGCTGGGGAAGGGAGAGGGATCTGCCCATGACCCATTGCCGGTTCGAGAGCCACCACTGCAACTATTGTGCAGTCCCCTCCGAGATCTGGACGTGATCGGACAGGTTGCCCTGGTGCTGCGCCCACTGGAACTTCAGGTCCCACTGCAGAGCCCGCATATGCCATCTGGCATGATTGACCAGCAGGATGCAGGAGGCCATGAGGCCCAGCAGCCTCAGGGTCATCCGTACCGAAACCCAGGATAAAGGCTGAAAGATCGGAATCATAGCCTGAATATCCCGGACTCGCCGTTCGGGAGGATAGGACCGAAACTGCGTCGTGTCCAGAGCTGCTCCGATGAAAAGGAGCTGTGGAGAAGGAATCAGATGAGACTTCGGCACATTGATGGAGAACCCCAGCGAGTGCAGGAGTCCGGCCGTAGTCTGGAGGTGGGAGACGACTGCCTGGGACGAGCCCGCCTTCAGCAGCCAGTCGTCGAGGTAGGGGAAGACTGGAACCCCTGCCCGGCGCAGATGAGCTGCGACCACCGCCATCACTTTCGTGAACACCCGAGGGGCACTTGTAAGGCCAAAGGGGAGCACGGTGAACTGAAATTGCTCGAGGCCTACCGTGAACCGCAGGTAACGCCGGTGGGCCGGCAGGACGGGGATGTGAAAATAAGCGTCCTGCAAGTCCAACGCTACCAACCAGTCTCCAGGGTCGAGGGCAGTCAAGACCTGAGCTAGGGTGAGCATCTTGAACTTCTCCTTCCGGAGGAAGCGATTGACGTTCCGGAGGTCCAAGATAGGTCGCATGTCCTCCTTGTCCTTTTTGGGCACCAGGAAGTAGTGGGAGTAGCAACCACGTCCTACTTCTGGGGTCGGAACATGCTCGATGGCCCTCTTGGCCAAGAGGGCCGTGACTTCCTTCTGCAGAAGTACCAAGTGATCCCCTGACATGCGGTGGAATTGAGGTGGCATGGCTGGGGGTGGTCTCGAAGGGGAGGGAGTAGCCCCTCGGACAATGTCCAAGACCCACCTGTCCGAGGTGATGGGACGCCAGTGGTGAAGGTGATGGCGGACCCTGCCCCCTACTGGCATGCTGTGCACCGGAAAGGAGGGACTAGGAGGGCTTGGAGGCCGCGGACGGGTTGGAGGTGGTGGCCTGACCCGCACGCTGGTTGCCCGAACCGCCACGGCGGTATCCACGTCCTCGGCCACGCGAAGACGCTTGCTGCGCGGGCCGGTGGCTGGGCAGCTGACGTGACTGGGCGCCCCTTCCGTGGCCACGAAAGGGGCGAAAAGCAGAGGTGAGCGGAGGGCGTACAACAGAAAGGCCCAGGGACTTGGCAGTAGCCCGTGAGTCCTTAAACCGCTCCAGCGCATGGTCTGCCTTTGAACCAAAAAGACCGACTCCATCAAAGGGCATGTCCATGAGTGTATTCTGGACATCACCCGAGAAACCAGTTGTTCTCAGCCAGGCGTGGCGACGTAGCGCCACCGTCGTCGCAAGCGATCTGCCCAGCGAGTCGGCGGTATCAAGGCCACAACGGATGGTGTATTTAGCCGCATCTCGCCCTTCCGCAATGGCGCGGGTAAGCAGTGTCTGGACCTCCTCAGAACACTGCGGCAAAACAGCCGCCACCGAATCCCACAGGGAGTGGGTATATCGGCCCAAAAGGCAAGCGGTGTTGACGGACCGCAAGCCAGCACTGGAGGAAGAAAAAGCCTTCTTCCCAAATTGGTCCAGGCGTTTGGATTCCCTATCCGGAGGGGCGGTAGGGAAGGCGGTTTGGGAGGCAGAGGCTTGGACAACCAAGCTCTCAGCGGTGGGATGTTGGGAGAGAAACAAGGGGTCGCCCGGAGCAGGGCGATGGCGTCGGGCCACGTTCCTATCCACAGGAGCCCCTGTGGTGGGTTTGGACCAGGCACCCAAAAGAACGTCAGTGAGTGCATCATTAAACGGCAGCACAGTCTCCGAGGAGGAAGCCGCCGGCTGAAGCACTTCTGTCAGGAGGTTAGTCCTGACGGCCACAGTAGGCAACTGGAGATGTAAGGCTCCAGCTGCTCTACGCAACACCGTTGCAAAATTAGCTCCCTCCTCCGTAGCCACGGGAGGAGACAGCATGCCAGTGTCAGGGGAGGTGTCTAGACCACTGGCATCCCCAAGTTCCTCAGCCCAGTCCGGATCATACTCACACTGTTGTGTGAGAGGGTCCTCAGACCCCTCCCAGCTCTCCTGGTCCTCCTCTTGTTCAAAATATGGAGGAGGAGGGACATTTGGGACCCAAGGTCTCATCGGCGCCGGAGCCGGCGTCGAGCGACGTCGATCCGGCTCCATGTCCGGAGCCGGAGAGAACCGGGGAACGACGCCGTCCGGAGCCCCGGACGGCGTCAGGAACGGCACCGGGGGCGGAGGCGTGGTTAGGTCAACCGGCGTCGATGGGGGTTGCGGTACCACCGGAGCCGGGATCGAGGCCGGGGCCGGAGCCGAGGCCGGGATGAAGGCTGGCGGGACAGGCGGCGCCGGGACCGGAGTCGACGGGGGCAACCCCATCAGGGCCCGCGGGGCCCGAAGGCGCACCGGAGGGACCTGAAGGCCCGAAGAGGCGGGCCATGGCCGACAGGAATTCCTGTATTTCGGCCGGAGTCGCCCCCGAACCCGGAAAGAACGGGTAATGCGGGGGCGGCTCTACAGGCATGTCCGGGGCCGCGGGGACGGTGCCGACTGGGGCCTCAGCCGAGTCGCGAGACCGGCGAGGCGAAGTCTTAGAGCGATGACGCCTCTTAGACTTCTTGTGCTTCGACTTACCGGAGGAGCGCGAAGACTTGGACTCCGACGAATGGCGGGGACTCCGCGACCGGCCCCTCGACCTCTCCCGGGACCGGGGCTTGGTGCGGCGCGGAGCCGACTGCCGGACCTCGAGTAGCTTTCGAGACCGCTCTCGCAAAGCCTTCGGATGAAGTTTCCGGCAGTCAGGGCACGACTTTGTGTCGTGGTCTCGGCCGAGACAGAAGAGACACTCGAGATGCGGGTCCGTGATCGACATCATGCGACCACAGGCCTCGCATGGCTTAAAGCTGGGCATCCCTACGACACCTAGGAGTCGTGAAGACTCGATGAAGAAACAGTGAAAAATTCACAAAAAGGTTAGTCAAAAAGTGACTAGGGCACTGCTCTTCCCGGATCTGCGCTTACTGGCGCGGAAAAAGAAGAACTGACGTCAGCGCGCAGGGGCGGCGTCTGAGTACTGCCCGCGACGTCATCCCGGCGATCACGACGCCGACGACGGACGCGGAGCCGCACGACGCCGCCTACCGACGCGCAAGGGTACTGCTACGCAAAAACTTTTCCGGATCCAGCCTGACGCCTGGGGATATTCTAAGGTAAGGAATCTGTCACTAACGTGTCTCTTTCAGATATTCCCTGTAATACTGTTCATCTTCCTCTTCCTCATCCTGGCATTTTACATGGAGTTTCGAAGGGCTGTGGGCCGTCCCAAATGGACCATCATCGTCTGACTCTTCTACAGCCAAAAGATGACTAGGAGGGAGAGGAGACACCTTACTTGGAGAAGTGTGTTCAGGCAAAATGAATGATTTTGATATTTTTGGCGCTGTCGACGACATCGTTGTCAAATCCGTGGATGCAGTCTCCAACTGCAAAGGCTTTTTGGTATTCTTCAGCGTCAACAAAGTTATTCTCGTCGACTGTGCTGTCATCAATGGTTGTACGGGCATCGTCGACAGGGCCTTCGTCGAAAAAACTCTCGATAACTAGATTGATGCAGACAATTACATGGATGCACTGTCTACGTTACTGTGGTGATAGTTGTCGACAATGGTGTTTTTGACAGCGAGCCAGTCGTCGAGAGTTTTAAAGCTGCTTTAGGCTTTGTCGTCAATGGTTCTGAGAAGGACTTTTGTGCATGCACTCCAGACGTCATAGATGGAGTGGTGGGCTAAGAGGCGGCAGTTTGAGGAAATCTTTTCTCCTTTTTTGAACTGTCCTCGACAGACTCGGGGTGAGTCATCTTTAAGGCATTTCTGGACTCCTCCGAAGCCCACAGGGGCCCAGGCTAAGCGACCTTTCCCTCTTCTGTGATATTTTCTGAGAGGTGGAAGAGGTGTCACTGTCTTCATCTTCAGAACAAGGAGATCTTTTAGATTTAACTTTTTGAAGCCACAGAAGAAGCCTCCCCTCCCTATCCTTTAAGGTGTTAGTGGAAATGATGTGACAGATCTTGCAGTCTTTTACCTTATGTTGAGGGTAGAGGCAGTAGATACAGTCCTTGTGGGGGTCTTCAGAATGAAGACTTTTCTTCCCACTTGTGCCACTGGGCCTGAAAAGTCATTTTTTAGATCACTCCGACATGGTAGTAGGTAAGTTTGTAAACAGGTACTTGTAATTAGATACTGCTTATAGTTTTTTGCCCTCTAGTTGAAATTGCTGTTGGCCGTCTGATGTCTACTGATCAAAAGTGTTTTGCTTTTTGCGGTGTTTATCTCTAGCCTGTTATCGGCTATGTATTCCAGCATTCCTACAAGTGATCTTCGTAGGCCGATCTTCGTTAGGCCCATCAAGACGACGTCGTCCGCGTATGATAAGTGCGATAATGATAAGGTACCTAATTTGGGTGGATGAGATATGATCGTATTGAGTTTTGGTGCCAGGTCTGCCATGAAAAGGTTAAAGAGATGCGGGGCCAGAAAATCGTGTTTGCTCATCTGGAAACGGTCCTTCGTGCTTAGGGAAGTCCATTTCTAGAACAGTGTCTAGGCCATGTGCACTCTGCAGATCAGACAAACAAGAATCCATCAGCATGGAAGGCAGTAAGCTCCCAACTTCACTCATTGTCATCATACCTGACTGAGATGGTATGAGTTACAAAGGGAATCAGGGTCAGACCCAGAAAAGTCATGAAATGTTTCAGTCCTGGTGATTTTAGGATTTGAGGAACCTCAGATTCTATCGAGAAAGTCTGCAAACCTATTAGCAGCAGTGCTGATGAGGTTGGCCACTGATACTGGAACTGACTTCTTGGATGTGGGAAACACTCCCAGACTACTGCTGCTATGTTGAACACCAGGATCGATTTGACAGCAATCAGATTTAGGGGCTGGTGACTAAAGCAAAGGCTGGTACTTCTACACCTCACGGACCTTATCCGCCGCTCTCGAGAGGAGGCCCTCCTTCTCTGTGGATGCAGAAAAGGCTTTTGATAGGGTCCACTGGCCGTTCTTATTTGATACACTTCTCCAATTTGGCTTTGTGGAGAGGTTCCTCGACTGGATCAGGTGCATTTACAACAAGCCCAGGGCTTCTATCAGGGTCAATGGATACTCCTCCGGGTCCTTCCCTATATACAGAGGAACAAGACAGGGATGCTCTCTGTCCCCACTACTATTTGCCCTATATATGGAGCCGATGGCACAAAGAATTAGAGACAACCCATTGATATGGGGGATTCGCCTGGGGGCAGATATACATACCATAGGTCTATATGCTGATGATGTGGTCCTATCCTTGACGAATCCCGTGACTTCGCATCCGGCCTTGGTACAGGAATTCAGTAGTTTTAGTGGGGCGTCTGGGTTCAAAGTAAACCTCTCTAAGTCGCAAATCTTAAATCTTTTAATCGCCCCTGAAACGGAAGCGGCCTTGAATAGACAATTCCCATTCACCTGGGCTAGTGAACATATACCATACCTAGGTATCCTGCTGGCGCAGACTCCTGAGAAAACGCTAGCGGCTAGCTATGGCCCACTTCTGGAGCAAACCACTAAAACCCTAGCCATATGGAACCGGACAGGCCTCTCTTGGGTAGGACGTATCGCTGCAGTCAAGATGACGATCATGCCGCGTATACTGTATATTTTTCAGACTGTCCCCCTCTCCCCACCCTCGGCCACCTTACGTACTTTGCAATGAGCCATCAACCGCTTCATATGGGCGGGAAACATCCAAGACTCAGCTATCATCAGATTACGAAGCCTAAATCGGGAGGGGGTATGGGGGTCCCTGTGGTGTCAAGGTATTTTCAAGCGTCCCAACTCGCTTTATCTTGGAGTGGAATCGTCCCCTCTCAGAGAAACACTGGTCATTTATGGACCAATCTATAGCAGGGGTGAATATATGGCGAGAGATTTGGCTTCCACGTAAATACAGGGTGTGGGGGCTCTATTCATCCCCAATAACGGCGACTACCTTTAAAGTCTGGGATGCAATAGCGATCCGCCATGGATTCACTACGTTCCCATCCCCGATGACTCCATTGGGGGATAACCCCGACTTCCCGCCTGGGTGCAAATCAGAACCATTTCAGCAGTGCCGGGAGAAGAGATGCAAGAGAGTAGGTTCGCTATTTGATCAGGATGGGATCATTCCATTTGAACAGCTTCAGGAAGACTACGCAATCCCGGCATCTGACCTTTTCACTTACAATCAGGCACGTCACTGGGTAACCTCCCCGGAGATGAGACCGGGAGCCTCCCGTCAATTGACGCAATTCGAAAAGTGGCTAATTACTAAAAATGACGATAAACGTATCATATCAGATCAGAACTGTATGCTTTTCTTTCGACAGACCACTTTCACGAAATCTAAGGGGCATCTGAGGTGGGAGAAGGAAATAGGCAGAACACTTACAGATAAAGAGTGGCAGGACATTCATTATAGAACCCACCATACAGCACATGATATCCCGGGCACGGAAGCAGCATACAAAGTTGCATCTTACTGGTACTTAACGCCGGCCAGATTAAACTGCTGGAATAAAGACCATCCAGCCACCTGTTGGCGTGGATGCGGACAGACGGGTTCACTGGTGCATCTAATTTGGAACTGTCCCAAACAGCTAAGGTACTGGGAATTGATTCTCCAGGACATAAACAAAGCCTGTAATACTGATATCCTGCGCTTCCCGGCCTATACTTTACTAGGTCTTCCCAATCCCCTGACCTTTCCCTTGCACTCACTTAGAGGGAGGCAGATAGCCTTAGCCCTGAATGCTGCGAGATTAGAACTTCTTGCCCACTGGGGTTCCACGGTGGTCCCTGACCACACAGCATGGTTGAGAAGGCTATGGACTGTGCTTACGATGGAGCGCTTGTCTATGATGGCGGATAACAAAGCCGAAACATACACGGAACTTTGGGCGACCATTCATCACAATATTAGCAAAGAATTCAGGGAGGTCACTTGCCCCAGGTTCCTACGAATTCTACGCCTCACGTGCATCACCCAGGACAATGGCGTGTAAAGATGCGACGGGTACGGGAATTCTATGGTGATAAACACTATAGGCGTGGTATAGGGGTGATTCTGAGTGCAGAGGAGACGTGGGTGGTAGGGAGGGATGGGTGGAGGGCGGGGCTCTCTATATTTGGTCACCAGACCTTTCCTGTGTCTGTAATTCCAGATTCTCTTCTCTTCTGTCCCCCTTTAAGATACACAGGAATTGGCATTGACATGGCAGTCTGCTTTCCACTGACACGAAATTTGGTACACAGGCTACTGCTATCTTGAAAATCGCTGCCGGCCCGCTGGGTTGTAGGCGCATAGCTGTGTCTTTTTCTATATGCACTTCACTTGAATGCCGGCCGATGGATATGAGCATACATGTTTTTCTGATGTTATGAAAATGAATAAAAAGAGTTATTCCATAAAGCAAAGGGTGGCCATGCCCTGGTGTCTAGGGTGAAGCTATCAGGGTTGAGGCTGAAGTTACAGATGCCAAAGCGTTGTTTCTAAGCACTGAGGGGCTTGTGAGTGACTAGGAGGTGGGGCAGGCTGGATCTGGTTAAATGACGTCCACATTGCTTTCTGTAAAGCCTCAAGTCAATATTAGATAGTCTATCCAGGAGGAAAACCTACTTGTTGTAAAGGTTGCAGCACAGGGACCAGTTTAGAAGAGGAATTACACTTTTTTCAGGACTTCTCCCTGGACTTTCAGCACTTCATTTTCTGACTGTGGGATAAGAAGTAAGAGTGCTGGTACTTGTGTAATCCGTCCTGTGACTCAGGGGAATTACTTCTGGAACACTACTTAGTCTGTAAGGGGATCGCATATCTTTCCTTAAGAGAGGCCACAGAAAGCTTGCCATCTTGCTACCTGATAACTGTAGAGTGCATACGCGCAATTAAATTGCATGGTGATATCTTCTGTGATAGGCCAAGCAGCAGTGGGAATCAGCCACTGACATAACTACAGGGACAACGCCATTAAGCACAATTGAGCCAGTGACAATCTATTGCTGAAAAAATGCCTGGATTCGATCTGGCATCTAGGAAGAATGTTCATATAACCAACCCAAAATAGAAAATATCCATTAAGAGGAGGACTCAAACCTGGCTGTCAAAATATGTCCTAAGGAGCGCAAAGATAAAGATGAGGGCTACCAATTTTTGAGGTGATGTCACAATTTCCTGTAAGGAGAACAAAGGAGATCTCAGAAAACAGCTTCTCTGAGGATAATGAGATTTTAAATTGGACTCCTTATATAAGACCATGATCAACATGGCCTCTCTCTTATCTAGCCTTAGGGTACATGAGGGAGCATGGGTTACACAAGACTGCCTAATGTATAGAACCCAGGTACCACACATACGACATATGAAGGCCTGTCGTAGACATTTGACTGCAACATTTGGGAACTACAAGCTTGAGACGCAGGTTTACCTAAACATAAAAAAGCATTTTAAAAAAGGTCGAAAATTGAGCAAAGAATTTCACAAGCTCTGCCATGTGGTTTCCAGACGCAGAGTGCAGTACTGAAAGTATGCTTGTATAGATGGGACAAAACATTTACCTCTTCAGGGCTTGTATGGATGGGACAAACCTTTACCTCTTCAGGGCAGGAGAACATGTCTCCACTGCACATATTTTACATGGTTTCTCCTTGAATAAGGTTTTGTACAAATGTAGTTTCTCATTAGTGAGTAAACATGCACTGAAAAGCGCAGTAAAAACTTGATTTTCACTACTGAAACCTCACCTGCTCATTGTGAAGCAAGGACTACAGATGACTGAGGAAAGTTTCACTTTAAGAGGGTAAAGTATCATGCCACACCTTGGTAACCACCATGGCTCCTTCAACTACATACCATATGAGAGAGCCTTAAGCATGCCTGAGTGTCCATTGGATTCAGGTACTGTATGACTATAGAACTAAGAAGACAATCTTCTTAGAGGTCAGGAACCAAATGTAAGCATATTGACAAAACTTATTTTCCTAAGTGATTTGAAGTTAGGATAGCAGTAATCTGAAAACTAGGGGACCAGTGAATATGGGAACATTTTCACATCCAATCCAATCCGCAATATTGCAGGAGTTCTATAGATCCGTTGTGCCACAACTCGGATGTAAGTGACGTGCATAGGGATGTTTTGAAGTGTGACCATGCTAATAGAGGATAACCCCCTCTGTACCGTATTGTACTGGTATATGTCTAGCACTGTCCATCGTCAATACCATTTGCAAGGCTTAAAGGGCTTTCTCAGGTGTTGAGCATGTAGCTACTCCATATGTATCATTTATACAGGGCGTCATGGCCTTCAGGAGTTCACCGAAGTGGTCGGATTTGTATTTGCTTCCATAGAGTCATTCAGATGTATGAATGGAAATGTAACATTGAAGACACACCTATGAGTAACGCTGGATGCAGTGAGTGAGGATTGGGAGTATGCACCATCCTTCAAATAGATGGTTCTTTACCAGTTAAAGGTAAACAAAAGAAACACTTCACTTTAAAGTGCAATTGACAGAAACATCTAGCTGGATGCTTTTTGCACTTAGCAGTGCACCCGGTGACTTCGCACTTAGCAGTGCACCCGGTGACACTGCAAAATCTCACATAGTACTTAGTTGGTAGACAGTAAGTAAAAAAGCACAACTGGACTTGATGAACAAGTTACTTACCTTTGGGAACAATGGTTAGTTGTAGATTCCTTACCTTAGAATTTCCCCCAGGCGCCAGACTGGATCCGGAGATTTTTCTTAGCAGTACCCCTGCGTGTCTGTAGGTGGCGTCGGTCGACTCCGTGTCCGTCGTCGTGGTTGCCAGGATGACGTTGCGGTGCCTACTTGGACTCCACCCCTGATGTCAGTTCTGACACGACTTTCCACGCCAGAAGCGCAGAGCCATGAAAGACACTGACCACTGGTGCGCCACAACTAGGGCCCTGACAGGGAGTCCCTGTCCCTAGAAGTCAGTTCGCAGAGCGGGGAGGATGGGCGGGGCAGTAAGGAATCTACAACTAACTTGGTCTCTTACAGATACATCGTTACCGAAGGTAAGTAACTTGTTCATCTGAAAAAGACAGTTAGTTATAGATTCCTTACCTTAGAATAGATACCCCAGCCATACCATCCCCGGAGGAGGGTCTGCGAACCAAGTTCACACCAGAAAGTCCTGGAGGACCGAATGGGCAAAATAGCTGTCCCTCCGGACTTGGCTGTCCAGGCAGTAATGTCTAGTGAACGTGTGCAGAGATCCCCATGTTGCCACCTGGAAGATATCAAGGAGTGGGACTCCACGTGCCAATGCAGTGGTTGCTGCCGTAGCCTTAGTGGAATGAGCACGCAGCCCCACTGAAGGATCCTTCTTCGCTAAAGCGTAGCAGATTTTTATGCAAAGTACAACCCATCGAGAGATGGTATGTTTTTGACAGCCCGGCCTTTCTTGGCACCTACATAGCCAACGAAGAGTTGATCATCCACCCGGAAATCTTTAGTGCGGTCAAGGTAGAAGGACAGCGCACATTTAGGGTCCAGACGGTGGAGTCTCTCCTCCTCCTTGGAAGGGTGCGGAGGTGGGAAAAAGGTGGGCAAAGTGATTGATTGTCCTACATGAAATGGTGTAACCACTTTAGGAAGGAACAAAGGCCTCGTTCTAAGCACCACTTTGTCCGGATGCACAGAGAAGAAAGGGGGCTTGGAAGATAGACTGCGAGCAGAGGTGATGGCAACAAGGAAAGCAGTCTTCAGAGTGAGGAGCCTGAGAGGACAATTGTGAAGAGGCTCGAAGGGAGCACACATAAGATAAGTTAGAACAAGATTCAAGTCCCACTGGGGTATTATGAAAGGAGATGGAGGAAAGAGATGAGTAATGCCCATAAAGAATCTATTTACAATAGGGGACTTGAATAAGGAGGGCTGATTTGGCAGCCAAAGAAAAGCAGAGATAGCAGCAAGATAGCCTTTGAGAGTGCCCAGGGCAGAACCCTGTTGGGCCAAAGAAAGTATGTACAAGAGGACCTCTGAAAGAGGGGCAGAAAGGGGATCCACAGCCTTTGTTGTGCACCATGCAACAAACCTATTCCATCTACAGGCGTATACCGATTTAGTGGAGGGACGCCTGGCTGCCAAGATGACATCACAGACTTCGGGCGGAAGGTCAAAAGCTGTCAACTGTCGCCGCTCAATCTCCACGCAAGGAGGTGGAGGCTGGACAGGTTCGGGAGTTGAACCATCCCCTGCTGCTGCGACAGAAGATCCTCCCGAAGGGGCAGTCTGATCGGAGGATCAATGGCCATGCTCAGGAGCTCGGGGTACCAGACTCTTTGTGCCCAGTCCAGAGCCACAAGAATAACTTGGGCCCGGTCGCGCTTGATCTTTTTGAGCACTCGGGGCAAAAGTGGTACAGGTGGAAAGGCGTACAGGAGGCCACAGTTCCACTCACAACGGAAAGCGTCGCCCAGCGAGTGCTGCCTTGGAAACTCCAACGAGCAGTACTGCTGACGGCGCGTTCTCGTCGGTGGCGAACAGATCTAACCAAGGCTTTCCCCACTGCTGAAAGAGACCTTGCACCACCTCCGAGTGAAGACGCCATTCGTGATCGACCAAACACTGACAACGGAGTTCGTCCGCCCTGGCGTTCAGAGACCCTGCCAGATGTTGAACCACCAGGTTCATGCACTAATGTTTCAGCCATGTCCTGAGGCGGAGAGCCTCTTGACATAGGGTCCACGACCCCACCCCACCTTGTTTGATGCAGTACCACATGGCGGTGGTGTTGTCTGTGAACACCTGCACCACTTTCCCTTTAAGAGAGGGAAGGAATGCTTCAGTGCCAGTCAGATCGCCCAGAGCTCCAGCAGGTTGATATGGAGCCCGGACTCCGCCGGAGACCAGACACCTCTGATTTCCGCCTCACACACATGGCCGCACCATCCCAGGAGTGGTGCATCTGTCACCACTGTTAGATCTGGTTGGGGAAGGGAGAGGGATCTGCCTCTGATTCAAGTTTAGTTCGTTAGCCACCACTGCAGTTGTTGTACAGTTACCTCTGAGATCTGGACGTAGTCGGAAAGATTCCCCTGATGCTGCGCCCACTGGAACTTCAGGTCCCACTGCAGAGTCTGCATATGCCACCTGGCAT
Organism: Calotriton arnoldi; assembly: GCA_963921515.1. Lineage (NCBI taxonomy): Eukaryota > Metazoa > Chordata > Amphibia > Caudata > Salamandridae > Calotriton > Calotriton arnoldi. The sequence continues at coordinate 1,915,723 of CAWUFW010000324.1, forward strand.
GATCCACCAGCAGGATGCAGGAGGCCATGAGGCCCAGCAGCCTCAGGGTCATTCTCACCGAAATCCGGGATAGAGGCTGAAACATCGGTATCATAGCCCGAATATCCTGGACTCGCTACGCGTGAGGATAGGCACGAAACAGCACTGTGCCCAGAACAGCTCCGTTAAAAGGGAGCGGGTCGGGTGCGATTTCGGCACATTGACAGTGAACCCCAGCGAGCGCAAGGGGTCTGCCAAAGTCTGGAGGTGAGAGACGACAGCCTGGGACGAGCCCGCCTTCAACAGCCAGTCGTCGAGATTGGGGAAGACTGGAACCCCTGATCTACACAGATGAGCTGCGACCACCGCCATCACTCTAGTGAACACCCGAGGGGCACTGGTAAGGCCAAAGGGGAGCACGGTGAATTGAAAGTGCTCTTGGCCCACCGTGAACCGTAGATAGCGTCTGTGGGCTGGCAGGACGGGAATATGGAAATAGGTGTCCTGCAAGTCCAACGCCATCATCCAGTGTCCGGGGTCGAGGGCAGACAGGACCTGAACCAAAGTGAGCATTTTGAACTTCTCCTTCCGGAGGAAGTGGTTGAGGGTCCTGAGGTCTAGAATAGGAGGGAGGCCTTTGTCCTTCTTGGGCACCAGGAAGTAGCGGGAATAGTAACCACAGCCTACTTCTGGCGCAGGGACCCTCTCTATAGCTCCCTTGGCCAAGAGAGCTGAGACTTCCTGGCGGAGAAGCGCCAAATGATCCTCCGACATGGGATCGAATGACGGTGGCATGGAAGGAGGGGTAGTCTCGAAGGGGAGGGAGTAGCCCCTTCAGACGATTTGCAAAACCCACCTGCTGTCCGACGTGATGGATTGCCAGTGGGGGAGGTGATGGCAAATTCTGCCTCCCACTGGCCGTCCATCAGTCCCACGTCAGAATAGAACTCCCATCAAAACCAGAACATGGTTCTCAAGAACATGAGGTACAAAGTTGATGAACAGTGTTGTGAACACAGGATGGGATACTTCTCACACCATAGCAAACTTGAGTGCAAGTACACAAACCAGCGCTAATAAGGGGAAAAATCCTAGGAAGTCGGCTCATGGACTCCTCAGGATACAACACACTCTACCAGCACTAGAGAATGTGTGATGGTTCAACGCACAGTCAACAGAAGAGTGACACTTTATGTTTTAGACCTCTAATAATCTGCAGGCTGCTTGTGCCTCTTATATGATTTATTCATAGGAGAAGTCAGCAATGTAGACAGGGACGGAATGAGCTCCATTTGTGTCTCTCCAGGACTTGCTCAACTCCTGCTTCGAACAGATGGGAGGACTTAAAGTGAAAATCCAGCATGTCATTCTGGGCCGCCCTCAGAGCACAGAGGAACAAACAACTAGCGCAATGGAGAAGAGATACAGAAGAACTGAAGTTCCTGGTCAGTGAGCCTGCAGGGGCAGACTACTTGCTATGGCCAAGTCCTTTTCTGCTTCCAGGACCTAGAGATTTGTCACAGTGTTTCACCAGTGTGATCAGCTTACTACTCCCCCCAAGGAAACTTGTAGCCCCCAGCGGTTCATTAACATTACATTATCAGAATGTCTTTTAGGTCATAGGGCCACGATGAATGTCTTCTGCTCTATTTGAATTGTGTGCCTCCAGTGCAGTTTTGAATGCGGTTTGGGAATTACTTTCTCCCTGAGGGATCCTGGAGAGCCCCAAGATGAGATTAAGGAAATCCCCCCTTCTCTAATGAGTATTAGCACTACTGACCACCTTGCATCTTTGTCAAGAGAAAGAAGAACTGTATTGTGTGAATCATTTTGTTACTTTGTTTGGTCCTGATGAAGTTGAAAGAAAAAATTGCATGATCCACCAACACGTGTGTCAACATTTTTAATCTGCCTACTACTGTTGCGTACATAAGGATGAAAGAACATGTGTCTACAGCAGGGGCCTTGTTTTTAACTAAAAGACTTGATTTCTGGTTTGAGCAATTCTGTGAGGTGGGAGGTTAGGTAGACTTTGTTGTTAGTTCCTTGAAGTTCAATGGATGCAGTGGTCTGATAATGTTGGTTTAATGGGTGACCGATTGATTTCTATTTTTCTAAGGAGCAAGGTACGGCTTTATTAATGAATTTTGAACAAACAAAATTATGAATTTATTTTGGTGGTTGTTTTAAATGATAATTAAGGGTTTGGGCTTAGAAGCGTTGTGTTTAGGTTCTACATGACAGGTGGGTACTCTTTTGCCCTTAAAAATCCCACTTCCAGTTATTGTTTTCAAGCCGTGATCACCCATGGCGCTGTGAAACCCATAAAACCATTTAATGTGCTCTGATGGTAGAGCAAAAAGGTTTAATTTGGCCCCAAAATAACTGCTCTCTGATCTAAAGCTCCCTGATCAATCTAAAGATCTCAGTGGCCATCTCAGATGCCAGTGTAGTTGTACTAGACTTCACAGAACTGGAGTTTAAACATTAATTTGCTGTTACTCCTTTCCATAAATAGCAGAACTGCAATGATGACATCCGGAATGAGGATTCTGATAGACAAAGCGACAGGCCCCTATGGGGTTTACCTTCAAGCAAATGCTTCTGAAGGTAACATGGAAATCCAACAAAAGATCCAAAGTCCCAAAAAACACAGACAGGTTCCCACCAGTACAAGTCACTTCCACTGACACCCACAGCACAAGAACAGAACTCTTTATTTATGGGGAATACTCTGGCAAAAGACGTTTCCAGTTCATCATTAAGAACAGTGGGCCTTTAAATAGAAGGGAATATGAAAGAAGTCATCTGTCAAAAACACTCTAATTTCAAGGCTTATTTGACATTTTAAGTTGATATTGCAAGGCTTCCATTTGCCATTGCCATATAGCATATTTTAAAGAATACAGTCTCACATCTACAGAAAACTGGTCAAATCAACATGTGAAGATTTTAATACCACTTTCAGGTGATAAAGTCAAAGGCCTATGGTTGGTTGGATTTGTTCTTCTTCACTCTACCGTACAAATTTCCCTGAGATTTATCGCTAGAGTGGAGCTACAACTCTACCTGTAGGCAACTGTTCACAAGTGAGCTTACCTGATGTGGTTGCCTTTGTGTCATGGGCTCTATGGCCCTTTGAGTCCTTACCATGCCACCTCTCCACCCTGCCTGAGCCTCAAGGACCCCAAGTGGCAAGGCTCACATCGAACTATTCATGCCAATGCGAGGTCCAACCATGGATCAGAATTTCCCTATTAAATGTGTTCTTTCCAAAATTCAACAGAAGAAAAATTAAGCAAAGTACCTACCTTTTTCTTGACAAATCGGAAAGGCTGTAAATACACAAGCATGGGATCCGCCTTGTTTTTGTACACGTCCCAAAACTGGGAGCCACTTTTGGTAGATAAGATATTTCTCAGACATGTGGCAGCTGCTGATCGCACATTTAGGCTGAGAGAGAGTGAGAGAGAGAAGACAGTCATTCATATGTCAACGACCAAGTGATTTGGAACAAATTATACATGTTTGGTAAGAGTAAACACAGCTCACCTGCAATGCTACACTATCTGTCAGAGCAGCCAAGCATAATAGCAACTAAGAAGGATCTTAACAGGGTGGTATTCGAATATAAAGTCTACTGTATGAGGGATATACAATGCCTGGATATAAATCTTGCAAATTTTTGCCATGGGCTGTGTTATATAAAGGGTGCACTGCCCAGGTCTGTGCCACGGTGGACTCCTAACTGGGTTCGGCTGGCACAGAATGGGTCAATGTGACTATTAGAGTCAATGAGCTGCCACCATGGCAGCAGTGAACTCTGGCTGACCTGTGGCCAGCGCATTAGTGAAAGGTGGACTGGCTGTTTGAAGAAGTCAGTCAGCCTTTCACTGCATAGGTTGCATCTGGCCTGCCCTTCAAAAGGTGGTCAGAGATCCTCATGCAAGCAAATGCAGTGAGTGACTACACTAACCTGCAGGAAGTTGTCTAGGAGTCCATGGGATTCTTTTTCCCCTTTTCAAGGGGCACCCTCGTGGGACGTATTGCCTCTGCACCACCTCTTTGTGGCACACACTCAGTGTGCCGCCAGACGGCCTCTCTGCCTCTGTGTCCACATCTGTAATTCGGAGCCAGTGCAGAGGCAAAGTGTTCCCTCATTTGCATGAAGCACACCACCTACTAATTCAAATGAAGGAATGCCCAGCTATAATCATGCAAGCACTATTTGCATTAGAGAAGTGTCTACAGCCCTTTCTGTAATACCAAAATGCACTGGGAGCGCAAACAATTGTTGTTCCCCCAGGGCACTTTGTGTGATGTGGCCACACAAAACTGCAGAAATAACAATTTTCAAATACTGTCCTGACACTTTCAAACCCACTTAGTAGTAAACCTTTAAAACTTATTACTGATCATCAACAGCTGCATTTCAATCAAAATGTTTCTGGGTTCTGTGATTACATTTCACATATAAATTTAGACCTTTGTCAATAAGAGAACGAAACATAGGGGCAAATGGCCAAATGTATCGGGTACCTTTTCTCTCAATGTTAATGGCAGGAAGTCAGTAACCATACTGAAAGCAAATGAAAACGGATACTGCAAATGAATGAACTACCATCTTTCTCTAACCTATTACTTCAGCCCAAAGCAATGTAAGCATAACTCTGCCCGTGTTTAATTTCAGGCTTTCTGAGGGCTCTACAAAAGGTCAAGCTGTGAGGATGTGGCCTTAAAACACTGCATTCAAAATTCACTAAAATCTGGTGACAGAACTACCAGTTTTAAGTCTTGTATACAGTGTAAGAATCAGGCCAGTTTCCGCCCCACAAACATTTATGCAAGAACCATACTTTAGGGAATTTAAAAACTACAAAAAATGATCAAGTGTGGTGCTAAAATTGGCCAACTGGTCGAGTTGTGGGACTTTCCAAAATATTGCCATGCCTAAAAGAAGCAGAAAGAAACAAAGAAAAACGCAATGGAGATAGGGAAAGCAGTGCTCCTGAATGTAACTAAAAGGTATTCAATGGTAAACTTCATAAGGGTTTTTCTTTATCCAAACTTTTTTTTCTCTAACCAAGCACATTATTGCATTTACTGCAAATTTCAAATTTGACTGAAATTCTAACAGAACAAATAGAGCAGACACAATAGAATAGAAACAATAGAGCAGCAGGCTTTGATATCCAAATGCAGCAATAAAACAAACAGATTGTGGAAGAATTCAAAGATTATCGCAAACAGAGCATCTTCTAGAATTGAAATAAACACTTAGGTTTCTGAGAGTTAATGTACACTACTTTTATTTATTGTTTCAGCATGTGTTTCATCCTACTTCATAATGCCTTGTAAACACAACGGGCCTATGGTAGTATAACTTTTTCTGACACACATTTTAATATATAAAAATCAAGCACATTCATAAATCCCTGAATGCAGTAATATGTACTCAAGAAATACTCACCAATTATCTGTCAGAGCATTATTTATCAGGGTCAGCATAATAAAGACCCACTGCAGCTCTTTATCTTCAAACATGTTTGAAGCTGTCGAATAGGATGCATCATTACTGCGTTGAAGGGCAATGGTGGAGAAATCTATTGGACCAACTTCTCCCAAACAACTTCCAACTGCCTCTACCATAAAAACAAGAAACAAAGACTCAAGAAACAAAGACTTGAAAAGTTAACAAAAAGTTCAGTTGCTTAAAATCAACTGTGCCTTACGTCACTAGCTTTACTAATGAAAGTGCATCCACCTTCATTTCACCCACCTTCTACAATCATCATTTCCTACTGTATATGATATCGAAGCTCCCCTCAGTGGATATAATCCCTGTGTTCCTTAATTGCTGTTACCACCGCTCCATTGATTCCAACCTAGGTCTGTGCTGTATAAATCTCAACACACGCCACATTGCATATACAGTTCTTCTTATGACTGAATTGACAAGTGAAGTTCAGCAACATTGGTTAAATGAAAGCATTTGTAACAGTTTGTGGAACTGTTGAGAGAAATTGCGACTAGAAAGATTACAAGAAATGAATGCAAGCAAACAGGCTCTTTGAAAAACAAGCAACTAGCCTTTTACATAAACATCCAACTTTTCTTATGAAAACGACTAGCAGAAGAGGAGGAACATTCTTAGACTTGTCTGCTAGATATAACAGAAAATGACTGCCAAATCTTCTGCAGTGGATTTTGGGTATGGACAATATGACAGAGAGAGAGTGGAAGGAGCACAGTAGATGGGCATGTAACACTTACCTGCAGATTGAAGAAAAGCGGGAAAAGTACAATAAAATACTTGGAAAATGGAATTTATGTCTGTAAAAAGCCAACTTTTGCCCTTCTGGACCAAAACTATTTTATAAAGTGGCTGGAGTGATAATCACAGTGCCTAAACCCACAAGGAGGTAATCAGCTTAAATCTGGAAAATTTGAAGGCAAGATAAAAAGCATTTTGGAAGGTTAAAAGAGAATTTACATTGCCTATGTGGGAAGAAATGATAGTTTTGACTAGTTTTAAGGTATCAGAACAAAGCAAAAGGAGAATTTCTTGAGAGCTACAAGCATGGAAAAGAAGCTGGTCACAACCTAAACAATATGACAGGCCAACATAAACTAGGCATCAAAATAGAAGTCTGGATTTTTTTTATACGTCATATTTGTAATGCTTTTATGCATGAATAAACATTAGTCTTGAAACAAGGACAAATAGAGAATAATCACCACACAAGAAGGACAAATCTATGTCTCGTCTTCATATGTTGACACCAGTTCCCAACATATTGAAAATACTATATTGAAGTGAACCCATCAGTGTCTTCATACCTTCCTGTGTTTGGGTGGGTATCCTCTGGTATGGTAGAAATTGGGTCTTCCGTCTTGGAGCAATAGTTCATTCCAATCATTCATTCATTTACTGGTTGTGCTGTTGAGGGTTTCCTACATTCAGCAGTGTATCTTTTAGCAAGGAGATTGTAGACAGCCATTAATATTACCTCCCCTCGAATACCCCTCTCACCCCAGAACTGTGGTTTCTGCATATCAAACTCTGCCTGTAGTATGGAGAATTCATTCACAAGAGTTCCTTGTCACAAAGTGCCCAATTTAGAAATCGCAATGTGGGCACATTATTCAAATCCATTCAACAGGGCACTACCTGTAAACCGCTTCCCACACTGTAAGGGCGACTCTTGGGTTGGTTTCCTGTACCAATGCACCCAATGAAGAGCTTTGTGCCAGCATTTCATTGACACTTCACTCATAACCAAAGGTACTCTGAAACAGGGTTTCCATATAGTAGCTGCTACACAAGCAGGGGGATGGGGTGACAAAATTTAGTGCAATGTGTCAACGTATATACTCCCTAAATAATACATATCATTGCAATACATGTCAAAGAGTCAAGTACATTTGTATACAGTCGGCCTAAAATCCCAGATTTGTATAACAAATATGAATCTAGTCTAATGGCAGTGTCTTCTTTGTTTCCAAATAGTCAATCATTTATGATAACAGTTTGTGCAACCCAATAATATAGGCATTTATCCGCCATCCCCATTCCACTATCATACAGAGTGACTATAATTATCAAATGCTATTCACAGCCAACAAGAAGGACTTTGCATCAGTGTGAATGTTGTCAAATAATTCCTTTGGAATTTTAAGGGAAACATTTTTAAAAACCTATAGGAGCTTGGGCAGGACCATCATTTTGGACAAGGCAAGCCTACCGAAGATGTTTATTATGCAGTGGGAGCATACCCCAAACCTTCACGTCTCTATGAAGTCTCCCTTCCAGTAGGGTCAGGTTAAGGCCCCAGGGCTGTTCGGTATTTATCACTATACGCATGCTTAGGTGTTTAAAACTGTCGGTCTGGACACCTAGCTGGGATTGTCAATTAGTAACCAGCTGTGCAACTCCTAACAGGACAATAATAGATTTGGTCTCAGTTAACTCTCAAGCCAAAGGTCTTATTGTATGATTCAAGCATTTTCAGAAGTTAGGGGGTTGAATAAGTCATTTGAGATTCAATATTTGACACATTCCTCCCAGTGGAACTTGGACATCACATAACATTTAATTTCCCAGTAGCTCCATTACCAAGGCGAAAAGGAGGGCAAAAGAGGGAAGCCCTGTCTAGTTCCGCACTTTGTAATAAAGGGGTTGACAGAACCCTATTTACTCTCAATTGAGCACTAGTTTGATTGATTGTAATAGGGTGGCAGCGCAAAGAGGGACAATGCCTGTGTACATTCTGGAATGGTTTCAGTAATTTCCTTCTCGTTTCCATGACCGTCTAAACACCTCCTGTACCTGATCGCTTAGAGTCCAGATGAGGAGGTCACCAATTAAGAAAGTCATCTGTTCCCAGTGTGACAGTAATTGGTCTTTGTATAGTGTGTGGCTGAAGGCTGTGAAGGCAACCTCCCCAACTACAACCATTTCTTGCTGACGTGGCATCCCTTGTGGCAAGCCAGTATACCAATTTTCCATTTTGAACCCCTGATTAATAAACTTGACAATGAGATGCCCTCAATATCTGTTCAGGTTTGTTACGGGATAAATGTTCCTCACTATCTGACTGATTATAATGTTTTGAATTGAGAACCTTTTCCTTTACATCTATTCATTTGTAAGCCACCAGGCGATAATCCTCCATATTCTCCGTTCTCCACTTTTATCCTTCTGATACTTAATTCTACTGAAGAGTGGTTAATGCCCCTCTATGGAGAACACAAATTCCTCTAACCCAATTTATATCAACTGCATGGAGTGAGAAACAGTCAAGTCTTCAAAAGGACTAATCAGCAGCAGGCAGAGGTGTATATATTTATTTGTCAGTGTACCACGTACACCACACCTCACAGAGTCCCAGACAATTTGCCTACTCTAAGAGGGCGGGTATGCGGTGTAGACCAGATGCTTGAATCCCTATAGTATGTATGTAGTCCATTACTGCATTACCATATATTTCGGGGCACATGGTATTGTGTGAGAGGGGGAGAGATTACCCTTAGTAAAGTTGCAGTATTTCCCTTCCATTTTGCCAGATATTGATAAGTGACACTCATGGGGTCTGCTGTCACTTCTGAGACTATCAGTGGGAGGAATCAATGTCGCAATATGGGCACTTCCCTAGAATCTTTGGATCATCCACAATGGTACACTGTTGTAATCAAAACATTGCATTTGTTCTTAGGAGGTGAGTTTCCTGCACCACCAGGACTGCCGGGTAATGTCACTTGGCGCACTGGAGGACTGCTACCTCTTGATCTTTTCTTTGAGGCCGCTGACTTCCCATGTCATTACATAGTAGCTAACCATAAAGTATTGATAGGGTTTGTTGCATGTAAGGTTGTTATGGACCGCATCGTGGGGGCATCTGGGATACTCGGACCAGATTCACAAAAGGGCCTCTGCACTCAAGGCGGGGGCCCCGCAGTCTTAGGGGAGTCTCAGCACTCTGGGCGGAATCTCCACATCGAGAATCCTCATTGCAGAGATTCCGCCCCGAGTGCGGAGACTTCCCCACGACTGCAGGGCCTACGCCACAAGTGCGGAGGCCCTTTGTGAATCAGGTCTAGAGTGTCTGACTAGTGAGGGGGTATGAAAAGTGTGGTGTGTCATTCAATTGTGTTTTCTCTTGTTAAATCAGTAGTAATTCAAAGCCTGATAACATCAACATTTTAACATTACAGTAAAGTCACTCCCCTAAATTTCCTTTACTTTTAACCAGGAAGCCCTTCTCATCTGAAACTAGGCCCACAGCAGTTTAATATAACACTGTGGGTATATTTAGCGGCACCCTTGCTGGCTTTATTATCAGCCTTAGCCTGGATTCAGCTCACTGTAGTATTATTGCTACAACACTGGCCTAACACTCAACTCTACTTCCCTTTTGCTCCCCCCAGCTCATCTCCCCAAAGCAGTTTCTCATAGGGTCTCAGCCCACGAACAACAGTCCACTCCGGGGTGAGCTATTCTTCTGAATCAGTCTGCTTATCAATTTTTGCTTGTGATCCTCTATAATGGAAACCTAACTTATATACAGAATCGGTAAGTGCCCATACCCGATCCAGTTCAGAAGGCCAGCAGGTCCAAATATTCAAAGTTCAATTAGCATTAGCTTATAGCCAGCATGTCACCTCTTAAGTTATCTTAAGAGTAGGCATAGAATGAAAATCCAAGAGAACAAATCAGGGTGCCCAGTGAATTGTTGCTTGAATATGAATTTACCTTGAAAAAAACTAAAGACATGAGGCGATTGGCAAAACAGAAACAGTTGATTTAATTAAACACGTCGGCTGGGAGCACAGCTACAGAAGCAGGTCTGAGGACTGTCTCAAAGTACAATCAATCTGGAGCACAAGTTACTAACTTGTGTAACGATATATCTGTAAGAGACAGTAGTTAGTGACAGATTCCTTACCTTAGAGTATCCCCAGGCGTCAGGCTGGATCCGGAAAGTTTTGCGTAGCAGTACCCTTGCGCGTCGGTAGGCGGCGTCGTGCGGCTCCGCGTCCGTCGTCGGGATCGCCGGGATGACGTCGCGGGCAGTACTTAGACGCCGCCCCTGCGCGCTGACGTCAGTTCTGTACACGACTTTCCGCGCCAGGAACGCAGAGCCATGCAAGAAGCTGACATAGGTGTCTGAAAAATACTAGGGCCCTGAAAGGGATGTCCTTAACCCTAGAAATCAGTTCGCAGAACGGGGAGGATGGGTGGGCGGTAGGAATCTGTCACTAACTACTGTCTCTTACAGATATATCGATACACAAGTTAGTAACTTGTGCATCTGAAAGAGACACGTTAGTGACAGATTCCTTACCTTAGAATAGATACCCCAGCAATACCAACCCCGGTGGTGGGTCTGCGCACAAAGATCAGACAAGGAAGTCTCGGAGAACAGAACGGCCAAAGAAGCCGTCTCTCCGGACTTAGCTGTCAAGGCAGTAATGCTTGGTAAACGTGTGCAACGAGGCCCACGTAGCTGCCTGACAAATGTCCTGTAAAGGGACACCACGCCCTAAAGCCGTGGTGGCGGCTGTCGCCCTGGTGGAATGGGCACGCAACCCAACAGGGGGCTCCTTTTTAGCCAAAGAATAACAGGCCTTGATACACAAGACGACCCAGCGGGAGATGGTCCGCTTGTGTACCGCCCGACCTTTTTTGGCGCCCACGTAGCCAACAAAGAGCTGGTCGTCCACCCGGAACTGTTGTGTGCGATTTAGATAAAAAGAAATCGCACGTTTTGGGTCCAGAATGTGGAGCCTCTCTTCCTCTCTAGAAGGATGCGGAGGCGGAAAGAAGGTGGGCAAAGTGATGGTCTGCCCAATGTGGAAAGCAGTAACCACCTTTGGCAAGAAGGACGGACGCGTCCTGAGAACAACCTTGTCTGGATGGACAGACAGAAAGGGAGGCTTGCAAGAAAGAGCCTGGAGCTCACTCACCCGCCGAGCGGAGGTGATAGCCACCAGAAAGGCTGTCTTCAGAGTTAGAAGACGAAGAGGACAGTTATGCAGAGGCTCAAAGGGAGCGCACATGAGAAAGGTAAGAACCAGGTTCAAGTCCCACTGAGGCATCACAAACGGAACAGGAGGGAAGAGGTGTGTAATGCCTTTTAGGAATCTGTTCACAACAGGGGACTTGAAAAGGGAGGGCTGATCAGGAAGCCTGAAGAAGGCCGAGATTGCACAAAGATAGCCCTTGATGGTACCCAGGGCAGAACCCTGCTGGGCCAGAGAAAGAAGGAACAGAAGAACCTCAGAAAGAGGGGCAGAAAGGGGATTCACAGCCTTTGCTGAGCACCATGCCACAAATTTGTTCCACCTGCAGGCGTATACCACCTTAGTGGACGGACGCCTGGCTGCCAGAATCACATCACAAACTTCGGGAGGCAAGTCGAAAGGAATCAACTGCTGCCGCTCAATCTCCACGCAAGCAGGTGGAGGCTGGACAGGTTCGGGTGGAGGACCATCCCCTGCTGCTGCGACAGAAGATCCTCCCGAAGAGGCAGACGGATCGGGGGATAGACGCTCATACTGAGTAGCTCGGGATACCAAACTCTTCGAGCCCAGTCCGGAGCCACAAGAATGACTTGGGCCCAGTCGCGCCGAATCTTCTTCAACACTCTGGGTAGAAGTGGTATAGGAGGAAAGGCGACCAACAGACCGCAACTCCACTCGCGACGAAAAGCGTCGCCGAGCGAGTGCCGCCTTGGAAATTCCAACGCGCAGAACTGATGATATTGCGCGTTCTCTTCGGTGGCGAATAGATCTAACTAAGGCTCTCCCCACTGTAGAAAGAGTCCTTGCGCCACTTCCGAGTGAAGACGCCATTCGTGATCCATCATGCACCTGCGGCTGAGTTCGTCCGCCCTGGCGTTCAGGGAACCTGCCAGGTGTTGAACCATCAGGAATATGCCCTGATCTTCCAGCCATGTCCAGAGGCGCAGAGCCTCCTGACACAGGGTCCACGACCCCACCCCGCTCCGTTTGTTGCAGTACCACATGGCGGTGGTGTTGTCTGTGAACACCTGCACTACCTTCCCTTTGACAGAGGGAAGGAATGCCTTGAGTGCAAGTCGGATCGCCCGGAGCTCCAGAAGGTTTATATGGAGCCGGGAGTCCGCCGGAGACCAGAGGCCTCTGATCTCCGCCTCTCCCATGTGACCGCCCCATCCCAGAAGGGACGCGTCCGTCACAACTGTGTGCTCTGGCTGGGAAAGGGAGAGGGATCTGCCCATGACCCATTGCCGGTTCGAGAGCCACCACTGCAACTGTCTTGCAGTCCCCTCCGAGATCTGGACGTGATCGGACAGGTTGCCCTGATGCTGCGCCCACTGGAACTTCAGGTCCCACTGCAGAGCCCGCATATGCCATCTGGCATGATCGACCAGCAGGATGCAGGAGGCCATGAGGCCCAGCAGCCTCAGGGTCATCCGTACCGAAACCCAGGATAGAGGCCGAAAGATCGGAATCATAGCCTGAATATCCCGGATCGCCGCTCGGGAGGATAGACCCGAAACCGCGTCGTGTCCAGAACTGCTCAGATGAAAAGGAGCTGTGGAGAAGAAATCAGGTGCGACTTCGGCACGTTGATGGAGAACCCCAGCGAGTGCAGGAGTTCGGCCGTAGTCTGGAGGTGGGAGACGACTGCCTGGGACGAGCCCGCCTTCAGCAGCCAGTCGTCGAGGTAGGGGAAGACTGGAACCCCTGCCCGGCGCAGATGAGCTGCGACCACAGCCATCACTTTCGTGAACACCCGTGGGGCGCTGGTAAGGCCAAAGGGGAGCACGGAGAACTGAAAGTGCTCGTGGCCTACCGTGAACCGCAGGTAACGCCGGTGGGCCGGCAGGACGGGGATGTGTAAATATGCGTCCTGCAAGTCCAACGCTACCATCCAGTCTCCAGGGTCGAGAGCAGTCAAGACCTGAGCTAGGGTGAGCATCTTGAACTTCTCCTTCCGGAGGAAGCGATTGACGTTCCGGAGGTCCAAGATGCGTCCTTGTCCTTTTTGGGCACAAGAAAGTAGTGGGAGTAACAACCACGCCCTACTTCTGGGGTCGAAACGCGTTCGATGGCCCCCTTGCCCAAGAGGGCCGCAACTTCCTTCTGAAGAAGCACCAAGTGATCCCCTGACATGCGGTGGTATTGAGGTGGCATGGCTGGGGGGGTGGTCACGAAGGGGAGGGAGTAGCCCCTTCGGACAATGTCCAAGACCCACTTGTCCGAGGTGATGGCACGCCAGTGGTGAAGGTGATGGCGGACCCTGCCCCCTACTGGCGTGCTGTGCACCTGAAAGGAAGGACTAGGAGGGCTTGGAGGCCGCGGACGGGGCGGGGGTGGTGGCCTGACCCGCACGCTGGTTACCCGACCCGCCTCGGCGGGAGCCACGTCCTCGGCCACGCGAAGACGCCTGCTGCGCGGGCCGGTGGCTGGGCAGTGGACGTGACTGGGCGCCCCTTCCGTGGCCACGAAAGGGGCGAAAAGCAGACTGTTGCGGAGGGCGCACAGCAGAAAGGCCCAGGGACTTGGCTGTAGCCCGTGAGTCCTTAAAACGCTCCAACGCATGGTCTGCCTTATTGCCAAAAAGGCCGACACCATCAAAGGGCATGTCCATAAGAGTGTTTTGGACATCACCCGAGAAACCAGTGGGTCTCAGTCAGGCGTGAAGGCGCAGCGCCACTGTCGTCGCAAGCGATCTGCCTAGCGAGTCGGCGGTATCTAGGCCACATCTGATGGTATACTTAGCCGCATCCCTTCCTTCCGCAATGGCGCGGGAAAGCAGTGCCTGGACCTCCTCAGGACACTGGGGCAGAACCTGCGCCACCGAATCCCACAGAGTGGGAATATCGGCCCAAGAGGCAAGTGGTGTTGACAGACCGCAAACCAGCACTGGAGGAAGAAAAAACCTTCTTCCCAAACTGATCCAGTTTCTTGGATTCCCTATCCGGGGGAGCGGTAGGGAAGGCGCTCTGGGAAGCAGAGGCTTGGACAACCAAGCTCTCAGGGGTGGGGTGTGTGGAGAGAAACAGGGGGTCGCCCGGAGCAAGGCGATGGCATCGGGCTACGTTCCTATCCACAGGAGCTCTGTGGTGGGCTTGGACCAGGTGCACAAAAGAACGTCAGAAAGTGCTTCATTGAAAGGCAGCAGTGGCTCCGAAGAGGTAGCCGCCGGCTGAAGCACTTCCGTCAGGATGTTAGTCCTGACAGCCACTGTAGGCAACTGGAGGTGTAAAGCCTCAGCTGCTCTACGCAACACCATTGCAAAGTTTGCTCCCTCCTCCGTTGCCACGGAAGGAGGAGACATCATGCCAGAGTCAGGGGAGGTGTCCAGACCACTGGCATCCCCAAGTTCCTCAGCCCAGTCCTGGTCGAACTCACATTGGGCAGTGAGAGGGTCCTCAGACCCCTCCCAGTCCTCTTCGTCCTCCAAAGCAGGCTCAAAGTAAGGAGGAGGGACATGCGGAACCCAAGGCCGCGCCGGAGCCGGCGTCGAATGACGCCGGTCCGGCGCCCTGTCCGGATCCGGAGAGAACCGGGGAACGACGCCGCCTGGAGCCCCGGACGGCGTCGGGAACGGCACCGGTGACATCGGCGCCGGTGGAGGTGTCGTCAGGTCAACCGGCGTCGATGGGGCTTGCGGCAACAGCGGAGCCGGGGTCGAGGCCGGGGCCGGAGCCGGGGCCGGGACCGGAGTCGCCGGCGCCGCCGTAGGCACCCCAGAAGGGCCCGCGGGGCCCGAAGGCGCACCGGGGGGACCTTGAGGCCCGAAGAGGCGGGCCATGGCCGACAGGAACTCCTGTATTTCGGCAGGAGTCGCCGCTGAACCCGGACAAGGCGGGTAATGCGGCGGCGGCTCCACAGGCACTCCCGGCGCCGCGGGGACGGTGCCGACAGGACCCTCAGCCGAGTCGCGAGACCGGCGAGGGGAAGTCGTCGAGCGATGACGCTTCTTCGACTTCTTGTGCTTCGACTTACCGGATGAGTGTGAAGACTTGGACCCCGACGACCGATGAGGACTCCGCGACCGGCCCCTCGACCTCTCACATGACCGGGGCTTGGCTTGGCGCGGAGCCGACTGCCGGACCTCGAGGAGCTTTCGAGACCGCTCTCGCAAAGCCTTCTGGTGCAAGGCCCGGCAGTCGGGGCACGACTTGGAGTCGTGGTCGCGGCCGAGGCAGTAGAGACAGTCTCGATGCGGGTCCGTGATCGACATCATCCGATCACAGGCGTCGCATGGCTTGAAGCCGGGCATCCCTACCGACACCGTGGGAGTCGAACGACTCGAGAAAAAACAGTGAAAAAATCACCAAAAAAGTTAGTCAAAAAATGACTAGGGCACTGCTCTTCCCGGATCTGCGCTTACTGGCGCGGAAAAAGAAAGAACTGACGTCAGCGCGCAGGGGCGGCGTCTAAGTACTGCCCGCGACGTCATCCCGGCGATCCCGACGCCGACGACGGACGCGGAGCCGCACGACGGCGCCACCTACCGACGCGCAAGGGTACTGCTACGCAAAACTTTCCGGATCCAGCCTGACGCCTGGGGATATTCTAAGGTAAGGAATCTGTCACTAACGTGTCTCTTTCAAATCAAGGTTTTATACATTTCTTTGGATATCATAAGGTGTTTCAGTCGATCATTTTTGGTTAAAGAATGTGGGTCTGGTCTTGGGAGTCATAAATAAGGGCCCTGATTATAAATGCAGGTGGGCCTCGACCTTACTTGGACACAATGGGGGCCCAGTGGGCAACATGTCCACATGTCCAGATGTTCGGCTTGAGGGGCGCGTGATCACTGCGTGTACTGTGTGTGCTGTGTCCTGAATTGCTGTGGGTTCCTTACTTCATGTGTCATCTGACTTTATTGTGTTTTTGGGAATGCACGCACCCCTCCGGCCATGTTTGCTTTATTGGGGCCAATCTACCTGGACCATTGTGGTGTGGCTGCGCTTATCTGTGGGATTGACCTGAGAATCCTGTTCACACGTTTGTCTGACGGCTACGTGCCACCCCACCTGTGACCTGTCAGTCAGTAACCTCAGGTCGAAGTCTCAGAGCCTGCTTACCACATATTTCTGAGTCGGGGTTAATGGAGAGTTCATGACGGGTGAATTCGATAATAGAGATGTCATTTCGTTCTTACATATGAATGTATCATTATTAACATTGGCATCGATTTTTTCAATAGTAACAGGTTCAGCAAAGTCTTAAAAAGCAAGGCTATCTGAAGAACCACATGAAATATTGCAGAAGAGAGCACTAAATGAAGGAGAGAATAAAACAAGATTTACAGAAATGGCAGCTGAGAAATTTTTCATGGATAGGCAGGGTGGCTATAATAAAAATTACATTTTACCCAAGATTTTGATACAAAAATATTCTTCGCTGTCCCAGGTGCTTTCCTGAATACCCTCCAAACCCTGATAAACAACTTTACATGGCAGGGGAAGATTCCTGTATCTGCAAAAAGAATGCTATATCAGATGATTTTACCATTCTATTTCACAGGAAGGGCTTGCCTTTCCCCATATCCTCGCATTACACTAAGCTACTCGCCTGAGATGTTTGGAGAAATGGGAGAAAATGGAGACAGCCAAGCAGTGGTGCTAAACAGACTTTCTGATAGCTGCCACTCCATTTGGTAGGTCCCTTGGCTACATCGATCCCAGAGGAGCTGGGGATTGTAATCTTTCCCAGTGACTGGGGTGACGTTATTGTTGTGGGATAAGGTGAGCAAGCACTTGGGCCTTACTTCTTATCCACTGCTGTTTTCTCCCATATGCTTTAATTCTGACTTTTCCCCGGTTGTAGTGAAACAAAGCTATTTAGGTTGGAGGGTAAAAAGGTGTGTTATGCAAGGCTCTATTTTTCAAAACGGTCACTTAAAATCATCTGATGGCATTAAAACATTATATCACTTGCCAGAGGCAAAAAGCTTTGCACATTAGCAGGTGCGACACTGGACTCTCCACCCCACGATGCAAAATGGAGCAGTTTGTCTACTTGTGGCCTTTGAAAGATAGCAGAGGATTTAGCCCATGATTGCAAAGTGATATTAAACCTATATAAAGATCTGCTTAGCACAATTTCAGTACAAAAGACACCTACACAGAACAGGGACAGGAACCAGGAATTCGGTGGGGAAATATCCATTAATAACCAGGAACGCTTATATGAAATAGTCTGCATCTGTGCCTAGTGAATAAAACGTAGAGAAACCCACTACAAAATCCTCACGTATTGGTATCACACTAAGAAGAAAATTAAGCAAAATGGAACAAATCAAAACCAGACTCATGTTGGAAGGGGGTGTTGAGTCACTGGAACCCTAACCAACGTATTATATATGTTAGACCTGGCATCCTTGGTGTGGGTCTCCCTTCCATTTTTTCACTATGCCTCCACTGTTGTGGACATGTTTTTGCTGGTTTAGATGCTTTGGGCACTTTGCCACTGCTAATCAGTGCCAAAGTGCAAGTGCTCCCTATGATAAATTAATGTATGGATTAGTGACTCCATGTTTGGCCTATTTGATTCACTGTCAGACCCTAGTACAGTGCACTGTTTGTGCCCAGGGCCTGTGAAGCAAATGCTGCTGGTGGGCTTGCAGCACTGGTTGTGCCACCCACAGGAGCAGCTTGTAAAGTGTGTCTCAGGCCTGCCATTGCAGAGCCTGTGTGTAGTCTGGTACTGCCATGTCGACTTGATAAGTGCCCCCACTTACCAGTCCCCAAACCTTCCCTTTCGTGCATATTAGTCACCCCTAAGGTAGGCCCTAGGGCAGGGTGCATTGTATGTGTAAGGTAGGACATGCCCTGGTGTGTGTGGCATGTCCTGATAGAGAATTACAGCCAATTTCGTTTTACACTATTGCAAGGCTACCTGTTCCCATAGGCCAGAATGGGCAGTTTTATTATAACATCTTATAATCCTAACGGACCCAGGGAACATGGTAGAAAAACGAATTTAGTATGCCTGAACTCAGAATGATAAGATACATCTTTTAGTGAAGTTGGTTTTAACATTCTGTGTTTGAAAATACCACTTTTAGAAAGTAGGTATTTTCTTGCCTAACCATCCAGCCTGCCTCTGCTAGCTTGTGTATTGTATGTCTGGTTTTGTGAGTGACAGGGGCTGGGGGGCTCCAGGAGACAGGGTGAGTCTGCACAGGCCTGAATAGACCTACCTGCATGTAGAGTGGTGGGAGGAGTAGCACCTGGGCCTGAATAGGGCTGTGCCTGCCTTCCACAATGCTGGCTCCACCTCCTGTGGTGCGTCTGATGTCCCTGGCCCACACTGACAAAGGAAGAAGGTGTGCACTGGCAGAATGCACCCAGAACTGGTTTGGACTAAGTACAGGACCCTCTGCCTTCAGAGGACAAAGGATTTATGGGTATAAATACTGGGGCCCAGACCCCAAGACTTTAGATCACTTCTGGGAATCAAGACGAACCTTTGCTGAGGAGAAGAACCAGTAAGCTGAAGGAGGAGACTACCCCTATGCTGCGTGTTGTTGGGGTTGGCCTGCAGTGGTTACTTTATTGCCAAAGAAAGGAGAAAAGGACTGAGTGTGCTTTCATCATCTTGAGGAAGATCTCCAAGGGCTTGAACATTGAGCTTGCCTCCTGCCTGAAGTCTCAGGGATACAAGACTTCTCTACCAGCTCCCCTCCTGAATTCCCTTGCTGGGAATTGAAGTGCCTACTTCTGTTGGGCCTTCTGAGAGACTGCGTGTCGCTGGGAGCTGTAAGCGCAACTCAACGAAGAGGAAGCGTGTCGCCGCCGCAGCAGTGTTGTCGCATCGCGGAGTAAGCGTGGCGCCGCTGTCGCCATCGCATCACCGAAGCGCCTCGCATCACCGGAGAAGCGTGTCGCAGGGCCTGTCGCGGCTCAGAAGATCGGCGAGTCGCCGCACGGCCGTCGGGCGTGCACGCATCCCGTCTACGTTGTCGCACTGTAAGCAAGACGCCATTTTATCGCATCGCACCGGATCGTCATCGCATCGGAGCGCCATCTCGAGGCATCGGAACCGGGCCGCAGTAAGAAACTGACGCATCCGCCTTTCTGCGTGTAAGGAATTGAAGCATCACCTTCCCTGCGACCCTTTTGTTTGTTTTGCGTTACGCATCCAAAGGTACATTGAGAGTAAAGTGTTGCATTTATTATCCTTATTGAACTGAGCTATTTTTCTACCATTTGACAGTCATATTTTTCGTATTGTATTGTGGATTTTTGTCGTTTGGGTCTTGTGTTAAGACTATATAAAAATACTTATTTTTATACTACAACCTGTGTGGTGTCCATCTGTAGTGTTGTCACTGGGTTACTGCATGTGTTCACAAATGCTTTACACACTGCCTCTGAGATAAGCCTGCCTGCTCGTGCCAAGCTACCAAGGGGGTGAGCAGGGGTTATTTTAGTAGTGTATCCCCCTTACCCTGACTAGAAGCAAGGGTCCCTATTTGGACAAAGGTACCTACCTCTGCCAACTAGAGACCCCCAGTTCTAACATTGGTGGTCAGCGGTGAGGATTCTGGACTTGCATTTGTGACTCATATACAGTAATTGGTGTACCCTACTAGTGAGTGCAGACCAAACGCAACCACTTGCATCTTGGTAGATTATTATTTTTTCCTGGGATTTCTATTTTTTTCCAAGAACTGTCAAGTTTCACCATGAGCAAAACAGCGTCCATCGCATCTGTTGATTTAGATTTTGAGGAAGAGAAACTAGAAAGTTACACTGTAAAACAGCTGAAACACTTCTGCAGGAAATTTAAAGTGGCTATGACCGGTCTCTCCAAGAAGGATGAGTTCCAAAAGGCGCTGAGGGCCTGGGTGGAAGCAAGAACTACCCCTGAGGAGGGGGCTGAGAATGCAGAGGGGCAGCTAGATGGGCCATTGGGTCCAGGAGGGAGGAAAGCACCTTCCCCAGCAGGCAGCAGTGTTTCTTCCAAGGGCCTGTCCCCAGGAGAGCTGGAGGACAGGGAGAGAAGTAGGATGCATGAAATGGAGCTGACCAAGCTTAAGATGGGTGGGCAGTTAGAATTGGAAATTAATTAATTGGCCCTAGAGGAAAAGAGGATGCAAATGGAGCATGAGAGAAGTTTGAGGGAGTTGGAGTTGAAAGCTAGGAGCTTAGAGATTACTCCCTCTGGTGGCAGCACACCATCCATGCCTGTTGAAGCCAGGGTGTATATACCTAAAGATGTGGTGAAAGAATTTCATAAGAATTATGATATTGGGGGAATTGGCAAGATGGCGTCCGTGCCGGACGTGTGAGCGAGGAGCTCCGGAGTTGTTCCCCCATCCAACAGGATCACGGCTGCGAGGTGATTGAGTTAAAGCAGAGGAGCAGTAGCGAAGCGGGGAAAAATGTATCCTCGTACACAATTGGAAATAATCAGTATGCGGATTGATTACAACACTAAAGGTTTCTCCCTACGGTGTTCTGGCGCCTCGACGGACTGGCGGATCGGATCTGGCAGTTTCAGTGAGAGGCTGCGAAGTTGAGAGCGTTCAGTGATTCGGCGCTCTGCTTTCCGTCTTGGCGTTCTAGTCTGTGAGGGTTCCAGCCGCGGTCGGATGTGGTGGAAACTGCGACCATTTGAGAGGAGCGGTATATCAGTGCATACTTCACAAATGGAGTCTTACTGGGCGAAAGAAGTGCAACTGTAACAACGAGGAGGCAGAGACTGCTACAGTGTGGCGCCTTAATTAGTTGAGCTTTTTGGCTGTGTCGCGGCTGCTGAGGCTGGGAAATCACGGCGGTGAGTCTGTTTACGGCGTGTTAACTGGGGCTGGCGGTTGTATTGTGACTGCAGTTGTAATAATGTATCGAAGGAAGCTGTAAATTGCTACATTGTGCCGCCCTAACCTTCGAGACTTTAGAGTCTTCAGAGACTCTAGAGACTTCAGATACTGACATTAAAGGGTGTTTGGTTCTATTATTATTTATAAACGGCATTTGCAGTCGGTCAATTATTGTTAAAGAAAAGGTTGTCATGCCTCCAAAAACTGGAAGGGGAGGTAAAACTAAGACAATCAGTGATGCGGTGAGTAGGGCTGTCCTCTCACTTAACACCACTAAAGATGGGGCGGATGAAGTTTATACAGAGCCTCTGACACAGGAGTTGAATAGTAGGAAGACACCCCAAATACCTCAAATATTTTTGGCAAAAAAAACCCAACAACAACAATCAGCGATTTCAACTCGTAGTCTGTCTAAAACAATAAATGAGGATGTGGCAATGTCAATGAGTCAGCCTTCTGTGGCTCCACAGGGGAACGAGCACCATAAAGACTATATATGTCAAAAAGACCAAGAGGCAGTATCGGCTGTGAATCTGACTAAATCTGCAGTGGTATTAACAGGGCAGCAAGAGGAGACGACCATGCTGGGGGCAGAAGCTGATTCGTGTATTGAAGGTGTTAACAGGGAGAGTGACTCAGGGGAAGGCAATTTTTTTTCTATGTCGGATCATTCATCGGATGATGATGAGGATGAAGAGTCAGGTTTAAAATCCTTTTTTTTGGAGCGATCTGGGAGACTACCATGGTACATAAACAAAGGGTGCATAAGGGGGTTGAAGCAGCATTTCAGGTAGCCATGACGGGCGGCCCTCCTAGCTCTACTGCATCTGAATCAGCTCCAGAAATGGCAAAGGGTGGAGAAGCAGATGAACGATCTCAAATATCGAATCATTCTGGGGAGATTTCATTGAAGTCAATTTTCCAATCCATTACTGATCATAGGGCCGAGACTCGTATGGAAAGTGCAAAAACACATGCTGCTGGTCGAAAATTACAGAACGCCGTTAGACGGATAGCAAAATCATGTACTGAGTTTACGGAAAGGCTGAATGTGGCTGAAGCCAGAATATCTACATTAGAAGACGACATGGCGAGACAAAAGGCAGTGGTGGTTGATACACAGCAATATAAGGAGGATGTGCAAGCCAAACTTGTTGATTTGGAAAATCGTATTCGGAGGAATAACTTGCGGATTTTAGGAATTCCGGAGGGTATTGAGGGGCAAGATATTCGCAAATTTGTTGTAGAATTATTTACAGAAGCCTTTCCAGAAATAACAGAGTGGAATTGGTCTAATGAAGTGCAGCGAGCACATAGGTTCCCATTCAAACAGCGACCTACGAAATCTGGTGATAAGGATGTCAGACCGAGAGCAATTTTGATTTGTCTCAGTAATTTTCTGGCACGCCAGGTGCTATATGATCTGGCACGGCCAGATAAAAAGAGGGCTGGGAAGGGGACTCAATTCTTTGTACGACCTGACTTTTGTCATCAAACTGTGGAGAAAAGGTGGCAGTTACGTCAGTTGATAGCTCCCTTTCAGGGGAAAGGAGCGCAAGTGTTTCTGTTAAACCCTGCTACCCTTAAAGTGATTTTTAAGGGTCAAACACGTTTTCTTACTTCAGAATCAATTGCAAAAGAATATCTTGCTTCAATATAAATGCTTGTTTCAGCATCTTGGTTTATTATCGCCCTCGTAGCCGTGTACAATGGCATTTAATTTTATAGCTGGCACAATGTGGCTTTGTCAGTATTATGTGTGGATTCTGTGTATGGTTGCTAGATTAAGTATTTTTTTGTGAATTAGGTATCCACGTAAGGCATTTAATTTAGTTTTGTGCTAGCCAGATATTGGTGGGTAGGATGGGGGAACACAGGGGGGGGAACTCACTCTACATCAACAGGGCCATAGGCCCATTTGCCTGCATATTGGGGCGAGGGAGTGGGGCGGTTAGGGTGGTAGGGTGGGGACAGGGGTTGGGGGTATTGGGGGGGATGAGGGATTGGTGGGAAGGGATGGTGGGGGGATGTATTTCACAAAAATCAATCCATGCGCAAGTACCTTTGTTTGTTTTAAAACGGTCAATGAGTATCCGACAAAGATTAAGTTTGAGTCAGTTATTATTGGATTATTATGTGAGATATGGCGGTTAAGGGAATCCGTATATGTTCCTTTAATGTTTGTGGCCTAAATAATAGCAACAAAAGGCGTAGGATCGCCACCGAATTACGTATTATTAAACCAGATATCTTGTGTATCCAGGAAACACATATAGCTTGGTCCAAACGTAAATTGTTGGAAGAAATCGGATACATACTTCTTGCTGCAACCCGGCAGACCACTACTAATAGGGGTGTAGCTATTTTGGTATATCGGGGCATCATGGGAACAGGGAGGGTAAAGGTGGACAATTATGGAAGATGGGCGATAGCCGAATGTTTAATAGGAACAACTAAGTGTACTATCTGCTCTGTTTATGGATCAAATGTAGATGAAGCTGGTATATTGGAAAGTCTTAATGTTGAATTGGCATTAATGCCCACTCCGCTAATTTTATGTGGGGATTTTAATATTCATTTAGAGGGGCAAATTCTAAACCCCAAATATAAGTATGTGGGCCGCAAACCCAAAGTTTTTAAGGCTCTAGTCCAAGTATTGAGGGCTCATGGGTTAGTGGACACATGGAGGACAATACACTCGTTAGACCCCGGATATACTTTTTATTCGCATCCGCATCAAAAATTGGTAAGATTAGAATATATTTTTGTGTCTAGGTTACTTTTAGCTGGAGCAAAAATGCAGGTCTGGCCCCGAATCACGGCAGATCATGGTCCTATACTGCTGGACTTGCATAGTATTAAGCAGAGCAAGGGTGGAAGGACATTTACTTTTAATAGGAAATTATTGAATGATCAGGCATTCAGAGATCATATGATTAGGTGGACAAAGGAGTTTCTTGATATAAATAGGGGATCCGCCCCGAGTTCTATTGTTTGGGATACTCTCAAAGCAGGAATACGGGGCGAGGCACTTAGTTTCGGGCTAGGTAAATTAAAACAAGGGCAAACAGTTATGCATCAGCTGTTGGATGAGCTTCGTGAAATGGAATCGGAATTGATAAAGATTTTTAGACATGGCTCAGACGCTAAAATTATATGCAGTAAGTTAGCATGTGTTAAAGCTAAAATAAATGCGATCTGGTGCAAGGAAATTGCCCTTCAATATAATACCTATAAACAAAGCCGATATGAATATGGAGAGTCGACTGGGCGGTGTCTTGCACAGCGACTCAGAGTTAGACAATCCTCTCAAAGAATTTTTGCTATGATTGATGCGTCGGGTAACATGGTTGAAACAGTGGAGGGCATCTTGGGTTTTTTTTATGAGTTCTATCAAGAGCTATATAAGCAACAGGATACGGAGGAATTAGATATCGAACATTTTTGTCAAAAATTAGTATTGAATCGGGTAATTGCTGAGGAGCAAGCATCATTGGATGAACCAATTACAATTGAGGAAATGGAAGCAGCAGTAGGACAGTTAGCACGTGGGAAAGCTGCTGGTCCAGATAAATTACCATTAGAAATTTATCAGTTACTTTTTCCCGTGGTGAAAATTGATATGCTAGGTGTTTTTCGGGAAGCACAGCTGGGGAATGTACCTCCATCTTGGGACGAGGCTAATATTGTCGTGTTTAAAAAAAAGGATAAGCCCCCTAACATACCAGGGTCATATAGACCGATATCTTTGTTAAACGCTGATGGGAAAATCTATGCCAAGATTTTAGCTAATAGGTTAAAGCGGGTTATTACGCCCCTGGTTTCAATGTCACAACATGGATTTATTCCAGGTAGAAGTACCATAAATCATATTCATAGAGTCATTACTCTTATAGACTTTGCCAATGTTTATCATAAAAAGCTGGGTTTGATATTTCTTGACGCCGAGAAGGCATTCGATCGTGTATCTTGGGTTTTTATGTGGGGTATTATGCGCGAGATGGGGTTCGGGCCAGGATTCATTAGGTCGATTCGAAGTATGTATAAGGCACCAAGAGCTAGAATTTGTGTTATGGGCAGGGAATCCCAGCAAGTCTTTATTAATAGGGGAACAAGGCAGGGATGTCCCTGCTCCCCATTACTTTTTGCTTTATATATTGCCCCATTTGTTCAGATGCTAGAACAAAGCAGTACGATAAGGTCAATGGAATGTGGGCCCTATCGGGTACGTGTTCTAGCATATGCGGATGATATTGTCGTAGCCTCTGCAGATCCTGCACAGGCTATAAGGGAGATAGAAAAGCTGGCTGAGGAGTTTGGGGCGGTGTCGGGATACAAACTTAATGTGGCCAAGACTCAGATAGTATGCACGGATCAGGCCTGTCCGGGGGAGAGTCAGGTGACGGATGAGGCTCGATATCTCGGAATTAAAATCAGAATGTCCCTACAAGAATTAATCGAGGTTAATTGGGGTAGTATCATCCTAGCGGTTAAGAAGCAGTTAGATCATTTGGAGTGTTTGCATCTGACTTTAGTTGGGAGACGAAATGTTTTAAAAATGATTGTTCTTCCTAAAGTACTATATTATTTTAGAGCAGTACCACTAGAGCTTACAAATAAACAGCTACAAGGGATCCAATCTATATGTGATAGGTTCATGTGGGGACAACGCAAAGCGAGGAGAGCTTTTAAATACATGATGCTACCATTAGACAGAGGAGGTTGGTCTGTCCCGAATTTTCGTTTTTATTATTATGTTTGTGTATTGCAAAATATACGTATTTTGTTGACAGGGGAAGACCCAATAGTGGCAGAAGCTCCATCAATATATCAAATATTGTTAGGGGAAAAAGCGAGAAATGTGTTAATGAAATTTTCCGAGCCAAGTTATTATAAAAAAACAAGGTTCAAGGTTATGATTTCAATCTATAAGGTGTGGAAAAGGGTATGTAAGTGGTTGAATATTCCACAATTGAATCATTATACTCCTTTCGATTCAGCTGTTAGGTTCCCAGAAATATTTTGGGATCATAAAATGTTATGTTGGAAGATGCAGGGGATTCGATATTTGGGTGATTTATATAAGGGAGGGGTGTTATGTTCATTTGTTGAATTAGCCAAATGTTATCAATTTCAATATCACAAATTTTTTAAGTATCTGCAATTGCGTGATTATCTTGTCAGACATCACCTGAATGAGGGAATCATGACACTTCCAATAGTAGAGGCAATTAGAAAGAAGGCAAAGATAGGGGTACTATATGCTATGTTAATTGAATCACAAAAAGACGACCTGGTGGCCCATGATCTCAAATGGGCTGTACGTTTAGGGGTCAACGGAGTGGTGATGCAGACCTCTATAGATACTGCAGGAAAAATATTGTTATCGGCCAATTTACAAACGCAACATTTTAAGTCTATTTTTGACCTTTATTACACACCCGAACGCATGATGAAGTGGGGTGGAAACAATGATGGCAAATGTTTTAGGTGTCATACTGATGGAGCTGATAGTGTGCATGTTTTTTTTAATGTATTGTATTGTCGCAATTTATACAACAAATAGAACAGTTTTTGCAAGAAGTAACAGGTACTTCTATTCCAATGACCAAGGTAATGATGTTATTAGGGATATGGCCAAATATTTCACATCTGCAACCAGTGTATAAATTTAGATACTTAGCATTTATTGCCGCAGCTGTGGCGCGTTTATGTATTGCTTTATGTTGGCTACAAAGTGAGGCTCCCACATTTGAGATGTGGAGGGCTAAATTTCTTCATGTTTATAATATGGAATATAATTTATATGCCTTAAAATCATCTAAACGGCAAAAACTTGGGATCCAGATATGGGAGTCTATGATACAATATATGAAATAATTTGCTGATTTCTGTTTAATGACAATTTGATTTTAACCTGCTTTATTGAGGTTGTGTCTGTTGATTTACTTTGTGATAGTTTATATTGTATCAATTATTTTGTAGATATTGATTAATACTGCTATGATATGTATTTGTGACATGGATTGAGTTAATAAAAAATAAAAAAAATAAAAAAAAGAATGATGATATTGGTCAGTGGTTCAAGGCCTATGAGGTAGCTATGTCCTCCCACCGGGTCCCTGAGAAGGATTGGGGAGCGGGGTTGTGGGGGCGGTTCCTTAGTGAGGGGAGGGATACCTTGTTAGACTTGCCCTCTGAAGTCCACAATTCTTATAGCCATATGAAGGAAGCATTGATGTCTAGGTATGGGTTGACTCCTGAACTGTATAGGCAGAGGGTTAGAAATTGCAAAAAGTTGGAGTCCAGTACTTGGGTGGAATATGTGACTTTTTTTGCAGAGCATTGGATGGTTGGGTGAAGGGTAGCAAAGTGAATGATTTTGACGCGCTATTTGATTTGATTGCATGGGAGCACTTGTCAGGAAATTGTTTTCCAGAGCTACGCCAGCACCTTATTGATAGTAGGCTGACTAACCCTAGGAAGCTTGCTGAGGAGGTGGACCGCTGGGTGAGCACCCGGGTCCACAAGGGTCACGTGGGAGACTCCGCCAAGGGTGGGCAGGGTCCCCAGCAGAGGAGTGGGGGGGACAAGGGTAAACAGAGGGAGTTCCAGAAAGGGCCCCAAAGTAATCCCCAAGGTAACCAAGGGAAGGGTTCCCAGCCTCACCCTGAAAAGAAGCCAGGGGCCCGACAGATAAGCCTGTTCACAGGGGGCCCAAGACTTGCTTTAAGTGTGGTCAAGTGGGCCACTGCTCCTGGGAAACTAGATGCCCTTGTATGGCAAATCAGCACCCACTGGTGCACCACCCCGGCAGGTAGCTAGTGTAGCCCTGGGGGAGGAGATGGGTGCCCAAGGTGGGTGGGGTCCCGTAGCAATGTCCTTGGTCTCTTTAGGAGACAGTGAGATGGTCCCCAGGGCCCAACTGCCTGATAACACTAAGAAATACAGGCAGTGGGTGACCATCAATGGCCAAAGGGTGGAGGCTCTGAGAGACACCGGAGCCAGTGTGACAGCTGTCAGTTGTCGGCTGGTGTCTGAAGAGCAGGTGATTCCCAATGCATTCTGCCCAGTAGTTGCCGCGGACAACTCAGAGAGCCACTGCAGAGTGGCTCAGGTTCCCTTTGAGTGGGGGGGGGTCTCAGGTACCTTTCAAGTAGCTGTGAGGCCAGCCATGCCTGTAGACTGTCTGTTGGGCAAAGATTTGGAGAGTTCACCTTGGGCAGAGGTGGAGAGAAGGTCTCATTTAGAAATGTTGGGTCTGCCTGAGTGGGCGTGTGCGACCACTCGGTCTATGGCAGCCAGTAGAGGTGTTCAAGAGGACCTGGAGCCTGAGAGGGTGGCCCAGGTGCCTGCGTTGAAGAGAAGAGGCAGGGGGCGCAGGAAACCGGCCCCCGTAGTTCCCACGATCCAGGAGGAAGCAGAACCTGAGGGGGATGCTCTGGAACCTACAGGGGAGCAAGTGGCCGAACTGGGGGACCTACCTGAACTGACCCATTGGCAGCAGGAGGGAGGACCCTCCAGGGAGGAGTTCTGTGAGGAGCAGAACAAGTGCCCTTCTCTTGTGGGTTTGCGGCAACAGGCCACAGACCAGGTAGCAGGTGATCAGTCTGGATCACATTGGATCTACTGGGAGAATGGTCTCCTGTATAGCGAGCCTAAGGTTGCTGAGCCTGGGTCAGCCCGTGTGCTGGTGGTACCCCAGCGCTTCAGAGCCTTCCTACTGGGTTTGGCTCATGATGTGCCTTTAGCAGGACATCTGGGGCAGGGCAAGACCTTTGAAAGGCTTGTCACCCACTTTTATTGGCCCCAGATGGGCAAGAGTTCAGACACTCATTGCAGGACATGCCAGACTTGGCAGGCAAGTGGAAAAAGTGGGCGGAAGCACAAGGCTCCCCTCCAGCCATTCCCTGTGGTCAGCACCCCCTTTCAACGGGTGGGTATTGACATTGTGGGGCCACTGGACCCCAAGACAGCCATGGGCAACAGGTTCATCCTGGTCTTGGTGGACCATGCCACCCGGTACCCGGAAGCCATCCCTCTTCGGACAGTGACGGCCCTCGTGGTGGGACGTGCACTGATGGGAATTTTCTCCTGTGTGGGGTTCCCCAAGGAGGTGGGGAGTGACCGTGGTACAAACTTCATATCCAAGTATATGAAGTCCCTGTGGCAGGAGTGCGGTGTTACCTATAAGTTCACCACTCCTTACCACCCCCAAGGAAATGGGCTGGTTGAGAGATTCAACCGGACCCTGAAGGGCATGATTATGGGTCTGGAAAAACCCATGAGGCGTAAGTGGGACGTCCTCTTGCCATGCCTTCTCTTTGCTTACCGTGAGGTGCCACAGAAGTCCTTAGGGTTCTGTCCCTTTGAACTGCTCTATGGTCACCCGGTAAGAGGACCTCTGAGTTTGGTGAAAGAAGGCTGGGAGAAAGCTCCCAGTAAACCTCCCCAGGATGTATTTAGCTACATGCTGGCCTTTAGAAACCAAACTAGACGATTCAGACAACTCGCTGAGGCGAATCTGGAAGCCAGCCAGGAGGAGATGAAACGGTGGTTTGATCAGAATGCCACTCTGATCGAGTTTCAGTCTGGGCAGAAAGTGTGGGTCATGGCCCCCGTGGAGCCTTGCGCGCTCCAGGATAAGTGGACCGGACCATTTGAGGTGGTGGAGCGCAAGAGTAACGTCACCTACCTGGTGGACTTGCGATCTCCCAAGAACCCTTTGCGGGTCCTACATGTCACCCGCCTAAAGCCCCATTTTGAGAGGTCCGAAGTGGGCATGCTCCTAGCAACAGATGATGGAATGGAAGAGGAGACAGAACCTCTTCCCGACTTCCTGTCTGCAACAGAGCAAGATGGGTCAGTGGAGGGTGTGAACCTCTCTAACTCCCTGACACCTGAGCAGCAGGAAGACTGTCGCCAACTGTTGGGACAGTTTCCTGACCTGTTTTCCCTGACTCCTAGTGTCACTGATTGGTGCATCCATGATGTGGACACTGGGGACAGTCCTCCTATCAAGCACAAGGCTTACAGAGTGACTGACAGGGTGAGAGCTTGCATCAAGGAGGAGGTCTCCAAGATGTTTGCATTGGGGGTGATTGAGTCCTCTCACAGCCCTTGGGCCAGCCCAGGGGTCTTGGTCCCAAAGGCTGGTGCCACGCCCGAACTCCGGTTCTGTGTGGACTACCCAGAACTCAATTCAGTCACCAGGACTGACGCGCACCCCATCCCCAGAGCTGATGAGCTCATTGATCGGTTAGGGGCTGCCCGGTACCTCAGCACGTTTGACTTAACGTCTGGGTACTGGCAGATCGCCTTGACTGATGGGGCCAAAGAGAGGTCAGCATTCTCCACACCAGATGGGCACTACCAATTCCGGGTTATGCCCTTTGGGATGAAGAATGCCCCTGCCACCTTTCAGAGGTTGGTCAACCAGGTGTTGGTTGGACTGACTGGAAGATTTCAGTGCCGCCTACCTGGATGACATCGCAGTGTTCAGCGCTAGTTGGGAAGAACATCTGCGCCACCTCTGGGAAGTGTTGATGGTGCTGCGGAGGGCAGGCCTCACGATCAAGGCGAGTAAGTGCCAGAACGGGCAGGGTTCCGTGGTGTACTTGGGACACCAGGTTGGGAGCGGCCAGGTGGCGCCCCTACAGCCCAAGATTGATACCATTCTGGCTTGGGAACCCCCCCCAAGACCCAGACAGAGGTGAGAGCCTTTCTAGGACTCACCGGGTATTACAGGAGATTTGTCAAGGGGTATGGCAGCATAGTTGCACCCTTGACAGAGCTGACTTCCAGGAAGCAGCCCAAAAGAGTGATTTGGACTGACCTGTCAGAGAGCTTTTGACGCCTTGAAGACTGCCATGTGCACGGACCCCATGCTTCAGGCGCCCAACTTCTCAAAAGAATTTGTTGTTCAAACAGACGCTTCAGAGCATGGTGTAGGGGCTGTTCTGGCACAGTTAAATGAGGAGGGCGTAGACCAACCTGTAGCCTTCATCAGGAGGTTACTTCCACAGGAACAGAGGTGGAGTGCTATTGAGCGTGAGGCATTTGCTGTGGTCTGGGTGCTGAAGAAGTTGAGACCATATCTGTTTGGGACTCACTTCCGGGTTCAGACAGACCACAGGCCCCTCAGATGGTTGATGCAGATGAGGGGTGAGAATCCAAAACTGTTGAGGTGGTCCATTTCTCTACAGTGGATGGACTTCACGGTGGAACACCACCCTGGTACAGAACACGCCAATGCTGATGGTCTGTCCAGATTCTTCCGCCTTAGTGATGAGAACTCCCTAGAGGTAGGATAGTTCTTCCCACATTTCAGCTGGAGGGGACACATGTAGGACCTGGCATCCTTGGCGTGGGTCTCCCTTCCATTTTTTCACTATGCCTCCACTGTTGTTGACATGTTTTTGCTGGTTTAGATGCTTTGGGCACTTTGCCACTGCTAATCAGTGCCAAAGTGCAAGTGCTCCCTATGATAAATTAATG
Source organism: Calotriton arnoldi (assembly GCA_963921515.1). Taxonomy (NCBI): domain Eukaryota; kingdom Metazoa; phylum Chordata; class Amphibia; order Caudata; family Salamandridae; genus Calotriton; species Calotriton arnoldi. The sequence goes on from CAWUFW010000324.1 coordinate 1,947,530, forward strand.
TATGGATTAGTGACTCCATGTTTGGCCTATTTGATTCACTGTCAGACCCTAGTACAGTGCACTGTTTGTGCCCAGGGCCTGTGAAGCAAATGCTGCTGGTGGGCTTGCAGCACTGGTTGTGCCACCCACAGGAGCAGCTTGTAAAGTGTGTCTCAGGCCTGCCATTGCAGAGCCTGTGTGTAGTCTGGTACTGCCATGTCGACTTGGTAAGTGCCCCCACTTACCAGTCCCCAAACCTTCCCTTTCCTGCATATTAGTCACCCCTAAGGTAGGCCCTAGGGCAGGGTGCATTGTATGTGTAAGGTAGGACATGCCCTGGTGTGTGTGGCATGTTCTGATAGTGAATTACAGCCAATTTCGTTTTTCACTATTGCAAGGCTACCTGTTCCCATAGGCCAGAATGGGCAGTTTTATTATAACATCTTATAATCCTAACTGACCCAGGGAACATGGTAGAAAAACGAATTTAGTATGCCTGAACTCAGAATGATAAAATACATCTTTTAGTGAAGTTGGTTTTAACATTCTGTGTTGGAAAATACCACTTTTAGAAAGTAGGTATTTTCTTGCCTAACCATCCAGCCTGCCTCTGCTAGCTTGTGTATTGTATGTCTGGTTTTGTGAGTGAAAGGGGCTGGGGGGCTCCAGGAGACAGGGTGAGTCAGCACAGGCCTGAATAGACCTATCTGCATGTAGAGTGGTAGGAGGAGTAGCACCTGGGCCTGAATAGGGCTGTGCCTGCCTTCCACAATGCTGGCTCCACCTCCTGTGGTGCGTCTGATGTCCCTGGCCCACACTGACAAAGGAAGAAGGTGTGCACTGGCAGAATGCACCCAGAACTGGTTTGGACTAGGTACAGGACCCTCTGCCTTCAGAGGACAAAGGATTTATGGGTATAAATACTGGGGCCCAGACCCCAAGACTTTAGATCACTTCTGGGAATCAAGACGAACCTTTGCTGAGGAGAAGAACCAGTAAGCTTAAGGAGGAGACTACCCCTATTCTGCGTGTTGTTGGGGTTGGCCTGCAGTGGTTACTTTATTGCCAAAGAAAGGAGAAAAGGACTGAGTGTGCTTTCATCATCTTGAGGAAGATCTCCAAGGGCTTGAACATTGAGCTTGCCTCCTGCCTGAAGTCTCAGGGATACAAGACTTCACTACCAGCTCCCCTCCTGAATTCCCTTGCTGGGTATTGAAGTGCCTACTGCTGTTGGGCCTTCTGAGAGACTGCGTGTCGCTGGGAGCTGGAAGCGCGACTCAACGAAGAGGAAGCGTGTCGCCGGCGCAGTAATGTTGTCGCATCGCGGAGTAAGCGTGCCGCCGCTGCTGCATCACCGAAGCGCCCCGCATCACCGGAGAAGCGTGCCGCCGCAGCAGTTGTCGCATCGCAGAGTAAGCGTGCCGCCGCTGTCGCCATCGCATCACCGAAGCGCCTCGCATCACCGGAGAAGCGAGTCGCAGGGCCTGTCGCGGCTCAGAAGATCGCCGAGTCGCCGCACGGCCGTCGGGCGTGCACGCATCCCGTCTACGTTGTCGCACCGTAAGCAAGACGCCATTTTATCGCATCGCACCGGATCGTCATCGCATCGGAGCGCCATCTCGACGCATCGGAACCGGGCCGCAGTAAGAAACCGACGCATCCTCCTTTCTGCGTGTAAGGAATCAAAGCATCACCTTCCCTGAGACCCTTTTGTTTGTTTTGCGTTACGCATCCAAAGGCACATTGAGAGTAAAGTGTCGCATTTATTATCCTTATTGAACTGAGCTATTTTTCCACCATTTGACAGTCATATTTTTCGTATTGTATTGTAGATTTTTGTCGTTTGGGTCTTGTGTTAAGTCTATATAAAAATACTTATTTTTATACTACAACCTGTGTTGTGTCCATCTGTAGTGTTGTCACTGGGTTACTGTATGTGTTCACAAATGCTTTACGCACTGCCTCTGAGATAAGTCTGCCTGCTCCTGCCAAGCTACCAAGGGGGTGAGCAGGGGTTATTTTAGTAATGTATCCCCCTTACCCTGACTAGAAGCAAGGGTCCCTATTTGGACAAAGGTACCTACCTCGGCCAACTAGAGACCCCCAGTTCTAACAAAATATATATATATATATATATATATACACACACACACACACACACACACACATATAATACATATACACATATATACATATACATATATTACCTACTGGTGGTCGCCGGTAGGTAGTTATAGTTAGGCCCTAGTTTCCATAGGAAAAGCATTTTTTGACTTGGCCATAACTTTGGCGTTGTTTGACCAATCTTCATGAAATTTTCCCCAAAAAAGTGTCAAGGTAGGTTCTGTTTTTTTTTTTTTGTGGCGTTTTATATAGCGTGAACTAGACCCGGAGGTATCAGAGCGCTTTACATGAGCACCAGTTACGTTAGACGGACACATTCATTTTTGTTAGGCACGGGGAGATTAAGTGAGTTGCCCAGAATCACAGAATGTTGAGCGTCCCTGCCGAGACTCGGACCAGGTTCCCCAGTTCCGAGGTCGACCGCCCTAGCCGTTAGGCCACATTCTCTCCTCACTCTCATGGAAAGTTTAGGGGTGATTCGTCTAGTGGGGACCGAGAATCTGGGGCACGAAATAAGGGCGAGTTTGTAATGTTAATTCACATAGGAACCTTTAGCCACACCTACAGCCTGAACCGCTGGATGGACTTACACCAAATCTGGCAGGAAGGTAGATGTTGGTTCAAGGAAGTGCCTTTTGCTTATTTGGTGTAAATCCTTTCAGTAGTTTTTGAGAAATGCAAGTTTAAAATTATAGTGATATCTCTAGTCGCGAAGTCTTCACGAACAAAGAGAGCTCATGCAGGGAGATGCGCTGCTCTGATTGGGTGCCAACACCTCGACCAGGAAGTGTTGGCAGCCATCTTGGGACTCGGCTTCAATCTGAGCCGCCCCCCCCAAAAGTGAAAATAAAAAAAGGGGGGCAGGGTAGGAATACCCTGACCCCCCAAGCCATGGTCTTGGGGTCCCCCTGGCACCCCGCCACAGCATAAAATCATTTAAAAGTGTTTTTTTTTAAAAGCAAGCGCGGGCTCCTGCTCTTGCTTTAAAATAACCCCCAGATGTGCTAGGTCCCAGGGACATATGAATATTATAGGAAGGGGTACACGGGGCCCCCCTCCTAGCGCTTAAAGCCCCACGACTGCCACCTTACACTTTACCTCACCACTTTACATTATTAATGTGGGCGGGCCCACTGGGCCCGTCCGCAGCCCCGGGGACCACCACCTCCCCAGGGCTATTGAAACAATATGGGGGGTCTCGTGGCTCCCCCCCGCCCCGAGGACCGCCACTTCCCCTGGGCTGTAACAATGAAAATGCGGCAGCCCCAGGGCCAACCACCTCCCCGGGGCACTTTTGCTTACAAATGCGGGGGGCCGCCCTGTCACCCCCCCCCACGGACCGCCACTTTTCCGGGTCAAAGATATGCAAATGATGAGGGGGCCCTTTCGGCCCCCCCCCCGTGGACCACCACTTCCTCGGGGCACAACCATTAAGTATTTTTTTTTTTTTTAAACAAAGGACTGGGATCCGTTGCGGACCACCACCTCCTCGGGGTTATACAGAAGATGGGAGAGGGAGCCGCGCGGCTCCCCTCCAGGAGCCCTCCATGGCCCTGAGGACAGCCAACCCCAGGGCCGGCTCCAGCAATGTCCCGGGGTGCCCACCCCGGGACATTGCAGTTTGCTATGGCTTCTCCAGTCAAGCCATAGCAAACTCTGGTCCGCTTCATGGAAGCAAGAGCATTAAAAATGCTCTTGCTTCCATGATGTGGAACAGAATTGCTTTTGGACAGAGGGAGCTGTCCCTCTGTCCATAAGCAATGCCGGCTCCCGCAGGAGGTGGGTAGCCGGCAGGGACCGCGGGGGCCTTGAGGCCCCACCCATGGTCCCCAACGACTGCCCATGCTCCGGGGGATGTGATCCCCAGGGCAATATCCGCCCGGGTAGGGGGGCCGCGCTGGCCCCCCTCCCCATTTAAAAAAAAAAATGTTGAAGGCCTGTCATGGGGGATGGGGTCCCCGGCCGAAAGAGGCCTGGGGAGGGGTGCTGCGCAGCCCCCCCTCTTGGTGTTTTAAGATGAAATTTTGAAAAGGATCAGGCCCCGGGGGATTGGGTCCCCAGGGCCCAAAATGGTCCATGGAAGGGGGGCCACGCTGTATCAGTGATGTCATTTGAGATGTCATCAGTGATTTCATCAGTGATGTCACTGACCTTGTCATGAGTGATGTAATATGTGACGTCATCAGCAGTGCATTGCGGGGGCAAAAGTTATAGTTAGCTTAGCTAACTATAACGGCTGAATTTCACAGGTTTTGTACAAGTGAAATGTTAGTCTAACTATAACGTTCCTGTAACCTGTGTTTTTTTCAGTGAATATATATATATGTATATACATAATATATAATAGTCACAGCCTTGTTGATTCATTATGGTAGCAGTGAAGCTGCACAATATGCATTCACAGTTCTCCAGCTGGAGTGCCCCATAATTCCTCGCGTGGGCTTTGTTTTTAATTATTTAGGTTCTTGTGGTGCCCTAAGCAGGGGCACCACCAATTATTAATTTAATTATTGTGGGGGGCTGCAGAGAGTGCATCACCCCCCTCCGCCCCCACCAAGCAATGTTTTAAACCAAAAACAGTTTAAGTTCCCTGGGTCATTGAATGCATAACCCCAGGAGAGATTACCCACATTTTTAAAGCACCAGTGGTGGAGCTGTATGCTCTTGAGCTGGAGTGTAGGGAGCCCATATAGTTCCTCCTATGGCTGCATTTTGCGGCCCGAAGAGTGATAAAGAAAGACTCAACACATTTATCATGTTTATTGTTATTTTGAATAAAAATGCTTTATGAAAATGTTTGTGAAAATTGAGCATTGCTATATGTTTACTAATAAGGAATACCTTTCATTATAGTTATTGATAAATTATTGTGCTGATTTTGACACAGTAAATAGGTCTGCTTTAATTATGTTGATGTGCTGACCCCCTGATGAAGCCAATAGGCTTGTCTTTTATATGTTTGTGTTCTGACCCTCTGACAAAGCCAGTAGGTCTGCCTTTCTTAAAATGACACTCCTTTATATTGTTATTTTACAGTTAAAAAGACCTCAGAAATCCACCAAAAAACCAAAGGTTAAAGTAACGTTATAGTTCGGTATAGTAATACCATCTTATTTTTAGAAGAAACTCACTGAAATATAATCAAAGGTTAAGCAGGGGTCCCCAACCTTTTCCGCAGTATGAGCTACTTATGTTCAATGAAAATCATCCAGAGCTATTAATATTATTAGTGTTGTAAGAGTTGCCATGTCAGACACGATTACATTAGAGACCAGTCCATGCCATGTACAATTATCAGTAGTGATCACCTTAGTGCACCAGGCAGGGTTGCTATAGCAGTAAGGAAAAAAAAGGCTTTATCAATTTGAAATGTTTCTATGTGGGAAATGCATCACAGCCATAGCTGCATTACCCCAGGCACCAAGGTAATAATATGAGCAACACGTTTCCCTAATGGCATATGATTTATCACCCATATATCAGCTTTAAATATATTTTGCAAATTTTACAATTTTTCTCCAAACATCTGCTTCTGAAAAAAATGTTCTCAAAATACGCAGATTTTTATCTTGAATACATGCGTTTCACTTTTCGTATACATATATAAATTAAACTAAGCAGGCTGGCTGCAAGCAAGAGAGCTACTTACAGGTAGTTGGAGAGCTACTAGTAACTCACAAGCTACTCGTTGGAGAAGCCTGGGTTAAAGTGAAATTATAATTAGGTGAAACATTTTAAACTTAAAAAACCACTGAAATCCACCAGTCATAGTTAACTGAAGTAAATATATAACTCCCGCTCTTGCCAGGCACAGCTTATGACCTCCCATATTACATTACTCATGACATGCTCTATGACATCATGGATAATATCACTGATGACATCTGAAATGACATCATTAATGACAACACCGTGCAAGGCAAGGGCGCAAGTTATAATTACTTCAGTTAACAATAACTAGTGAATGTAAGTGGTTTTTTTTTATTTTAAAATATTTCACCTAACTAAAATGTCACTTTTAACCTTTGGTTTTTTCGGTGGATATCTATCTATATAGATAGCTAAATAAATAGATCGATAGATAGATACCTAGATAGACAGATAGACAGCTATGTTCACTGAAAAAAACAAATTTAAAGTGATGTTATAGGTATGGTAATAAGATCTTACCTTACATTAACCCACTAAACCTTTAGGACAGTGTAACAATGACTGGCTAAAGTCATCAATGATGTAATTTGAGATGTCATCAGTGAAGTCATTTAACATGTCACAAATGATGTAATATGTGAGGTGGTGAGCAGAGCATGGTAGGGGTGCAGGTTACAGTTAGTTCAGCAAAATATAACTGGTGAGTTTTTTATGTTATTTCACTACCTAACGAACAGGTTACCTACCTTTGATAACGCATTTTCTGGTAGAGACTATCTAGCTGCAGATTCCTTACCTTTGAATTTCCCAGGCGTCAGGCAAGATCCGGAAACTTTTGCTGAGCAATACCCCTGCGCACGACGTCGAATGGCTCCATTCGGCTCCGCGTGACGTCGTCGGCTATAACGTCGTGGTGCCTATGTAGGCACCACCCAGGTATGCGGACGTCAATACTTTTCATTTTCCCAAGCCAGAAGCGCAGAGCCACGAAGTAACTGACACAGTTGTGTGCAAAACTAGGGCCCTGAAAGGGCCACAAAGCGGGGCGGCATGGGTGGGGCTGTAAGGAATCTGCAGCTAGATAGAGTCTCTACCAGATAATTCGTTACCGAAGGTAAGTAACTTGATCATCTGATAGAGACTTCTAGCTGCAGATTCCTTACCTTTGAATCAGATACCCGAGCCATACCATCCCAGCGGTGGGTTGCGGACTCACATCCTATACTAAAAAGTCTTGCAGGACCGAACGGGCAAAATGCCCATCCCTGCGCATCTGACCATCCAGGCAGTAATGTTTTGCAAACGTGTGCAAAGATGCCCACGTTGCTGCCTGACAGATGTTGAGGACTGGGACACCCCCAGCCAAGGCAGTAGTCGCAGCCTTTCCCCTGGTGGCCCTTAATCCTTCAGGGGGCTGTTTCTTTGCCAAGGCATAACCGATCTTGATGCAGAGAACTTCCCAGCGAGAGATGGTCCTTTTCTGCACTGCCCTTCCCTTCTTCGCTCCCACGTATCCCACAAAGAGTTTGTCATCCACCCGGAACTCTATTGTGCGGTCAAGGTAGAACGACAACGCTCTTTTTGGGTCCAGCCATTGGAGACGCTCCTCTTCCTTAGAGGGATGCGGGGGAGCAAAGAAGGTGGGCAAAGTGATGGACTGACCCAGATGGAATGGGGTCACAACCTTTGGCAAGAAGGATGCCCTGGTGCGAAGCACCACCTTGTCCAGAAAGGATATAAGATAAGGAGGCGAGCAAGAGAACGCCTGCAACTCACTCACCCTCCAGGCCGATGTAATCGCCACTAAGAAGGCTGTTTTGGTGGTCAACAGCCGGAAGGGACCATTGTACAAAGGCTCAAAGGGGGCGCACATCAGATAGGTAAGGACGAAATTAAGGTCCCACTGTGGCATAACAAAGGGTGTGGGTGGAAACAAGTGAGCCAGCCCTTTTTGAAATCTATTTACAATAGGAGACTTAAAGAGAGAGGGCTGGTCTGGCAGTCGCATAAAAGCAGACAGAGCAGAAAGGTAACCCTTGAGAGTTCTCAAAGCAGAGCCCTGCTGGGCAAGGGTAAGAATGAATAAAAGGACAGTGGGAAGAGAAGCAGAAAGAGGGTCAATGGACCTTTCTGTACAAATTTCTGCCAATGGCAGGTGTATACCGTCTTAGTGGAGGGCCGCCTGGCCGCCAGAAGAACGTTACAGACTTCGGGAGGAAGGTCAAAAGCTCCACTCAAGGAGAAAAGCGCCTCTGAGCGATAGCCGCCTTGGTAACTCCAGCGCGCAGTATCGCTGACACTGCACGTTCTCTTCAGAGGCGAACAAATCTAACCAAGGTTCTCCCCACTGCTGAAAGAGACCTTGCGCCACCTCCGACTGGAGACGCCATTCGTGATCCGCTAGGCTGAGTTTGTCCACCCTGGCGTTCAAAGAACCTGCCAGGTGTTGAAGCACCAGGGTTATGCCCTGCTGTTCCAGCCATGTCCAGAGACGAAGAGCCTCTCGTCAAAGGGTCCACGACCCCACCCCGCCCTGTTTGTTGCAGTACCACATGGCGGTGCTGTTGTCCATGAACACCTGCACTAACTTCCCCTTCACAGAAGGAAGAAATGCTTTCAATGCCAACCAAATCACTCAGAGCTCCAATACATTTATGTGGAGCCCAGTCTCTGCTGGAGACCTATGTCCCCTGATCTCCACTTCTCCCAGGTGTACGCCACATCCCAGAAGTGACGCATCTGTCACGACTGAGATCTGGTTGGGGAAGGGAGTGGGGTCTGGCGTTGACCCAATCGCGGTTCGTTAACCACCACTGCAGATCTTTTGCAGTTCTTTCCGAGATCTGAACCACGTCGGTGATATTTCCTAGATGCTGTGCCAATTAGAACTTCAAGTCCTACTGCAGAGCCCGCATATGCTACCTGGCGTGTCTTACTGGATGCAGGAGGCCATGAGGCCCAACAGCCTCAGAGTCAGTCTTACCGAAATCCAGGATAGAGGCTGAAATATCGGAATATCCTGGACTCGCTGCTCGGGAGGATAGGCCAGAAACTGCACAGTGTCCAGAACTGCTCAGGTGAAAGAGAGCATCTGAGAAGGAGTCAGGAGTGACTTCGGCACGTTTATAGAGAACCCCAGCGAAAGCAGGAGGTTCACCGTAGTCTGAAGGTGGGAGACAACTGTCTGGGGCCAGGACGCCTTCAACAGCCAGTCGTCGAGGTAGGGGAAGACTGTTACCCCTAACCTGCGCAGATGAGCTGCAACCACCGCCATCAAGGGGCACTGGTAAGGCCGAAGGGGAGCACGGTAAACTTAAAGTGCTCGTGGCCTACCTTAAACCGCAGGTAACGCCTGTGGCCCGGCAGGATGGAAATGTGAAAATATGTGTCCTGCAGTCCAACGCTATCATCCAGTCTTCCTGGTCTACGGCTGACCATAGCTGAGCGAGAGTGAGCATTTTGAATTTCTCCTTTTTGAGGAAGAGATTGACGGTCCGAAGATCCAAAATGGGCCACAGCCCCTTGTTCTTCTTCGGAATGAGAAAGTATCGGGAATAACAGCCACTGCCTACTTCTGAAACTGGGACCCTTTCTATAGCTCCCTTTGCCAAGAGAGCTGTAACTTCCTCTTTGAGCAACTTTAAATGATCCTCCGTCAGCCGTTTCTAATTTGGTGGAATAGGAGGAGGAAAAGAAAGGAAAGGTAGAGAACAGCCCTCCTGGACAATCTGCAAGACCCACTTGTCCAATGTTATGGCTCTCCAGTGGGGGAAATGATGACGAATTCTCCCACCAACTGGAGTAGTGTGGTCCTGCAGAATCAGCCTAGGAGTGCTTGGAGGCTGCGGATGCTGGGGGCAGTGTGGTCGACGACTTCTGGCCTCCATTCCGGGATTGAAATGCACCGCGTCCACGTCCTCGCACAGCTTGGGCAGTCTGTGCGGGACGGTGGCTGGGATAGGGCTGACACGGCTGGAAACCCCTTCCCTTGCCACGAAAGGGGAGAAAGGAAGACTGGCCACAGGGGTGGAGGAAAGGCCTTAGCTCGAGAGTCTTTGAACCCGACCAGGGCCGAGTCTGCCTTTTCCTCAAAAAGGCGGGTTCCATCAAAGGGCATGTCCATCAGATTGGCTTGGACATCGCCTGAGAAGCCAGTTGTTTGAAGGCGTGGCGCCTCAAGGCCACCGTTGTTGAAATTGATCTGCCCAGCGAATCGATCGTTTCTAGGCCACACTGTATTGTGAATTTTGCTGCATCTCTACCATCCTTGACAGCTTGGGAAAGGACAGCCCGGGCCTCCTCCGGGACTTGTGGCAGCACTTGCGCAACCATCTCCTAAACGGAATGGGAGAAACGGCCCAATAAGCATGTGGTATTCACCGACCACAATGCCAGGCTGGAGGAAGAAAACAACTTCTTTCCGAATGAGTCCAGCCTCTTGGATTCCCTATCAGGAGGGGCGGAAGGGAACGAGCCCTGGGACGTAGAGGCCTGCACCACCAAACTCTCTGGGGTGGGGTGTTGGCTGAGGAACTTTGGGTCACTCTGAGCTGGGCGATGGCGGCATGCAATCGTCCTATTCACAGGAGCCCCTGGGTTAGGTTTGGACCATGTACCTAGAAGGACGTCCGTAAGTGCCTCAATAAAGGACAAAGGGGCTCGGATGTGGAAGCCCCAGGTTGAAGCACATCAGTCAGGAGATTAGTCCTGACCTGCACTGAGGGCAGCTCCAGTCCAAGGACCTCAGCTGCCCTTTTTACCACCATGGCATAGGATGCCCCCTCCTCCGTAGCCACTGTTGGTGGAGAGAGCATGACAGTATCTGGGGAAGTATCGAGTCCACTGGCCTCCCCAAGTTCCCCATACCAGTCCAAATTCTCCTCAAAGACATCCTGGTTTTCAAAAGGGTCCCCAGACACCTCCCAGTCCTCTCCTAAGCCTAGCACATCTTCAAAATGCTCAGGTGAAAACATAGAACCTCTGGGTTCTGTCGACGTCGGAATCGGCGCCGAGCGACGTCGTTCCGGCTCCGTGTCGTCAGGGATGAGGATGGGGCTAGCGCCACCAATGGGCATCGGCGATGTCACAGGCACCGACTTCGGATCTGACACCGGGGGAGGTCGCGACGGCACGAACGGCTTCGAACCGGATCCGGGATTGGATCCCTGAGGCCCCGCCGTGGCCGGAGCCGACGGCGGTTTACCCGATAGGGCCCCTTCCGACCCCGCGGGGCACGAAGGCTCACCAGCGGGGTCGTTCCACTCAAATGCGTGGCGCATGGCCTTGTAAAACTCTTAGTTGAGCCCAAATCGCTCCGGCTCCCGGAAAGGGGGGGAGGCGCGAAGTCGACTCTGGCTCCGGCTCCGTGGAACCATGCCTAGAGTGGCGGTGCTCCTTACCCCCTTCGACAAAGGATGCCAGTTGAGGCGAAGATGAAGTCCGATTGGACTACTTCTGCTTATGCCTCTTCACCGAGTGTCCCGAGGACCTCGAGTGAGAGGAAGAGGACTTAGGGCTCTGGGAGTGGTCTCGCGGCCTCTTCTTCTTCGATCGGGACCAGGACCTCCGCGGAGTTTCACTGGACGGTGTCGTATGCCGGGCTGCGAGAAGCTTCATCGCCCACTCCCTCAAGGTCTTCGGAGCCATGGCCCGGCAGTCCAAACACGACTTCCAATCGTGGTCGCGCTCGAGACACCAGAGACAGACGTGATGGGGATCAGTGACCGACATCATGTGGGAACAGGCCCTGGACAGCTTGAAACCTGACTTCCTTGAAGACATCCCTCGCACGCATAGTCGGAAAAAATCCTAGAATTCAACAAAATCGAAGAAAAAACCTGCCAAAAAGTGGCGGGGGGGGGGATTCAGCGCTTAACTGGCACGAAAAGAAAAGAACTGACGTCCGCTTGCCCCTGTGGCGCCTATATAGGCACCACGACGTCATAACCGACGTAGTCACACGGAGCCGAATGGAGCCACCCGTCGTCGCGCGCAGGGGTATTGCTCAGCAAAAGTTTCCGGATCCAGCCTGACGCCTGGGAAATTCAAAGGTAAGGAATCTGCAGCTAGAAGTCTCCATCAGATTCTGACGTCATTTTAACCTATGGCTTTATTTCAATCAATTTCTGGAGTTTTTTTATCATATTCAGCCAACTCCCATGCTGCAAACAGCCTTTGCCCATACGTACAAAGGCTCTGCGCCCAACTCCGTTGCACCGGCCTACCCCCCTGCTGCGCACAGCCCATATTCGTGTGCAGCGGAAGTTTGGCCACAGGCCAGGCCCTGTACCCGACAGCAAAGGCCATGTGCAGCAAAGGGTTGCCCGCAGGGTCTAGTTAGTCTCCAGCCAAGTCCAGCTCTCAACCCCGCTGTGGGCAGCCAACCCCCGCTGCACATGGTCAATGGCTATGCGCAATGGGAGGTTTGTCACAGGGTCTGGCCTCTGGTAAAGCTCTACACCCAATTCCACTGCAGGTGGCCAAATGCTCCACTGTGCATGGGGTTGTGGCCATGATCTGCGTCCAATAACAAAAGACTTTCTGAGCGGAGTATGCATGCATGTATTCAGTAGAAAGTGGAGATGAAGAGGGAGAACTGTGGACACTAGAAGACAAAGAGGGGAGGCCATACCTGCAAACAAATAGAGGATGGGGAGCTGGAACTGCCCGCCGCTGAGGCTGTAAAAACAGAAGACTAAGCAGGACTGAAAACTACATGTAAGGAAAGCACTTTGTAAAGGCTGCAGAAGTGAAATGAGAGCTCAATATTATTTCGGCTAATACAGAAGAAAATTCTCTTTTCATATGGCCAAGAGTCTGCAGACATCAACCAGCTTTGAGCATGATCATTCCTAGGACATCTTATATTCATCTGTCACTCAGATGTCTAGCATGGGCTTATTAACTCTCAGCATTTCCCTTTTAACGTTCTTCCATTTTCTTGAAGAGATACAATGCATGTCTGATTTACTTCCAATTATAATTTATTTCACCAACATCTCTATGGCATTTCCATTATTACCTTGATCAGAAAGCTCCTTCCATCCCCTCCCCAGTGCTCTGAGGTTTGTTGCAGTTTAGTCTCTTTACAAAACAATGAACTCTTTTTTTTTTTTTAAACTTTATTTATAAAATTTCCACACCAAAACTGAGCGGTCATACACAGAATCCTTCGAGACAATATCCATTGACATATTTCCATCATGTACATTTGAGTCCTGAACACATTGCACCGTTAAATATACTTTACACTTTACCGACACAGCGGTGAAAACCAGCACCAGACGCAGTTAGGGTTGTCCCCAGCACCAATGCTTACATGCTGCTGCTACAATCAGACTCACCATCCTGCTCAATGCCAGTCCCTGTTGGATGCAACAAGTCCCTGCAGAGCTCTCTCCCTAGCGCAATATCCTCCTCTAGTTTGTCATCCTTGCGGCAGGCTTTCATATGCAGTTCCTCCGCCAGGGACCACTCACCCACATCCCTCATCCAATTTTCAAACGATGGAGCCCGCTCACCCATCCAGCAAATGGCCACCCTCCGTTTTGCCAACAACAATGCTAGCTGTAGTAACTTATTAGCCATTTTCCTTTTTTTGCGCTGCTGTACCAGCCCCAGGAGGCACTGTTCAGGCGTAGCCTCTAGGGAGATTTCCACCGCTTCATGGAGCTTCGTCACCACAGCAAGCCAATCCTGATGAACCTCTGGGCATTCCCACGCCAGATGCATGAACCCCGAGTGGGCTCTGTGACATCTAGGGCATTCAAGTGACCGGGTGGGATCTATACGGTGGAGCCTAGCCAGGGTCATATACACCCGCTGCAGAAAATTATAGTGCAGTAGCTTCAACCGGGCATTGCAAGACACCTTACGCGTTAGCGTACATACCCTCACCCAATCCTTTTCTGGCAACGGCACCTGCAGATCCTCACTCCAAGCATCCCATGCCCTACGAGCCAGAGACCCCAAATCCACCCTCATGGCCTTATAGAACAAGGACACCAGTCTACGCCCGCCGCCAGACGTTAGCAATATGTCTAGAGTCTCAGATGTCCGGGGCATGTCTGGGTAGGTGGGCCACGTAACTTTGGCCAGTTCCATCAGGCCTGTGTATTGAAGATATTGCCCCTAACCCAAGTCAAACCCTTTGCATGCACAAAACTTTGAACTTTAAATGAACATCTCAATTAATGCCTGCCCCCCACTCCCCATCCATATACATCTACAGAAGGTGATTTTGTGGGGAAGTCTCTGCAGTAAAATGCATGGCTTTCATCTTAAGAATGCCCACTAGCATCAGATTGAGGACTCAGGTTGGACAGAAGCTAAACTGGCAAGTCAAGAGCTAGCCACATCAGTCAGGCTGCAACATATTCAGATCAAATACCAACAGCTATTCTACTACTCGCCCTCCAGACTACAAAAAATGGGATATATCCCTTCCCCAGCCTGCCACAGGTGCGAAGCCACCACTCCATCCCCCATATTTAACACTACTGCCACAGAAGAGAGAGGACATTAGCCCAGGTATTAGGCATTCCAATAATATTTGTCCCAAAAATGTGTTTACAGGGAGTGAGATGGGTGAATGGGACGGATCAAGACACAGGCGATCCTCTTGGGTCCGGGTTTCCTACTCGCAAAAGGACATTACACAAAAGACTGAGCAGCACACCCCCCCATTAAAGCTGAATGATCAAGAGGCATACATAAATGTATGACTGACGAAAAGGCAATAAATCAGGCCCAAGGCTGCCCCACCAAACAAGACAAGAGTTGGAACCCCTGATGGATCTATTCAGGACTGGATTATTGATAAAAGCATTTAAGTTTTCGGAAGATAATTTAGCTCAATTTCAACCGGTATCATTATTTTGTGTGATTCATATGCGATTGCTGGTGTAATAGCACAACTGTGGTATATTAAGTGTTTGAAAACAATAAAAATGATCAATGAAAAAAGAATGCCTACTGGCAGCCTACCAGTGCTCCAGTACCAGTGCCATCTAATTTCACAAAGCATGCTATCCAATTCCAATGGTGGATTTGTAACACATATGTTTAAAGGTCAAGCGATTATTAAATACTTTAGCCAATGCAAAGCCAACTTTGTGCTTGCTGAAAATTAGACCAAGTACCATTTCCAAATGCTCCTGTGGGTGCTGTTGCCAGCCTGTAATGTAGGCGCTAAGAGGAATCTCTGCAACTTTGAGATACATATTTTCTCTGGTGGGGCTCGAGAGGATTCACAGCTAACATTTACAATGGTCTCTAATCTATTTCTAGAAGTACTATCCCTTCTGATATTAAGGCCTGGCACAGGAATCTTTGCAGAGAATTAGATTTAGCAGCATGATATAAAATATTTGGAAAGTGTGCAAAACACAAAATGATCCCTGATGATGCTGGTTAGGTGGTATGTGGTACCAGAATAACTGATGAAATTTGCAAGTGCTCGCACTTACAAGTGGGCACTTTTTGTGAAACTGCCCAAAGGAAGAAGATTGCCACATCTTGGCCCAACCAATGGCTTGCGTCTCAGTAGGAAAACTTTTCTTGCTTATGTTTGGGAAAGTACTAAAAACGTCACTGTCACTAACAGATGCAAAGCGACGGGATAGCTGGAACAATATTCGCTTTGGACACTTTGGGCCCGATTCTGATGCGGGTTGGAAAAGCTTCCCGACCGATGGCCTGATTCTGATGCTGTTAGGAAGGCCTCCTAACGGCATTTGTTCCTTCCAAATCGGATCGGGAACGTGTCTTCCCGACCGAGGGCCCAATTCTGATGCGGTTAGGAACAAATGTTCCCATTGAAGTCAATGGGAGTTCAACCAAATCGTATCTGGAAACATCCGGATGCATCCTACTCTGCCGGTTGGACTTTCCCGATCCGAGTGGGTCGGAAACCATTTCCCAACCGATTCGGTCGGGAAGCTTTTCCAACCCGCATCAGAATCGGGCCCTTAGTTGTTGTGGAGGACTGACAACCTGAGTGCAATCAATCAAATAGGATTTGTAGAGTGCTGCTTATCACCCCTGAGGGTATCCAGGTGCTGGGTGTTTGAGGATGCTACTGCTGAAATGGGTTAGTGGAAGAGCCAGGTCTTTGGGTCCTTCCTGAACTCCTGCAGGGTGGGGGAAGTATGGTGGTGGAGGGCAAGGCCGTGCCAGGACCTGGCAGTGAGGTGTAAGAAGGCGATGCCAACCCTCCTGCTTCTGTGGATGTGGGGGTGTGGGCCAGGAAGAGGGACGAGGAACTAAGTATGCGGAAAGGTTGGTGAAAGTTCATCCTATGGTTGAGGTAGGCTGGACCCTTGTTGTGAAGGGCTTTGTAGGCGTGGCTGAGCAGTTTGAACTGGCACCGTTTGCTGAGAAGGAGCCAGTGTAGGGCTTTGAGGTGGGGGGGCAGATGTGGGTCTGCCTCGGGAGGTCGAGGATGAGCCTGACTGCTGCGTTTTGGATGGTCTGGAGTCTGTTTAGTAGTTGAATTTCTTCCAGCAGGACCATACCTTGCTATTACCTGTGAGGGCTTGTTTTGGATATGCACAATAAGCATAATTAACTCAATAACAGTTTGTGTGTTTTTTTCTTGTTCTCTTCAGACGTGAAAGGGGTAAACAATGCTAACAAAAAAATACCACTGCGATACTTCAGAATACTGAACACACAGAGGTGAAAGTATAAAAGACAGATTAGTAATGCTATAAATTGGGCTTCTTCAATTAAAATGTCTGCGCTTCCAAACACGCACAGTAGAGGAACCAAATGTCAGGCGTGAGCACAT
Organism: Calotriton arnoldi; assembly: GCA_963921515.1. Classification (NCBI taxonomy): domain Eukaryota; kingdom Metazoa; phylum Chordata; class Amphibia; order Caudata; family Salamandridae; genus Calotriton; species Calotriton arnoldi. The sequence goes on from CAWUFW010000324.1 coordinate 1,964,073, forward strand.
CACAAGATATACTTAGTAATTTGTGTTTCGAAAGTAATGAACAGCATCTCTGGCTCTACTTGGTAAAATAAGTATAAAAATTGCTTAAGTAAAGGTATATGAGATAATTCAAAAGGTTAGGAACATAATTATGGTGTTTACATAGTGATAACATGTAGCCAATGCCTACCTCATATAACTTGAAATGTTTAAATTGGACTGACTTTAGTTGGTAGCCTCTAGAAAGATACAGCATGGGACAATGTAAAAGTGACAAGGAATAGATGCAAAGGAATGTGCAATAAACAGAATATCCATGCTTTGGAAACATTTCTTACACAACCAATGAAATACTTTTAAAGTAATAAACTAACAAGGGCATTGGAAATAGCCAACTTAAGACTTCATAAACAAAAGAGTAATGATGCGTGCCATGGTTAGTAAGGTCTTACCTAGTACTTCCTTCACTCCTGTGTGGTTAACTGCAGTCTTGGACAGCTGTAACAGGCTCACGACCAATTTTACTACAACACTGGCCTGTGGGTTATCTGAATGTTGAAGGAAGTAAAACAGTAATTGCTCCAGATAAGAGAAAACAGTGGATGTCTGCTTTTTTATATGAAAGTAAAAATCTTAAAAATAAAAATGTCACTCACCTAAAGTACAGATTCCCCAGTAATAGTATCTTTGCTTAAAATTTAAGACTTCAAATTATTCACCATGGCCATACTGTAAGCCATGAAAAAATGGTATTCGCAGAAACAGTTAAACACATACATAATAAAAAAAAGTGCCTTAGCCACTAATCTGTAGCATGAGTGTGGAAGTAATGTACCTATATTATCATGGAGAAGAGGAAGCCCCTAATGAATCTATGAAAGATACCATTGTTTGAGAACTGAAAGTAGAGATAGATCACTTTTTCTTCTCCAATTAGTAGTGCACACATAAATAAATTAGGGAAGGTGAAAATGAGGCTTACCTTATTTAAAAAAAGGTTCCAGACTATTTACATTGGCCTCAACCTTAGATTGCATGAAGGTAATGCACACTGACTATATGCATCTTTGTAGATGTCAAAAAGTGTTACGACAAAGAGTGGCGCTATATCCACCAACCTTCTGGTGGAATAGGCAGAGGTTCTGAATATGGTCGACTTGTCTAGCTATGGCATAAAGCTAGACAAATTGAAAAAAGGTTGAGGTGCACTCTATTACACAATGTTTTCAAAAATTAGCGTGCGGTGCTGGAGCGAGTCCTGCCTGAACCCGTGGAACAAATTTGAAGAAGCTGGATCACTGTAGTGTACTCGACCCAGCACACACAGATTTATGCACTAGGGCTTCATAGTGAACAATATAAACATCAGTATACCATGTGACAAAATAGTATTAAACAAAGCAGAATGAAACGATGATGTAATACAAAGTTTTTAAATCAGTCAGTTGGTTGTAGGCTTGTTCTGTTAATTACAAATGTTGCTGCACACTTATACACAGCAAAGGAATAACATTCTCAGATTTAGGAGATATTCATGGTTGAAAACATGACCCAATGCACTTCGGGTGGGAACACCATTCAGCAGGGGTGAAGGGAAATCAAAAGAGAAGCAAAAATAAAAAAAGCGCATTTGAAAAACACTGCATACATAATTCAATAAAAAGTCAACCCTAAAGAGGAAGAAATGGTTGAAACCATAATAGGTCCCTGAGAAATTCCCAGATGTTGTATGAGTGCCAACAATGGCCATGTGGAAAATGTCAGCGTGCAACCAGCCCAAAATATCAACACAGAAAAATGACGTGCATCTTGGATGACAGAAGTAAAAAACAACTGATGGCGTGACATGCAAGATAATCCATGCACCAAAAATACAAGAAACACCATGTGCACTACGTGTACCAGCATGCACCAGTCCTAGCGGTGTACAATAATTTTAATCTACAGTTATCCCTAATGAAGGGTAAGTAAGTAATCTTTATAGTATATAGTTAATTAAAACCATTACAAAAAATACAAAACCAACAAAAACCACTTAATGTTTAGAAGGTAGGTCGGAGACTAGAGCGTCACAAGTAAAAAACTGATCAAACGAGTGCGAATTGCCTAGGTAATCTAAAACCAGTGTCCTCTTTTGCCCAAGGCAGTATTTTTAACTATTCCCAGGAGAGGTGGAGTTAGTTGATGGTTTATGGCAATGTGTATTCTTAGGTGAGTGAGCTTTGCTGCGCAAATAAGTTAAGTGAGTCGCAGTTTAAAAAGAGAGCACCTCCAGGACAGCAGCAAAATGATTTCTATCCAGTGATGTAGATGGAGCAAAAAATGGCAAGCTGTTAAAGGCCAAAGTCCTCAGCAACACTGGTCTTGGTTTGGGATTTTTAGTTCACGTTGACCGTTGTTCCATGCCAGAAGAGTAGTTGATTTTTATGTTAGGTGAGGGCGTCCCAAGGCATTCCAGAAGCCGTTTCTGAGCTTGACAGTTTGTCTTCTATCAGTGCTAGGAATTTTACTAACTTGCAGTTTAACTGCGGGTCATCTGGTTTGAAACAGGCTATGACAGCCTGTCTACACGTGCGGATCCAACGCTGGCTGAACTGCTGTTTGAGCAGACAAGAACTTTCCCCCTTCCGGTTAGTGCATGCACAGATCAGGTGTGCCCTGTCCTCGTTTCCGTTGCGCACAGGCGGTAGTATGATGGTGTTTGCCTCCTCAACCATGGTGGCATATGCGGGATAGCTGGGAGTTTTCCCAGCCGGTGTTTCATGAATTTTTCCTTGGTGTTCCTGAAGTATCCCAGACTGAAATATGGCCGTGGACTAAGCGATGCATAGCCATTGATTGTCATCTAAGCATGGCTTCTCGCTAAGAAGGTGGCTTTGTCTTCTACTAGGAAGAGGCTCCTTATTGCCTTACGCACTATATTTTTTAAACTTGCACGTGTAACTGGGACTGCCCAGAGCTGGGTGAGTCCAGTGTTTGTGAGGTAATCCTGTAGGAATTTTCTTGCTGATGATGTCTTTCTGTGCTGGAGCTCTTGCCAGAGTAGGTGGTTTAAACTGTTTGGGGCGGCATTCCTGATTTTGTGCCTACAGGTTATGTAGGCACCCTCTCTTGATAGCTGTTGTTTGGTGAGGCCAAACTCCTGCTGAATCTGTGCTGTGGAAGTGTATGTTTGAATGTTTTACATGATTCTATAGGCCCTGATTAATGTGCTGTCCGGGGTTTTGGAGTCTCTTCCTCTTAGGGCTTCACTACTATATGTAATAGTGGGCAGAATTTGGCTTGTGCAACCTGGAGGAGAGGGGAGAGCATGGGGTCAGTCAGCTTGGATTTTAAGTGCCTTAAAGTTATTACTAGTGCCACCCTTTTCCTTTTTATCATTTCAAGCTGGCTAGCAAATTGGCCTCCATTATCAATAGTTACCCCTAGATATTTGTAGCTGGTTGTATTCTGAATTTGAATGTTACCCAGGTACCAGATATGGGTTTTTTCCCTTCTCTTTTTTATGGACATGGTTTTGGTTTTCTCGAAGTTTACTTCAAGGAAGTTGTCTGTTGCGTATCCATGCAGAGTGTATTTAGGAGGCATTGCATACCCACTTGCGTGTGGCTGACTAAGACTACGTCATCGGCGGCATATAAGATACTGGATAGAGCCTTGCCACCGATCCTTGGAGCATGTGCATTGCATGAGTCAAGGGTCTGTGTCAGGTCTGCCATGTAGAGATTGAACAGGGTTGTGGCGAGCACGCATCCTTTTTCGAGCCCTTTGGTGGTACAGCTGCGCCTTGACAGGTGTGTGCCAACACCCAGCTTTACCTGCACCCAGATGTCTGTGTGTAAACATATTAGCATGTCAAGCAGTGCTTGTGGGATTTTCTGGAGAGCCAGCTTCCTCCAGAGTCTTGCTCGGTGTATGTTGTAGAAAGCTGCCCTAAAGTCTATAAAGCAGAGGTGGAGTGTCTGTTTTGATGACTTTGCCATGTCCTTAATATCAGCAACATATTTAGGATGTTGTTTGTAGTCCCTGCATCTTTAGAGGAGCCAGTTTGATTGAATGGTATAGTTTCTTGCTCTGCTGTCCAGGCCTGAAGTTCTTTAAGTAGGGTGCTCGCAAAGCACTTTGCTTCATTATCGAGTAAGGCAACAAGGCGGTAGTTCTTTGGAACAGATTTTGCTCTGCTCTTGTAGATAGGAGCAATGATGGAGCCTTTCCAGAAGGCTGGTAGTTGTCCCAGTTGTCTGGCTTCCCGAAAAAGTGAATCTAAGGACACTGCCCAGAAGTCTGAGTCTTGCTTAAAGAGGGCTGGCGGGATCCCATTTGGTCCCGGTGCTCCTTCTCTCCTGCTTTCAGCAATCTGATGTTTGACTGTTGTGATGTGAGATGGTTTGTCCACTTCCTGATGGTTTGCAGTGATTTCGGAATGTGGTTTTTCTGGAGGTCCTCGATTGTGCTTGAGCTGTATATTGCGGTTCCCAGCCCGCTCCCAGTTTGTTGATTGAAATGGGTTGACAGGAAGTCCGACTAGGTCTCTTCGGTGATGTATGATGCCACTCCTCCATGGGATGTGCGCATTATTTTGTTCACCGTGGCCCAGAAGAGTGTGCTGTTTTTGGTTTTGGTGTCACAGAGTTTTGCCCACAGCTCCTCTTCCCTGGACCTTTTGTTATCCCATTTTAGCTTTTTGAGCATGTTTCTCTGTTGTTGCAATGATGATCTGAGATTCGGGTCTTTGGGTTTGTGCCTCGAGAGTCTCAGCGTTTTGTTTATTGTTTTTTCGTTGCTTTTAGTTGATTCCATTGGGCGTTGGGAAGCCATCCTGTTTCGGTTAAGTCTTGAGGTGGCCTGTATTTGACTGTTGCTGAAAAGACACTTGATAGATTTGCAGTGAAATTTTCCCATTTGCTTATGGGGCTGACTGTACGGTTATTTTGTTTCTGTAGTAAGGCCTTTGCAACTTGAAGCACCTCCACTGTGTTTGCTAGAAAGTATTTGATTCTTTTAAGGTTGATTGTGTGATTGGAGAGAGGACCACCTGGTAGAAGTTCAAAGGTTGGTGTAGTTGCCAGAAAGATTACCTCCTGCGGTCGATGGTCGCTATCCTCCTTGTCTCCGAGGCGAAAAGTGGCTAAGCGCTGAAAGAATGGAAGGGGAATCAATGTGTAGTCTAAAGTTGAGCATGCATTTTCAGAGTAGTATAAGGCTGCTGGTGGAGTGTCTTCCGGAAATCTGCCATTGAGTGCCCTGAAGTTAATGTGCTCCAGATCTTCCAGCAGGCATCTAGCTAATTTACTCACTCTGCATTGCAGGTTTTTGTTTTTTTCAGGAATGTTCCAGCCCGAGGACTGGGCCTGTGTCACCTCGTCTGTTGAAGATCCTAGGAGATGAAGGTTTAGGTCCCCTGAGAGAATGAGATTGGGGGTGTCGTGTTTCTTTATAGATGTCAAAAGACAGTCCACAAAATGCCTTGAATCTTTGTTTTGGATTTATGTAGGCTTTAAAGATTAACACCTCCTCCTTCTTCCCCTTAGAACTGAAAGAGATCTTGATTGCGTTGACAGTTGTTGAGGAGGAGGGAATTTCTCCCATTGTGGTTGTACTAGTTATTGACACATAGGTTGCCAGCCCGCCTGATAGGTGGCCGTATTGTGATTTCTTGGCTGCTGGTGTGTGGAAGCATATGAAGCCCTGCAGTTGGAGTGGTTCGGCCATCCGCGTTTCCTGCAGCAAAATTATGCCAAATGATTTGATGTGCAAAATAAAGTCTGGATCTGCTATTTTGCTTTTTAGGCTATCAATGTTCCATGAGCAAAGGCGAAGGAATGAGTTGCTCTGTCGAGGCAGCCCTTCTTCTTGCGTATTTTGTCATTAGGTGCCCCCAAGCCAGTTAATGGTTCTAGTGATTTACTGAGTGTCACGGCGCCCGGGCAATTGCTATGATGGGGGCTGGGTTTGTCTATGGTGGCCGCTGTTTACCTGCTGATTGGCCCCGGGCTCCCCTAAGTACTGAGACTGTGGTTTTCCTGTTGCTGCTGATTTTGTTTCCTATGTTGGTGAGTAGTGGGAAAGGGTATCCTGCACTGCAGTAAAGCAATATGCTTATGCCCCATGACTTGAATGTTTCATGTTCATCTAGTACTTTGTTGGCTAGAAACAATGATCTCCATGTAGTCTTGGTAGTTTCTCTTTCTGAGTGCGCGTCTGTCCTGATAAATTCTATTGAAAGCAGGTTGCTTGTTTTTATGTCTCTTAAAGTTGGAATAGTTGATATCAACTGCAAAATGTTGCCTCTATTCAGGACATCGCAGTTCCCCTTTGACTTGAATTTAGTTTCAGGAGCATGGTGCATTGGTCTGTTTGGTGTCCGGTGGGACTGTCCCTTGTGAGATCTTGTCCCATTGGGTGCCATCCTGGAGAATGCAGGTTTGGTGTCCCGTCTCCATAGTTGGCTTGCGCCATCAATGTCGGGTGATAGTTGATATGTTGGAGCCCAGTTCCTATCGACCGCCAACCAGGTGGGCCTTCTGTGCCGGCCGCTCTGGGCACTTGTCCCCCTGTGTTGTCTGGGAGAATTGGGAAGCCAGGATTGGGTTCATAGGTATCTGTGATCCTTGTGCCCCCAGCTCCTATGGTTTAACTGTACTGCTGTTAAGATTGGGTAGGGTGTTCTCTCCAAAATGCATTGGGTCATGTTTTCAACCATGAATATCTCCTAAATCTGAGAATGGTATTCCTTCGCTGTGTACAAGTGTGAAGCAATATTTGTAAATAACAGAACAAGCCTACAAGCAACTGATTAAACAACTTTGTATTACATCATCGTTTCACTGTGCATTGTTTAATACTATTTTGTCAAATGGTATACTGATGTTTATATTGTTCACTATGAAGCCCTAGTGCATACAGCTGTGTGTGCTGGGTCTAGCACACTAAGGTGATTTAGCTTCTTTAACTAAAGCTAGACAAGCCATTAAGAAATTGATTCCTTGCTTTTATATGGCCTGCCCTTTGTTGAAGTGAATAAAGGAGCCACACAAAATATGACTTTAAAAATGTCCTAGTTCTCTTGATTTAAAAGAATAAGTTACTTATTCCAGCATTGATATCTTTTACAGATTCACATGGTATCTTAATATTCCCCCATGTCAAGCTTGTAATTCTCATATAACATGCATTGGCACTGCCAAGAACTCTGGCCTTAATGAGCTACTGCCTGTAAATGGAGAAATGGACCAATGCTGCTAGCATACGTGGAAAGGTCCTTACCACAAAGGATGTTTAGTACATCAAGGCCAAACCTATAAACTTTGACATGCTGGTTTAAGTAGAAACAAGCATTTTCAATGCAATAGGTCTCGCATTTTCAAGCGTTTAAGCTATTGGCATTGGAAATGACAATGTCTTTAATTTATGTGTTTTTTAAAGCAACACACATATATAAGGCATTGTTATTTATAATGCCAATCGTTAAAACTCTTGCAATTGCAAGACCACTTTAATGGTGGCTGCGCCCCTTTCTTTAGACGCTGCTCACCGTATGCAGGTTACAGCGAGCAGCGTCTAAAGAAAAGGGTGTGGCCAACATTAAAGAGAAAGCGCGTATTGTGCGCTTTCACCCAAAGCGAAAAAAAAATAATCAATGCAAAAGGTTCTGTAGCGCGGCCACTAAAGTGAAAGCGGCTCGCGCTGTTAATTAAATAAATAAATAAGCGCGGCTGCTTAAGTGAAAGCGGTCCGCGCTGTAAATGAAATAATTAAATAAGCGTGGCCGCTACAGTTAAAGCGGACCGCGCTATAATTTAAAAATAAATAATATAAAAGCAGGCGGCCTGCTGTGATGTCGTGGGTGGAATAGGGGAAGATCATTGAAGAAAATAGAACTCACCGAATTATAAAGCAGACCGTGTAACAACACAAGTAAAAAGTCCAGTCGTTATGGGAGGTTACAAATGCAGACAAGGCAGTACCAAGGAGGGACTACCTAGCCTATACACAAATGAAAAGCAACGATTTCGCAAGGACAGTAACAGGAGCCAATTGAAAAGATGGGAGGGGTGATGGGCGGAGCTTCAAAGCCATATCTCAATACAGCATGCTTCGTAGAGCAGCGAATGCGCTGCCCAGACTCTACCTAAAAAGGAGGTGCTTTCTCCCATAACACATACGTGTGATAGATAACTGAATGTGAAAAAGTGCAGCACTGCTCGTTAGAATTTTGTTTTATTTAAAAAATCTCTTAAAACCTGCCTTTTTAACCTCCAACTTATTTTAATCTGACCTGTGGAGGTACTCGAGCGCCGTGAGACCCCATTCGGAGGTGATTAGTGCGCCTAACAAATACAATTAACATAACAATGACATTTTCAGATATAAAAGTGTTGCTCATGCATTCACATGGAATCACTTCCTAGTAGAAGGATTGATACCCAACAGAATGATGTCAGTGAGGAGTGTTGCTTCGAGTAGTGTCAATGCCATTTCTATGTATATTTTAAAGGACTTGTTATAATAGGTCATGCAGACAATTGTGCTGTAAAGAGTAATCTGCTCATGACAGATTAAGAGGCAAGGTGCACATCTAAATCTAAAAATAAATCAGTGCTGAAGAACCACCTTTAGAGGTAAGTACCCTTCTGTGTAGAATTCCAAGATTTGTTTGTTTTTAGGTGGCTGGACTTAATGCCATTTTTTGACCCAGGATTATGGAGGCTGCTAAACGCCTCTCAGTGCATGGCAACAAACTGTTGATACTACTAGGCAAATCTACCTTTAGGTAAGGCCCATAATGAGAACATCAACCACATAAGCGACGGCAAAAACATGACATTTGGTTGCCTATAAAACCGTGGACTGCTAAAAATATAAGCTGCAGCAATCGCATCTCAAGTAATTTTCTTTACATACATAAAAATCTGCGTTTAACCTTAGCTAAGTCACAAATATATAGTGCCTTGAGGCCCACAAGGCTTGGGTACATAACGAGTAAAAGTGGGACATGCCATTTATTTGGCATGTCTCTGTAGTGACAAAACGTGAAGGGCTATTCCACTGGAAAAGCTGAAGCTGCTCCACACTAGAAAGGCATTCTTAAGAAAAAGGATACAAATAAAAGTTATATTTTTCATAAGTTGACTCAGGGAAGGAATAGAGAAATCATCTTCACACAATTGCAATATTTATGAAAAACATATCCATTGGTAACATGAATTATTCATAAATATGTTCCAAAATATTTTGGCAAAAGTTGTGCACATGTCTGATAACTTCAACAGAGCACAGGTGTTAAGTGGCTCCTGTCTTAGAGCAAAACACCTCTGGGAGAAGTTGGAATGCAGTTCAGCAGAAGAGGTTAATTAAAGAACTTCAGATGGCCAGCACATATGTAGCAGGAACATTCAGAGCTCTGGTATAAGGCTCGTAACTGATAGTGGTATGCTTCTCGCCAGGCTGAGTCCTAGCACCCGATGGGGTGACCTACACCCAGAACCAGCCTAAGTTTCTTTTCCAGGGAGAGAGATGGAGATTATTCATTATAGTAGGGCAGCCCCTGGTGGGAATGCGGAGTTTCACAAAGTAGTCATGGGATCCTTTCGTGGTGGAACATTCCTAGAACAGTGCTTTATAGGATTATTAAGCCCAAAGTCAGACGATGTGCTGCAGTGAGATTCGGCTTACTATGGGAACGTGTCGGGTTAGGTTTAGGGCCCTCCATCAACTGCTTTGAGGTACTGTTATTGTTTCTTGGGGCGTCCACCAGCAACATTTCAGAGTGTGGCGGTCTCAGAGCAAAACAGGAGTGGAAGAACCTGAACTCTTGGTCTGTGTTTGGACAAGACTGAGGCCTGGACTTTTCTTTGTACCAAAGCTTTGGAAAAGCTCCTTAAGGGTGACACTAGCTGGCCTCTTATGGTACCAGGGGCAAAAAAGACAGGAAGGGCAGAAGAATCAGCTTACCAGTGGACTGGACGGAAGCTGGACCTTGCTGAACAGAGAGACTGAGTCTGCATCATAGAGTTGTCGGTGACTGGTACCCTAGAAGCGGTCCCTTGCAGTTTGGAAGTTTTACGCGAGACCAGGAGGAAGAACTTCAGCAATCAAGAAAAGTGCCTCTTAGAAGAAAATGGACTTCTGGAGGACAGGGAAAAGGTGCCAAGCCTACGCCAGAAAGGTTCAACCTTAAGGGGCAATCTTTTTTGCTGAAAAAAGTAACGCTTTAGCTGAACCTTTGACAGACTGTATCCAGCACCCTCATGGAGCCCAGTATTGCTATGGCATCAAGGCTTTTCCAGCTGGAGAGGTTCAAGTTCCATAAATGTCCCAGTGCAGAGAGTGGATATAGGCCAAAAGGTAATCCCGTCAACGAGAAAACTATTTGTGGCTACAATTTTCAGTCAGCTGCACACACAAGCTTTGGGCACTAAAATTGAAGTCTTCAAGGGGACCCAACAGACGACTTCTCGGGCTTTGCAACAGCAGCCTACCTTGCTGCACATGGCAATTTTTTTTTTTTTAAATAATTCTTTTTATTAAGTATCGTCAACACATCATATCGTTCTTAACATACGGAGGAGACAGTACATTCCAAACAATTTAGTTTCCGAATTACATAGATTCAAGTCGCAGTATATCGAATGGGACAGTTAGGGGGGTGTGAGGCTATCATCTACATTCATATGTGTAGGCGGGGTACAAATATCGCCACGGTAGGAGTTCCAAGGCCCCCAGACCCTGTACCATTTCCTGGGACACCCCCTGGCTATATAGACTGACTTTTCTATGAACATACACCAGTCTAGGTCTTCTTTCCAGGGTTCTACCCCAGGTGGTTGAAGGGCTCCCCAGTGTCGTGCGATGTTTCTCTTCGCAATCATTACAGCTAGAGTGGCCCAGAGCTTTGTGTAGGAGGTAAGGTCTGTTGGTTCCCATATGTTCAGGATGCACCTACGTGCCTCCGGAAGCAACTCAATTGCGAGCACCTCACTGAGGACGCGGTGAATAGCGCGCCAATAAGTTTGTATTTGGTCACATTCCCATATAATTTGTATGAAGGTGCCTTCACTCCCACATTGTCGCCTGCATTCCCCACTTTCTGCTCTACCCATACGCACCAGACACGGCCCCGTTGCACAAGTTACTAACTTGTGTAACGATATATCTGTAAGAGACAGTAGTTAGTGACAGATTCCTTACCTTAGAATATCCCCAGGCGTCAGGCTGGATCCGGAAAGTTTTTGCGTAGCAGTACCCTTGCGCGTCGGTAGGCGGCGTCGTGCGGCTCCGCGTCCGTCGTCGGCGTTGTGATCGCCGGGATGACGTCGCGGGCAGTACTTAGACGCCGCCCCTGCGCGCTGACGTCAGTTCTGTACACGACTTTCCGCGCCAGGAACGCAGAGCCATGCAAGAAGCTGACAGAGGTGTCTGAAAAATACTAGGGCCCTGAAAGGGATGTCCTTAACCCTAGAAATCAGTTCGCAGAACGGGGAGGATGGGTGGGCGGTAGTGAATCTGTCACTAACTACTGTCTCTTACAGATATATCGTTACACAAGTTAGTAACTTGTGCATCTGAAAGAGACACGTTAGTGACAGATTCCTTACCTTAGAATAGATACCCCAGCAATACCAACCCCGGTGGTGGGTCTGTGAACAAAGATCAGACAAGGAAGTCCTGGAGGACAGAACGGCCAAAGAAGCCGTCCCTCCGGACCTGACTGTCAAGGCAGAAATGCTTTGTAAACGTGTGCAGCGAGGCCCACGTAGCTGCCTGACAGATAACCGGCAGCGGAACACCGCGGCCCAAGGCCGTGGTAGCAGCCGTTGCCCTGGTGGAATGGGCACGCAGCCCATCAGGAGGCTCCTTCTTAGCCAAAGAATAGCAGGTCTTGATGCACAAGGTAACCCAGCGGGAGATGGTTCGTTTGTGCACCGCCCGACCTTTTTTGGCCCCCACGAAGCCAACAAAGAGCTGGTCATCCACCCGGAAGTGTTTTGTGCGGTCGATATAGAAGGAGAGCGCACGTTTTGGGTCCAGACGGTGGAGCCTCTCTTCCTCTCTGGAAGGATGCGGAGGCGGAAAGAAGGTAGGCAAAGTGATGGTCTGCCCAATGTGGAAGGCAGTAACCACCTTTGGCAAGAAGGACGGACGCGTCCGAAGAACAACCTTGTCTGGATGAACAGACAGAAAGGGAGGTTTGCAAGATAGAGCCTGGAGCTCACTCACCCGCCGAGCGGAGGTGATGGCCACCAGAAAGGCTGTCTTCAGAGTCAGAAGACGAAGAGGACAGTTATGTAGAGGCTCAAAGGGAGCGCACATTAAAAAGGTAAGAACCAAGTTCAAGTCCCACTGAGGCATTACAAACGGAACAGGAGGGAAGAGGTGTGTAATGCCCTTTAAGAACCTGTTAACAACAGGGGACTTGAAAAGGGAGGGCTGATCAGGGAGCCTGAGGAAGGCCGAGATAGCACAAAGATAACCCTTGATGGTACCCAGGGCAGAACCCTGTTGGGCCAGAGAAAGAAGGAACAGAAGGACCTCAGAAAGAGGGGCAGAAAGGGGATTCACAGCCTTTGCTGTGCACCATGCCACAAATTTGTTCCACCTGCAGGCGTATACCACCTTAGTGGAGGGACGCCTGGCTGCCAGAATCACATCACAAACTTCGGGAGGCAAGTCGAAAGGAATCAACTGCTGCCGCTCAATCTCCACGCAAGCAGGTGTAGACTGGACAGGTTCGGGTGGAGGACCGTCCCCTGCTGCTGCGACAGAAGATCCTCCCGAAGAGGCAGACGGATCGGGGATCTACGCTCATACTGAGTAGCTCGGGATACCAAACTCTTCGAGCCCAGTCCGGAGCCACATGAATGACTTGGGCCCGGTCGTGCCGAATCTTCTTCAACACTCTGGGTAGAAGTGGTATAGGCGGAAAGGCGTACAATAGACCGCAACTCCACTCGTGACGAAAGCGTCGCCGAGCGAGTGCCGCCTTGGAAATTCCAACGCGCAGAACTGATGACATTGCGCGTTCTCTTCGGTGGCGAATAGATCTAACCAAGGCTCTCCCCACTGTAGAAAGAGTCCTTGCGCCACTTCCGAGTGAAGACGCCATTCGTGATCCATCATGCACCTGCGGCTGAGTTCGTCCGCCCTGGCGTTCAGGGAACCTGCCAGGTGTTGAACCATCAGGAACATGCCCTGATGTTCCAGCCATGTCCAGAGGCGCAGAGCCTCCTGACAGAGGGTCCACGACCCCACCCCGCCCTGTTTGTTGCAGTACCACATGGCGGTGGTGTTGTCGGTGAACACCTGCACTACCTTCCCTTTGACAGAGGGAAGGAATGCCTTGAGTGCAAGCCGGATCGCCCGGAGCTCCAGAATGTTGATATGGAGCCGGGACTCCGCCGGAGACCAGAGGCCTCTGATCTCCGCCTCTCCCATGTGACCGCCCCATCCCAGAAGGGACGCGTCCGTCACAACTGTGTGCTCTGGCTGGGGAAGGGAGAGGGATCTGCCCATGACCCATTGCCGGTTCGAGAGCCACCACTGCAACTGTTTTGCAGTCCCCTCCGAGATCTGGACGTGATCGGACAGGTTGCCCTGGTGCTGCGCCCACTGGAACTTCAGGTCCCACTGCAGAGCCCGCATATGCCATCTGGCATGATTGACCAGCAGGATGCAGGAGGCCATGAGGCCCAGCAGCCTCAGGGTCATCCGTACCGAAACCCAGGATAAAGGCTGAAAGATCGGAATCATAGCCTGAATATCCCGGACTCGTCGTTCGGGAGGATAGGCCCGAAACTGCGTTGTGTCCAGAACTGCTCCGATGAAAAGGAGCTGTGGAGAAGGAACCAGATGCGACTTCGGCACATTGATGGAGAACCCCAGCGAGTGCAGGAGTTCGGCCGTAGTCTGGAGGTGGGAGACGACTGCCTGGGACGAGCCCGCCTTCAGCAGCCAGTCGTCGAGGTAGGGGAAGACTGGAACCCCTGACCGGCGCAGATGAGCTGCGACCACCGCCATCACTTTCGTGAACACCCGAGGGGCACTGGTAAGGCCAAAGGGGAGCACGGTGAACTGAAAGTGCTCGAGGCCTACCGTGAACCGCAGGTAACGCCGGTGGGCTGGCAGGACGGGGATGTGAAAATATGCGTCCTGCAAGTCCAACGCTACCATCCAGTCTCCAGGGTCGAGGGCAGTCAAGACCTGAGTTAGGGTGAGCATCTTGAACTTCTCCTTCCGGAGGAAGCGATTGACGTTCCGGAGGTCCAAGATAGGACGCATGTCCTCCTTGTCCTTTTTGGGCACCAGAAAGTAGTGGAATAACAACCACGCCCTACTTCTGGGGTCGGAACGCACTCGATGGCCCCCTTGGCCAAGAGGGCCGCAACTTCCTGTCGAAGAAGTGCCAAATGGTCCCCCGACATGGGGTGGTGCTGAGGTGGCATGGCTGGAGGGGTAGTCTCGAAGGGGAGGGAGTAGCCCCTTCGGACAATGTCCAAAACCCACCTGTCCGATGTGATGGTGTGCGAGTGGGGAAGGTGATGGCGAACCCTGCCCCCCACTGGCGTGCTGTGGACCGGAAAAGACGGACTAGGAGGGTTTGGAGGCCGCGGACGGGGCGGAGGTGGTGGCCTGACCCGCACGCTGGTTACCCGACCTGCCTCGGCGGGAGCCACATCCTCGGCCGCGCGAAGGCGTCTGCTGCGCGGGCCGGTGGCTGGGCAGTGGACGTGACTGGGCGCCTCTTCCGTGGCCACGAAAGGGGCAAAAAGCAGACTGCTGCGGAGGGCGCGAGGCCCAAGGACTTGGCCGTAGCCCGCGAGTCCTTAAAGCGCTCCAGCGCGCTGTCTGCCTTATTGCCAAAAAGGTGGATACCATCAAAGGGCATGTCCATAAGGGTGTTTTGGACATCGCCCGTGAAACCAGTGGTCCTCAGCCAGGCGTGACGGCGCAGCGCCACTGTCGTAGCAAGCGATCTGCCTAGCCAGTCAGCGGTGTCTAGGCCACATCTGATCGTGAACTTCGCTGCGTCTCTACCTTCTGCAATAGCACGGGAGAGAAGTGTCTGGACCTAATCAGGACACTGGGGCAGCACTTGCGCCACCGAATCCCACAGAGAGTGGGAGTAACGGCCCAAAAGGCAAGCGGTGTTCACGGACCGCAAGCCAGCACTGGAGGAAGAAAAAACCTTCTTCCCAAATTGGTCCAGTTTTTTGGATTCCCTATCCGGCGGAGCCATAGGGAAGGCGCTCTGAGAGGCAGAGGCTTGGACAACCAAGCTCTCGGGGGTGGGGTGTTGGGAGAGGAACAGAGGGTCGCCCGGGGCCGGGTGATGGCGTTGGGCTACGATCCTGTCCACAGGAGCCCCAGTGGTGTGCCTGGACCAGGTGCCCAAAAGAACGTCCGAAAGTGCGTCGTTGAAAGGCAGCAGTGGCTCCGAAGAGGTAGCCGCCGGCTGAAGCACTTCCGTCAGGAGGTTAGTCCTGACAACCACGGTAGGGAGCTCGAGGCGCAAGGCCGCAGCCGCCCTACGCAACACCGTTGCATAATTTGCTCCCTCCTCCGTAGCCACGGTAGGAGGAGACAGCATGCCAAGGTCTGGAGAGGTGTCCAGACCACTGGCATCCCCTAGTTCCTCAGCCCAGTCCTGATAAGGCTCACATTGAGCTGTGAGAGGGTCTTCCGACCCCTCCCAGTCCTCCTCGTCCTCCAAAACAGGTGAAAAGTAAGGAGGAGGGACATGAGGGAAAAAGGGTCCCATCGGCGTCGGAATCGGCATCGAGCGACGTCGATCCGGCTCCGTGTCCGGTGCCGGGGAGAACCTGGGGACGGCGCCGTCCGGGGCCTCGGACGGCGCCGTGAACGGTACCGGTGAGGGCGGCGCCGGTGGAGGTGTTGTTAGGTCAACCAGCGTCGACCGGGATCCAGGCCTGGATCCGAGGGGGTCCTGCGGCGCCGGGGCCGGGGCCGGAGCCACCGGAGCCGCCGGTGGTGCCGAGGGAGGATTCCCACTGGGGCCCGAAGGCGCACCGGGGGAACCCTTAGGCCCGAAGAGGCCGGCCATGGCCGACAGGAACTCCTGTATCTCGGCCGGAGTCGACGTCGGACCCGGAGCCGCGGGGGCGGCACAGTCTGGACCCTCAGCCGGGTCGTGAGACCGGCGAGGGGAGGTCTTAGAGCGAAGCTTCTTAGACCTCTTGTGCTTCGCCTTACCGGAGGACGAAGACTTCGACCCCGACGAATGACGACGGCTCCGCGACCGGCCCCTCGACCTCTCACGGGACCGGGACCTCGAACGGCGCGGAGCCGAGTGCCGGGCCTCGAGGAGCTTTCGAGACCGCTCTCGCAAAGCCTTCGGGACGAGGGACCGACACTCGGGGCACGACTGGGTGTCGTGGCCGCGCCCCAGGCAGAAGAGACACTCATGGTGCGGATCCGTAATCGACATCATGCGATTACAGACTCCGCATGGCTTGAAGCCGGGCATCCCTACTGACACCTTTGGAGTCGAAAGACTCGAAAAACTTTGGACAAAAAGTCACAAAAAATACTCAGTCAAAAAATGACTGGGGCACTGCTCAATCCGGATCTGCGCTAACTGGCGCGGAAAAGAAAGAACTGACGCCAGCGCGCATGGGCGGCATCTAAGTACTGGCCGTGACGTCATCCCGGCGATCACGACGCCGACGACGGACGCGGAGCCGCACGACGACGCCTACCAACGCGCAGGGGTACTGCTACGCAAAACTTTCCGGATCCAGCCTGACGCCTGGGGATATTCTAAGGTAAGGAATCTGTCACTAACGTGTCTCTTTCAGATTTAACATCTAACAAAAACCCTACCCCTCCCCAACTGCCCCCCTCCCTGCGTCCCTGCTCTCTGAGCTTCAAACTGCCCATGATTCAACTTGCAGAGTGCCTGTCGCCCAGAACGTTAACTAAATGTAGAAAAGTGGGGTGCGTGATCCTCCGTCCCCCTTCTCCCCCTCAGGCATTACTGTAATATGGTCCCTTATGCGATAACCAGAATTTGCGCAAGTCCATACATCTGAGAGATTCTTGTCTTACATATATGTCCAACGGTACTCTCCGGTGTCCGCCCCACGCTCCCTCCGTGACCAAGCTTACTTTACATGCAGACCCGGTCCATCACCTACTTATGTTGGCCATTGCACGCCCAATCCAAAGACAGTTCACCCCATCTGTAGCATGTTCAGCGGCTCTCCAACCAGTCCGCTGCTGACTCCAGGTGGTCAAAGAACCAGGCCCTACCATCGGCCTCCACCCGGAGTCTGGCCGGGAACAGCATAGCGTACTTGTACCCCTTGTCTCTCAATGTTTTCTTGATTCCTAGGAAGGATCGACGTTGCCTCTGAACCATTTGGGTGAAGTCCGGAAAAAAGGATATGTCTGCGTTTTCATAGCGGAGCGGGGGTCCCGCTCTGGCATGCTGAAGTATAACGTCCCGGTCTCGAAAGTTGAGGACACTGGCCAGGATTGGGCGAGGAGGGGCCCCGGGTTTCGGGCGACCCCCGGGAACTCTGTGGGCCCTCTCTATGACAAAAAACTTTCCCAGTCCCTTGGGTTGTAGGTGGTTCAGGATGAGGTCTTCAACGAAAAGATCAGTCGCCTGGCCCTCTGATTTCTCTAGAACTCCCAAAATGCGCACGTTGTTGCGTCGCAGGCGCCCTTCATAGTCGTCCAGCTTAGCTTCCGTGAACTTCCGAAAGGTCTGTAAGTCTTTCACCTCTATTTGTAGCTGGGAAGTGTCCTTCACTAGGCTTGTGGCAGTGATTTCCACCTGTTTAACTCGTTCGCTATTCTTGTTAAGATCCGCTCGTAGCAGGTTGACTTCTACGGTGATGGTATCCATCTTTTGTTCCAGCGAGGTCTTGATCCCGGCTATGGCCGCCATAACGTCCTTGAGCGTAGGCTCTGGGTCCGCCGTTTCCTGTATCTCATCAGTTTTTTCAATGGGTGGGGGATCCGGTAGGGACGTCTTGGGGAGAGTGTACCGGTCCAGTCTGTTTTGCTGTATGGGCTTGTTGCCTCTCGTAGACGACATTTCGCCTCCTCCCAGGTGCCCCAAGCACGTCAGTAATGAAGAGGATGTGGCAGGGCCACATCTCTGTATCCATCCTCTGTACCCTCACCGGGCATCCGTCACAACGGCTGCACACTGGACTGTTCTGCTGATGCCGCACTCGGGGGCCCAACACTTCCCAGGAGAGACCACATGTAGACAGGGGCCCTCGCCACTCCACAATCGCAATTGAGGCATCTGCACCTGGGCCTTGTGCCTCACGCACCCCGCCGGGCCGTGTCAAGAGTGGCTGGAATGGCAACCAGGAGTGCAGTGGACAAGCGTTTTACTAGGGGATATGGACTCTGTCTCTTAAATGTCGGTGGGGTCTTAATACGATGGAGCCTGGCAGTCCTGGGCTATTTTCAACTCTCTGCCCGTGAGCACTATGTATGGCTGCAGCTCACTGGGGTGAATCCGGCCGCTGGAGCCCCCCGCCGCCCCTAGTAGCGTTAGATTGACGGTGGGCCCGGAGTTTCAAAGCGCTGCTTACTTCCTACTCACGGCACTCTCCGATGCAGAGCGGAGCGGGCTTCCCCACTCCCTCCGTGCAGTGTTGCAGTTCCCCGTCCTCCGTGCCGCACCTCGAGCGGGAATCACCGCTTGCATGCATCCAAGGGCAGGGCGGCACGGCAGACCCAGGGCCAGCGGCCCAGCCAGTCCGAGTACGTGGGCACGCAAGCTGCCCCGGCTCTCACGCGAGGTCCGGCGCGCACACCCGCAGCAGGCCGCACTCCAGAATGGGCGCTATTGAGGCCCCCAGGTGTCTGACAGACTCCGCTGTTGCGGGAGAGGGCACCGGACGTCTTCCGATGACTGAATCCCCTTACAGGGTAACGGATAAGATTGCCGGATATACGGGGGAGAGACGGGCTTCACGGAGCTCCGCTAAGCGGCGGCCATTTCTCTTCGCCGCTCAACCACGCACCGCACATGGCAATTTTTAACTCCAGGAAAGTGACAACGTAGAAGAAGCCAGAGTGAAATAAGTGGTAGAGTAATACCAGCGACAAGGTGGCTTTGACAGCTAGAATTTAAGCTTGATCTACACAAAGCTTTAGTGACTGAAACTGAAGAAGCTCTCGTCTGCCACAGCATCCTACCTTGCACCACCAGATGATTTATGCTTCCATTCTTGTGACTTAGTGAGAAGTTAATTTCTCGACCATGGCAACTGCTAGGCTTACCTGACTCACACTACATGGCATTCAGCTTGAGGAGGTGCTTCGGAACTAGTCATCAGCACCCACAGACTTACACTTTAGACTTTTAAACTGCAAAAATCTATATTTTGTGATCCCTTTATCTGGTTTGGACCCTTTTAATTGTCATTTTACTTATTACCTTTTTTTTCCCTTTTTACAAAATGAGTTTCCTTACTTCAATAATGTTTTGGCGCTGCATAAATATTTTACATGATTTCTCTGGGGTAAGCCCGGCACTTGCACTCTAAGCTGCCAGGGGTGAGCCCAGCATTCTCCATAGATGCCTGCTTTTACCTGCTTAGGCATTAGATTACTAACTTAGTGGGCAGTCTCTCCCCAAAAAATAATTCTGCCTCTATTTGAATAGATTACTAATCAGTTCCACCTGGGAGGTGGGTAAAAGATATGCTCCATCATCAAAATAGGATCTTCATCACCGTCTTCCAAATGTCTACCAGTAGCATGTTAGTCCTGAATGCTGCTGTGGCAGCTTCCTGCTCGAGTGCGACATAACACAACCGAAACTTGTATTGCCTTCTGGTACACAAACGTATTACAGTGTACTAACTAACTTGACAATCGTGGCTTTGGCCACTCTCTGCCCTGGCCTGAGATTAGTCTGAGATGGCTAATGGGCAAAAACACTTGAAACATAGTTCACAGAGATTTTATCCTCTTGTAGTATTTGTTGCGTGTCCACGAACATTGTATGTAGAACTTGTTCGGCCTTGCCTTGACTGGTGTCTTGAAAAAACACAGGCAATTATACTGTCTTGTTTAGGTGAAACTCAGAAATCACTTTTGGTGCAAACGTTGGGTTTGTCTTGAGAGTAACTTTGTGAGAGCTCAAAGGTGCTCTCAGAGCACTGCATCCGAGTAAGAAATTTAACTTTGCACTTATGCAAAGGCTTAATTAATTTGGACGTAAGGGAACAGAGAACCACACTGAGCTCCCATCTAGGTATGGGCTTCCTGTTTGTAGCAACCATGCAAAGGAACCTTCTCAAAAAGCCTTTGATAACTGGCCTTGTAAACAGGGTATCCAGATCTGGTCTCTTTCTATAGAACATATTTCTACTGACCACATGTATAACAACATGTGTTAAAGTCACATCTTGGTCATGTCTAAAAAACAGAGCAATGTTTCACTTGACTAGCTCAATACTGGATGCACATCATTTTGCGAGCAACAGACACAAACTCTTCCGCTTTTTCTAAATGGCATTGGTGACCTTTAAGTGAATTAATCTATACTTCTATGCATTTCTGGGGGTGGTCTAAATTTCTAAATTTTAGTGCAGTAGGATTTACACTGAGAGGCTGATAGACACTAGACTGTGATGCAGTATTCTGCCAGTGTCCCAGATCAGCATCCTAATGGTCACTGGTATGTGGAAGTGAGACTGTACAAATAAATGTAACTGCTTGCGATAGCATATCTATCAAGGCTAGTTCGGAGACGAGACTCATGAGTCAGCTGCACACCAGGAGGATGCACTAGTCAGGGCTAGAAAGGAGCTGGAGGAATTGCATACCAGAGCACTCCATCCCAGTTTACAGAGTAAAATTATCCCAACAATCCTGGTTTCAGAAACCTGGAGGCAAAGTAGAAGCATTTGGTGTTTTTGCTTGATGAAAAGAAACTGATTCTTGGTATGCACCACCCGATAAAGAGATTACCACCAATGCTTTATTCAGTTCCCACTCGCGTGAGCTGAACCCTGCAATGCAGAGGTCCTTCACCCATGTTCTTGAACTCTTGCAGGGGTTTTGCAGTTATGTTATTTTCAGTTTGATATTTCATGTCCAAATATCCTGGGATTCTTTGGATGCAGTTGAGCTCAAGAGGTTTGAAGTAAAGGATCCTCTTGAGTACCAACCACAAGCTTCTGGTTGATAGGGGACCCACATGAGCATGTCAGTCTAGCAGCAAACCATCTGCGACCACTCTGATCGCTAAAAAAGGGCCAAAAGGGAATTTCAACTGTGCAATTGGGCGGGACGAACATCAGTCCAAGGCTGCTTTTCAAGCGATCCATCACACAAATGTCATGCTGCCAGTCTACACACACCTGTGTCCAATGGCCATGTAATTCTTTTACTAAGATGTACATCTGTAGACAGAACAGCAGCACTATAATAAAGCAAAAACTCCACATTGCATGAGACACCTCTACTTCAAAAACAAACATTAATGGACAAGTTACTTACCTTATGTAACAACATATCTGGACATGATCTAGGCTCAGATTCCTTACCTTTGAATTTCCCAGGCGTCGGACTGGATCCGGTACATTTTTCTTTGAGCAATACTCTTGCGTGCTGGTAGGTGGCCTAGGTCGGCTCCGTCTGACATTGTCAGAGTCGCCTTCGCCGATGTGACGTCCGTGTCACCTATATAGGTACCACCTTGGCGCGCTGACGTCAGTTACTTTTCACGACTTTCCATGCCAGAAGCGCAGAACCATGAGTTGCACTGACATTGGTGTGTTTCTGAACAACTAGGGCCCTGAAAGGGGGTCAGCCCTGACCCTAGAAACCTGTCCGCAGTCCGTGGAGGATTGATGGGTTGGTAAGGAATCTGTGGCTAAATCATGTCTCTATCAGATAAGGCGTTACCGAAGGTAAGTAACTTGTCCATCTGATACAGATATCTAGCCGCAGATTCCTTACCTTTGAATACCAATACCATCTGCAGAGGAGGGACGGGGGACAGGTTTTGAACAGGAAGTCCTGCAGGACACCGAGCGGCCAAAAAGGCCTTCCCTTCAGACTTGACTGTCCAGGCAGTAGTGTTTGGTAAATGTATGCAGGGATGCCCAAGCTGCTGCCTGACAAATGTCGAGGACTGGAACTCTGTGTTGCAAAGCCATGGTAGTAGCCTTAGCTCTGGTGGAATGAGCCCCTAAGCCTTCAGGAGGCAGATTTTTGGCCAGAGCTTGGCAAAATTCGATGCATAGGACAACCCATCGCGAGATAGTCCTCTTCTGCACCTCACAACCTTTCTTTGATCCAACGTACCCCACGAAGAGTTGGTCATCCACCCGGAAATCTTTAGTGCGGTCAAATTAGAATGACAATGCTCTTTTGGGGTCAAGATGATGGAGTCGCTCCTCTTCTTTAGAGGGGTGCAGAGGAGCGTGGAAAGTGGGCAAGGTGACAGATTGCCTCATGTGGAATGGTGTTACCACTTTTGGTAAGAAAGAGGCCCTAGTGCAAAGCATCAACTTATCAGGGAAGATGGTCAGGTTAGGAGGCTTGGATGACAGCCTGCAATTCGCTCACCCTCCTGGCAGATGTTTTTGCCACTAAAAAGGCTAATTTGATGGTAAGCAGCCAGAGGGGGTAGTTGTGCAGAGATTCAAACGGAGCACAAATCAGGAAGGTGAGAACTACATTAAGGTCCCACTGAGGCACAATGAAAGGGGCACGTGGGAACATAACAAATCGATTTACAATAGGGGATTTAAATAAAGAGGGTTGATCCGGAAGTCTCAAGTAGGCAAACAGGGCCGAAAGGTGCCCTTTGAGAGTGCGCAGAGCAGAGCCCTGCTGGGCAAGGGTCAAAATAAAATGTAGAACTTGAGAAAGGGAAGCAGAAAAAGGCTCAATAGATCTTTCTGTGCAATGTTTTACAAATGTGTTCCACCGGCAGCTGTACATGGTCTTGGTGGATAACATTGCAAACTTCGGGAGGAAGGTCGAAGACTATCAACTACCGCCGCTCAATCTCCATGCAAGAAGGTGTAGAGTTGACGGGTTCGGGTGGAGAACCCTCCCCTGCTGCTGCGACAGAAGATCCTCCTGAAGGGGCAGCCGGAGGATTGATGCTCAATTGAAGAAGCTTGGGATACCAGACTCTTCGTACCCAGTCTGGAGCCACAAGAATGACTTGGTCCCAGTCGCTCCTGTTCTTCTTGAGAACTCTGGGCAGGAGTAGAAAGGGCGGAAAGGCATGTAGAATGTCTGAGCTCCACTCAAGAAGAAAAGCGTCTCTGAGCGAGAGCCGCCTTGAAAGCTCCAGCGTGCAAAAGTGCTGACATTGCGCATTCTCGGCAGAGGCAAACAGATCTAATCAAGGCTGTCCCCACTGCTGAAAGAGACCTCGCGTCACCTCCGGATGGAGAAGCCATTTGTGATCTGCTGGGCATCGACGGCTGAGTTCATGCGCTATGGCGTTCAGAGAACCTGCCAGGTGTTGAACCAACAGAGATATGCCCTGCTGTTTCAGCCATGTCCAGAGACGCAGGTCCTCTTGACAAAGGGTCCACGGCCCCGCCCACCATCTCTGTTGCAGTACCACATGGCGGTGGTGTTGTCCATGAACATTTGAACCTGCTTTCCCTTGATTGAAGGAAGAAAGGCTTTCAATGTCAAGCGAATCGCTCAGATCTCCAGCAAGTTGATGTGGAATGAGCCGTGCCCACGGCCACGCAGAGGTTGCTGAACTTGTGTGGTCATGTGGTTGGGATATGGCTGGCGTGGCTGAAAGCCCCTTCCATAGCCACAAAAGAGGCGAAAAGCAGACAGGGGATGTGTGGCCACTGAGAGGCCCAAGGACTTGACTGTAGCCCATGAGTCCTTAAAGCACTCCAGGGCCAGGTCTGCCTTACCTCCAAAGAGACGGGTGGCATCAAAGGGCATGTCCATGAGGGAAGCCTGGACATGCCCAGAAAAGCCAGAAGTTCTCAGCCAGGCCTGGCTTCGAACAGCCAGCGCCGATAAAATCGATCAGCCTGGCGAGTCGGTCGTGTCAAGACCACAACGAATGGCGAACTTTGCCACATCTCTCCTGTCTCATACCGCTTGGAAGAGACTGGCCCGGACCTCCTCCGGGACCTGTGGCAGCACTTGCGCAACCGTTTCCTGTAGGGAGTGGGAGTAACGGCCCAATAGGCATGGAGGGTTCACTGACCGCAATACAAGGCTGGCAGAAGAAAAACATTGCTTACCCCAACTATCCAGCCTCTTGGATTCCCAGTCTAGGGGTGCGGAAGGCACCCTGCGACGTAGAGGCTTGGACCACCAAGCTCTCTGGGGTATGATGACTGGTGAGGAAACTTGGGTCGCCTGGTGCAGGGCGATAGCGGCGGGCGATTGTCCTGTTCACAAGAGCCCCTGTGTTGGGCTTGGACCAGGTTCCCAGTAGGACACCAGTCAAGGCCTCGTTGAAGGAATATGAGAGGTTCCAAGGAGGAGACGTCTGGCTGCAGGACCTCTGTAAAGATATTTGCCTTGACTGCCACAGAAGGGAGCTGAAGGTCCAGGACCTCAGCTGCCCTTCTCACCACAGTAACATATAAAGCTCCCTCCTCCATAGCCACGGTAGAGGGAGAAAGCAGGCCGGAATCTGGAGCGGTATTCAGTCCACTGGTCTCACCCAATTCCTCATACCAATGCATTTCAAACTCAGGCTGGTCTTGTAAAAGGTCCTGCGACCCCTCCCAATCTTCCTCCATTCCTAGCTCTTCAGAATAAGGCTGAGGAACCGACGTAGGACCCAAGGGTGCCTTCAGCGCCAGAATCGGCGTCGGCAGACGCCGATCCAGCTCCTGGTGGTCGGGGATAAGAATGGGACTGGTGTCACTGGAGTCTCGGCAACGGGCCGGCACCAGGGAAGGTTGCAGTGGCACGACTGGCATCAGTCCGGATCCATCACCAGATCCATGGGGGCCTGTCCAGGCTGGAGCCGCCAGCGCAGAACCCAATGGCGCCCCACTGAGCCTCCGGGGCCCAAAGGTGTGCCAGGAGGGTCAGGCCTCCCAAATATGAGCCACATGACTTCATAAACATTTTTGAGCTGGGCGAGTGTTGCTCCAGCTCCCAGGAAGGGGAGGAAGCATGGAGCCGACCAAGGCGCGGGTTCAACAGATCGAGGTAGAGAGCGCCGAGACTCCTTCATTGCGTCGGCTGACGTTCGGGGAGACGTCTAAGCACACTTCCACTTCTTGTGTTTTTTGTGCTTTTTACCGGACTAACTCGAGGCCGTCGAGTGGGAGGACGAAGACTTAGGGCTCCTGGAGCAGTGCCCGGACCTTCCTCTCAACTGGGACCATGAACGAGACCTCCAGGGCGAACGTCGCGATGCTGAGTGCTGTGCCACAAGCAGCTTTAGGGACCGCTCCCTCAAAGCTTTCGAAACCATGGCCCGGCAGTCGGAGTATGACTTTGAGTTGTGGTCGCGCTCCAGGCACCAAAGACAAATCAAGTGCGGATCGGTCACCAAGTTGGCAGGGTGGCAGGCGACGCACGGTTTGAATTCAGAAGTCTTCTTAGACATGATAGGAAAACCTACATACCAAAAAATGTTTGACAAAGCGCTGAAAAAAGCCTGTCAAAAAGTGACAGATGGTAGCTCTCTTTACTGAGCTGCACTGGCTGGCGTGAAAAGAACTGACGTCAGCGCGCCGTGATTGTGCCTATATAGTTGACGCAGACGTCACAACAGCGAAGATGACGCCGACGATGTCACACGGAGCCGACCGATGCCACCTACTACAGAGCAAGGGTATTGCTTGGAGAACAAACCTCCGGATCCAGTCTGAAATTCAAAGGTAAGGAATCTGCAGCTAGATGTCTCTAGCAGATGTTTTCAACAATGGCACAGTCTTGATTCAGGTCAGGGACAAGAACCAGAAATAATCAAGAGAGCCAAAAGGCATGAACGAGAATCACTTGAAATAGTAAACAGCTTAGTCCAAGAGCGAAGAGAAGCATAAATATAAACTATGTGGTCCGTGCTTGCCTATCCTAGATTTTCAAGGATCACACCTAAAAAGGCACAATACAAGAAAGGTATCACATTTCTGTATCAAACCTAATTATCCACCATAACATAATAAAAATACAAGCATTTATAAGTGTACACTAGCTTTCAGAATCAAAACTTCTGACAAGCATTAGTGTTAACTACTACCATTATCTTCCCTTTCCTCTTCTCCGTGTCTCGGTAGAAAATCCTGTAGTTGATGTAACCCAGGATAGTTACTCTCTTTTCAGTAAAACAGCTGGGGTTGGCAATTAAGGTATCAGTGCCAAGGAAATAAATGTAAGCTCACTGCATATTAATCATGGCTACAATAACAGTAAGTAATGTATTATGAAAATCCATACCTCTAAAATCTTTCAAAAGCTCTTTCATTTGGTCCTTGTGCTCTTCCAACTGTTTCTTCACATCATTTAGGCCCTCAAGCCTAGTCAGCGGCAGTGAATCACACACACTTACTGACAGGAAATGGCTGATTTCCTGCAGAAAAATTATTATGAAATCAAAGGTGAAGCACACAAATATCATGACATCACATCAGAAGGTAGAGTGCTTGAGTAACTAAAGCTCCAAATCTATAAGCTTCTCAGAGTGAAACACGTAATATACATCAACATGAGAATGAAGCTGCTGTCTGATTAGGAGTTGTGATGGAACCGAGTATACATCTGATAAACACAGGTCAGAGACTGCTAAACAGCAAATGAAGTGGTGAACTGTTAAAAAACAGATCTGAAAAAACCTAGCTGTTTTATCAATTTGGGGGAAAACTACCCATTAATGGCACAAGTAATATCAATATGCTTTGACCGATAATGTATCATCTTGAGAAGAAAATATGACTCACATTCAAATGAGCCAAACTCTGATGGAACCATTAGTGTGTCCCTCTTAACATACCTCTACCATTCCTTTATGGATTGTTATATTCATTGAATCAAAATAAACATGTAGACTGTAACAAACATCAAAAACCAAATAATTGATTGGTACTATGCTAAGTGGAATGCAGATTGTGAAAATAATGTAACTGATGAGAGGACAGTCTTGCTGTATATAATTTTACATTGTAGCGGCACTTTTATTGCGTGGGACATAAAGTGATAGTTGGTGCCATCAACTGCTCCAATTCTGACCAGCACAAACATTCCACTAAAAAAATAAAAATGTTCAAAACAAAATGCTAAATGTCAATGGGTATCGAGCAATACATGCTCTATTAAGCCACAGAATTGTACCACTATACACTTAACAATTAGGAGGCAGGCGTTTATCCATTCTTAGTGTTTTTTTCTCAGACACAAATGCATACTTGTCTTAAGACGCCAGTGGTTAGGTGAAGGCACTAGTACAGCATTCCGTGTCAATTAGAGGCAACATATTTTTTGATCTCCAGAAGGAAATGTCTTCATAAAATATGCCTCCACAGAGAATCTCAGCTACCCAAATGATTACTGATGTTAGTGTGCCTTCTTACAACCCAGTTCTCACGTTTATGAAGATGAAAGCATTTGAGCCAGCAGCTTCAGTAGGGAGAGATGGCCTGCCCCAGAATATTTGTTAGTGAGTCACAGGTACACGTTTACAGACTTTTTTTTTCTAATCTTGGTGACATTTAGACGGGTACTGGGTGTAATGATAAATGTATATGAAACTTATAAAGCATGTTAAAAAAATGTTGGAATATAGAGACTTAATCATTACATCACCTCCAAGAGAGAAAAGGGTCCTCTGCAGTACTTAATCCTTTGCTGGATACTGCGCAGCTCTTTGAACATGGGGCGGTCAGGAAATGGATCTAACAGCTTGATTGTTTGATACAGGTTTTCGTTGTCCTTGTTCTCTATCACTAGGTACTTCAACAAAGACAATACCTGCAAATGAAAGAAACAAAAATGATAACAGCTATTTACATGAAAGCGGTAGATAATAGAAGCACTGAGAAATTAAATTAACTGTCATTATCGATAAAAAGAGCTTCTTCTAAAAACATGTATTATAGACAGGCCTCTGTAGCCCTCACTCCAAAAGAAAGCCAAAATGTTGCATCGCAGAAGCAGACATCTGAGTCTTCATAGCGTCTTGCTGCAGGTTAGCACCGGGGTCAGTCATAACAGTAGCCAGCCCAGGTATTCGACATTAAAGAGGAGGTGGGGAGGGACAATAGGTGTCCCAATTTTGCCACTAGACTGAACTGACTCCATGGCTAAACAGTTATTTGCATTTGATTTATTAACTTTGAGGTCTGTTAATGCAGCAAGTAAATTATCAAGTCCACCCATATTCCCAAAAGATGCGAGAACTGTTAACGCTACGTCATGGACAAAAGTTTGCATATGTGAACTGTGAGACCTGTTTGACAGAAATAGATTGTCTCATACCAGTAGGCCGGTTTCTTGCTCAAGTCTTAGTCACCAGAGAAATCTGAGAATCGTGAGACTACGATGTGACCAACACACTCATCATCTTAGGGGGTACAAGGAAGGCAGACTTTCAGATATACTGGACAAAACAAGAATGACCAATGTAGAGGAAAGTGATCCAGGGACCTCAAGAGGGACCTAACTGACACGGACTGGACATTGGCCCTTAAATTCCCTCCTATGGCCTTCAGGGATGCTAAGTTCGAACATCTACAGCACAATAGCCAGCACAGAACGTACTTCACGACACAGGGACTACACAAAATATTCTTCAAAAGGCTGGCACCCAACTACAGTGCGGTGCAGGGGAGGTAGACTTTGTCCTTATGCTATCATTGTGTCCCTCTATTAGGCTATACTGGACATCAAACAATTCTGAGATCACAACACTAAATAATAGGTCAAAGATTCATAATCTCAAGACATGCCTACTTAGGCTGATGGTGAAACCTAAAATGTATTGTTGTAAATTTGGCCACATTAATGGCTAAGTGACACATGGTTGAGTTGTAGAATACAAAGAAGGTTCATCTCTGGAGGAGACAACACTTGAAAAGGTCTAAGGCTAAGAATAATTAATAGGTTTATTATTTGGCTGAATACATTTTGAATTAATATGAATTGATAAATATGTAATAATATTAATTTTGCAAATACTATTTGTTTGTTTAAAGTGGAGTGATTGCCATCGGAGAGAACCCAGTCTTGGGCGGTACAATGGTTGGTTGTTTTGCTGGACAATCTGGGGATGTGTGTAGAGCATAGGAAGGAAAAACTGTTGATACAGAAGAAAACATGGGAGTGACAGTGCTTAATGATGAAGTACAGCATAATGATCAAGTTCTTCACCTTTGGTAACGCTCTTTCTGGTGGATACTCTATCTAACCACAGATTCCTCACCTTGTGAATAACCCCAGGCGCCAGCCTGGAACTGGAAAACTGAAAAGCAGTGCTCCTGCCCGCCATTAAGTGGTGCTGTGCGACTCAGCGTGGACCTTGCTCTGCTCTTCAAGTGACGATCAACTGCAAATAAGCGCCACCCATGTGCACTGATGTCCGCTCCTTTCTTCCGCGACTGCAGACATGATAGCGGAGCTCCACTCCTCTTTTTCTTCACTCTCTGAAGTGACTTTTTCCGCAGATTTTTTTCTAATATTCAGGGGAACATGTCAACTCCAAAAAACTACAGAGCCTTCTAGGAACTGTTGCAAACAGATATCTGTGACAGATCCCCACGAGGTGGGTCTCTAGTGTTTGGGTTAGGTGGACAACTCCCAGGCCTGCATCAATTATGCCCAGAAGAATCCAAAGGCCATTCGTGAACATAAAGCAAAGCAAGACTCCATGCAGGTTCTGCTCCAGGTCAAAGGCAAAAGTGCAAATTCCACTCCTGCTCCCAAAGGCATTTCTGCGGCAGGTCATCTTCACGGTTGAAGTCTTCAGGTAAGTCCAAAAAAATATATAAGTAAACCAGTCAGGATTCGACCCCTTCTCACCACTGTTGCACTCCAGAGAAGGTGCACGGGCATCACCATGCCTCCAGGTCTTTATCTCTTTTACACCAAAGAGCTGATTACAACTTTTGTCCCAATGCACCCCAAGTTCCCGGGTCCATCAGCAACATTGAAGCAGGTTGAAGCCTTATGAGGAGCCATGCTGTGCATCTTTTTCACACTTTCGGCTGCCTTTGATGCACCTTCAAGCCTAAAGGAGTGCCTCCAGAAGAGTTACCACCAGCAGATCATTACTCTGTGTCATCCTTGCCCCTTGATCTTACACTGGTACCAACTTCAGGTCTGGGGCCAAAATCTGGGCCAATCCCTTGAACGTCAATACTGGCACCAATGACACCAGAGGAGGAGCCACAACCTATTGTGGTATCAGACTCCAAGCCGAATTCAACTAGACGGAGGCTGTGCCCAGATCCCAATCTGTGGCGCAGCCAATACTCAATCCCACAGACTCAAACACTACTCCACTAACACATAGTCGCAGACAAACACTATATCGGCTGGCACTCTGACCAGAAGCAGCCAGACGTAGACTACAATGGAGGGGACAGGGAAGTGTCTGCCCCACCTTATGACAAAGATGACTGGTACATGGACCTACAAGAGACTCTTCTTTGCCCCAAAGAGCTGCACAGAAGCCCTGCTTTTGATATTTTGAGTTTTCCACATCCAGTCTGGCACCTGGAGAGATTTGTGAGGGATTGGAATTACTCATCAGAAGGAAAATGCTACTTACCAGTATGCATCTGTTCTTGGCATGTAGAGCTGTAGATTCGTATACTTGTGCATAGATCGCCATCTGGTGTTGGGCTCGGATGTTTGCACTTTGTTTTTGACTTGGAAGAAGTCTTTGTAGTCACGAGGTAGGTGACTCCTCCTTAGGACGATAGTGCGCATGGGCATCGACTCCATCTCCAGATTGTTTTGCCATGGAGGGTTATGATGGAGTTAGTAAGAAATAGAACAAGCATTGGCATAGCCAATAGGTCTCGCCTTTGGGACCTTATAAGTGTTTAGCCATGCAACAGTTGATGTTGTTGCACGAAGGATATTGTGCTGCATAACTAAATACTTATAAGGCCCCAAAGGCGAGACCTATTGGCTATGCCAATGCTTGTTTTATTTTATTTTGAAGCGACTTCGTCATATTTTAACATGATGCGTGTTGCATGACTTACATGCCAAACATTTTCAGGGTTCGGCTCGTGCACGGGCTCTTAGATCCAGAGCCGACCCTTGGCTCGGCTCTCCCCGATACTTGTTGGCTCGACCATCTCTAACACTTAGCACCTCCCCTCGGGGCCTTGCGACGCAGGCGTGAAATGGGGCGTGCAGTCTGTACATGGGTCAAAGTGTCCCTTCTTTGCATCGGGCAACACCCCTGAGGGGTTTATTTACAAGCCCCTTCCGCCGCCAGTGCGCACCAGTGCGCCAGTGACCCACCAGCGGCGCAAGGTGCTTGTAAATAAGCCCGCCAGTTTTAAAAGAAGGATAGCTCATTGTCCGCTAGGAGGCGCTATCTTTATTCCAGCACACAGCGTGTTACAGCAAGAACTGAACAAAGAACTGACACCTCCTTTGTAATCACAGGGTGTTGCAGGGGCACCAGCACGTGCACACACCCAGCATGTGCACACACCCCTGTTGTACATGAATTACTCTTTCTATAAAGGGGCCCTTGAACTGTAAGGCTTCCACTGACATTTTATTTAGAATTGTTTAAAGTGCTGTTGGCGCGCTTTTTGATGAATGATTTCTTGAAGAGTTCAGTTTTAAGACAAATCAGAGATGGCTTGGTTCAGCACTGACTCGTGGCCCAGGACCTTCAAAAGTTTGGGGCCTCCTTACTTCTAAGCACCCCCTTCAGCATGCCACCTACTCAAATATATGAAATTAAAATCCACAACTGGAAATGACACAAACTTGTCACAACACATGCAAGAGAAGACGTGTCTGGTAGGTCGTGTTTTCTTTCTGCTCCCTCTGGGTCTCTGTGGCTTGGGACTTTTGAAAGAAGTTCTGCTGGTTGTGCAGGGGAGGGGGGAGGGATTTGGGGGGAGGGTACGCCTGCAAGGCTGCTTCATGGCTGCTCACGGGCATAGCTATTTATTTATGTTTGAGTTTTATATAGCGCTACCTAAACGCGAAGGTATCACAGCGCTTTACAGGTTATGTGAATAACTTTACAAGAGGTGCATGCGGGGATTCGTATAGGTCAAAAGTTAAACAACAATACAGCATTAAGTGGTAAAAAAGTCTCTAATCACTGGTGCAGCAGGTGCAGTGGCACCAGGGCCCAGAGGCCTGAGAGGCCCAATGGACTCTGATAACTGCTATATTTGACTACCGAACCAACTGTGAGTGGGGTCCATTTTCCTTGCAGGCCCCGGGGCCCTTGGCTTGCACCCCTGCTGCGGCGCGGGGACTGATGGTTTTCTAGATGACGGGGTAGATTCTGATGCAGGTTGATTGAGGGGTCAGTGGGGTAGATTCACCCTGGGTTTGGTCGGGACTGAAGGAGCCATGCTGCTTGTAGTTCCCTGATGGCTGCTCAGCAGCTGGCCCGCCCCTTTAGCTCCGCCCCCTGAATCTCCTAGATCAGGCACAGGTCTGAAGAGCAGGGGTGACCCTCAGAAGCAGACCTTCACTCACGCTTTGCTACTGACGTAGATTCTCTGCGCCTGAACATTTAACGCGTCATTCAACAGACGAGCGCAGTGCCTTATAAAAGAGGCCGATCGCAGTTTGTCATGGTAGTTTTTAATGCTCAGCCCCCTCCCCTCCATGAGAAGGTGCCATGATGCCATGATGCAGAAACTAATGCTGGTCTGGAGTACACGCTTCTGCCACCAGGTGGCGCTGTCGGGTGGACTTACATGAACCCTAGAGTCACACACGTCATCAGCGTCGCCGCACACCCTGCCAAGGAGAGTGTTGCCCACGCTGATTGATTTCTAGTGTTTCGGGAAGAAAAGGTGCCAGAGCAAAGCAGCGTTCCTTTGTTTCAGCTCCCTTAGAGCTGAAGGCCGTAGCGGCCCTAGCGCTTTTGCAGCCCCGCCCCTCTCCCCCCTCCCCCATCCCCCTTGTGTTTCTCACCC
Organism: Calotriton arnoldi; assembly: GCA_963921515.1. Lineage (NCBI taxonomy): Eukaryota > Metazoa > Chordata > Amphibia > Caudata > Salamandridae > Calotriton > Calotriton arnoldi. Next base: position 1,997,135 of record CAWUFW010000324.1, read on the forward strand.
CAGCTTCTAGAACACACACAACTCTTTGGCTGATGAGAGCCACGCCGCAGGAGATGAGCCCCAACCACAGCCTCCAAACAAGCAGGCCGCAGCCGCTGAGCATTCCTTGTGTACTTACACTTTTACAGCAGAGAGTCTCCATGCAGCGAGAAGAAAGAACGAGCGCGGCAGCCTGGGCTTTCAAAGCTGACCAGACGCTCGTGCGTCATGGCCTTTTCCCGACATGTGTTTCCAATTATCGCGCACACGTCTGGGCACGATAATGGGAAACAGATGTCGGCCGCGCGGGTAACCGCCCGAAAAAGGCCATGACGCACGAGCGTCTGGTCAGCTTTGAAAACCCCCTACATAATGCTTCGCCAGAAGCAGCGCTTGCGCGCTACTCTAGGCTCAACCTAAAAAGGATGTCCATGTGTAATGTATCTAAGTAAGATAGTACTGGAACAGATAGAGGTATCCGGGGAGGCGGGTGGGCGTATACGAATCTACAGCTCTACATGCCAAGAACAGATGCATACTGGTAAGTAGCATTTTCCGTTCGAGGCATATGAGCTGTAGATCGTATACTTGTGCATAGACTATACAGCAGTTACCGCCGTAGCGGTGGCTACCTGTATCTGTTGCAGCGGTTTGAAAAAGTGTTCTTAATACAGCTTGGCCCACACTAGCTTGCTCTTTTGCTTGCACGTCTACACAATAGTGTTTTGTGAACGTGTGTGGTGTAGACCAAGTTGCTGCTTTGCAGATGTCATCTAGGGGAATGTTCCCTAAGAATGCCATAGATGCCCCTAGTTTACGTGTGGAGTGAGCCCTAGGGGGAATGGTTAAGGTGCGTTTGGCTTTAGCATAGCATATCTGGATGCATTTAACAATCCACCTTGCAATCCCTGTTTTTGTGATAGGATTGCCTTTATGAGGTGGGGAGAAAGCCACAAAAAGTTGTTTAGTCTTTCTAAAGGATTTTATTCTTTCAATGTAGTAAAGTATGGCTCTTTTTACGTCTAGCGTGTGAAGAGCTCGTTCTGCTACGGAGTCTGGTAGAGGGAAAAACACTGGGAGCTCTACAGACTGGTTAAGGTGGAAAGCAGAGACGACTTTAGGTGGAAATTTTGGGTTAGTCCTAAGAACCACTTTGTTATGATGGATTTGGAGAAATGGTTCTTGTATGGTTAATGCCTGGAGTTCACTAACTCTTCTGAGAGAGGTGATCGCCAACAGGAAGGCTACTTTCCAGGTGAGAAATTGTAATTCGCATTTATGCATAGGTACAAATGGGGGACCCATGAGTCTGGTAAGTACCACATTCAGGTTCCATACTGGAGAGGGTGGAACTCTAGGTGGAATTATTCTTTTAAGTCCTTCCATAAATGCTTTGATAGCTGGTACCCTAAAGAAAGTAAAGTGTGTCTGTTTTGGAGATAGGCTGCTATTGCAGCGAGATGTAGTCTAATGGATGTATATGCTAGGTTACATTGTTGTAGATGTAAAAGGTAACAGATGATATTTTGAATAGAAGCATCTAGTGGGTTGATTTTGTTATTTGTACAGTAAATTACAAATCTTTTCCATTTTGCGGCATAGCAAGCTCTAGTGGTAGGACGTCTAGCCTCTTTAATGATGTTCATGCAGTCTGGCGGGAGATTAAGGTAGCCAAACTCTAAGATTTCAGGTGCCAGATCGCAAGGTTGAGTTGACTGGGATCTGGATGCCTGATCTCTCCATGGTTCTGAGTGAGAAGCTTGGGTGAGAGGCGTAGCTTTTGATGAGGAACTACTGATAGTTCCAAGAGGGTTGTGAACCATGGCTGTCGGGCCCATGTTGGAGCAATCAGGATCATTGTGAGGGAATGCTGTTTGAGCTTCCGAACCACTAGCGGAATGAGCGGGAGAGGCGGAAATGCGTAAGCAAATTTGCCTGACCAGTTCATCCATAGCGCATTGCCTTTGGACAATGGGTGTGGATACCTGGATGCAAAGCTTGGGCATTTTGCGTTTTGGTGTGTGGCGAACAGGTCTATTTCTGGGTGGCCCCACATTTGAAAGAATGGAAGCAGAACTTGAGGATGAAGTTCCCATTCGTGGATCTGCTGTGTTTGGCGACTGAGTAGATATGCAATTTGATTATGTACTCATGGGAGGTGTTCTGCAAGGAGATATATGTTTTGAGGAATGGCCCATCACCATATGCTTTGAGCTAGGTGTGAAAGCTGCAGAGAGTGTGTTCCCCCCTGTTTTTGTATGTAATACATTGCTGTCATGTTGTCTGTACGGACTAGGACAGCTTTGCTTACGAGGTGGAGTTGAAAAGATTTTAACGCTAGGAAAATTGCCAACAATTCTAGGTAATTTATGTGGAATTGTTTTTGTTGAGGGGTCCATATGCCCTGAATGGTATGGGTTTGAAGATGAGCTCCCCAGCCGGTGAGCGATGCGTCTGCTGTTAGCACTATCTGTGGAACCGGGTCGAGGAACAGCCGCCCTTTGGAAAGGTTTTTGTGTGTTCCACCATTGCAGAGAGCGATGGGTGCGGTCGTCTACCAACACCAGATCTGTTAGCTGACCTTGAGCCTGGTTCCACTGACGTGCCAAACACTCCTGTAAGGGACGCATTTGGAGTCTTGCATAAGGGACGATGAGAATGCAAGAGGCCACCATCCCGATTAGTTGCATGAACACTCGCGCTGGTAGTGAGTGTTGAGGCTGAAATTTTGCTATTAGAGCTTGTATGCTGCTTATCCTGACTGGGTTGGGGTACGCTAGAGCTTCTGAAGTGTCTATTGTAGCCCCTAGATATTGTTGTATGCTGGACGGTTGGAGGTGGGATTTGGTGAGGTTTACCGTGAATCCCAAGTTGTGAAGCAGTTGGATTGTTTTGTGTGTGTGTGTTGCACGCAACTGCTGTGTGACTTGGCTTTTATGAGCCAGTCGTCTAGATAAGGGAAGACATGAATGTGCTGTCTTCGTAAGTGGGCCGCAACTACTGCGAGACACTTCGTGAAGACTCTGAGTGGGTGCTGTAGTAACCCCGAATGGGAGGACCTTGAATTGGTAGTGTTAACCATCTACCACGAACCTGAGATATTTCCTGTGAGCGGGGTGAATGGGAATATGAAAGTAGGCGTCCTTTAAATCCAGAGTGGAGAGAAAGTCGCCCTGTTGAAGCAGTGGGAGCACCTGTTGGAGAGTGACCATTTGGAAGTGATCCGACTGAATGTAGAGGTTTAGTGGTCTGAGGTCCAATATGGGCCTGAGAGAGCCGTCCTTTTTTGGAATTAAGAAATAGAGGGAGGAAACCCCTGTGCCTTGATGAGGCAAGGTGACTGGTTCTATTGCATGCTTTTGTAATAGAGAGAGAACCTCTTGTTTGAGAAGTGTCAGATGTTCCGAGGACATTGGACGTTGTCTGGGAGGAATATTTGGGGGAGTAGAGGTGAGTTCCAGGCAGTAACCATATTGGATAATTTGTCTTACCAACTTGTCTGTTGCGATTAAATTCCAGACAGGTAGGAACTGTGAGAGACGTCCCCCGACAGGAGTGGGATTATCGGGGGGAAGGGCAGGGAAGTCACTGTTTGGTGGTAGGGGAGTTGCAGTTATTGTTGCCGCGACCTCTTCCCTTACCATTGTTCCCTCTGTAGCCTCAGCGAAAGTATCCTTTGGAGGATGTTTGAGTGGGGCTTTTATAGGAAGAAGAGGGATGTTCTGAGGCAATGGTTTTGGAGCCAGCTCTGTAGAAGGAGCGGCGAAAAGAACCTCTAGGTGAAGGGAATTGTAAGGCCCCCATGGACTTAGCGGTGTCCGTATCTTTTTTTATTTTTTCTAAAGATGTGTTAGCCGAGGGCCCGAAAAGATGTTCTTGATCAAAGGGCTGATTTAGAATAGCAGATTGCACCTCCTGTTTGAATCCGGAGATTCGGAGCCAAGCGTACCTGCGCAACAAAATGCTAGTGTTAATGGCGCGAGATGCGGTATCAGCCGCGTCGAGCGCACATTTAATTGAGGTGTTTGGGATCAATTTCCCCTCTTGTATAAGGTCGTTGGCCTTTTGTTTGTACTGGTCAGGAAGGTGTTGCATGAGCTTTTCAAGCTAGTTATAGTGAGCCCTGTCGTACCTGGCCAATAAAGTTGGGCATTGGCAATCTGCCAATGATTTGCAGCCTGTGACGCAATACGTTTACCAGATGCGTCTATTAGTTTGGACTCCTTATCAGGAGGGGGGGTGTCGCCTGTACTCTGTGAGTTTGCCATCTTGCGTGCATTAGACACCACAAGAGAATCCAAAGGGACCTGACCTTTAATGTAAATTGGGTCATTGGGAGCTGCCTTATACTTTTTATCTATCCTGATGTTGAGAATCCTGGCTCTGACAGGGTCCTTAAAAACTTCTGGGGCATGTTCGAGCATGCCTTTTAACATTGGCAGGGTGTGCGCGGACTTTTGCGAGGGTGCAAAGGTTTCAAGTAAAAAATCTTCCTCTAAGGGATCAGAATGTAACTGTACCCCGTGGTATTGGGCAGCCCTATTGATTAGTTGCGCAAACCCAATATTGTCATCTGGTGGTGATGGCCTAGATGGATAGAGGTCCGGGTCATTGTGTGGGTTAGGATCTGTGTTGTAGTCATCCCAAGGGTCTACATCATGTGGGATGGTATGTGCATCATCATCCCCATGTGGATCTATATTCCCACCCCTATCGGTATGATCATCCTCAGTATCTGATGTTTGAGGTGAAAAAGTATGTTGTGGGGAGTATGGTGGAGAAATTAGATTTGGATCAGCTGGAGGAGGAGAAGGAGGTGGGGAGGTATTAGCACTCATCTCCTTTTGTTTCAAGGGTATTTCAGATTCCTCTGAAGTGTCCAGTTTCCTCTTTTTTGGAGACTTGGAGACAACTTTGGGTCAATACAAAGAGTTTTTTGTTTTGGATCCGAAAAATCAGGTACAGGCTGTGTGGGTAAAATGTCTTTTTTCGGTGCCGAAGATTTTGGGTCAGAATGTTCTTCGGACCGAGTCTCTGAGGCTTTCTGTGGGGTCTTGGACTCCTTAGGTTTTGTTCTAGGAGTTTGTGGCTCCGAGACTTCTTTCGGCTCTGACGATTTTTTGGGTTCCAAAGCCGTTTTCGGCTCCGAAGATTTTTTCGGTTCCGAATGTTTGTCCTTGGTATGTTTTGACACCGAGAGCTTCGGCGTCGAGGCTGTCTTTGGCGTCAACGAAGAAGGGCGTGGCACATTTTTGGTCTGGTGCTTCGGTGCCGAAGGTGACTTTTCGGCACCGGAATGGGGTTGGCTCGAGCCTGAGGGCTTATTTTTAGATTTCATAGCCGGGCCCGAGGGTGGGGCGTCTGAGACATGTTGCCGGTGACGACCCGAGGGCGAGGGTGTTACCGGAGCCTTAGGTTTGTTTTTTGGGAGAGGGGTTTCGGTACTCACGGACCGCTGAGCTGGGGTGAGTGTCTCCTCTTTGACGTCGGAGTCGTCGGCCTCGGAGACAGAGATGTCTTCTTCATCACCTAGTTGTTCCGGCTGGACATTGGAATCTGGTCCGAAGATGTCCGGAATCGAGCTGCTTCCGCGAGACATTTCGTGACGTCGAGCCCGACGGTCACGGATGGTTTTCTTCGACCTGAATGATGCACAGGTGTCACGGACCCCACAAGCCTTACCTTCTGCCTGTAGAGTAGTCTCGCAGGGATGATATGAATAACCTCCACCGTCTCCCACCTGCTCCCCTGTCCTACCTTAAATGATACCAGACTGGGGCGTGGTAAAGACCGGGGGAAGGAATCCTCAAGAAGTGACGTGCCTTATGGTGTGATGAGGCGATGAATGACACCCAGTGGAGTTGTTGCCTTTCCTGACCGACAGCCTGGAGATATAACCAACACGCAGTTACTACTGCCTTAACCAGCATTCACACACACACACACACACACACACACACACACACACACACACACACACACACACACACACACACACACAGCAGGGGGATGGTAGGAAAGGACAATAATAGTCACCTGGAATAATGTGTCTCTCCAATGAATCTCCGGTAGGTGCGCCTGCACCCTAAAGGACTTGGAACTGACAGAGAGCGCTCCTGCGCTGAACACCAAGGTATCAAGGGGGTAGAGGATCCCAGGAACAGTAATCACGGTATTAAGCGCTCCTGCGCTGCAACTATGGGGCAATAGCGGCAATGCGCTCCTGCGCTTACCGCAAGGGGGAAAGGATAAATGACGATGCGCTCCTGCGCTCGCCATGCGAAGGAGGAAAGGAAGTGGGGTGACGCGCTCCAGCGCTCACCGTGGCGCAGGCAAAGGAATGGGCGATGACGCGCTCCTGCGCTCACCGCGATGTGGAAGGAGAGGATAAGCGGCGATGCGCTCCTGCGCTCGCCGTGTGGATGTGGAAGGGAGTGTGGTGACGCGCTCCTGCGCTCACTGCGATATGGAGGAAAAAGAACAAGTGGCGATGCGCTCCTGCGCTCGCCGTGTGAATGGGGAAAGGGAGTGTGGTGACGCGCTCCAGCGCTCACCGCGAAGGGCAACAAGGAGAAGAGTAAGTGCTCCCGCACTCGTCTCTTCCGTGTCAGTAGCAGCGCTCCTGCGCTGACAGGGTCGGGTGGCTGAGAGAAGCGCTGTGACGCGTCCTTACGCGCACAGCAAGCAAACAACGGAGATGCCTACGCCGAGAGCGAGGCAAGAAAGGGCTCGTACCACAGGTAACTGGAAAGGAGATGGATCCACAGGTTCTGGCTCCGAGAACGTTAGCGTCTGAATCAGAAGCACCTGGGGTCGAGCATCGCGGGGCTTTAAGTGGTGTCACCCGGAAGTGCTCTGGTGGTGACCCGCAGTACTGCACTCTTGTGGGAGAGCTAGACGGACAACCAACAACAACACGCACTCCCCACGATGTATAGGGGACAAGACAACAGGCCTCGCAGTTCTCGTCTTCGTGCTCCGGGGAGAGGCAGAGATTACAAACCTCGTGCAAGTTCGTGTGTGGGAACTTAGCACCACACCCGGGGCATTTTTTTAAAGGAGTCCTTTCCATTGACTGCTGGCGTGGTCGGCGCGGATAGGCCCAACGGCCCGCGTCGAAGATCGAGGTCGAGGAGTTAGTTTTAAAGATGAGCGTCAAAAGGGAAATGCGATCGAGACAATACCGTCGAATGGAGAGGGATTGCGCGTCGAGGGGAGATTCGAAACTGATATCGACCCGGAGCGCAGCAAATCACATCTGAAGCCGATGGCGGAAAAAAACAATCTGGAGATGGAGTCGATGCCCATGCGCACTATCGTCCTAAGGAGGAGTCACCTACCTCGTGACTACAAAGACTTCTTCCAAGACAAAAACAAAGTGCAAACATCCGAGCCCAACACCAGATGGCGATCTATGCACAAGTATACGATCTACAGCTCATATGCCTTGAACATAAGGTTACATGTTGTGTGGGGGAGTGGAAGCAGCAATTTCAGGAGCATTACAAACGAGAATGCTAGATCTGGCAGTCAACTATGGAGAAGGCAGGCTGGGTGGCCTGGCCTGGCAAGCCCATGTGAGGTGCAGAATGTGTCTGCACATGCATGCTCCCTACAGAGATAGGGAGGATTTATCGCTTGTTTGGTGAAGTTCTTGGTTATTGCTTATTTGGAAGGTGGGAGTGGCGGCACTGAACTTAAGAACGGCTGTAGGTTTACAAAAGAGTGTTTTAAAAGAACGAGGTGGATACCAAATATCATTTCTGATAGAGACATCTAGCCATAGATTTCTTACCATTTGAATATTTCCCAGGAGTCAGAATGGATCGGGAAACTTTTTCCATAGTTCCTCTGCACACCAAAAGGTGGTGCTATGTGGCTTCACACAGAAGCTGTTCCGCTGATGTACTGGGCCTATATAGGCGCCACTCTTGCCTCCGGAGGTAATTAATGTCATCTGGGCAGCTAGGCGTCCCTCAACCAAGACTGTATATGCCTGTCACCAAACAAGTTTGTAGTTTGGTGCGAAACAGGCCAAATCGACCCCTTCCAGGCCCAACTTTCCGATGTCCCGTTGTTAGTTCTATCCCTCACCTTGAAAATCCTTGCTTCGTGGCACTGTTAAAGGTTATCTTTCAGCCCTGTCAGGCTTCTTGAAATTGCCTGATCGGCCTTTATTGTTTAAATCACCAGTTGTGATGAAGATTATGGCATGGCTTCAGCATACGTTCCCCCCTTCAACTTTTGTAATGCCCTAGTGGGGCCTCAATCTCGTCCTTACTTATTTAATGTGTACTCCACTTGTGCAGCTCTACAGCTGTCACCGTCAAAACTGTGTTCCTAATTGCCATCACCTCCGCACGGCGTATGAGTGAACACCAGGCTCTGTGTGTTTATCCAACATGCATCACCTTCTTCCCCTATAACTTGATCTGTGAACACGAACATCCTTTCTACCGAAAGTTGTGACACCGATCCACATCGGTCAGACCATCACCCTGCTGGCATTCTAATCTATGCCTCACCCCTTCAAGGAGGAGGAGATACTTCATCTCTTGTATCCCAAGAGAGAGCACACCTTCTACATCGATCGTACCAAAAACCACCAAGTGGACGAACAGCTATATGTGGGGTTCACCAGAGCGAAAAAACAGGCACGGCCATGCAGAAGCATACCATCTCATGCTGGATCGTACTCTGCATTACGATCTTCTCCGCACTGGAAAATAAGCAGCCTCCAGAAAAAATTGCCTGTCCATTCACCAGGGCCAATGCTGCAACCACTGCTTTGGCACGCGGAGTCCCTGTCCTATACATCTGCCAGGCGGCTACGTGGGCTTCCCTCCATATGTTCACAAAGCACTATCGTCTGGTCAGTCAAGTGTGCTTAGAAGGGCTCTTTGTCTGCTCGATCCAGCAGGACTTTCTGGTTTGAGTCCATTCACAGCCCACCTCCTATTACGTACTGCTTTGGTATGTTATGTTAGTACGTTTTGTATAGCGCACAGCTGCCCCAGCAAAGAGGCGTCCCAGCGCTCAAGCAGAACATAGAGGCTGGAAGTCAGAGAAAGCACTAGGCTATAGGGAAGAGATGGGTTTCTGTTCAGAAGGTGAGGATGTGCACCTACAAGTCTTTATCAGAAGAACACGTTACTTACCTTTGGTAACGCTCTTTGTGGTAGACACTATCTAGCCACAGATTTTTCACCGACCCTCTCTGTTCTGGGATTGGACTCTACCCTTTAAGAAGACCCCAAGTCTAGGAATCTGCACCCTGTTCTATCAATTTGCTTTTGGGGCTCCATGTCTGGGGAGCAGACAGTTTCAAAAGCAACTGACGTTAGCAGGAGTGGCACCCATAAAGGCCCTGCAAATCACATCCGGAGCGGAACAGCATTAGTGTTGAGCCGCATGGCACCACCTTCCAGTGTGCAGATTAACTATGGAAAAACATTCGGGATCCAGTCTGACACCTGGGGATTATTCAAAAGGGGAGGAATCTGCAGCTAGAGTGTCTACCACACAGAGCGTTACCAAAGCTAAGTAACTTGTTAATCAAGTACCATACTATTACTGAATTAGGATTCAAATTTCTAACCTTAGATGTAAAGTGTTTGAATTAAACGGCTAAGAGATTAGGGGTTTGGGAATTTTTAAAGCGAGAGGACGCTTTTGTAGTGGGTCTCCAGGAGACCGACCTTTTGGAAAAAATGCTGGCAGGTTCTCTTTTCCTGAATATCAGGAATGTCACCAAGCCATGGCTTGCTCCACGAGAAATAGTGTAGCACTTTAGATACACGGAAAACTCACAATTACCTGGGGGGCAAGTTGGTGAATAATGAAGACGGTATCTATTGGATATGGGCAAGGTGGGAGGAGGGGGAGGTGAGAGAATTGTGGATCATCTAAATTGGAGGCAGGATGGTTTTCTGCAGAAGGTGCTGCATATGGAGGGTGGGATTTTACTTGCTGAAGATTTTAATTCTCGTAATTAATCCAGGGTTAAACAGGTCTGTGGGTATTGCAGTGCCACTGGTGGGGCTGCAGGAATATTTTTCAGAATTTATATTGACTGGTATTTGGAGAAGGGAAGGTGATGTATACCATATCAATAAGCCATCCATCAGGACAGACCACATTATAATATCAGAGGGGCTTGAGTAGGAGATAAGAGATGGGCACAATTGTGCATGATCATTCAGCAGCCTCAGCCTCACTGGAACAGGGGATGGCTGGTGTTGGAAGCTGGTCTGATACCTACTGAGAAAGGTGTGTAATTTGTGATGGGGCTGAGGTGACTAAGTGCACTAGAAAATACAAGGAAACCCATGGGGTATTGAGGTTAGGCCTGCTATAAGTTGAAACACCATGAAAGTAGTGATCTGAGGATGGATGATCTTGCTGGCATCGACAGCTGGAAGGGAACACTTTATAGTGAGACAGAAACTTGAATTAGTGTGGCAGAGATGAGACACATGGCTAATGTCTCTGGAAGAGCCTTTACAGACATGTAGAGGGTGAGGGGTTAACTTACAGTACTGCAGGGGAATTGGCCATAGAAAATAGGAGAAAAGGGTCAAGCTGGATGGCAAGTTAGTTAGAAAGTTAAAGGTGAGGGAGAACAGACTGACAATGTAGGAAATATCGCTAACTGAAGAGATACAGGAGTCATACAATCATATAGCACTCCTAAACCTAGCTATTATGATCTACATGAAGATTCTTGCCATGTGGTTAGGACTACTCCTGTGCTTGGTGATGCGCCCAGACAAGGCAGGTTCTATGAAAGAATACAAGGCTGTCCTTAATATTAGAGAGGTATCACATCGTTCAGAGAAAAGAACGATACATAAAGAAAAAACAGTTTTGGTGTCACTAGATGATGGAAAAAATTATTAAGAAAGTTGGGGGACCCTGAAGGCACACTGGAGAGGTTTGGTTTATGTATGTATTTTATTGACAAAGTAATGGTAGGGTATGCAAGGCCTTTGACAAGAGTGTCAATTAACAGAGTATTCTCTTATACCTTCAGGGTAGTCAAGACTGGGATGCTCCATCTCACCATTTTAACGGTTGTGGCAATGGAGCATTTTGTTACAGAAGTACATTACCATGTGGGAATCAAGGGCTCACTTTCAAGCCCAAGATGAAAAAGTTGCTTATCTTTGGTAACAATCATTCTTGAGGACCCTGCAGATTCCTCACATTTTGAATGTCCCAGGCATGAGACTGGATCCAGAAACTTTTCAGTCGCTCTACACGCTGGTTGGGGTGCTGGAAACAATGCCTCCTTAACGTCACTGGGACGATAAAGCGACCCCACTGGCACCCTGATGTTAGTTTCCCAGCCATTCTTTCTGTGCCTTCGAGGCCTCTGACCACGTGGACCCCTCCAATTGGGGACTATGGGGAGATTGACAAAGCTGCCCTGATATTGCAAGCTATTAAAGACTCCAAACTGGCATAGGAGGACTAGATAGGGGGTGACGATCGAGGTGTCGCTTCTCCGACTGGACCCTGCAGAAGCTGTCAGAGCACACCGTCGAGGTTGAGGCCAGATGATGACGTGGCCACCCTCCGTAAGATCCTGGCTCCTGGAGGAGGTATTGTCATTGTGCTTTGTTCCAGAAACAGCCCACCATTCCCTGGTGCCCCATCTTCCAACTGGAGTGCCCCCGCGTCCTATCATCATGAGAGTCCTCAAGTAAGCTGACAGGGACACCATTCTACGATCTGCAGGCTGAAAAAAGAGCTAGTCTGTGACTCCACCAAGGTTCTTTTGTTCACTGACTACACTCTTAGAGTACAGCAGCAATGTAAATCCTTTGACGAAGTTAAGCAGAAGCTCAGGCCCATGCAAATTTCTAACATATTCCTCTTCCCGGCCAGATTTAAGGTGATGGTTGGACTAAAATCAATGTTTTTTGACACGCCAGAGGGAGCCTGGGACTGGGTGGAGGAGCAGACACCTCTCCGGCACCTGACGGACTGCCGGTTCGACCAACATACTGGTGGAAATTGTGGGGGGGTCTTTCTGATCAGCTGGATTGAGACTGAGGAGGGGAGACGTAGACATCAGCGGTAGAGGCATCAACTATCAGATGCAGTGGGGGGGGCCTCCTCTTCGGAGGGAGCAACTGACTAGTTTGTCAGACTGACAACTTGATGAAACTCTCAGTGACATGTTCTCCTTCAACCACAATATTGCTGCAGACTGCTATTGACTAGTTCTTAACTTTATCTGCACAACAACATGGAACTCGCAGAAGCCTATCTTCTGTTAATCTTCATCTAGGTTTTGTTTAATGGGCAACAGATGCTTCATTTTTTAAAGTGTGGAGTGAAGGTTGTTTGGGAAGTTTGGCGGTCTTGTTTGTTTGCTCCTGTGCAGCTCAATGGGTCTGATACGGAGATAACTCATTGTTTCTCTGCTCCCATGCCGATGGAGATAAATCGAGTCCTATATAGTGTGGTCTCCTGGAATATGAATGGGTTAAATAACAAAATTAACAGGGGAGCAATTCTCCTTTGGGCTAAAAAAAATGGGCATCAGCAGTATTAATGTTGCAAGAAATACACCCCCTAGGTACGAATTGCCCCTTCCTTGGTAGACATGGATACTCTTGAATATTTGACTCTGGACACACCAGGGTCTCCAGAGGGTGGCCATCTTTCTTCATCGTACTTTCCCTTTTGAACTATCAGAGGAATTTCATGACCACCCTAGGCTGCTGGGTGGAAGTCATGGTAGGCTGGAGGATAGACAATGGTCCAGTGCTAGACTATACATCCCGCCCACACTGATCGACAGCACACTTCAGGACTTATTAGGGTGCCTGCACAAACTCTACTACTCCCTCCTCTGATGCCAGGAAAACACCCCTAGGGTCTGGAAGCAAGCAGCTGGATTCTGCATTGTCTGGAGGCCAATGCACTCACCTACACATCCATACATATACTGCTCTTATAGACAAGGTACACTGTCAAGACTGGATTATATTCTTGCCCCGGTGGGGTGGCTCCAGGAGATTACAGAGTCTAGAGTTCCCGAGAGATGTTTGTCTGATCAGTCTCTGGTCGAATCGACCCTGGGATTCCATAGAGAGGGGTGCCTACCTGGCTCCTGTCGAAAGCTGATTTCCAAGAAGCAACTCAACAAGCCACAAAATGCTTTTTATACCTTAACAAAGGCTCAGTCCTGCCTGACAGCACTTCCATCAAGGCGGTCATTAGGGCGGATTTCGGATGACACGTCATCTCCTACACTACATGCTATAAAATGACACAGCGTGCAGAAGTCACTGCACTCGAGTAGGCTGTTGAGAAACTGGAGAAGGAGGCGGCCTGAGTCCCCAGTTCTTTGGCAATCCGAAGATTAGACCTGGTCAGGGAGGCGCTGAAAATTAAACTCTGGGAGCAGGCTAAGTTGGTGGTTTTGGGCACTAAATATAGAGTTTATGAAGCCAAGGATAAAGCCTGAAAACGTATATATTGGGTAACTAATAGGGAGGCTGAAACAATACTTGTCCAAAGCATACATGACCGGGAGCGAGAGATGGTCACTGACCTTCAGGAAGTGACAAATAACTTTGCTGACTATTATAAGGAATAATATGCAAAGGCAGCGCCCCAAGTGCAGCATAAACCTATCATCAAGGAGCTAACCCTTCCCAGACTTCTACCGGAGAATAAAGAGGCACTTTATCGGCCAGTCTCGGGGAAGGAAATTCTGAGTGGCAAAACTCTGGGTCCTAACAGCATCCCTGTGGAGTTCATTTTTTTAAAAAGATATGCGTTTAATCTGGTCCGGCAATTGCACCATCTATATGAACAATCTCTGCAGATGGGAACCTTGACATACGATCTCAGAGATCCATGTGGTGGTAATACATAAACAGAGCAATTCTCCCTCCTATAGGACAAACCCACTGATCAATACTGAATCCAAAATCCTGTCAAAAGTGCTTGCTGATTGCCTCGTGGAGGTGATGTAAACTAGACTTCTCTTCACAGATTTCCCCTACTTTTTGCACCCATTTGAACTACTAGATGCTGGTTTTTGACTCTGACAGTGCACTGAAGCCTGCTAACCAGGCTCCAGTGCCAGTATTCTTTCCCTAAAACAACACCATCTTAATTGTAACACAATTGGCAAGATTTTAGCACCCTTGTAAGTACCTGGTAATTGGTACCCCTGGTGCCCAGGGCATGGGTACTAAAGAGGGTCCCTAAGGGCTGCAGCATGCAGACTGCCATTACAGAATGCGTGAAATGGTGCAGACCATTCTGAAAACACGACATTGCCCACTCCCTGTGTGCAATGCCTAAGTAGACTGCAAGTACTACAAGTAAGTCACCCCTACAGAAGGCCTTAAGAGCCTTAAGGCAGGGTTAATTTTAGTACATGTGAGGGCACACCCGCATGAGCAGATGTGCCCCTTTAAAGCCTAGTTCCATTGCTAAGCAGGAAGCAATCCAAAGTATATGTACTGGGCACTTGTCATTACACGTTACCCAGCTACATAATGGCTTCACGGAAAATAACGGTGTTTGGTATCAAACACCACGTCTCAATAAAACTATACTGATGCTAATATCAGACCTTTTGTGACATCCACCCAGAGGGCACCTTAGTTGTGCCACCTGAAAACCTACTAGTCCTCTAGTGTGTTGGCTGACTGGTATCTTCCAGTCTGCCACCACAGATGAGTTTCTGACCCCCTTGAGGTGAGAGTCCATGCTCTCTGAGGTCAGAAACAAGGCCTGCTCCAGAGGAAGATGATCACACCTCCTCCAGCAGGATGGCTAGTCAATTAGCATGTCAAGGCCAGAGGCTTCAAAACGTCTGCGCCTTTGATATGTAACCCCAGGTTCTCCCCAGACTGGGGAATGCCACCCCCTGCCCTGAACCCATCTGGCACCAGTGCAGGTGGGAAAATTAGATAAGTAGGCGTGTTGCACTCCCAGGCTTGTCACACCCATAAGGTGGGCTACCTGAAGTGGAAAGCCAAGGAAGGGTTTCACCATCTTGAATTTGGTGAAACTAGGAACTCTGGGTCAGGATTATGCCCACTCTCCACAGGATGTAGTCATATAGGGAGTGTAGTCACCTCAGGGGTAAGTAGAGCATTGGCTACTACCCTACACTCCACTTAACAACCCTAAATTCAGTATTTAGGGTTCCCCCTGACACCAAGAACTCAGATTAGTCTACCTGGGAACAGAGGAAGGACAAAGAAGAGCCGACATCGCAAGAACAGAGGACCTGCTCTGAAACTAGCACCAAACACTGCTGGCCGCTGTTACCTCTACAATTTCGTCCAAAAGCTATGCATCCTCCTAAAGCCTTAGATGACTGCCAAGCACTTCAACAACCTAGCAGCATCTCCCTTGGGGTGGAAGAGCCACTCCCCTGCAGTTGCACGCACCAACCACACTTGTCCGGTACACCGTCTTGCTGACCATCGGGTCTACCGAGGGTGCATCACTCCAGAAAGAGGTCGCCGTGGTTATAGGTGGTCAACCCTGTCTCTCCAGCGAGTTTCGAGACGCTAGACCATCCAGGAGCCCAACAGCACCAATACCCTGGGTACTGGAGCACTTGCAGCAACCAAGGCTTGTTGCATGTTCAGTCCTGTTATGTGGTCACATTGGGCCCGGGTAGGAACACCACAATTTTACAAGCTGACGTTAAAGATGACATCTTTTCCTGCACATTGACACTTGACACACATTTGCTTGCGTGCCTGTATAGGATAATATTCTCTGAAGTGACTTTGCTTACATTTACATTTCTTGGTAAGCATATTATCAGTCTTGAACATTCTGTACAAGGGCTAAGTTCACTGTACAAAAGGTTGATGCTTGTTGTTGTCCGCTCAGCTACAGCTTTGCAAGGATAGAATCAACAATGGCGGTCTGACTGGGGCTTTAGCATGGCAACATGGGTGCAGTTTATTATATAAACAACATCACTACTTTGTTTAATCGGAGGAGAATTTCTCTGACACTGTCGAGGTCACACCATGACAGGATTTCAGCCCAGCTGATTCCTGTTTACCTCCTGAGAGAGATGGTGCCCCGCTCTACACCATGTGTTTAGCAAACAACGTCTCAACAGGTATTACTAGAAGACAATTTTCCTTCAAGAAAGCATGCACATAAAAGTTTCAAAAAGGAGGAGATAAGGAGACATTAATAGTTTTGGCAATTCAATGCAAGAACTAGTCTGTATTGAGCGGAGATAACAGGAATAAGAAAGGACAATATAACGACACTCAGGTACATTGAATATACATGTAACCTGTACAGACTTGTGCACATCAGTGCTCGTGAAAAATGAAGTGAACAGCGCAAGTGAAAAAATATATACAGCGAAAGAACGGCACAGGAAAAAACGATTGTTATTATATACAGGGGAATTTTGGTGGTTCCCATATATTAGTACATAATTAAGAATACAATTGGTTTTGTTGAACCACGAAAGCGACGCCAATGGTTGCGCTGATTGGTCGATGGCGATGTCTCCTTGTCTCCTCCTTTTTGCAACTTTTATGTGCATGTTTTCTTGAAAGAAAATTGTCTTCTATTAATACCTGTTGAGACGTTGTTTGCTAAGCACATTATCTACCCAGGTCTCAACTGGGTTTATGGGTATCCTCCTGTTGTTTATTTTCACAGCTCTACACCATGACGGGCTCCCAGATAAAACATACCCACAGGTAACTAGGAAGTAAGATCACCCTAAGTGATTCTGGCAGATTGACCCACCCTAGGCACGCTAGGATAGGGATCGCTAGGTAGGAGCACAACTATAACTGTTCCTATATGCAAGCATATAATCAATGTAACAGCACAATGTTTGAACTGTTCATTTTCTTGACCATTCTTGTGATGCTGATGCACAAGTTACTAACTTGTGTAACGATATATCTGTAAGAGACAGTAGTTAGTGACAGATTCCTTACCTTAGAATATCCCCAGGCGTCAGGCTGGATCCGGAAAGTTTTGCGTAGCAGTACCCTTGCGCGTCGGTAGGCGGCGTCGTGCGGCTCCGCGTCCGTCGTCGGCGTCGTGATCGCCGGGATGACGTCGCGGGCAGTACTTAGACGCCGCCCCTGCGCGCTGGCGTCAGATCTGTACACGACTTTCCGCGCCAGGAACGCAGAGCCATGCAAGAAGCTGACCTAGGTGTCTGAAAAATACTAGGGCCCTGAAAGGGATGTCCTTAACCCTAGAAATCAGTTCGCAGAACGGGGAGGATGGGTGGGGCGGTAAGGAATCTGTCACTAACTACTGTCTCTTACAGATATATCGTTACACAAGTTAGTAACTTGTGCATTTGAAAGAGACACGTTAGTGACAGATTCCTTACCTTAGAATAGATACCCCAGCAATACCAACCCCGGTGGTGGGTCTACGAACAAAGATCAGACAAGGAAGTCCTGGAGGACAGAACGGCCAAAGAAGCCGTCCCTCCGGACCCGACTGTCAAGGCAGTAATGCTTTGTAAACGTGTGCAGCGAGGCCCACGTAGCTGCCTGACAGATAACCTGCAGCGGAACACCGCGGCCCAAAGCCGTGGTAGCAGCCGTTGCCCTGGTGGAATGGGCACGCAGCCCAACAGGAGGCTCCTTCTTAGCCAAAGAATAGCAGGCCTTGATGCACAAGGTAACCCAGCGGGAGATGGTTCGTTTGTGCACCGCCCGACCTTTTTGGCGCCCACGTAGCCAACAAAGAGCTGGTCATCCACCCGGAAGTGTTTCGTGCGGTCGATATAGAAGGAGAGCGCACGTTTTGGGTCCAGACGGTGGAGCCTCTCTTCCTCTCTGGAAGGATGCGGAGGCGGAAAGAAGGTAGGCAAAGTGATGGTCTGCCTAATGTGGAAGGCAGTAACCACCTTTGGCAAGAAGGACGGACGCGTCCTAAGAACAACCTTGTCTGGATGGACAGACAGAAAGGGAGGTTTGCATGATAGAGCCTGGAGCTCACTCACCCGCCGAGCGGAGGTGATGGCCACCAGAAAGGCTGTCTTCAGAGTCAGAAGACGAAGAGGACAGTTATGTAGAGGCTCAAAGGAGCGCACATTAAAAAGGTAAGAACCAAGTTCAAGTCCCACTGAGGCATCACAAACGGAACAGGAGGGAAGAGGTGTGTAATGCCTTTTAAGAACCTGTTAACAACAGGGGACTTGAAAAGGGAGGGCTGATCAGGGAGCCTGAGGAAGGCCGAGATAGCACAAAGATAACCCTTGATGGTACCCAGGGCAGAACCCTGTTGGGCCAGAGAGAGAAGGAACAGAAGGACCTCAGAAAGAGGGGCAGAAAGGGGATTCACAGCCTTTGCTGTGCACCATGCCACAAATTTGTTCCACCTGCAGGCGTATACCACCTTAGTGGAGGGACGCCTGGCTGCCAGAATCACATCACAAACTTCGGGAGGCAAGTCGAAAGGAATCAACTGCCGCCGCTCAATCTCCACGCAAGCAGGTGTAGACTGGACAGGTTCGGGTGGAGGACCGTCCCCTGCTGCTGCGACAGAAGATCCTCCCGAAGAGGCAGACGGATCGGGGGATCTACGCTCATACTGAGTAGCTCGGGATACCAAACTCTTCGAGCCCAGTCCGGAGCCACAAGGATGACTTGGGCCCGGTCGTGCCGAATCTTCTTCAACACTCTGGGTAGAAGTGGTATAGGCGGAAAGGCGTACAACAGACCACAACTCCACTCGCGACGAAAAGCGTCGCCGAGCGGAGTGCCGCCTTGGAAATTCCAACGCGCAGAACTGATGACATTGCGCGTTCTCTTCGGTGGCGAATAGATCTAACCAAGGCTCTCCCCATTGTTGAAAGAGTCCTTGCGCCACTTCCGAGTGAAGACGCCATTCGTGATCCATCATGCACCTGCGGCTGCAGGTTCGTCCGCCCTGGCGTTCATGGAACCTGCCAGGTGTTGAACCATCAGGAACATGTCCTGATGTTCCAGCCAAGTCCAGAGGCGCAGAGCCTCCTGACAGAGGGTCCACGACCCCACCCCGCCCCTGTTTGTTGCAGTACCACATGGCGGTGGTGTTGTCTGTGAACACCTGCACTACCTTCCCTTTGACAGAGGGAAGGAATGCCTAGAGTGCAAGTCGGATCGCCCGGAGCTCCAGAAGGTTGATATGGAGCCGGGAGTCCGCCGGAGACCAGAGGCCTCTGATCTCCGCCTCTCCCATGTGACCGCCCCATCCCAGAAGGGACGCGTCCGTCACAACTGTGTGATCTGGCTGGGGAAGGGAGAGGGATCTGCCCATGACCCATTGCCGGTTCGAGAGCCACCACTGCAACTGTTTTGCAGTCCCCACCGAGATCTGGACGTGATCGGACAGGTTGCCCTGGTGCTGCGCCCACTGGAACTTCAGGTCCCACTGCAGAGCCCGCATATGCCATCTGGCATGATCGACCAGCAGGATGCAGGAGGCCATGAGGCCCAGCAGCCTCGGGGTCATCCGTACCGAAACCCAGGATAAAGGCTGAAAGATCGGAATCATAGCCTGAATATCCCGGACTCGCCGTTCGGGAGGATAGGCCCGAAACTGCGTCGTGTCCATAACTGCTCCGATGAAAAGGAGCTGTGGAGAAGGAACCAGATGCGACTTCGGCACATTGATGGAGAACCCCAGCGAGTGCAGGAGTTCGGCCGTAGTCTGGAGGTGGGAGACGACTGCCTGGGACGAGCCCGCCTTCAGCAGCCAGTCGTCGAGGTAGGGGAAGACTGAAACCCCTGCCCGGCGCAGATGAGCTGCAACCACCGCCATCACTTTCGTGAACACCCGAGGGGCACTGGTAAGGCCAAAGGGGAGCACGGTGAACTGAAAGTGCTCGAGGCCTACCGTGAACCGTAGGTAACGCCGGCGGGCCGGAAGGATGGGGATGTGGAAATAAGCGTCCTGCAAGTCCAACGCTACCAGCCAGTCTCCAGGGTCGAGGGCAGTCAAGACCTGAGTTAGGGTGAGCATCTTGAACTTCTCCTTCCGGAGGAAGCGATTGACGTTCCGGAGGTCCAAGATAGGACGCGTGTCCTCCTTGTCCTTTTTGGGCACCAGAAAGTAGTGGGAGTAGCAACCACGCCCTACTTCTGGGGTCGGAACATGCTCGATGGCCCTCTTGGCCAAGAGGGCCGTGACTTCCTTCTGTAGAAGCACCAAGTGATCCCCTGACATGCGGTGGAATTGAGGTGGCATGGCTGGGGGGTGGTCTCGAAGGGAGGGAGTAGCCCCTTCGGACAATGTCCAAGACCCACCTGTCCGAGGTGATGGGACGCCAGTGGTGAAGGTGATGGCGGACCCTGCCCCTACTGGCGTGCTGTGCACCTGAAAGGAGGGACTAGGAGGGCTTGGAGGCCGCGGACGGGTTGGAGGTGGTGGCCTGACCCGCACGCTGGTTGCCCGAACCGCCACGGCGGTATCCACGTCCTCGGCCACGCGAAGGCGCTTGCTGCGCGGGCCGTTGGCCGGGCTGTTGACGTGACTGGGCGCCCCTCCGTGGCCACGAAAGGGGCGAAAAGCAGACGTGAGCGGAGGGCGCACAGCAGCAAGGCCCAGGGACTTGGCAGTAGCCCGCGAGTCCTTGAAACGCTCCAGCACATGGTCTGCCTTCGAACCAAAAAGACCGACTCCATCAAAGGGCATGTCCATGAGTGTATTCTGGACATCCCCTGAAAAACCAGTGGTCCTCAGCCAGGCGTGGCGACGCAGCGCCACCGTCGTTGCAAGCGATCTGCCCAGCGAGTCGGCGGTATCAAGGCCACAGCGTATGGTGTATTTAGCCGCATCACGCCCTTCCGCAATGGCGCGGGTAAGCAGTGTCTGGACCTCCTCAGAACACTGCGGCAAAACAGTCGCCACCGAATCCCACAGGGAGTGGGTATATCGGCCCAAGAGGCAAGCGGTGTTGACAGACCGCAAGCCAGCACTGGAGGAAGAGAAAGCCTTCTTCCCAAAGTGGTCCAGGCGCTTCGATTCCCTATCCGGAGGGGCGGTAGGGAAGGCGGTTTGGGAGGCAGAGGCTTGGACAACCAAGCTCTCAGGGGTGGGGTGTTGGGAGAGAAACAGGGGGTCGCCCGGAGTAGGGCGATGGCGTCGGGCCACGTTCCTATCCACAGGAGCCCCTGTGGTGGGCTTGGACCAGGCACCCAAAAGAACGTCAGTGAGCGCATCATTGAACGGCAACACAGTCTCCGAAGAGGAGGCCGCTGGCTGAAGCACTTCAGTCAGGAGGTTAGTCCTGACGGCCACAGTAGGCAACTGGAGATTCAAGGCTCCAGCAGCTCTACGCAACACCGTTGCAAAATTAGCCCCCTCCTCCGTAGCCACGGGAGGAGACAGCATGCCAGAGTCAGGGGAGGTGTCCAGACCACTGGCATCCCCAAGTTCCTCAACCCAGTCCGGGTCAAACTCGCACTGTTGTGTGAGAGGGTCCTCAGACCCCTCCCAGCTCTCCTGGTCCTTCTCAGGTTCATAATATGGAGGAGGAGGGACATTAGGGACCCAAGGTCTCATCGGCGCCGGAACCGGCGTCGGGCGGCGTCCGGTCCGGCTCCATGTCCGGAGCCGGAGAGAGCCGGGGAACGACGCCGTCCGGAGCCCCGGACGGCGTCGAGGAACGGCACCGGGGACATCGGCGTCGGCGGAGGCGTGGTTAGGTCAACCGGCGTCGATGGGGGTTGCGGCACCACCGGAGCCGGGATCGAGGCTGGGGCCGGAGCCGAGGCCGGGATGAAGGCTGGTGGGACAGGCGACGCCGGGACCGGAGTCGACGGCGACGCCGGAGCAACCCCATCAGGGCCCGGAAGGCGCACCGGAGGGACCTTGAGGCCCGAAGAGGCGGGCCATGGCCGACAAGAACTCCTGTACTTGGGCCGGGTCGCCCCGAACCCGGGAAGGACGGGTAATGCGGGGGTGACTCGACAGGCACGTCCGGGGCCGCGGGGTCGGGAACGGTGCCGACAGGGGCCTCAGCCGAGTCGCGAGACCGGCGAGGCGAAGTCTTAGAGCGATGGCGCCGCTTAGACTTCTTGTGCTTCGACTTACCGGAGGAGCGCGAAGACTTGGATTCCGACGAACGATGGGGGCTCCGCGACCGGCCCTCGACCTCTCCCGTGACCGGGGCTTGGTGCGGCGCGGAGCCGACTGCCGGACCTCGAGCAGCTTTCGAGATCGCTCTCGCAAAGCCTTCGGATGAAGTTTCCGGCAGTCAGGGCACGACTTCGTGTCGTGGTCTCGGCCGAGACAGAAGAGACACTCGAGGTGCGGGTCCGGGATGGACATCATACGGGCACAGACCTCGCAGGGCTTAAAGCCGGGCATCCCTACGACACCTTAGGAGTCGTGAAGACTCGTAGAAGAAAACAGTGAAAAATTCACAAAAAAGTAGTCAAAAAGTGACTAGGGCACTGCTCTTCCCGGATCTGCGCTTACTGGCGCGGAAAAAGAAGAACTGACGTCAGCGCGCAGGGCGGCGTCTAAGTACTGCCCGCGACGTCATCCCGGCGATCACGACGCCCGACGACGGACGCGGAGCCGCACGAGCGCTGCCTATCGACGCGCAAGGGTACTGCTACGCAAAAAACTTTCCGGATCCAGCCTGATGCCTGGGGATATTCTAAGGTAAGGAATCTGTCATGTCACTAACGTGTCTCTTTCAGATTACTCTGTTTTGTTACCTTCTATTGATAATTGCAGCACATGTATTTTACACAAGAATCTTATTACTTCAATAAATATTTGAAATGCCAATGTGAGTATTTCTTGTGTCTCCCTTTGGGCAAGCATGAGTTACCTAACAAAAGGGTTCTAGATGTTTCCCAGATTTCCTTGGGGAGTTGGGGTTGTCATGTTCTGAGGCTGCACATATCACCTGTTACCTTGCTCAGTTAGGGGTACAGATGGTGCACTGTGAATTAGCCAGGACTAGGGGCCAACATATTCTGATGGTGTGCGTGGACTCAGTCTTGCGCACTTTTGACATTTATCTTGTCCAACAAACGCACAGTTTTACTGAGAAAGTATGAACCGTATGACAGTTCGGACACCACCGGCGCCAACCAACGACCTGCCGACGAGGGACTTCAGGGCCGACGAGAGCCTCACTGAGAGTGGCCCTGCAGTCTTGTTTTCTTCCCCTCTCCGGGTCAACCCAAGAAGTGAGAGCCTCTAACTCAAGAGACTCGCCGACCAAAACACCTCTGCATCCGAGCCCCACAGCCCAAGTTAAAGTAATCCGACTGTGTCCCCTTGTCCCAGAGACCCTGAAGAGTAGAGCCCACCACTGGGTACTGCCGGACTCGTTCCCACGTGCAGCCTTTCTTTTACAGGCACTTGCCCATTGACTTAACGTGTAGCGCTCGAGGCTACCAACGCGACCAGCACCTCTGCACCCGGACTCACCACAGCAGGTAAATCCGAACTGCAACAAATGTACAACCCTCCCTCCTGATAATCCTAACCTGCTCAACCACACTACCACTACCACAAATAGAGCACTTGTGATTATTAAAGTAAGCCCTATAAACCACATAAGGGTCGTCTGGACTATTTGCATGGTGTACCCCTACATTGGTACACTACATAAATAGCCAGCTTCCTACAGGTGATCCGATCTTTGGTCCACTAGGACCAGAATGACTTCATGCCTAACATCATGCCTAACAGGGGAACCACGCATTGCCTGCGCCGAATGCAGGTGCTGAACCTAGCACAGTGCTCTATGGAACCATCAACAGTCCTTTCAATTGATTTCGGGAAAGCATTCGATCACATGGCCCTTTCTACACGCAGCCTTTGAGGAGATGAACGGCCCTAGATTCTGGGCATATGTAAAACTTCTTCACAAACTCCCATGGCTACAGTGAGGGTGAATGTAGTGATATTTTCTCCTTTTCAAATACAGCAAGACAAAGCTGTCCCTCTCCCCCCCTCCGGTTTGCGCTGGCAGTGAAGCCCAATGTGGAATGGATCTGCAATTTTGCTCAGGTGTGGGGCATACGTGTACACAAGGACTATGATGACGACATAGCGGATGATGCTTTGCTGCACATAATATGCCTGGAATGTACTGTACCCAACCTTATGCATATTCCCAAGATTTACAAGGAGGATTCTGGCCTCAAGATCAACTGGGAAAAATCAGTTGTGTTCCTGCCCTCTTCAGAGCGCTTCCAGTTTTAAACACCAGGGACTGCATATCATGCGAGAACCGGTGTTATGTTGGAATCTTAACATAACCCCGATGTTACGTCAGCCCCACTCCCAGTTCGAGACCCGGGGCAAGCTTCCACTCTCGATGATGGGTCTGGGAGGAGGAGGGCTTTTCAAAATGATTGTCTTGCCCCAATACTCTATCTCGTTAAAAACTATCCACACACCCTACCTGTTTTGTTTTTTTTGCTTCACTGCAAGCTACTATCACTACTATCACTAAGTACATATGGGCTGGGAGACCGCCTAGGGTAGCCTTTAAGAAATGTATAATTCTCCCTTTGATGGCGGGTTGGGACTGGCAGATATCAGATGCTACTACCAGGCCTCACCGTTACTGCCCATAAATGACTGGCTTTACACTGACAGGGCAGATTCAGCCATAAGACCTGAAGTGACATTTGCGAGACTGCAGAGGCTTCTATGGCTAGTATGCAGCCATAAGGTGAACAAGGACTGCCCATAGGTCACCCAGAATATGCTTGATTGTTGGCACTGAGCGCTACGGTACACTGAAAGGCATTGGAGACTCATGAGGGAAACCCTTCTCAGGCATGGAACATGGCTGCCAAAGTCCACTTCTGGGCGGCTTTGCCCTTCATCTTGCCTGTGCAACTGATGATAAATTGACTGTCAAGTCAGTACTCCAGTCTGGGGCTATTAAGATGGCGGGAAGGCCCTAAGCGCCAGCCATTATCACTCTCCGCTGCATCAGACTAATATGACCAAAGGCATCTGATCTCCAGTTCCTCTAGATGCGCTCCCCAACCTGGAGCAGAAGCGTTTGTTACCATCATGGCCTTTGCTGGTGGAGGATGGAAGGACATCCTTTGAATTAGGTTCTCCTCCACGTCAAATGTAGTGCTGCATCTTCCAAGATCATTATAAAATGTGAAAGAACTCTGCTGTGTTGGAACTACTGCCTGCAAATGCACTACTGGTAGGCCCTCACGTACCACAGTGTGTGAGTGACCAGAAGGATGCAGGAAGCTAACAGGCGTAAGACCATCCTGACTGGTACGTGTGCTCCGTTCTAAAACATCAGAATCATAGCCTGAATATCCCTTATCCTCTGAGGCTGGGGAAAGGCTCGACTCGATGTAGAGTCCAGTGCTGTCTCTATGAACAGGCTGCACCGAGGGCTACAGGTGGGATTTATGCCTGTTGATGTAAAAGCAGAGTTCAAACAGCAAAGATGCTGTCACTTGAAGGGCTAGCAACTTTTGAGCCAGGGACAGCATCTTGAACTTTTCTGTGTGAAGAAACCAGTTCAAAACCTGGAAGCCTAGGGTCGGACGAAGACAGGTTTTTTTTTCGGCCTTAGGAAGTAATGGGAACAGCACCCCTGGCCCCAATCCTGCTCTGGCATCAATTCCATCGCCCTTTTCAGGAGTAAGATCTCCACCTCCTGCTGAATGATAAGAAGGAAGTCTGCTGAAGGGAGGGAAGAAGATGGGTGATGGGTCTGTTTGAAGGCTGAGCATACCATTTTCTACGACCTACAAGACCCATTGATTTGACATTATGGTCTTCCAGGCTTGTGGGAAGGAGGCAAGCCCCTAACAGACCCTATGTGCTCTTAATAGAGGGAGCTAGGACTGCTTTCCCATCGTTCCTGGGTAAGAGGAGGAGGAGGAGGGAAGGAGAGGTGAGGCTCAGCCTCCACTATTGCTTAGCAACGGTATTGTTTCAACTACGGGTTCTGTCGCTGATGATGCTGGCCTTGTTGTCTGCCCAGAAAAGAAAAAGCCTCTGGGAAACCCCTAAAACTTGAGGAATTGCCTGCAGTCTAACTGCTGGGACTGGAGACCTAGGGACCAAGTAGAGGCCTTACTATGTTTAAACCTCTCAAGGGCCGAGTCTGCTTTGACCCAACTAGTTGAGAGGCATCAAATGGGTGGTCCATTAGGGTTGCCTGAACATCAGTGGGAAACCCTGAATTTCTCAGCCAGACGTGATGCTTGAGTGCGACAGAAGAGCCCAGAGCTAGCTCAACAGAGTCCATTGTATCTAGACCCAACTGGATAATTTGTCTGGCAGCAGCTTGTCCATCCTGCACCATCTCCATAAAGAGGCTCTGTAGATGATCTGGAAGGTTCAGGATCACCATTTGCGCCATGTCCCAAAGGGCATGGGAGTAGCAGCCAATTAGGCATGTAGAATTAATGATTTTAAAGCTATGCTTCCAGCCGAAAAATACTTTTAGGTAAATTGCTTTGGATTCTCCATCCAATGGAGTGGTTGGAAATGCACAAGGGGATAGTTTTAAAGAGCAAGATGCCTGTACTATCAGGCTCTCCAGTGATTGATAGGTTGAAAGAAAAGCAGGGTTGTCTGGGGCCAGTCTGTATTTTCTTGCTTCTATACGGCTAACGGCAGGGGCAGATTTTGGTTTTCCCAAACCGCCATAACTGGCTCTGTGATGGTATTGTTAAAGGGAACCAAGGGTTCTGATGCTTGCAACAAGGAGAGTAGGACCTCAGTCAAGATGATCTCCACAGATGGTAATGGCAACTTCTAACACTTCTGCCGCCTTACGTACCATCACACCATAAGATGTGACCTCTAGAGGCAGAAGACTAGTGGGAGAATTAGAAAAGAAAATTAAACACCAACTTTGGGTACTTGACTTAAATTTGGGAAGTCATAGTGATGGCACAATTAGCGGCTAGTCTATGAGGTAGTGGGGAAACATTGCTCATAGTTTAGCTTCCAACGCTGTACTACATGGCTAAAGATTGAAGAGAAATGACATGCCCTCAGAGGCTAAAAACGGTCAAGCTGCTAACTAAGGTAACATTAGTGTGAGGCTGGAAATCAATGTGTGCAGACATCATTAGGGACAGGGACCAGTAGAGGATGATCATGCCATAATGCACAGTCAATATCGGGAAAGGAATCGTAGAATAAACAAGATGGGATCAGTCCTGGATTATGGCTTTAAGTTGGTGAATCGAACAGGTACTCCGGAAACATTGAGTGAGACAATCCAGTAGACCTTCTACAGATCGAGTTGGGCAAAGGGGACGAAAGGAGATATTCAGGGTTTAGAACTTGAATTTGGGTCAGTAATGAGAAAAGCTGTAGGTGCTGTATCACTGCTTTTTACTGTGATTTATATTGTGATGCAACCCAAATCCCAGCAAGGTTTATTAAAAAAAAAATATATAATAATTGAAAAATATATAACAGCACAGCTAATGGTTAACTTAAAAAAAACATTGCACGTTTGAAAAATCTGGGGAAGTCAACTGTTAATTTCATTGCGGATAGCAAGTTGGGATGAAGAGCAACATTAGACAACAGTATTGATCTCGTGCTGCAAATTTTACATTCACTTACTGATTTCATTTTAAAACCACTTTAATGTCTCACTGAAATATTTCTAAATTGAACTCAAGTAGAAAACAATCAGTAAAGTGTGCCCATTTCAAGTACATTCACATAATATAAATTAATGTTATACATTACGGTACATCACATCTTATAATTAAGTTTTTAATATTAGTATGCAATCATTTCATGGCTACAGTAGAGCACTGTGCTTCACATAGTTCATGGCAGCAATCCTAAAAAGGGTATCTGCATTCTCCTTTTTACTGTTGGTCCTTTGAAACATGTTTGCGAGGTCAAGCAAGCATTCGGGGGTCACTCTTCTCAGTGAATAAAGATTTTAACCACAAAAATCTAAACATTTCGGAAAGGATGTAGGAAAGAGACGGGAAGGTTGGTTAGGGGGCCTTTTGCTCCCCATACCATCCGAGTGTAAGAGAACAAAAGAAAAGGGGACAAAGGCATTCACTAAATTGGACTGTAACATTTGGTGAATACCATGAACATTTTGAGGAAACATGCTGGTTGAAATGGATTAGTTTGTTTTTCTCAGAGATTATATGCAACCCTGCCAAATATACAGAACAAATTTGAGAATCGCAATGAAAGTGCTACTGATCAGAAGCAAGAATTTCTATCAACATTATCGCCATTTTCCCATCAAACTTGTTGTTTTCCCTTCGCCATGGTTTGTTTTATCATTTAATTTATTTAAAAATCATTGAAAAAGATGCATGCAAAAATGATACGTCATGTTGAAAAATTGAGGAAATTCAACAATGGTAAGCAGTTTTTGTTAAGACAAATCTTAATTTCTTAAACCTACCGGCTGCTGAATATCTGCTTTTTCACAAGCCAGGGGGGTTAGTGTGCCCACTATAACATGGAGGTGACTTTCCAAGGCATCCTTACAATGCAGGACAGCTGTCCTGCAGACCAGGTCCAGAAGGTCACACTGAAGCAGGAAACTGCGCACAGACACCTCATCCAAGGTAAGACCAGTCCTGCACAAGGACATAATATACACACAGCACAAAAACATCAGCATATACATCACAATTGAAGGACAATCTATATTACAGCTCTTGGATTTTTTTTAAAAGACAAATTTTATTGTTTTCAAATTAAACAAAACAGTACACACACTGCCATTGCAGTAGGAACACTTCCACGTCAGCAACAAAAAGTGAAAGTAGAAATATGCATTTCTCCAAACCATAACATGTCCACCACTTCCTCCAAACTGTCTTATGTTTACGAGGGTAACCACTGGATACATATATCAGTTCTTCTTGTTTTGTTCACCATTCTAGTCCTGCCTGCCATTCGGCCAGAGGCGAGAAGCCCACCGAGTTCCAGTGTTTGGCAATGACTCAAGGTTGGGTGCTACGGTGTGGGATAAAACCACACTGGTGTGGCTGGACCAGGTGTGTCTGTACACAAAGTAGTCTGTTTGCCAGAGCTTAGGCATAGAGTTTGAGCTTAGCGTTAATAAGGGAGACTGGCCGATAAGAAGTATATTGGTCTGGTGGTCAACCTGGTATATGCAGTACCACTATGGGCACCAAGTTCAGCTCAGATGAATATTGTCTTATTCTAAGAGTGGTGTAGGGATCAATCCTTTGGTCCTGATGAGAAGCCAAGGGGACGGCTTCGAAACATGTAGACTAGAAAGGTGGTAGCCCATCACAGCATACAACCTCCACTCCCCCTTTTTTAACAATACCAGCTAGAAGGAGTATTAAATATTAGTTTTCCACATAGCCAGGTATTTTTTAACTTCACTATTCTCACTCTGACCCTTCCACTCTCACTTTATACATAGTATATTCACTCCTAAGTGCTCCTGTGTCTTCCTTGGTCATAGCACGCCCCGTCCCACAGCGGGGCGGGAAGAACCCAATGATGAAGCATGCCACCAATGGACCTTTTGGTGGGTGAGGGTTATTTTAACAACACATTGTGTTTCCCTATACATTGGTAGGGAACACACATTTCATGAACAGTGGTAAATATACTTTAGAAGGATATTATCATTTGTTGTGTCCAAGGTGGATTCTTTTTGGTTTTTCATGACGTATAGAGGAGGACGAGTCCACCTTCTGTTTTCACCTCTTCACTCCCTCTCTTGTTTATTAGTAACATCAGCCCAGTTCTTCAGCCCTCCTCGCCTAGGGCCCTACCATCTCCCTAGGCCCAGTGGAGCCTACCTCATATGCCATAATGTCATTAGATTCCTTTCCTATAATGGTGATTCCCTGGGGCAACCGCATCACCTCGTCAATAAGTACTTCAAGAGAAGACTTAGCAAGTAAAGGTGGAATGTAGACACTTAGCAGGTTATATTGGTCGCCCTCATGGGATTTTTCAGTCATAACATACTTCAGTAGTGGATCGAAGTTCATGCAGCAAACAGCCAGAGGGGAATCCTTTGTATAAGATGTTATCCCCCCCAACATGTCCTGCATTATATATTTTGTCATAGCCATAGTGAACAAGAAATGGGCACCTGGTACCAATAAGGTGGGTATATTGCAACAGCAAGACAGCCAGAGCATGACGTTTTGCAAATTCCAGGACTGTTCCTTGTTGAATATGGTATTTAGACCATTGATATTCCATGTCACCAGTGTTTAAGCATACATGACGGTGGAGAGTTCGAGTCAGTGATCATACTGTGGCCGACCTTTCAATAGTCAGGCATCTCCAAAGTGCATCTGAGACATGGTTGTGGGATACATGTGGACTGAAAGTGTCGTCTCGTGAAAGAAAGTACGTCTAAAAAACAAGAAGTGTGTGCAACCTTATGAAGCAAGCAAACAAGTAACCATACAGAACTCGTCCCCACAACAACCCCCCACCCTACACTTCCACCACAGAAGCATCTCCCTCAATAACTAGAACTAGGTGTGAGTCCAGTTAGAATCTTCCTTTTTGAGCCTACTGGAGTATCATAAATAGGAAGTAGTGGTGCTGGCAAATTAAGTTTTATTGTTATACCCTTTCCTACTTAGGAGCTTACTTCTACCTATCCACGTTCAATAGATTCAAAACTTTTGGTTTTTCGGATGAGGAGTTTTCAACTTTGGTTCGGACACATACTAATTTTGACAATATATCTGAGACTAGACAAAAAAGCAATGATGACATTATCAAACTAATTACCTTAAAAAAGAAAATCAAACGCATAGAAGCCCATGGCAAATTTATGCTTGAATATCTATGTGCAGGGGTGATCCCACAGGGTCTGAGGGTACGTAATATCCCAGGATTGTTCATAACTACAAGAATTTTTAGAAAAATGCTCACAAATAGCTAATCGTGGCTCACGCGACTTAATGATGCTCATAGTTGAGACAGCGAAAGAATTGGTTCAGACACTGAAAAACGAATTACTCAAACTTGAAGAACATATTAGAAAAATTAATGCTTTGGAAGAAGAGAAGAAGAAACTTGAAGAGGCAGACAGGGAACACTCTTCTTTTTCAGAATATCTCACAAAGAGAAAAGCGGATAAGCTCAAGAAAGATATCAGTTTCTACACACGCGAAAGAACTTATTCATATCTATCTGAACAATACTACAACCAGGGACAGTATCAGGCAGATGATCATCCACTGAAACGTAATGTGCTGACCTTCTCTGACTCTTCGGACTCAGAGAGCGAAGGTGCTTCATATCAGTTTGATCAGACTGGTAGACTGATTCCCGTACGATACTAATCAAGGCAGAATGCAACCTTTTTAAACCTGGCGCAAAAGTTGGAGGCAGACAGAAACCTTGATATCAAACAAACTACAGAGACAACTATCAATCCAACCACTATCAACCCCATAATTACCATGTCCTAGAGACAAGGAACAGACAATATTCGAGACAGGACAATTAATACCAATGTTCAATTAAACCAAGAAAAATCTCGATAATTCTACCTATTCGCTCCTGGCTAAGGGTTTATCCTATGTCCCTCAAATCAAGACCAATATCTTTGAACTCTATCAAGATATCATATAATTTTTTTGTAAAATACGTCCAAAATTATTTTTTCATAACACTGATTCAGTTCAAACCAGTCCAGCTAATCTTACAGGTCTAGCACTTCCATCTACCTTCACACCTACACTGGATCAGATGGGTCCGGAAGTACCTGTTTTCGAACACTCTGTCTTAAAACGCCTCGATAAAGCCACACGCTTCATCCCCAGTCCCACAAGTAATCTCAATCTTGAGGAATATTCCACATTACAAAAACTCAAGATGGACAAGACCCTTACAATCAAAATTGTGATAAAGAGGGAGGAATCGTAGTTATGGATACTGAGAACTATAAATCTAAAATGAGCACCCTTCTTGATGCTGCCAGTTTCTATACCAAGATCAGATGCGATCCCACTGTTAAACGGGGACATATGTGAAAAAGAACATAATTATTTGAATGTCACCAACCCCGTCTGGCCAGTATTTATGGCATTCCCAAAATTCACAAAGACGTGGAGGGTCCCCATTTCGTCCAATTGTAACCACCATTGGTTCGGCTACGGAACCCCTATCGAAATACAAGGATGACATTTTACGAGCACATGTCCCAAAGATTAAATCATACATTAAAGATACTACAGACATCATCAATGTGATAGAGGGACTCCCGTTTAATCCGAATACTGAGATTTTGATGACCTTGGATATAGAAGCACTCTATAGCATTATATCTCAGGATAAAGCTTTAGAAGCAGTAGATTGGTATATCGACAGACAAAATATAATTTGGCCGAAAACATTTGTTCTTGACTGCCTCCAATTGTTACTCTCAGAAAATATGTTTGAATTTGGTGGGGTCAGTATGGGAGCCTCTGTTGTCCCTTCAGTGGCGAGTATCTGCATGGCCCGCTTTGAACATAAGAACATCGATAATGAAGTAGCCCTGTTTTATTAATCAGTTACCCATTGGTTGAGATACATTGACGACATTTTCTTTATCTGGACTGACACTAATGAACAACTTTCGCAATTTCTCTCTTGGTTAAACCTCTGTGACCCGAATCTTATTTCACGGAA
This sequence comes from Calotriton arnoldi, assembly GCA_963921515.1. Taxonomy (NCBI): domain Eukaryota; kingdom Metazoa; phylum Chordata; class Amphibia; order Caudata; family Salamandridae; genus Calotriton; species Calotriton arnoldi. The sequence continues at coordinate 2,029,739 of CAWUFW010000324.1, forward strand.
CATATCAGCCGACACCAAGCTGAATTACTAGACATTGTAATCCGACACGACACAAAACAGGACAGCTTGAAGTCGATTTATTTGTTAAACAGACAGCTAGAAACACATTATTACATTATAATAGTTAACATCCCCGTGCACAAAAACAGAGTATACCATTTGGACAGTTCCTGTGCCTCCGCTTGAACTGTTCAAATTTGTCTGATTTTGATGACAAAGTCAATGCCATGAAAGAAAAGTTCTATCAGAGGGGATAACCCAGGCAACTAGTTAGAGGAGCGTTCAAAAGAGCAAGATTCTTTGACAGGGACTATCTCCTTAGAGAACAACAGAAGCAAACTATTTCCAATCAGGTTTGTGTTACAAAGCACTCTACCATTGAACGAAAAAGTGAGACAAACCATAAATAGCAATTGGCACATACTGAATAGTACTACCACACCGGAATCCACTCTCCCTAAACCTTTGTGCATAGACGCAATAAAAACATTCAAGATTGCATGGTCAATTGCCCTTTATACAAAAAACAATTGACGGAAAAACCTCTTTGTTAGGCACACATAAATGTACACAGTGCAAAGCATGTTACTCAGTCATTGAGAATGAAATATTTACACATAATGGCTACACGATTACACCAGAGAAATTTATGACTTGTAAAACAAAGAATCTGATTTATCTTCTCCTATGTCCCTGCAATTTAGGTTATGTAGGAGAGACAGCTCGAACGATGGCTACAAGATTAACAGAACATCGTTCCGCAGTAAGAACGGCTAAGACCACAGCCCCACTGGTAGAACATCATCTCTCAAACCATCAAACCCCGACGACATAAGATGGCTAATTTAAGAAAAAATTGAACTAATGCAAGAACCATTGAGCCACCAAATAAGCAAAAAACGAGAAGTTTTTGGGAAATTTACATTAGACACTTATAAGAGGGGCCTCAATGGCGAGATTCCTTGGGAGAATGCAATCAAATATAATATAGCCGGTAACTGAACTAACCTGGCCTCCAAGAGCCATAGCTAAAGCAATATACCATCTTGCCTTTCATTGAGTCGTAGACCCTGAGAGGGACTATCCTTAATACATTAATTCTGGGTAGCATTCTTCACAAACCCCCCCCCCCTTTTTTTACTTTCCAATGTGCAGCCGAGGTGCAGATCCCCTGTATATTTAATATCTTAGCATTAAAGGATTGAGCTGGTTAGTCCCTTAAGGCCTCCATCTTTGTATCATACAGCAAGCTCTGTGGTACATCTTACTTGTTAGGTACAGTAGGATACTTTTAAGTCATGATATTCTCTTTTCTTATATCCGCTGCATGGCACCGTGAGTCAAAAATTGGCCTAAAGGCTAGGGCGGTCAACCTCGAATCTGGGGAACTGGGTTTGAGTCTCGGCAATGACGCTGAACATCCTGTGATTCTGGGCAAATCACTTAATCTTCCCGTGCCTAACAAAAATTAATGTGTCCTCATGTAACGCAACTGGTGCTATGTAAAGCGCTCTGATACCTGATACCTTCGGGTCAAGGTTGCGCTATATAAAACTCTGTAAAATAAAAAAAAATATATATATATAATATTGTAGCTCACTGTGTATGAACCATTCTCAACAGAACACAGGTCGGTTTCCGCCACGAGTAGGTCTCCATCTTCCCATTCGTAGTTGTGGCAATATCTAGGTTAGCAGTCTTGTTGTTTGGGACAATCTGGCATATCCGGTCATATCTATCCCGGAACTCTATAAAATTGTATCCGGGTCTAGCGTACTCATTCTTGCCTCACCCAGACGTTACAAACCTGCTCCTCGCCAGATGGGACGTTGCAAACATGTCACAGGACAGATCCATCTATATCAGGTAATAAAACGATATGCATGTAGGAATGGGTACTATTTTCCCTATAGCAGTGCGCTCGACTATAACTGTTACACAGACGATACTTTGCGTATTTCGGTAATAAACCATTGATATGAGATACATAACTGCACGCTCTAGCCTACTCTTTCTTGGTGAAGAGCCGTTCGTTCGGCCTCTTTCTTAGTTGTAATATCTGGACCACTATATCTGAATAGGCCTATGCCCTGCATTTATGCAATTGCACTATAGATGAACAATTATTTAGCATCAAGGTATACATGCATTGTTATTTTTTGTAAAGGTGGTTCACGTCTTATGCCTATCATGTCATTCACATACTCTGTTTCCTTATGAGTATACCCAGCAATTGCCAGCATTCTGAATTTAGCTAATTTTCACCAATTCCCTGGTATCTGTATACCATGAATATTAGATGGTTATTTTCGTGAACCCTTCATTGCAGACTTCATTTATAGTAACTGATAGCGATATTGTCACTATTGGGCTGCAACTATAATGATATTGAATTCTGTCTGCTCTTCTATCTTTAGAATATAAAGAGACCCAGTCTTTGTGTATAGACATATGCATCGAAGCTTTGATATCCAGCATTTCACATAAGGAAGGAAATTAAATAAGAGGACCTTTTGAAGAGCTCTGTCCTCCAAAGTATATAGATAGATGAATTTCATTCCTCATATTTCTTTCATGGAGGGCCAGATGTACGACCAATGAATTTTGCGACTAGCAAATTGCGACAAAAGTGCGAGTCGCAATTTGAGACTCGCAAAATTCAATGTACAACAGTGTCTCAGACATTGTTTGCAATTCCCAATGGGAATGGCCAGCACTCCCAGGGATGGTGGCCTGCTGGGGTCAGCAGACCACCATGTCTGGGACTGCTTTTTCAATAAAGCAGTTTTTTTTGTGGTTTTTTTAAATGCAGCCCGTTTCCTTAAAGGAAAACGGGATGCATTTAAAAAAGTAAAATGAAACTTTTAAGTTTCATTTTTTAAGGGCAGGCAGTGGTCCCTGGGACCACTGCTTGCTCTTAAAAAATATTTGCGCACCCATTCACAAAGGGGAAGGGGGCCCATGGGGACCCCTTCCCGTTGCAAATGGTTTACCACCTACTTGAAGTAGGTGGTAAACTGCGAGTTTTTTGCGACCGCAGATGCGGTCGCAAAACACTCATACATGGCATTTGCACTCACTATTACGAAGGGCCGCCCTTGGCACGCCCCTTCCTAATAGCGAGTTGCTAACCCTATTTTGCGAGTCGCTAATAGATTAGCGACTCGCAAAATAGGGTTAGTAAATTGCCCAGGCCAAATAGCCCTTTGCAACCGCAAAAAACGGTCGTACATCTGGCCCTATAACTCTAAACTTTTTTATTTTCACTTGCTGTTAGCCCTTCTGGCTTCTCCCTACCTGTTTGAGTTCTATATTCGCATTCTATTTCTCAGCTCTACTGGTAATCCTTTGACCGTAACACAATCGATTTCTTTTTCTTTTTATTATCTATACAGCAGCTCCACCCATGTTCTGTGTGGACATAGACTTTGTGCACCTATAGTCACACCCATCTACGGTTGCATATGTTATATTTATTTGTGGATCACATCTGACCACTTGGATATTCATTGCTCTGCAAAGTGAGGGCATACATTGTTGGACCCCCCCCAACCTTATTTGCAAACTACACATTGGAATATAGGGTACCTGGGTGTAATCCTCTGTCTTGTCTATCTATTCAACTGTGTTGTACAGTAGATCTAATTGTATATATTTATCCACACATTTTGGTGTCTTCTTCTCTTTTGGGTACCCTTAAGGCTATCCTTAGTGTCATGACTTTTATTTATGCTTTATTTTTTAATTGATAGTAGGATCACTTAGCTACCTATCTTTTTAATGCACAAGTTACTAACTTGTGTAACGATATATCTGTAAGAGACAGTAGTTAGTGACAGATTCCTTACCTTAGAATATCCCCAGGCGTCAGGCTGGATCCGGAAAGTTTTTGCGTAGCAGTACCCTTGCGCGTCGGTGGCGGCGTCGTGCGGCTCCGCGTCCGTCGTCGGCGTCGTGATCGCCGGGATGACGTCGCGGGCAGTACTTAGGCGCCGCCCCTGCGCGCTGACGTCAGTTCTGTACACGACTTTCCGCGCCAGGAACGCAGAGCCATGCAAGAAGCTGACATAGGTGTCTGAAAAATACTAGGGCCCTGAAAGGGTTGTCCTTAACCCTAGAAATCAGTTCGCAGAACGGGGAGGATGGGTGGGCGGTAAGGAATCTGTCACTAACTACTGTCTCTTACAGATATATCGTTACACAAGTTAGTAACTTGTGCATCTGAAAGAGACACGTTAGTGACAGATTCCTTACCTTAGAATAGATACCCCAGCAATACCAACCCCGGTGGTGGGTCTGCGAACAAAGATCAGACAAGGAAGTCCCGGAGGACAGTACGGCCAAAGAAGCCGTCCCTCCTGACCTGACTGTCCAGGCAATAATGCTTAGTAAACGTGTGCAGCGAGGCACACGTGGCTGCCTGACAGATGTCTTGCAGGGGGACACCACGTCCCAATGCAGTAGTGGCTGCAGTAGCTCTGGTGGAATGAGCACGCAGTCCCACCGAAGGTTCTTTTTTAGCCAAAGAGTAACAGGCTTTGATACACAAGACGACCCAGCGGGAGATAGTCCTCTTGTGTACCGCCCGACCTTTCTTGGTGCCAACGTAGCCAACAAAGAGTTGGTAATCCACCCGGAACTGTCGCGTGCGGTTGAGATAAAATGAGAGCGCACGTTTTGGGTCCAGACGGTGGAGCCTCTCTTTCTCACTGGAAGGATGCAGAGGTGGCAAGAAGGTGGGCAAGGTAATAGTCTGCCCAATGTGAAAGGCCGTAACAACTTTTGGCAAAAAGGAAGGACGGGGCCTGAGCACAACCTTGTCCGGATGGACTGATAGGAAAGGAGGCTTACAAGAAAGAGCCTGGAGCTCACTCACTCGCCTAGCGGAGGTGATGGCCACCAGGAAAGCAGTCTTCAAGGTCAAGAGACGAAGAGGACAGTTGTGAAGGGGCTCAAAGGGAGCGCACATCAAGTATGTAAGAACCAGATTCAAGTCCCACTGTGGCATCACGAAAGGAATAGGAGGAAAAAGGTGCGTAATGCCTTTGAGAAATCTATTTACAACAGGGGACTTGAAAAGAGAGGGCTGATCAGGGAGCCTGAGAAAGGCCAAAATAGCTGAAAGATAGCCCTTGATAGTGCCCAGAGCAGAGCCCTGCTGGGCCAAAGAAAGAAGGAACAAAAGGACTTCTGAAAGAGGGGCAGAAAGGGGATCCACAGCCTTTGCTGTGCACCATGCCACAAATTTGTTCCACCTGCAGGCGTATACCAACTTAGTGGAGGGACGCCTGGCTGCCAGAATGACATCACAAACTTCAGGAGGCAAGTCAAAAGGAATCAACTGCCGCCGCTCAATCTCCACGCAAAGAGGTGGAGGCTGGACAGGTTCGGGTGGAGGACCGTCCCCTGCTGCTGCGACAGAAGATCCTCCCGAAGAGGCAGTCTGATCGGAGGATCGATGCTCATACTGAGTAGCTCGGGATACCATACTCTTCGAGCCCAGTCCGGGACCACAAGGATGACTTGTGCCCGGTCGCGCCTGATCTACTTCAGCACTCTGGGCAGAAGTGGTATAGGCGGAAAGGCGTACAACAGACCGCAACTCCACCCGCGACGGAAAGGGTCGCCGAGCAAGTGCCGCCTTGGAAATTCCAACGTGCAGAACTGATGACATTGCGCGTTCTCTTCGGTGGCGAATAGATCTAACCAAGGCTCTCCCCACTGCTGAAAGAGACCTTGCACCACCTCCGAGTGAAGACGCCATTCGTGATCCAGCATGCACCTGCGGCTGAGTTCGTCCGCCCTGGCGTTCAGAGAACCTGCCAGGTGTTGAACCACCAGGGACATGCCCTGATGTTCCAGCCATGTCCAGAGACGCAGAGCCTCCTGACAGAGGGTCCACGACCCCACCCCGCCTTGCTTGTTGCAGTACCACATGGCGGTGGTGTTGTCTGTGAACACCTGCACTACTCTTCCCCTTGACAGAGGGAAGGAATGCCTTCAGTGCAAGCCGTATCACCCGAAGCTCCAGAAGGTTGATATGGAGCTTGGACTCTGCCGGAGACCAGAGGCCTCTGATCTCCGCCTCTCCCATGTGGCCGCCCCATCCCAGGAGGGACGCACCCGTCACCACTGTAAACTCCGGTTGGGGAAGGGAGAGGGATCTGCCGTCGACCCAATGCCGGTTCGTGAGCCACCACTGCAACTGTCGTGCAGTGCCCTCCGAGATCTGGACGTGATCGGACAGGTTCCCCTGATGCTGCGCCCACTGGAACTTCAGGTCCCACTGCAGAGCCCGCATATGCCATCTAGCATGATCGATCAGCAGGATGCAGGAGGCCATAAGGCCCAGCAGCCTCAGAGTCACTCTGACCGAAACCCGGGACAAGGGCTGAAAGATCGGAATCAGAGCTCGAATATCCCGGACTCGCTGTTCGGGAGGATAGACCCGAAACTGCGCCGTGTCCAGAACCGCTCCGATAAAGAGGAGCTTCTCAAATCAGGTGCGACTTCGGCACGTTGATGGAGAACCCCAGCAAGTGCAGGAGGTCGGCCGTAGTCTGGAGGTGGGAGACGACTGCCTGGGGCGAGCCCGCCTTCAACAACCAGTCGTCGAGATAGGGGAAGACTGAAACCCCTGATCTGCGCAGATGAGCTGCGACCACCGCCATCACTTTCGTGAACACCCGAGGGGCGCTGGTAAGGCCAAAAGGGAGCACGGTGAAATGAAAGTGCTCGTGGCCTACTGTGAACCACAGGTAACGCCGGTGGGCTTGCAGGACTGGGATGTGGAAATAGGCATCCTGCAAGTCTAGCTCTACCATCCAGTCTTGTGGATCGAGAGCAGACAAGACCTGAGCCAGAGTGAGCATCTTGAACTTCTCTTTGCGGAGGAAGCGATTGACGTTCCGGAGGTCTAAGATAGGACGCAGACCCTTGTCCTTCTTGGGTACCAGAAAGTAGTGGGAATAGCAACCACGACCTACTTCTGGCGTCGGAACGCGCTCGATGGCCCCCTTGGCCAAGAGGGCCGCAACTTCCTGCTGAAGAAGCACCAAGTGATCCCCGACATGCGGTGGTACTGAGGTGGCATGGCTGGAGGGGTAGTCTCGAAGGGGAGGGAGTAGACCCTCCGGACTATCTCTAAAACCCACCTGTCCGAAGTGACGGTGCGCCAGTGGGGGAGGTGATGGCAAAGCCTGCCACCCACTGGTGTTTGATGGGCCTGAAAGTTCGGACTAGGAAGGTTTGGAGGCAGTGGTGGCCGGGGTGGAGGTGGACTGACCCGCCCGCTGGCCCCTTGGTCCGCCACGGTGGAACCCGCGTCCGCGCTGGGATGGTTGCTGCGCAGGCCTGTGGCCCTGTTGCGAACGCTGCGGGGCGCCACTTCCGGTGCCACGAAAGGAGCGAAAAGCAGAAGGCGGAGGAGGGCGGACTGCAGAGAGTCCCAAGGACTTGGCCATAGCCCGTGAGTCCTTAAACCGCTCCAACGCGCTGTCCGCTTTGTCGCCGAAGAGGCGACGGCCATCAAAGGGCATGTCCATAAGTGTGTTTTGGACACCCCCCAAAAATCCAGTTGTCCTCAACCAGGCGTGGCGTCGAACCGCCACCGTCGTTGCAATCGATCTGCCCAGTGAGTCGGCGGTGTCTAGGCCACAACGAATCATGAACTTAGCTGCGTCTCTCCCCTCTGCAACAGCCTGGGAGAGAGCTGTCCGGGCCTCCTCCGGACACTGGGGCAGCACTTGCGCCACTGCATCCCACAGAGAGTGGGAATAACGGCCCAAGAGGCATGCGGTGTTCACGGACCGCAGCGCAGAACTGGCGGAAGAAAAAATCTTCTTCCAGAACTGATCCAGTTTCTTGGATTCCCTATCCGGTGGTGCGGAAGGGAAGGCGGTCGGGGAAGCAGAGGCTTGGACAACCAAGCTCTCTGGGGTGGGATGTTGGGAGAGGAAAATGGGGTCACCCGGAGCCGGGCGATTGAGTCGGGCCACGTTCCTATCCACAGGAGCCCCTGTGGTGGGCCTGGACCAAGTGCCCAAAAGAACGTCAGAAAGGGCTTCATTGAAGGGAAGCAGCGGCTCCACAGAAGTAGCTGCTGGCTGAAGCACCTCTGTCAGGAGGTTAGTCCTGACGGCCACAGTAGGGAGCATGAGGTGTAGGGCCTCGGCCGCCCTACGCATCACCACAGCATAACTAGCACCCTCCTCCGTAGCCACGGTAGGAGGAGACAGCATGCCAAGGTCTGGTGAGGTATCCAGACCACTGGCTTCCCCCAACTCCTCAGCCCAGTCCTGTTCAGACTCGCAAGCAGCTGCGAGAGGGTCCTCAGACCCCTCCCAGTCCTCCCCTACCTCCTCAGGCTGGTCAACAGGCCTAAAATAAGGAGCAGGGACATGGGGATAGAAATCCCCGAGCAACGTCGAGAACGGCATCGATCGACGTCGGCTCGACGCCGCGTCCACTTCGGGGCTGAAACCGGGGTCGACGTCGCCCCGAGGAGCGGGCGGCATCAGAAGTGGTGCCGGTGGGGTCGACGTCGGTGGAGGTGTTATAAGGTCAACTGGCGTCGACCGGGATCCAGGCCTGGATCCAGGGGGGTCCTGCGGCGCCGAGGCCGGAGCCAACAGCGACGCCGGGGCCGGAGTAGCCGGCGAGGAAAGGCGAGGACCCCCAGTCGGGACCGCAGGGCCCGAAGGCGCACCAGCGGGACCCGACGGCCCAAAGAGGCGAGCCATGGCCGACAGGAATTCCTGTATTTGGGCCGCGGGGATGGCACACTCGCACCCTCAGCCGCGTCGCGCGACCGGCGAGGGGAAGTCGGAGAACGATGGCGTTTCTTCGACTTCTTGTGCTTCGCCTTACCTGACCCAGAGTGCGAAGACTTGGATCCCGAAGACCGATGGTGATGACTCCGCGCACGGTCCCTCGACCACCCACGGGACCTCGAACGGCGCAGAGCCGACTGCCGAGCTTCCAGCAACTTTCGAGACCGCTCCCGCAAAGTCTTCGGCGCCATGGCCCGGCAGTCGGGGCATGACTTGGGGTCGTGGTCGCGCCCCAGGCAGAAAAGACACACACGGTGCAGGTCCGTCACCGACATCATACGGTGACAGTCCCTGCAGGACTTAAAACCGGGCATCCTAACTGCACCAGGAGTCGAAGACTCGATGAAAAATAGAGACAAAAAGCCAGTCAAAAATTGACTGGGGGTTCCTGCTCTTCCCGGATCTGCGCTTGCTGGCGCGGAAAAAGAAAGAACTGACGTCAGCGCCGTGGGCGGCGTCTAAGTAGCGCCCGCGACGTCATCTCGGCGACCACGACGCCAACGACGGACGCAGAGCCGCACGACGCCACCTACCGACGCGCAGGGGTACTGCTGACGAAAACCTTCCGGATCCAGCCTGACGCCTGGGGATATTCTAAGGTAAGGAATCTATCACTATGTGTTTCTTTCAGATGTGAATGCTTTTCACATATATAAAGGCATGTGTCATCCTATGTGATTGTTTTAGGGCTCATAACGTGAAAACAGTCTGGTTAAATTCTTTTTTTTAAAACTATAAACTACTATTTTAAGCAGCTTCTCAGTCATAAAAATAATGCCAGGTTGAAAACAGAGCCGAGAGCGACTCCACCTAAAACACCTACTCTCTTACTCTCCTTTTATGATGTCCTTGATAGTAGTGACATCTTCAGATGATTCTAACGAATGTGCACATCCAGCTGTCAAGAAGAATTCCAGAGAAGCTTAAAATGTACACCTTTACTAAGTAAAAGAAAATGTTTTTTCAAAAGTAGATTTTAAAGGGAAGAAGAAAACATAAGAGACATAATAAACATGCTGAATACATACCTGGTGTTGATTTGGTGGATCAAGGTATAAATCACATCTCTCAAGACAAAAGCCCAGGCTCCTCCTAAACCATCCTTTATTTCTTTGAGCAGCAGGTTAACAAACAGGTGGTAGATTGTAAGTATTCGATGCTTCTTGTAAACGTTACTAGTTTCAGCTGCCTGCTTGCATATTGCTAGAAGAATTTTCTGGAATGAATCCTGAAAATAACGAATAAGTATGAAAAGACTTAAAAGAAAAACAAAAGTATATTCTAATGCCTTTTTATAGTGTTTCTTAATAATTAAGCTCTAAAATAAAATATTTCATCCTTCTGAGAAGTGGCAGGCGGTCTATTAGAGCACGGTGTGCAGGGCAGCACAACTTTTCAGTTACCGCTTGTGCAGTCATTAGCCAAGTTGAGATACTGAACTCAGTTCATCAGCTTAGAAAGTGACAGCCTTGTACATGCTCACTGAGAAACTGGACAATTGCTGAGCAGTCACCATCTGTCCAAATACAGTTGCGTATTACAAAAAAAGGCAGCAACATTACCAGCATATCCTATTTTTCAGATAAAAACTACCCTCAGATCCGTCCCTCCTCTGCTTAGTCGCTGGGGCAGTGTCAATTTCTGCCTTCAGCAGATAAAGCGGGGGATCTAGGTAGAAGGAGCATGAGGTCTCAATCATGACAGCCTCCATACATCCTTGCTGTTCCTTTATTTCTAATGTTTTCGCATGTTACAGGTCAGGGCCAAAGCTGGGAACAGCACTGGAGATTATGAGTTAGAGGATAGGAGGAGAGATCTAAGTGCGCAGTAACTGTTGCCAGCTCCCAAGCATTCATCATTTTTGTAACGAGTTCCTATACCTTTTTTTTATTTTATTTTATCAATTACCTGTTGTTCCTGATTTGCTAATCCTGGATTTGTCCTGCCCAGTTCTGAGGACGAGGAGGGGTGTCTTCCAGTGTTTTAGGTAGCAGGGAGTGGACAGGGAAAAAATACAGAAGCAGCAGGCAAGCCCATTATCTCCCGTCACGCTGGCGTATTCACTTATGTGGATGCAATGAATGGGGTGTTTTCAGGGCTTAGGGGATGCTTTGGAGACACTATACGGCTGCAAACAGCAACTGCAGCCATTAACACCAACACATTATCACTTTCAAAAAAGCACAAAACAACTGGTTACTCATTGGAAACAGTCTCTGGGTGTGCCACCAGCCTTACCTACTCTTGTTTTAACGGCCTATACGAAATAGGCTCCCTCTCTGTGCGCTTTGGACTTGAAGAACGAGTTACTTACCTTCGGTAACGATGTATCTGGTAGAGACACAGTCTAGCCGCAGATTCCTTAACTTAGAATATCCCCAGGCGCCAGACTGGATCCGGAGAATTTTTTGCTGGGCGGCAGCGCCGCATGGCTCCGCCCTGACGTCGTCCACGGACATGACGTCAGCGGAGCCATATAAGTCCCTCCCGGCGCGCTGACGTCCCATTTTCTTCCGAGAAACTTTTCCGCGCCACAACGCGGAGCCACCACCAAAAACTGTGAGAGTATGGGAAAAGTGTGCGAAAAAGATGAAAAATCAGAAAGAATCGAATGGTGAGAAGCATCACTATAAATGACAGTGACAAGCACTGTATACTGAAAGCAATTGAAGGGAAAGAGCAGAGCACCGCTCTGAGAAAGAGCCCTGCAAAAGCGAAGGCAATGCCCTCCCCCGAGGCAAAAGGACATATGAAAAGAATGTCAAGGCAGACGACAGGAAGCCTGCAATCTCAAGATCTAACCGTGAAGGACAACAAGACCGGAACCACATAAGTAATGACGATCTACCACAGGTCGGCAACACCAGGAATGCCGTATCCCCTGTAAGAGATCTATGGACTGAGGCACAGTCAAATAGACCCCAAACCAATTGACTGTAGTAGAGTCAAGAGAAAAGAGACCCCAAAGCAATGGAGAAGGTGGGAGGGAGGGAAGAAGAACATTAGTAGGCCCCACACTGGAAGAACCAGGGTGTAGGGATGTAGAAGGATACATGAACCCGCCGCCCAATCACGAGATTGGGTGGAGAAGAACAAGTAAAACAGAATGAATCATCCTACCGCGGAGGGAGGTGAAAGATGCCACCCCGTAGCAAGATAAAAGCCACCTGAAAGGAGGCAAGTGCATAAAACCCAACCTGAAAAGGTCCTCGCAGAGCGGGGAGGATGGGCGGGCGTTAAGGAATCTGCGGCTAGACTGTGTCTCTACCAGATACATCGTTACCGAAGGTAAGTAACTCGTTCATCTGATAGAGACATCTAGCCGCAGATTCCTTAATTTAGAATAGATACCAAAGCCATACCCCATAGGAGGCGGGTCTGCGACTGAACCCCACCAAGGTCCCAAGAGAACCCAGTTGTCAACAAGTTGACTAAACACAGCGGGGGCAGCAATGCCAGCGTGGCCAACACCAGACCAGTAAGCTCTGTAAGGAGCGGAAAACAATGGGAGGCAAAGGTATCACAAGCCGCCCAGGGACGGCATGAAAACCCTCTCGTTTATACAGGGTTGAAAGGGAGCACAGAACCAGAACGTCAGTGCAGAATGTGAGGGTCTATAACTTCCGCAAAAGACGGTGAACTTATCATAGGAGCCGAAGGATCTGCAAGATCCTCTGGATCTGCAAGAGACAAAGACCCAGAGAGAGGACAAGACGGTAAGACCGAGTCAGAGCATACAGGTCGAGCATGCACAACAGTGGAAGAAGCACTGTTGCAAGCGTACCAGCTACGAAACTTGGACAGCAGTGGTAGGATTCTGACCATGTCCAGAAAGAGCCTGTGTTACCAGAGATACAAGACCTGCCATTGCGCAATCGCCCCTTCACAAAAAGACATGTGAGAGGCGGACGTCAACAAGCAGAATGACATATAACCATGACTACAAGAAGAGACATGCATGCGGGAGACAGAAGTACACATGGGCAGACCGTGTGTACCGCTAGAACCACACTACGTAAAAGGAAATGCCCAATGGAACGCAGCAAGAACAGCCCAGATGCGAGAGATGCATCACCAGGTAGTCAACCGGCGAAAGGGATCCGGCAAGCTGGACACACACAGAAGGCTTGCTCCCAAGAGAAGCAGAGAGCAAGACCACGGACACCGCAGCAAGGAAACCCTAGCATGCGTGACCCTTGGTTGTGTGTAGAGCGCAGGACAGAATATACATCAAGAAAGGACACAGCCATGAAGTATGCGTTTCATAAAAGAATACAAGAGCGCACCATAGGTACCAACAGCTATGTTGCAGCAGAACCGGACAGAGCAATGTCCAGATCCATAAGCGACATCAGCCACCTGGCAGGGAGGAGCCGCGGACCCCCGCGAGACAGACCGGGAGACAGAGCAGTACACGAAAGAGTCAGTACTAAACGTACATAGAGTAACAGGAAATTGTAAAGAGATGTACATACAAGACAGTCCTGAAAAGAACACTTCCACAGAGAGCAGCAGCAGCAGCCCGAAGTAGAAGTGTGACAAACTCCTGCGCGGAAAGCAGCAGGGGAAGAGGAAACTCTTGCTTGTGAAGTGCCCAGGAAAGTAGGGCACAAGGCAATGTACAGTATTGGCAGACGTGGCGAGAATGCCACCGTCTATAGACAAAGTCCAGACAGGTCTGAACTGCGAGAAAGTACTACCCATCCCAGAGAGAGGAGAGTAGAAACCAGTTATCGCAGAAGCAGAAGGAAAGCGTAAGCCCCCCGTGACAGCGAACATACTAGGGAGCATCCACCTGACGCGCAGAGAACACAGAAAAATCGTGCCAGTCAGCCCTGCGTGCCTGGGGGCAGCGCCACAAGGCTCCGCCCTGAGGTCATCCATGAGCAGGACGAACTGTGCCGGAACGGAACAGAACAAGGTGGTCCAAGGGACAACAGCTGACAAAAGGGCAGCCATCATAGGCAAGGAGGCGAAGCTGAAACGACAATCCTGGAAGAGGCAGGCGAGGCAGAACCTCAAGAAAGTGAGCACCTACAGATGCAGGGGAGTGCTACGGACCAACCGCAGACCCCAACGGATAGGCAATAGAGAGATGCCAACCTGTGGGCCGCAAGAAGGAAAAGGAAGGGTCCACAACCGCAGAAAGAGACCACAGTCTGATCCGCAGGACAACCCCTTTGAAGAAGACTCCACAGGAGCCTACCAAGCCTTCTGTGTAAGGAAGACAGCTATACAATAGCCAACGAATACCCCACATAGGGTAAGCCTCAACCCCAGCTAGGGGCACCTCTTGAGCACGAACTCATAGACAGAGGAATCAAAAGAGAACAGAATCAGCTGACCAGCTGCACTAAATAGAAGCAAAAATGGCGTGAAGCCGCACAGGCCGTCTGGGTATTACGTCATGAACCCAGGGCCCAGAACAAGCAGAGACAACACTGCACCTGAAAATCAAAGTCCGCAAAAGGACTAGAAAACACAAAGTCATGGGAGCCCAGACATGAGGCGGTTGACTGCGGAGTCCGCATGACTGTCAAAAAGGGTCACGCCCTCAAATGGCAAATCCCGAAGACTCTCCCGAACATTGTCAGGGAAACCGCCATCGCGCAGCCAGGCATGGCGACGCAGAGCAACGGACCTGGCCATCGCCCCACCCACAGAGTCAGTGGTGTCCATGGCCGACCGAATGGTAAATTGTGCCATTTCTCGGCCATCATGAAGGAGACGATCCAGGTCAGCACGGGGACCCTCTGGAAGAGAGGGAACAAGATGCTCGACCGAGTCCCAAAGGGCAAAAGTAGCCCGTGCAAACACGCAAGACGTGTTCAGAGCACGGATGCCAGAACTAGTGGACGCAAAAATATGGCGGCCACAGGTCTCCAACCAACGAGACTCCCTAGTGGGAGGTAGCAACGGGAGAGGAGAGGAAGGCTGCGAGGCGAAAGCCGCCTGGACTACCCGGCCGTGAGCCCTAGGATGAAGGGACAAACAGACAGGGTCATCTGGAGCCTGGCGATGCCGACGTGCGATGGCCCGGTCCACAGGGTCTCCAGAGGAGGGCCGTGCCCACGTGCCAAGAAGGGTGTCAAATAATGACCCGCCAAAAGGCAGCAAGGGCTCCACCTCCACAGCATCCTGGTGGAGGAGATCCAATAATGGATCAGAAGGCAAGGAGACTGAGGGGGGTTGCAGGTGTAAAATAGCTGTAGCCCTGCGAACAGCCCTCGCAAATGCCGCGCTAGCCTCTGTAGCCATTCTAGGTGGTGATAACAAACCATCTGTAGGGGACGGTTGAAGGCTAACGCGTTCACCAGAAAGGAGAGGCGCCGCAGCCGGAGGTCGAACAAAGGGCCACTGTTCAGGGTGCAGCGGAGCCGTAGAGCGTGGAAACAACACTGGGTGCTCCGGGTCCTCATCCTCTTCAAACAGAGGAACAACAGGGACCGGCACCGGCGTTGACCGACATCGAGACGGCGTCGTATCGACGTCGACAATCACCAGAGGTGACTCGGCCTGGCATCGGACCGGCGTCAACTCGCCCTCCACTGAGGCCTGCGGGGAGGAAGGATGTCGAAAAGGAGTCGAGCTCCGTGCTGCAGCCGCTTCCGGCGTCGGCGCAGGAAGCCCCAAAGGGCTATGCGGAGACGGGGCAGAAGGGCTCGACGTCTGACTGGGATGCCCCTCCGGGCCGTGTCCCGACGTCGCAGCGACTCCGGAACCGGAGTCGAGGCACTCGGCCGGCGCCGAGGGCGAACCCGCAAGCGAAGACCCAACCTGAGTGCCTACCCCCTCTGTGGGGCCCGAGGGCGCACCAGGGAGAGGGGGTGACCCAAAGATGGACTGAAGAGCCTTGGAATAGGCTTCCATCTGGGCCCGAGTCGCCCCCACACCCGGAAAGGTTGGGTATAAGGGGGCCGACTCCTGGGCGCCCGCGCCCGGTAAGGACCGGGAGCAACGGGCCCCGTCGTCACGTTTATGTGAGGTCGACGACCTCCGTGACTTGTGCTTGTGCTTACCTGCGTCAGGCGAACGACGTCCGCGGGAACGACTCCGCGACCGGACCCGAACCGGAGCCCCAGCTCGAGATGGAGATCGGCAGCGTAAAGACGCTGAGCGGGACATCCGGGCGGTCAACAACTTCATCCGGCGCCCCCGCAGGGACTTCGGCTTCATTTGCCCACAGGCGTCGCACTCCTCGGAGTCGTAGTGCTCTCCTAGGCACCACATACAGATCGCGTGCGGATCCGTCGCTGACATCTGCCGCGTACAGGTCTCACACGCCTTGAAGCCCGAAGGCATCGCACACTGTTCCCGGACGCCAAAGACATCAAGAAGGCCTGAAACAGGCCAGAGGAACCGCTTACTCCTGGATCCGCGTTGGGACGCGGAAAAGAAGGAAACTGACGTCAGCGCGCCGGGAGGGACTTATATGGCTCCGCTGATGTCATGTCTGTGCTGCAAAAAATTCTCCGGATCCAGTCTGACGCTGGGGATATTCTAAGTTAAGGAATCTGCGGCTAGATGTCTCTATCAGATATTGTATTTTTTTAAATATATAACATAATATGTAATGTATAATTTAAATATATAACATAAATAAATATATATGTTATATATTTAAAAAATAAAATTTCAAGTCCAAAGCGCACAGAGAGGGAGCCTATTTCAAGAGTGAGTGTGAGTGTGTGTGTGTGTGTGTGTGAGTGTTGCTATGCTGTAAACAGCCGGCAGCATTTGCTCCTCGCCGGCCCGTGAACCCCCAGCCACCACACTTAGCAACAGTCAACAACCCGGGCCGTTGCCCATAATGATCTCTTTTACGGACGCCATTTGTCCGTAATTTTGGGGTTTAAAGGGAGCAGCGCTGTTCCCCTGCAAGAAGCCTCACCTCCCTGGTGGAGCCGCCTCGCACTCCTCCTCGGAGCAGCCCCACCCCGCCCATTGTCATTCTGTATGCCGGCTGGTGAGACATGGGCCCCCAGAGAAACGAAGAAATGCGTAGGGCACTAGGTAATAAAAGGATGATGCGGGGATGCACATAGGGACATACAAACCACTCCAGCCTGGCTGGTGCCACCAGCATCGCTCCAGCGTCATCCACATCGTACTTTTCCAAGAGCATGGGACAATGTCAGCTTTGGAATCAGGTGCGCGAGAGGCACAAGTTGAACACCCGCAATTTAAAATGAATATATCACGTTTCCATGCGAGGGAGTGAAGCAAACAGATCTGTTGTTTATATTGTGTTTTTTAGATAACGTAATTTCGTCTTCACTATACTTCAAAGCGCTGGAAGGGTATTTTAATACTTGTTTTACGTATCCCCATTGTAAAACTCATGATCCTGAATACTACCATGCAAATGCATAAAACGAAATACAAATAAAACCATCAACAGAAAACTGAGAAAAGTATGAAAAGGTGGGACAAAAAGCCACGCAGATAGCATACTATTTGTTTATGATTGGCGGTTTTATATAGGGTGAGTTCGGCCCAAGGACATTGGAGCGCTTAACATGTGCACCACATTACACAAGATCAGGTTCATGTTTTTTTTGAGTCATGGACATTCCCCGCGGCCGAACCCCAATACAATTACGTAGCAAAATACTGATGAATTGTTGAATGTCAGTGTCCATTCAACAATTCATCAGTAACCATATCAGTGCTTTAAATGGGCCGGTACTGAGTACCGGCACTTGTTTTATTTTGGGAGGGGGGGAAGTGTACCGGCAATTCTCTGGAGAAACGTAATACTTTTAATTGTAGAGTACCGGCACTTCTCAGAAACAAGCAGGTACTCTGGTACAGAGTACCTGCACTTCTATTTTTCCATTTCAAGCACTGAACCATATAAATAGATCATATGAAATACCACAAAAAGACCTGCATAGTTGCTCAAAGCTGCGCACATACCGAAAAACTGTGAAGTGCACGATTGTCTCAACCTAATATAAACTTATTGTGACTTGTACTTAAGTGGTTGTCGATTTATTTACTTATATACTATCGCACGACCTCCTCTAATAGATCTGTAAAACTTACCTTTTGTCCCAAAGTTTTCTCCTGAATTTTGACCATCTGCCCTGAATTTTTGTCCTGAATTTTGACCTTTTGTCCTGAATTTTTATACTCACCGTCCTGAATTTGCACCCATGCCAGTTGGTCACCCTAGTCGGGCAGCGATTGAGAGGCAGGATCAGCTTCAGCACCTACAGTGGAGTTCTCTGTGGAGATTCCCTCCCCACACTCCCCCTGGCCCCCCGATTCGCTCAGTGATTGGCTCAGAGGCGAGGGCCCGGACTGCTACTTGTAGCCCTCTGGTAAGGGCTTTGAGTCAGCGGCGGCCTGCAGGGACCCAAGAGCGATACCACGCCATTCGGACCACTCAGAGCGCCCCCAGGGGCTGCCAGGTGAGGAGTACAGCGGCTGGCTGGGGTGGCCTCCCTGGCCCACTATCTTTCAGATTCCTGGCTCTGGGAATAGCAGGGGACCCTGGCGACATCGGACCTCCAGTCTTGTGACCACTGCTTCTCCCTGCTGCTGGCTTCTGGGGGAGTTGTTGGGACGGCTGGGGGCCCCCGCTACTGACTTCTGCCCCCATTGTTGTCTGCCCCATGGAGGGCTGGAGCCCCTGCTGAGTGCCATTGTATCTTACCCGTGAGGTGAATTGCTGCCTGCCTTGCTTTGACTGCTGCTTCCCTAGCCCAGCTTGAGGTGATTCGCTCTCCCCCTGCTACTTTGGATATTGGTTCGTCTTGCCTTCGAAGCCCTAGCTGGATCCTGGGAAGTTTGTTGGCTGGGGATCGCCCCTATTGCAAAGAGAACAATTGATGAACGGAATGCTGAACAATGTCAAACATTCACCCCCAGTACAGAGATCTGGGCCTAAATCCATTGCTCTTTTGCCCATCATGCCATTCCAGTTTGGGCCCAGCCACATGCAAATCAGTCTTGACCCTGCTCCCCATGAGAACATTCCAGCCCAAACTGCCAGGCCAGGTCCTCCCCGGACTGGAATCAAGCATCTGAGGACACCGGTTTCGGGGTTTCACCCCTCATCAGCCAGGATAGCTTGACTCAAGTAGCATGGAGAGCACAGGACCCAAGTCTGGGCATACCCGTCCCACTCGGGGTGACAAATGCAAAAACAACAATTGATGGACAGAATGCAGAGCAATGTCATACATTCACCCTAGTACAGAGATCTGGGCCTAAATCCATCATTTTTTTTGCTCCCCATGCCATTACAGTTTGAACCCAGCCCCATGCAAATCAGTCTTGACCCTGCACCCTATGGGAACAGTCCAGCCGGAACTGCCAGGACAGGTCCTCCCTGGACTGGAAACAAGCATCTTAGGACCGGTTTCAGGGTTTCATCCATATTGACTCTGGGGGCCCGGACTCCTGTACCATTTGTTGGGTGGTGGGACGGGTGGTTGCCTACCCTGTTTTCCTTCTGGGGGTGACCTTGGCTCCTGCCACCTACTTTGCGCCCCCCTCACCACTACCACAGTAGTGGCTGACAGTGCCACACCTTCTGGCATTACTGCTGCTGATTCAAAATACTGAATTTGGGGGAACCTCGCTCTCCCTTATTTGCTTCGGGCATGGGTCACACTCAGAGGCCCAAGGATGATGCCCCGACGAGCGCCCCCATGAGGGGGTCAAGCAGGGAGCTGAATGCAGGGACACCTCCTACATGGACAGCCAACTTGATAAGCTACTGGTCGCGATCGATGCTTCTGAAGAGCGACTGGAGTTCAAGATTGACACTATTGCAATCTAGCTAGGCCTCGTTTGCGAGGACGCTAAGAAAGTGGCAGAGAGAGTGTCTGCCTTGGAGGCATCTGTCCAAACCTTAGCACCCGAGGTCCAGAATACAAAATGAATCCTTACGGAGTTAGAGGCGCGCACTCGGCGACTAGCTGCCAGGCTAGATGACCAGAAAGGGAGGGCAAGTCTTAATAGCATTAAGGTCATTGGACTACTGGAGAAAGTGGAGGG
Organism: Calotriton arnoldi; assembly: GCA_963921515.1. Lineage (NCBI taxonomy): Eukaryota > Metazoa > Chordata > Amphibia > Caudata > Salamandridae > Calotriton > Calotriton arnoldi. The sequence goes on from CAWUFW010000324.1 coordinate 2,049,580, forward strand.
TGACTCCATGCTTAGTTTTTTTGAGGACTGGCTTCAAGGAGGTCGTGGCCCAGGAGGGCCTGCATAAGTTCAATGCCCTCGACCGGGCGCACAGGGTCCCTGCTCACCCTCCTAAGCCAGGGCCCCACCCCGTCCAGTGGTGGCCAGTGTGTTATATTTCTGAGACAGGGACTTCCTCCTTAGTAGACCAGCAACATGGCCCCTTTGTGGTGGAGAATGCTACGGTCTCTCTCTATCCTGACTTTACCCTTCAAGTTCAAACTGTGCGAGCTTCGTTCAATGTAGTTAAGAGGAGGCTTTGTGAGTTGAGGTTGCTTTTCCTGGTTCGTCAGAGTCAGACAGAGAACAAGTCTCAGTTTTTCACAGATCCTGTTGCGACATAGGACTGGCTGGAAAGTTATGACAAGGGGACGGTGCATACAGAGCAAGCAGTCCATCATTCGCCAGTGCACCAGAGGCACAGGCGTTGTTGACTGCGGGGAGTGAACTGGCCTACTAAGCAGCAGGTGGCCGATGAATGGATGAGGGCAGTGGAGACAGCAGCAGACAGATCTGACAGGTTCTCACCTTATCTTGGGAAGAGCTACTGAAACAGGTCCATTTGGGACTGGAGAATATTTTCGGGGGGGGGGGGGAGCAGATTACATTATTTTAACCCCGTCTGGTTGGCTGCTATGTTTGGTGAGGCTTTTGCCTCATTCAAGGTGCTGCAATGTGGTGGATGTTTTATATCCTTCTGTGTTTCATGGTCTCTTTCTTTTTTGTTAAGCTGGGGAGGTAGCTTACCCATCCCGATACGTACTTGGTTGGCCCTTGTTGATGGGCCTTAGTTTGCAGGCTACTTGCCTTACTTTGTTTGGACAGGATGTTCGTATATCACAGACCTGGGGGGACAGGTTTGAGGAAATGTTCTTGTTTTCTCTTATTTGCTTTCTTGTTTGGTTTCTTAGCAGTGGATGTGCAGCAGGTGGGACTGTTTGCCTTCGCTGGCGGTTGACGTTCTGGTTGTGTGGCCGGTGCGGGTGCTGTGCCACATTGGGATGCATGAGTGTTCGTCTGGATGGCTGACCAAATCCAATTGATCACCTGGAATGCGCAAGGCCTGTACACACCCTCCAAGTGCTATAATGTCCTGAGTTACTTAAAGAGGAGGGGGGTGCAGTTTGCGTTTCTGCAAGAGAGATCTGTCGGATTCTGAGGGCAGAACGCTCCACAAGAGATGGCAGGGGCAACTGTACTGCACTGCTTACTCCGCATTTGCATGGGGGCTCTTATCTAGATTAGACCAGGGTTGCCCTTCCAATTGCATAAGGTAGTCATCGACCCGGAGGGCAGATACATGCTGGTAGATGGATAGCAAAGCTATCGTCTTGTGTAAGGTTTACGCCCCAAACACCGGCCAACCTTCGTTTCCGAATAGCTTGCCGCCCCTCCTGTCAGTAATGCTGCCCTATTTAAGTATAGTGGGGGAAGATTTCAATTGCATGACAGATTTAACATTGGACAGGCCCCCCCCTCGCCCAACCCCACCCTGCAGGTGCCTTTTGCGCTTGGGCATAGCAATGGGGCCTTCTAGATTGCTAGCAGGTGCGGAACCCCGTGATCTGGGCTTACTCTTATCGATCTGGCTTGCATGACAGAGGTACATTTGGATAGGGTGCTATGTTACGATGCGGCGTACAAAAGAGTGGTGGATGTGGAGTACCTGGCAAGGACATATCCAAACCACTGCCCCTTACTATTCACTTTCAGGGGGTCCCCTCACATTTCTCATATCTATAATTGACGGTTGGACCCAGCCCTGCTTGATGACCCGGCTTTCTGGGCCTCGCCTAGTGAGAGGATCACTGATTTTTAGCTTGACAATGAGATATCGGCGGCGGCGGGAGTTCAATGGGAGGCCTTCAAGGTGGTCGTGCGCGGTTACTGTATCTCCAGTAAGATAGAGGTGCGCACTGAGCTGCACTTGGACATTAGACAGCAGGAGACTCTCGTTAATGGGCTCCCCCCGGAGTAGGGGGAGACACGAGGGCAGAGAGTGGATGCTTGAAGAACGGGAGAAACTGTTTGTGATGGTAGAGCACTTGCGGCAATGTGTCAACAGGGCCTATTATTGCAAGGGCTTACAGGGAGAGGGACAAATCAAGGAGCATGTTAACCTGGTTCCTCCGGTAAGAGACAAGCAGGCACACCATCCTTCAGACTAGAGACTCAGTGGGGCTCGACGTGCTCACGCAGGAAGACATCAATATGGAGTTCCTGCACTATTGTGAGCTGTACGTCACGGGCAATGGGGCTAATGAGTCAGATGTTCTGGGTTATATCACGGATTACTCCCTGCTGGTCCTGGATCAGTGTTGGAGCAACTGAGAGCTGATATTACTGTGCAGGAGGTCCAGGGTGCTATTAAGGAGATGGCTCAGGGCAAGGTCCCAGAGTCGGACAGGCTTCCTATAGAAATTCTACTCCACTTATTTAGCTGTCCTTGCCCCTAAGTGGAATTTTTTAATGGCGCACGACAGCAGGGACTGCTTCTGCCCTCTCTGCGCGAGGCCACAATTGTGTCTCTACCTGTTAGACCTGCTAACTTTTGGTATGGTTTTCCCTGTCTTTTTGCTTCTTGCCTCTTGTTTTTGACTGTGTGCTGAATTTAGTTTTTTGCTGCTTTTAGGGCTCTGTGTACTTCACCACTGCTGATCAGTGTAAAGTGCATGTGCTCTCTGCCTAAACGATAATGGTATTTGGTTTCCCATGATTGGCATATTTGATTTACTAGTAAGTCCCTAGTACAGTGCACTGTGTGTGCTCAGGGCCTGTAAGTCAAATGCTACTAGTGGGTTTGCAGCACTGATTGTGCCACCCCCATGAGTAGCTGTTCACACCTGTCTCAGGCTTGCCACTGAGGAGCCTGTAGGTGAAGTTTAAAACTGCCATTCTGACCTGCCAAGTTCACCTACTTACCAGGCCCAAACCTTCCCTTTTAATACATGTAAGGCACCCCTAAGATAGGTCCTAGGTAGCCCATCGGCAGGATGCAGTCATTTAAAAGGTAGGACATGTACTTGCGAGTTTTATGTTACCTGGTAGAGAAAAACTGCAAAATTTGTTTTTCACTACAGCAAGTCGTAGCCCCAAGTTTAGCATCGGAACCACCTTGTAACATCTTACAAGTGTATCCTCCAATTGAAGGCAGATAGAAAATTGGAGTTTGGTGTCTCTGGACTCACAATTTAAAACACAACTTTTAGTGAAGTTGGTTTTTAAATTGCAGGCCTGAAAATGTCACTTTTAGAAAGTTGGTATTTTCTTACTTAACCATTCTGTGCCTCTGCCTGTCTCTAGAATACACGACTGGGTTGGATGACAGTTCGGCTTTGTGAATTCTCTCTAGACAGTCACACACAAAAGGAGCTGAGGTGTGCCCAGCATATCCTGATGGCCCATGACCAGGCTGATGAGCCTTCCTGAGCTCGAATGATGGGAGGAGCGGACACTTGCACTTGAATAGGGCTGTGCCTTCCCCACACAAAGAGCTGCATATCCCCCAGAAATGTGTGTCTGGAGCCAGGGCCAGGAAGGGCGGGGTATTGTGCACTCAAAGACCTTTCTTTGAAGTCACCCTACTTCAAAGACTAAAATGGGTATAAGTACTGGACCTCTGACACCATATACTCAAAACACTTCTGGACTGAGGACATTCTGCCAGGAAGAAGAACTGTTGTGCTGCCAGGAGGGACTGCCACCTTGCTGTTTGCTGTGCTGGCTTGCTGCTTCTGTCCTGAGAGTGAGAAGACTGGACTTTGCTCTCTACATCCTTCTTTCTAAAGTTTCTCCAAGGGCTTGAGTTGAGCTTGCCTCCTGTTGGAAGTCTTAGGGCCATCAAAGACTTTAACTGTTCACCTGGCCTCCTTTGCTGAGAGCCCTACTTGCCAAGTGGTGCCAAATCCAGGTCCTGGGCTCTTGGAAGTGAGTTTTTGGTGCTAAAAAGAAGAACCCAATGCATCGACGCTGACGGTCGCTTCTGAACTGGCACCTCTCTGCAAACTTTGACACTGCAAGGCTGCCTGCACCGAACCTGTGGTCCCCGCTCGACACAACGACTGCGACTTACAATGCAGGCTCTGACTGCGCGGAGTGCCTACAAAGAATCGCCACAGTGCGAGTCTCGAGCACCGTGTCACAGAAGTCTGTGACGCACTGCTCTGATGTAGCGCCTGTGGTCTAGCGGTTCGCCATCGATGCTACGGAATAGACGCCACATGGCTTAACAATCGATGCCGCACTGCCATCGGAACACCTCACCGAAAGTGACGCCTCAGCTCCCATGCCTAACGCCTCATCCCTGGGCACTCAGTTCGTCATTGACACAGCACATTAGCAAGGAACCGAGGTATCACACCTGCAACCGCCGCATCACCTCCCCTGCGACTCGCATCATCCCAGGAGTCAGCAACTCCACGACTCTGTACTGCCTCCAGGAACCGATGCCTCACTTGCTTTAGTGACGCCTCACCTCTTTCGCGCACTGCACTGTCCTTGAGTGCCAATGTGCCAAAGACCTGCCTAGCAGTAAGGAACCAACGCCGTGCTTGCCTCTACGACGCCTCACCCCCCCAGTGTCCTGCATCGGCTTTGATTTCCGACACCTACAAGGTACTGGGCCAGGGTCCTCGCTCCATCGAGGTAGGTCTCAACTTGTGGATTCTTACTGGTCGAGCATGACCAGATAGCCCCATTGGAGCTATTGTTTACTAAGTGCTATACTTTATTTAATCTTTAAAAATTCATATCTTGATTTGTGTATATTGGATTTTTGCTGTTTTAGTCTTATTTTACTCAGATTAATATTGGCTATTTTTCTAAAATGGTGTGGAGTACTTTTGTGGTGTTTGCACTGTGCTACTGTGTGTGTTGCAAAGACTTTACATACTGCCTCTGGAGATAAGCCTGTTTGCTCTTACCAGCCTACCAAGGTGGTGAGCATGGGTGTAACTTATTAACCCTGACTAGAGTGAGGGTCCTACTTGGACAGGGTGCATACCGCTGCCATCTAGAGACCCCATTTCTAACACTACCCAAGAAAGTCATGGCTCCAGTGTTAGTGGACTACTTTTGCCCCCTCTTAACACTAATTATAAAATCCTGAGTAAGATTATGGATAACAGGATTCATCTTGATCAGACAGGGTTTATACTGGACCGTAGTACCTTGCCTAATATTCGCCAGCCGAGTCATTTCCTGGGCATGCAGGAAACCCTCCTGTAGGACTCTCTGGCATTGTCTGTTGACATTCGGAAAGCATTCGATTCCCTGCACTGGGAGTTCTTGTATGCTACTTGACTTGCCTTCGTTAAATAGACTAGGATGTTATATACTCAGCTGATGGCAAGGGTTCGGACTGGGTCTGTACTATCTGATGCATGCTCAGTGGAGAGGGGCACCCGACAGGGCTGTCCCTTGTCCCCTCTTGTTATTTGCGCTGGCTCTAGAGCCCTTCGCACTGTCAGTACGACAGGGTGGACAATGTCGGGGGCTGCAGTTATCGGGTGCTTGCTTATATATTTCATGCTGCTGTATATGCGTGGTGAGCCTTCCGATTTGGGGGGAGCAGTGGCAGCCCTGTCGGCCCTCAGGCGACTCTCCGGCCTAGATGTTAACTGATGCCAGTCCTGCGTCTACCCACTGCAACCTGGCCCAGGGAAGGTCCACCTCTCTACCCCTGTGCCGACACTACGCTGGAAACATGTTACCATTTGTTACCTGGGAGTAGATGTTTATAGATCTACGTAGATGCTCTTTGAGGGTAACTTTGCCTCAAAGTTGCCCTGCGCCGGTCGGTCAACTTTTGGAGTACTCTGCCTATATCGGTTAGATGTCGGATAGTGATTTCTACGATGGTTGATTCTGCTGTAGCTCTTTTCTCTGTGTGTGGCCTTGCCGGTGGAATTCACCAGGGCTTACTTTAGGGAATTGGATAGCATCCTTCTCACGTTATATTGGGGGTCTTCGAGACAAAGGGTGGCCCAGCAGGAATTTGCAATTGCCGGCATATGAGGGTAGTATGGCGTCCTCGGACTTTGAGCTTTACTATTTAGCTACTCAGTTGCGTTGGATGGCTCGGTGGCAGTCGGTGCTCTGGGATGCTGTAGGCCACCGGGAGGGGGGGGGGGGGGGGACACCTTTCAGAGCTCTCTTAACTTGGATTCTACTATGACCTGCCCCTGCCTCGATAGTGCGTAATAAGAATGTCCTAATTCGAATTATGAGGTACGTGTCGGCACGGGCATTACAGACGACGCATACCAGGGCGCCATATACCTGCGAGCTCCCCTTCATGATTGCTCAGTACTGGCAGCACCCAGGAGTTTGGGCTGGACTCCACCTGAGGTGGGGCTCACCGTACTGGGTGTCCTATTTGCAGGGGACGAGGTTAGCTCCTTCCTGGACTTCAGGGAGACGCATGGTGGAGGACAGGTTCCGCTGAGCCTCCGGAACATGATTGCCTTTGTTATCTCTTCCTCATCACGGGGACAACAAAAGCGGTCATGCTGCTTTATAGGGCATTGTTAAAAGGGACGCAGGTGGACCTTTCTTAGCTGCACCAACACTGGGCGATAGACCTGGGAACCGTCTCAGTGCTCCGTCTAGAGGAAAACCCTGGATTTCACGCCCAAGGTGCCCCGAAATGCTAGATTTAAATTCAGTTTTACTTCCACACCGGGCGTACATCACCCCTTGGAGTTTACACAGAATGTTTCCTGGTGCTTCGTCGGCAGGTTCTCACTGCCTCGCGGCTGATGTGGGGTTCTATCATAAGTGATGGACTTGCCTAGTGCTGGACACGTACTGGGCTGCTGTATTGCAATCTATCCAACGGGCCTCATATAGACACTTTGACTGCCCTGCAGCTGTGCTTCCTGGGCCTCCATGCTCAAAGGGCGTCCCAGAAACGCGACAGTCGGGTTTGTAGGATTTAGCACTTGTTCTTGCCCGATGGCAATTGACGATGAGCTGGAAATCTGCCAACGGTCCAGACTTATGTAGATGGGGAAAGGAGTTGTCAAGATGGGGAAAGGAGTTGTCAAGATGAGGTAGGGAGTTGTCTAGATAGGCGGATTGTCATTGGGAAGCGCTTAGGAGGGAGGTGGCTAGGGGAGTGTGTAGTGTCCCGATTTTACCTGCCTGGGAGGCAATATTGTTGGCTTGCCCTAGAATAGATGCCCTGGGGCAAATTTTAGCTGAGGCGGCAGTTTCTACGGTACCCTCACCGGAAGCTGGTGCACCTCTGTTGTGACCTGTCAGAGCGGCTGGTGCCAAAATTAGTGAGGACCTGGTTGAGTGAGTGGTAATTGTCTGTTTGCTAGATGACAATGAAATGGGTGCGGCAGGGGTCCGCTGTGATACTGCCTGAGGTTCTGCCACCAACACTACGCCTCCGTGCCGGTGCAAAACGGGGAGCAGTGAAAATGCTCCTAAACCTAAACTAGGCCCTAAAAGCCAAGATCTCTCTGCCTGCCCCTTTGAGAGCTTCACTCTATCGCTCTGCGTCTTTAAGCTAGACAGACAGAGAAAGATGAGGAGAAGTAAGAGAGAGAGGATAGCCACAGAAGCGTAACAGTGCAGGGATAGAGAAAGTGCAGAGAGGGAGACATCTTTTAGGATGTGCAGTTTGCAGGCCATCAATTTTAATCTCAGTCAGAAACCTCTGGTAAATGCACCTATTGCAGAGCACCTGCTGAGATCTGTATATGTCAAGCAGGCCAGAGATTCTGATCCCAATGTGAACTCTCAATGGGTTAACGCACCTATTGCAGAGATTCGAGTGTGAATAGCAAGTCAATGGTTCTAATCATTGTTCCCTCCCATGAATGCATTGACAGTGATTCTGTGTATGGCGATTAGAAATATCGGATGTGTTTAAATAAAAAAGAACTTTACCTTATTTAGTATACAAATAAACACATGTTTAACTATCAGTTAAGTGTACAGCTGAAACAAGTATTTTATATGTAGTTACCTGCAGATTTGGAGACCACAAAATACAGTATGTGTGTCACTCTTTAGCCACATCCAAATCCACTACGACATTCACCGCAACTCTGCCCCCGGTCCCCAATAACCCTAAAGTGCATGCATAATCACAATAGCCTATATTTTTTCATTTTGGATATGAGGTGAAGAGTCTGTCTGTTAATGAGCAAGTTAATGCTTGTTAGTCTGAGTTATGAGCATATGTTGTGTAAACGGGGCGATTCTGGCGGCCATAATTGAAAAAACGGTTCCCCTCTATGGTTCTGGGCACTTGAGATGCAATTGTGGCTATCCCTACAGTAATTCATTATGCATTATAAAATCACCCATTTGCACTGTTAAAATCAGTAATAAATGATGCATATAATTTTCAAAGAACAAATGGTAATTTAAAACATTTATATCATCTGAAACACCAACCAAATAATATAGAAAACGTAACATTCTGTTCCTAACACAAATTTATCACCGCATCACATTACTCACAGGGTTCTTGGCTAAAATGGCTACAATGCTTTTCAGCTTGCTTTTATGACAGCCGCTTATGTAATCCAAAGTGGCCTTAATCACAAATGATGGGAAATGTGGAGGATTTGGTGCGGGATCCAGCTCCCTGCATTAAAAACATAACGTTTGCAAATGAAATAAAGAACTCAAATTAACTAAAACAATATATACACCATACACACAGACACTCAATATAGTACACTGAACATCAAGATCAATGTGTTTACCCGTGAACGTACCTAGCAATCAGATCTGTTTGGAAATATTCCTAACCATATTATGTTCAAGTGAGCAGCGGCCATCTTTAATTTCAAACAAGGACCAACAATGTAAAACAGAGACCCTAAAGTGACCAAAGGTCAGATGTACAAAGCATTTGTTCTGGCAGCAAACGGGCCGAATCAAATGGCTTGCAACAGGCAAAATGCTTTTTTTAATGTACAAAATGCGATTTGGTAACTTGTCACCGAATCGCATTTTGCATTAGCGATTAGGTATTTGGAAGGGGCGTGTTTTGGGCATCCCTTCCAAATACCGAATCGGTATGGTATGTATTACTGTTTTGCAACCGAATTCCAGTCGCAAAACAGTGATACTTTACCCCCACTTTAAAACTGGTGGTAACCCATTTGAAATGGGGAAGGGGTCCCACGGGCACCCCTTCCCCTTCGAGAATGTAAACAAGCATTTGCAATGCAATAGGTCTCGCATTTGCGAGAGTTTGAGCTATTGGCATTGTAAATGACAATGCCTTTATCTAAGTGTTTTGAACACCTGCAAGCGGTGCGTAAACACGCACTTTGTACATATAGTCCTTGCTTAGGAGAAGCCTGGCAGTAAAAGAGGGGCAGTTACTGCCAGCCTTGCTTCTCGTAAGCAAGGACTGTAAGCACAAAGTGTGTGTTTACACACTGCTTGCAGGTTTTCAAACACATAAATAAAGGCATTGTTATTTACAATGCCAATAGCTCAAACTCTTGCAAATGCGAGACCTATTGCATTGCAAATGCTTGTTTTGTATTGTTGTGGTGACTAATGGCAATAATGAAGCAAAACAAAAACTCTTCATGTAAAATGGCGTTGATCATGCTCCTTAAGAGAAAACCACCTGCACAGGTGACAAATTAATATTCTAGAGTCATTCACCACAGCTTGCATATTCGCTCCTGCTGAAAAATGTTTTTTTGCAAAGTGAAAAGGCTTCAAGTGAGCACAAATTATTTATTCTATGTTTCACTTTCTTCCTGTTTTCGGAGAAAGACTTTTACTTGGGACGCGATTTAAAGTCTCGTAGAGTTTGAATTTTCATATTAGTGTGGGTGCAAAGCAACGCAGTTCAAAAGCATGTTTGCCGACGCTGTTCGGTTCACAGAGCGGTCCCATTGGACACTGTGGCGTGATGTTTACTATGCCTGCGGTTTCCAGTCTGATGTAAATTATGCAGAGATACCTATCCAGAGAGCGTACTGCAGCGTAGCTGCATCGAAGCAGGTGGTAAGTGGGGGCGGCATACTGAACCTGCCATTGCAATCGTGATTGACATTTTTAATTGAGCAAATTATGTAGCGCCTATGCTAAAGCTTTAGGACGTGTCATTTATTCTGTCCGTTCGCTGACTACAGTAAGGAACAACTTTGCATCTAAAGTCCAGTTCTAAAACAAATTGACCACAATACTGAATCTCATGATAAAGGGTTTTGAGCCAAATCTGAGCAGCCCAAGAAGGGCTTGATACATAACCTATGACTAACTTGCCCTCCACCCCCTTACAACTCTTAGGAATAGAGGGCCAGATGTATGAAGCATTTTACCGGTCACAAATGGCTCCTTGGCCCATTTGTGACCGGTAAAATGCATTTTGCCATTGGGTATTACGAAGGGGCGTGTTTAGGCCACCACCCCTGTGATTGTAGCCATTCTCAATGGGTCACAAATTGCGACCTACCTCATGATTATTGATGAGGCAGGTCCATTTGCAACCCATTGGGAATCGCAAACAGTACCTGAGACACTGTTGTACATAGCCGTTTGCGATTTCCTAATTGCGAATTGCAAAAATTCGCAATTTGGAAATCTCAATCTGACTTTTTTGTACATCTGGCCCAGATCTCTTTTAAAGAGGACATGAACCATGGGTTCGATCTTACACTTAGAGAGAGATTTTTTCTAGAAAAGTGATTCTTAACCTGTGGCCTAGGGGCTACTCAGCAGTTCGTGACTGCTTAGAAAGCTATAATATTAAAACTTTCTGTAAATGTGTAGGAATTTGAAATTAGAGGCTAAAAATTAAGTTGGTATGCTCAGATTGATGCGTGGGAGCAGTCTTTACAAGTGCATCAAACAGAATATGGGTGGCTTCTACTGAATTAAGAAAAGCTCCAACCTTACCATTTAAATTAATATTTTGATTTATGATATTTGTTTGCAAAATAAGTAAACGATGTAATCATTTGTGTACTTCTTTGATAAATGCATGTATCTGTATTTTCGTTCATTGTTCTGTGCTTCAAATCATCGAAATTGCTTAGGCCAGGGTTCCCCCACTTCCAGTAATGACTCATGGGAGATCCCCGGCTTCCAATGTGTCAGTCGTTATCTTTTGATTCCAAGAATGACTGACTTGGGGTGCACAGAAGTCAAAAGGTTAACAATCACTGTCCTAGAAAGTTCTAGTTAACAAGTCATGCATCACATCCTTAGGGCTGGCATGATTCCTGAGGTCATTTCCCAGTACCAGTACCTAGGCAGTTATGTTGCGTCTGTCAAAAGCAAGCACTGCGCCCTTTAGAGGCATCTGCCAAAGTGATTTTCTTTCAACTGGAGCTGAACAGACCAGGTAATTGCCTTTTCAGCCTTGCAGACACATCCACGTTGCGAACAGTTACGCTGCGTCAAACTGGAGCAAAAGAAGTTTGAAAAAGGAGCCCCAAAGTCAACCTATTTTCATAGATGTCAGAAGCACTTCGCATTGAAAGAGAGCCTCCTGCGCAGAGCACGTAAAGAAAGTACACTTCGAACAATGAAAAAAATGTTTTTCATTATGCATTATACTGAATATATTAATAGGGTAACTGGCAGGAGAAGTGAACTCCCGCATAAGATGCAAACTCCATAGGACATGATGTCTAAAGGCTGGTCGCATCTGTTGAAGTCGAAGTAAATTGGATGCCTTGCTTTCAGCGAAATGGGGATGGCGTATGCTGGCTTTGTCATCCGTGGACTGAGCGCCCGAGATAATGAAGATGGTGCGGAATGTGCTTTCTTCCAGAAACCGCCACAGTCCCCTGATCAGAACCGGAAGAGCGAAGCGTTCTAAATGGACACATGATAAAACAAGCTGAACAACGGAGGCGACATCGCGGGGCGCACTCCCTGCCTCCGGTGCAGATGGCGGCGAAACCGGAAGTCAGGCAGCCTTCGTTGGGACGTGGGCGGGGCCTGCCAAAGAAACAGGAAGGAACCGCCGGAGAGGACGTCCGGAACCCTGCAGGCTCCATGCTGGAGTCCCGGCCCCATCAGAGGGACCGGGCGAAGAGCGAGGCAGACTGCATGGCACCAGAGGCAAGACGGGGCTCCCGAGTGGTGAGGAGAGCCCCGCGGCGTGCCGAGGAGACGGCCAGGGAACCTGCAGACCGAGGAGAGACGCCGGAGTCCTGAACCAGCCGGTGAGTGAGGGCTTGGCTGGGTGCATTTCCGGCGCCCATTCTCTTAGCGGACCCGCCAGACAGCGGGCCGCTCCATCATGGGGGCAATTTTGTCTACCTTCTGAGCCCCGGGCGCACGCTGAAGGACACGCCATGAGCGTGCACATCGGCTGTCTGAAAGAGACGCTGTGAGCGTGCACATGGCCTGTCCGGGCGCCCTGAGATGTGCATGCGTATGGTGCGAGCAGAAATTGTGAGAACGCCGCGAGCCGTACGCGTGACATCTCCTGTCTTGCCATACGCGTGCACATGTCCTGTCCCCCTTCCAAACTAAAGTCGACAACAATAGATCTCGCTAGCGACAGCGCTTCGCGCTGCGTCGCTAGGCGAGACCTAATAAAAATATTTTTTAAGAGCAGACAGTGGTCCTAACTGCAAACTTTCATTTTTTCTTTTTAAATGCATCGCATTTTCCTTTAAGAAAAATGGGCTGCATTTACAAAAAAAACGGGATTAATTTATCAAAAAGCAATCATAGACATGGTGGTCTGCTGACCTCAGCAGGCCACCATCCCTGTGATGGCTGCAATTCCTAATGGGTCGCAAATTGCAACCTACCTCATTAACATGCATGAGGTAGGTCTATATGCGGCCCACTAGGAATCGCTAATGAAACTCAAAATAGTTTCATACATTAGGAACACCGATTTTCTAATTGCGATTCGGAGAGATTCACAATTAGGAAATTTGTATTCCTAATGTTACTACATCTAGCCCCAAATCTCCATTATAACCCAATAGTAAAGTGATACAATGCCATTCCATATCAGAATTACAATTGATGAACAATTGTTAATTCTGTTCAAAACTGTTGCACATTTAATATAGGAGGCTGCTTTAGAGAGTGTGTAATAATTTGAAGACATGATGCAAACATAATATATAATTGAATATATAAAGATTATTGTGCATATAAACCTTCTTGAAAGTGATAATGGCACTCGAGCAGCGTAGTATGAAATGGTATCAATTTAAAGGTTGGTATATAAAAAAAAATTGGTACTAATACAGTTACATAATTTAAGAATTAAATTACTCATGAAATACATACTTATTAACAATCTTGCACCTTTGATACACCAGACATTCAAAAATATTTCACTTTGGACTTTTTAGTTTTTTACTCTACACTTGATTGCATTTCTTTCTAACACCATGCTCCAAAACAAACATGTTTTGAGATGTTTCAGGGTTTTGATTTGTTTTTTAACATACCATGCCTTTGTCTGTTTTCTGTATTTTGCTCTTCTTTTTTTAAATTTAAATTCGCTCAGTCGGTCAAGTGCCTTATTGTTATTTCAGCTCAGCCTTGCTCAGAAGATAAATGAGAAATCAAAATCCTTCCGTTATTACGTTTTTAAATTAGATTTTATTTTTTTGTTTCTTCATGTTGAATATTTTCCGCCATTTTCATTAGAGCTAGGAACTAGAACTTGTGTTGCAACACTATCAATGTGGGTGTTCTGAAAATATCAGAGTTTGAAATTTGCAGTGCTGACTCAAGCATTTTTTCAACAAAAATGCTGCTGCACCATTACAAGAACCAAACAGTGTTAGTCTTTTCTTCCATTCATCTTTGTGTTTAAGTGAAAATTGATGGCTATCAACATTTCCATTGTATCCTTATATATAATCACAATTTGGGAGTCACTAACACTGAACAAATTTAACGTGACATTTGTAATAGTCACTACCACTATAAGCCTCGGCAAGTACCGGTGTGTTGCGACCACCTTTGGATGAAAAATGTTGACGGATCAGTTGGAAAGTGCATCTCTAAAACCGTATGTATCTCATGCCAAAGTTGTTTCTAAACTCTGAGTTATAGCGATCCTGTGAGAATGTGTGAAAAAATGAGAACATTTCTAAACTATACAAATAACAGAGCCCCACTCATGGAGATCTGAGCTCAAATAATATAACTAGTCGAACAAATCAGATTTAAGACACATCAGAAAATCTGATGGTTAAACTGCAGCCATGCAGCTTGGCCTTCTGAAAAAAGAGAACGACCAGTAATATCTGAGAAGTTGATCTCTGAGGAAAGGATGCAACGGGTCTTCTGATCTTTGCAATAAGATAGATATAGATGGCCCCTAGTGTGTTGTCCCAATCTCAAGGAGTGAAATAGCAGGACAATTGTATCTGACCAAGTGTCTTAGGAGAGATGAAGGGCGTCATTGGGGCAGGTAATCAGTTTTTGAGTTGAGAGCCAGTATGTTAGGTTTCATCTGCACCTGGCAATATTAAGGACAGACATGATGTTTACGGAGTCATGTGGGTTGCCCTTCAGGTTGATGTGCAGCTAGGCATCATCACGATAAGTGATATGAAAGTCTGTGTAATCCTCGGAGGAGGAAGCCAGGTCCACAGAAGCTGCTACATCTGGTACGTAGCATCCAATTCATGTTTTCTTTTAAGTGGCTTCCTTGAAGGTGCGGGGGAGAGTGGGCCATCCCTACCAATTCTTCTTTAAAGAAAGTACACATAAAGCGAGTTTTCCCAAAGGCAAACAGCAGGTGTCTTCCTCTCCATCCTCAAGACGGTTCGCTCAAAACATGCAACAAATTTTGAAATCCTCGGTTTTGTGGTGGGGATTCAACTAGCAAAGGAACCCTTGTGAGGATTGGCTAAGTAAATCTTTACAAGACCACATCAGTACTGGGGCGGAAAAGCAACTTCTCTGTTGAAGTATTAGCGGTTGTTGAAGGTTGCTTCCCTGGACCAAAAACTGTAAAATAACTAAGTGGAAAGGCTGCAGAAGGGAAATAAGGCACCCTTGTACTGAGTTGAAAGCAGGGCTTTGAAGAACAATTTACTTACCTTTGGTAATGTTCTTTCTTGTAGAGAATCTATCTAGAGGAAGATTCCTCACCTTTTGAATATTGCCCAGCCATCAATTGCTTTTGAGGCTGTTTGCACCAATCACACGCAGAGCCCCAACAGCAAATTGGTTGTGACCGGTGTGCAGAATCCTAGACTTGGGATATTAATCGATAGAGTCAAATCACAGAATAGAGAGGATGGGGGGGTCGGTGGGGAATCTGTGGCTAAGTAGAGTTTCTAGCAGGAAGAGTGTTACCAGAATGTAAGTAACTGGTCTTCTAATAGAGACTTCTAGCCGCAAATTCCTCACTATTTGAATAGATACCAAAGCAGTAGCTATTCTGAGGAGGGTCTGTGGATAGATTTAACCAGACTGAAATCCAGGACCGAGGCTGAAAGATCTGGATCATAGCCTGAATGTCCTGGACTCTCCTATCTTGGGGAAAGACACAAAACCGAACCATGTGCAGAATGGCTCTGATGAAGGCGAGTGTCTAAGATGGAGCTAGGTGTGACTTCAGCATGTGGATAGTGAACCCCAAAGATGACAAGAGGTCACCGTAGTCTGGAGGTGGTTGATGACTACCGGGGTGAGCCCGCCTTCAACAGCCAGTCATTAAAGTAGGGGAAAACTGTGACCCCTGACCTCCGAAGGTATGCTGTCACTACTGCCATCACTTTGGTGATCACCCGAGGGTCATTAATGAAGACAAAGAGGAGCGCCATGAACTGGAAATGCTGCTTCCTGAACATGAACCACAGGTAATGCCGATGGGACTGAAGGATGGGTATATGGAAATAGGCATCCTGTAGGTCCAACGCCCCTATCCAGAGTAAGGTGTGGCCCAAGCCCCTAACAAAGTACCTTCAAAGTGAGGAGGTGGGTGTCAAGGACTTCGGCCACCTAATCATCACTATGGCATAAGAAGCGCTTTCGTTAGTGGCAGGATCAAGAGGACGAAACATAACATAACACGTGTATTTGTAAAGCGCACGTTCACCCAGAGGTTTCTTGGCGCTGAATAACAAATGTTCATTGTTACCCAACTCAATGGTACTCATTTTATCGACCTCAGATGGATGAAAGGCTGAGTGGACCCGCCGGGATTTGAACCTGTGACCATGAGGTCGAACACGGGCCCCTGCAGTGGACGCATTAGTCCACTGAGCCACCAGACCCGGCACGAAAGGAGCCCTGACTCAGGACGTATCAAGGCCTCTAGCTTATTTTAGGTCATCATAGCAGTTCTCTTTGTGCTATGTTTGATTAATCTCATCACCAGCGTTTTAATCTTTCTCCAAATCTATTTCAAACATGGAATGCAGGGTAAATGTCACATGACATTAAGTAGAAAATCTGATGATGGCCTGCAAAGAGTGGCGTTGAGCATACGCATCACACTGTATAGAAGACCCAATCAATGAAATGCATAGGCTGTATTGAATGTTATATGAATTGATTACTGTAATCTTTTAAAAACGATTTGCAGTTAAAGATTTCTTTGGCAGAAACCAATTAGACAATTATTACATTTTAGATCATAATCTGTGAGCAGGTTCCATTTTTTTTTTTTACCGTTTGTATGACTGAAAAACAGTATTTAGGCCAAAACGGTATGGAGGAGGACTGCAGGGAGGCACCATAAAATATAAAGCAAACACAACATACAGAATCATTTTGTCTCACCAGTCAAAATGACCCTTGCAAATCCCCGTACGTTTGACAAAGTGCTGCTTACCGAACAAATTTTGAAATCTCTCCTCTTCCTTCGGCCAATTCTGTACTTGGAATCTCATGTAAGGTCATTAGCAACTCTACCACAATTTCAGGCAAATTGCTGAGGAACAAATTATCAATTTGCTAAAATTGAAAAAGAAACAGCAATATATTATATGATAGTAACTCCGAACTTTATTGTACACAAAATAAAGATAACCAGTCCCATTCAAACTGCCCATTCCCATACCTTTGTGACGCCACCTGCCCAACTTCATAGCAAGCAACAATAGCCACCAATTACATAAAGATGAAAAAATACGCTGTACTATGTGACTGGATGTTTCTAGCTGACAGAAATGAAACATTTTGCAGAATGCATACATCCTTTTCTTTGTATTTGTAAATAAAGCATGTTGTCTCTCAAAACACAGAGAAAGTAATACAGGGATGGATGGAAAATTAAACTTGATGGCTATTCAATTGTCGTAGGCGTGTAGGGTTAAAGTCTGATTTGCCTAAAGTAAACAGTCCCACATAAACAAGCATGAAAAAAGCAGGTGTGTGTGATTAGGGCAATGATTTCCGGCTCATGTGCCAAACATCGAGGAAAAACAATAGGAGAAAGGATACATAAAGTACAGAGTCAGAACAGCAGGTTAAGGCGGACGCAGTTGCTCACATTGTTGCCCCGACCCAAAGGCGTAAAGCTGGAGGCATGACCCCGGGTTCGGCCGCAGTTGTCCCCCGCCATACCTGAGGTCTCACCAATGTAAACATCGGCAGCAGGGGTAGGGGACAGTGGTGTTGCATCTGCTTCCGGCGAAAGCGCTGCAGAGACCACCTCCTCAGGTAAAATCTGCCCCTGGGCGTCTTCTGGGGAAAACCACCAGAACTGCACCCCAGGCAGGTAGACTCAAGACCCTATGCACTCCCCTGGCATCCTCCCTCCGACGCTCCTTCCGCTCACAAACCACCCATCTATACAACTCCTTTCCCCATCAACTCAGGACCGTTGGTAGATTTCCAGCTCTTTGTCAATTGCCATCAGGCAAGCAGAAGCGCCAAGTCCGTAAACCTGTCCGTCGCCTTCCGGGCTGCACTTTGAGCATGGAGACCCAGTAAACACAGTTGCAGGGAGCAGTTAAAGTGTCTATATGTGGCCTGACAAATAACTTGTAGTACGGCAGCCCAGTACGGAACTAACACCGAGAAAGTCCATACCATATGGTAGAACCCTGCCTCAGTAGTGTGACAGAGGGGACGCGATGACGAAGTCCCATGAAACATGGAACCTGTCAGATCAGGATGAATCAAATTGCCCATATGTGGCAAAATCCTGCCCAGGATTTTATAATACGGGTTGAGCATAGAGAGGGGGCGGTAGGAGTTCACTAACACCAGATCCCTGTCTTTCTTGGGTAGTGACACAATCATGGCCTCATACAGAGAGGGAGGAAGCAGTCCCTGCTGTTGCGCTCTGTTAAATACTTCCACTAACTTTGGGCAATTGCAGCAGAGTAGACTTCTATAGGCAACCCGTCCGACACGGGGACTTTGCCCCGGGACATCTCTTTGATTGCACCACGGACCTCTAGCACAGCATTATCAGCACCCAGCCACTCTGTCATTGCAGGATCTAGGACCGGCGGGGAGGAATACACGATGTATTACAGTACGTCTGACTCATTTAATCGCCCTGGCAATAGTATTGTGGCAGAAGCTCTACCATCGCAAGTAATGTCTCTTGTTCAGCAAGTATCCGCCCTCTGCCCTCGGGCGTCCTCCCAACTCCGGGGGAGCCTATTAAGGACCAACTCCTGCTGTCTAATGTCCAAGTGCAGCTGGGTCCGCACCCTATCTTACTGGAGATTCAGTAACCATGTACAACCACCTTGAAGGCATCCCATTCAACACCCAACGACGATGCTGAATCCAAGCTGATCTACTACCTTATGATCTTTAAATGTTAATACGTCATGGAATTGTAAGCAAACCAAAGGACTGCCAAAGGTTAATGTTAAGTCAAGTACCTACATCTGTCACTTTCTTGCTGTCTCAAAAAATGATGGATTGTACAGGGACTATTCTCTGTAACCTTTGAAAAAGTATGTTCCATTTGCGATTTTCTACATGCAAGCATGCTTCAACACGCTCACCTTTCCTATTGCTTCCAAGCTCTGCACAAAAATTGCAAAGCGGCAAAAACTACAGTGAGATCTCAGGGATCAAATAAAAAAATCCTGCATACCATCTCTTCCAGACTGGATGCCTCTGGCCAAAAAGAGAGTTTTAAACCAAGCCTTCCGAAGCCAGCCTACTAAGCGACGGTAGGGTACAAAGTGTACAGTGGTGTCAGTTTTTATGAGAGAGCACACACATCGGGAGTGTTCCAAAGGAATAACCACCCACCGTCCTTCCTTAGCAAGAGCCGGAAGCTGTCCCATCCAAATTCAGGAGAACACAGTGAGGATAAATAGAATGGGGATTAAAAATAAACAACTCAAACCGGAAACAGGCTTCTGCTCTAAATCGGCTTGGGTTTGAACACCAGTGGATGGCCACCTCTCGTCTTCAGTCTGCACAATGGACTTATAGGCGGTTTCATGCTAAGCCTACCACCCCGGCACAAGGGCTGAGGGGAATCCTCCCAGAAACGCAATTCCAGATTCTCCAGCACATCTTTGATATTGAAAAACCAGAGAGAATGATCAGCCCCATCTCAACGTAATGCACCACATACAGCATATCTATCTGATAAAGCATACATGCTAACTGTAACAAAGCCTTATCCTGAAAAGAAGCAGTCTCACTGTGAGGTATTCAGAAATGGAAGGCATGGCAAGTTCAGCACTTAAAATATTCACAGTAGTAGAACAGGGAACACACATCAAGGAATGCAGACGTTTGTTCTCTGTAGTAAGGAGCTGATGCAGCCAAACTGAAAGACATAAGTAAAGGAGTGAATGGTGAAAGGTGATTGTCAAATCATTTTGACTTCCATATGTGTATATAGCAACACAAAATGTATGTTGTAGGGCTTGACTGGAAGTTTATATTCTTTTACTTCCTCCAGTTCTTACTTTAGAGGAATACAGTGCCCTGGGGGTGGGGAGGTCATATTCCTTTCATACTTCCAAAACATGCCCAAGTCCAAACTGGGTGGAACCTGCTCGGGAAGCGCTACGGATAGCCATAGCACTGACATTTGCCTTTCATGAAGAGGGCATGCCCCCTTGATTGGAGGCAAAACCTAAAATTGAATCAGTGCACAGTAGCGAAATGGTCTCATCTGTGGATTACGACTGGCCTCCTTGGTCAATTCAGGATCGGATCTCTCACTAAGGAAGGAGCTTCACGTCAGTACATTTGAGGAATTACTGAGTTCCAGGGCGACAGTTAGCTGGCCGCAGTCTCCCTTTCCAGACAGGGCCCAAGAATTAGTACCCTGCCTGCTTGGTAAATGGGTTACTAATCTGCAGGGTACAAAGACAGCCTGCCTACATAAAGTACATCAGCCCAGCTGTTTGAAGATCTTTGGGAGGAACAGGCCCAGGAGGATTCTCACCCACCCAGTCTTGTGGCGATTCCCTTTCGTCCCTGACTCCTGCCAGTGTGCTCCAAGGTGCCTCCACAAGATCCTCAGGTTTACTTTGGTGTCATATCTTAGTCTGGAGAGTCTTTAGGAAGTAGCTAGGTGAAGATCTGCTGATCCCATCACTGTAAATCCATTGCAGGCTTGAGGAAATATAACTAGTGAACCACCCAACGCCTGATACTGTAGTTGTTCCGCGCCTGTTTCCCAGGAGCTTTGGACAACCCAAAATGTGAGAAAAACTGAACCAGGACTGGTGGCTTCCAATTTGGAGAGGTCCTGAAAGCCACTGTGTCCCGGATCACTCTTATGAAGGAAACCCTCTACATAGGCTGCAGGTGAGATTTCAGTTCATTGACAGGAAACCCCATGGATGACATCAGGGCGACAGATGTCTTCAGGTGATCCTTGACTGACTCAAACAAGCCCGCCTTTAACAAGCAGTCAAAAACATATATCACCCTGACCTTCAAAGATGGACCACAGCCACTGCCATCATCTTCTTAAACACCTGGGGGGGGTGAGGGGGATTTTGGGGGGAGGAGAGGCTGAAGGTCGGGACAGTAGACTGAAAATGTTCAGACCCCCACCACTAACCAAAAGAAGAGTGTGTGGGACAATCGGACCAGCATTTTAAAGTCCGAGGACAGCATCTGATCTTCTGCATCCAGGGTGGAAAGTACATAGACTACAGTCAACATATTGAACTTGATCTGCTGAAGGAAGATGCGCAGAAATCAAAGGTCTAACCAGTCGGTTTAGTAATGGAAGGCTATGATGCAGGATCTTCTTTGCCGACATCTTGTACTGGTGATCCTTCCTGCTACAGATAGGTCCTGGATACCACCATTGGCAATGCCAGTCAGGAACAGGAAGGCATGTTAGCCATCTGTGTTGCTTCAACAGCGTCAATCTAACAAAAGGAAATTTCCTTAATTGAAAATTAGGCAAAAAGAGCCCTCTACTAATTGAAATTTCTTCTAAATTGCACATCCATCTTTCCTACCAGTGACCTAAAAACATCAGTGCTCTTCCTGCATTGACTGTGACAATGTTGTTAATACCGGCTTCCCCCCAAATAGTCAAGCAACCTTAAAGGCTGTCCTACATGCTGCAGTGAGATTTGTCGCAACACACACGATCCCAGCACATCAAAATGTTTTCTCTAAAAATAGTTACCGACTGAAATAAAATGCTCTTACGATACAGCATGTCTAATTTTCAATTCTGTGCACTTAAACAATCCCAAATAAATGCCATACACACTGCTCATCTCTGTGGGTCATAAACATGAAAAGGAATGATCTATAAAACCTCTGGTGTTAAATAATTTCCATGGCATCACAGGCTTGCTTAGAATTGCACCTGGTGCAAAATGCTGTAGCTAGTTTCGTCCTGAACATGAGGATATCGAATTCTATTGCTCCCGCCTTGAAGTTGTAGTATTTTGAATCAGTAATGTTGGCTTTCTATTTTGAATTAGAAATGTTGGCTGCCCACTTTGAAGCTGACAATTTCCTTGTAGGTCCTAATTTAATTTGGATTTAATATGGAAACCCAGATCTTGTAAATCGAGAGGACACATCCACTTTGCCTGTTTTACCTGAGTGAAATTCTGATGCAGAGTTCTGTATTCTCCTCTCTTTATTCATTTCTTCACTCTTTCTTCCTCAGTAAGTGGCTTATGTTCCTTTGCTATTGTGCTACACTCTTGTATGGGTCCCACTTGATCACACAATGAGGGGTCCAGGAGAAAACACCTTCCCATCCTGGATCGAACGTCTGCATTGAACTTTAAATTAGAGCTAGAAACAATTCTGCACAGTAGGTAGCATCCATTTGTCATGTGTTAAAGTCTGTCTGGCTGGAACATGATTTGTTACGTTTCTGCCAAGTAGGGCAACACCATCAAGTTGCTGCAGATTTTCTCAAAGCAGTTAAGGGCAGCTACTCAGATTTATTGGTAGATTTCTTGTTAGATTAAAAAATTATTTTGCTTTAAGTGCACCTTTCCCCATATGGTGTTTCAACCCTTCTAAAGAAACTGGAGTTTCTTCATTATGTATTTAGTTGGATGCCAGCAGTATATTTTCCTTCATCACATTGATTTCAGCATATCAGATTTCGCTTTTCGATATTAACGAAGACCTTTTGATTAAACTAAAATTATATGCATAATATACGTAGCTATAGTGGCTTTCAGTCAGCCCTCTTCATCTATTGGTCTGTTACTGCACCATTCACATTTTGCTAACACTCACAATAGCAAGCAGCATGGGGCTCAGTGTGAGTAACGGCATCCTGCTCTTTCAGAAGGAGCACATCCAGCACAAAGTAGTTACTTTCAGTACAAGGGACTACTATGAAAATGTGTGTTTTTGAGACCAAAAAATATTATTGTTTTAAGCTTAATTTTTTTTTCTTTTTTGAGTGACGAAGGCTCGGCAGCTTCCTCAGCATGTTTTCCAAAAACCATGACAAAAACAAGAACTGACATTGCCAAAAACATATAGAAAATAATAAGTAAGGGCCGTTGGGAGTCCAATCAGATGGCATCAACCGTTTTCCGTGTTCTTCATTTGCAACTCTTCATCGCCAATGAGTTCCATTAGAAGGCAAGTCCCAATACATCAGTCTTTACAAACGAATGTCTAAACATCCATCCAGAGTAGGAATGACGGCAACTGCGACATTCCTCTAAGACACCTCTCCATGAGAGATTGGGATCAACCAGGTTCAGAGACAAAATAATAATTTGCCTTGGAGCTTTTGCTGTGGTAGCAAAAAGTACTGTTCTTTTTCCCAGAAAGCTCAACAATTCCCTTGGTGGGAATTTATAACACAAAACAAAACAATTCATTCGGAATATTCAATCAATCAATCAATCAATCAGGGTTTATAAAGCGCGCTACTCACCCGTGAGGGTCTCAAGGCGCTGGGGGAGGGGGGGGTTGGTGGGGGGGGGGGGCCGGCGGCTCCGGGTCAGTCGAAGAGCCAGGTCTTGAGGTCCTTCCTGAACGTGTGCAGGGTGTGGGAGCGTCTGATGTTCACAGGGAGCTCGTTCCAGGTTTTCGCTGCGATGTAGGAGTGAGCTCTCCCGCCGGTTCTCTTTCTGTGGATGCGGAGAACCTCTGCCAGGGCCAGGTGGGCGGAGCGGAGGTTCCTCTTGGGTACGTAGAAGGATAGTCTTTCGTTGAGGTAATTGGGTCCGATGTTGTTGAGGGATTTGTAGGCGAGGGTGAGGAGTTTGAAGGTGACTCTTTTCGACGGGGAGCCAGTGGAGGCCTCGTAGGTGTTGGGTCATGTGCTCGTGGCGTGGTGTCCCGAGGACGAGTCTGGCTGCGGCGTTCTGGATGGTTTGGAGTCTGTGTAGGAGAGTTTTGCTGATTCCGGCGTAGAGGGCGTTGCCGTAGTCCAATCTGCTGGTTATGAGTGCATGGGTGACGGTCTTTCTGCAGTCGGGGGGGATCCATTTGAAGGTCTTACGGAGGATGCAAAGGCAGTTGAAGCTGGTGGAGGCGACGGCGTTGATCTGGCGGTTTATGGAGAGGGAGGAGTCAAGGATGATGCCGAGGTTCCGAGCGTGGTCTGTAGGGGTGGGTGGGCTCCCGAGGGCGGGGGGCCACCAGGTGTTGTCCCAGGTGGTGGTGGAGGGTCCGAGGATGAGGACCTCGGTTTTCTCGGAGTTGAGCTTCAGGCAGCTGTCCTTCATCCAGGCGCCACGCTCTTCATTCCTTCCTGGAAGCAGAGTATAATAGAGCAGAATATTAAGATTTCTTGCCATCAAAGAGGTGTCCGTCTGATTATAAAACAATCAGGTGAAAAGAGCCTTGGTGGAAAAAGTACAAGATTAAACACCTACCCTCCAGAAAAAAAAGTTAAATTAATAAGCTGATGCCTAAACGCATTAAGTGCTGGCATTATTGTGCACTAATATTAACTGCCTAACTGACATTGCTGAGCAGTCTGAACAGTGCCGCATCTTTAATTTTTAAAACACCACTGCCCAAAACCTCAAATGTGGGCTGCAGTGTTTAAATATTCCCCACACGTCAGGCTGGATCCGGAAACTTTTACCATAGAACCTCTGCACCACGTAAGGTGGCACCATGCGGCTCCGCACTGACATCGTGCCACTCCTGCGCACTGAGGTCATTTGCTTTCGAGATTGTCACAACTCCCATATGTGGAGCCCCTAAACCAAATTGATAGACCAGTGTGCCGGTTCCTAAAATTCAGATCTTTATAATAAGTAGAGTCCAATCATGGGTCCAAGAACGGGGTGGACAAGTCCAATCTCGAGTCCAAGAACGGGGAGGATGGTTGGGTCGGTGAGGAATCTATGACTAGATAGAGTCTCTACCAGAAAGAGCGTTACCGAACAGAAGTAACTTGTTCTTCTGATAGAGACTTCTAGCTGCAGATTCCTCATCTTTAGAATAGATACTAAAGCAGTACCTAAAAGGAGACAGGCTGTGAATGGAGTCAAACCAGAAATTCCTACAGGAACGAGCGGTCACAGTGTCTTGTCACCAGACAATAGTGCTACGTGAACGTATGGAGGGATGCCCACATAGCTGCCTGGCTGATGTCTAGGACCGGAACTCCGGGTTCTTATGCAGTGGTACCAGCTTTAGCCCTGGTGGAATAGGCTGAACTGTTCCCATTGGAGCAGGGTCAAGAGTGATTACCATATAGCTTGGTCCAAACTGAGGTGGCATGGTGTGCAAGATAACAAGGGATTGGGGCGCAGCCCGAATAATTACCAGTGGCTGAGCTTAATTCAAGCATTCTATCCATCACATTTTATTGTATACTATTTACAACGTTTCCGGGAGCTGCTTCTCTGGCAATGATCAGAAGCTCTGGACACCATACTTTATATGGCCAATCCACCACTAGGATGACTTTGGGCCTAGTCGATCCTGATCTTCTTGAGAACTCGGGGCAGGAGTGGTATCGCCGGAAAGGCATACAGGAGTATCAAGTTCTACTTGAGGTGGAAGGCATCTCTGAGCGAGAGACGCTTTGGAAACGCCAACGTGCAGAAGCGCTGACACTGTGCGTTATCGTCAATGGCAAACAGATTGAGCTAAGGTTTTCTCCATTAGTGGAAGAGACCCTGCACCACCTTCAGGTGCAACAGCCACTTGAAATCTGCTTGATGCAGGCAGATGAGTTTGCCCGCCCTGGCATTCAATGAGTCCACTAGGTGGTTCAGCCATTTCCTGAGGTGCAAGGTCTCCTGGTACAGGGACCGTGACCCAACCTCACCCTGTTTGTTGCAGTACCACATGGCAGTGGTGTTGTCTGTGAGCACCTGTACCACCCTCCCCTTGATGGAAATGCAGGAAGGCTTTCAATGCCAAGCAGGCAGCACTCAGCTCCAGAAAGTTGATATGGAGCCGGGACTCTGCTAGAGACCAGAGACCAAAGACCAGTGATCTCCACCTCTCCCAGTTAGTTGTCCCAGCCCAGAAGTGACGCATTGGTCACGGCTGTCAGCTCTGGGTGGGGAAGGAAGAGGGGTCTGCGGCGAAACCAATTGCCGTCCAGTAGCCACCTATGCATATCTTTCACAGTCTCCTCCAAAATCTGAATGTGATTTGAGAGGCCCCCTTGATGTTGGGCCCAAAGGGACTTCAGATTCTACTGCAGAGCCTGCATATGCCACCTAGCGTGTTGACCAGCAGATGCAGGCGGCCATCAGTCCCAGCAGCCCCAGCGACGACCTCACAGAAATCCAGGACAGAGGATGAAAGATCAGGATTATAGCCTGAATGCCCTGGATTCTCTTGTCGAGGGAAAAACACGAAATCGTACTGTGTTGAGGTTGGCTCAGATGAAGGGAAGCGTCTGAGGAATCAGGTATGACTTCGGCACATTGATAGTGAACCCCAAAGATGACAGGAGGTTCGCTGTAGTCTGGAGGTGTTTGACTGCTTAGAGTGAGGTTGCCTCCAACAGCCAGTCTCGAAAGGCTGGCACCCCTGACCTCAAAAGGCATGCTGATACCACCGCCATCACTTATGTGATCACCCGAGGGGCACTAGTGAGGGGAAAGAGGAGCAAAGTGAACTGGAAATGCTCCTGTCTTCCCATGAACCGCAGGGAGCGCCAATGGGCCTAGCGGACATGTGCATGGAAATATGCGTTCTGCAGGTCTCCAGGGTTGAGCACAGACAAAACCTGTGCGAGCATTTTGAATTTGTCCTTGTGGAGGAAGAAGTTATTATGGCACAGGTATCCATCCTTCTTGGGCACCAGAAAATAGCAGGAATAACAACCACATCCTACTTATGGCGCAGGCACCCACTCGACAGCCTCAATGGTCAAAAGGGCTTGCCCTTCCTGAAGCAAAACAGACAGATGGTGCTCTGTCAGTAGTTGTGAGAAGGGGCAAAGGTGCAGCGAGTGGAAAGGGAGGGCAAGGCATACCCCTTCCAAACAATTGCAGGACCCACCTGTCTGATGTTACACCTACCATCCCGGCAAGAACCATTGGATCCTGCTTCCCAATGGGTTACTGTGCTCCACGACGAGCACGCTAAATGGGTTTGGCAGGTGCAGCTGCAGGGAGGATGGGGGACAGTGGACTGAGATGCCCGCTGACCTTCACCACGGGGATCGTGGCCACCATGGCCTCAAAAGTTAAACCGCTGGGTGCCTTGCTGAGGTTGGATAGGCTGGCCATACGGGCTACCTCTGCCTAAACCATGAAAGTAATGGTAGGGCTGATGCAGCTGGCGAGGTGGGACAGATAAGCCTAGGAAGGGTGCGGAGACTCTGCTCATCTTGGAACGTTCCAGAGTGGAATCTGCTTTGCCCACAAACAGGTGAGTCCTGTCACCCGCAGCCAAGAGTGGAAGCAAATGGCAACGCTAGTGCCAATGTCCCGCACAAAGCAATCAGTGGTGTCAAGTCACAACGAATTTTGAAATTGGCTGCATCACGATCATCCACAACAGCTTGGGTTAGGAGAGGCTGGAGATCTTCTGGGACACCTGGGAGGACTTGAGGCACTAAATCCCAAAGGGTATGGGAATAGCACCCCAGAAGCCAGCTGGCATTCACTGATCCGATGGCCAAGCAGATGGAAGAGAAAACTCTCTTCCCAAAAGTCTCTACCCATTTTGACTCCTTATCAAGGAGAGTAGTCAGAAATGTGTTCGGGTTCGATCAACATGTAGACGCCTGCCCAACCAAGCTTTCAGCGGAGGGGTGTGGAGCTAAAAATGCAGGGTGGCCCAGGGCAACTGCATCTAGTGACCTGAAGGTTGACTGGGGGCCAGAGCAAGGTTTATACAATGTCCCCAATAAGGTGTTTGTAAATGCCTCATTAAAAGGCAAGATGGGCTCAGTAGATGTTTGCCCAGGCTGCAGAACTTGAGTTAGGACATTGGTTTTGACCTCTGGCGGTCAAGAACTTCGATTGCCCTACGTATAACTATGACGTAAGAAGCGCTCTCTTCAGTGGCAGCACCAGCGGGTGAGAGGAGACAACTCAGGGGAGGTATCAAAGTCACTGGCCTCTTGAAGGCCATCATACAAATTCTCCTTATGGTATGGCTGCCCAATTTTGTCGCCTGCATCATAATCATTGGCCGAATCCGTGCCAAAGAAGAAATGCAACATGTGAATCTTCCCTTGTGGAAGTGGCAAACTGAGTGGTGGAAGTGGCGCCTCGATAGCGGTCGAGCGCGGCCTTGGTTGTAGCGGCGCCAACTCAAAGTTAGAGAGCACAATAGGTACCTCGTCTTCTGGCACCAATGGAGTTTGCGTGGAGTGTAGTGGCGGGAGCATAGTCAGAACTGGTGCCGGAAGCAGAGTCAGAACTGGAGTCGGGAGGAGGGCCCGTGATGGGCTCGGAAGGTCCAAATGGCGCCATGGATGAAGCAGCCAGCGGTATCAGAGATAGAGGGCCTCTTGGCTCCTTGGAGCCTTAATATATATGCACCAGAGGGAGTCGGTAAAGATCTGAAGACCCGGAGCATGTCTCGAGGGACGCTGACATCTGTCTGGGTGTCGTAAACTGCCCCAGAAATTCTAATTGTGCTGGTGTAAGTTGCGGGGCAAAGCTCTGACGTCGGTCCACTTTGGGAGCAAGATCAAGAAGTATAGTGATGTCCCTGCACCTTCTCAGGAGTATGTGAGTGGCACAAAGGGGCTGAGTCCCGCTTAGATTTCTTAGTCTTGGGAAAGACTTCTGGACCTAGAATTGGCTGGCACCAACCCTTTGATTTGGACCGGTCATGTCGCAGAGTTTTCCAGTGCTTGGTGATGTAGAGTTTCGCCTCGCGGTCTTGGATGACCTTCGGGTTCATCGACGCGTAATCTCTGCAGGCCTTAGAATCGTGACTAGACTCCCAAGCACTACAGGCAAACCTGATAAGGATCTGTCATCTGTCAAACCTGATAGGGATCTGTCATCTGTTTGCAACAGTCCTTACAGGATTTAAAGCCAGTTTTTTGGGAGGTGAAATTTCTCTTGCACACAGTGAATTTAGTTGAGGTAAAGGGTCTCAAAAAGATGAGGTAGCTCCAGACCTGTGTCTGGGTGTGCAGAAAGAAAGGAACGGACGTCAGCTCGCGGGAGTGGCACCTATAGAGGCTACAAAAATAATTTCCAGAGCATAACGGAGTCAGTGTGGAGTCGCACAGCGCCACCTATAGGTGCACATAGGTACTGTTAAAAAAGTTTCTAGATACAGTTTGATGCCTGGGGACCACTCAAAAGGCAAGTAATCTGCAGCTAGAAGTCTCGATACAGGAAATATATATATGGGGCTGCATCATACTGTAGTACTGGCCAGATCAGCGGGGCAGGAAGGGGGGATAAACAAAGATAGTGGTGAAGAGGGAGCAAAACAGTGAAAACAACATTTTTATTAATGCATATTTTCAATATGTCTTTACATCTTTAGAACACAAAAAATGCATTTTAAAATGTTCTTTTTAAATAGCATCTTGCTGCCTTTGAAATTGGAAAAATATGCTTAAAAGTAAACTCATATGCTAATATAGACAACAGGAAAGTAGAAAAAATCTACAGTCCAATAGAAATAAATAGAGAACCCCCCACCCCCTATCATATTTGTCCTCACATATAGGACTATCAGTCTAAAAAGAAAATCATTCTTATGAAGTGATCAAAGTCTCATGGCTCAGAAGACGACAACTAGTTGTGTCTAATTATCACTTCATCACAGCATTTATGACCAGTGCATATTGGAAGAGTGCTACTAAGAACATATACCTGTTTTCCCAGGCAGTCTTCCTCTTTCAGGATATCATAGACATCTGATGCAGTCACCCTCTGTTGTGCCATGTCACTGTCCCCTGAGCCTTCATAGGCAAAGTAAGGCAGAATATTCACAAGGACCCTTGGAAAGCAGTCTGCGAGCAGAAGCCGCCAGTCCTTTGCTATCTGACAAGCTAGGGATTTCACTTCTTCAAATTCATTTCTGATCACCAGGTGTGGGATCAGAACTTTATAAAAAGACCTGGACATTTTAAAACAGAAAGAAAAAGAATTTATACAATCATAAAAATAAAGGTAACTAATGATTTACAGGATTGTTATATTTGTTAAGATTCAGATCTACAATGAGATCCACTTAAAATTATACAATCAAAAATATGTAATGCATATTTGAGATACTATTAAAATATTTAAACATTTTAAAACACATCAATTCACTAACAGGGTTAAATAACAAACAAGTCACCTTTTGTCTTACGTACGCCATATTTAAAAAAAATAGAGGATTCAGAAAAATACATTGGTTAGAGTGCAGAGCAGTGCATGTAAATAAAACATGATCCAGGTTTTGCAACAATTACTCACATAAATCACATAATCTCTCTTCATAGTGTAAACCAACCTATGCACCAGTAACCATTTTTATGCGCAAAATGTTCATACGCAACACCCTACAAAACGGCAGATTCCGTGATTTAAGTTTCAAGCTAAATATGGTTTCGGCTGTGCTTCAATGCATCGGAAACAACACCATTCATCTTCTTCTTTCCCCTACAGCCTAACATATTTAAACTCAAAGAACTACTTTTAATCTGAGTTTTCAAAGAATTGTTTAGGATGGGCACAAGTCAGCTCCATCAAATCAACCTCTCTAAGATTAAAGTGCATAAGTGCTTGTTTAAAATTTTTAAGGAGAGAGTTCACTTTGTTTTTCTGACCGAAGACTTCAGAATGTAAATAACCTCTTAAAGTAAAAAGCCGAACACCCCAATGTAAGATAGCAGCCAACCCCATTACACAAGAACGTGACAAGCCATCTCAAAACGTAGCCCTTCAATTGGTGTCAGAGTATTTAAATTTACATTTTTCCTGAAAAGTTTACCCTCTGTTTTATGCATAAAAATCCAATATTTTGTGTCTATTATTTCAATAGCATATAACAGTGTAGGTGAAATTTTTATACGACAAGCCATAATTAAATGAGCATAGTGTTGACGCCCCATGGCCCAATAAAGTGATAAAAGTGCATTACCACAACCCTGTCCCTTACTTGAAATAGCTGAAATGTGTACACAGAAAAAAATTCCCTAAAAAGACATATGTGTGAACTACTTCCATCTCTTGATTCCCTAAAAACCATTTACAGCTCCTAATCTTTTTCTGTTTATTACCTCGGAAAATCAGTACTTTACTTTTTGTGTATTGATTTTCAAGCAATGGCTATCTGCATATTTTCGTGAGGCATCTAAACAATTTTGCAGGCCCTTTGGAGTAAGATCTAAAATCACATTATTATTTGTGTATAGACGCGAAGCTGTGTGGCCAGGGACCAACTTCAGAGCAGCCCCTCCTCCTTCCTTTAACAAATTGGGCAAATCATAAATATATAAGGAAAAAAAGCGGGAAGCTAATAGACAACCCTGCATTCAGCCATTTTCTGTTTAAATGTTTGGGGAAAGCCCACGATCGCCCGATAGCAGGACATGACACCACATAGAGGAATATAGTGCTATTATAACATTAAGTAAAGGATTCGGAATACACAGGGCACAAGGCTTACTTCACAAGGTTGGTCTGCCCCTAATGATAAAGTGGCTTCAAAACATTTTGTTTTAAAGTACATATAAAAAAATTATTTTTTATTTCATGTTTTAAAAACTAAGTAACTAAGTTTTTTTTTAAAATGGATTGCTTATTCACAGCTGTTTGATATAAAGTTTAAAAAAAACAGCGCAGTGAAATAGCCTGAAGACAAGAATACTTTATAAAAGGAGATGCATTTGTTTTTCATAAGGGTGCTGCTATTTGTAAGAATGACACAATTAAAGTAGAAATGTAAAATGTCAATACATGCCACCAAATAATCAGCTACATAAATTTAACAGACTACTGGTAGTGGTAACTACATTTTAATTAGTGGCCGCTAGAGGGATTCCAGATATACTTTCTTCTTCAAGCACATAGTATAACTAGATCTTTTCCCCCTTTTATGTACATGACTTTAAGTGGATGTGCATATTGGGAATATGTAGGAAGGTAGGATGCTTCTGCATGGTTACCCCCACTTTTTGCCTGCTGCTAAGCTGTTTTTGACTAGTCTGACTGGGATCCTGCTAATCAGGACCCCAGTCTATCTGATTTCTCCCTTAAATTGTTGTGCTCAGTACTTCGGTACATCCCAGACTGGATATTGGGGTACCCTTATAAGTCCCTAGTATATGGTATTACGGTACCAGAGGTCTCCCATGGGCTGAAGCATGTATTATGCTACCCATGAGAGACCATTCAAAATGGAACTACAGGCCTGCTATTGCAGCCTGTGTAAGCTGGTGCTAGCACCACTTACTAAAGATATAGGTTTCCTATATCTAGGTTCACTGCACTTAAAACCTATAAATCACACCTATAGCAGCCCTTGCAATCCTGAAGGCAGGGTGCTTGGTTCTAAGTGAGAGGGTGCCCTTGCATGAGCAGGACACCCCTACAGCCTACGGAGTCCATTCTCTCGGGTTGTCAGTGAAGCAGCCATATACTATATAGAGGGGCACCACATAATTAAGCGATGACCATCTCGAAAACGGCTGCAACGAATCCTACCATGTTTGGTATCAAACATGTTGGAATCATACCTCCCACACCGTAAACGGTGTGGGAGGTATGATTCCAAGCACTGGAAGAGCCCTCAGTTAGGCTCTCAGTGTTCCCGGTACCAGCCTTCTTGACCCGGACAGCACAAAATGGTTGCTGCCGACCAGAGGCATGATTCTGCCCTCCTGCTGTTGAGCCAAGCTCGAGCAGGGGAAGGCAGAACAATAGGCATCATGTCACAGGGAGGTGTGACCACCTTCCAGACAGGATTTACTGTATTGGGGCAGGGTGGGTGCGCTGGCCAGACCCCTCAGTCTGCATGAGGGGCACATTTGGTGTCCCCATGCATAGTCCAGTTCAAACCAGTCCTGGGAGCCGTTGGCTTCCGCTCTCACGCGAAACTGGACAGAGGACATGGGAGTAACCTCCACTCTGTCCAGACCTTCCCCTGGGAGGGTCCCCTGAATCATCCCAACCCTTTCCCTAGGGTACCTTAAGGGCTCACCTGGGTGTAGGTCCCTAGATTCGTCGTGGGAAAAGATTCAGATCAGACACTATGGACTTCGCTGGACTTCGTTTGGGCTCGACTTCATCCCCCTTCCAGTCTGCTGCATCGTCTGTGCACCATACAGGAACCTTCCAAGGCCTGTGGGCATCAAAGACACCTGAAGGAATCTCCCTTGGAGTGAAGGAGTCACTCCCCTGCATTCGCAGGCACCGCAACTAAGTCGACCGGTCTGCTGATCCTGAGCTCCTCCGGACTCCGAAAAGTTCTGCAACACAGGTGGTGGTTTTCCACAGCTCCTGAGGCCTGCCCTGCCCTCGCACCAAGTTTGAGGCCAGTATGCCTCGTGGCGGTTGCAATAACCGTACCACTGTGCACTGCGTCAACTTGCAGTTGCAAAGGCTTGTTGGCTTCCTTCCAAGAAGATCCTCGGGCTCCAAATAGCCCCCACCTCGAGCATCTCCAGAGACCAGAATCTTCAGCCACACCGCATCGTTGTGCATCGTGGCCTGCATCTTTTGGTGAGCTGCTGGAGGTCCTCTCGCGACTCCAGTGTCTCCGGCCTGTGGGTCCATTTGAGGGTCACACTTGTTTCTTGTGGGCTCCCCTAGTTGCTCGGGCCCTGCCCTGACTCCCCTTCTTTTGGCGAGTCCCCTGGATCTTGCTGGTCCAGACATTGCGCCTTCTTCAATTCCTGCATTGGTTGCGTTTGCCAAGGCTTGTTGATGCTCTCGCCGGACACCGACCCCTCAGCACTCGACATCCTTCGTGGAAAGGTTCGTGCGCGGCTCCTGGTCATCCTCAGCATCGCCTGGTCCTCACAGCTGCAGGGTCAAAGTCATCGTCATCCATCCTGCAACACCCGACAACGGAGGGCATTCGTCTTCCAAGTCTCCTGTTCCCTCCTGAGTGACAGACTCTGTCCCCTCTGCTTGCAGGTACCTCTCATCTAGAATCCACCTTCGGATTCAACCGGACACTTTCTCCTTCTTCAACAGCGGCACTTTCCTGAAGTCCTCCATTGGCTTCTACAGCAGTTTCCGACACCACTTCACATGTATGCACCCAGCTTCCTTGGTATAGATAACGTGGGTACTAGGGTATCCACGGGTGGGGTGGCTCTCCAACCTTCTGTCTTCCACAGGGTTTCTTCAGGTTCCACTGGGAGGGGTCTTTAAACTCTAAAAATCCAACCGTGACTTACCCGTAGAGTTGTACAGAGCACGCGGTCGTGTTCCCACACTGCACACGCTCTCCGTGGGGTCCCCATCTACTCACCTTGGGTGGTTCCTTGGGTCCCCGGCACTTCTACGTCCTCTCGACCTTGTCTTGACCCGAGTCGTGGTTCTTGTACCACTTTCTTAGTCTATGGTTTGGTCCCCCCCTGGGATCCACTGTGTATTACGTGCTATTTACTGTGTTTCTTTGCTAAAGTATTGTGTGCATTGTGCATATCTCCGGGTAGGAGATACTTTAATGTGTTAGAGAGTATTATATAATAAATACATATTTTTATAAATACCTTGTGTGGTTCTTTTTCATTTAATCTATACTATAAGACTGCATTCTGGTAAAACAAGCTGCTTTACACTCCTTCTGGACTAAGCCTGAAGGCTGCTCTCAACAGCTACCACTTAGAAAGCTTTCTAAGGTTGTCTAAGACCTCTTAAATCACCATAAGGGTTGTCTGGACTGGTGCAAGGTGCCCACTTACATTAGTGGACATCATATACCAGGCCAGCTTCTCACATTGGTGTGCAGCGCTTGGGATTCAAGCCTGCATTATTTTACCAGATAAATCTTTGTGTTGATTAATTGAAAAACCATCACTAATACTAGGCACATATAATACAAGCTTAAAATAAGCAAGTTCTACTGAACTTAGGGTTGGGTAAATCAAGGGTCTAAAACACCCTTTCTCCAACCTCACAGAGTTTAGTTCGCACTGGGTTAGGCAGGTGCAACACCCGACCACACTTAGTATGTCTTCCAAAGGAGATGCCAGTGGCCCTCTGACTGCTAGATACAGTGAACTTTCGTTCCAAGAACTGAAAGCACTGTGTGCCTCTAGAAAGTTGAAGACTGGGAAAGGAGCTAACACTCAACGCCTCCTAGAGGTGTTACTGTTAGATGACCTAAGAAAAACAAATGGGTCAGATGAACAGGACAGAGTGGGTGGGCAGGGGAGTGAAGGTAGGCCAGGAAGGGGACCCCTCTTTGACCTCGAATCTAACCCTGACCAGGTGGAGCCTGACGACTCCCACCTGGATAACTCAAATCTCCCAGAGGATACTGCAGGTGGCCAAGAGGATGCCCCCTTTGTTCCTCCTAGGAGAGTGCAGAGTAGACCAAGGAGGTCTAGATCCTCCTCTGCAGAATCCAATGGCTCAGGACAGTCTGTATGGACCTCCATATCTAGGAAGAGGGAGAACTCTTTAGACAGGGAATACCAACTTCTTGAACTTGAGAAAGCTAGGCTTAGGCTCAGACAAGAGCCGTTGGCCCTTGACAAAGAGTCCCTAGAAGTCCAGAGAGCTAGAAAAAAATTGGGACTAGAGTCCCATGGGGGCAGCAACAAGGTCCCTAGAGTTAGAGAATCTTCTTTTGACCATAGGAACCTGAACAAGATAGTCCCTCCCTACCATGTTGGGGATGACTTCCACCAATGGATAACTGCTTTAGAAAGGGCCTGTAAAGTTCAGAGGGTCCCCCAAGAACAGTGGGCAGCTATCTTGTGGCTCTCCTTTGCTGACAAAGGTAGAGATAAGCTCCTCACTGTTAGAGAAGAGGATGCTGATAATTACTCAGTTTTGAAAAGTGCTCTCATTGATGGGTTTGACTTAACCACTGAGCAATACAGGATTAAGTTCAGAGACACTCAGAAAGCACAGACCCAGGACTGGGTAGAATTTGTGGATAGTGCCACAAAGGCTCTGGAAGGTTGGCTACATGGCAGCAAGGTGCATGACTACTTAGGATTGTACAATGTGATTATGAGGGAGCAGATCCTTAATAAGAACCAGCTTTTGCACCAGTGCCTGGTGGACTCAGATCTGACTTCTCCCCAAGAATTGGGAAAGAAGGCAGATAAATGGATCAGAACCAGGGTTAAGCAGAAGACCCATAGTGGTGGTGACCAGAAGAAAGATGCTTCCAAAACCCAAGAGAAAGGTGGGGATAAGTCTGAAGAGAAGTCCTCTGAAGGTCCCCAAAAGTCTTCCTCTGGGGGTGGGTCCCAAACTCCAGCTTCCCCTGGAAAGAAACTTTATTGCTTTGTTTGTAAAAAGCAAGGCCACAAGAAATATGATTCCGATTGCCCCAAGGCCAGCAATTAGAAAAATACTCCTCCTACTACTACAGCACCCCCTAGTGCTCCAAGTAGTAATCCCCAGGGAGTAGTATGTTGGGTTGTAAGTTCCTGTATGTGCGCGCGACTTCACGTGTAGCCAAGAACCCTCGTTCTTGGCATTCTAGAACTGCGCTGGTAGACTGGCAGTTACTTTAGCAGTGGTGTGGCGCGGTGCTGTTTGTCCCTTGCTGTGTCTTGATGGCAATAAACCTCATTACTTACCCGACGGAGTCTTGTATCTTCTTTTCACTGGCGACGATCTTCCTGCCATCAAGACCCTCCACGCGTGCCTCAAGTCTCAACTCTTCTCCACTGAAGACCACGTTCAGCATCGGACATCCTCGCCGCTGCAGTTTGTCACGGAAACTCCTCACCTTCAAGCCACACCATCGTCAGACTCTGCGGTGAGACTTTATGAATTTTTATTCATTTTTGCCACCCTCGCAACTACGCACTCTCCTCGCGCACCGCACTCCGTCTCTGGCGTTCACTAATGTCCCTTCTGTGACGTACTCACGTCAAGACTTCTGCCTGTTGCCTGGACGTTGCGTCCGTGTACGTGCATCCATTTTGTGCCTTTCACATTCACCGCTACCGTTACCTGGCAACAAACAAGGAGCCTGACGCTTCATTTTAAAAGCGTCGTGCAACTGCCCACAGCGCTCATCTTCACTGATGCGCACAGTTTAACTTCAAATTTAGCGCTGATCTTCACTGATGCGCACAGTTCAACTACAACAAACAAGGAGCCTGCAACTGCTCACAGCGCTCATCTTCACTGATGCGCACAGTTTAACTCCAAGTTTAGCGCTCATCTACACTGACGCGCACAGTTTAAGTACATTTATGTACACTAGAGTTCCTGCTTTCACTATATGCACAGGTGCACTGCAGTTCCTGTATTCACTGATGTGCACAGTTTGACTGCACACAGTTCAAGCAAGGATGTACGTGCACTTCAGTTCCTGCATTCACTGATGTGCACAGTCTAACTCAAAGTTTAAGCACACAGTTGGTAACCTTACCTACAAGCCCATAATTTTTGGTGCATATTTTAAACAACCAATAATTTAAACAACTATTAACTCACACAATTTTTTTTTGCTGTGATTGTAGCGCTCAGTTTAGCGACGTTATATCACCATGCAACAATCGTTGCAAGCACCTCCAGTATTTTCTCCAAATCCTTCATCTCCAGAATCAGATTGGGAGAAATGGAAGGAAAGTTTCGAGGTTTATTTAGATGCCCTCGACGGTGAGTCTTTCACAAGTAAAAAAAAATTTGCTATCTTAAGACATTGTTTGGGATCGAATGGTCGCAAGATACTCAAACATATTCCTAAAGTTCTCGTGCTGTCCATTGAAGGTGAAGGTGATGGTGTTGAGGACGAATATGCCACCGCCATTAAGTCACTGGATACCAGATTCAAGGCATGCAAGAACACAACATTGGAGAGGCACAAATTCTACAAGAGAGCACAACTTCCTGGGGAGTCTGCATCCAGTTTTGTTTGTGCTTTGCGAATTCTAGCAGGTACATGCGAATACAAGACATTTGAAGAAGAAATGATAAGAGACCAACTGGTGGAAAAAACTAACAGCAAAAAAATCCAAGAAGCCCTTTTAACCAAACCGTCTCTGTCTCTACAAAAGGCTTTGGAAATTGCCTCAAGAATTGAAAGCACTACGTCATATTTGGAAGAGATGTCTGTTTCTACCTCTAGAAGTCTCAGGGGTGCAGAGGCCACCTATTCTGTGATAGAACGCGAAGCGTTAGCCTGTTGGTGGGGCATTGTTCACTTTAAGCAGTACTTATGGGGGTCTAAATTCACTGTAAGAGTAGACCACAAACCCTTGGTCCAGTTATTCACTACCAAGGGTGGTGATAAGGCCACTCCTCGCATTGCCAAATGGCAGTACAGACTTTTAGTAATTAATGTAAATATTCTAGGGCTACTTCAAACCTCGAACCCTCAAACTGAGAAGGGACTAGATAATAACTATAGTGACACTATGATATAGAAATGTATGAAAAAGGTTTTATTAATAATGTATCT
This sequence comes from Calotriton arnoldi, assembly GCA_963921515.1. Taxonomy (NCBI): domain Eukaryota; kingdom Metazoa; phylum Chordata; class Amphibia; order Caudata; family Salamandridae; genus Calotriton; species Calotriton arnoldi. The sequence goes on from CAWUFW010000324.1 coordinate 2,087,941, forward strand.
TAATCTCAATAATAGATAACTGTAAAAACACATATACATAAAAAAATAGTTTTTCATACAGAGACTAACAGATAAACAACATTCTGACCACATTCAGTCACATTCAAACATATACTACATACATATAATCAAGATGATATACATGATTATTTTATCCCACATGATTGGATATCTGTAGACTATGACGAACAAACAACACCAACACTTAATTGAGAAGTTAGCATTTTTGGGGTGGTTTTCACAGATGACTCTACGCGCGTTTCGACAGAAACACTGTCTTCATCAGGAGTTCCACCTCAGAATGTTATGCTCTGTAAAAAATAACATGTATATTTCACATACATATGAAACATAATTGTTTAAACATAATTTTAGATGTCACTATAGTTAATAATTATGATGATTACATATAATGATAAAGACCCATAATTTAGGCTGAGGGTATGTTATTTAATAGTCGTTGTTTCCGACTGAAATATTAAAAATGAGCCTGACCAAAAAATGAACATGAATGTAAACATATATTCTCCCAAATAACATATAACACTGCAAACAGACAATACAAAACTTTTACCAATTTTCTATGTTCTTTGTATGGATACCATATCTAAACTGCCGGGTTCCCTTATTGAAAAAAGATATAAGTGGTATCTTTAAAAGGTAAATAGATTGAGAAACAACACATATGAGTACTTATGAATGCTTATTGTCCAGGATGAATGTAAAATACTAAAATGTCGTTTATACCCTAAACAAATAATGAAAAAAATATGTATTACCAAAACTGTGCAGCATCTGTACGTAGATTGATGGTACAAAGATGATATATCTTCAAAAGTATGTTCCTATCGATCAGGATACACCTATATAATTCAACAGCAATGTACCAAAACAAAGAAATCAAAAAGATGAACGATCTTTCCATTGCTAACTAGCTCCATCCTTAAATATAAGAAAATGTTCTAACCAGCCACTACGAAAGCTGGTATTACCTTATATTGATGATGGCCTGTCTCGAAAGCGAACAAATTTGATATGTTACCCAACTCCTTCAGGAACTAAGCCCTGAAACAGATAAACAGACCCCAAACAAACATATATGAAAAGGTGCACAAACAAAATTCAAAATGAAAATGTCTAAATTGAGTACTTTTCTATAATTGTCAGCTGGGACAAATAATACCTGCTTGATAAAATGTGTCCAACAAGAGAGGCGAGCTGCTAGTCCCTCAAATGATTACGAATGGATGCTGAAAAAAACAACAAACAAAAACAGAATGTCTATATTTTCTGTAAATATGAACGTCCCTGAAATAATGTATTCTGGTACAGATGTGACAATGCCGACCGACTAATAACTGCAGGACCTACTTCAAATAATAAATGTCTACTACAATTTTATACTTAGGTTGCTAATGTGAACAATTCGAAAAAAGACAAAACTACTCTAATCAAAATGAAGCTCTGTCGATTAAACTCTGATCAGGATAGGAGACATCCATGTTAGGACCGAAACATATAATAGAATTGGCGGAGCAAAACCCGGCCAAAAAAAATATATATACAAGAACCGCACCAATACATAATGATGTTGTCAAAAAGCCAGTCCATTAACAATATCGAAATGATGGAAAAGGCGGAGCAATGCCCAGCCAATACCTGGCAAAGAAGAAAATGTAAGGTGGTTACAGATAACAGAAGACCTGTTTAATGGTTTTGTCAGCACAGGAGCCAAGCCATTGATATTATCAAGACGATAGAAAAGGCGGAGCTATGCCCGGCCAAAACTCAGCAAAGTGTGCAATGTGAGATAATTATAGATATCAGAAAGTCTATCATTATAGCATTATCAACAAAATGGAAAGAGGCGGAGCACTGCCCGGCCACAATGAAATAAAAACACAAGATACGAGAGCAAAGATGAAAAACAGATGCATCCCAATATGGATGTGTGTTGATAATACTAAAAACGGACAACCAACTCCCAGGCTTTGTCAGATAATATACGGATTCTCACAATGTGCTTACCGATGTTAGCCGTATGCTCCGCCTCTTTCCATTTTGTTGATAATGCTATAATGATAGACTTTCTGATATCTATAATTATCTCACATTGCACACTTTGCTGAGTTTTGGCCGGGCATAGCTCCGCCTTTTCTATCGTCTTGATAATATCAATGGCTTGGCTCCTGTGCTGACAAAACCATTAAACAGGTCTTCTGTTATCTGTAACCACCTTACATTTTCTTCTTTGCCAGGTATTGGCTGGGCATTGCTCCGCCTTTTCCATCATTTCGATATTGTTAATGGACTGGCTTTTTGACAACATCATTATGTATTGGTGCGGTTCTTGTATATATATTTTTTTTGGCCGGGTTTTGCTCCGCCAATTCTATTATATGTTTCGGTCCTAACATGGATGTCTCCTATCCTGATCAGAGTTTAATCGACAGAGCTTCATTTTGATTAGAGTAGTTTTGTCTTTTTCGAATTGTTCACATTAGCAACCTAAGTATAAAATTGTAGTAGACATTTATTATTTGAAGTAGGTCCTGCAGTTATTAGTCGGTCGGCATTGTCACATCTGTACCAGAATACATTATTTCAGGGACGTTCATATTTACAGAAAATATAGACATTCTGTTTTTGTTTGTTGTTTTTTTCAGCATCCATTCTTAATCATTTGAGGGACTAGCAGCTCGCCTCTCTTGTTGGACACATTTTATCAAGCAGGTATTATTTGTCCCAGCTGACAATTATAGAAAAGTACTCAATTTAGACATTTTCATTTAGAATTTTGTTTGTGCACCTTTTCATATATGTTTGTTTGGGGTCTGTTTATCTGTTTCAGGGCTTAGTTCCTGAAGGAGTTAGGTAACATATCAAATTTGTTCGCTTCGAGACAGGCCATCATCAATATAAGGTAATACCAGCTTTCGTAGTGGCTGGTTAGAACATTTTCTTATATTTAAGGATGCAGCTAGTTAGCAATGGAAAGATCGTTCATCTTTTGATTTCTTTGTTTTGGTACATTGCTGTTGAATTATATAGGTGTATCCTGATCGATAGGAACATACTTTTGAAGATATATCATCTTTGTACCATCAATCTACGTACAGATGCTGCACAGTTTTGGTAATACATATTTTTCATTATTTGTTTAGAGTATAAACGACATTTTAGTATTTTACATTCATCCTGGACAATAAGCATTCATAAGTACTCATATGTGTTGTTTCTCAATCTATTTATCTTTTAAAGATACCACTTATATCTTTTTCAATAAGGGAACCTCAGCAGTTTAGATATGGTATCCATACAAAGAACATAGAAAATTGGTAAAAGATTTTGTATTGTCTGTTTGCAGTGTTATATGTTATTTGGGAGAATATATGTTTACATTCGTGTTCATTTTTTGGTCAGGCTCATTTTTAATATTTCAGTCGGAAACAACGACTATTAAATAACATACCCTCAGCCTAAATTATGGGTCTTTATCATTATATGTAATCATCATAATTATTAACTATAGTGACATCTAAAATTATGTTTAAACAATTATGTTTCATATGTATGTGAAATATACATGTTATTTTTACAGAGCATAACATTCTGAGGTGGAACTCCTGATGAAGACAGTGTTTCTGTCGAAACGCGCGTAAGTCATCTGTGAAAACCACCCCAAAAATGCTAACTCTCAATTAAGTGTTGGTGTTGTTTGTTCGTCATAGTCTACAGATATCCAATCATGTGGGATAAAATAATCATGTATATCATCTTGATTATATGTATGTAGTATATGTTTGAATGTGACTGAATGTGGTCAGAATGTTGTTTATCTGTTAGTCTCTGTATGAAAAACTATTTTTTTATGTATATGTGTTTTACAGTTATCTATTATTGAGATTAAGATAAATTATTAATAAAACCTTTTTCATACATTTCTATATCATAGTGTCACTATAGTTATTATCTAGTCCCTTCTCAGTTTGAGGGTTCGAGGTTTGAAGTAGCCCTAGAATATTTACATTAATGTCCTTTCCCTGTCTAGGTGTACTTCTCACTAGTGTCAGGGGGCCCCCTCTTTTTGCAAGTACAGACTTTTAGACCATAATTTTGATGTTGAGTATATTCCAGGGATACGGAATGTCCTTGCTGATTGTCTGTCCAGATTGCCATGCGATACACATACGTTATGTGATGATAGTGAAACGAATTTGGATTCTGATGTTTTTTGTTATGCTGTATCACTTCAGAACGCTGCTGTTTCAGAACAAGAATGGAGAGATGCACATGATTCTGACACAGATATCAAGAAACTAATGAGTGTAGTTCACACTGGTTGGACTAGGGAATGTTCTCAAGACCACGATCTGTGCAAATTTAAACACATATTTGATGAGCTTTCAGTTGATAATGGTCTTTTGTATCGTTGTTCCTTGCTTGTAGTTCCTGTAGGGATGAGGGACAAGATTCTCAATCTAGTTCATGAAGGGCATATTGGTATACGTGCTATGAAAAGAAGGATAAGGGAACGTTTTTGGTGGCCTGGGCTAGACAAGCAGGTTGAACATTTCGTGAGGGATTGTATGTCCTGTGCTGTGAGTGACAAATCTCAGGTTACTGTTCCTAGTCCAGTTCAAGCTGTGAGCGTTCCATCCAAACCCTGGTCAAAACTTGCCATCGATATCATTGGTCCTCTAATTTTATCTGAGAATGGTGTTCAAGAGTATGGTATAGTGCTAATGGATTACCATAGTCGGTGGGCAGAACTAAAGTTTGTTAAAACTCCCACTACTGTTTGTGTAGTGGATTTCCTTGAATTTCTGTTTGCCAGGGAAGGTGTTCCAGATGAAATTGTTTCTGACAATGGTTGCCAATTCACCTCCTCAGAATTTGAGAAATTTTTTAGATCTCATGGGAATTAGACACACCAGAACCTCACTCTATCACCCTCGCAGCAATGGTCTCGTTGAGAGGTTCAATAGGGTAGTCAAGGATAACATACAGTTGTCAAAGGCCAGTGGTCTAAATTGCAAAAATGAACTCAAAAATCTATTGTGGGCTGTGCGTACTACTCCTAATGCTGATACTGATGTCTCTCCGTTTATTTTATTAAGAGGGCGTCTTCCTGCTTCGAAATTGTTGAGGGAGTGGATGGGGTCGTTCAAACTTCCGTCTACTAAAATAAAGGAAGTAAACAAAAACAGACTTAAGGCTCAAAACAAGTACATACAACAGTCTTCTAGACTGTTGAAAGTGAAGGTGGGTGATCAGGTCAGAATCAAAAGTTCTAGGATTTTGCCCAAGGGTGAATCCAAATTTTCTGGTCTCAAAACCATTGTGAGAGTTAACAAGAGTGCGGTACAATTGGAAGATGGGAAGTGGTGGAACAAGAACAAAATTTCTATTTCCAAATTACCCCATGTTCTGACTCATGAGTTGAAGCGTCCAGATTTCAATAACCGTTTTCCTTCTTCCAGAGTGTCCAGATTACCAAAAAAATTCAAGACTATGTAATGTAATGTACTAGTATGCAAAACTAGTTTAAAGTTCTTCTTACGTTTCCATGTCTATGTAACAGCATTTTGTACTTTCATTTAGTGTTTAATTTTCTTTATTGTTGTTTTCTCTTTTATCCTTATAAGGGGAAAGATGTGTTGGGTTGTAAGTTCCTGTATGTGCGCGCGACTTCACGTGTAGCCAAGAACCCTCGTTCTTGGCATTCTAGAAGCTGCGCTGGTAGACTGGCAGTTACTTTAGCAGTGGTGTGGCGCGGTGCTGTTTGTCCCTTGCTGTGTCTTGATGGCAATAAACCTCATTACTTACCCGACGGAGTCTTGTATCTTCTTTTCATAGTAGCACCCCCAAAAGTGTAGCTGGGTTCTCATGGGGCACTGAGGTGGATACTGTCCTAGCCAGATCCTCCACACAGACCACCTTAGGCTGTCATGGTGGCATGGGTTTTGCCACTTTTACTGTCAAGTCCCAACACCTTGGGCAAGTACAGACAGGAGCCTCTGATCAATGGTCAGAAAGCTATAGCCTGTAGAGATACAGGGGCTAGTGTCACCATGGTGGCAGAACAACTAGTGCCTCCCCCTTCAGCTTCTACCTGAGTATCAGTACCAGGTGACCAACACTGATGGTGTTAAGACTGATCATCCCATGGCCATAGTCAATCTCAGCTGGGAAGGGTCACTGGCCCTAAAAGGGTTGCAGTGTCCCAAACTTGCCTGTAGATTGCCTCTTGGGAAATGATTTAGAAACCTCAGCTTGGGCTGAAGTCGAATTGAAGGTCCATTTAAAAATGATAGGCCTATTTTAGCAGATTGCTGAGACCCCTAGGGTCCCAGACCAGCCACAGGAAAATTCAGAAGCAGTGGAGCCTGAAAGAATGGCCCACTCTGCTCCACCAGAGAGCACAGGGGAGGAAGAAAAGTCTTTTTCCCCCCAGACTTTAGGTGAGGGTCAGCCTCCTCAGAGAACTGATCCTACCCCTTGTGAAGAAACTGCCCCAGAGGAGGTAAGGCCTGTCCTGGCAGAGCCAAAGAAGGTAGGGGAAACCTCCAAGGAGGTACCAGTCTGGAGCAGGTATCGTGCCCCTCTCTACCCAGCCTTGGTCAGCCTAGGGCTACAGAGGTCAGGGATGTCAGTGGACCCCACAGGGCCCAATGCCAAGAGGAATTCCCTCATCCACAGAGTAGGGACCCCAGCCTAGTAGTACTAGCCAGGTGGATAATCCTCAGCATTCTGAGGGATCCCTCTTACCCTTAGCAATTGACATCCCCCAGAAGGACTCTGTTGGGCAAGGTAAAACCTGGGACAAGGCTGTTCCAAACCTTCACTGGCCGTCCATTGTTCCAACCACACAGGATAAACCAAAAGCTATAAGCAGCCAGAGATTGACTCCTAGGGACAGGTACAGGACAGTCATGGAGAGAAAGGCCTTAATGGTGGCCAGTGCTCTGAGGAAGGTGAAACCAACCCTGTTAGGGCCTCCCTTCCTAAATCAGACACTCCACCAGCCTCTCTCTTGGCTTAAACAGATGCCAGGTAGACATCCCAAACTTTGGAGAAGATCCAAGACCCTACTGGGGAGGAACATCTCAGTAGACCATAGGATAGGGAGATTCCATGCAAGTGCAGGACCTTCTTTATATGGCCACTTAGGAAATAAAGTCTAAACTGGGCAAGGTTAGCCTTATCTCCTTTCGTTTGGGAGGTGAGGGGGTTATGTAGGAAGGTAGGCTCCTTCTGCATGGTTACCCCCACTTAGTGCATGGTGCTAAGCTGCTTTTGACTAGTCTGACTGGGATCCTGCTAATCAGGACCCCACTCTATCTGCTTTCTCCCTTAAATTGTGTTCAGTACTTAGGTACATCCCAGATTGGATACTGGGGTACCCTTATAAGTCCCTAGTATATGGTACTAAGGTACCCAGGGCATAGGTACCCCAGAGGTCTCCCATGGGCTGAAGCATGTATTATGCCACCCATGAGAGAACATTCAAAATAGAACTACAGGCCTGCTATTGCAGCCTGTGTAAGCTGGTGATAGCACCACTTACTAAAGATATAGGTTTCCTATATCTAGGGTCACTGCACTTAAAACCTATAAGTCACCCCTATAGCAGGCCTTTGCAATCCTTAAGGCAGGGTACTTGGTTCTAAGTGAGAGGGTGCCCCTGCATGAGCAGGACACCCCCTACAGCATACGGAGTCCATTCTCCCAGGTTGTCAGTGAAGCAGCCATATACTATATAGAGGGGCACCGCGTAATTACGCAGTGCCCATCTCGAAAACGGCTGCAACGAATCCCATCATGTTTTGTATCAAACATATTGGAATCATACCCCCATACCGTAAACGGTGTAGGAGGTATGATTCCAAGCACTGGAAGAGCCCCTCCGTTAGGCTCTCAGTCTTCCCGGTACCAGCCTTCTTGACCCGGACAGCACAAAATGGTTGCTGCCGACCAGAGACACGATTCTGCCCTCCTGCTGCTGAGCCAAGCTCGAGCAGGGGAAGGCAGAACAATAGGCATCATGTCACAGGGAGGTGTGACCACCTCCCAGACAGGATTTATTGTATTGGGGCAAGGTGGGTGCGCTTTCCAGACCCACTTAGTCTGCATGAGGGGCACATTTGGTGTCCCCATGCATAGTCCAGTTCAAACCAGTCCTGGGAGCCGTTGACTCCCGCTCTGGCGCGAAACTGGACAAAGGACATGGAAGTAACCTCCCCTCTGTCCAGTCCCTCCCCTGGGAGGGTCCCCTGAATCATCCCAACCCTTTCCTTAGGGTACTTATGGGCTTACCTGGGCGTAGGGTCCTAGATTCGTTGTGGGATGAGATTCAGATCAGACACCACTTCTCCTTCTACCATCTGGGCACTCTGGGCTCCGCTGGACTTCGTTTGGGCTCAACTTCATCCCCCTTCCAGTCTGCTGCATCGCCTGTGCCTGTGCACCATACAGGAACCTTTCAAGGCCTTTGGGCATCAAAGACACCTGAAGGAATCTCCTTCGGAGTGAAGGAGTCACTCTCCTTCATTCGCAGGCACCGCAACTAAGTCGACCGGTCTGCTGATCCTGAGCTCCTCCGGACTCCGAAAGGTTCTGCAACACAGGTGGTGGTTTTCCACAGCTCCCGAGGCCTGCCCTGCCCTCTCACCAAGTTTGAGGCCAGTATCCCTCGCGGGGGTTGCAATAACCGAACCCCTGTGAGGGATGTGGAATTCCTATAGCCCGACGCCCAGGACATATTGTTTGGGGTCAAGAGCAACAAGTTTTCATGTGCATTTTGTCCTTGGGACAAGTAGGCCCAACCTCCTGCAGCACAAACCCTTTGGCTGCCAGTTTGCAGTACCACATTATGGATCAGGGAAGGGCACTGTCTGCAGTTAAAATAGTATTTTTGTCCATATATTAATGCTGTTCAAACTTGTATTTATGGTTCATTGATTGAAAGCCTTTATTATTAGGATGAGCGCTCTAAGTAAATGTTGTAAATTCTGACTACACTACTGACAGTGGTTCCAGTATAAAAATGTGTACACACGTTTTCAAAGTTTAGCAATATGAGGCTATGTATACTGCTCCAAGAATGCTCTCTGATTTGATGCAAATATTTGGAGTAGCTTGAAAGCAAGATTGATGATTCTTTGCTTTTAAAATAAAATGTTCATAAAAAAAATGAAAGCAGGAAAAAAAACATTTCTCTAAACTACTGTAAAATTTCAGGTACCATTTCTTTGCAGCATCATTTAGTAACGTGTTAATGCATGCTAGTATTTCCCAAAAATATTCATAATGGAAAATCAGTGTAACCAGTTTCAATAAGATTATGGGGAACACAAATAAACAAGCATTGGCAAAGCCAGTAGGTCTGAAATTGATGGTCAGCTTTTTAGTTTTGTCAATGTGTGAATTGTTTTGGCATGGTTTTCGTAAAAGCTTATTGGTGTGGGAGCTGTCGGGCCCTCATCATTAGAACAAACATTGGCAAAAGCAAAAATTGTTTTGGTCTCAAAAAGCACGCCCTGCCTCAGTAGTTACTGGCACTGAGCAAAACTACTGCCGATATGCTCCTTGTGAAAGAGCAGAATGCTGTCACTCACAGTGAAGCTAGTCGATAGGGAGAGAGAGACAGACAGAATTTTAATAAACGCAAAAGGTCATGGTCAACGACAGACCAAATTAGGGGCCCAATTATTAAAGAAAGTCTCAAAAGTGCACCCATGGTATATGTTCTTGCATTAAGTGCAGCTTTACAGCTTTGGTGAATTTTCAAGAATTTACAGAAGTAGGACAAGAAATAGTATGCCTAGAAAATATTTGTGAACTGCATTTTAGCATGAGGAAATATGCATGTGTAGATTTGCTCATGCAAAAATCTGAGTGTTTGCAAGTTCACTTTCCCGCCAACCACTTTTTTCCCAACTATGGAAGAAGGTTTAAGTCTGCCATTGTCAGGAGTAAATCTACAACAATTCTCAGTATGAGAAAAGATTAGAGAAGAGTTGTTGAAAACCCTTAAAGCATGCAAGTTAGTAGGTTTGCACAGACTCAAAAGGGCATTCTAACCCTGAAACTATTGCTTACCACTACCTTCATCCCCAGTATGTAGATATGCGGAAACGTGGCAACATAAGGGGTTTGCAAGTATTCAAACACTACTAAGGTATGAGCCCTGGCATAATCAGAGAGGTGATATCAGAGCTCTTATATAATGAGATTGCTGCCATAATTTGTCGCCGCATTACATGGCACCAAAGGGACAAGTGAATTTTGTTACAGGACAAGTAGATTTATGAAGCAACCTGCCCCATGGACAAGTAGATATTTTATTAAATTCCACACCCCTACCCTGTGCACTGCGTCAACTTGCAGTTGCAAAGACTTGTTGGCATCCTTCCAAGAAGATCTTTGGGCTCCAAGTAGCCCCCACCTCGAGCATCTTCAGAGACCAGAATCTTCAGCCACACCGCATCGTTGTGCATCGTGGCCTGCATCTTTTGGTGAGCTGCTTGAGGTCCTCTCACGACTCCAGTGCCTCCGGCCTGTGGATCCATTTGAGGGTCACACTTGTTTCTTGTGGGCTCCCCCGATTGCTCAGGGCCTGCCCTGACTCCCCTGCTTTTGGTGAGTCCCATTGCTGTTCTCGAAGTTGCTCCTTCAATTCCTGCGTTGGTTGCGTTTGCCAAGGCTTGATGGAGCTCCTGCCGGACACCGACCCCTCAGCACTTGACATCCTTCATTGGACAGCTTGTGCACGGCTCCTGGTCCTCCTCAGCATCACCTTGTCCTCACAGCTGCAGAGTCACGGTCATAGTCATCCATCCTGCAACACCCAACATCAGAGGGCATTCGTCTTCCAAGTCTCCTGGTCACTCCTGGGTGACATAGACTCTGTCCCCTCTGCTTGCAGGTACCTCTCATCTAGAATCCATTCGGGTTCCACCGGACACTTTCTCCTTCTTCACCAGCGGCACTTTCCTGAAGTCCTCCTTTGGCTTTGATGGCGTTTTCTGACACCACTTCACACGTATGCACCCGGCTTCCCTGGTGTAGGTAACGTGGGTATTAGGGTATCCACGGGTGGGGTGGCTCTCCAACCTTCTGTCTTCGACGGGGTTTCTTCAGGGTCCACTGGGATGGGTCCTTAAACTCTAAAAATCCAACCGCGACTTACCCGTAGAGTTGTACGGAGCACGCGGTCGTGTTCCCACCCAGCACACGCTCTCCGTGGGGTCCCTATCTACTCACCTTGGGTGGTTCCTTGAGTCCCCGGCACTTCTACGTCCTCTCGGCCTTGTCTTGACCCGAGTCGTGGCTCTTATACCACTTTCTTAGTATATGGTTTGCCCCCCCCCAGGGGTCCACTGTGTATTACGTGCTATTTACTGTGTTTCTTTGCTAAAGTATTGTGTGCATTGTGCATATCTCCGAGTAGGAGATATTTCTATGTGTTAGAGAGTATTATATAATAAATACATATTTTTATAAATACCTTGTGTGGTTCTTTTTCATTTAATCTATACTACAAGATTGCATTCTGGTAAAAACAAGCTGCTTTACACTCATTCTGGACTAAGCCTGAAGGCTGCTCTCCACAGCTACCACTTAGAGAGCTTTCTAAGGTTGTCTACGACCTCTTAAATCACCATAAGGGTTGTCTGGATTGGTGCAAGGTGCCCACTTTCATTAGTGGACATCATATACCAGGTCAGCTTCTCACAGAATATATCTGAAAAACAAAAAAATGCACGGATAGAAGATATAGGGCTACCAATTAGTAATCAGGTGTGGTAGAAAATATATATATGTATACAAAAATCAACTACACCCAAACTTGATTTAAGATTAAAACAGACACAGAGAATTCTTTATAGGCTATACTGATTACCAATTGAAAGAGTAACGTATGTTTTATTAGAGAACTGCAATATGGCTTCTGGTTCGTGAACTCCCATCTTATTGCATTTTTGATAAATAGTCCCAATATGGAGCCATGAATTGGAACATATGGAGTGGAAGTTTAGTAAAAAGTTAGATAGATCTCCTATGATGACAGCTCTACTGTGCTACTAAAGCAGATTTTCATGTGGGCACATTTTGTGAACCATATGTGCCATTACTGTGGCTAAAAAACAAACATTATGGAATTATGCAGATGGCAGGCAGATGTGGATCCTAAAGCTGAAAGTTCCATTTTAGAAATGTCTCTTCTTTCCAAAGAGAAAGATTATTATGGAAAAATTGAGTAGAGTTTATAGATTTTAAGTTCCCAACCTTTTTTTTCTTTTCTTCCCTCACTCTAATTTTGGCTGCTGTTCGTACTGTCTTTTAAGTTGCTGTTACGTGGAGGACAGCTGTATTATTAACTTAGATACAAATTTAAACATGGAAAATATTTAGGGCTAGAAGTATATTATACTTTGATGTTCCAGAATATGAAGGTAGCTTTATTCTGATGCTTGTTGGACAAGGTAGGTATATATTTAATGTAAAAGTCATTCTACTTCAAATGTTAAATGTATGTTTGTATTGATGAAATACATTTTGAAACATACTAAGTATTATTTAAATAAGCCCAAATAGTTTATTTTCGTATAGTTTACCGAAAGTTTGTTTGAATCATGAGTTTCTTGCAGACTTTAAAATTAAGTTTATCATACAATAACCCTGATTCATAGTTTGATCAATAATCAATGAGGCTACGAGGACTGTTTTGTGCAGCTGTTTTCCTGCTGTTTTGCTGCTTCTTCATTTAGTTCATCTGGAGTACATCTTCTGTGCCTTTAGTATAGTTTGTTTTGCTTCTGCAGCTTGTCTCACTCTTCTGGAATTCTGCTGCTACCTCTAGCTACATGGTGTTACCCTCCAGCCTCTCTCCATCAGTTAATTTCTTGTTGCATATAACTATCCATTATGCTGTTGCATCACTCCAGCAGGTGTATTGTTCAGCTTCTGTCATTTTATGCCATATCTGCTCTACTCAATTTTTTTTTCTCTCCTTTCATTTGCGGATATTGCTCCTATCTCAATTTCACCATTGTTTTCATAATTCTTTCTCTTTTTGCTGATTGGAGGTTCCTCATCGTTCTTCCATTTTGTAGCTGATTTTCTCTCTCTGTAAATGGTGAAACCTTTGTTCCTAAGATGGTTCCTAATGTCCTTGCCCCCTGTTTTCGTGCTACCTTTATCTATGTTGCTCGCTATTGTCTGCTTCTGCCTAGTGTTTTCATGCATTATCCCTTTTTCTAGTACTTAAATGCAGCCTCTGTCACTTGTGTTGAATTCCTGTCTCCGTCTCTCCTTGCGTAAGTGCAGTCTCACAGTTGCCTCTTCTTTCCTAGTATCTAAAAAAAGACTGTAAATGTGTTATTCTGCTGTCTTATGGTTATCTGCTACTGTCTTTTTCTGGGAGCTGTTATACTTTGCAGCTTGTCTCATGTTGTACGTATGGTACTGAACTTTCACTCAGCTGGTTTAGTGGTCCCCGTTTTCCTTCTTTTCTATCTCTCACTAGTTATCTTTTTTTTGCTTTGACTCTCTTTGTCATTTTATCTTCCTCTCTGGAGTTTTGCTATCAACTCTTTAAATCTGGCATTTTATTGCTTTTTATTTCCATCTGGTATTTTACTGTTTTTTCCTTTTTTGTTATTCAGGGGCACCTAATATGTTTTGCTGCCCCTCCCTTTGATTATTTTTTTTATGTGTCTCTTGCTGTAATATTCTCTTAATGCCACACTCACTGTGATGCAGCTACTTGTACAGCTTCACTTTTGCAGAGGTCTAAAACTGTCTGCATTGTGCTACTGTTTGCTACTGCTGATCTATTGTTGGTGTTTCATTGATGCCTTTATATCTCCAGTTTACTGCAGACTCTCCCTCGGTGGAGCCTTACTGCAGACTCTCCATCTGTGGTGCTTTGATACTACTGCTCTACATTTGATGTTTGTTGCTGGCATTTGCCCTTTAAATGTCTCAAGTTGTCTGTCCCCCGGATGTTTTTTCCTTGCTCCTTGCCATTGCGTGTCTCAGCTACTCAACCATTGAAACACTACAGCTAGATTAAGTGTTTGATTTCTGACGTTCTCTCTTGTTGATGGTTGCACCACTCTTCCTTTGAAGTTTTGCTGTTACCTCACAGACTGTTTTCTTGCTGCTGCCACCTGCAAGTCACTGGCAAACAATGCATTACTCAATGTGGCCGCATTTCTATGATGTAATCTGACTGCCTTGTTCTCGTCCTCTCAATACACTCCTTACTGTATTTGGTTTAAAGCACCAAGGCCAGTCAGCAGAAACTTATTTGCTATTGTATAGGAAAACTATTTTATTTGCTACAGAACACTGCCAATCTATACTAACCTGCTCTGTCACAGGGTAGCCTTGGAGGCCTTCTATTGTGATGGCATTCTCAGCGACTTAATCAATAGAACTCTTTATTGCTTTATAGGTGCTGCCTGGCTTACTGTTCACAGTAAAATGAAATCGAACCACCATATTGATGTCAACTAACCTTCTGGCATAAGGTAACTCTCTAGTGAATGGGATACTGCTCCACCTGATCAAGAATTGTCTAGTTTTTCTAGGTGCTAAAACACTGCACCAAATTTCCCTTGTCAGAACTTCTGGCCGGTAAAATTGCGCGAGGCAGTCAAACCTTGTCTCCTGGTCCTTGCCAAACTTCTTCTTTGTTAAGTGGAGAACATGCAATGCAATGCTCTCCCTGCTAAAACTATTCTTCTCTCTCCATCCCCTGATAACCCAGCCCACCCCTACCCTGCAGAGAAGCCACTGCTCCTATTTACCACCTGCTCAGAGGAGGTGGTTAATGTGAGACTTTATCCCATGGGAATAGGCAATCCCATGCAGACTTCCGTAGGGTGTGTTTGGGCCTGCACAGTTATTCCCCATTCCAAGGGGTGAAACTCTTAATAGGCAGAATTCCATAAAGAAGGCAATGGTAATTCCATCCCCATGGAATCTCTGCATGGAATTCTGCCTAGCTCGCAATCAGTTCCTAAACTTTCTAGACACATGAAATTTCCACTCCAAACGCTGATGTTTCAAACCCTTTTCCTGAGATTTTCAATTCACAGGTGGCGGTATTGCCCACACACATTACTTGTTCTTACTGTGGCATGGTGTAGGAGTGTCTTTTTCCTAATTTCTCAGTGCCTCCAAACCACGGACTGAAGAATTCAGACAACTGGATCCAGTACTAAACAAGGCTCTGTAAGCAAGGTTTTTTACTCCTGAAATAATCTCAGTATTCCACTCGTGTCATGGTCACCGATCCATGCAAGTACTGGACCTCCTCCACTTATCCAAGATGAGAGGCTCCATCACTGTTAAGCACGTACTGTACAGGAGGAGGGCTTTCTTCAAAATGTCATGGGTCTTCATGTACTCTTCTCATTTTGGGAATTTCTGCATGAGCAATTATTTATTCAGTCCTAATCTGCTGAGGAAAAGTCAGCTCCTTGTTTTTAGTCTCCACCAGTATTACTCAGCACCAGTCCTACAGAAAGAAATGTCCTACAGATGCACCTCCCTACAAGGGGGGGTGGAGGTAGCAGCGCCGAGTCAGCCGAATAGCCAGGTCTTGAGGCTCTTCCTGAAAGACTGCAGAGTGGGGGAGCGTCTG
Organism: Calotriton arnoldi; assembly: GCA_963921515.1. Lineage (NCBI taxonomy): Eukaryota > Metazoa > Chordata > Amphibia > Caudata > Salamandridae > Calotriton > Calotriton arnoldi. The sequence goes on from CAWUFW010000324.1 coordinate 2,103,602, forward strand.
ATGTTGATCGGGAGCTCGTTCCAGGTTTTTGCCGCGATGTAGGAGAAGGATCTTCCACCCGCTCTGGCTCTGCGGATGCTCAGGGCTTCAGCGAGGGAGAGGTCGGCGGAGCGGAGGTTTCTCTAGGGTACGTGGAAGGAGACTCTTTCGTTGAGGTATTTGGGTTCGGTTTTGTGAAGGGATTTGTAGGCGTGGGTGAGTTGCTTGAAGGTTACTCTCTTCTCGACGGGGAGCCAGTGGAGGTCTCGTAGGTGTTGAGTGATGTGTTCATGTCGTGGGATGCCAAGGACGAGTCTGGCCGCGGTGTTCTGGATGGTCTGAAGTTTGCGGAGCAGGGATCTGTCGATTCCGGCGTAGAGGGAGTTTCCGTAGTCTAGTCTGCTTGTTATGAGTGAGTGGGTGAAGGCCTTTCTGGATTCGGGGGTGATCCATTTGAAGGTCTTGCGAAGGATCCGGAGGGTGTTGAAACAGGTGGAGGCGACGGCGTTGATCTGTCGGGTCATGGTGAGGGTGGAATCGAGTATGATGCAGAGGTTCCGGGCATGGTCCGTGGGAGTGGGGGGGGATTGCCGAGGGTGGCGGACCACCAGGTATTGTCCCAAGACTTCAAGAATAAGGACTCCAAGAAGTTCATTTGTAGGCTATGTTATCTCCATGGTCTCAAAATGATATAGCCGACCAGGACTGATATGATGTCAGTTAGAGATGTGGGGTGGGGATGCTTACAATGAAATGCCCGAAGGGCGTGCCATGCTGTCCAACCCTCCTGGAAAGAAATATTCAGCCACATTAAACGTATTATGGGTTACCTTAATGCTGCTGACTCAGGAGTGGTAATCCTAGGCCAGAGAAAACAAGTGGGAGAACTTTTGTACAGGTCTGGGAACAAACTGTTTTTCCACTTGTAAGGTGCAGCAACAAAATTGAATGCTACCTTTTGGAAACAGAAAGACTCCCCACATGTTACACACTCAATACAGAAACGTCTGCAAATTCTTTCTCTAGATACAAATTGAGACAGCCAGTGGATTCCGGCCTGTTGAGAATGGAAAACATGGTCCTGAGCCCATCATACCTTGGGGCTCTTCAACATTTCTTAAAACCAGAGCAAAACCACTGACGGATCCCATAAATAATTCAAGTCCAGAAGGTGAGGTTTTCTTTTTCACTTTGTAGGTGGGGCCAATTCTCTGAAAGTGTGAGTGTGGAAAAAGGTGGGAGGACAGAGAGTCAACTTTATTTCTGTGTCATTTATCTGGAGGGTTTTCTCCTGCATGTGTTTTAAGTTATTGTACTGTATTGCATCTAAACCGAGAAAAATGTGTTATAAAAAAATAAAATTTAAATAAACTATGGATGAGGTCTTTTCTGAGCACACTTGCACCAGGGTTTTATATAATGCCCCAGCTAGGGAGACCCTACGCAAATTTAAAAGCGAAGCTAGAGACTAGCAGAAGGACCATATGACAGGCTGGAGTAGGCTTTTTTTCTGACCAAACCGGTGTCTTTACGTGTCTTATCCTGTCTCCATTTAAATTGACATACACCACACAACTCATACCAGTACACATTGAAAGAAAATAAAGAGTCCTTTATCTGCTAAAGTCATGGTCTTTGAACACTGTTTGCAAGATTATGAGCATGGCAATAACTAAGCAGAGACGTATATTTTCTAAACATAGTTGCAAGAGCTCCTTCTTTAGAAGGCGCAGGCAACATCGAACTGTTCTGTTTCTCGCTATATATCTTTATAGATAATGTGTTTTTCAAATCTTAGGGTTTTGTTCATTGACTTATGGACCTATATTGCTGAACAAAAATTATGCTTAGAACATGTAGACAAGGAATGATAAACGACAAAACGCAAAAACCTTTGTGCAATACCATAAGACAGCATTTTAAAGACTGTAACCTTAGCATAAACAGATGTACCTGTAAAACTCCTCTACACTGGAAACATTTAATAATGTGAAGGGAAAGGCAGATAAGCTGTAGCCAGGCTCTCTCATTCGCAGCCACTCAAGAATGAGGTAATCCAGGTGAGACATCATGAAGTCTTCAACACTCTTATAACCCAGGGTTGTGGCAACGCTCTGCAAAACCTGTGGTGTACAAAAATGGAAAGTAATCAGAAACCAACAAAATGAAGACTGATCAAAACACAGGCAGGATTCTTCAGCAAGGCAGACAATGCAAGACACCAGTGTTCAATTTGAATGAACAATAACAGTGATAAGTGACCTACGGGCTAAAGTCTAACATAGGACAAATCCTGAAGCCTTTTCCACATTCTAATACTTGAAGAAGAAATTGTGTTATGCTTGGGGATCACAACCTGCTAATGAGAAGGTCTCCAGCATCACTGGTTATGTTCAAACATTCAGGCAGTTTCGTGACTCTCAAATATTCCTAAAAAGAGGACAGATGAGGGAAAGTTGTTTACCTGTTCCTACAGTTCTTCAATATAGATATCTTCCATAGATAGTCACCTGGCTGGGAACACACTGTAGAAAATGTTAACATAGCGCTGTACACAAGCACAATAACAGTCAAACAGCCACAGACTTTTTGTAGCCTATCCACCTGTTATGACCTAAACTCTGGCCAATGAGGTGAAAAAACTTAGAGCTCCAACTGGCAGATGTTCAAAGCTCATCAAGGGTAATGAATGGTTGCTGTCAAAATACAAAATGCTGTGACCACTAACCAGACAGGTGCTTTACATTTCTTACAGGAGTGATGTAGATGCCCTATGCCTCGCAGTCAACTCTACCTTTCACAGGATTCTGGAGAGGACTAGGAACAAACCAGGACAAGAGAAGGAAAGGGGAAAAATGTGAGTTTGCACTCGTACTGGTTATGAGCCTTGGAGATGGCTGTAAGAAAACACAAAGGTCAAGTACATTTCAGTTTGGGTGTTCCGTTACTCTCAGTTCTTTCCACGCTTGTTTTGCGCCTTCAAACTAGCAAGCACAACGAATCACTGTTGTTCTCTTTTTTACTATTGTTTTGTTTAGACATGGACATTGGTTTATTGCCTAAGTTCCTTATAAAGAGTGATATCCAGGAAGGTTATTGCAACAGTTTAAGATGAAACAAAAAGGCCATGCACAGTACGTATACAAGCCATATAGGTAATTAGTATTGACTAATATATTGCTCATCAATAGAACCTTTACCACTAAAGTGCTATTGATTGAGTTCTACCTTTCATTTCTATTTAGCTTTACTTATAGCAAATGGGAATTTCCTTCTCTTGCTGTGTGGATTGTTCTGGACTTTGATTCAATAAATGAACTGATTGCAAAGGGTTGACTTGCCCCTTCAGTTTTGCTGATTTTAATTGTCCTTACGTAGTTTTGTGCTATCCCTCCTCACTATGAATTATTGTTTAAATGCCACTTGCAGCCTTAATCAACAGATTAATTAGTAGTCTTTCCCCTCAAAAAAAAAAGTTCAGAAGCAGTGTCCTTCAAAATCATATCTTTGCTGTATTCAACAGGTCTCTGTTAAAGGTTTCAAGTAAGAATCTCTAGGTCCCTCACTTTGCTTTTTATATGTTAGCACGATGTGCCTATGTGCTGACGTGAAGTTCGTCCACAGCATAGCAGAAGGGCTGTAACCGGAGGGTGCAACCTCGCAAGCTGAAAACACTGAGACAAAGTGAAACAGTTGTTTCAGTTTAAATAAAACACCATACCCACTCTCGCTCACAAGATCTTGTCTCCCCAACTAAATCTCGCCAGAACTCTGGATTAAGACACCAAGAGTGCTTTTAAAATATGTGCACATACCTAATCGATAAAAAAATATCAGATATAAGCCCCAGAAAAAAGAACATGGAAGAAGGATTGGGGCAATTAAGTACTGGATGGCACTGATGAGGAAGGAGGGGCTAAGGAAACTGGTGCAACCCTAACAGTCTCCTCATGAACAGGGAAGATGGCAGGTTGCATGTGCACCTGTGACAGATACCACTCTTCTAGAACTCTGGTTAGAGGTAATTAACTTTCTTCTCCAGCATTGGATTATTGATAGTCACATGCTTGTATTAAGAATATCAAAGTAGTACCATAATTAATAGGTGTTAATGAGGCTCACCTTAGTGAAAAAGAGTGCACACACCACTTGTCCCGGATAATAAATTGTTGTTGAAACCTGGGTCACCACTTTCAAAATGTCCTTCAGTGGCACTCCAGTGATTAGTTCAACAGTGGCAGCTACTCCTTTGGTGGAAAGAGTGTGTACTTTGTGTCATATAGGAATTAGCATGGCCGGAGTTGCGAGCTGTGATCTAGCGGCAGTACCTTACTTCGAGAGAGGACAAACAGTTAGTATAGGAAATTAAACATTGATCAGACCTGCAAAAGGCTTTAGACTTTAACCCTCCAAAATGCATTGGCCCTTTCTGCAGGAGTCACTGTTGAGGAACAAAGGTCAGCAAGTGTATAATAATAGCACTTTAGGCATGAATCCAGGACTGGTAAAGAGAGTGACCTTGGTTCTATCAAACTTGACTTGAGTTAGGGTAGTTGAATGGATTGAATATCTCCAAAGAGTCTTGCTACAGCCAAGTTATAGCCAAGAGAAAAGTCTATTCCATGAGAGCACCTGAAGAGAGCTTTTTTTGAGTGGGCAAAACAAAGGGATTCCTAATGAGAGCACACAGAATGTATTGGCCGCCCAAATAAGTGGATGTTTTGCCTGAGAAGGAAATGTGTGAAACCGTCCTTGTATAGATGCCTGAAGCACTTAAAATGAAAAATAATTAAGGTTAGACCCAGCAGAAAGTCAGGATGTATCTCATGAGGACACATTGTAAGTGGGTTGAGTGATGAGAAGCAGCCCAGATAGAGAAGAGTCATACTCTATGTATGTCTAAAGCATCCAGGCAGTCAAGTCAGGTGTAGGGATGATGGATTGTAGTGTAGGACCTGACCTTCATTCCTTGTGAGAAGATAGGAGTCTCAGTTGAACTTTACTGGTGTGCTCACCAAGAGATCACAGACTTGTTACCAAATCTGCCTGACCCACTGTAATACAATGAGGATTAATCTGCTTGGCTCTTTCTTAAGCAGGTGGTGACTTTCGGGATGCAGGGGAATTGGTGGAAGAGTATGCAAAGATTACTCACTATGGAATTAAAAGTACTTCACCTTCAGTCCGGGTGATACCACTATTATTTGGAGATCTCCAGAGCTGCAAAGACATCCAGTGGAGGCATACCTCAAATATGACAGATCAGCTGAAGTTGTCTTTCGTCTAGCTTCCATCTGCGACAATCAGACGCGTTAGTGAGTGCTAAAATGGACTCCCCTGTCAGTGTAATTTTACTATGTAGAACCTGATGTCATTGCCACTATGCTTCCCTTTAGAGCCCTGGCAAGTTGGTGTGACTCTGCTTTCTGATATAATGAAGTGTAGTTATATTGCCAGTCCTAATCGGTAACTCTTGATGGTAGATGCATGGTAAGAAGGCTCTCAATGACAGCATGACAGATCTGAGGCATCCTGAGACCACTTGTTTAAAGGTCTTGTAGATGAGGGTTCCATCCAATAAGTTGTGATATGGAACTGGGCTCTACTGCATGTCGGTCTTGTGCTGTCTAAATGTTTTGCTTGAGATCCCAACAGAAAGAAGCTGTAGTTTGTCCCACAGTTCTGTGATGCAATGCCACTGTAGGTCTGATTGTTTTAGAAGTGGCCTCATTCTTAAGGGACAAAGTGATAACCAGGGGGCTGCAAGATGACATTATCCAACTTTATCCCCAAGAGGAACTTCTATTTCCGTACCATGATCCATTTATTTGTCCCAAAGTTTTTTTTACCCTGTTCTTGAGAGGGATAACTATCAAAGTGCTTGTGCATAGGCAGGCTCCTACAAACAGAGCTTGTTGAGCAGGATTATAAACCAATTTTTTCTCATTGAGAATGACAGCCAATTCCTTTACCAGGTGCAGGGTTGAACTGACCTCTTGGTTAGCTTGCCAAAGTAAAGTAGCTTTGATAAGTTAGTCATACAGGATTTGAAAAACATTGCAGATTCACCGACTCTGGTGCCATATGTGTAGGTAATACTTGTGGTGCAGATTTGAGGCCAAACTGCAAGGACTTAAATTGGTAGTGTTGGCCATGTACCATAAAGTGAAGGTTCTTCTGATGTCACATGTGAATGTAAGCATCTTCTAACTTGACTGACATGTAATCTTTGCAATTAATAAGACTGAGGAATGACTAGAAATTAAACCATCCTGATGCTTTGCTGCTTGATGAACTTGTACAGTGCTTGGAAATTCAAATTAGGGTTTCACCATCAGGACGTATTGCGAACGACGAAGAACCTTGAATAAAAATCTATATATGGCCAGTGCCGAAGGGCAACTACATTAGAAACTGAATACTGGTTGAAGGATATCCAATTGCAAAGGCTTCAAATTGAGATGGTGTACATCCTTTTGAGGCTGAGAATGTGGCTTGGAAAAACAATGATCTGGCATGGCCATATTGGATAATATCCAGTACCCAGCGGTCTGATTAACCAGGCTAGAAAAAAAGCCCATACCTTTTTCCCACTGGGATGAGAAATGGCAGCTGGCATGAGGAGTCATGGAAGTTGGTCATAACTCTGGCCCACTGTTGGAATTTTAAACCTCTATTCTAGTTACGCAGTCCAGACTGACATTTTCCAAACTGTGCTAATGATTGTAACTGTGATTAGTAACCGAGGGGTGTGGACAAAATTGCTTTAAGACGTAGCCTGACTAGTAGAGTCCTTAGCCATAGGGTTGGACTTTATAGGATTGAAAGCTTTAGTTTGTACAGAAAGACAGAGCGTGATCGGTCTATGTCAATATCTATCTTTATTGCCTGTAGGTCTTCATCAACATTCTTCACAAATAAACTGTGACCATCAAAAACATATGAAGGTCCAAGATTTAACCTCCCGCCAGAAGGAAGTGCCCTGAACACAGCCTCACCTATGCAGGCCTGCTCCCTTAGCCATCTGCCAGAACCCAGCACTGGAAGCATCAAAAAACATGTTGATAAAGCCTGAAGTTGCTAATTCTTCTTTGAGGATGGTCTGTTCTCTGCAGTCATCTGGCAAGTTGTCTAAAAGGGGGACTATACCATAGCCTGTTACTGGGTTGTGCATACATGAAAGGACTTTATCCAAAAAAGGCAGTAGATGCATCTTCTGTGGGGAACGACGGCATAGCATAAATCTTCCTCACCCCGCAAGAGGCAAAATGTCTGAAGAGAGGCTTTGGGTGGGATGGTGACTGAGCCACAATGATGATGACGCTCAAAAACCCAGGCACAGAAGGGCAGAATAACCACCTACTTCCTTCATCTGGGAGTGAGAAAAGACCATACTGAGAAGACTGAAGAGGTTGTAAGCACAGAATTATGGGCCATAGACAATGTGCCTTTTTGAGCCTCTATGGGGAGGTGGAGCTTGGCGTCTCCCTACCTCATTAATTGAAGTTTATGTTTGTTTTAACGTTACTTTAGTGTACTTGTACACTACTACTTTAACATTGACTGCCAAGTATTCGTAGCCTATGGTGGAATATGTAAGCATCTGAATCTATGAAAGATATGATGCTGGTGAATGAATAAACAAGTTACTTACCTTCAGTAACGATCTTTCTGGTGCGTATAGGGTATTTAAATAAAGAGGGCTGATTCAGAACCTGCAAAAGAGCCAACAACCTTGAACAGGGCCCAGAGCAAGTCTTTGTTGGACGAGGGAAAAAACAAACAACAAATCTTAAGACAGCTTGGCTTGTAGTGGGTCAATGAGTCGGTTGCAGCACCAAGCCACAAATTTGTCTCAATGACTGTCAGACACCAATTTTGTGGAGGGGTGGCTTGCTACCAAGACAACATCAATGGCCTCAGGGAGAAGGTTGAAGGAGGTCAACTGCCGCAGCTCAATCTCCAAGCATGGCGATGCAAACTGTACGGGCCTAGGGCAAGTACACTGCCCTGCTCCGCAAGCAAGAGCTTTTCCTGTACTGGCAGTTTGATCGGAAAACAGATGTTAATTCACAGGTGTTCCAGGTGGTGCTGAGACAGAATATCGAGTTGGAAATGTCTACTTACACAAATATCGAGTTGGAAATATCGTGATTCAGAAATATTGACAGCAAGAATATCGTGGTCAAAAAATATAGGTCATTAATATTGTTTGCAAAAATGTAGATGTTTAAAATATCGATTTTTTAATTAGTGTTATGAATTTTGGTTTATATTTTAAATGTATTTGATGTATTTTTTTTTATAAGTATTGTTTATGTTTTTTAATATATGTGTTACATTTTTAGTAGTTATGAATTTTATTTTAATTACATTTTGCATTTTTTAGTTCCGTAGCGGGTTGTGGGTTTATAGGGGAATAGGGTGAGAAGTAATTTAATTATAATAAATTAATGATTATTTTTTATTTATTTAATTTAGATTTTATAGCGTTAATTGTGGGAAGTAATTTATTTGTAATTAATTATTAATTGGTTGCGAATTAATATTAATTAATTGATAATTAATTATGATAATTGTGTAAATTTTTTGGGTGTGGGTTGTTGGGTTTATAGGGGTAAAGGGTGGGAAGTAATTTCATTTTTGATAAATTAATAATTAGCTGTTAATTTAGATTAATTGAAAATTAAATATGGAAATTGTTTTATTAATTTTAGGTGCGGGTTGTGGGGTTCATAGGGGTAAAGGGTGGGAAGTAATTTATGTGTAATTAATAATTAGTTGTTAATTTATATTAACTATTTAATTGATAATTAAGGTAATTGTGTGATTTTTTAGGTGTGGGTTGTGGGGCTTATGGGGTAAAGGGTGGGAAGTAATTTATTTTTAATTAATTAATTAGTTCCCAATTAATATTAATTAATTGATAGAAAATTAATTACGGAAATCATGTAATTAATTTTAGGTGCGGGTTGTGGGGTTTATAGGGGTAATTTATGTTAAATTAATTGTTAATTTATATTAACCAATTAATTGATAATTATGATAATTGTGTGATTTATTTAGGTTTGGGTGGTGGGGTTTATGGGGTAAAGGGTGGGAAGTAATTTATGTTTAATTAATTAATAATTAGTTGTTAATTAATATTAAATGAAAATTAAAAATGAAATTTGTGTAATTAATTGCAGGTGTGGGTTGTGGGGTTTAAAGGGGTAAAAGGTGGTGAGTAATTTTTGTTTAATTAATAAAAAAAATAGTTGATCATTAATATGAATTAATTTATATTTAATTAGGGTATTTGTTTATTTTTTGTGTGTGGGTTTTTATTGTTATAGGGGTACAGTGTGGGGAGTAAATTAATTTTACTTACTTTATAATTAGTTGTTAAATACTATTAGTTTTAAAATGATAAGTTTTAATTGTGTAATTAATTTTTTTATAGTTAACTAACTGTGGGTTGTGGGGCTTATAGGGGTAAAGTGTGGGAAGTTAAATCATTTTTATGAGTTTTTTTTAAATTAATATTATTTCTTTAGTTGGCAATTAATTAAGTTATTTGAGGAAGTAAAGTTTTTTTAAATTTAGATGTGTGTTGTGAATTGTGTGGTGTTATATGGTAGGAAATAAAAAAAGTAAATTTATATAATTGTTTTTGTTTCTAAAGAATTTTTAATTAAAAATATATATATTTTGGGAAATTGTTTTTTATTTTATTTAATATAATATTTGCAGGTATTTGCTATATGTATTTAACATTATAATATATTATTTTATTAAATATTAACTATATTTGTATTTGAAATTTTAACATATTTCTATATTTTTTAATTTATTTTGTTTTTTAAATATTTTTATTGTTGTTAAAATGTAGTTTGTTTTTAATTTTGAACTGACTGTAGTGAGAATATTAATTGTTACTCCTCTGAAGTCCAACACTTTCCCTACTGTTGCACTCACTGGAGTGGGAATAGTAATTTTTACCCCTCCGCTATCCAACACTTTCCCTACTGTTGCACTCACTGGAGTTGGAATAGTAATTTTTACCCCTCCGCTATCCAACACTTTTCCCTACTGTTGCACTCAATGAAGTGGGAAATTTAAGTTTGAAGATTTTTTAAATAGTTTAATGTTTTAATGTATAATAGAATGTTTCTTTTCTTAGACTTTATGTTATTGGTACACGCACATATATATTTGTAAATTTTATATAATTTTAAAAATATAAAATAAAATTCAAATTAATTGTTTATTAATTGTTTTAAAGGAAATATATATGAATTATTATGCATGTGTGTTTAACTTTTTTTAATTAAGTTTATTTATTATATTTTTTAATTTATATTAAATCTACTTTATTTTTATATTAATTTTATTATTTAACATATTTAATATTTATTATTTTATATATATATATAAAATTCAATATTTTGTACAACTATATTTTTTACATCGATATTTTTTTCTCGATATTTTGGTACTTACCTGTTTAAGTATAGTGAGTCGATATTTTTGCATTCAATATTTTTAAATCGATATTTTTTACTTCTATATTTTTAGCTTCGATATTTTGTCAGTGAACCGTTCCAGGTATCAAACACTCCTGGTCCAATATGGTGCCACTAGGAAGAATTGGTCCGGTCGTTCCTGATCTTATTCATAACTTGGGGCAGGAAAGGGAGCAGCAGAAAGACATACAGGAGTCCGGAGCTTCACTTTATACAGAAAGCTTCTCTGAAAAACAGCCACCTTGGAAATTCCAATTGCAAAAGTGTTGACATTGCATGCTCAGGGCAGTGGTGAAAAGACTGAGCCAGGGTTCTCCCCATTTCTGGAAGACACGCTGCACCACCTCTGGGTGCTACTGTCATTTGTGATCCGCTGTAATTGGCAGAGCTTGTCCGCCCTGGTGTTTAAAGATTCCGCCAAGTGGTTCACCATCAGAGAAATACCTGGAAGTCCAGCCACTTCCAGAGGCGTAGGAGCCACCTGGTGCAAGGTCCATGGCCACCCAGCCTTCCTTTAAGGGCTGGCAAGAAGGCCTTGAACACCAAGTGGATCACCCTCAACTCCAACAAACTGATGTGGAGGTGAGTTTCGACCAGAGACCAAAGACACCTGATCTCCACCTCACCCAGATGGCCATCCCAACCCAGAAGGGGTGCATTCGTCGACATTGTCACATCTGGCTGGGGAGAGGAATGGGTTCTGCCACTGATTCAATCATGGTCCAGCTTTCACCACTGCAGGTCTTTAGAAGTCTCCTCCGAAATCTGGATACAATCCGACATATTTCACTGGTGCTGTGCCCACTGAGACTTGAGGTGCACAAGTTACCTGGTAGGTTTGGCCAGCAGGATGCAGGAGACCAACAATGCCAGAAGCCTCAGAGCAATACGCACTGAGATCTAGGACAGAGGCTGAAACATGGGATTCTAGCCAGAATGTCCTAGACTCTCAGATCCAGGGAAAAGGCATGAAACCGTAACAAATCCAGACCAACTCAGATGAACAGGAGTGTATCTAAAGGAGTTAGGTATGACTTTGGCATGTTGATAGTGAACCCCAAAGATGTTAGGAGATTAGACATTGTATGGAGGTGGTAGACTGCCTGGGATTGAGCGTGCCTTAAGCAGTCAGTCTTCAAGATAGGGGAAGACTGGTACCCCTGACCTGCGAATGTGTGCTGCAATCATCGCCATCCCTTTTATGAACTCCCAAGAAGCACTGGTGAGGTCTAAAGGAAGCACTGTAAACTGAAAATGCTCCTGGTCCCTGTGAAATGCAGGTAGTGCCTAAGGGCCTGCAGTTTAGCGTTAGCCTCTTCAATTTGTCCTTCCACAGGAAAGCTTTGAGAAGGCAGAGATTTAAAACAGGGGGAAGGCCTCCACCCTTCTTCCACACACAGAAGTAGCTTGAGTGACAGCCAGTTTCTACTTGCAAGGCCAAAATCCTTTCTATGGCCCCTTTCACTTTCCACTGCAAGACAGAGAGGTCAGCTGACCTGATGGTGTTGGAAGGTGGGAGGGGGTAGAAAGAAATGGAAGGGAGTAACCCTGATGTAACTTGAAGTACCCACTTGTCTGAAGTGATAGCCTGCCACCTTTGAATGAAATATCAGATCCCTCCTCTGACATGGTGGCTCTGTGCAGGCAGGGACAAACTAAAGCGATTTTGCAACTGTCAATGGAGGGGGCAGGGTGGGGGGGGGCGAGCTTAACGCTGGCCCTGAAGTCTTGGACAATCTCATGGAGAACTGCGACCTCAGCCACGAAAGGCTAAAAGGCCTGCTCGGCTGGTGGACAGGTCTGGTGTTAGTAAAACTGAAAACCATGTCAGGTTATTTTACACTTGTCACTGCCAGGTTTCTCTACTTTCAGGTTATGACTCAGTTTAGAGCAGAAAATAATAGTACATAAACATCTTGTCATCTGTTCCAACTGTTTCTTTTGGGGGCACATGTTTTCTATGTATGGACGAATCTGACCAACTTGCTACTACACTGTGATCACATGTTCTCTGTTTCTGGTTTTCATTAACTTCCAGGTTGCACTTCTCATGCTAACGGCATATGGATGACGTTCGGGACTTCGCATAATGCTACCTCATAAAACACAGCAGTGTTGCTCTAAAATTTCATAACGTAGTCTGATGCTTTGGGGAAAATTCATGAGGAGGAGAATCTGCGCTTAGAAGTAGTCAAACATTTCAGTTTTACAACCATGACATCTGTAACATTTGGCCCAGATGGCATGCCTAATCAAATGATCATTGTGCACACAATAATATAGACAGTGGAGAAAACAGGAGTAGGAGTAAGTGCTCAATCATTCACATTTATATTTTAAAGAGCATTTATGTGGCTTAGGGTATGTTAAAGAAAGCAATTCCCATATTAAGAGATATCAGTACAATATTGGACTCTGTAGAAAAGAGGGTGGTATCCTGAGAGCTCACAGTCAGAGTAAACCTGCAGCTGGTCAGTTCCATTTGTGAAAAATGAATTCCTATATTTTCATGCTTTTGAAAGTCTGTTGTAAGACTGCATCACTGCCTGTATCATGCTTTGGTTATTTATTTTTAGGGGTTTTTACAGCTTTTGGCAACTGAGCACTTTACAAATCAAGCAAATGAACAAGTTACTTACCTTCGGTAACAATATATCTGTAAGAAACATAGGTTAGTTATAGATTCCTTAGCGTAGAATTACCCCCAGGCGTCAGACTGTATCCGGAAAGTTTTTCGTCAGCAGTACCTCTGCGTGTCGAAAGGTGGCGTTAGTCGCTCCGCATCCGTCGTTGGCGTCGTGGTCGCCGGGATGACGTCACAGTAGCTACTTAGACGCCGCCCTCGGGCGCTGACGTCAGTTCTGTACACGACTTTCCGCGCCAGAAACGCAGAGCCATGCAAGACACTGACCACTGGTGCACAAAACTAGGGCCCTGAAAGGATGTCCTTAACCATAGAAGTCAGTTTGAAGAACGGGGAGGATGGGTGGGGCGGCAAGGAATCTATAACTAACCTATGTTTCTTACAGATATATTGTTACTGAAGGTAAGTAACTTGTTCATCTGAAAGAAACAGTCAGTTATAGATTCCTTACCTTAGAGTAGATACCCCAGCAATACCAACCCCGGTGATGGGGCTGCGAACCAAGTTTACACCAGAAAGTCCTGGAGAACAGAACGGCCAAAGAAGCCGTCTCTCCGGACTTGGCTATCCAGGCAATAGTGTTTAGTGAACGTGTGCAAGGATGCCCACGTCGCTGCCTGGCAAATGTCATTTGGACTCCTCGTCCCAAAGCAGTAGTGTCTGCCGTCGCCCTGGTGGAATGGGCAAGTAGCTCCACAGGAGGCTCCTTTTTAGCTAGAGAATAGCAGGCTTTAATACACAAAACGACCCATCTAGAAATGGTCCGCTTGTGTACGGCCCGACCTTTCTTGGCGCCCACGTAGCCAACAAAGAGCTGGTCATCCACCTGGAACTGTCTGGTGCGATCCAGATAGAAGGAGAGCGCACGTTTTGGGTCCAGACGGTGGAGCCTCTCTTCCTCTTTTGAAGGATGCAGCGGCGGAAAGAAGGTGGGCAAAGTGATGGTTTGACCAATATGAAAGGAGGTGACCACCTTGGGAAGGAAGGATGGACGAGTTCTTAGGACAACCTTGTCCGGATGTACAGCCAGAAAAGGAGGTTTGGATGAAAGAGCCTGGAGCTCACTCACTCTTCTGGCAGATGTGATGGCTACCAGGAATGCAGTCTTAAGAGTTAAGAGTCTGAGAGGACAGTTGTGAAGTGGCTCAAAGGGAGCACATATCAAATAGGTCAAGACCAGATTCAAGTCCCACTGAGGCATTACGAAGGGGATAGGAGGAAAGAGATGAGTAATGCCTTTTAAGAAACGATTTACAACTGGGAACTTGAAGAGAGAAGGCTGATCAGGAAGCCTAAGAAAGGCAGAGATGGCCGAGAGATAGCCCTTGATAGTGCCCAGAGCAGAGCCCTGCCGGGCCAAAGAAAGGAGGAACAAGAGAACCTCAGAGAGGGGGGCAGAAAGGGGATCCACAGCCTTTGCTGCGCACCATGCCACAAATTTCTTGCATCGGCAGGCATACACCGTCTTAGTGGAGGGACGCCTGGCTGCCAAGATTACATCACAGACTTCGGGAGGCAGGTCAAACGACGTCAACTGCCGCCGCTCAATCTCCACACAAGGAGGTGGAGGCTGGACAGGTTCGGGTGAAGGACCGGCCCCTGCTGCTGCGACAGAAGATCCTCCCGAAGAGGCAGTCTGATCGGAGGATTGATGGCCATGTTGAGTAGCTCGGGATACCAGACTTTTCGTGCCCAATTCGGCACCACAAGAATGACTTGGGCCCGGTCGCGCTTGATCTTCTTCAGCACTCTGGGCAGAAGTGGTATAGGCGGAAAGGTGTACAACAGATCGCAACTCCACTCGCGACGAAAAGCGTCGCCTAGCGAGCGCCGCCTTGGAAATTCCAACGCGCATAATTGCTGACATTGCGTGTTCTCTTTGGTGGCGAATAGATCTAACCAAGGCTCTCCCCACTGTTGAAAGAGACCTTGCACCACCTCCGAGTGAAGACGCCATTTGTGATCCATCATGCACCTGCGGCTGAGTTTGTCCACCCTGGCGTTCAGAGAACCTGCCCGGTGTTGAACCACCAGGGATATGCCCTGATGTTCCAGCCATGTGCAGAGGGCCTCTTGACATATGATCCACGACCCCACCCCGCCTTGTTTGTTGCAGTACCACATGGCGGTGGTGTTGTCCATGAACACCTGCACTACTCTTCCCCAGACAGAGGGAAGGAATGCTTTCAGTGCAAGACAGATCGCCCGCAGCTCCAGAAGGTTGATGTAGAGCCCGGACTCCGCCGGAGACCAGAGGCCTCTGATCTCAGCCTCTCCCATGTGGCCGCCCCACACCAGAAGTGATGCATCGGTCACCACCGTGAACTCTGGTTGAGGAAGGGAGAGGGATCTCCCGTTGACCCAATGCTGGTTCGTGAGACACCACTGCAATTGGTGTACAGTGCCCTCTGAGATCTGGACGCAATCGGATAGATTCCCCTGATGTTGCGCCCACTGGAACTTCAGGTCCCACTGCAGAGCCCGCATATGCCACCTGGCATGACCCACCAGCAGGAGGCCATCAGGCCCAGCAGTCGGAGGGTCATCCTGACCGAAACCTAGGATAAGGGCTGAAAGGACGGAATCATAGCCCGAATATCCCGGACTCGCTGTTAGGGAGGATAGACCCGAAACCGCGTCGTGTCCAGAACCGCTCCAATAAAGAGGAGCTTCTGAGAGGGAATCAGGTGTGACTTCGGCACGTTGATGGAGAACGCTAGCGAATGCAGGAGGTCGGCCGTAGTCTGGAGGTGGGAGACGACTGTCTGGGGCGAGCTCGCCTTCAACAACCCTGATCTGCGCAGATGAGCTGCAACCACTGCCATCACTTTCGTGAACACCCGAGGAACGCTGGTAAGGACGAAGGGGAGCACGGTAAACTGGAAATGCTCGTGGCCTACCATGAACCGCAAGTAGCGCCAGTGGGCCAGCAGGACGGGGATGTGAAAATAGGCATCCGGCAAGTCCAAAATTACCATCCAGTCTCCAGGGTCGAGAGCAGACAAGACCTGAGCTAACGTCAACATTTTGAACTTCTCCTTCCGGAGGAAGCGATTGACGTTCCTGAGGTCCAAGATAGGACGCAGGCCCTTGTCCTTCTTGGGTACCAGAAAGTAGTGGGAATAGCAACCACGACCTACTTCTGGGGCAGGAACGCACTCGATGGCTCCCTTGGCCAAGAGAGCCGTGACTTCCTGTTGGAGAAGGCCCAGGTGATCCTCCGACATGCGATGGTACTGAGGTGGCTTGGCTGGAGGGGTAGCCTCGAAGGGGAGGGAGTAGCCTCTTCGGACTATCTGCCAAACCCACCTGTCCGACGTGATGGTACGCCAGTGGGGGAGGTGATGGCGGATCCTGCCGACCACTGGCGATTGATGGGCCTGAAAGGTCGGACTAGAAAGGTTTGGAGGCTGAAGCAGAGGGGGGGTTGGTGGACTGGCCCGCTCGCTGGCCCCCAGAACCACGGCGGTGGTTCCCACGTCCCCGGCCGCGCGAAGGTTGTGCAGCTTGCTCTGGCCTGGGGCGCTGGGCGGGACGCAGTGGGGCACCCCTTCCGTAGCCACGTAAGGGGCGAAAAGCAGACTGCGCAGGACGGGTGGAGAGGCCCAAGGACTTGGCCGTAGCCCGTGAGTCCTTGAAACGGTCTACAGCGTGGTCTGCTTTGTCGCCAAAAAGGTGACGGCCATCAAAGGGCATGTCCAGAAGAGCGCTCTGGACATCCCCGGAAAAGCCAGTCGATCTCATCCAGGCGTAGCGACGAAGGGCTACCGACGTGGAAATCGTCCTGCCTAGAGAGTCGGCGGTATCCAGCCCACAGTGGATGGTAAACTTCGCTGCATCTCTCCCTGTGGCAACGGCCTGGGAGAGTACGGTCCGGGCCTCCTCCGGACACTGAGGCAGCACTTGCGCAACCGAGTCCCACACAGAGTGGGAATAACGGCCCAATAGACATGCGGTATTTACCGACCGCAGTCCCAAGCTGGCGGAAGAGAAAACCTTCTTCCCAAGATGATCCAGCTTCTTGGATTCCCTATCTGGAGGTGCATTAGGGAATGCGCTCTTGGAAGTAGAAGCTTGGACCACCAAGCTCTCCGGGGTGGGATGTTGGGAGAGGAAAGTGGGGTCGCCCGGGGCCGGGCAGTGGCGTCGGGCAACCATCCTATCCACGGGAGCCCCAGTGTTGGGCCTGGACCAAGTGCCCAAAAGGATGTCGGTCAGGGCTTCATTGAACGGCAGCAGGGGCTCCGAAGAGGTCGCTGCTGGTTGAAGCACCTCTGTCAGGAGGTTAGTCCTGACTGCCACCATAGGAAGCTCGAGGTTGAGAGCCTCGGCCGCCCTACGCAACACCACTGCGTATGACGCTCCCTCCTCCGTAGCAACGGTAGGAGGATACAACATGCCAAGGTCTGGGGAGGTATCCAGACCACTGGCATCCCCCAGGTCCTCTCTCCAGTCCGGATCGTACTCCAACTGGTCTGACAAAGGGTCTCCAGACCCCTCCCATTATTCCTCACCCTCCTCTGGCTGCCAGGTTAGCTGAAAATGGCCAGGGTGGAACACAGGGGCAAAAGTACCCATCGGCGCAGGAGCCGGCGTCGGCCGACGCCGGTCCAGCTCCGTGTCCACGTCGGGTTGGAAGCCGGGGTCGACGCCAGCTGGGGGGCCAGCCAGCAGCGGCAGCGGACGCGGTGCCGGTGGAGTCGGCGCCGGTGAAGGTGTCACAAGGTCAACCGGCGCCAATCCGGATCCAGGCCTGGATCCATGGGGGCCCTGCAGCGCCGGAGCCGCCGGCAGGAAAGGCCTAGGGCCCCCAACCGAGTCCGCGGGGCCCGAAGGCGCGCCGGCGGAGTCGGGCTGCCCAAAGATGGCATGCATGGCTTCGTAAAACCGACGAAGCTGGGCAGGGGTCGCTCCGGGTCCCGGAAAGGGAGGGAAACCCGGAGTCGGCCCTTCAGGCTCCACACGCGGAGCCGCGGGAGTGGCACAGCCCGCATCACTCGTCACGTCAGCCGACCGACGGGGAGAAGTCGAAGAGCGACGATGCTTCTTCGGCTTCTTCTTGTGCTTCGACTTACCTGACCCCGAGTGCGAAGACTTGGATGACGAGTGGTGATGGCTCCGCGACCGGTCCCTCGACCTCCCTCGCGACCGGGACCTCGAATGGCGCGGAGCCGACTGCCGGCGCTCCAGAAGCTTTCGGGACCGCTCCCGCAAAGACTTCGGAGCCATGGTCTAGCAGTCGGAGCACGACTTGGGGTCGTGGTCACGCTCCAGGCAAAAGAGGCACACGCGGTGTGGATCCGTCACCGACATCATTCGGGAACAGGAACCACAGGCCTTGAAGCCAGGCATCCCTACGTGCACCAGGAGTCGGTTAGGACTCAAAAAGACGTCGACAAAAGTCGCTCAAAAGGTTCAGCCAAAAAATGACTGGGGGTACCGCTCTCTCCGGATCTGTGCTGGCTGGCGCGTAAAAAGAAAGAACCGACATCGGCGCGAGAGGGCGGCGTCTAAGTAGCTGTCGCGACGTTATCCCGGCGACCACAACGCCAACGACGGACGCGGAGCTGACCGACGCCACCTTTCGACGCGCAGAGGTACTGCTGACGTAAAACGTTCCGGATCCAGTCTGACGCCTGGGGGTAATTCTAAGGTAAGGAATCTATAACTAACGGTTTCTTTCAGATAAATATTGTAAGCATTTGTGAAAAAAAAAATTAACAGTGCAAAACAGCTGTGAGATATATGTTATTTGAAGGATAAAACACTGCGACACAATGAACAAAATAATTCTTCATCAAGAGCAAAAGAAATGGAGAGCGTTCCAGCCAGGTAGCAAAGGGTCAACCTTAGAGGGAAAAAAGTAGGTTTAGCTCACCCCTTGAATGTGCAAAACCAAGAATGGTGCAGCCAGAGGGTAGAATAGAGTTCCTCATTTTAACTGTGCAGATATAATGGCTGAGGACTCTGTGCCTTTTTCATTTTGATGATGAGTGGTTATGCGGCCAGTATGGCATTGCTTGCACATTCCTTGCACCACTTTGTAGAACCTCATTGCGACTACTATAGGAAAGTGCACCTTCAGGAACACAGTTGCTAATCACTACTGTGAGAGGTTTCTTATGAGTCATTCAACTTGACAAAGGTAGATTTTTCAATTATGGCAAAGGTGACTTTGATTGGATCCCTGGTGGGAGAAATTGAATGAGTCGGTGATTGGGCTCCGATTTTCAATTTGAGCTTTGCCCATTAACGGCTGAAGAAGTCTACATCCAATCTCAGTTTTCCCAGAACAAAGGCCATTGTTTTGAACTACTTTGTGTGTGTGGTCACTGGCACAGCTTTGCCTACTTCCAGGATGACTTTCTACACAGTGGCTCCCTTTTCCTTCTGTGTTTGCCACAGTTTAGTTCTTACTGTTATTGATGATTATGCTGCCCTAATTTCACCTTGTTCCAAATCTGCCAATCCAGGCACAGTCACCTGTCCTTTTCCTATGTTTCTGGCCCAGGCCTTCATACTATGGAGGCCTACGTTGTTCATTCAAGTAGATGTTGTCAGGGCACACTGTTCTTCCATGGAGTTTTGGTGTTCTTCATTTGATCTCACCGACTCCTCAGTGTGATGTGCGAAGTGAATGGACCTTCAGCAACTAGGTGGTGTTCCTACCCTTAAGCCTCAGGGGACACCACCAAACACACACCTAATTTGCCACTGGATCCTTCCCTGTCCTGATAGGGATGATACCCTAAATAGTGTTTAACTCCTTTAAGCTGTAGGGTGGCTCAAGATCCTTGGCTCACATTAGCACCTGCCAGCATGAAATGGTAAGGGTTAGGGCATTGTTCTGTTCAAAGCCGTAGTGTTCTTGTCCCTGCAACCCTAATGTGGAAAATGTCTTTGTGCTCAGTGATGGCTTCCACATCTATTCCGGTCTTCTGACAGCTGCATTCAGAGCTACTATGGATATTTTTGTGTACTCAACTGTGAACCCTTGATGGATCTCCTAGAAGGGTGGCTATCTTCAAAGGTGGTTGGCAAAATAACTAAATACTTTAATACACCTACAAGAAAATTTGCGTAAAAGCAACAACAGAATGTACTCATTCCGAAAATATCCAGATCTTAATCTAATCAAAGACAATTACAAAGCTCTCTAACTTTGCGTAAGTGGGAGGGCGTGGCCGAGCCGGCGACCAAGATGGCCGCCTGACTCTGAAGCTCTGGGACCGTCGCTCGCATAAACTCTCCCGTTGCATTCCTAATGCCGGCTGGAGCTCACGGAATCACGAGCTGAGGCGCAGTAAACGAGCGGCGTTAGAATGAGCTGCCCAGGGGTCTAAAGAACAGCCGCGACGTGCAGATACAGCGTGCGCTATCTTGGGCCTGACGCGGCCCTCGGAGGCCACGAGACAACAGAGGTCTCGGGTGAGCCTGAGAGCAGGACCCAGGAAGCGCTACGTGGACCTGCGGGCCGATCCGGTGGCGCACCTCGGCGGAGCAGTATGGAGATCGTCTGGCGGACGGAGGGCGCGGTACTGAACCCCACCCTCGACAATCTATGGCCCACAAGTGAGTGCGCATAAAGAAGCGGCGTGCAACGCTGGAGATTGATGACCGGCCTGGCCCGGGGACTACCTACACGGCGCCCTGGATGATGTGTGGGAGTGCTGTGCCTCTGTTGATGCCTGCTGGCCCCGGCATAGTGAGGGTGAGATTCGGATGACCACGACGCCAGCTTAGGCGTAGAAACGCTTCAGGTACCCTCCTCTCACCCACCCAATTGTGCTGGGTGGCCCCTCCGGTCTGGGCTCCCGGGCGCCATACCTTCGACACTAGCTACCCCTAGCAGTGTGAGATGCGGTGTGGGGGTCACGGCTGCGCTTACTCGGCCTTGCAGATGGTGGCTGCTGAGGCGGAGTTCTACACAAGAGCAATCTACTTGCGGGAGCTCTGGCCTCTCTATTCCACACGCCTTGTTGAGAACGATCGCATAAGATGAGGCGCACGGATCCCAAACAGCCCCAATTGAGCTTCGGCGCCACAAAGACTCCCAGGCGTGAGGAGACTGAGTGCCCCTCTGAGGCCGAGGCCCCACCATTGGAGGGTACCGCCGCCATTATGGTCGAACTTAGGGCTGGATTCCGGGTCATCGATACGCGCCTCGACACCCTTACATCTCGGCTAGACGCCATTCACGGGCGCCTGGAGACTTAAGATACTCAGATTGGAGAGGCCGAGCACCGCATATCGGCCTTAGAAGATGCGCAACCGAATATCCACAAGCGACTGGAAAGAACTAAGGCCCTTCTCAAAATGTTGGCCGCCAAGGCTGAAGATTTGGAGGCGCGCTTGCGCCGCAATAATCTCGGCATCGCAGGAATAGCCGAATCTATGAATACCGGCCCTATGGCTAAGTTTGTAGAAACTGTTCTGATAGACCTCTTTGGCAAGGAGGCCTTTTCAAGTACCTTTGCAGTTGAGAGAGCGCACCGAACGTTGGGATCGCGCCCGGTGCCGGGGGCTCCACCAAGACTGATCATAGCCAAAGTCCTTAACTATCAAGATCGCGATGCTGCGCTGAGACTGGCCCGCGAACGAGGTTTGCTCTCCTACCAAGGATCAGATATAGCACTCTTTCCAGACTTCAAGCCAATGGTGCAAGATGCGCGGCGCAAGTATATAGACATTAAACGCACTTTGCAAAAGCCGAATGTCAAGTACGCAATGCTGTATCCGGCTAGACTGCGTGTTCAGTTGGGCGGCAAAACTCACATTTTTGAGACTCCTGATGAGGCGGGGAAATTCTGGAAACATCATCAAAACACGAATGCCCTTCAGAAATGTGGTGAGAATGGAGAGTCTAGATCCTAGCAGCCCTTGGGTTCAATGTTGTCACGATTGTCCTAGCGCCATGCCGCCCACAAACGGGAACTTTATGCCTCAACTGGAACCGAATCTACGAAACGACGGCGCAATTCTGTGAGCTACGAATAAACTATGAACATTTATGCAACAAAGAACATTAGCAACCGTACAATTGCCTTGAATGAGGCGGGATTGAAGTTAGATGTCATGTTTATTTTACATAGACAGTCCCTCAGGAGTGTTGCCTACCCCCTTTGGAAGATCTTTCCTACTGTTTTCACCCCCTTCTTTGTTTTTTGTTTTTTGCTTTCCTTGCAAGGTTCTCAATGGGATTCACCGGGTGCTTTTTTGTATGTATCCGATGTGGGTGGGGGTGGGAAATGTGGGTTATTACCAGTTATGTATATTTTCAGTACAGAGTGATGCCTCTTCACTTAGATAGAGCAGTGAGACTTACACATCTGCATTATGTTATGGTTCGAACCGTATCACCTACATGACCCCTCCTAATACGCGCAGCGCAGGCTTGCAGTTCAGATGTCTGTCTTGGAATGTCAGAGGGCTATCGAACCCTAGGAAAGGGCATCATAGAGAACTGCGAAACGAACTGTTTGGTCGAACTCGGCTGCTGTGACATTTATTGTAGATGTTAGGTTAACACTCTGTACCTGATGTTACCGTTTGAGTTGAATTTATGACTATTGATGCATAAAGTTGGAAGATTTGAAACCACGCCTCTCAATGGATACTTCATGTATTTTTGTGCACTACAAATCTTAATAAAGACATTTGTTTTAAAAAAAATAACTTTGCATAAGTGAAGCAAACCTTAAAAAGGTGTTCTTTCAAATGCTATTTCTCATCTAATTTAGCAATGAATTCCAAAATGAAGTTGTCAAGTCACTGAAGGACCGCAGTACAACTTGCCCTTTGTAAAACATAGGGCTCAGTACTGATTCACTCATGTAGAAGCTGCACTTAACATGTTATGTTAAATAGGGAGTCAGACATAGGTGTAATATTTTATATAGGTGAAACAACCAAATTTAAGCTGTAGTTTTAATTCTATAGGGTATAAATTATATGATCTGGTAGAAATTGCAAACAACCAAGGTAGTTTTAACTAAACCATAGATAACTTTGGTAGGCTAGTCGGAACCACAATGGCCACAACCAGGGCTGTCTGTACACTATGTGTTGTATTAAAACAGTTAAATGGCAAATATAGCTTCCAGTTTACACCTCGGTATAATTCTGCTTCATTCCCTGTAACACATGTAATGCATGACTTAAAAAACACAAAAACAACAAGCATTGGCATAGCCAATAGGTCTCGCCTTTGGGACCTTATAAGTGTTTAGTCATGCAGCACATTATCCTGGGTGCTGTGCCGCCAGGGATTGAACAGCTATACTATTACTACACACTGGGTCATGCAGTATGATTCAGAAATACATGCTTGCCTCTGCCGCATGCTTTTTCTTTCTGGGCGGCATTATGGTAAACACTTGGAAGGCTCTTGTGACGTCAGATGCAATGGACACCAGAAGCCAATCTATACAGCATGTCTATCTCTTTTCCTGCGTGATCTTTCAATATGTAATGGCTCATGCAAAAGAGTTGCTGGAGATGAGGGGTGGTACTGTGAATCAGCACATGCCTAGAGGAAGGTGGGTCACTAGTTATGCAATTTTATCCTTTGGCTACAGCTGTCACTGTAAGTGTCCATTGTGTCAAAGTTGTATTTAGTATGAGCTATACAGTTACCAAGATTATAACAGCTGCTGCAAGCAATGTAATTATGGTGTGAGGTGTGTTTTAAAGTAAGGACAAGGAGAGGAAAATAAAGACAGGAGCAGGAAGATCTCATACAGGGAAATGCATGCAGCAACAGTGAAATAATGCACGGCCGAGGAGTGTAGTTAAACTTAGAAAGGATAGGAGCTTTGAGTTACAGAAAGGGAGCAATAGAGGAAGGTTAAAGAAAGCAAAATAAGGATAAGAGAAAAAGGTAAGTTTGAGTAAGCTCACGGCCAGAGCTGCTCAAACCAGGTTCGAGCCTCGGTGTCAGCACAGCAGCCTGTGATTCTGGGCAAATAATGTAACTGTATAACGTAACTGGTGCTCATGTAAAGCGCTCGAATACCTTTGAGTCGAGTTTGCGCTATAAAAATCGACAAAGAAAACTAAGATGGGGCAATGCTTAGCAGCTGCCAGCAATAATATTACGGTGTGAGGTGTGCAGTCAGTTTGAAAGTAAGAACAGGAATAGCTAAAAATAAAGACATGAGTGAAAGATAAACTAGCAGGGATGTGCACATAGCGATGTATTTATATATTCATTCTATGACTTAACCTTTCCTGACCCTCCATTCACTGTTCAGAGAACCGAGTGGAGTCGGAGCGCGCAACTCCCTGTATTGAACTGCATTCTTCCAATGGATTTAGTGCAGATTCTGGCAAGAAAAGCCAGCATCCTGGGAGGGGTGTAACCCCACACTTGGCAGTCCTGGGTATCTGTTTATGTATAGAGAACATGTTAAAGGCAGCGTTACTCGCATTACAGTGGTACGGTGCAGAGATGAACATTAATCAACAATATTATATATATGCATTGCAGTGTGCATATTTCTTAAATTATACTGTATTACTTTTCACAAAGTGAAGCAAATGGCGCCTACAAAGGTCGACACGGGCTATGCCATTAATGCGTAGCTGCCACAGATATGGTAAATATAGCATATGTTTTAGACATGAAAGTGAAAACAACGTTTTTCCAAGTAGTGTTTCAGTGTGGCTGACTCTACCATGTGAAAAGATTGTATCTTGCTCTCTCCAGGTAGCTAAAATCTCGACAATGTAAATTGGCCAAGATCACCATATGATGTGGTGACGCCAAGACTGAAATGCCTTTTTTTTTGTTGAAATGCAATCGCCATGGACTTTACTTAGTTAAACAAGCAAAACAAGTGACAGATTAAGAGTGGTGCGCGCGTGAGACAGAGGGGGAGCAGGAGGTGAGCCCGGGAGTGGTGCGTGCGTGCGAGCGCAGTCTGCTCATTTTCAAGCACTGCACTCGTGCTTGTGGTGCGCCCCTGCTCGCTCCCGCAAGGTGGATGCCGCCACAAGCACGAGTGTGTGCTTGAAAATGACCAGAGCGACTGCTAAAGGTCCTCCTAAGCAGCGCATGCGCGCTGCGTAGGCGAGACCTAAAAAGTAAACACGATCATTTAAGGTTATATGCCCTTAACCAACCTCACCAGAAATCAGACTCACAGGGTGACCATACCCAAAATGGCAAGTGGTTTATGGGAATTACCTTAACACAACACACACTGCCTGGCTAAAAAGTCCCCCCATGGTTGTCAGAAAGACGTTAGCTCTGCAAAAATTCTATGGCTCTCTCTAGACAGGCCTATTAACTCCCACAATGAATTACTATATTTTATCTCTTCAAAATACCTTGACCTTTATTCAGTGCACCTTCACAGTTAAGTCAAATGCTGAATCATTTTCCCAAGTGGAAATTGCCTTTTACCAAAAGGGCCCCACCAATCCTTCTGACCACCCACACCTTCGAATCATTCTCTATATTGTCTAGAAGCTCTGCTGCATTCACTCATGAAGGCCCATATGTTTTCATGTGTATGCTAACCCTTTTGTTTCATACAATGGTGCAACTAGCTGCTGAGGTGGGCTTTAACTAAATTCCATGCCATCCTTAAAAACACAAAATGTTGTGGAACATAAGATTTGCAGAAAATATTCTAACATGTATTTTCAGCATCCCCACTTTGACCTGTTGTTGCATCCTACATAAACATTCTCAGAAAATCTTTTCACTTTAATTCCTTTTCTAGACAGTCACATTATCTTCTGTTTCATTCTATCTGGTCTAAATGGTCTCAATTGGCCCAGATGTGGGTCAGTGTTTTAGTGGACTGATTAGATAGGGTTGGTTTGCTCATTTGCAGGGTAGGGGTGGGAAGACGAGAAACCTGAATTCTGATATGCTAATGGCGTTTTCTTAGACATTGGATTATTAGTTGGGGTGGTTGACCACTCACCTCAAATAACCTGAGCTCAACTCCCTGGTAGCTATGGCAAAGTGAAGACAGGCTTAACTTAGGGCAATGTGTAAAGTATTTAAGTAGTACCACAATAGATAAGTCAAAACATAAATCAATAAAAATCCCAAAGGGAATTGCAAAAAAAAAAAAATGTATAACAAAATGACAACATTCCAATATGGAGAACCAGAAATATGATTTTTTAAACATTTTTAGTAGATAGAGAGTCAAAAAACACAAAGCACTGATGATAGTCAATGGTCGTGATGGACCGGAACATGGGCGCAATTAGAGGCTGACCGAGATGGAGAATGGGTCAGATACATAAACCAGGTTCGTCTTGGACAATATGTTGCCTTCTGACTTAGTCTTTTATGTCCCAATCCACCAAAGGAGTATACTTCTAAAGACCCCCAGAATCTCAGGGGAGTCACTTATAGACTCAGTGTCAAGCAGAGGCGTACAGCAGGGTCAAGTTCAGGTCCAGTTGCCACCGTTCAGCTGGGTATTTCCAGGAAAAGTACTCTTGTAGCTTGTTGTACCCTACTAGCCTAAACCAGTGGGCAGCCTTATGACTCTTGAAGTCCACTTCTTTGTCCCTGGTACAATAGGGAGCAGGCCAAGTCCTTCAGACTCTTCTTAGGCCACACACAGCAGGTCCAGTCCTCTTCTGTAAAGACTGTAATTACTAAAAGGGGAAGGTGAAAACATATAAGACAGCCTATTAAAAAAACCTATGCAATACTAGGGACTTTAACAGAGAGTTTTGGTCTGACAATCAAATGCACGCTGATACAGCTGCAACATAACTGTGCCTACTGCACAACCTTGCTTGGCCAACAAAAGCACATCAGAAATATGTGTCATCATGAGATCAATGCTCTACCTGCATTTCAAATCGGTTCCACCATCCAACGTAAACAGACTCCACAAAGGAGAGCCATGCCAAAAAGAGAACATCTACCATCTCCAACAGGAGATGAAATGAGCTCTGGTGCTCCTGCTCAATCTCCAGGCAAGAAGGTGGAGACTCTGGACATTAGGATGAAGTACCTGTCCCTTTGACTGTGAGAGGAGTTCCGTTCTAAGTGGCAGATGAATGGGGGGAAACAGAGATAGTCGCAGAAAGTCTGCATACCCTTCTCAGCCAATCTGAGGCAAAAGGAATTACTTGGGTGCGGTCTTGGCGTAGCTACCTCAGCCCTCGACGAATCAAAGGTATTGAGGGAAATGCTTAGTGCAGTGGAAAATTCTACGTCGGCTGAAATACCCTGGGCTTCCTGCAACGGAACCTGGAGGACACAGAACTATGAGTAATATGCATTTACTTGTGTGGCAAAGAGATTTACCAGGGGTGTGGGGATTAGAGGACAAAGATGATCTCTTCCACCTTTAGGTGGAGGCACTACTCCCAGTTGGCAAGATGAATATTAGCTCTCATGTTCTGGGAGCATGCCAGATGGTTGGTGACCAGCGAGGGCTTTTGTGCCTAAGCACAGGCCCACAGCCTCAGAGCTTTCCGACAGAAATGGTGAGAGCTAACACCTCCCAGGTGTTCACATACCATATTGCAGTCATGCTGTCCATCAGGCTCTGAACAGATCAGCGGTAAAAGGAGATTGAAGTCCTTGAGGGTCAGACAAATCGCCCACAGTTGGAGCAAGTTGATGCGTAATCTTTGCTCCTCAGGAGACCAGAGGCCACTGAATTCCAGCTCCTCGTGGTGGCCGCCCCACACTAAGGCGTAGCAATCCGTCACTACCAGTGCCACTGCTAGCAGTGGCCAAAAGGACTTCCCAAAAGATAGGTTCTCCTCTGCTGACCGCCACAGGGGATCTGCTGCAGTGCCAGGGGGAGCTTGATAACATCTGTCTGATTACCCCTATGTTGAAGCCACTGCAGAAGGAGGCCCCATTGGAGAGCCCTCACGTGCCTGCATGCTTGTGCGACCAACAGTATGCAATAAGCCAGCAGTCGCAGGTTTTGCTTTAGTTATCACATAAAGCAAAACAAGCCGAGATCTGGCAGAAGTCTGTTCAAGATACAACATCCAGAACAAGCACCTCTGGAGCAGAGGCTAGAGCAGAGGGTGGCATTGAGGACGACAATATTGGCAGAGCCTGCTGCAAAGGTGTCAAGGTGCAGCCTGGTGCTAAGTGAGACTGAACGGTACCTGGGGAAGGATCTGCTGGCAGAAGTCCAACTGAGGGACCCTATGAGTTTTTGAGGACAGAGGGACCCAGGAGCTGTCCATAATAACTGCAATAATTACTCCCTAAAGGCAACAATCTGCTACAAAGTCAACAATGGCCTTGGAAATTCAAGGCGCATTGACATCGGGTCCGAGTGGGGTGATGTCACCAGAATCGGATCCTTTGTGTGTTGTCTTCTCCCTTGTGGTGTAAATGACATAAAAGGGTGTGGAAATGACATAAAAGGGTTTCAAGCCCCACATGACTGTCTTATGCTTTCACTGAGACTCATCTTTTGATTTTGCCTTGGACTCACTCAAAGACAACTATCAGTATCAGCTGCACGAACAGGCTCGAGACTTCAAACAGGACCAGCTCAGCTTCCTATGCTCAGCAAATTATTGCTTGGCTTTGAGTTTCCTGATCACATTCGGATGAATCAGCAGGGCTTTGAGTATAGTTTAGATCCAAGACATCAAGAGGCAGACTTTGTGAGACTGATATCTGCTTCCTACAATGCATAGCAGGACCTAAACCCTGTAGCTTTAGGGAGAAACATCCCTGTTCACAGTCAAGAAAAA
The DNA here is from genome assembly GCA_963921515.1 of Calotriton arnoldi. Lineage (NCBI taxonomy): Eukaryota > Metazoa > Chordata > Amphibia > Caudata > Salamandridae > Calotriton > Calotriton arnoldi. The sequence goes on from CAWUFW010000324.1 coordinate 2,132,441, forward strand.
CATGTTTGTGAAATCGGTAAAAACATAGAAAAAGGTGGTAGCAGAGCTCCAGAACCATGTGGAGATGTGAACTACACAGATGGAGGGACTCTTGGCTCTGTGGAGTCAGAAGATGTGCCAGAGAGTCGGAGGATGGCTGTGTGGAACTTTTCGACCTGGCGCAGCGTGGTGGAAGGCCGCAGTTATAGGTTTTCATTGTCATTGAGGGAGAGAGATGAAAGCTGGCCTTGGAAGTTGCTGTAGACTAATGTACAGACTGAGGCTTACCTGGGAAATGTACTGAGCACAGTAGATTTAACTAATTTAAAAAACACAAAATCATAAGCTAAAGACCAGTGATATAGCAATAGCAAAGTGTGTTAATGAAATTTAATTCAGGGAACAGGAGGCATTTCCTGCATACCAAAAAACAAGGGACATATAATGCCTAAAAACAACTAAGGATCAGGTTCAGTGGCCAAATTACCCTTACAGTTCTAATTGAGGGAAATAGTATAGTTTTATAAATATACTGCAAATTATCACTGCTTCTGGTATACAAAAAAGATCTCAACCACAGTAGCTGGCTTAAATCAGCAAAAGAGGATGATGCTGGGTTGAGTCAAAAGGCAACGAAGAGAGGAAGTAGTGGGCCAGAAGAAGGAGTTAACCATCAGAAAAGCAAGCCAATTACAGGAAGTTATGATGTCAGAGCAATTCATTTAACCATTAATGGGCTATGAGGGCACCTGCTGTGAGAACATAAAATGCCATGCAAACCAATTAAGCTTAAAGTTTTGAGTGTACCAGAAAACACACAATTGCATTAAACGTTTGGGAGCATTTCAAGAACTCTGATTCCACTTGTCAAGCTTAAGTCAGCACTTCCTCTCCAGGGCTATAGAAGCAGGTAAGTGCCTTACTGTTACTGAGACTGAGGGCATTTGAGATTTATTCCAAGGATGATGGGAACTTCAAGGGGTTCAACTTTCTTTTGCACTTCGGCTAGATCACTTGAATTATCTCACTGTGTAAGGACAGAGATCTGAGCAACATTCTATATGCTGATTTTATGGCCTAGCTGACTTCATGCTACTCATACAATACATCTAGTTCCATCATTAGGTGGAACACTATTCCTACAAATTGCCAATGACATGTAATCAGCCATATGATTACTAAATCATATCGTAAATCATAATATGTCTGCCTTACTTTTACCAGAAATAATACTGTTTGTATGTGCATGGAAGCAAGCATCATGAAAAAGGAACCCTCAACCTAAAGGGCTTAAGCATTTCTGTAGCTTGTTTTATGAATGCCTAATTTGACAGCCCTTCACAGCAAGATGAGCAATATTTTTATTACCTCTGTATAATTTTCAAAACAGAGGATATAAAACGGGAATCAGCATACATTTTGTAACTCCTACGTCAATATACATTGCAGCAAACTGCATAACGAAAAGATACATGCCTTTTTGATGAGTTGAGTGTCGAGTCTGTTTTCTTTGACTGACTGACAAATAGCAAACAGGGCCTGCTTTTCACAAATGGGACTGCAACACATAATCACGGATACCAACATCAACAAAGTAGCTTTTCTATTGCACTCTTCATCTGGGAAATCCTCCGAAATTGCACCGCCTTGAGACTTCTTAAAAAAAGAAGAAAATAAAACTGTAACAATGTCAACAGAACATTTCACGAAATTCGAAACAGGCTTCCAAATGCACACGATAAATAAGCAACTAGGTTTGATCTCTTCCCTTGATCCTTTCTAACTAAACAATAAGTACAGTAAGACAGTCCTGCTGGATTCAGGTTATCATCGCTATAGTAGGACTTTTCATACATTTATAATGCCAGAATGACCCAAAAGTGGCAGTAAAGAAACAGGGTGTACTGTTTGTGCCAAGACTTAATCTAGCAGTTAACCTTACATCATGGAACGAGGCACGTTCCATATACATCACACAACCCCTTCATCTGCAAAGCCCTTTCCAATGGATAATTTAATTTACTCTCAGCTCTGTTTGCACCAGGCACACCTTTATCAGCATTTTGAAATATTTACTTATCTTTGTCACTTCTCTTCTCAAACTATAGCCTTATCAATCAACCAGGGCTGGTAGGCCTTGATCTTCTTTCATGTTGAAGTAAATGCTTGCTTATATATGAATGTATAAGGCAAAGAGTTTTAAATGTGGCTCCAGAGTCAGGCACGGTGTACAACTCTAATGGCTATAGATGTAGACTGTTAAAACACATTGCTGTAATGAGATAAGCAGCAGCATTTCAGACTTGTGTCATTTACACTTAGCTTTCTTCAGCGATGTACCCTATCTACTCCAAGTTCAGATTGCAACTGACATCCCTTATTCTGGGGTCTTTTCCTGCAAGAAGTACTTACTGACCCACTGCAAGCCCCAGCCAATGCACAGTCATCTTCATCTGAGGTAATGATTAACCCTACTCTTTTACCGTAATCACTATCACCCATGTGTTGACATACTATTCAGGCGGTGGATATTTATGCCAACACACAGCAGTCATTTGCAACCACTTCTTTTTAGCCATTCTGTCCATTCACTTGTGGCAATTCTATATACATCATTATTTTATTCAGTCTCTGCCCTTTGGTCATCACCCTACCCGTTTCCGTTTGATTTACACTTTTGTGGTGTCATTCTACCCAAACCTTTGTGGTAATTCTTCCTCTTTAGCACCTTGCAGTTATTTCCTCACAGTTTTTCCTGTTTTGGTCGTTCTCGCACACTCTATTGAGATCGCGGTCTTCTGTTCACCACACAACTGCCTGCTCTGATCTGTTCCAGATCTCTGTACTGGTGTCCCCTTGTTACTTCGTTAAGTTGCACTCCATTAGTGTTATCAGTATAGAAACCTTCCCCAGCCTTCTATACAACCTGAAGTGTCTGTAACTTTAAGAAAAAATTATGTCGCACTGTTAATCATTTGTTTTAAATGTTGCATATAATATTTTAGTAATTATTGATTTAATTTAGTAAATAGGTTTAAATATTTTAACAACTCTTGTCTGCCTACATGCACTGTTCACTTTTTTGGGGTGAAAATATGGCATGCATCATTGGGAGTACAGAATGATGCCCGACAAACTACTCTGGGTTGCAGCCTGAAATGTGAATGTAAGCAGATGATGGAAAAATAAATATCCAGCCCACTGAAAGTAATCTATGTGGAAAAAGCTTGTGCTATATGGTGTACCATCCACTTCACTGCTGGGTAAGGTTCCTCCATGGGCATCTTCCAGCATCTCGGAAGTCAATATCAACGACTTTCGTTGTTCATACTCCTTTTCTTTTCAGCAATCATTTAAAACCCATCACAACTTTTAATATACATTCTGACTCTGATTAAACTGACTTCTCCCAGTTGCAATTCATTTCTCATCTGAGACTTCAACTATGGGTGAATAACTAAGCTTAAAAAAGGCACAAGGTGTGATTTACCACCTCTCAGAGCTCCAAGAGCATACACCTCTAAATGCAAGACAAATACAAAGTAGAGTAAACAATAACTGTCTTTTACCAAAGAATGTGAGATTGTTACAGGTAGGTATCCTTCGGACTAGCCACGGGAGATTGAGGCCCTAAAGCTGCTCTTGGGATGGACAATGCAGACTCTTTGCCTTGACAGGATGAATTTTGTCTAACACCCTTCACCAATATGCTCCATAATTTAATTTAACTTCATCATTAAGTCAACAGTCATCCTGCACAAAAGACCACAGAATTAATCTTGCATCCATATAAAGTTTGTCTCATGAATATTCATCTCCTCGGATTTAATTGCCCAAGATCAACACAAACCCCCCCTTGAACAAGTTACTTACCTTCAGTAATGCTCTTTCTGGTAGAAATACTATCTAACCGTAGATTCTATGTCAGGACCGGAGGCTTCTGATTATGCTGTCTCAATTCCTTTACTACTCACAGCAGCCAATGATAGTGAAACACATTAATAAAAAACTACAATACCCATGAGGCTTTGAACCACGCCTCCTCAAGCAACATAGTAACAATGTCACTTCAATAAAACCCTGAGTCACCATCTTGACTTCCTCTTTCTTTGCTGCTCCGCAGTCAAGATAAGTGCCTCAGTGTTTATTGAATTGGCATTGTATACTAGTTGAATATGCTAACTGTATCGTTTATATTCTGTGATTGGACTTGGATAACTTTTGGTAAATCCTAGGTTTTGTTTAACCTGCGCGTTTTCCGTTAGCGAAATGCTTTCCAATACTTTCTGCTGAGGAGTGTCAGACGCGCGTTCCTACCTCTCCGGTGTTCTTTCTCTTCTGTTCATCCCAGCGCGTGTTGCGCTGCCTTTAATTCCCGTTTTGTTTGCCTGGACAGTTTCTGGACGAGCGCGGTGATTCCCGGCCGTCCGTAGCGTGCGCGACGGATTTGGGGCCCCCCCCTACGGGAGCGAGACGCACGCCAGGAGCCCAGCTCGGCGCTGGCGTACGTCTCGGGATCCCGCACGCGTCAGTGCACGCGTGCGATCCCGATGGTAAAAGCTGGAACCGACGCCTCTCCCGGGCTGAAACGGGTGTATTGTCACGCAGCGGCAGGCGGTTGGAGCCGGTACCGGGCCATTGTTTGTTTTACTAGCGCGCACGCGCATGAAGCCTAAACTTCGAATTTAACCCCTGACTGCCCTGCTAGTTTTGCAGTCAGTTCAGGACAATTTTTGGGTACTTTGGTGGCCCCCCTGCCCCAGCTTGCTCCCAACCGACGCCCTGGTTCCTTGGAGGACTTGAGGCTGCATAATTTATATCACCCTGTCAGGGATTGAGAGATACCCACGTGTGGGGCTTATGATGTCGGACTGTGAGGTCTACGAGGAGGAGGTGGCTGCGTGTGACACCCTTGGGAGGTGATGGGGATGACTATTATTACGAAGAGTCCATGGAGGACATTATAGATAAGAAATTGGACGCCAGGCTAGATAAAATGTTATCCTCTGCGCTTATGCCCATTTCCCAGCGCTTAGAACAATTAGTGACAGGGAAGCCCGCCCCTGCGCCTACCCCGGACCCTGTTCCTTCTACTGAGCCCCCTTCTGATCAGTCGTGGCCACACGCTTCTGTGTATTCTTCCTTATGCAAATCCAAAGAACAAACTGTTCTGGAGACACCAGATCCCACCCATCCCCCCCCCCCCGATCCCCGCGCCAGTGCTAATCACCACTACCGATGCTGGTACCGACACGGACTCGTCACAAGAGTCAAGACCACGCAAGCGCGCTAAAAAGCGCAAACACGCTATGTCTCCTCCAACCCCGGCCACTCCTTTCATGTTTGATCCATCGGACATCGTCCACCCCCGCTCCGCCTACTGGGCCCCTCCCTCAGCGGTCGCAGAGTATATGCAGGCTCATCTCCGGAAAGGGTTTGATAAGGAAGTCAGGGCGCGACTGAAGTCCGAATGCCCCCGCCCAGATCTAGCGCACAAAGTAGCCCTCACGCCTGAAATAGACTCGTCCATGTCAACCTTCCTTAAAAAGTATAAGAAGGACCCGAAGAAAGGGATTGACCGTGCCCTTAAGGCCGGTCAAGACAAAGTCCTCGATGTATCAGAGCCACTTGCTAAGATCCTAGAACTAGCTTTGCAGGCGCAGGAGACTGGGGCGGCCATACACCCTGAGGTGCTAGCCGGTTGGACCCAAAGAGCTATTTGCCTCTTAGGTAATGCGAACTGTGCTCTCTCCTCCGAGCGCAGAAAATCAGTCCTCCTCCGAATTGACCCTCAATTGGCGGATCTGGCAGATGCGGAACCGGGCCCCCTTGCTGAGGGGCAACTCTTTGGAGACAAGTTCGTCAAAGACATTGCCAAGTTTGTCAATACATTTGCGTCTCTGGACAAGTCACAATCGTCACTCAAAAGAGTGTTCCATCAGGTCTCTGGCAGGGCCGGACGCGGCAGGGGACGCGCGACCGGCCGCTACTCCAACCCCAGTCCTCAGCGTGGATTCGCCCCGCGCCGAAGGGGGTACACGCAGGAGCCCGAACAGGCGGTATTCTATCCCACCAGGTCCCGTGGATTCAGGGGCAGATTCAACAGGGGTGTCAATCGAGGATACAAGAACTTTGACAACCAATCCTCTGGTAAGTGCATCACTTTTCCCCAAGATTCCTCTGGGGGGCAGACTGTCGTTTTTTGTCAAGAACTGGGCTCTGGTGACTTCGGATGCGTGGATCCTGCACACTGTGCAGGGCTATCAGATAGAGCTCACGCAGGCATCGTATCAGTCACAGATCCCTCCTCCTCTCCGTTTTTCCCTTCGAGAACAAACTTTTATAGACTCCGAGCTTATAGAGCTTTTGGACAAGCACGCCATTGCAGTGGGACCCTTCATTCCCGAAGGCTTTTGCAGCAACGTGTTCTTAGTCCAAAAGAAAGGAGGAGGCCAAAGATTGGTCCTAAATTTAAGAGATTTCAATCCTTTTGTAGTATACAGGCATTTCAAGATGGAGGGGATCCATCAGTTACGAGATCTTCTCCTAGAGGGAGACTATATGGTGCGACTGGATCTCAAGGACGCCTACCTCACGGTGCCAGTTTGTCCCTCCCAGCAGAAATTTCTCCAATTTCAGTGGAAAGGGCAATGGTACCGGTACCGCTCTCTACCTTTCGGACTGTCATCAGCACCTTGGGTGTTCACAAAGCTGTTGAAACCGGTGACCTCTCGGTTACGGGAGATGGGCGTGCGGCTCAACGATATGCTTATTCTGGCCCAAGACAAAAATCTCCTCCGCACACACCTGCATTGGACAACTTCCCTCTTGCAGGAACTGGGCTTTGTGATAAATCTACATTAGTCGGTAACGACTCCCTCTCAGATAATAGAGTTTTTGGGGTTCCAAATCAATTCAATCTCGGCTCAGCTGATGCTGCCGATGACCAAGGTCAGATCAATCAAGCGAGAAATTTCTGCTACTCTGACCAAGCAGATGATTTCGGTTCGGGTGTTAGCGCGAATAGTGGGACTCCTGGCCTCCTCCATTCAGGCAATTTTCCCCGGACCCCTGCACTACAGAGAGTTACAGCGCCTCAAGATTTTGTATCTTCAGAAGGGCTTCCATTACGACCATCTGATCCCACTATCAGAGGAGGCTCGCGAAGAGCTTCACTGGTGGTTGGACCACATGGTGGCTTGGAACGGCAGGGCGATTTTGGTACCTCCCGGACGTCGTTATAGAATCAGACGCCAGCAGATGGGGATGGGGCGCACAATGTGGAGACTTTTCTACCGGCGGGCGATGGTCCGCCGACGAGTTGCGTCTACACATCAATTGCCTAGAACTTCTGTCAGGGTCGTTCGCAATAAAGTCCATTTCGCCGGTCAAAGGCAACTGTTGCATCCTTCTGCGGATGGACAATGTGTCGGCGGTGAGGTACATCAACCGCCTAGGGGGAACACGATCGAGAATTTTGACCAATATTGTGAAGGAGTTTTGGCATTTTTGCCTCGATCACAAAATCTCCGTGGTAGCAGAATATCTGCCAGGCAGGTTGAACAGAGTGGCAGATTGGAACTCCAGATTTCTTCAGGATTTCAGCGACTGGAGGCTTCATCCGTCATTGTTTGCAGAGATCATGCATATGCGAGGACCGTGTCAGATAGACCTCTTTGCCTCCAGGCTCAATTCTCATCTTCCCCGGTTTTTCAGTTGGAGGCCGGACCCTCTGGAAACGGGAACGGATGCGTTCCTGCAGACTTGGGGTCCGCTGAGGAATTATGCCTTCCCGCCCTTCGCCTTGATTCAGAGGGTGGCGGCGCAAGTCCGGCGCCAAGCGGCGTCGTTAGTTCTAGTTACTCCCTTGTGGAAAACGCAATCCTGGTTTCCGACACTTTTGGAGTTGTCGGTGGATCTACTGTTCATTCTTCCCACGTTTCCCTTGCTTCTTCAGGACCCAGTGGGTCTCCCCCACCCGCTGGTTCTGCAGAACCAATTATCCCTCATGGTTTGGACGCTCTCCGGAGACACGAGATGCTTGAGGGACTTTCATCGGCGGCTGCCGATTTTATGCAACAGGCTTGGGCTCCGTCCACCCGTAAACGATATTCGGCTTCATGGAAGCGATGGATGGGTTGGTGCCTTCAACGGAATCTGGATCCCGTGGGGGCAGATGTTACGGAAATCTTAAATTTTTTATCGGAATGTGCAGAGTCTGGGTTGGCTTATAGGTCAGTCAACAATTTCAGGTCCGCTATTTCGGCAGGACATGATCATATCGAAGGGAAACCTGTTGGCTCACACCCGTTGGTCTGTAAGTTGCTTAAGGGTATTAGAGTGGCTAAACCCCCACACCCCAGATATTCTACCCTCTGGGATGTATCTAAAGTATTGAACCTGTTGGCTTCTTGGCCGGACAATAATCAGCTTTCGCTTAAACAGTTGTCAGCCAAGCTAGCCATGCTTTTGTGTCTAATATCCTGTCGCAGAGTTTCCGATGTTAGAGCCTTGGATCTGGCGGGTAGAATCTTCTCTCCACAGGGTGTGTCCTTTATCATTTCCAGACGGACCAAGACGATGTCCCGTTCAGTGGAGTATCCCGCTTTTCCTCTTAATCCTAATTTGTGTGTGTTACAATGTTTAAAGATATATGAAGAACGTACTAAAGACCACAGGGCTGATCCTTTAGGACAATTGTTAATTGCTGTTCAGAAGCCTTTCCGACCTGTATCAGCGGCTACCTTAGCTAGGTGGGTCAGGTGGATTATGGCTGAATCTGGAATTGATGTGGCTGTGTATGGGGCCCACTCCGCCAGAGGGGCCATGGCATCGAAAGCGTATGTCTTAGGGTCTAGATTAGAAGATATTCTTAGAGCGGCCGACTGGTCTTCAGATTCTACTTTCAAAGAATTTTATTATAAACCAATTGCAAGTGTTGCTTCGCTGGTTGTTGATGAGCTTTGAACCAGCATAATCAGAAGCCTCCGGTCCTGACATAGAATACAAAATTTTCCAGCTATCGCGACAAGAATTTTAGATTCTATTAAGGACACGGAGGCGAGGATTATCCCACCCGTTGGGATCAGAATGATATCGATTGTCATGTTGTTAATATTCTGATGATTTTCTCCCACCCTGATATTGGACCTCTTTGGGTTACTTCTTCTCTTTCACACTTGTGTTTTGGTTTCTCAGGAAATGATTCCAAGCAGAATTGAGAAGCGATGGTGCTGGATGCTTCGGATGTCCTGTCAAGTGTGGACGCTTCTGGGATCTGATCTTTTTCTCCGTTGAGAAAGGAGTGGTGTTAATGCTCTCCGTTGGGAGCCAAAACTGTTCTTCTGGTTTGATCACTTATGGACTTACGCAAAGAAAGAGGAAGTCAAGATGGTGACTCAGGGTTTTATTGAAGTGACATTGTTACTATGTTGTATGAGGAGGCGTGGTTCAAAGCCTCATGGGTATTGTAGTTTTTTATTGTGTTTCACTTTCATTGGCTGCTGTGAGTAGTAAAGGAATTGAGACAGCATAATCCTCGCCTCCGTGTCCTTAATAGAATCTAAAATTCTTGTCGCGATAGCTGGAAAATTTTGTATTCTTCACCTTTAGAATACTTCTCCAGGCGTCAGACTAAAGCCAGAAAATCTTGAACACCACCCCAGCACACCAGGAGGTGGATCCAGCCGCTCCGTGTCAAGGTCGTTCCACATCAGATGTGACATGGGTAGGCCTATATAGGAGCCACTCATGCACACCGACATCAATTGCTTTCTTGACACTTCCATGCCTGCAGACGCATAGCAATCACATCATCATGCTCAGTGTGTAGATTGCTAAACTGGGATCTTTTTATGAGAAGAGATCAGTTCAAGAAATTAAGGGGGTGAAGGGTGGGGTAGGAGGAAGGTGAGAAATCTGCAAGTAAGATACAGTTGTTACCAGAAAGCATCTTACTGAAGGTATGCAACTTGTTCTGATAGAGACTTATAACTGCAGATTTCTTATCTTTCAAATAGATACCCATGTAATAACTCCTAGGTGGTGGGCCGTGAACTCACTCAAACCAAAATGTCATAAAGGATCGAGCAGGCAAAGGGTCCCTCCAGCGGACCGGATTGTCCAGACAATAGTGCCTAGTGAATGTATGGAAGTACACCCATGTAGCAGCCTGACAAATGTCCAGAACCGGCACCCTGTGAGCCAATGCAGTGGTAACGGCCTTGGCTCTAGTGAAATGAGCCTGCAAACACTCAGGGGGTTGTTTTTTGTCCAGTGTGTAACAAATCTTAATGCAGAGTACCAACCAGAGCGAGATGGTCCTTTTTTGCACAGCCTTGCCTTTCTTGTGAACCCGATAAAAAGCTGATTGTCCACTCAATTGGTCTTTGGTACGATAGATATAGAAGCTGAGGTCTCTTTTCGGATCCAACGAGTGAACCCTCTCCTCCTTAGACTGGTGAAGCAGAGCAGAGAATGTGGTAAAAGGGATGTTCTCACCAACAGAAATGGACCACATTTGGAAGGAAGGAAGGAAGCTCGAGATCGCCGGACAAGCTTGTCTGGGTAGAACACAGTGTAAGGAAGTGTTAATACTGAAAAAGTTGATGTACGCAATGATATGTGTGTGCATAAAAACAAAATCGACTCACTGTTGTCAAAATCACCCAATATGAACGGACCTATGGAAGATTCCTTTCTTGGTCCAATCGCACTACCCTGCAGATCTCTACTTATCTTCAATCACTGCGCCTACCCTGAGGGTCTGGGATGCAGTAGCGACTCGAGAGGTCCTCTCATCGTTCCCCTCCCCGCTCACCCCGGTGGTAGAGAACTGAAACTTCACCCCGGGACTGGATTGCGCAGCGTTTGGCCCGTGGCAAAAGACGGGATGTAGGTCGACTGCCCATTTCTTCGACGAGGAGGGCCCCATCCCGTTCGTGACTTTGAAGGGCGAGTATGCAATTCCAGAGGGAGAACGATTCCGCTTTACTCAGATACAGCACTGGTTGATGCAGCCGTCGGTGAGGGGGCTGCGCAGCGGCACCTAAGTTTGAGAGGTGGCTACTTAGTAAGGACTCCGACAGGCGTCTTGTTTCAGAGTTGTATGGGATGTTGTGGGACGGGAAGATCGACTCAAAACCCCTGCTCAACTGCGATGGGAACAGGAGTTGGGGTGACAATTGTCTCCAGGGGACTGCCGGGACATCTTTTACCGGGCGCATCATACAGCCTCTAACGCTTCTAGTATAGAAACAGCAACAAAAATCGCAACACTGGTGCACATTTTGTGAGAATGCCCCAAACTAACACAGTTCTGGGAAGAGATTTTGTCTGACATCATCACGCATTTCAATACCCAACTTTCCCGATTTCCCTCTTACGTAGTGCTGGGTCTTCCCAACTCTCTGACCTACTCACTCAAATCCAATAGGGGCAGACATATTGCTTTGGCATTAGGGGCAGCACACCAATCCATTTTGGCCTTCTGGGGCACAGATGAACAAGTTACTTACATTCGGTAACAATATATCTGTAAGAAACATAGGTTAGTTATAGATTCCTTACCTTAGAATTACCCCCAAGGCGTCAGACTGGATCCGGAAAGTTTTTCGTTAGCAGTACCCCTGCGCGTCGGAAGGTGGCGTCGGTCGACTCCACGTTTGTCGTTGGCGTCGAGGTCACCGGGATGACGTCGCGGTAGCTACATAGATGCCACCTTCGTGCGCTGACGTCAGTTTGGTACACGACTTTCCACGACAGAAGCCCAGAGCCATGCAAGACACTGACCACTGGTGCACAAAACAAGGGCCCTGAAAGGAAGTCCTTAACCCTAGAAGTCAGTTCGCAGAACGGGGAGGATGGGTGGGGCGGTAAGGAATCTATAACTAACCTATGTTTCTTACAGATATATCGTTACCGAAGGTAAGTAACTTGTTCATCTGAAAGAAACAGTTAGTTATAGATTCCTTACCTTAGAATAGATACCCCAGCAATACCAACCCCGGAGGTGGGTCTGCGAACTAAGTTCACACTAGAAAGTCCTGGAGAACAGAACGGCCAAAGAAGCCGTCTCTCCAGACTTGGCTGTCCAGGCAGCAGTGTTTGGTGAACGTGTGCAGCGATGCCCACGTAGCTGCCTGACAGATGTCATTAAGGGAGACTCCCCATCCCAAAGCAGTGGTGGCTGCCGTCGCCCTGGTGGAATGGGCGCGCAGTCCCACTGGAGGCTCCTTCTTTGCCAAAGAATAGCAAGCTTTGATGCACAGAACAACCCACCTGGAGATGGTCCGTTTGTGCACGGCCCGACCTTTCTTAGCGCCCACGTAACCAACAAAGAGCTGGTTGTCCACCCGGAATTGTTTGGTGCGATCCAAGTAGAAGGAAAGCACACGTTTTGGATCCAGACGGTGGAGCCTCTCTTCCTCTTTTGAAGGATGCGGAGGCGGAAAGAAGGTGAGCAAAGTGATGGTTTGGCCAATGTGGAAAGAAGTAACCACCTTGGGAAGAAAGGAAGGTCTAGTTTTAAGGACGACCTTGTCCGGATGGACAGCCAGAAAGGGAGGCTTGAAAGAAAGAGCTTGTAGCTCACTCACCCTGCGTGCAGAGGTGATGGCCACCAGAAAGGCAGTTTTCAAAGTGAGAAGCCTGAGAGGACAGTTATGTAGCGGCTCAAAGGGAGCGCACATAAGATATGTAAGAACCAAGTTCAAGTCCCACTGGGGCATTAAGAAAGGGAACAGGAGGAAAAAGATGAGTAATGCCCTTAAGGAATCTATTTACAACAGGGGACTTGAAAAGAGAAGGCTGATCAGGAAGCCTAAGGAAGGCTGAAATGGCCGAGAGGTAGCCCTTTAGAGTGCCCAGAGCAGAGACCTGCTGGGCCAAAGAAAGGAGGAACAAGAGAACCTCAGAAAGAGGGGTCGAAAGGGGATCCACAGCCTTTAATGTGCACCATGCCACAAATTTGTTCCATCTGCAGGCGTATACCGTCTTAGTGGAGGGACGCCTGGCTGCCAAGATAACATCGCAGACTTCGGGAGGCAGGTCAAACGACATCAACTGCCGCCGCTCAATCTCCACGCAAGGAGGTGGAGGCTGGACAGGTTCGGAAGGAGTACCGTCCCCTGCTGCTGCGACAGAAGATCCTCCCGAAGAGGCAGTCTGATCGGAGGATCAATGGCCATGTTCAGCAGCTTGGGATACCAGACTTTTCGTGCCCAATCCGGAGCTACAAGAATGACTTGGGCCGGTCGCGCTTGATCTTCTTCAGCACTCTGGGCAGAAGTGGTATAGGCGGAAAGGCGTATAGAAGACCGGAACTCCACTTGCGACGAAAAGCGTCGCCTAGCAAGTGCCGCCTTGGAAATTCCAACGCGCAGAACTGCTGACATTGCGCATTCTCTTCGGTGGCGAATAGATCTAACCAAGGCTCTCCCCACTGCTGAAAGAGACCTTGCACCACCTCAGAGTGTAGACGCCATTCGTGATCCATCATGCACCTGCGGCTGAGTTCGTCCACCCTGGCGTTCAGGGAACCTGCCAGGTGTTGAACCTCTAGGGATATGCCCTGATGTTCCAGCCATGTCCATATCATGTCTGTTGATGTCCGTGAACACCTGCACTACTCTTCCCCGGGCAGAGGGAAGGAATGCTTTGAGTGCAAGACGAATCGCCCAAAGCTCCAGAAGGTTGATGTGGAGCCCGGACTCCGCCCGAGACCAGAGGCCTCTGATTTCCGCCTCCCCATGTGGTCGCCCCATCCCAGAAGTGATGCATCGGTCACCACTGTGAACTCTGTTTGAGGAAGGGAGAGATATCTGCCGTCGACCCAATCCTGGTTCGTTTGCCACCACTGCAATTTGTGTGCAGTGCCCTCCGAGATCTGGACGCAGTCGGACAGGTTCCCCTGATGTTGTGCCCACTGGAACTTCAGGTCCACTGCAGAGCCCGCATATGCCATCTGGCATGGTCCACCAGCAGGATGCAGGAGGCCACCAGGCCCAGTAGCCTGTGTGTCATCCTGACCGAAACCCGGGATAGAGGCTGAAAGATCGGAATCATAGCCCGAATATCCCGGACTCGCTGTTCGGGAGGATAGACCCGAAACTGCGTCGTGTCCAGAACCGCTCCGATGAAGAGGAGCTTCTGAGAGGGAGTCAGGTGTGACTTCGGCACGTTGATGGAGAACCCCAGCGAATGCAGGAGATCGGCCGTAGTCTGGAGGTGGGAGACGACAGCCTGGGGCGAGCCCGCCTTCAACAGCCAGTCGTCGAGATAGGAGAAGACTGGAACCCCTGATCTGCGCAGATGAGCTGCGACCACCGTCATCACTTTCGTGAACACCCGAGGGGCGCTGGTAAGGCAAAGGGGAGCACGGTAAACTGAAAGTGCTCGTGGCCTACCGTGAACCGCAGGTAACGCCGGTGGGCCGGCAGGACGGGGATGTGAAAATAAGGGTCCTGCAAGTTCAACGATACCATCCAGTCTCCATGGTCTAGGGCAGACAGGACCTGAGCTAGCGTCAACATTTTGAACTTCTCCTTCCGGAGGAAGCGGTTGACGTTCCTGAGGTCCAAGATAGGACGCAGGCCTTTGTCCTTCTTGGGCACCACAAAGTAGTGGGAATAGCAAACACGACCTACTTCTGGGACAGGAACTTGCTCAATGGTTACCTTGGCCAAGAGTGTCGAAACTTCCTGTTGGAGAAGGGACGGATGATCCTCTGACATGCGATGGTACTGAGGTGGCATGGCGGGAGGGGTAGTCCTGAAGGGGAGGGAGTAGCCCCTTCGGACTATTTGCAAATCCCACCTGGCCGACGTGATGGTGCGCCAGTGGGGGAGGTGATGGCGAATCCTGCCGCCCACTGGCGTTTGGTGGCCCTGAAAGGTCGGACTAGGAAGGTTTGGAGGCTGCTGCAGAGGGGGCTGTGGTGGACTGGCCCGCCCGCTGGCCCCCAGAACGACGGCGGTGGTTCCCACATCCCCAGCCGCGCTGGGGCTTAACAGCTTGCGCTGGCCTGTGGCTCTGGGCGGGACGTGGCGGGGCACCCCTTCCGTAGCCACGAAAGGGGTGAAAGGCAGACTGTGCAGAGCGGGTGGTGGAAAGGCCCAAGGACCTGGCCGTAGGCCGAGAGTCCTTAAAGCGCTCCAGCGCGTTGTCTGCCTTGTCGCCGAATAGGCGACGGCCATCAAAGGGCATGTCCATAAGAGTGGATTGGACAGCCCCTGAAAAACCAGTCGACCTCAACCAGGCGTAGCGTCGAAGGGCTACCAGTGTGGAAATCGCCCTACCTAGTGAGTCGGCGGTATCCAACCCACAGCGGATGGTAACCTTTGCTGCGTCTCTCCCTTCGGCAACTGCCCGAGAGAGTACGGCCCGGGCCTCCTCCGGGCACTGAGGCAGCACTTCCGCAACCGTGTCCCACACGGAGTGGGTGTAGCGGCCCAACAGACATGCAGTGTTTACCGACCGCAGTCCTAAGCTGGAGGAAGAAAACATCTTCTTACCAAGATGGTCCAGCTTTTTGGATTCCCTATCAGGTGGAGCGGTAGGGAATGCGCCCTTGGAGGTAGAGGCTTGGACCACCAAGCTCTCAGGGGTGGGGTGTTGGGAGAGGAAAGTTGGGTCGCCCGGGGCCGGGCGGTGGCATTAGGCAATCATCCTGTCCACAGGAGCCCCTGTTTTGGGCCTGGACCAGGTGCCCAAAAGGATGTCTGTTAGGGCTTCATTAAACGGCAGCAGGGGCTCCGAAGAGCTCGCTGCCGGTTGAAGCACCTCTGTCAGGAGGTTAGTCCTGACTGCCACCATAGGTAGCTTGAGGTGAGAGCCTCGGCCGCCCTACGCAACACCACTGCGTACGACGCTCCTTCCTCCGTAGAAAAGGTAGGAGGAGACAACATGCCAAGGTCTGGTGAGGTATCCAGACCACTGGCTTCCCCCAGGTCCTCTCTCCAGTCTGGTTCATAACCTAAATGGTCGGTTAAAGGGTCTCCAGACCTTTCCCAGGCCTCCTCACTCTCCTCTGGCTGCCAATCTGGTCTCAAAGAGCCAGGGTAGAACAGGGGCACAAAAGTACCCGTCGGCACCGGATCCGGCGTTGGTTGACGCCGGTCCGGCTCCATGTCTACCTCGAGGTGGAGGCCGGTGTCGGTTGAGGACACAGCCGACGCTGTGTACCCAACCGACGCCAGTTGCGGACGTGGTGCCGGTGGATGCGGCGCCAGGGGAGATGTAACAAGGTCGACCGGCGCCGATCCGGATCCAGGCCTGGATCCAAGGGGACTCTGCGGTGCCGAGGCCGGAGCCGCCGGCGTCGAAGGGCCAGGGCCCCCAGCCGAGTCTGCGGGCCCGAAGGCACGCCAGCGGGGTCGGGCTGCCCAAAGATGGCATGCATCGCTTCGTAAAATGGACGAAGCTGGGCAGGGGTCGCTCCGGGTACCGGGAAGGGAGGGAAGCCCGGAGTCAGCCCTTCAGGCTCCGCACGCGGAGCCGCGGGAGGGGCACCACCCGCATCCCTCGTTGCGTCGGCCGACGGACGGGGAGAAGTCGAAGAGCGACAATGCTTCTTCGACGTCTTTTTGTGCTTCGACTTACCTGACCCGAGTGCGAAGACTTGGATGAAGAGTGATGATGGCTCCGCAACCGGTCCCTCAACCTCCTACGCGACCGGGACCTCGAACAGCGCAGAGCCGACTGCCGGGCCTCGAGAAGCTTTCGGGACCGCTCCCGTAAAGACTTCGGATTCATGGTCCGGCAGTCGGAGCACGACTTGGGGTCGTGATCGCGCTCCAGGCAGCAGAGGCACACACGGTGCGGATCTGTCACCGACATCAGTCGGCTACAGGAACCGCAAGCCTTGAAGCTGGGTATCCCTCATGCACCAGGAGTCGATGGACTCAAAAAACTTTGTTGACAAAAGTCGAGAAAAAGTAAACAATGACTGGGGGTACCGCTCTCTCCGGATCTGCGCTTGCTGGAGTGGAAAAAGAAAGAACTGACGTCAGTGCGCGAGGGCGGCGCCTATGTAGCTACCGCGACGTCATCCCCGTGACCTCGACGCCAATGACGAACGCGGAGTCGACCGACACCACCACCTTCTTATGTGCAGGGGTACTGCTGACGAAAAACTTTCCGGATCCAGTCTGACGCCTGGGGGTAATTCTAAGGTAAGGAATCTATAACTAACTGTTTCTTTCAGATAGGGTGCCATCTAGACAGAATTGGCTGGACCGAATCTGGCATTTATTGGGGCTGGAGAGGCTCTCATCGACACTTATCAACAAGGGGACACATTTCGGGAGATCTGGCAGCCGTTCATTGCACTCCTCTCCCAGGAATTCACGGAACTGACCTGCCCTAGGTATCTAAAATTGCTACGCCTAACCGAGCCAACAGTGTAACTTCTCCCGGGGTTTACCTCCGGAGATATACAAAGGTCACGACTGATGTTGAGATAGTAGTTTGTATGGGCACCCGGGGGAGTGGGTGGGATGGGGGGGTTGTTTATGGGGGGGATTGGGGCAGTTTATTCAAAAGTTGCCAAGGAGCTGGCTGTGGCGGAATAATGACGCCGCACCGGCAGAATGTATAATATGTTTCATACGCTCATTGTTGCAACAATAAAATAAAATGTAAACATAAAATCACCCGATTTGACCTCTCCATCAACCCTGAGCCAGAAATACATGGTCAAGCAGGCCCTGCAACCTAGGCCTGAGGCAACTAATTGACAGATCAGAGATGGGGTGGCACATAACTAGCAGAACAAACGGAGGATAACAGGAAAATCCCAGATTAATCCCACCGATAGGCAGCGACACCACAATGGTCCGAGAAGACTGACCCCAATAAAGCGCACATTACCGGAGGGGCGTGCATTTCTAAAACACCATAAAGTTATATGCTGCATGAAATAAGGAACACTCAGCCAATCATTACACAGCACACACACAGTGATCACACCCACCCCATGCCGGACATCTGGACGCGTTACCCACGGGCCCTCATTGTGTCCACGCAAGGTCGAGACCCACCTGCATTTGTTATCAGGTGGGAGTAGTTTATGACTCCGTGACTAGGCCCACATTCCTCTTCCTAAAAAGGATCTATGGATTGTTTTATGATGCTCCAAGAAATGTATATAATGGCGCTCAAATTGATTGTATTTTGAGACAGTCCTCGGACCCCAACTCTAATTGTTCTCCGGGCTGAAGTGTTTGATTAAACCAACTGTTCCTGTTTTGCCAAACGCCTATTGACTCTGTTTGTTTAAGGTAAATTCACATTCGAGGGCCTGTAACTTGCTGACCAGTTGCAATGATGAACTGTGGTGGGGTTCAAAAGGCGCACACATGAGGAATGTGGGGACCAAATTTAAGTCCAATAAGGTCATAACAGAAGGAGGAAATATATGTTGTAACCCTTTGAGGAAATGCAGAACAGGAGACTTGAATAATGATGGCCAGTCCAGCAACAGTAAAAAGCCCAAAAGAGCCGACAGATACCCTTTAACCACTTGGCCGCGGCGGTAATTCCGCCGTGGCGCAGGGGGGTGGGGGGTGAGCGCGGCGCCGCCATGCTCGTGACGGAACCACGCCGTCATGAGTCACGGGCGAGCTGTGCTCATGACGGCGTGGTTCCGTCACGACCCCGCCCACTCACTAATTCGCCCGCACAGGCGGGGAATCAGTCCCGCGTGGGAGGAGCGGCCGCAGCATGACGGAACCACGCCGTCATGAGCACACACCGCCCGTGGCTCATGACGGCGTGGTTCCGTCATGCGCAGGGAAGGGGTGAACAGTGCCCAAAGCAAAGACTTGCTGGGCAAGGGAGAACAAACAACAAAGCATGGGATGGAATGAGTCAATCTGTTTAGAAGTGCACCAGGTCACAAACGTATCCAAATGGCAAGCGTATACAGATTTGGTTGAGGGATGCCTCCAGGAAGAAGGTGGAAAATACTCTACTGTCACCATTCTCCAAGCGCGGAGGTGGAGGTTGCGCAGGCCCGGATGCAGGACCCTGCTCAGCAGCTGCAACAGTAGTTCCTCCCCAAGGGGAAGACTGATCGGAGGACAGATGCTCATGCCCAGGCGTTCAGAATACCATACTCTCCATGGCCAATCTGGAGCCACTAAGATGACTTGGGCCAGGTCAGTCCTGAACTTCTTCGGTACTCAGGAAGGGGAGGTATTGGCAGAAAGGCATATAGGAGTCCTAAGTTTAAATTGACGTGGAACACATCTCCGAGCGAGAAACGCCTTGGAAACTCCAAAATGCAAAAGTTCTGACATTGAGCATTTTCTGCGCTGGCAAAGATCCAGCCAGGTTTCTCCTCAGTCACAGAAAAGACCCTGAGCAATCTCCATTTGTAACTGCTATTTATGTTCCACAAGGCATTGACTGTTTAGCTTGTGCACTCTGGAGTCCAGGGAGCCCGCCAGGTGGTGA
Source organism: Calotriton arnoldi (assembly GCA_963921515.1). Taxonomy (NCBI): domain Eukaryota; kingdom Metazoa; phylum Chordata; class Amphibia; order Caudata; family Salamandridae; genus Calotriton; species Calotriton arnoldi. Next base: position 2,151,875 of record CAWUFW010000324.1, read on the forward strand.
ATCACCAGAAAGATTTCTTGGCACTCCAGCTGCGTCCAGAGTCACAGGGCTTTCTGGCACAGGGTCCACGACCTCACCCACTCTCTTATGCAGTACCACATGGCGGAGGTGTTGTCCATGAGCATCTGCACCAGCTTCCCTTTGATGGAGGGCAGATCGGTTCTGAAACACCAAGAAGATGGCTCTCAGCTCCGGCAGGTTGATTTGGAGCGAGGATTCTGGCGGAGACCAAATGCCTTTGATCGCCACCTCTCCCAGATGGCTTCCCCAACCCAAAAGTGATGCACCAGTGACCCATGTGAATTCTAGGAGGAGAAAGGAGAGGGATCTGCTGCTGACTCAACCGCCATCCTGTCGTATAGTTCCTATAAACCTATATAGGACCTGCGCGTTTAGACAACAAACTGTGGGAGTGGTGTCCAGACTGATTCCAGACACCCCCAACGGATATGTTCACCTGTATACCAGCTAGCTCACAGTGCCACTATGAACTCCTCTTACCAAGGAGCGAATAGTTTCTGGCAAACTATCGAACATGACAACCCTGTCCCCTCAGGGATCGTGGAAACAGTACAGTACTTTTCGCTCAGTCACTCGTGCTCACTTTGTCTCAGACTAAACGGTGGTGACGTTTTCAATAAGCATTTATTGAACCAGCGTCATTCTAGTGTAAAATATGTGTGCTGCAACAACCATAAGACAGAAACAGATATAAATGATTATAAGCACCAACAGAGTAAATGGATGGTAGATTTCTACCATAGTGCTAAAACACTGAATATATGCAGGCATATAAATGCATGACTGTAATAATGCGGACTCCTACGATGCAGACACTAACTAGATGTACCTAAATGTGCCTAGCATGTACGTATGTGTATAGCCAAGAATCCCCCTAGGATATAACCAACCCCATTACCTGGTGTGAGAGAATGAAGGACCCCATCTTGGTCTCGAGATGAACACCCCGGGAGGGATGTCAGACCACTGCGTGCTGGGATGTCTGCGTTCAGGAACCTCAGCGTCTCGCGTCAATGTCAGCATGGAAGTCTTTCTCCTCTGCCTGCCTCAACAAAGATATGGTCCATATATACAGAAAAGGTACCCTCAGGGGTGCTACCCTGTTGTGTCATGTCAGCCGAGGATGACGAAAGGGATGACCCTTATACATAGTTATAATGCGGAAGATGCAGTAGATGGTAGTTCTGCTGTATATCTGAGAATCCTCATGCATAATAAATTAGGCTAGTTTTCGGAGAAAACCACACGACATTTATGCAGCACCTAACTAGGTAAAACAGCACAAACCCATTATGTAGTACAATGTCACGGTAAATGTAGGTGAAAGGTTAGGTGACTACCCAGGCCTATATTGGGGTACATTACAAATAATAACAGTCCTAAAGCCACCACTGCAGATCTTCTGCAGCCGCCTCCAAAATTTGAGCTTGAGCGGAAAGATCCCCCTATTGCTGTGACCACTGGGATTTCAGGTTCCACTGTAGAGCCCGCATATGCCACTTGACATGAATGACCAGCAGGCTGCAGAAGGCCATCAGTCCTTACAGCCTCAGAGTCATCCTCACTGAGATCCAGGACAGAGGATGAAACATTGGGATCATAGCCCAAATGTCCTGGACTCTCCTCTCTGGGGGATAGGCACAAAACCGCAATGTGTCCAGAATGGCTCCAATGAAGGGAAGTGTCCAAAAAGGAGTCAGAGGTGAAATCAGCACAATGATAGTGTATCCCAACGATGCTAAGAGGTCTGACATGGTCTAGAGGTGGGTGACAACTGTCTGTGACAAACCAGCATTTAACAGCCAGTAGTTAAGGTAGGGGAAAATTGGGACTCCTGACCTCTGAAGAAGCACTGAAACTACCACCACCACTTTCGTGAACCGAGGGGTGCTGCTGGTAAGGCCAAAGGGGAGCACAGCAAACAAACAAAATGTGGACTACTGTGAACCACAGATAAAGCCTGTGGGCCTACAATACGGGGATATGAAAATAAGAATCCTGCAGGTCCATTGCTACCATCCAATCTCCAGGGTCGAAGGAAACAAGACCCAGGACAGGATGAGCATCTTAAACTTGTCTTTTTTCACAAAGGCACTGAGAGAGCAAAAGTCTAATTGGGGACTGCAGTCCCTGTCCTTTTTCGGCACCACGAAGTAGCAGGTATAACAACCACAATCTACATCTGGTGCCATGACTCTCTCTATGGGTCCTTTGGTCAAAAGAACGAGCACTTCCTGCTGCAAGAGAGGTAGGTGGTGCTCAGTTAGGTGCTCTGGGATGCTAGAATGTGCGGCGGGAAATTGAGAAATGAAAAACCCCGCTGAACAATTTGCAGAATCCAGCTGTCTGAAGTTATCGCCTGTCATCTTGGCAGAAAGTACTGTATCCTGCCTTGAACAGGGTGGCTTTGTGCCATCAAGGGCATGTTAAAGAGGCTTGGAGGAGGAGGCAGCTGGGGTTTCAAGGACTGGGCTGCTCGCTGTCCCCGATGCCCTCTTTTATGGGAACCGCAGCCACGAAAGCACTGTGGTGATTGTTGCACCTGCTGGGGCTGTTGGCGGTGTTGGAAACCACCAAAGCCACGGAGAGGGTGAACCTCCTCGTGTATCGGACGCAGGGAAGCAAAAAGGTCAAAAGAGCATGCTGTAGACCTTTAATTTTGCAGTGCTCCGGGGGTCGAGCCCGCCTTATCTCCAAACAATCAGGAGCCATTGAACAACATGTCCATAAGACTGACCTGAACATCTCCTGAAGAGCCAGCGGACCACATCCATGTGTGCCTGTGCAATAGCCCTGATGAGGGAGGCAGTGGTATACAGTCAACAGAGGAGGGTGAACTTGGCCATCATGACCATCTTGCATGACCTGAGAAAGAATGGGAAACCTTTCGGAACCATGGGCAACACTTGGACCACAGATTCCCACAAGGCGTGAGAATAGCCGTCTGAAAGCCAGCTGGCATTCACTGAGCGAAGGGCCAAACATGTAGAGGAGAAACTCCTCTTACTAAAGGTCTCTATCTTCTTCGCTTCCCTGTCAGGAGGAGTAGTGGGAAATGAGTTTGGGTTCCTTCTGCTGGCCGAAGCCTGCACCACAAGGCTTTCAGGTGTGGGGTGCTAAGTGAGGAAAGCTGGGGTGCCTGGAGCAGGGCGATGACATCTTGCGATGCAGAGGTGGACCAATAGCATATTCTTAAGAGATACATTGAATGGGGGTAGAGGCAAATAACTCAACTGACCAGGCTGCAATACCTTTGTCAGAACATTGGTTTTAACCTCCTGAGTGGGAAGGTGAAGATCAAGGATGTCCAGCATCCTTCGCATAGCCAAAGTGCATGAGGCACTCTCTTCCATGGTAGGTCCTGTGGGAGAAACTAGACCAGTGTCTAGGGAGGAATCTATACCACTGGCATCCTGGAGATCCTCATACCAGTTTTCCTCTTGGTAAGTCTTGGTAATCTCATCCTCAGCATCATATACCCCTTTATCGGAATCTGTGTTGAATAACTCATGAAAAATATGAGCCCTTTCAGAAGGTAGAGGTACTGTATCGGAATCAGAATGGTGAATAAGAAGTTGCTGCTAAAAAAAAGGATCGTGCGGCCCTGGTCAAGGTTGTGGCAGTGCAGTCTCAGCATTAGACAGCACTAAGGATTGGGCATCATCATCCTAAAGTCTATGGCGCCAGTATCGAAGATTCGGGTTCTGGCGTGGTTTGTAGCGCCAGAGAGGGAACTAGGACCAAAGTCAATCTGGAGGCCAAAGGCCCCAACTGATGCTGAGGGCGAACCAGCTGGCAGAAGCCTAGCTAAGAGGCCTCTCGGCTCCTTAGAGCTTGCAGGAGCGCCAGAGGAAGCCAGAGGAAGCCATCGTAAAGTCCTCAATTTGCTGCAGATCTTGGACAGGCCCAGAAATTCCGGTTGTCACGTAACCAGGGTCAGAATCAAAGCCCAGTTACAGTAACCAAGAGGCACGATGACTCCCCTTGCGCCTTCTTGTAGGACCGAGATTGGCAGGACAGGGCTGATGACCGCTTGGACTTCTTGCACTTCGTCTTGGATTTTTGGACTTAGAGCGCAAGGAAGACCGGGTATGGAAACTACCTTGGGAGTACAACCACGACCTACCTTTAGAACTTGACCGATCCCAGTGCAGGCTCTTACCGTACTTTGCCACAAAGACCTTTGCTTCCTGGTCTCCAATGGCCTGGGGGTGCATCAAGGAGCAATCACTGTAGGACTTGGAGTCATGATCCGACCCTAGGCACCAGATGCCAACCACATATGGGTCAGTCACAGACGAACAAGTTACTTACTTTCGGTAACGATGTATCTGTAAGAGACATATGTTAGTTATAGATTCCTTAAATTAGAATTACCCCCAGGCGTCAGACTGGATCAAGAGATCTTTCTTTAGCAGTATCCCTGCGCGTCAGTAGGTGGCATCGGTCGACTCCGCGTCCGTCGTTGGCGTCGTGGTGTCTACTTAGACGCCGCCCCTGCGTGCTGACGTCAGTTCTGACAGAACTTTCCACGCCAGAAGCACAGAGCCATGCAAGACACTGACCACTGGTGCACATAACTAGGGCCCAGGAAGGGAGTACCTATCCCTAGAAGTCAGTTCGCAAAACGGGGAGTGCCCAGCGCAGAGCCCTGCTGGGCTAAAGAGAGGATGAACAAGAGTACCTCCGAAAGGGGGGCAGAAAGGGGATCCAGAGCCTTTGCTGTGCACCATGCCACAAACTTGTTCCATCTACAGGCGTATACAGACTTGGTTGAGGGACGCCTGGCTGCCAAGATGACATTACAGACTTCGGGTGGAAGGTCAAAAGCTGTCAACTGCCGCCACTCAATCTCCACTCAAGGAGGTGGAGGCTGGACAGGTTTGGGTGGAGGACCGTCCCCTGCTGCTGAGACAGAAGATCCTCCTGAAGAGGCAGTCTGATCGGTGGATCGATGGCCATGCTCAAGTGCTCGGGGTACCAGACTCTTTGTGCCCAGTCCGGAGCCACAAGAATGACTTGGACCCGGTCGCGCTTGATCTTCTTCAGCACTCGGGCCAGAAGAGGTACCGGCGGAAAGGGGGAAAGGCGTACAGGAGGCCGCAAGTCCACTCGCGACGAAAAGCGTGGCCGAGCGAGTGCCGCCTTGGAAATTCCAATGAACAGAACTGCTGACATTGCACGTTCTCATCGGTGGCCAACAGATCTAACCAAGGCTCTCCCCACTGCTGAAAGAGACCTTGCACCACCTCCGAGTGCAAGACGCCATTTGTGATCCATCATTGTAGGAAGCTGGCTCTGTATATACTATACCAAGGTGAGGTATAATGTGCACAGAGTCCAGTGGAACCCCAAAGGTAGGCAGAGGTAAAAGTAGATGGCACCTTACTCTCTATTTGTGGTAGTGTGGGCGAGCAGTAAGGCTTTATCAGAGGGTAGTGTTAAGCATTTGTTGTACACACTCAATCAGCAAATGATTGCGCACACTCAAAGACTGAACTTCAGACCAATTGGTTTTGTATAAAAATATTCTTTTAGTTATTTTATTTCTTAGAACCAAGCAAGCCTGGCACAGTTAAGTGTGTTATAATTTGCAGTAGTAATAACAGTTTGAATTGCAGTTGTATATATACTTTAGTTAGGTTACAGTAGAATTACTGGTAATGCAATACTTAGAAATATTGTACATATACTTTGTATTGACTTTTCAATAGGATGACAAGTAAATTACTTTACAGATTACTTTTCTTACACAGTGTAGTATACCTGGATACTGCACTGGGACATTTCCTGTAAACAGGTAAGTAAGAGCGTTTTGGTTATTTGGTTACAGTTTTAGAGACTTTTATAGGTTTTCCAACTCCACACTCAGAAACTTTTTCATAGAAAACAGTCAATGTTATCCTATGGAGAAAATAGTGTTATCAGTTCAGAGGTAAGTACTTTGTTGTGGGAGTTGGGTTTCTGGGGTTAGACTCAGGGGCCCCTCAGGGTCAAGGATGCACTCTCAAAGCACCCTCAGCGGCACTAGGGCGGACGGGTGCAGAGTGCTGAGGCCCAATGTTATCCAATGGGGGATAGGGGGCCTACGGTTGGTGGCTGCTCACGAGCAGGCCACAAGGTTGTGGGAGCAAATCTCCAGGTCTTAAGCACAGAGCAAATGAGGGTTCAAGTTAGCACCAAAGGTACACCCTCAGCGGCTCTAGGGCGGCTGGGTGCAAGGTGCTGGTTTGCCGTCGGGTGCCCTGTTGCTTTCAATGGGGATTCTCCGGTTTGCAAACACACTGCAGGCTCGGGGACGAAGGTCTTCTGGGAGCGACCACCACTTGGAGAGGTAAGTTGGGATGCTGGGGGTTGGCTAGACACCGTCGGTTGGGTCACCCAAGGCCGTGGGGCGTCGGGTGCAGGGGTGTCTTTTAAGGTCTTCTTACCAGCTCCTGGTCGCGGTTGGGGGGACCTTCCGGATTTAGGCTGCAGGAGTCGGCTGGAGGCTTGAAGCAGATCAGGTATCACTGGATCTCGGGTCAGGATCGCCGGGGAGACCTCCTCGTGGTGATGGGCCACTCGAACTCAGGCCGGGGGCGTTGGGTGCAGAGTGGCGCAGACTCTCAGATTTATCCAGAGATGGAGTCTCTTGGTGAACAAATCTGGTGTTCTTGGAAGGCAGGGCAGGTCCTCGGGGTTCTTGAGGTTGCTGGCTGCAGGACACACCGGAGTTTCGCTTCTGCAGGTTCGAGGTGGGGACAGGCCGGTAGGGCTGGGGCCCAAGTCAGTGGGGGACCTCCTCTTCTTAGCTTTGTCACGGCTGTTCAGTCCTTCTTCTTTTCTTCTTGGTCATGGCTTGTCTGACTTCTTGGTTCAGGGCTGCCCACTAAATACTCTATTTAGGGGGTGTTTTAGGGGTCTCGAGGTCAGTAGCCAATGGACTACTGACCTTAGGGTGACTACACCCTTGGTGTGCTCCCCCCACGTGGTGGAGTGAGCACAATCCCTAATCCTGATTGGGGAGTGCCTGCCATCTGCAAGATGGCGGGCACTGAAGAGTGGGCTTCACCTCGCCGCCCCCACCTGAGGGGTGGGGTTGGCAGAGGTGGGCACACCTCCTGGGCTGGCTAATTTTTTCCCACCTGTCTTCCAGCCGAATCTAGGGGATACAGGAAGGGGGCCTGCTCCTGATAGCAGGAGAGGCTGGGGTCGCAGTACAAAGGCTGTATGTACTTTGAAGCTTCCCTGACACAGATGGCTCTTCCTGGCCTGGGGGAGGTGTGAACACTTCGCCCAGGAAAGGCTTTGTTTCTGGCCTCAAGGAGCGAAGGCTCCCACCCCAGGGGTCCAGAAACATGTCTCGTGGTGGCAGGCTGGTGTGTACCACTCAGGGAACCCACCAGAGGCTGGTTGTTTTTCAAGAGGCATCTCTAAGATGCCCTCTGAGTGCATTTTTCATTAAATCCCACACTAGCATCAGTGTGGGTTTAATGAGCTGAGAAGTTTGATACCAAACTTCCCAGTTTTCAGTAAAGCCATTATGGTACTGTGGAGTTCGTAATGACAAACTCCCAGCACCACATACTCTTAATGGCATTACTGCACTTACAATGTCTAAGAATTGGCTTAGACACTGTAAGGGTACAGGGCTCATGCACCTGTACCCTCATCACTGGTATAGTGCACCCAGCTAGAGGGGTGGCTGACCTATGCCAGGGCAGTGGGTTGTAGGCATGTCGACTCTTCACTTTGTTCTGCACCACAACATGCAGCCTGCAATGGCAGTGTGTGTGTGTGTGTGTAAAGGTACAGGGCCTCTAAGGGTGGCACAGTAAGTGCTGCAGACCTTAGAGGCCTTCCCTGGCTACAGTGCCCTTGGTACCCATGGTACCTTTTACAAGGGACTGACATGTAGCCAGAGAGGTGCCAATTGGGGGTACAAGGTACAGTTTTTGGGAAAGAACACAGGCCCTGGGACCCAGGGCACATCGAGTCAAAGTGCATCAGTAGTCTGGCAAAAAGTGGGGGGGTTACTGCAACAGAAACCCAGCTTCCTACAATCATGCATCGACGGCTGAGCTGGTCCGCCCTAGCGTTCAGAGAACCTGCCAGGTGTTGAACCACCAGGGACATGCCCTGATGTTCCAGCCATGTCCAAAGGTGAAGAGCCTCTTAACATAGAGCCCATGACCCCATCCCGCCCTGTTTGTTGCAGTACCACATGGCAGTGGTGTTGTCTGTGAACACCTGCACTACTCTTCTTTTGATAGAGGGAAGGAATGCCTTCAGTGCCAGACGAATCACACGGAGCTCCAAAAGGCTGATGTGGAGGCCGGACTCCGCCGGAGACCAGAGTCCTCGGATCTCCGCCTCTCCCAGGTGGACTCCCCATCACAGGAGTGATGCATTGGTCACCACTGTCAGCTCTGGTTGGGGAAGGGAGAGGGATCTGCTGCTGACCCAATCTTCGTTCCTTAGCCACCACTGCAATTGACGTGCAGTCCCCTCCGAGATCTGGGAGACGTCAGAAAGAATGCCCCAATGCTGCGCCCACTGGAGCTTCTGGTCCCACTGCAGAGCCCGCATATGCCACCTGGCATGATATACCAGCAGGATGAAGGAGGCCATGAGGCCCAGTAGCCTCAGGGTCATTCTCACCGAAATACGGGATAGAGGCTGAAACATTGGTATCATAGCCCGAATATCCCGGACTCGCTGTTCGGGAGGATAAACCCGAAAATGCGCTGTATCCAGAACCGCTCCGATGAAAAAGAGCTTCTGAGAGGGAGTCAGGTGTGACTTCGGCACGCTGATTGTGAACCCCAGCGAATGCAGAAGGTCTGCCGTAGTCTGGAGGTGGGAGACGACAGCCTGGGACGAGCTCGCCTTCAACAGCCAGTCGTTGAGATAGGGGAAGACTGGAACCCCTGATCTGCGCAGGTGAGCTGCGATCACCGCCATCACTTTCGCGAACACCCGAGGGGCGCTGGTAAGGCCAAAAGGGAGCACGGTGAACTGAAAATGCTCATGGCCCACTGTGAGCCATAGGTAACACCTGTGAGCCGGCAGGACGGGGATATGGAAATATGCGTCCGGCAAGTCCAACGCTGCCATACAGTCTCCGGAGTCAAGGGCAGACAGGACCTGAGCCAACGCGAGCATCTTGAACTTCTCCTTCCGGAGGAAGCGGTTGAGGGCCCTGAGGTCTAAGATAGGAAGCAGGCCTTTGTCCTTTTTGGGAACCAGAAAGTAGTGGGAGTAGCAACCACAACCTACTTCTGGCACAGGGACCCTTTCAATAGCTCCCTTGGCCAAGAGACCTGCAACTTCCTCGTGGAGAAGGGCCAAATGATCCTCTGACATGCGATGGAAGGATGGTGTCATGGAGGGAGGGGAAGTCTCGAAGGGGAGGCAGTAGCCCCTTTGGACTATCTGCCTGCCCGACGTGGTGTGCGAGTTGGGGGGTGATGGCGAATCCTGCCGCCCACTGGCCTCTGGTGGCCCTGAAAGTTCGGACTAGGTGGGTTTGGAGGCTGCTGCAGGGGGGTTATGGGTGTACTGGCCCGCCCGCTAGCCCCCAGACCCGCGTCGCTGGGTCCCACGGCCGCAGCCACGCACAGGCTGGGCAGCTTGCGTGAACAGGTGGCTAGACTGGGCCGAACGTGGTGGGGCACCCCTTCCGTAGCCACGAAAGGGGCAAAAAGCAGACTGCGTGGGGCGAGAGGTTGACGCGAGGCCCAAGGATCTGGCTGTAGCCCTAGAATCCTTAAAGCGCTCGAGCGCCGAGTCTGCCTTATCACCGAAAAGGTGACGGCCATCAAAGGGCATGTCCAGTAAGGTGGATTGGAAATCCCCAGAAAAACCAGACGTCCTCAACCACGCGTAGCGCCTCAGGGCTACGGACGTGGAAACCGTTCTTCCCAGTGAGTCAGCGGTATCCAGCCCACATCTGATTGTGAATTTGGCTGAGTCTCTACCCTCTGCCACTGCGCGGGTGAGAACGGCCCGGGCCTCCTCCGGGCACTGTGGCAGCACCTGCGCAACCATATCCCAAACTGTATGGGTATAACGGCCCAAGAGGCATGCGGTATTCACAGACCGCAGCGCTATGAAAACATCTTCTTCCCAAGATGGTCCAGCTTCTTGGACTCCCTATTGAACAAGTTACTTACCTTCGGTAACGATATATCTGTAAGAAACATTAGTAGTGATAGATTCCTTACCTTAGAATATCCCCAGGCGTCAGACTGGATCTGGAAAGTTTTCGTCAGCAGTACCCCTGCGCGTCGGTAGGGGCGTCGTGCGGCTCTGCGTCCGTCGTTGGCGTCGTGGTCGCCGAGATGACGTCGCAGGCGCTACTTGGACGCCGCCCACGCGCGCTGACGTCAGTTCTGTACACGACTTTCCGCGCCAGGAACGCAGAGCCATACAAGATACTGACCACTGGTGCATTGAAACTAGGGCCCTGAAAGGGATGACCTTAACCCTAGAAATCAGTTCGCAGAATGGGGAGGATGGGTGGGGCGGTAAAGAATCTATCACTACTAATGTTTCTTACAGATATATCGTTACCGAAGGTAAGTAACTTGTTCATCTGAAAGAAACACATAGTGATAGATTCCTTACCTTAGAATAGATACCCCAGCAATACCAACCCCGGTGGTGGGTCTGCGAATTAAGATCATACCAGAAAGTCACGGAGAACAGAACGGCCAAAGAAGCCGTCTCTCCGGACTTGGCTGTCCAGGCAGTAGTGCTTGGTAAACGTGTGCAGCGAGGCCCACGTGGCTGCCTGACATATGTCTTGCAGGGGGACACCACGTCCCAGTGCAGTAGTGGCTGCAGTAGCTCTGGTGGAATGAGCACGCAGCCCCACCGGAGGTTCTTTTTTAGCCAAAGAGTAACAGGCTTTGATACATAAGACAACCCAGCGGGAGATGGTTCTCTTATGGACTGCCCGACCTTTCTTGGTGCCAACGTAGCCAACAAAAAGCTGGTCATCCACCCACCCGGAACTGCTGTGTGCGGTTGAGATAAAAAGAAAGCGCATGTTTTGGGTCCAGACGGTGGAGCCGCTCTTCCTCTCTGGAAGGATGCGGAGGCGGAAAAAAGGTGGGCAAGGTAATAGTCTGCCCAATGTGAAAGGCTGTTACCACTTTTGGCAAAAAGGAAGGACGGGGCCTGAGCACAACCTTGTCTGGATGGACTGAAAGGAAAGGAGGCTTACAGGAAAGAGCCTGGAGCTCACTCACTCGCCTGGCGGAAGTGATGGCCACCAGGAAAGCAGTCTTTAACGTCAAAAGACGAAGAGGACAGTTGTGAAGTGGCTTAAAGGGAGCGCACATCAAGTATGTCAGAACCAGAGTCAAGTCTCACTGAGGCATCACAAAAGGAATAGGAGGAAAAAGGTGTGTAATGCCTTTGAGAAATCTATTTACAACAGGGGACTTGAAAAGAGAGGGCTGATCAGGGAGCCTGAGAAAGGCCGAAATAGCAGAAAGATAGCCCTTGATAGTGCCCAGAGCAGAGCCCTGCTGGGCCAAAGAAAGAAGGAACAGTAGTACCTCAGAAAGAGGGGCAGAAAGGGGGTCCACAGCCTTTGCTGTGCACCATGCCACAAACGTGTTCCACATGCAGGCGTACACCACTTTAGTAGAGGGACGCCTGGCTGCCAGAATAACGTCACAAACTTCAGGAGGCAAGTCGAAAGGAATCAACTGCCGCCGCTCAATCTCCACGCAAAGAGGTGGAGGCTGGACAGGTTCGGGTGGAGGACCGTCCCCTGCTGCTGCGACAGAAGATCCTCCCGAAGAGGCAGTCTGATCGGGGGATCGATGCTCATACTGAGTAGCTTGGGATACCATACTCTTCGAGCCCAGTCCGGAGCCACAAGAATGACTTGGGCCCGGTCGCACCTGATCTTCTTCAGCACTCTGGGCAGAAGTGGTATAGGCGGAAAGGCGTACAACAGACCGCAACTCCACTCGCGACGAAAAGCGTCGCTGAGCGAGTGCCGCCTTGGAAATTCCAACGCGCAGAACTGATGACATTGCACGTTCTCTTCGGTGGCGAATAGATCTAACCAAGGCTCTCCCCACTGATGAAAGAGACCTTGCACCACTTCCGAGTGAAGACGCCATTCGTGATCGAGCATGCACCGGCGGCTGAGTTCGTCCGCCCTGGCGTTCAGAGAACCTGCCAGGTGTTGAACCACAAGGGACATGCCCTGATGTTCCAGCCCTGTCCAGAGACGCAGAGCCTCCTGACAGAGGGTCCACGACCCCACCCCGCCTTGTTTGTTGCAGTACCACATGGCGGTGGTGTTGTCTGTGAACACCTGCACTACTCTCCCCTTGACAGAGGGAAGGAATGCTTTCAGTGCATGCCTGATCGCCCGCAGCTCCAGAAGGTTGATATGGAGCCAAGACTCCGCCGGAGACCAGAGGCCTCTGATCTCCGCCTCTCCCATGTGGCCGCCCCATCCCAGGAGGGACGCATCCGTCACCACTGTGTGCTCCGGTTGGGGAAGGGAGAGGGACCTGCCGTCGACCCAATGCCGGTTCGTGAGCCACCACTGCAACTGCCGTGCAGTGCCCTCCGAGATCTGGACGTGATTGGACAGGTTCCCCTGATGCTGCGCCCACTGGAACTTCAGGCCCCACTGCGGAGCCCGCATATGCCATCTGGCATGATTGACCAGCAGGATGCAGGAGGCCATGAGGCCCAGCAGCCTCAGAGTCACTCTGACCGAAACCCGGGACAAGGGCTGAAAGATGGGAATCAGAGCCCGAATATCCCGGACTCGCTGTTCGGGAGGATAGACCCGAAACTGCGCCGTGTCCAGAACCGCTCCGATGAAGAGGAGCTTCTGAGAAGGAATCAGGTGCGACTTCGGCACATTGATGGAGAACCCCAGCAAATGCAGGAGGTCGGCCGTAGTCTGGAGATGGGAGACGACTGTCTGGGGCGAGCCCGCCTTCAACAACCAGTCGTCGAGATAGGGGAAGACTGAGACCCCTGATCTGCGCAGATGAGCTGCGACCACCGCCATCACTTTGGTGAACACCTGAGGGGCGATGGTAAGGCCAAAGGGGAGCACGGTGAACTGAAAGTGCTCGTGGCCTACCATGAACCGTAGGTAACGCCTGTGGGCTGGCAGGACGGGGATGTGGAAATAGGCGTCCTGCAAGTCCAGCGCCACCATCCAGTCTTGTGGGTCGAGAGCAGACAAGACCTGAGCAGGAGTGAGCATCTTGAACTTCTCTTTGCGGAGGAAGCGATTGACGTTCTGAAGGTCTAAGATAGGATGCAGGCCTTTGTCCTTCTTCGGCACCACGAAGTAGTGGGAATAACAACTACGACCTACTTCGGGCGTCGGAACACGCTCGATGGCCCCCTTGGCCAAGAGGGCCGCAACTTCCTGCTGAAGAAGCACCAAGTGATCCCCCGACATGCGGTGGTATTGAGGCGGCATGGCTGGGGTGGTAGTCTCGAACCGGAGGGAGCAGCCCCTCTGGACTATCTCTAAAACCCACCTGTCCGAAGTGATGGTGCGCCAGTGGGGGAGGTGATGGCGGAGCCTGCCGCCCACTGGCGTTTGATGGGCCTGAAAGTTCGGACTAGGAAGGTTTGGAGGCAGAGGTGGCGGGGGTGGTGGTGGTGGTCTGACCCGCCCGCTGGCCCCTTTGTCCGCCATGGCGGAAACCGCGTCCGCGCTGGGATGACTGTTGCACCGGCTTGTGGCTCTCTTGCGAACGCTGCAGGGCGCCCCTTCCTCTGCCACGAAAGGAGCGAAAAGCGGAAGGCGGAGGAGGGCGGAGGGCGGACTGCCGAGAGTCCCAAGGACTTGGCCGTAGCCCGTGAGTCCTTAAACCGCTCCAACGCGCTGTCCGCTTTGTCGCCGAAGAGGCGACGGCCATCTAAGGGCATGTCCATATGGGTGTTTTGGACATCCCCTGAAAATCCAGTGGTTCTCAACCAGGCGTGGCGGCGAACCGCCACCGTCGTTGCAATGGATCTGCCCAGTGAGTCGGCGGTGTCTAGACCACAACGGATCATGAACTTGGCTGCGTCTCTCCCCTCTTCAACAGCCTGGGCGAGAGCAGTCCGGGCCTCCTCCGGACACTGAGACAGCACGTTCGCCACCGTATCCCACAGGCAGTGGGAATAACGGCCCAAGAGGCATGCAGTGTTCACGGACCGCAGCGCAGAGCTGGTGGAAGAGAAAATCTTCTTCCCAAACTGATCCAGCTTCTTGGATTCCCTATCCGGTGGTGCGGAAGGGAAGGCGGTTGGGGAAGCAAAGGCTTGAACAACCAAGGTCTCGGGAGTGGGGTGTTGGGAGAGGAAAATGGGGTCACCCGGAGCCGGGCGATGGCGTCGGGCCACGTTCCTATCCACAGGAGCCCCTGTGGTGGGCCTGGACCAAGTGCCCAAAAGAACGTCCAAAAGGGCTTCATTAAAGGGCAGCAGCGGCTCCGCAGATGCTGGCTGAAGCACCTCTGTCAGGAGGTTAGTCCTGACGGCCACAGTAGGGAGCTGGAGGTGTAGGGCCTCCGCCGCCCTACGCAACACCACTGCATAACTGGCTCCCTCCTCGTAGCCACGGTAGGAGGAGACATCATGCCAAGGTCTGGTGAAGTATCCAGGCCACTGGCGTCCCCCAAGTCCTCAGCCCAGTCCTGTTCAGACTCGCAGGCTGCAGCGAGAGGGTCCTCAGACCCCTCTCAGTCCTCCCCTTGCTCCTCAGGCTGTTCAACAGGCCTAAAATAAGGAGCAGGGACATGGGGATAGAAATCCCCAAACGGCATCGATCGACGCCGGACCGACGCCGCGTCCACTTCGGGGCTGAATCTGAGGTCGACGTCGTCCCGAGGAGCGGGCGGCGTCAGGATCGGTGCCGGTGGAGTCGACGTCGGTGGAGGCGTAACAAGGTCAACCGGCGTCGACCGGGATCCAGGCCTGGATCCGAGGGTGTCCTGCGGCGCCGGAGCCGACAGCGACGCCGGGGCCTAAGCCGCCGGCGAGGAAATGCGAGGACACCCATGCGGGACCGCGGGGCCCGAAGGCGCACCGGCGGGACCCGACGGCCCAAAGAGGCGAGCCATGGCCGACAGGAAGTCCTGTATCTGGGCCGGAGTCGCCGACGACCCCGGGAAGGGCGGGTAGTCGGGCGGTGACTTCATGGACTCTGCCGGAGCCGCGGGGGTGGCACCACCCGTACCCTCAGCCGCGTCGCGCGACTGGCGAGGGGAAGTCAAAGAACGATGACGTTTCTTCGACTTCTTGTGCTTCGCCTTACCTGACCCCGAGTGCGAAGACTTTGATCCCGACGATCGTCTATGATGATGACTCCGCGCAGGGTCCCTCGACCTCCCTCTGGACCGGGACCTCTCACGGCGCGGAGCCGACTGCCGGGCTTCAAGCAGCTTTCGGGACCGCTCCCCCAAAGACTTCGGCGCCATGGACCGGCAGTCGGGCACGACTTGGGGTCGTGGTCGCGCCCCAGGCAGAAGAGACACACGCGGTGCGGGTCCGTCACCGACATCATGCGGTGACAGTCCTCGCAGGATTTAAACCCGGGCATCCCTAACTGCACCAGGAGTCGAATCGACTCGAAAAGGGTGAGAAAAAGATCTCAAAAACGTAGTAAAAAAGACTAGGGGTACCGCTCTCTCCGGATCTGCGCTTGCTGGCGCGGAAAAAGAAAGAACTGACGTCAGCGCGCGTGGGCGGCGTCCAAGTAGCGCCCGCGACGTCATCTCGGCGACCACGATGCCAACGACGGACGCGGAGCTGCACGACGCCCCTACCGACGTGCAGGGGTACTGCTGACGAAAACTTTCCGGATCCAGTCTGACGCCTGGGGATATTCTAAGGTAAGGAATCTATCACTATGTGTTTCTTTCAGATTGGGGGAGCAGTAGGGAATGCGCCCTTAGAGGACGAGGCTTAGACCACCAAGCTCTCTGGGGTCGGGTGTTGGGAGAGGAAAAGTGGGTCGCCTGGGGCCGGGCGATGGCGTCAGGCAATCATCCTATCCACAGGAGCCCCTGTGCTGGGCTTGGACCAAGTGCCCAGAAGGACATCCTTAAGGGCTTAATTGAAGGGCAGAAGGGGTTTCCTAAGAAGCCGCCGCTGGTTTAAGCACCTCTGTGAGGAGGTTAGTCCTGACTGCCACCGTAGGAAGCTCCAGGCCCAAGGCCTCAGCCGCCCTACGCAACACCACTGCATATGACGCTCCCTTCTACGTAGCCACGATAGGGGGTGAAAGCATGCCAAGGTCTGGGGAGGTATCCAGACCACTGGCGTCACACAAGTCCTCTCCCCAGTCCGGCTCGTCAAGTTGATCAGCTAAAGGGTCCACAGACCCCTCCCAGTCGTCCTCACCCTCCTCTGGTTGCCAGTCAGGCCTAAAAGGAACACCAGGGATGAATAGTGGCACAAAAGTGTCCTCTGGCGCCGTTGCCAACGTCGGCCTGGCGCTGTGTCCAAGTTGGGGGTGAGGCTGGGGTCGGCGACGGTCGGGGGCACAACCGGCACCGTCGTCGATGGGATTGGCTCTGGGGAGGTACCGTGAGGTCGACCAGCTTCGATCCGGATCCAGGCCTGGATCGTCGAGGACCCACCGGGGCCGGAGCCGCCGGCATCGAAATCCCAGGGCCCTTAACGAGTCCGCAAGGCCTGAAGGCGCGCCGGCGTAGTCCCGCTGCCCAAAGGTGCTGTAAAGCGCTTCGTAGAAAGCTCGAAGCTGGGCAGGGGACGCTCCAGCACCAGGAAAAGGAGGGAAGTGCGGAGCCGTGGCAGAAGCAGGCTCCGAAGACGGAGCTGGAGAGCGATGACGCACCAGGTCATGCGACACATCGGCCGACGGGCGGGGAGAAGGTGAAGAGCGACGCTACTTCTTCGCCTTCTTCTTGTGCTTTGACTTACCCGAAGACTTGGAAGACGAATGATGGTGGTGGCGCCGCGACCGGTCCCGAGACCTTCCTCTCGACCGGGCTTTCGAACGACGCAGAGTGACTGCCGGGCCTCCAACAGCTTTCGGGACCGCTCCCTCAAAGACTTCGGATTCAGTGCCCAACAGTCGGAGCACGACTTTGGGTCGTGGTCGCGCACCAGGCACCAGAGGCACACGAGGTGGGGGTCCGTAACGGACATCAGGTGGTTACAGGCCTCGCACGGCTTGAACCAGGTCCGTCGATGGGACATCCCTTGTACACCAGGAGTCAGAAGATTCAAAAAAGAATTTGACAAAGTCGAGAAAAAACTGCGCAAGGCTGGCACGGAAAAAGAAAGAACTGACGTCAGCGCGCACGGGCGGAGTCTATGTAGACACCGTGGAGTCATTCCGGCGACCACAACGCCAACGACGGACGCAGAATCGACCGACACCACCTACCGACGCGCAGGGGTACTGCTAAAGAAAAATATCCGGATCCAGTCAGACGCCTGGGGGTAATTCTAAGGTAAGGAATCTATAACTAACAGTCTCAATAAGATCTCTGTTTTTGACATTTCCCTCAGGTCTTAATCCTTGTAGATTTGGGAGGTGACACTATGTCCCTTGTACACTGAGAATTCAGAAGAATTTAGGTGTCTCAATGAGATGAGGGGTAGTTCCGGAACCACGTCGGTTGGCATAGAAATAAAGGAATTGATGTTAGCACGCATGGGCCTAAACATGTCTTATCCAGCATGGAACGACAGACACGGAGCTGCCAGAGTCACCTAATGGCACACAGAAGTATTGGATAATGTTGCACATCACTGCACCTTTGAGCACTGCGCAGTCTGCACTATTTTAATTGTATATGCTACTTTACAACAATTTTTAGAATGAATAGAGCAATTTGGTTATAATGTGGAGAGCAAGTGCTGTGTACTTTTTATTCACAAAAGAAAGTGAAGCATAGTCTAAAATGCTCTCTCCTGCCCAGAGTGGCTCCCTTCCTGGCAAGATCAACTGAGAAATGAAATGTAACTTTAATAGAGGTGGAAAAGTATTTTAAAACATAAACTTAGCAAAATAAGCCTTGCTTGTGCAACAGCACAGTGGGGGGAAAAAAGCACTGTATGTGGAGCCAGGCACCTCCAGCACAAAAGTACAAGGAGCAAAACGAAGTGTGCCATGGGAGATACAGTTTCCATCAGCAGAGAAAACTTCTGCACATACGTCCTTTTTATGGTGAACAAATACCAGCACGCTCAATTATTTTGCAATTAGCCAGGGGGCTTAGCTACAAAAGAGACTGGAGTGCTGAACAAAAGATGCTAACCAGCACACAGTGGCCAAAAAAAATAAAAACAACTGGAGCGAAGTCTCTTCAACACTGCACAGGAAGTTCCATTCCTAGCAATATTTACTGGAAATAAAGAACAAGTTACTTACCTTCGGTAACGATAGATCTGTAAGAAACATAGGTTAGTTATAGATTCCTTACCTTAGAATTACCCCCAGGCGTCAGACTGGATCCGGAATGTTTTTCATCAGCAATACCCCTGCGCGTCGGCAGGTGGCGTCGGTCGACTCCGCGTTTATCGTTGGCGCCATGGTCGCTGGGATGACGTAGCGGTAGCTACATAGACGCTGCCCTCGCGCGCTGACGTCAGTTCTATACATGACTCTCCACGCCAGAAGCATAGAGCCATGCAAGACACTGACCACTGGTGCACAAAACTAGGGCCCTGAAAGGAAATCCTTAACCCTAGAAGTCAGTTCGCAGAACAGGGAGGATGGGTGGGGCAGTAAGGAATCTATAACTAACCTATGATTCTTACAGATATATCGTTACCGAAGGTACGTAACTTGTTCATCTGAAAGAAACAGCTAGTTATAGATTCCTTACCTTAGAATAGATACCCCAGCAGTACCAACCCCGGAGGTGGGTCTGCGAACTAAGTTCACACCAGAAAGTCCTGGAGAACAGAACGGCCAAAGAAGCCGTCTCTCCAGACTTGGTTGTCCAGGCAGTAGTGTTTGGTGAACGTGTGCAGCGATGCCCACGTAGCTGCCTGTCAGATGTCATTAAGGGGGACTCCCCGTCCCAAAGCAGTGGTGGCTGCCGTTGCCCTGGTGGAATGGGCGCGCAGTCCCACTGGAGGCTCCTTCTTTGCCAAAGAATAGCAAGCTTTGATGCACAGAATGACCCACCTGGAGATGGTCCGTTTGTGCACGGCCCGACCTTTCTTAGCGCCCACCTAACCAACAAAGAGCTGGTCGTCCACCCAGAATTATTTGGTGCGAGCCAAGTTGAAGGAAAGCGCACGTTTTGGATCCAGACGGTGGAACCTCTCTTGCATTTTTGAGGGATGCGGAAGCGGAAAGTAGGTGGGCAAAGTGATGGTTTGGCCAATGTGGAAAGAAGTAACCACCTTGGGAAGTTCTAAGGACGACCTTCTCCGGAAAGACAGCCAGAAAGGGAGGCTTGGAAGAAAGAGTTTGTAGCTCACTCACCCTGCGTGCAGAGGTGATGACCACCAGAAAGGCAGTTTTCAAAGTGAGACGCCTGAGAGGACAGTAATGTAGCGGCTCAAAGGGAGCGCACATAAGATATGTAAGAACCAAGTTCAAGTCCCACTGGGGCATTACAAATGGAACAGGAGGAAAAAGATGAGTAATGCCCTTAAGGAATCTATTTACAACAGGGGACTTGAAAAGAGAAGGCTGATCAGAAAGCCTAAGGAAGGCTGAAATGGCCGCGAGGTAGCCCTTTAGAGTGCCCAGAGCAGAGCCCTGCTGGGCCAAAGAAAGGAGGAACAAGAGAACCTCAGAAAGAGGGGCGGAAAGGGGATCCACAGCCTTTGCTGTGCACAATGCCACAAATTTGTTCCATCTGCAGGCGTATACCGTCTTAGTGGAGGGACGCCTGGCTGCCAAGATAACATCGCAGACTTCGGGAGGCAGGTCAAACGACGTCAACTGCCGCCGCTCAATCTCCACGCAAGGAGTTGAAGGCTGGACAGGTTCGGGTGGAGGACCGTCCCCTGCTGCTGCGACAGAAGATCCTCCCGAAGAGGCAGTCTGATCGGAGGATCGATGGCCATGTTGAGCAGCTCGGAATACCAGATTCTCAAGCCCAATCCGGAGCCACAAGAATGACTTGGGCCCGGTTGCGCTTGATCTTCTTCAGAATTCTGGGCAGAAGTGGTATAGGCGGAAAGGCGTATAGAAGACCGCAACTCCACCCTCGTCGAAAAGCGTCGCCTAGCGAGTGCCGCCTTGGAAATTCCAACGCGCAGAACTGCTGACTTTGCGCGTTGTCTCCGGTGGCGAATAGATCTAACCAAGGCTCTCCCCACTGCTGAAAGAGACCTTGCACCACCTCCAAGTGAAGACGCCATTCGTGATCCATCATGCACCTGCGGCTGAGTTCGTCCGCCCTGGAGTTCAGGGAACCTGCTAGGTGTTGAACCACTAGGGATATGCCCTGATGTTCCAGCCATGTCCAGAGGCGGAGGGCCTCCTGACATAGGGTCCACGACCCCACCCCGCCTTGTTTGTTGCAGTACCACATAGCGGTGGTGTTGTCCTTGAACACCTGCACTACTCTTCCCCGGACAGAGGGAAGGAATGCTTTGAGTGCAAGACGAATCGCCCGAAGCTCCAGAAGGTTGATGTGGAGCCCGGGCTCCGCCGGAGACCAGAGGCCTCTGATCTCCGCCTCCCCCATGTGACCGCCCCATCCCAGAAGTGATGCATTGGTCACTACTGTGAACTCTGGTTGAGGAAGGGAGAGGGATCTGCCGTCAACCCAATCCTGGTTCGTTAGCCACCACTGCAATTGGTGTGCAGTGCCCTCCAAGATCTGGACGCAATCAGACAGGTTCCCCCGATGTTGTGCCCACTGGAACTTCAGGTCCCACTGCAGAGCCCGCATATGCCATCTGGCATGGTCCATCAGCAGGATGCAGGAGGCCATCAGGCCCAGTTGCCTGAGTGTCATCCTGACTGAAACCCGGGATAGAGGCTGAAAGATCGGAATCATAGCCCGAATATCCTGGGCTCGCTGTTCGAGAGGATAGACCCGAAACTTCGGCACGTTGATGGAGAACCCCAGCGAATGCAGGAGGTCGGCCGTAGTCTGGAGGTGGGAGACGACAGCCTGGGGCGAGCCCGCCTTCAACAGCCAGTCGTCGAGATAGGGGAAGACTGGAACCCCAGAGCTGCGCAGATGAGCTGCGACCACCACCATCACTTTCGTGAACACCCGAGGGCCGCTGGTAAGGCCAAACGGGAGCACGGTAAACTGAAAGTGCTCTTGGCCTACCGTGAACCACAGGTAACGCCGGTGGGCCGGCAGGACGGGGATGATAAAATAAGCGTCCTCCAAGTCCAACGCTACCATCCAGTCTCCAGAGTCTAGGGCAGACAGGACCTGATCTAGCGTCAACATTTTGAACTTCTCCTTCCGGAGGAAGCGGTTGACGTTCCTGAGATCCAAGATAGGACGCAGGCCTTTGTCCTTCTTGGTCACCAGAAAGTAGTGGGAATAGCAACCACGACCTACTTCTGGGACAGGAACTTGCTCGATGGCTCCCTTGGCCAAGAGTGCCGAAACTTCCTGTTGGAGAAGGGCCAGATGATCCTCCGACATGCGATGGTACCGAGGTGGCAGCGGGAGGGGTAGTCTTGAAGGGGAGGGAGTAGCCCCTTTGGACTATTTGCAAAACCCACCTGGCCGACGTGATGGTGCGCCAGTGGGGGAGGTGATGGCAAATCCTGCCGCCCACTGGTGTTTGGTGGCCCTGAAAGGTCGGACTAAGAAGGTTTGGAGGCTGCTGCAGAGGGGGCTGCAGTGGACTGGCCTGCCCGCTGGCCCCCAGAACCACGGCGCTGGTTCCCACGTCCCCGGCCGCGCTGTGGCTGAACAGCTTGCGCCGGCCTGTGGCTTTGGGCGGGACGTGGCGGGGCACCCCTTCCGTAGCCACGAAAGGGGCGAAAGGCAGACTGCGCAGGGCGGGTGGTGGAGAGGCCCAAGGACCTGGCCGTAGCCCGAGAGTCCTTAAAGCGCTCCAGCGCGTTGTCTGCCTTGTCGTCGAATAGGCGACGGCCATCAAAGGGCATGTCCATAAGAGTGGATTGGACATCCCCTGAAAAACCAGTCGACCTCAACCAGGCGCAGCGTTGAAGGGCTACAGACGTGGAAATCGTCCTGCCTAGTAAGTCAGCGGTATCCAGCCCACAGCGGATGGTAAACTTTGCTGCGTCTCTCCCTTCGGCAACTGCCCGAGAGAGTACGGCCCGGGCACTGAGGCAGCACTTGCGCAACCGTGTCCCACACGGAGTGGGTGTAACGGCCCAACAGACATGCAGTGTTTACCGACCGCAGTCCTAAACTGGAGGAAGAAAACATCTTCTTACCAAGATGGTCCAGCTTTTTGGATTCCCTATCAGGTGGAGCGGTAGGGAATGCGCCCTTAGAGGTAGAGGCTTGGACTACCAAGCTCTCAGGGGTGGGGTGTTGGGAGAGGAAAGTGGGGTCGCCCGGGGCCGGGCGGTGGCGTCTGGCAATCATCCTGCCCACAGGAGCCCCTGTGTTGGGCCTGGACCAGGTGCCCAAAAGTATGTCTGTTAGGGCTTCATTAAACAGCAGCAGGGGCTCCGAAGAGCTCGCTGCCGATTGAAGCACCTCTGTCAGGAGGTTAGTCCTGACTGCCACCGTAGGTAGCTCGAGGCTGAGAGCCTCGGCCACCCTACGCAACACCACTGCGTACGACGCTCCCTCCTCCGTAGCCACGGTAGGAGACAACATGCCAAGGTCTGGTGAGGTATCCAGACCACTGGCTTCCCCCAGTCCCTCTCTCCAGTGCTGGTTCATAACCTAACTGGGCGGTTAAAGGGTCTCCAGACCCCTCCCAGCCCTCCTCACTCTCCTCTAAGTGCCAATCTGGTCTCAAAGAGTGGGGACACAGCCGACGCCGGTTGCGGACGTGGTGCCGGTGGAAGCGGCGCTGGGGGAGGTGTAACAAGGTCGACCGGCGCCGATCCGGATTCAGGCCTAGATCCAAGGGGACCCTGCGGTGCCGAGGCCGGAGCCGCCGGTGTCGAAGGCCCAGGGCCCCCAGCCGAGTCCGTGGGGCCCAAAGGCGCGCCAGCAGGGTCGGGCTGCCCAAAGATGGCATGCATCGCTTCGTAAAATTGACGAAGCTGGGCAGGGGTCGCTTCAGGTCCCGGGAAGGGAGGGAAGCCCGGAGTCGGCCCTTCGGGCTCCGCACGCGGAGCCGCGGGAGGAGCACCACCCACATCCCTCGTGGCGTCGGCCGACAGACGGGGAGAAGTCGAAGAGCGACGATGCTTCTTCGACTTCTTCTTGTGCTTCAACTTACCTGACCCCGAGTGCGAAGACTTGGATGAAGAGTGATGATGGCTCCGCGACCGGTCCCTCGACCTCCTACTCGACCGGGACCTCGAACGGCGCGGAGCCGACTGCCGGGCCTCGAGAAGCTTTCGGGACTGCTCCCGCAAAGACTTCAGATTCATGGTCCGGCAGTCGGAGCACGAATTGGGGTCGTGGTCGCACTCTAGGCAGAAGAGGCACACGCGGTGCGGATCTGTCACCGACATCAGTCGGCTACAGGAACCGCAAGCCTTGAAGCCGTGCATCCCTCGTGCACCAGGAGTCGATGGAGTCAAAAAACAATGTAGACAAAAGTCGAGAAAAAGTCACTCAAAAAATTACTGGGGGTACCGCTCTCTCCGGATCTGCGCTTGCTGGCGTGGAAAATGAAAGAACTGACGTCAGCGCGCGAGGGCGGCGTCTATGTAGCTACCGCGACGTCATCCCGGTGACCTTGACGCCAACAATGAACGCGGAGTCGATCGACGTCACCTTCCGACGCGCAGGGGTACTGCTGACGAAAAACATTCCGGATCCAGTCTGACGCCTGGGGGTAATTCTAAGGTAAGGAATGTTTCTAACTGTTTCTTTCACATTGAAATTTTACTAAAATAAAGATGAGAAAGAATTTTAAAACCTAAAGTTAGTAAAACAAGTCTTGCCACTGTGGGAGAACTGCGGGGAAAAAACGCTATATGTGGAGCCAGACACCTCCACCTTTAAAGTACAAGAAAAACACATCACTTACTTCAATCCCCTAACCATACTCAGCAACATCAATCATACAGCTGTACAAACTCCCTCTTTTTACTGCTTCTCTAAAGAAGCTACTATATCTATAAAGGTGCCACTTACCCTGTCCTAATCATTTTATACAATATAAGATGCAGGGAATGTAAACAAAAAAAATCAGGCATCGCACTGCAAGTTTGAAACGTATGCAAATATAACACACATGCCATCAATGTAAATATTTGCCTGAAGACTTGCAACTCAAAGCAGAACCCCATCCTCTGCTTTTCAGTCATGTATGCTCTTCTGCAGGGCCACCTCTGCCCCTCTAGACTTTTTTTACATTTACTTGTTAGGGAGTTATCAAATAACTTATCCCATTTAATCAGAGGTAGGTGAATGGCAACCATCTCTATATAAATCTACAACTCCTTAACGACTTGTCCTGGAACTAAACTAACTTAATACATGGATAGAGAAGGAAGAGTCTGAGACTTTCTGTCTTCAAAGTCATACTCCTGTTCCCTAATATCTGCTATTTGCTCACCCTACCGAGGGAACAGAAAACAAAAAGGTAACTGGGAGTTTGACATGTTCCTGAAAATAAAGAATCTCTTACCATATATCTCATTCCTTCTTGAACTTTGAGGTAAACATTATCAAATGCCTTTTGCTGAAGCTTCACAGGTAGAGATTTCAGCGTACCAGAAGAATCACGACATCTTGTATCCTGAAACAACCTGGAAAACAGATACGCAATCTACGAGTTAAATTGTGGCAAACAACTTCTTCCCCCAAAGAACAGAAGACAAAAAAACATGCAAAAGGCAATGAAAAGCAACCATATAAAGGTGTTAAATATCAGAAACATTTCTTCAGAGACTATGAATCCACAAACCCTAGTTCCTTGCTGGTCATGGCACATATTGATCAAACCTTTCTTAAGATTTCCAGTCTCGCCGTAGACTGAACTATAATATACTGCGAATCTTTGTTAAGACTAATTATTTCTTCTAATGTTGTGTGTGGGTTATTTACTTAAACGTTTTTAACCTGCTTGAGAAAATAATTGGCAGCTAAATTATCAATATTAAGGGCCTGATTTAGATCTGTGCGGACAGTTTACTCTGTCACAACTGTGACAGATGTTCTGTCTGCCAAAATATAGATCCCATAGGATATAATGGGATTTATATTTCGGCGGACAGGAGATCCGTCACTGTTGTGATGGGGTAACCAGTCTGCCGAAATCTAAATCAAGCCCTAAATTACAGCTAAGGTTACATTTCATGTCAGACTTTTAAAAAATACTCATCAAGAGGAATTAAAATGAGGAATTACTGCTGGGACCAGAGAAGCAGCTAGTAGCACTGCCTAGAGGACTAAGAATGAGGAATTACCACTGGGAACAGAAACACAGCTGCAGCACTGCTTAGAGGATTTAGAATGAGGAATTCCCACTGTGACCAGAGACACAGCTAGCAGCACTGTCTAGAGGATTTAGAATGAGGAATTCCCACTGTGACCAGGGACACAGCTGCAGCACTGTCTAGAGAATTTAGAATGTGGAATTACCGACGGGACCAGTTTGAAGTAAAAAGAAGGTTAAAGATTTGGTACATGTATTTGTAAAACACTATAGTGTGAGTGTAGCCTTTGGACAACTTCTAGCAAAGTGAAAGCTTGTTACAGACGCAAACCTTTTGTCTGAAGCAGGCACCAGGATGGAAGCCAGAGATGGCCCAAGCCTAAGAAAGAAGAGTAATTGCGGTCTTTGTTTTGCAACGGACCTGCATGAATATAGCTGCATTTGTGATTTTGTAAGGCACGAAGCCATAAAGTTAATTACATAGTGTGACGTCACATAAACTATCCCCCAATTAGTTGTAGTCTGTAATACTTGGAAATACAGACAACAAAAACAAGATAGAAAAGGTGCACATCCTCGCAACGCAGACATAATGACGGGGATAAATAACTCAACCAACATGAAGTGTGCATTTTGTGACGCGTGTGGCGTGCTTACAATTTTCAAATTTGGAGGAATAGAGTCAGTAAGGCTGAGTTTTTTAAATTTAGCATTCTAATGAGAAAATGCAATATCGTTGTATTCCGCTAACAATCCCCAAAAGGTAGTTTGTAAGGAAAAAAAGGTAGTTTGTAAGGAAAAAAAGGTAAATTCTTATGGCGGCTGCAACAGCACCTCTGCATTGAATTTCTTCTGGAAAACGGTCTAAAAGCGAAAAATGTGTAACCTATACATGCCACATAAATCAGGGCAAAACTACTATGTACTTTGTAAAATAGAAAACGTGTGTTTTCATCTGAGAAGAGACATGTGTGGGTGTGTTTATTTGAAGCATTCTACGCTCTCATCTAGTGGGCGTTGTGGACTTTATAATTGTGAAACTTAGGATTTGGGACCAAAATCCTAGTTGTTTTTGAGCAGCCGTGAAGAGTGTGCCGTAATGAGTGTATTATGTTCATTCCGAATTTGATGCAAAATAAAAGCATTGTTTTCAATAAAGTACACAGCATTTGTTTAAAATAAAGTTGCAAATGTTGTCTTATGACCTTAACTCCACCTCTGTACTGTTTTTCTTTTGATGAAGCTCCCAAACGCGTTAAATACAAAAACTATGCATGGCACACGAAGAATAACACATGAAAAATTCCTTTTATTTTTCATTGTCGAAAACGTTTGTCTTCATTTGTGAAGTGGTTTTTGCTTGTCACATACAGGTTTGCAGGTGCTTATTGTTGCCAACATGCCGAATTAAATTGAAGAAGGCACACAGTCCCATGGCGATCGTAATAATGGAAGTTGAAGTGCAGCAGCTGTAAAGCGAGATCCACACTGATCAAGTGAAGCAAAACTTGTTCAGTTGTAAGTGCTTAAAACACACAGTCAACCCCCAAAAAAACCCAGATGAAAACAAAAGAAAGGCATGTATCCTCCAAATGTGGCTGCAATGATGGAATAAAATAAAGCGGGCTTCAGTGAAGCGTGTGCAGCACTCGTATCCAATTTGAAACACAACAGCCACCAAGCAGTCCGATTTCCCTAGGATGCATTTCGAAAGAAAACCAGCAATTCTTGGAGAAAGGATTTGGCGTAACATGGAACTGGGGAACCTAGTTCGAGTCTAGCGTCAGTTCTCCCGTGCCTACCAAAGAAACGAACCAAAATAAAACCGAAAAATGAGTGCAACCAAACAAACAGAAATGGACAAAGGGCAATGATGCAAGTACCCGGGTCAGTTGCCAGGGGCAAGAACCACCCACAGAGAGGAGGGACAAATGAGATCAATTAGTCACAGAAAGAAAAGCAAGTTTGAAAAGTACACACAGGAACAAATGGCAACCGAGGGGCGTGCTGCAAGCCCATCTGAGGAGATACCCCATGTCTTGAAGCAGCACATGTGCTGCTTAGGTGAGACCTAAAAAACATATGTTACAAACCTTTCAAGAACCTATGTACCAAAGGGGATTTAAAGAGGGATGGCTGGTCAGGCAACTGCAGAAAGGATGATATAGCAGAAAGGTAGCCCTTTAATGTGCCCAGAGCCCTGCAGGGCAAGGGAAAAAATAAAGTGGAGAACCTGAGGACGGGGAGGAGAAAGGGAGTCAACCTGTTTTTCTACACACCATACCACAAACCTCCCCCCAACAGAAGGCATATCCCGTTTTGGTGGAGGGATGCCTTTGGGCAGAAGGTCGAAAGCTATTAACTGTAGCCGCTCAATCTCCATGCAAGAAGGCCGAGCCTCAACAGACTTGGGGGAGAATCCTCCCCTGCTGCTGCGACAGAAGATCCTCCTGAAGAGGCAGCCTGATCGGAGGACCAATGGACATGCTCAACAGCTCGGGATACCAAACTCTGCGCGCCCAGTCTGGAGCCACAAGGAGGAATTTGGCCTGGTAGTTCCTGATCTTCTTGAGAACTCTGGGCATGAGTGGTATGGGCGAAAATGCATACAGGATGCCTGAGCTCCCCTCGAGATGAAAAGCGTCTCCGAGCGAGACTCACCTTGGAAACTCCAGTGCGCAGAACTGCTGACTGTGCGCGTTCTCGTCAGTGGTGAACAGCTCTCACAAAGGTTCTCCCTCCTGCTGAAAGAGACCTTGCACAACCTCCAGATGGAGACGCCATTTGTGATCCGCTAGGCATCTTCAGCTGAGTTTGTCTGCCCTAGCATTCAAATAGCCCCCCAGGTGTTGAAACACCAGAGATATGCCATGATATTCTGAAGCAAGCGTTAGTTAAATGGATGTGATGGCCTAAGAAATGTAACCGTCAGGTAGAGGCTAGGTCTCTATAGTAAGTAAGCTTATGACTCCTAAAGAAGAAATGAAAAATAGCAGCAGCATCATTTTTTGTCACCTTACTTTCTAATGCTTCAAAAACATGTTCCCAAACAATCTGATTTCTAACTTTACAATGAAATTCACCAAGACAGAGCTAAGGAACTCGGCAACAGCAGCCAACTGAGTTACTCCATGCCTTATTTCTTATCTTTATTAGCTGTGCGTCAACCAAGCCCTAGGCAGCACTGACATATTATGATATTAAAATGTCTTTAGATAACATCAGAGAAAAAGTCAATTTTGTAAGTTTCACATCTTGATGCATATTAATTTGTACTTGCAAGTTAAGTTTTAGGAACAGTACAACATGTAGAAAGTATTGCACTGTTAAATCCATTGTGTCCAGCTATTTAGTTTGGCTTCTAAGTATATAGCAATATCATAGAGCTGCAGAGAGTTGGCGATAGCTACTTTCCTTTGCGGAGGTGTGCGCACATCAGGAAGAGGAGAGGAATGGGAGGGAGATAAAAGTGTTAATATTCGGCCTATGAAGCCTGACTGTGTCCCAATTGACTAAGAGATATTTTGACACCTAGTGGATCTAGATATCTGATGAGTCACAAAAAATGACTTTTGAGGGAACGAGATTTAAGGTAGCAAAAGTGCAAGCTGAAAAGATATGAATATAATGTTCATGAAAATATAAGGTGACCTTTTCTTCTAAAGAGATTACTACCATAACCATGCCAGTGCCTCTGTCATGCACAGAGCAGATCTGGGCGGCTTTTTAAAAAAATTGCAAAGATGAGCCATGTCTTTTAAAAAAAAAAAAATTTGAAATCGGCAAACCCAAAGTCAAGGCGGATACTGCAAATATCACAAAGGATGTGGTGTGATCTGATACATCAGCAGTTGCAGAGCAAATGAACAGTTAAAGTAGTAGCCCGGCCAGTGTATCATCCAAATATCACCACTTAAAAGAAACAAAAAATGTTCAAGCCTAATGGGTTTGGTCATGTTGCACTACGAAAGAAGGTCTACTGCAAAGACAACAAGGTGAACACTAGTGACTTCCAGTGGCTGAGACTCATTCAAGCATGCCACCCACCACCTTTATATCTGTTGCCAAGACATTGCTCCCTTTGCCTATTGTATTATAGGACTCAAGTTCCACCATACTTAAGAGACCCAAACAGGCCAAAATCGTTCTAGGGCTGCCTGTGTTCCCTTCTAGAGGGGGTATGCACCTGATTCTTTGCTCCCGTGAAGAGCAGGGTCAGTACTGATTTGCATAAGGAGGGCCTCTGCCTAGAGCGGCATGGTGGGAGATAAACGATGGATTGGAATATGGCTGGAGTGATCACCAGAGGCTGAGAATAATTCAAGCATTCTATCCACCACCTTGTCCTTTGTTGCATTACAAAACAAGGATTGTGTTTAAAGTTTCTCATAAAAGAAAACCTTCAAGCTCAAAGAGACGTTCCAAGAATAAGGAAACATTTTCCTGTGTCAAATAGCAATGGCCATTGTGCACAGTGCCTCTGAAGAATATGCCAAGACAGACATGGAGATGTTTTTGCTCAAACTTCTGCACACCAGGACTAAAAGCATCTTTTTCATGGAGTCTCATCTCTAGTATCTCTAATCCCTCTGGCGCCAATACGGTTTTTGTATTGAGATCTGTAAAATCATAAAAGCAAATACTGCCAATCTAGATTTGAATGCCAAAGTTGTGACAATTTCCTTCTTCACTACTACTATTTTTAACCAAGTAGACATTACTCTCAATGTAAGTCTCCGTAACCAAAACAATACCACGTATGCTTATACAGCCTATATGGAGATTATTCTCAGTCATAGCAATGACACCCTAAATACCCAACTTTCCACTAGATCTTCTGCAAGTGCATATGTTGCCACATTGAAGGCACAGAACTGGAATGTGACATTAAAGGCTTTGTAAAGAGAGACAGTTTTGAATCCTAAAGTAAACAGTTTGCTCTCCTCAGCCATATAAATTGAGAGTTTTTTTTCCAATATCAATGGAACAACTTATCAACGGAAGAGATATCAATGATAAACTTTCCCACAACAGGATGTTTTTCGCCTCATCAGTGTGATGCTGAGCAAAAATAACTGGTGATAATATCAGGCAATGAGAGAGAGAAAGCATCTCCCAGTGTCAACTTGGCTCATGCTAAAAAGTTTGAAGTGGCAAATGTCAAGTATGCAATTGAGAGTAGGTTATTCAATGTACCTCTTGGTACATGATTAACCCAGCAACAAAGTACATTTTAAAACAACTTCTAAAGCTCAATATATTTGGATTTGATTTGCTGACTATGTGCAATCTCAAGGGTACATGTGTCAAATCCAATAAATACTTTTAATGTCAAACACAACATCACCTATGCAGCATTGTCCCACAAGAGGGCTGAGATTCCTGTAAAGCCTTATGCACCCAGCTTTGAAGATGGGAGTTCTGTCCGAAAATATCTGACTGGTCTCAATAACTGAATATCAATTACGTGACTCTCTTGTAGCCAGAGGGGGTAATAGGGTGAGGTACACACTGTTTGCTTTTAATGTAAGAAGCGATATGGAGAATAGTGATTACTATAACATTATTAGAAATGGAAATAGAAAAGCCAAAATAAATTTTAAACAACCTTTTGCACTGAACATGACTTTGGTTATATCCTAGATGCTTGACAATGAGATACAAATTAATCAGATAGTTTTTGTTTTATTCACTTTAATAATTTATTAATACTCCAGCTTCTGAGAGTCCTCTTACAGCGAAGGTGTGGCAATCAGAGGTAAACTTATCAATAGTATTCACTCCATCAGCAGACGCCATAGTTTTGGCATGACAGCCTTATCTGTTTATAGTGCGGGTTGGAGATCAGGCTTTGGCTGCAACATTTTCAAGAGCTCCTTATATATCAACAAGTAGGACCGCAAAAGTCACTTCCTATGCATTGCACTGTGGTGTGAGGCTAAAAGATAGGGGTAGGTTCAGCTCAGGGACCCGGTTTTGGTGGTGTCCAGCTAAATCAGTTCCTGGGCATTTCGTGGTGGGAAGGTGCAAAGTCAGAGGATAGGAGATCTAATAACATCACTTTCAAACTGGTACTTACAGTTTGGCTTTAGGAGTGATTCCACTTCTTAGTCCGGGTTACTTGTGTGATATCACTTCCGGGTAAGGAGTGGGGGTGCTGTTACATCCTGGTCAGGACTCATGAGTGATGTAATTTCCAGGGTGTAAGAAATTGTGTTATGGTTTGAGACCGGTGAAAGCCCAAGTCAGGCAACAATGACAATACTTGTCAGGGTGATCCACAGTCACTATATTATCCTGTGCTTACCTCTGGTAGCTTGGCACAAAGCAGTCAGTCTTAACTTGGAGGCAAAGCACATAAACAGTAATAAAAAATAAACAACGCAAAGAAAACCCCAAACCAATTTAGAAAAAATAAAGTACATTTTAATAAATAAAGTGATACCAGAACAAATAAAATCCAATCAGTGGAACGGGAGATATTCAATTTTAAAGTATTAAGTGAAAATAGGGCCTAAAAGCACAAAGCACCACTCTCAGTCATCTGGTCGTGCTAGACTGGGGGGGGAAGTCACAAGTTCAGGCAGATCGTGATAGAGTGTGGGTCAGATACAGGGACGACGTTAGTTCAGCTGAAAAAGTTACCTTCTAAGTCCGGCAATAAGAATTCCACTCATTATGGAAGAGGACATGAGGAGGAGGCTGAGCTCCCAGACAGTCGTCGCTGTAGCGCAAAGTGCATGTCTGGCATCAAAATGGTTG
The DNA here is from genome assembly GCA_963921515.1 of Calotriton arnoldi. Taxonomy (NCBI): domain Eukaryota; kingdom Metazoa; phylum Chordata; class Amphibia; order Caudata; family Salamandridae; genus Calotriton; species Calotriton arnoldi. The sequence continues at coordinate 2,184,083 of CAWUFW010000324.1, forward strand.
TCGCGGTAGCACGAAGAGCTGTTGAGGCGTCACGGATGATCATTGCTGTAGCTTCGGGTTAGCGGTCACTACAGGCTTTCATCGTTGTGCACAAAGTGCAGGCCTTGTATTGTCGGTCACCATGGACAGTCGTGTCTGCGTGGAAAGCAGGTTTCACTGGAGTTTCGCATTGGCAGATGCCACGGGCGGCACAGCCTTGGCGTGAACTGGTCTGTTCCCGGTTGCGAGGAGGTCAAACCTCAGGATTTTCATCTTTTCTTGCAGGAGGAGTAAATTTATATGAAAGCCAAGGGTCCATGAACTGAGGGGCACCTCTTGCGGATCAGGAACTCATTCCAGCAGAGTCTAGCAGCAGGGTCAGCTACGTACAGTTGCAGGTTCAGGGACGTCCAGTTGTAGAAGATCATTTGCAGGGAGGCCTCTGAAGCTAGTTGTCAATCAATCAATCAGAGCATTTGTAAAGCGCGCTACATACCCGTGAGGGTCTCAAGGCGCTGGCGGGGGGGGGGGGGAATGCTGCTACTGCTCGTAAAGCCAGGTCTTGAGGAGTCTTCTGAAGGTCAGCAGGTTTTGGGTCTGCCGTAGGTGGATGGGGAGGGTGTTCCAGGTCTTGGCGGCGAGGTGGGAAAACGATCTGCCGCCGGAGGTCGCTCTTAGGATGCGGGGGACTGTGGCGAGGGCGAGGTCGGCGGAGCGAAGCTGGCGGGTGGGGGTGTAGAAGCTGAGTCGTCTGTTGAGGTACGCTGGTCCGGTGTTGTGGAGTGCCTTGTGTGCGTGGGTGAGGAGCTTGAAGGTGATCCTCTTGTGGACGGGGAGCCAGTGCAGGTCTCTCAGGTGGGGTGTGATGTGGCTGCGGCGAGGGGTGTCGAGGATCAGGCGTGCGGAGGCGTTCTGAATGCGTTGAAGTCGTTTCAGGAGTTTGGCCGAGGCTCCTGCGTAGAGGGCGTTTCCGTAGTCCAACCTGCTGCTGACGAGGGCCTGGGTGACCGTTCTTCTCGTTTCGGTGGGGATCCACTTGTAGATCTTGCGGAGCATGCGGAGGGTGTTGAAGCAGGAGGACGAGACGGCGTTGTGCGCCTGTGCCCCTGTTGCTCACATGGGGGGTCAGCCAACTGACCCTTGGAGTCACTCTGGGTAGCGTGGGACGAAGGCAAGCAGGCCCAATCTTCCTTCTCAAACAAGAAGGCAGTCCTATCAAACAGCACAGCAGGCTTTTGGCAAGCAGGAGAACCCTTCTTCTGTAACTTCCACAGGTTCAGTAGCATTCTGATGAGTAGCTCTGGAGGTCCAATATTTATACCTGGTGCCAGCATTTGTGTGTTTCACTTCTAGGACATGTGAAACAAACATACATGTCCTACTTTTTAAATATAATGCACCCTGCCCTATGAGCCTTTAGGGCCTACCTTAGGAGTGATTCATAAGTATTAAAAATGAAGGTTTAGGCCTGACCAAAAGGTTTAATTTTATCCAATTTTACAGAGAATAATTTTGAATTTCCCCAAGTAGTGTTTTCTCACATGCATTTCTTTTGTTTTCTCTTTTGTTCCACTATTTGGTAATATGATCAAAATGACCAACTTGATTAATTTGATTGGAATTTCTATGAAGTGATTGATGTTCATATAAGGAAGATAATGTAAAACAGTTTTTACTCGTGTACAATATGGTGAGTTTTATTAAATGAACGTGAATCAAATTATTTTCAAACTATGATCTGTTTTTATAGGTTAAAAATGTAAGAAAACAATGGACTTTAAAATGTATCATTAGGGTCGTTTTCATGCGCGTTTGATCGCTATGAAGATTTCATCTCTAATCATTTTCCTTTATGTGTTCCCTTGAAAATATTTAAGACGTATTAGCCTATTGGCTTTTTCTTAACTTATTATTCTTTTCTTACTACTTTTTCTTTCTTGTTTTCTCTTACCTTTTTTCACTTCCCTCTTTTCATTTTCGCTTTCTCCCACTCAACAAATGACTGAAAATAATAATCAGATCAGATGGGTACCTATTCGATGTAGCGTTGCATTGGAATGAATACATATTTCATGTATTTTAAAGAATATGTGTGATATGTTTAATTTATAAAATGTGTATATTTGTAATGTACACAATATATGGAGTAGGTCGGATTTTAATATCTGTGATTTAGTTGAGTGGCTGTATATCTGAAAAAAATTGGACTGAATAAAGATATACCTTCAGAATTGAAAAAAGGATTATTTGACTCGTGCGATATTTTAATGGAAACGTAAAATAAAATAAGAATTTAATATTATCTCCTTCCGATGGACTTGGATTATTGGCAAGCCAGTGGGGCTGGTTTGGAGTTGAAGGTGCCAGGCTAACTCCAAAATCTTTTTGAAGCTCTGACAAATAGCTTTATTCTGCCAGGTTGAAACAGCAGTTAAAGCTGCACTACAGACTGCAGTGGCATGTCTAAGACATGTTTTAAAAGGCTACTTTAGTGGTTGGCACAATGAGTGTTGCTGCCCACTAGTAGCATTTAAGTTATGGCTATGGGTACACGTAGTACCATTTACTAGAAGCTTACAACGTATTACACAGAGACCACAAGCCCTTTACCACTGTTAGCATGGTAAAAGTGGACAGAGTCTCATTGCCAACAATAACAGGTTCAGCAACAGAAGGCAAAAAGCTGGGGGTGACCCTGCAAAATGGGCCAGGTCCAAATCAAATACAAGGCTTCTGGATCAGGCCTTATGGGTGACGTCACATGAGCCACTTCTGGGGCGGACATCCAGGAGTGCCAACTGCCACATCATGCAAACCACACCAAAGTTCTGGTTTGACTGGAGATATTCTACTGTAGTAGCTGTATTATGTTAGCTGGATGTATATTTAATGGAGAGCACGATACACCGCATTTCAGTAAAAGAAGTGTCAGCAAGTGAGTTAATGAACAATATCGGATTCATCTGCTAGGGAGAATAGTTTGACAAAAGGAGTCCTTTTTCAATAATCATTCACTGTTTTACACAAGGACTACATTTAGATAGGGAAAAATGTGCTAATGATTGGCACAATAAAATTAACAGAACAATACATCAATATCATATTGGGGAATTTTCCTGTTAAAAATTTACAGTATTATATGCACCCGAAAGTTGTCACGCAGAACTGCAATGTAGCAAGAAAATACATGTCAACAAACGATCACAAAACGTGTTCCTACCCATACAAAATAATGCAACATTCTACCCCACTCACAGACTCATACTTCACAAATCACTTACAAAAGTGAGAAAGTAAATGTGTAGGAGGAAGAACACATGTGGTTAAACATTTGATGATTTGATATAAAAATGCCATCAACTCCCTCAACCTGCTGGCAAATACAGCTACAAAGTTCCAAGGAAAAAGTTTAGAAAATCAACTTGTAATATAAAAAGCAGTGGGTGACATTGTTTATACAGGCGTAAGATGCAAGTAACCCTAGATATCCTGGTGCTTATCCCGCAGGATATGCGATCATGCCAGTTGACCATCCAGCTCTTCCCCGATTGTATATCTGGTGGCTGATGTCCAGATGGAAGCCTAGGGGGGTGGGAATGGGTGGGGGGAGTTATATCAGAAGTATTTGTTCCTACTATAGGAAGTTTATTATAGGAATGTGAACCTGATGACTGTTGCATTACTTGTATTTGTTGAACAACCAATATTTGCCATATATGGAACTGGATCCATCACCAGCAGTATGTAGAAAGTATGGTCATGTGATGAAACAAATGTGCAGCATTTCGATCATGCAAAGATTTGTATACAGTCATATTTGTTGAAAAGCAAATAAAGACATTTTCATCAAGTAATGTGAGATGTACAAACTTCTAACCATTTTATCTTCAATATAAGGGGCAACATTTGAAGTACGTACCTGTTCACTGACTTTGCAGTAAGCATTCTAACTTGATGGTGGCCATCTGCAAGGAAATGTGGTATTGCTTCACTCACAGGCAGTTCCTCACCTGGCAGACTAAGCACAGCCCAGGTACAATATGGGTCAACCTGTTGATAATTATTCGATTAACGTTAATCTACCAAATGAACAATTTTTTGTGTCCATGCAAAAGAGAACAAATAAATATAAATGTGAAAAACTGCAGTTCCAGAACAAGTAACTTACCTTTAGTAAGTGTTTCTGTGGCAGACACTTGATCTTTCTGTTAATCACTCATCTAGAAATAACCTCAGGCACCTGAACTTCTGGTAGCACCAGAGCAACTCTTGGAGCAAAGAAGAATGTTTGTTTTTCACCTAAAGTGCCAAAGTAACCCAAGCACACAATGACCCTGTCTTTAATTCTGCCCTACTTCCATGCACGACAGAGGAAAGGAAAAAACGTAACACTCAGAAAAATCATTACTTTACATATCTAAATACATATAAACCCTAATCAAAAACAGTAAATGTAAGATTTTTTTTTTTAACGAAGAGAGGAGCCACGAGTAATTCAAGTATCCATCCTATTCAATTAAAAATCTTCCTTCAAAGCTTGCCAACAACAGATGCTAGTTTCTTCAGCAGGACAGAAACTTTCCTGTATTAAATTACTTTTAAATGAGAAGGATATTTAAACGTGAGGGTCATGCGGGTCAAAAAACAGGGACAAACAGCAGTTACTACCAGCTTCAGTTCTGTGTCCAACCCCCCGGTATGCTACCTTATCTTTTTTTATAATGGTCCAGAATACTCCCATGTTAGGTGGCCTTCCTGAAGCTAGCTCCTCGCTTTCTTTCTAATAGGTTAGACATCATGTGGGCAGAACTACTGGATCTCCCTAATCTCTAGCCACTCAAAGGTTTCCGTTTCCTTCTCTGGAAGTCATTTTCCTGACCACGATATAGTCCACCTGACCTCCCTGGAGACAGCCTCAACTCTTGTTTAGGACCAGAGTGAGTACTAGTAGGGACTGTTTTGATGTCAGTATGTAGGGAAAGGAAGGAGGGAGAGGAAACAATAATAAACTGTTTGCTGGAACAAGCAAGTTCTTACAAGGACAGTAGCTGGCCACCCTGGAAATCTGAGGTGCCGACCATAACATGCCAGCAATAACAATTAACAGCCATCTACAGTCCATGTATGAGGTGACAGCCGCAGAGACCGGTAGCTCCCTGCATCCAATTCCTGCACATAACCTCCACCCTCAGATTACCCATGCAGGGTATTTAAGTTGTGGCACTAACACAAGAGAGATTTGAGCAGGAGGGTCCTAGGGAAAATTTAAAGACCTGCATAGGAATATATCCCCAATGTCATACGTCAAAAAAAGTGTTGAAATCCTTGGGTCTTATAAAAAAAAAGGGTGGTATGGGGAGGGGAGAAAGCACAAAAGCCACGGACTATATCACACAGACCTAGCTGTGGGAAATCCCCTTTTCAGGACGAAATCCCTCACTCACCAAAGGTGGCATGCTTCATCATTTGGGATTCTCCTCTCAAAGGAAAAACCTAGTTCCTTTGAGGGCTACAACCCCCTCTCTGAGAGGGAGGAGCTCAGGGATGTTTTGGTGTCTATTCTACCGGGATATTCTAAATCCACAAGCAATGAGAACTAAAGTATGAGTGAGGGCGCAGCGCAAAGAAAAATAAACGTGAAGGATGTGATAATAAAACTAGCTAGAGAGGACAAAATGAGAGCTTTATTTGAGTGTACTCCCTGCCAGGATTAAAACCAGTGCACCTGCGGTATGGATTTAAACCACATGTGTGTGATGGAATGTCATGGTCAACATGTTTCAGCCATAATACCCCAAGCTCGGGCAAGGCTTTCGTCAGGACCTATTGAGATGCTGCTGCTAAAGTGTCTTAGTGAAGTAGAAAATCAACAAATACGGAACCAATATTACTCCTGGTTCTTCTTCAGAAGGTGACTGTAACCGCAACTGCTGGGTAAGGAACTCCACCTCAACCTGGCGACGGCTTAGGAAGGGGGCACCGCTCTACAAAGAAAATCATTGGCAGTGCCTGTGTCAATCGCACATTTATATACTACCCACAAATCATAACAGATACTTCTAAGTGAACTGACCGGGGTAGGCACAGGTACAAGAGATTGTGTGAGAGAGAGAACACAATGTGCAAAAAAGGGGGCTAACACAATGTAAAAAGTGTACCCCACAAGCATACATCGTGACGATGCATGGAAGTGACTGAATAGCTGTACTTGGCAAATGTTACAATGAGATAGTGGCAAAACCACTGATATAAAAAAGGTTAAGCCACTCTTTGGTAAAATGTCCTGCTATCAACCCTAAACACATGAAGCAAAGTCCCCTCTTCAAAGTTCGCTCTAGACTTTATACTTTATTACAACAAAATCTAGATAATGTCAATCTTTTTACACGCCATACATATGGTAATCGTAGCGTGATCACAGAAAAAAAGTCAATTCTAGACACTGTTGAGTAAAAAGTAAGGTGGAGCACCAGGCACAGATTTTCTGCTCTAGCCTGAGTTTCACCGTGAGAGACGCTGGGACCACAACATGGCTTCTGGAAATAAAGCGTTCTCGCATGGAATCTTGACTAGTTACTACCATTTGTTTTATCCCCTATTTCTAGGTAAACGCACGGCAGAACTTCCCCTAGCCCCATGTTAGCAAAATCCCCAAAACAGTACTTATGTCTGGAAATTACAGGTTTACAGAGCCCCGCCTCGACACTCACCTCTCCGTCGGTACTCCGCACTGGAATGAGCCTGTGACCGGAGGTGAGAGTCAAGAGGCTGGGGCACTCTAATATGCGGCTGAATCAATTGGAAAACACGGAGCCGGTGTGTGAAAACCCTCCCTCAGTCTGCAACGCGCATGCGTCAGGAAATACTGCTATTCCACAGCGCATCCGCAAACGCAAGATAGCATAACGGGAATTGTAGTGCAAAACCGTGAACGGAAATCAAGAGGAGCACATTGGATGCGCGTGTAAACTATTTACACCAAGTAAACCAAGATCACTCGATGTGTTCGCTGCTATTGCACAAGTGTTCCTAACTTCAAAAAGTCGCGCTAGAATAAATGGTCGTGCCGGAATACAGACCAAAATCCTGACTGGAGTTTTAGCATCAAAAGGAGCGCATCGTATGCGTGTATTAACCAATTGCACCGAAAAAACTCGATATGTTCGCTGCTATTGGAAAAGTGTTCCTAACTTAAAAAAGTCACGCTGGAATGAATAGTTGCGCTAGAATACATACACAAATCCTGACGGGAATTGTAGTATATACTGTCATGACTCAATGGTTTCGTCATAGTAAAGCATACTGCCTCTGCTTTATATTCAGATGGGACGTTGTATCAATATTCAAATCATTGGATGTACACAGAGAAGGAATTCATTAGAGTTGACTCCTATTAGAACACATCCATTTATTGGCATGACGGTACAGTATGGCCTCACCAGATTCATTACTCATAGCGAGACCCATGGGATGTCGTCATTCAGTCCTATATTGTCACTATTTAGTCTGTGCACCCACCGTTGTTCACGCCTGAATAGGTATGTGGCAATATCAGTGACATGAGTTGGGATAAATGGTTTCTCCAAAACCGTCCATTTAAGATCTTCTGGATAGTGGTTGACTTCTAAAAAGTGACTTGTCAGCTTGGTTGAAGTTTTTTTGCACCGGATGGTACTTTTATGTTCTAAAATGCGGGTCTTAACTTTACGTGTAGTCATGCCCACGTAACGCAAGGTGCAAGGGTACGTGATCAGGTACATTAACCTGTCACTGTTGCAATTTGTGTGATTGGACAATATCCACGATCTAGTCGACCCGATATCTATTGCAGTTGTATGTGCTGTTTGTGGGCAGGCTGCGCACGTGCCACACGGAAAATGGCCTTTCACGGGAGGTAAATCCCAAAGAGTATTTTGATGTCCTGTCTTAGTCATACGTGGACGTGTGTGCACTAACTGATCTTTAATGTTGGCGCTACGTTTCAAGGCAAAAAGTGGGCGCGGCAAAAGAATGCTGCCAATGTTCAGTATCTTCCAATTAGAAAGAATACTTTTTTTGATTTTGTTGGAGAAGCTACAAAAAGTATTCACACAAGTGAGTCTGTATTGGCTTCTTTAGGTACGCTCGGTTCAACGAGAGCTTCCCTATTATTGTTAACTGCGCGTTTCATTGATCTCTTCACCAGCTTCCTAGGGTAATGCCTAGCATTTAACTGAACCGCCAGGTTCTGGGCATGTTCTTGATACTTGGAGGTCGAGGAACAGTTCCTACTAATTCGTAAGAATTGCCCAAATGGCAAATTATCGCGAAGAGCTTTGGGATGAAAGCTCTCGTATGACAAAAGCGAGTTCCTGGACATAGGTTTCTTGTATAGTTCAGTTCCAAATCCACCCTCTGAAGGAAAAATCCGAACATCTAGAAACGGTAAGCTGATATTGCTGTATTCACAGGTAAATTTCAGGAAGTCATTCCTGCTGTTCAACCATGCCTTAAATTCGATGATGGTACCAGGCGTACCTCTCCAAACAACCAACACATCATCGATGTAGCGCTTCCATAGACGTATGTGATCTTTGTATGGATTATTGCTACCGAAGATGTGATCCTGTTCAAAGATATGTACATAGAGGTTTGCCAGGCTTGGGGGCAAAAACACTCCCCATCGAAGTGCCCGATATTTGGAGGAAAAGCTGGTCTTCAAACTTGAATTTTTTTTCTTTCATTGCCAAACGGGCACAGTTGATAATGAATTGCACCGGAGTGATGGTATCCAGAACTCTGTTCATCAAGAGAGTTTGTATGGCAGCTAGGGTCTCATCCTGGGGAATACACGTGTATAAAGATTCCACGTCAAAAGATACCAGGAAGTCGCTGTCGATATCAAATTGTGTGTCTTCCACCAGCCGCAAAACATCTTTACTGTCTTTTAAGTATGTCGGCATTTCCATGACCAAAGGTCTCAGGAAATGGTCCACGAAAGTGGAAAGAGGTTCTAGCAGGGAGCCCAGACCGGAGATAATGGGACGGCCTGAAAAGGGAATTTCCCACAGCTAGGTCTGTGTGATATAGTCCGTGGCTTTTGTGCTTTCTCCCCTCCCCATACCCCCCTTTTTTTGATAAGACCCAAGGATTTCAACACTTTTTTTGATATTTAAGTTGTGGACCACATACGGAGAAGTCATCTAGGTTTAAATGAGACTGTTCACAAAAGGCAAAGCCCAAGCTTCAAGTTGCAATGTAGCATTTGGGAGCCCGAAGTCGATGAAGTCGATGAAAACAAACATGGACACATCTCGTTTTGGTAGTAAATCTGTGGAGAAATTCGATTTAATTTTTAGACCTCTTGATGATTCACAATGTACAATTTATATTTGTCCAGTTGGTTCTCAGTACTGTGACCACTCTGATGTGGTAGATTTAAAAATATGTAATTTCGAATTATAATCTACCGTTTCGGATCTCTGATCTCATTAAAATTAATGTGTGGCCTGGAGAAAATGACCAGAACTTCAGTAAGAGTACATTCTATGAAATAGATCTCTTCCCCATGAAGGGTCCTTGAGGATCGTCACCACAGCTGAGTGTTTGTCTTGGGTCAGCCATTTCACAATAAGATTGATGTACAGAACATATGTATGCGGATAATTGGGTTGAGATTTGTCAGTAACTTGATATGGTCCTCTTCATTGGCAATTAACATAATGCTGGTTGTAGGAAGGCATAGGACTGCTTTCAGAACTAAAATCCCACCCAGCGATATGAACCAAACCATCAACATCTCAGGAAGTTTTTAAAAGACTGCACTATTCAGACTTTTAAAGGAACTCCTTGCTGTTCACAGACTGCAAAAGAAAAACAGTTGATATGGTAGACGCCTATTTGGTAGGACGCCAACATCCCTAGTCTCTGTTTCCGCAATGTGCAAGAGCCGCTATGATAGGACCGCAGTAAAAACCCTTAGGAAGGCATGTTTCACAGGGTACAGGTTAAGCTTTCTTGGTTGAAATCTTCATATTGAGTGATTTTGCATTGTAACCACAGATTCAGGCACTGGACTGAGAGAGCAAGGAACAGGCTACACATGAATAGGAGATGTCTCAGCGCACTGAAGAAATCAAAAGGAGACTTGCATTGCTTTATGAAACTCGCAATAAAAAATAATGGTCCGAGCCTTGGTAATCTAGATTCTTCTGTTTTGCACCTTGTACATCTTTTGATTTTATTTTGTACCAGGGAAATTTCAGGTATCTGGATGTCAGATTAAGGGGAGTTCCTTGTACAAATTGTGGAGCTCGTATGATTGCAATTTTTAACCATGGGAGGAAATGTTTCTGGTGCTTCATACCTTGGGTAAACCACTTCGATATAATGCTATTTTGAATGTTTTATCACAGTGTTTCACTAGTCAAAAGGTTTGTGGATGATGTCCTGTGGTTTCAATACTACTGATCACAAATGAACAAGTTACTTACCTTTGGTAATGCCTTATCTGGTAGAGACTATCTAGCAGCAGATGACTTGCCTTAGAATATTCCCCAAGCATCAGACTGAATCGAGAATCTATTAAAGCAGTACCTCTAGGTGGCGTCAATCGGCATCGCCAAAGCCGAAAGGGACTATATAGGCGCCATTGCCAGTGTGCTGTCCTGTTACTTTAAGGGACATTTCCTCGCCAGAAGCATGGAGCCACGAAGGCTGCGGATGTACCTGTGTGCAGATATTAAGTACCTCATAGGGGTTACCCTATATGGAGAAATCCATTAACAGAGCGTGGAGGATGTGAGGGTCAGTAAGAAATCTGCATCTAGATAGAGTCTCCACCAGATAAGTCATTACCGAAGGTATGTAACTTGTTTATCTGATAGAAAATCCTAGCCAGGAAGTCCTGGAGGACCAAAGGGGCAAAGTGCCGTTATGACGGACCTGATTGTCCAGGCATTAGTTCTTGATAAACATGTTCAGGGATGCCACGTCGCAGCCTGACAGATGTCCAGGACATGGACATTGCAAGCTAACGCAGTGGTTGCAGCCTTGGCTCTGGTGGAATAAGCACGCAAACCCTTAGGGGTTGCTTCTTGGCCAGTGCATAGGAGATTTTAATGTCAAATATGATCCATCTTCAGATAGTCCTTTTCTGCATGGCCATTCCTTTCTTTGCTCCATTGAAGAGTTGATAGCCCACCCGGTGTTCTTAGTACAAGCAATGTACAACGATAACTCTCTATTTGGGCACAGGTAATGAAGTCTCTCCTCCTCTTTGGAGGAGCAAAGAAAGTCAGCAGTATAATGGTCTGGAAAACATTCAACGGTGTCAACACCTTCAGCAGGAAAGAGACACGTGTTCTCAGAACCAGTCTGTCTGGAAAGAAAGTGGTGTGTGGAGAGTGTACGGATAGTTAACATGTTGTTTACTTTGTTTGTCTTTTTATGTAAAATGGATAATATAGACAATTAAAAAAAATAAAACTACACAGTGGCGGACACCTCCAATCATATCCAGAAGGAGAAGCGGTTGCATCGCTTAGACTCATAACAAAGCTTCTACCTTTGTTGTGGGTTTCAACAGGGCCTGTGCACAAAAGTTTCCCTTTTACAATTTCACGTTTAAACTTGACATCTTTTTTAGATAGATTTGCACGTACATGATTACGTAGTCAGAAACTGTTCGGCTTGCAACACACATTTCTTCGTAAGCATTTTATCACAACAATGTACGTTATGCTAAAGGATAAACTACACTGAGCACGCTACCCTTGTATGTTGTTGTCCGTTTGGAGAAAGCTCTGAATCAGAAACACAAACAATGACTTAGCACAGGACCTCAGACACAGTGCGAACAAAGCCAGTTTTATTATATAAACTGCGTCTGAGCTCTGGCACGTCAGACGAGCACTTCCATAGATTATCCAGGACGATCGCCTGTGACTGATAGCCAGACCTGCTGACTTCCATCACTATTCTGAAAAACACAGAGGACTGCTCTACACCAGACTGTCTTCCGGATACATCACACATACAGGTAAATGGGGAGTTAAGCTGCTCCAAGAGATCTGGAAGAATGCACTTCTTATTACGCTCTCTAGAGTAGAGTCAGTGTAGGTAGGGCTTTTATTATGATATATATTCATATAGTTATTGCAATGTTATAATGGTTGAATTCTCCTTCTTCACCATTCTTGTAATGCTGGTAACAATGCTTTGTTTCCTTCTATTGATAATTGCAGCTCATGTATTTTACAAAAGAATCCAATTGATTCAAATAATGTTTGAAATACCAATTTGCGTATTTCTTGTGTCTCCCTTTGGGCATGACTAAGGTAACAACGAAAGGGTAGATCTGTTTCCATGATTTCCTTGGGTGAGACAGATTGATCATGCTCTAAGGTTGCAGACACCATCCGGTACCCTGTAAGATTTAGGGGTCTAGATGGGCACTGTGAGCTGGCCAGGAATTGGGCTAACATATTCTGATGATATGTGTGGACTAAGTCCCCATATTTTGACACATATGTTGTCCAAAAGAACAGTCTTACTCGATTAGCAGGGACAGTGCAACATTTTGATAGGACCAAAGAATACCACGCGGATGACCAGCACTTTCCCAGCTTTGTTTGCCACATATAAGGCAAAACTGTGCAGAAGAGGACAAGCTCCAACAGGCAGTTTGCACACGATGGACGGGCAGCATGGTTTCAAGCAGGTAAATGTAACTGTGAAAATTAAGTAAATTTTAAGTTTGGTTAGGTATTAAGACATCCATTGAACTTTTCCAGGGAATTGTTACGTTTATTGAGATCGATTAGGTGAAAATATTTTGTACCTGCCACAATAATTCATACCCGTTTTAAAAATAAATGCTTCAGTTGTGCTATATGTGCAATGAAGAAATATTTTTTCTTTCAAACAGCAACCTGCTTAATAAAGGCAGTCAACTTAACATAAAGGCAGGTCCAGAAAGAGACCATGGGCACAAACATGGCAGGAGTTTACCCCCTATCAGAATCCAATATCCCACCAACAGTTTTTCTCACCGCCACAACCACCTCGATTTTTGGCTGGGGAACCCCATCCCATCAGAGACCACCACAAAGGTTCCCTCAATACCCAAGAATTTTCTTTTTTAAGGGAGAGCAAGAGAAAAAAAAAAATAGAGAGGCACCCCGGTCCATTGGGAGGACAACCAGACGGGTTGGAGCCGTCTGGTTGTCCTCCCAAGGACAACCAGACGGCTTCCTGCTGGTTCCTGCTGGTTCCTGCTGGTTCCTGCTGGTTCCTGGTTGCGCTTCCTCGACATGCTCCAAAGGAGCATGTCGAGGGAAGCGCAACCAGGAACCAGCAGGAACCCAACATGTTAATTAATCTATTCTCAGTGGCATTAACTGACACACAACTTCAGGTACTGAATAAAGGGTTAGGCTTTGTACCAATGGCCCATTTTGACAAGCTACGCCTTCACTGTGAGCTATCAGAATTGTTTTAGGAAATTTAGACAGCTTTTTTTGAAAAAACAGATTCCAGATGACACAGAACAATGGTGTTACAGCAAACAAATGATGGACGGAATGCTGACAATGCAAACATTCTCCCCCAGTCAAAAGATCTGGGTTAAATCCATCGTTCTTTTGCCCACTACGCCACCCCAGTTTGGACCCAGCCATACGCAAATCAGTCTTGACCCTGTGCCCCATGGGAACAGTCCAGACCGAACTGCCAGGCCAGCTCCTCCCTGGACCGGAAACAAGCATCCTGGGACCGGTTTCAGGGTATGTCACCCTTCTTCAGCCAGGCTAGCTTGAATCCAGTGGCACAGTGGGCAAGGGACCCACGTCTGGGCATACCCATCCCACTTAGGGTGAAAAGTGTTACAGCAAACAAATGATGGACGGAATGCTGACAATGCAAACATTCTCCCCCAGTCAAAAGATCTGGGTTAAATCCATCGTTCTTTTGCCCACTACGCCACCCCAGTTTGGACCCAGCCATATGCAAATCAGTCTTGACCCTGTGCCCCATGGGAACAGTCCAGACCGAACTGCCAGGCGATGGATTTGGCCCATCTAGACCAGACTGACACTGAGCTGTGAGAGGGTCTTCCGACCCCTCCCAGTCCTCCTCGTCCTCCAAAACAGGTGAAAAGTATGGAGGGGGACATGAGGGAAGAAAAGTCCCGCCGGAATCGGCGTCGGCCGACGTCGATCCGGCTCCGTGTCCGGATCCGGCTCCGTGTCTGGTTCCGGGGAGAACCTGGGGACGGCGTCGCCCGGGACGTCGGACGGCGCCGTGAACGGTACCGGGTAGGTCGGCGCCGGTGGAGGTGTCGTTAGGTCAACCGGCGTCGACCGGGATCCAGGCCTGGATCCGAGGGGGTCCTGCGGCGCCGGGGCCGGAGCTGCCGGAGACACCGGGGCCAGAGCCACCAGCGGTGCCGAGGGAGGACCCCCACTGGGGCCCGCGGGGCCCGTCGGCGCACTGGGGTAACCCTTAGGCCCGAAGATGCGAGCCATGGCCGACAAGAAGTCTTGGATGTCGGCCGGAGTCGACGTCGGACCCGGAACAGGCGGGTAGGCCGGCATCGGCTGTTCGGGTACTCCCGGAGCCGCGGGGGCGGTACCAACAGGACCCTCAGCCGAGTCGCGAGACCGGCGAGGGGAGGTCTTAGAGCGACGCTTCTTAGACCTCTTGTGCTTCGCCTTACCTGAAGACGAAGACTTCGACCCCGACGAATGACGACGGAGCAGAGTGCCGGGCCTCGAGAAGCTTTTGAGACCGCTCTCGCAAAGCCTTTGGGGCGAGGGACCGACACTCAGGGCACGACGTGGGGTCGTGGCCGCGCCCCAGGCAGAAGAGACACTCTCGGTGCGGATCCGTAATCGACATCATGCGATTACAGACCTCGCATGGCTTGTAGCCGGGCATCCCTACTGACACCTTGGAGTCGAAACGACTCGAAAACTTGGACAAAAAGTCTCAAAAAATACTCAGTCAAAAAATGACTGGGGCACTACTCAATCCGGATCTGCGCTTACTGGCGCGGAAAAAGAAAGAACTGACGCCAGCGCGCATGGGCGGCGTCTAAGTACTGGCCGCGACGTCATCCCGGCGATCACGACGCCGACGACGGACGCGGAGCCGCACGACGCCGCCTACTGACGCGCAGGGGTACTGCTACGCAAAACTTTCCGGATCCAGCCTGACGCCTGGGGATATTCTAAGGTAAGGAATCTGTCACTAACGTGTCTCTTTCAGATATACAGGTACACTGAAATGGGAGAAGCCTATGTTTTCCTATAAAAGTGCAAGGAGTCTGAAGGACACCCTGGTATCCACCAGTCTAAAGAAGTATGGGGACACGAGAAGTACAGTATTGTCCAGCTGGGGCCTTCCAAATGTAGTAGATCATTTCCCCTGTGGGAACTGCAGTGCTTGTCATCTAACATACACCACAAAGACACTGGATCTAGAATCAGGGAAAGTATGGACCATAAGGAACCCCATGTGGGTTACGTTACACAGGCATGATGGGCAGAAAGGCAAAGACACAAATCTGCGAGCACTGGAGTAACATCTGTTGCAAAAGAAGCACCACAAGAATGACTGAGCATTTCTTAGTAACTGGACACACAACTAATTATCTCAAGTGGGTCATCATTGAGCAACTGGAAATGGGAATCAGAAACCCAGAGAAGGTCCTTTTTGAGAAGGAACAAAGATGGATATATCGTTTATCAACCCACAAGATAGGATTAAACGATATCCATTGGAATTCCGTGCCCCTGTGTTCATTAACTGTGTTTTGCCATGCTCTACCCACAGTATAGTTGTCTTGGTCATTTGAGGTTTTGGCAGATCGGCTTACTCTGAGCACTATATGTGAAGGAGAGAAATGAGAATAACTTGAGGGGGATGTAGCTGCAAAATACATTGCTCTCCACTTTACACTTTAATTGAGATAACCGGGGTATGCAAAATCTTTCAGCTCCTTTGAATGTTCTCCTGAACACAGACATTCGGAGGTTAGAACCTGTAGTGTTTCCCATACTTCAATGAGCTAATACAGTCCACATTGACATCCCCTTAAAATGTAGTAAGAGGGGATAACGGTCTACATTTACTGCCATTTCTGAAAATATTTCTTTTATGGCTGCTGTAGTTTTCCCATCCTTCAATGGCAAATACATGCCACATTGATATTCCCTAAAAATGTAGTATGCAGGACTAACAGTCTACGTTTACTTCCATTTCTGAAAGCATTTGCTTTATGGCTGCACCCTTGGCGCCAATAAAGCATAACGCGTAACATGCATGTTACACTCTAGTAGTTGGATTAGACATCGAGAATTTTCTAGCTTATCCACCGTGGACTGGAGCCACGCTCCTCACACAGTGATGTGGGGCGCCGCTCCACATCTGCACATGCAATGTAACGCAATGCGTCCATACCCGGAAGGAGCATATCTGTGCCAGGGGGCATGGATGCAGCAATATGCAGGTTTTAGAGGATGCCAACTAGGTGAAATGTAGGCAAGACACCTTGACGAAGTAAGTGCCGGGGAGGGGGGCTCTCATTGCGACGATACTTTGAGCTATCAAATAGGTCACTAACTGTGAACAGCCCCCCGAGCCCTCCCAGTGTGTGACTACAGGGTCCACCTACCTATGACGCTAAGGACAAGCATATCCAATGTATGCGTTAGCCATGATTTTATATTTAAGTGCATGTAACACATGTATCTCACTGCCAAATATTACTGCTAAAAGAACAAGGATACATAAATCTGTATCCCTCTTTGTGATATGTATTATTAAAATGAGCACACGAGGGACTCGGATCAGTTCCTGCATTTATGGCATGCTAGAGGAAAACTGTGTGACCTTGAATGCGGTTTATCACAATGAATGGAACTACCATTGTAATCCTATTGTATATCCTGTTTTATAATGTTCTCAAACCTTCATCGTTACAGATACTTTCACAAGAGACTTACCTGTACTGAAGCATAAACGCTAAATGTAAGTTACGAATATAGCACAGCTTCACGAGTAGTAGTGCGCTTGTGCACACCAACAGGGAACAGGCACCTGAGATTAGAGATCACTCGGTCCTGAAGAAAGCCATTTGACCCATATGAGCAACAGAGACTTTGGCTGAACCATGTAGACCATAGATTGGGGAGTTCATTACGCTCTCGCTCACATCAACTCTTGTTTTTAACCTTGCCTAAGATTCCCAGTATTAAAAATTCCCCTTTTGGATAGGGAAACCTTAAGGTAATTTTAACTATCAAGATCCCTAAACATCAATAACCTGCTCCGCTGTAAATCAGGCATCGAAGCACATGCCAATAATAAGGGTTGGGCAGTAGACTGAATGGTGCAGTGTCCCTGACCACGGGTTCGGTGGGTGGGTGTCCTATTGAGGTTGTATTGGCTGTTGGAATATGGCATCTCTGTTGAAACCACTAAAGGAATTGTAGGGTTCATGCACCTGTGAGGTGGGAGGGCAGATAAGCCCAAGGAGCATGCAATGGCCCTGCTCTCTTAGAACCACTCCAAAGCAGATTCTGTCTTGACGACAAAGAGGCGAGCCCCATCAAAGGGCATGTGCATGAGGGACGACTGGACAGAAATCTGAAAGCCTGTTGACCACAACCAGACATGGCACACCATATGGGATCTGTGGTATCTAGGCCACAGTGGATGGCAAATTTGTCAGCGACTCGGCTGTCCTGAATGACTGGGTCAAGACAGGTCAAAGGTCTTCCAGGACTCCTGGGAGAACCTGAGCAACAGAATTCCAGAGAGCATGGGTTTAGCCTCCTAGCAGGCAGCTGGCATTGACAGACCTAGCGGCCAGACTAGTGGAAGAAAATATCTGCTTCCCGAAGGTCACTTGCCTGGACTCTCTATTAAGGGGAGTAGTTCGGAAAGTGTTTGGGGTTGTCTAACTAGTAGAAGCTTGCACTACCAAACTCTAAGGAGATGGGTGCTGAGACAAAAAGGCAGGGTCGCTAGGGGCAGGTCGGTGGTGCCTCGCAATCTGGTGATTGACTCGGGGCCAGGGAAAAGTTTGGTCCAGGCCCCTAAGAGTGTAAACGTTAGTAGGGGCTTAGTAGTGGTTTACCCCAGATGGAGTATTTTGGTCAGGACATTGAATTTGACTTCTAACGGGGAGAGCTGGAGATTGAGAACTTTGGCTACCCTTCACATGACCAACAGAAAAAAGCAATTTCTTCAGTGGCAGGACATGGGGGTGAGAGATTGGCATAAATCAGGAGAGGTCTCAAGGCCTCTGTGCTCCTGGAGGTCATCATACCAGTTCTCTTCATGGTAGGGTTGGCGAATCCAACCCCCTGCGTCATAGTCATTGTCAGAATCCATCCCAATCAAGGAATGCAAGGTATGGGATCTGCCTTGTGGAGGTGGGATGTTAATCAGGTCAGGTTGTGGTTCGATGGAAACAGAGTGGCCTTGGTCGAGGTCGTAGTAGCGCCTGACTTGGAGGGTATCTCTGGCTCTGGCATCGATGGAGTCAGCATCAATGCTCTGGGTACCGGCGTGAACCATAGAACCAGAGGCAGAGTTGGTATAGGAGCCAGGGAAGGCACTGTGGTGGGTTTGGAGGGTCTAACTGGCTATCAGGGATAACCTGCCAGCGGTATCTCAGATGGCGGGCTCCTTTGGGTCCGCAGGCACACCAGAGGCAGTCTGAAGGGATCAGAAGAGTCAGAGCATAGCCTCGCAGAACTCTTGAATTTGCCTTGGTATCACAGATGGCCCTGGAAACTTGGGCTGCGCCAGAACAAGTTGCCAGACTGGCTCCGATGTCAACCGACTTTGGGAACGAGATCGAGATGCATGGTGATGCCCATGCGCCTTCTCAGGAGTACGAGAGTGACGGAAAGAGGCAGAGTCCTGCTTAGATTTTTTATGTTTTTTCTTTGACTTACCCAAGATTTGGAGTGCGACGACGATCGGCCACGGGATCAAATTCTAGAAAGTTTGACAAATAAACTTTAATGGTACATAATGCAAGTTCTTGCTAGGACAGAGATAAAATAAATAACAAAACATCTGACAGTTTGACCAGCAACAGGTCTGTATTGCGGGTGATACACCAGGCTACAAACTCGTCCTTGCACCTGGTATAGACAGACTTGATTGAGGGACACCTGGCAACAAGACTGACATCCACAACTTCAGGAAGAAGATCGAATACAGTCAACTGCGGTCACTCAATCTACATGTATGAGGAGACTGGTCTCTGCGGGGGCGTGGCTTGGCCAGCAATGGAGTCGGACGTGCTGCTGTAGAGCTCCGTCCTCGGCTCCCATCCCTGGCTGTTTTACTCGGAATATAACCGAGCTGCGGAGACCGCTGCTCGCTGAAACTATCTTGGAGGTGGCCCTGATGTTTCGGTGAGGTAGCGGAGTGCCGAACACTGTGAAATCCGGGGGTGGACAGCACTACTCGCGACTTGGCCGAAGAAGGCTCCACGGCGCTGAGTACGGCGGGGTACGTGAGCCCGGGGATTGGCCCTCCCCCCCAGGCCCCACCAGACGCAGAGGCCCTGTCTCGCTGGGTAAGCCGCCGGCCACCGCGGAAAGTCTAAGGCTGGCCTGATCGGACTTGTGGAGTGGCAGGGAGCCGGCGCTACCCAACTCAGTGACGATACCCGCTACGTGCGGAACAGCCGGCCAAGGGGTTGTGGCGTTGGCTGCGGCGCGACACGCGGGGCCGGGGCCTGACTCCACCCTACAGGCCCGGACGGAAATCAAGGTGCAGACTCGGCGCTAAGCCCGCTACCCTCTGCGAAGGTACCCAGATCCCCAGTGAGACCCCGGTGTGGCGGTGGACGGCGAAAGCGGACGCACTCAGGAGCTAGCTTCTCTCCTTTTTTTTGCCGCTGCATGGCGAGAGACGACACGCGGGACTTTGAGACTTGCCTGAGGCCGTAGATTGCCCAACGATCACGCTCGGACGACTGCGCTATGTTTGCCCATCGAGCCGCACCTCCAGATCACCATTCAGGGGACTGTGCCATTGGAGAACAGTGGAGCAGATGCCCATGACTCATCCGCAACGATCTACGGGGCCTGTGCTGCTCCGACTCATGGGTTCCTTTTGGAGGATGGCTGCGCTGTGGTAACTAGGTCTCCTGGGGGATTATAAACCGTTGCCTGCGGGTGGGGAAGACGGTGTTACCCGCCTGTAGTGGCCCAAATATAGGACTGCTGACGATATCCAGTAACTACGTGCCCCGACCTGGTGCAGTCCTCCACACCACGTGCTCTTCACATTGGGGCCTACTAGCTGGGACGCTGCAGCCCTGAGACCGGGCACACATTGGCGCAGGATACACCTGTCACGCCCGGCCCCCCGCGATCGCAGCACCGTATGGGGTGCTTGCGGGGTTCACCCGGCTGCTACTACGCCAGGGAGACTGTGGTGCGGCTGCGGGCGGAGCTGGCTTGGCACGTCTGCCCTGTCTGATTCATCTTAGGCCTTGATTGACGCAGATGGTAGGTGCAGATTCCGGGGGCTACTCCAGAGACGTCCAAGAGGTACCACGTCCAGCTTAGCCTGTACTACCTGCCACCCCATGTCACGAGGGGGCCGTACGAAGATTGGCACCGGGGGTGCGACAGCCCCTCACCAACAGACTCGGGCACAGGCAGATAAGATGGCGGGGTCAGAGATGACGGATCCCATGGCACACAAACTGGACGCAGTGTTGGCGGCAGTTGAGAAGCTTGGAGAGACGATGAATCAAATTTGCACTTCCCTGGAAGGTAAAATAGCTAAGGTGGCGCAGGATCTTACGTTGCTGCATGCCGACCACCGAAAACCCACAGACCGTACTGCAGCCACTGAAGGGGACATTGCGGAGGTCTCGCCACGAGTGTCCGCTGCTGAAAAGAACATTCGTGATTTACTAAACAGAGTGGAATTTTTGGAAGATAGGGCTGAGGATGCTGAAGGCAGGGCCCGCCACAATAAAGTACGCGTCGTGGGCCTTCCGGAGGGAGTGGAGGGAAGAAACGCTGTGACTTATGCAGAAGACTTGATCCGGTCGCTGTTGCCAGGAGAGGCCCTGTCCCCGCACTTCGTTGTCGTGCGAGCTCACAGGGTGCCTGCCAAACCCCCACCCCCGGGCTCGAATCCGAGGCCACTTCTAATCCGACTATTGAATTACAGAGACAGAGACGCCATACTCCAAGAAACTCGTAAATTACAAGACATACAAGTGGACAACCACAAAGTCATGATTTTCCCGGACTACACTTTCCAGGTCCAGAAACAGCGGCATTCTTACCTTGCGGTGAAGCGACGCCTGAGGCAGTGTGACCTCAAGTACTCACTACTGTTTCCTGCGAAACAGACGGTCATCGCAAATGGCAAGACTCACTTTTTCACCACCCCGGAGAGTGCAGAGGAATGGCTGGAAGCTCGTGGTTCATCACAAACGGGGCAGAGGAAGTTGATACCGGAAACCTCTTTGCGGCGACGCCGAAGAAGACGACGGAAATCACAGTCCCCGGCCTCGCAGGCATCTGGCCCACTGCCCGAACTGATATTAAGTGGACAGCTGGAAGCGGTGCAAGCAGTGGTGAATATCAGCGGATCACCGGCAGAAGATACCAACTCAGGCTCTGACCTCCAAGGACCGCCCAGTAATGGCGAGTTATCGGACACCCTTCCTGTTTCCCAGGGCTCCTGTGTGTTGCCGCATGTCACCCCGCAGACTTCTGATAATATTGCTTAAGAGTGTACATATTAACAACCTGTTTCTCCTCTCCCTCATTGGCCGAATGACACCAGGTTCCATTGGTCTACACAAGTATAAGAGACTATGCATGCTGTTCATGAGCTGTAATATTTGTACGTAGTAGCTGAGATGGTGTAGCTATTCTGCGGCAGGTACCAGACCTGTCGATATGTTCCCCTTGCTGACCCCTTCTTATATGGGAATATTATGTATATCAAACAAGCAGCGGCTCTGTTTTTACCAGTGTCTAGCCAGAGATGGACTTCGCCACTCATGACGGTTATTTCCTCCTCCGTTGTAATTCGTAGCAAGTTTCCATATTGCTGTGCACAATAGTCCCCCCCAGACGTTAGCTGTGTGCTATTGTACTACAAGTTTGGGCGATTGCCTGTTGCAGAATTGCTCTCATGGTATTTTTTATTGTGAATTGTTTTTATGTTTATTACGCCATCATTATTCAGCAAGGGTATGACTGTTGTGAAGTCGATCCGCGCACGATACTGCGCTTCAGCATGGGTTTCGCATGTCCATTGCCAGCCTCTCCCACCCTCAGGTCGGAAGGGACCGCTTGCACCCCTGACACTTATTGGTTATGGCGCCCATCAAGATAGGAACTTAGAATGTGTGAGGGATCCATAGCCCGGCGCGCCGCTACCCCATATACTCCTATTTAAAACGCCATCACATACAAATAGCACTCCTTCAGGAGACACATCTGCCGCAAGTAGAGGTCACACGCCTCCACAGACGTTGGAGGGGGCAATTGTACGCGACAGGCTATTCTGCTTACGTACGCGGGGTACTAATAAGGGTAAGACTGGGTACTCCGTTTCGGGTGACAGACACAATGGTGGATGGGGAGGGCAGATATGTTATAGTTAAAGGTGTACTGGATGGTAGACCGTTAGTATTGGCTTCACTTTATGCACCCAACACTGAGCAGGCAGCCTTCTTGGACCAGATATCGCAAAAACTATCCACATGGCACGATACACCTATGATCCTGGGTGGCGATTATAACTGCGTACTGGATGTCTCCTTGGACCGCTCTTTTCCTCCCTTGCCTGGCACGGCTACCCACGCAGCTGCGAAAGCGTTGGCACACTGGGCTGAGCAATGGCGTTTCGCCGATGTGTGGCGGTTCAGGAAGCCGCTGGAAAGGGTGACCTCCTACTATTCTGGGGCCCATAGACTCCATGTGCGCTTAGACCGTTTCATGGTGTCGTCTGACCTCCTACCATGTATCCCTGAATCCTCCTACATGGGACGCACACATTCTGATCACAATCCGCATGTGATGGAGCCACGATGGGAGGCTGAGATACCGCCGATACCAATGTGGCGCCTCCAGCCGGATGTTCTCCTTGACGCGCCTTTCCGAGAACAACTGGCCACCACAGTGGCACAATATTTAGAAGAAAATGCTGGCACAGCCACGTCGCCATTGGTGGAATGGGACGCCCTTAAAGTGGTCGTCACGGGGCATTGTTTGGGGACACAGGCAGGTATGCGCGCGCAATTAGAAAAAGAACTCACCACCTTGGAACGGAAACTAGCCACTAGTGAGCAAGCTGCTATAGACGGAGCCCAGGGGCGGCTAGATGCACACAGAGAGGAACATGCGCGTCTACTAGAACGGTTGAGATGTCTAAACTATGCCGCTCACTCGGCACGAACGCACCACATGGGGGATAAAGCAGGCAAGCTACTTACATGGCTTATCCGCCAGACTGAGTCATCAGCGCCAATAGTATCGGTGAGGACGGCAACCGGGGAATTGCTTATACGCAACGAGATATCCATGAGGCATTTGTAGTGCATTATCAGGATCTATACAAGTCACGCGTACGAGCTATGCCCCTAGAGATACAGGTTTACCTGGAAGACCTAGATTTACAGAGACCTACACGCACCCAAAGTGAAGAACTAAACGCCCCTCTCCAATCAGAGGAACTCCGTGACAGCATTTTTTCGCTGTCCAACGGGAAATCACCTGGACCCGATGGTCTACCAACTGAATTTTACAAAGCATACACTCACATTCTAGTGCCGCAGTTGTTAAAAGTGTGCGAGACTGCGCTTGACGACTCTACCCTTACCACCACGCAGAACGAGGCCCTGCTAGTCTCCCTCCTCAAACCTGATAAAAATCCCAACCTCCTGGGCTCCTATCGCCCACTGGCGCTCCTTAATACAGACTATAAAATCTTTGCATCACTATTGGCTAAGCGTCTTTCTCCTTTAGTAAAAACACTGGTACACCCTGACCAGAATGGATTTGTTCCAGCCCGGTGCACTTCTCTTAATATCCGTAGGTTTTTCAGAGTACAACAATACGCAACACATAGTTGGCCCCAATCGGGATGCTTGGTTCTTGATCTGGAGAAAGCCTTTGATTCTCTAGAATGGCCTTACCTGGCAGACGTTTTGGGCAAATTTGAACTGGGTGAGCACTATTTAAATATGATATGTCTATTATATAAACGTCCTACTGTTCGAGTCCGCACCGGTGGGTTGATCTCAGACCCCATCAGAGTAAGGCGCGGGACGCGTCAGGGCTGTCCTTTGTCCCCGTTGCTGTTCTCTCTTGCTATGGAGCCCCTGGCGATGCTGCTCCAGAGAGATGGGGAAGCGTGGGGCATATGGTTAGGAGATGGGCTACATGCCGTTTCCTTGTATGCGGATGATTTGCTATTATATCTTCGGGATGTCACCGCGATCCAGACGTCTATTGCGGACATACTTAGGACCTTTGAGGAGAAATCTGGACTCCGGGTTAATTGGGCCAAATCGGGGATCTATTCATTCAGTCCTGATACAGCAGAGGAGGCTGTAGTTTTAAACAGCTCGCCCCTTACATGGTACCCTACCACCTTCAGATATCTCAGTATTTTTATATATCGGATGCCCGATGACTTATTAGAGGGCAATCTGGTAAGAGCAATCTCGGCTCTCGGAGCTCAAATGCAATTCTGGAAGACACTCCCTCTGAACGTCATGAGTCGCATCACTCTGTTGAAAATGATTGTGTTACCCAAGTTGCTGTACTATTTCTCAAATCTCCCACTTTATATTCCGTCCAAGATCTTTCGAGAGTTAGAGCGGTTATTTCGGGTTTTAATATGGAATAAGGGGAGGCCGCGAGTGGCTCTGTGGAAAATGTACGCTCCCACTGGTCAGGGTGGGCTGGCTGTCCCCAATATGGAACTGTATTATTTAGCTGCCCAACTCCAATGGGCGACGAAATGGCTTGACGGTAGGTGTCTGGAAGACACAGCGACTGCGCACCAGCCCTGGACCCACTCTCAAATCTGTCATCTGTTCCACCCCGCCACGAAACTCCCAAGGCCACAACAACTACATTTGGGACTGGCGCTTCAATGTTACAAGAGGAGCTTATATCTCACCCGTGCGACCCTTCCGTATGCCCCGATCCTGCCGTTGCTGGGTACACCAAGGGGCAGACTGGGTACATCAGACACAGCCCTGGCGACCTGGCATGCTGCGGGACTAGACACTCTGGGCGATCTATACAGGGACGGCATACTACTGACGTTCGAGATGCTAGTCGAGGACGCTGAGTTGCCGACAGGCCAATTCCTCCTACATACTTCCCTCCTGAGGGCTCTGTGGGCCGCCTGGGGGGACATAACAGCTGAACCACCGACACATTTATTACTATAATATCTGCATGCAATGGGTGCGGGATCACATATAGTGCATTGGTTGGTAGAGGCGCTTCTTACACATACTTTGAAACCGATGCAAAGGCTCCGAGTTAGTTGGGAAACAGATAGAGGCCGGCCCTGGGCTGATAGGGAATGGGACACTGTACTGGCAGGCTCCAGATACATACTGAGAAACTCCAGGTTCAAACTCATACAAACATTCATCATACAGAGGGCGTATCTCTCCCCTGACAAGATAAACAGATATTTCCATATCGCCACCTCTGTGTGCCCGCGCTGCCAGCAGCTGGATGCGGACCTACTTCACATGCTCTGGGCTTGCGCATCCCTCCAACATTATTGGCAGGAGGTAGTCACAACACTTGCCGCATGCACGAACATACCTCTGCCACGGTCATGGGAGATCTGCCTTCTAGGACTTTATGCCAGATCAAAAAACAATAAGGTCACCTCGAGATTCCGAGATTTGGGTTTAATCACTGCGAAAAGACTAATAACTAAGAAATGGAAACATGCGGATCCACCAGAGGTGGCTAGCTGGAAACGCTCACTTATAATATGGGCGCAGGCGGAGAGCACGGCACTGCACAGGGAGGAGACGCCGGGGCTCCGCAAATATCCTATTGCGCAGGGCTGGGACACTATACTCACCGCCCTTCAATGCGGGGATGCAGTGGAGGATGATGATGCACAATCCGCTGAACTGCAATAGACACAGTAGTGTCCTGCTGCATGGCTAAGCGGAACTGGTACACCTTGGTGCGCATGAACTTACACATTCATAAGTCTCACGGTTCATTAAGAGCGGCTATCTAAACCCTGCACACTTCTGGGTATAGCGGTGCCCACTGCTGTTTTACAGTTATATGTGGATACACGCATTAATTTAACCCCCCGGCTAAGCGAGCCACTAGGCAGCGATGTATTGACAGTACACTTTCACACTCAGTTCTGTAAATATTGACCCAACTTATAACTCATAGATGGCAGTTTCTATATTATAAGTTTTAGTTTTGATTGTATGTTCTAAAAACATGTCTTATTGGTATCCTCCAGCGGCTTCCTATTTCATATTGCCATTACGTGCTATTTTTTTATACAATGATGTTCAAGTCCGAACGATAGACTATTTTATATGTTAGGATTGCATATATCTCCGGTATTGTGATGCTGGCTCTGATCGGTTGTGTCCTAATCACGATGTAACTGAACATGATTATGATTTATAAAACATGATGTAGCAATACAGGTGAGCAATGGCACACTGGAACAGTACAATACGTGTCCCACACGACATATGTATCTGTAAGAAAAGAATAGTATGTCCGTAATACTCTCATACTGCTGTAACATATACTGCTATTCGTTACATGTATTTTATATTTCTGCTGTAGACATTTGGAAATGTTGTGTAAAATTGTAATGCCAATTATGATAAAATCTGAAAATACCAATAAAGATATTTAAACAAAACAAAAAAAATTTAAATGAGGAGGCTGGTCTCTGCGTGAGACCAGTCTTTTGACCTCCCATCTCAGCAATGATGCATCCGTCACCAACGTCAGCTCTGAGTGGGACATGGAGAAGGGACTGCCACCGGTCCAACTTGGTCAAGCAGGCACCACAGTAGATCTTTTGCAGTCTCCTCCAGAAACTGGATGGAATCAGACAGGTTCCTCATGTGCTGGGCCCACTGAGACTTCAGGTTCTACTGCAAAGCCCGCATATGACGTGTCGTGGTCAACGAGCAAGATGCAGGTGGCCAAAATCACTCTCAGTGAGTCACTCTCACGGAGACTCAGGACCGAGGTCACAACATCAGAATCATAACCCAAATGTCCTGGATTCGTTGTGAAGGAAGGAAGGAAGGCATGAAAACAGCACCATATCCAGAATGGCCCTGATGAAAAGGAGCCTTTGCGAAGGAGTCGGTGTGACTTTGGCATGTTGACAGTGAACCCCAATGAAGTCTGGAGCTTCACCATCGTCTGTAGGTGGTCTACGACTGACTGTGGCAACACTGTCTTTAACAGCCAGTCACTGAGGTAGGGGAAAAATGGAATCCCCAACCTCAGCAGGTGTGCTATGACTACCGCCATCCTTTTCGTGAACACGCATGCAGCACAGGAGAGACCCCCGGGGAGAACGGCAAATTGAAAAAGCTCCTGGCCCACCTTGAACCACAATCAAGGCTGTGTGACTTCAAGACAGGACATGTAAATAGGCATCCTGCATGTCCAAAGCCACCTTCTAGTCACCTGGATCCAGCACATGGGTCAACGTGACCATCTAGGATTTGTCCTTCCACATGAAGGCGTTCAGAGGGCGTAGATCTAAAGTAGGACAAAGATCTCCATCCGTCTATGGCATGAGGAAATAGCAGAAATAACAGCCAGTCCATATTTCCTGGGCTGGAATCCTCCCTGTCTCCCTCTAGCTCCTTTAGCAAAAAGAGCCTGTCCCTCTTGACGCAAGATGGACAGGTGCTCCTATGAAAGACACTGATGTGGGCAGAAGATTCAGCAGGTCAAAAAGGAACGGCAGGGCAAAGTCCTAATGGATGATCTGAAGGGCCCACCTTTGAATGTTCTATTTTGCCTCCCATGGGGAAATGTTTGACCTCGCCGCCCACAGTGGTCATGCGTCACTATAAGCAAACTAAAGTGGCTTGAAGGGTAATGCGGGGCAACCTCTTACCCCAACCAGACGCACAGCTCCATACCGCCATATTGGCGATCAAATGTACCTTCAATGTAATCCATGTATTCATTTTTATGTCCATTTTCTCTTCTTTAATCATCTTTTCCTTTTCTTTTATCCGAATCCACACTCGGAGTGTTATGCCTTTTTTCAAGTTTCTAGTATTTAAACTGTGCCCATCCGGACCTCTTCTGAAAATACGATAAATGCAAAATTCATCACAAGCAGTGTTTTATTCAATAAAATCCCAATGCATTTCGGGCTGCGAAGCGCCCTTCGTCAGGGGTCACTATAACTAATAATAACAACAGTTACCAATTAATATTCTCATCGTGAGTATACATTTTACAGTGCAAATTGATATTCAGATCTAACAAAGTGCCACATTTGCATTGCTGCTCGATTTGTCCAGTGTAGTCCTTTATCAACAATATACCCATCTCATACTATTAGCATTGCACGCCAATCCCTCCACCCGATCGTGGCATAACCTTTTTTCTTTTTTTCTTTATCACCCTCCATTAATATGTAACTATTATTTGGCTCCCAGTATACATGTTCCATCATTCCCCTTTAACATCATCAATACCTCTTCTCTATTTACCCAACCCAATCCTTCGGAAACATTTAGGTCTCTAACAGTTTGCAAAAAACGCCATGAACACTTCACATTACTTCCACTCTAAACTTTCTCCTTTCCCCCGTTCCATCATGACTCAAGTGCTAACCAATGTTCCCCCCGATCATTTCACTACAACAAACAAATCAATCCTTCCCGTACCTGCTGTGAAAGTTAAAAACCTCCCGTCCTCACCATCATTCACAAACGTAATAGTTGCCTCTTTCTCTCTACCAATTATCAGCAATCTGACCCTGCCTACTTATTCACGATTGGCCCAACTTTTCCCGCCATTGCACCTTCATGCTAATTGTTTGGACTCCATTTCCCAAAATACAGTTCGCCAGTACAACTACAACTTAACTTACAAATACATTCTACTTAATTTAACAATGCATTACAGCTTGTTTTTTTAAAAATGTAGTCCTTTATCAACGATATGCCCATCTCGTGCTGTTTACATAGCGCGCCAGTCTCTCCACCCGATCGTAACATAACCTTTTTCCTCATCACCCTCCATACGTGTGTAACTATTACTTTGCTCCCAATGGACATATCCCATCATTCCCCTTTAACGTCCTTAATTCCTCTCTATTAACCCACACCACTCCTTCAGAAACATTTTGGTCACCAACTGTTTACATAGAACATCCTGAGCCCTTCACATTACTTCCATTCTAAACTTTTTTTTTTTACAGTATTCAGATGGTTGACTATTGACAATTACTATGGGTATTTAATACACGTTTGCAATAGTTGAGTTGTATTTTTACCGGCGAACTGTATTCTGGGATATGAGGTCAAAACAAGCATGAAGGTGTAAGGCGGAAATCATTGAGCATTGGGCCAATCGGGAAAGAGTAGGGAGGGTCAGACTGCTGATAAGTGGCAGATAGAAAGAGGTAACTTATGTTTCGATAGGATGACAAGGACAGGAAGTTTTTAACTTTCACAGTAGGTATGGGAAGAATCGGTGCGTTTGTTTTAGTGAAAAGATCGGGGGGAACAGTGGTTAGCGTTTGAGTCTTGATGGAATGAGTGAAACGAGTGGAAAGGTCAAGTTTAGAATGGAAGTAATGTGAAGGGCTCAGGATGTTCTATGTAAACAGTTGGTGACCAAAATGTTTCTGAAGGAGTGGTGTGGGTTAATAGAGAGGAATTAAGGACGTTAAAGGGGAATGATGGGATATGTGCATTGGGAGCAAAGTAATAGTTACACACGTATGGAGGGTGATGAGGAAAAAAGGTTATGTTACGATCGGGTGGAGAGACTGGCGCGCTATGTAAACAGCACGAGATGGGCATATCGTTGATAAAGGACTACATTTTTAAAAAAACAAGCTGTAATGCATTGTTAAATTAAGTAGAATGTATTTGTAACAGTTAAGTTGTAGTTGTACTGGCGAACTGTATTTTGGGAAATGGAGTCCAAACAATTAGCATGAAGGTGCAATGGCGGGAAAAGTTGGGCCAATCGTGAATAAGTAGGCAGGGTCAGATTGCTGATAATTGGTAGAGAGAAAGAGGCAACTATTACGTTTGTGAATGATGGTGAGGACGGGAGGTTTTTAACTTTCACAGCAGGTACGGGAAGGATTGATTTGTTTGTTGTAGTGAAATGATCGGGGGGAACATTGGTTAGCACTTGAGTCATGATGGAACGGGGGAAAGGAGAAAGTTTAGAGTGGAAGTAATGTGAAGTGTTCAGGGCGTTTTTTGCAAACTGTTAGAGACCTAAACGTTTCCGAAGGATTGGGTTGGGTAAATAGAGAGAGGTATTGATGATGTTAAAGGGGAATGATGGAACATGTATACTGGGAGCCAAATAATAGTTACATATTAATGGAGGGTGATAAAGAAAAAAGGTTATGCCACGATCGGGTGGAGGGATTGGCGTGCAATGCTAATAGTATGAGATGGGTATATTGTTGATAAAGGACTACACTGGGAAAATCGAGCAGCAATGCAAATGTGGCGCTTTGTTAGATCTGAATATCAATTCGCACTGTAAAATGTATACTCACGATGAGAATATTAATTGGTAACTGTTGTTATTATTATTTATAGTGACCCCTGACGAAGGGCGCTTCGCAGCCCGAAATGCATTGGGATTTTATTGAATAAAACACTGCTTGTGATGAATTTTGCAGTTATCGTATTTTCACAAGAGGTCCGGATGGGCACAGTTTAAATACTAGAAACTTGAAAAAAGGCATAACACTCCGAGTGTGGATTCAGATAAAAGAAAAGGAAAAGATGATTAAAGAAGAGAAAATGGACATAAAAATGAATACATGGATTACATTGAAGGTACATATGATCGTCAATATGGCGGTAGGGAGCTGTGCGTCTAGTTGGGGTAAGAGGTTGCCCCACATCATGAATTTATTTGTGTGGCATTTGGGCATGCCACTTAACCATTCTGCACGCATTCTTGGAATACTGGGATAACTAACGAAAAGCATGGATTACATGGTGTGCATCCCACCCTCATAATTGAAGGGTAATGCGGCAGGGACAGGGGACTGAGAAGTTTGCTTCCTCTTGGTGGCCTGGATGTTATCTATCTACCTAAACTCCCCATCCCTGACACCAAAAGAGCTGAAGTGCCTGTTGTAGAGGAAGTGGCCCTTGGCATTGCAGGTACACCAAACCACTGCAGTAGCCTCGAAAGGGGCAAAACTGCTAAGTGTGCAGTCTTGGAATGCACTGTGGCCCTGCTTTCTTTAAAGCACTAGAGCGCGGAATTTTCTCGCTAAACAGGCGAGGCCCTTCCAATACCATATCCATCAAAGAGGCCTTTAAATCAACAGAGAAGCCCAGTGATCTCATCCAAGCATGATACTGAAGCACCATGCTAGTGCAACCGCTCTGCCTAAGCAGTCAGTAGCGTCCAGCCTAGAAAGAATAATATATTATGCTGCATATTGACCATACGGATGGCTTGAGCAAAATCAGCCCAAAACTTCTTTAAGACTACCAGTAAGATATCGCCAACCATGTCCCATTAAGCGTGGGAAAGTCAGGGTCACCTGATGACTGCTTGTGGCAACTGGCCTGATCACCAGTAGACAGGAACAAGGCTTAGACCAAGCGCTCAATGAAGTGTCAGTTAGGGCCTCATTGAATGGTAGAAGTTGTTCAGAGTAAGTCTGTCCAAGTTGCAGAACTTCTGTCAACACAGTCGTTTTAACCTCCATAGTTTGCAGTTGTAAGTCTAAGGCCTCCGCTGCCAGTCACATCATCACAGCAAAGGAGGCACTCTGTTCTATTGATAGCCTAGGGGGAGAATACAACCAAATGTCCGGGGAAGTGCCCAACTCACTGGCCTCCTGCAAGTCCAAGTATATATTGAGATTACTGTGTGCAGGAAAATAATCTTCATAATCTCCATTATTTTCTCCAAAAGCTGGTTGACTGATCAGAGAATCAAAAAGCTGTTGAAGCGCAGGGATGTTTCTCAGAGGTGGAAGCATTGTTCTGTTGAGTCAGACTGAACTGGAGCCATAAGGCTGGACGCGACCTCGGTCAGGGTCAAGAAGAATTCGGCTAGGAGTCGGATTGGGCAATTAGGACAAGGACTTTCTACGACATCAGGGCTGGCATCTACACCAAAGGAACTGGTGTGGATTTTGGTGCCAGGTTTGAAGTCGGCTCCGGCACTGGAGAGGAACACAATGCAGGTTCAGGAGGCAGAGATGGTGCAGAGGGCAGACTCCCTTGCAGTACCGTGACTAGAGGACTCAGAGGAACCTTCAGGCCCAATGACACGGCAAAGAGAGCCAGAAGAGTGACAAAGATTTGCAACATTGTTTCTATAATGGCCTCAATCTGTTGTGACATCGGCGATGGTCATGGAAACTCAGGGTGCATCAGGATCTGTTGCAGAATCAGTGTTCACGGGGGAACCTGGAGCAAGACCAAGAGGAACTAAGACTTTCTCGTAATGAATCCTGCTTGGCTTTCTTGTGCCCAAGACAAGGACCTAGCGATACCAAAGGGGATGATGGACGGAGCGTTAGAGCAAATCAAACACTCACCCCCAGTCAACTGATCTGGGTTTAATCCATCATCATTCTTTAGCTCACTCCACCACCCCAGTTCAGACATGGCCATATGCAAATCAGTCTGACCCTGTGCCTCATGGGAACAGTCCAGCCCGAACTGCCAAGCCATGTCTTCCCTGGACCGGAAACAAGCATCCTGGGACCGGTTTCGGGTTCAAAGCCCTCATCAGCCAGGCTATCTTGAATCCAGTGGCAAAGTGAGCAACGGACCCACGTCTGGGCATACCCTGCCAACTTAGGGCGAACAAAGCGATACCAAAGGGGATGATGGACGGAGCGTTAGAGCAAATCAAACACTCACCCCCAGTCAACTGATCTGGGTTTAATCCATCATCATTCTTTAGCTCACTCCACCACCCCAGTTCAGACATGGCCATATGCAAATCAGTCTGACCCTGTGCCTCATGGGAACAGTCCAGCCCGAACTGCCAAGCCATGTCACGGCAAAGAGAGCCAGAAGAGTGACAAAGATTTGCAACATTGTTTCTATAATGGCCTCAATCTGTTGTGACATCGGCGATGGTCATGGAAACTCAGGGTGCATCAGGATCTGTTGCAGAATCAATGTTCACGGGGGAACCTGGAGCAAGACCAAGAGGAACTAAGACTTTCTCGTAATGAATCCTGCTTGGCTTTCTTGTGCCCAAGACAAGGACCTGTCACAAGAATGCCCCGGAGAGTGGAAACAGGTCCACAACCTAGACTGAGAGGTAGCAGAACTTTCAGGATTTCTTTCTGGGTTCGCTTTGTATCCCCATATCGCACACTCCTCACAGGGCTTGGAGTTGTACCCCAACCCAAACATCAAAGGCACACCTCATGGAGATTTATGCCAGAAAACGCTTAAAACGTGTAGTTTTCGGAGGGGACATAGCTAGCTTGCACCCTGTAAAAATGAAGAATTTTGAGAGAACTCATCCACTGATGAGAAAACCTGGGTGTGAGCTTGGGATCCATGTACAAAGGTGCGGAAAGAAAGGAACTGACATCCACGCTTTGTTATAGAGGTTGTATTTTGTCTCCATTTTAGTTTTCCTTTTTAATGTAGCATCTTTTTAAGATGGTGGTGTGTACCTGTTTTTCATTTACATGAAAATATGCCATGCACGCATTTATTTTTGGTAGACATTGTTTTTCTGTTGTCTGCACTGTTAGTTTCAGGGACACAGATACTAGAACGAGATATCCTTGCTTTATCATGTGCTCGTAGGAGACAACTCTTTTTCTCCAGACTAAGTAAAGAGGTTTTTCTGCTTCTCGAGCAGAACGAGATAAGGCCGGTGTTTTACTATTTAAAGCGCATCTGTTTTGAATTAGATGAGAGGCACTTCACACTGGACTTATCATGAATGCTGCAGAAAGCTGTGAATGAGATACAACTTTGCAGGCCCGAAATTCATTCTAAGAAGGAAGATAGCTGTGCAAGCAGAGATGTGTTTACGCTTGCACACTGAGAGGGAGTGCATTTGTTAATGCACTGAGGCCGGCTTCGTAATACATTACACAAAGGTATGGTGTTAGATCATTCCAAATGGGTCTGGCAGAAGGGTACTCCCACCATGTTCTTGCCTGCTCCTGCTAGTGTAGGGGTAATATTGATCGGCATAACATTAGGAACAATTAACATGGTTGAATTGATTTGTTTTTCACCATTCTAATAATGCTTATAACAATGATGTGTTTCATGTGTCTAATTGTTACAGTGCATGTTTTACTTACAAGGCTTAGATCTTTTCAATAAACATTTGAAAATGTATTATTGTTTCTTCTCTTTGTGAAACCTTTGGGCATACAAAAGTGACAAACGAACGGGTTAGATTGTTTCAGCAATTCCTTGGGAATAAGAGTGGCCATGTTCGTAGTTGCCAACAGCATCTATAGCTCTGGAGGTTTAGGAGTTTAGATGTAGTACTTTGAGCTAGCCGGACCAACATTTACTGATGATTTGAGAAGACTCAATCTCTGTATTATAAAGTTTTGTTGACTCAAATCACAGTCCTACTAAATTTGTAAGAACCCTATAACAGCACAGGTGTGGCGCTTATATGCGGCTCAATAGTAACTTCTGGGGTAGAACAAAGTCAAAAGGGAGACACACAGCCCCACCTACCAGCGTCCAGGAGCAATGGTGTTTAAATCATACAGATCGTGTCTGGAACCTGGGGATATTCTAAAGGTGAGGAATCTGCGGTCAGAACTATCCATTAGAAGCTTTTGTTTATCTATGCCTTCAATAAAGATGAGATTCTCCCAGATTTATGCCCAACTTACCTCTAGCAATGCTTTCATGCAGTTGACAAGGGCAACTCTTACAAGTGCTGTGCATTTTCTATCATTTGTTAAATGCCTGAAACAGAAAAAACCGACATATTAAAATATTACTTCAACTGATATGCTCCAATCATTTAGCATTGAATAATAACATTTATAAAACTGATGCTTTTACTGTAGTCGGTCAAATTACTTTCAACTACAGAAGTCTGTTCCAGAGGTCTTGGTTAACATGTTCTTCTGGCACATTAACAAAAACGTTTACTACAGAAAAGCTTCACTGCTGTGTCTTCAAAGTCTCACTTAAAGTTACAGAACGTCCATGACCCACTTGACAGGAGTCAGGCTTAAAAATTGAATTTTACTAAAATGGCAAACTAGAAGTGCTATCTTTTTTTGCATGGCTTTTAACAGTGAGGGTCTTTAAAAAAGTAAAACGAGAAGCAGGTGCTCATGATAGATTTCCGAGATGGTGTCTGACCAATGTATTTGTTCTTTATCTCACCACAACCATTGTCTATTTGAAGAAGGAAAATAATTAAAGTAATGGCTTCAGAAAAATCATTTTAAAAGGGGTGTAAAAGGAAACTTTCTGATGCAAAGAAATCTAGAAAAAAGGAAGCTCATGACTTGAAACTGTAGGTAAATGAAGTTGTACTCTGCATGACCTCAAAGTTGTGTACACAACTGTCCTCCATGAACCACACTATGATGGAAGGATGGGCCCTCAGATGGGGAAGAATTTAGAAAAAGGGTCAACAACAGTCAAATGTGAGCAGGTACCTTTGTTGTCTGTAGATCCGTCTTTATTTTCCCATACAATCCAATGAACAGAGGCAAATGCACCTCCATCAAAGGTACCTTGATTCTGAATGCTACCTGTGTGTTGAAGAAGATGCAGCTTTGAAGGAACTATGTTTCATTTATGATGTATAGTGTGGCTGCTCCAAAACAAGTACTTTATGGAAAGATGTTTCAACAGCGCAGATATAAATCTTTGGATATCTCCTTCTATTTGTTCCTGGGTTGATGACAAAGGCTTAGGCCATCACCTGGTTATAAAGGGATTTCGAGGTAGACTGTTAGTTAATATGGCAGTGCGTGTGGGTTGGGAAATTAGCTACTGCATTCCTTAAAAGAAAAAACAAGCCACCATTGTTGGCTCAAAGGCATGTGCGATTGTGGAGAAGCTATATAATGAAACAATTACTTAATAACGTCAAGCATGAACACCTAAACTTTTACACAATATGAGGACTAATGCTGGCATACATCTAAAAAAAGGCTACCTGATTTGCATGTCCGCCCAGGCTGAGAACGCTGGGCTCTTTAGATGAACAGCCATGTAGTTTAGGATGCACTAATGGGCAGGAAAAAAACCCAAAGTTCTAGCATACTAAGACATCATACTCCGACATGGATGATTGTTTGTGGTTTATTATTACTGATGCACAAGTTACTAACTTGTGTAATGATATATATCTGTAAGAGACAGTAGTTAGTGACAGATTCATTACCTTAGAATATCCCCAGGCGTCAGGCTGGATCCGGAAAGTTTTGCGTAGCAGTACCCTTGCGCGTCGGTAGGCGGCGTCGTGCGGCTCCGCGTCCGTCGGCATCGTCGGGATGACGTCGCGGGCAGTACTTAGACGCCGACCATGCGCGCTGACGTCAGTTCTGTACACGACTTTCCGCGCCAGGAACGCAGAGCCATACAAGAAGCTGACATTGGTGTCTGAAAAAATACTAGGGCCCTGAAAGGGATGTCCTTAACCCTAGAAATCAGTTCGCAGAACGGGGAGGATGGGTGGGGCGGTAAGGAATCTGTCACTAACTACTGTCTCTTACAGATATATCGTTACACAAGTTAGTAACTTGTGCATCTGAAAGAGACACGTTAGTGACAGATTCCTTACCTTAGAATAGATACCCCAGCAATACCAACCCCGGTGGTGGGTCTGCGAACAGATTCAGACAAGGAAGTCCCGGAGGACAGAGCGCCCAAAGTAGCCGTCCCTCCGGACCTGGCTGTCAAGGCAGTAATGCTTGGTAAACGTGTGCAGCGAGGCCCACGTAGCTGCCTGACATATATCCTGTAGCGGAACACCGCGGCCTAACGCCGTGGTGGCAGCTGTCGCCCTGGTAGAATGGGCACGTAGCCCAACAGGGTGCTCCTTCTTAGCCAAAGAATAGCAGGCTTTGATACACAAGATTACCCAGCGGGAGATGGTCCTCTTGTGTACCGCTCGACCTTTTTTGGCGCCCACGTAGCCAACAAAGAGCTGGTCATCCACCCGGAACTGTTGTGTGCGGTTGAGGTAAAAGAAAAGTGCACGTTTTGGGTCCAGACGGTGGAGCCTCTCTTCCTCTCTGGAAGGATGCGGAGGCGGAAAGAAGGTGGGCAAAGTGATGGTCTGCCCAATGTGGAAGGCAGTAACCACCTTTGGCAAGAAGGACGGACGCGTCCTAAGAACAACCTTGTCTGGATGGACAGACAGAAAGGGGGGTTTGCACGAAAGAGCCTGGAGCTCACTCACCCGCCGAGCGGAGGTGATGGCTACCAGAAAGGCTGTCTTCAGAGTAAGAAGACGAAGAGGACAGTTATGTAGAGGCTCAAAGGGAGCGCACATTAAAAAGGTAAGAACCAAGTTTAAGTCCCACTGAGGAATTATAAACGGAACAGGAGGGAAGAGGTGTGTAATGCCTTTAAGAAACCTGTTAACAACAGGGGACTTAAAAAGAGAGGGCTGATCAGGAAGCCTGAGGAAGGCCGAGATTGCACAAAGATGGCCCTTGATGGTACCCAGGGCAGAACCCTGTTGGGCCAGAGAAAGAAGGAACAGAAGAACCTCAGAAAGAGGGGCAGAAAGGGGATTCACAGCCTTTGCTGTGCACCATGCCACAAACTTATTCCACCTGCAGGCGTATACCACCTTAGTGGAGGGACGCCTGGCTGCCAGAATCACATCACAAACTTCGGGAGGCAAGTCGAAAGGAATCAACTGCCGCCGCTCAATCTCCACGCAAGCAGGTGGAGACTGGACAGGTTCGGGTGGAGGACCGTCCCCTGCTGCTGCGACAGAAGATCCTCCCGAAGAGGCAGACGGATCGGGGGATCGACGCTCATACTGAGTAGCTCGGGATACCAAACTCTTCGAGCCCAGTTCGGAGCCACAAGAATGACTTGGGCCCGGTCGCGCCGAATCTTCTTCAACACTCTGGGTAGAAGTGGTATAGGCGGAAAGGCGTACAACAGACCGCAACTCCACTCGCGACGAAAATCGTCGCCGAGCGAGTGCCGCCTTGGAAATTCCAACGCGCAGAACTGATGACATTGCGCGTTCTCTTCGGTGGCGAATAGATCTAACCAAGGCTCTCCCCACTGTAGAAAGAGTCCTTGCGCCACCTCCGAGTGAAGACGCCATTCGTGATCAATCATGCACCTGCGGCTGAGTTCGTCCGCCCTGGCGTTCAGGGAACCTGCCAGGTGTTGAACCATCAGGAAAATGCCCTGATGTTCCAGCCATGTCCAGAGGCGCAGAGCCTCCTGACGCACAAGTTACTAACTTGTGTAACGATATATCTGTAAGAGACAGATTCCTTACCTTAGAATATCACAAGGCGTCAGACTGGATCCGGAAAGTTTCGGTAGGCGGCGTCGTGCGGCTCCGCGTCCGTCGTCGGCGTCGGGACCGCCGGGATGACGTCGCGGGCATTACTTAGACGCCGCCCCTGCGCGCTGATGTCAGTTCTGTACACGACTTTCCGGCCAGGAACGCAGAGCCATGCAAGAAGCTGACATAGGTGTCTGAAAAATACTAGGGCCCTGAAAGGGATGTCCTTAATCCTAGAAATCAGTTCGCAGAACGGGGAGGATGGGTGGGCGGTGAGGAATCTGTCACTAACTACTGCCTCTTACAGATATATCGTTACACAAGTTAGTAACTTGTGCATCTGAAAGAGACACGTTAGTGACAGATTCCTTACCTTAGAATAGATACCCCAGCAATACCAACCCCGGTGGTGGGTCTGCGAACAAAGATCAGACAAGGAAGTCCCGGAGGACAGAACGGCCAAAAAGCCGTCCCTCCGGACCTGACTGTCAAGGCAGTAATGCTTTGTAAATGTGTGCAGCGAGGCCCACGTAGCTGCCTGACAGATATCCTGCAGCGGAACACCGCGGCCTAAAGCCGTGGTAGCAGCCGTTGCCCTGGTGGAATGGGCACGCAGCCGAACAGGAGGCTCCTTCTTAGCCAAAGAATAGCAGGCTTTGATACACAAGGTTACCCAGCGGGAGATGGATCTCTTGTGCACCGCCCGACCTTTTTTGGCGCCCACATAGCCAACAAAGAGCTGGTCATCCACCCGGAAGTGTTGTGTGCGGTTGAGATAAAAGGAAAGCGCACGTTTTGGGTCCAGACGGTGGAGCCTCTCTTCCTCTCTGGAAGGATGCGGAGGCGGAAAGAAGGTGGGCAAAGTGATGGTCTGCCCAATGTGGAAGGCAGTAACCACCTTTGGCAAGAAGGACGGACGCGTCCGAAGAACAACCTTGTCTGGATGGACAGACAGAAAGGGAGGTTTGCAAGATAGAGCCTGGAGCTCACTCACCCGCCGAGCGGAGGTGATGGCCACCAGAAAGGCTGTCTTCAGAGTCAGAAGACGAAGAGGACAATTATGTAGAGGCTCAAAGGGAGCGCACATGAGAAAGGTAAGAACCAAGTTCAAGTCCCACTGAGGCATCACAAACGGAACAGGAGGGAAGAGGTGTGTAATGCCTTTTAGGAACCTGTTAACGACAGGGGACTTGAAAAGGGATGGCTGATCAGGAAGCCTGAGGAAGGCGGAAAGGCGTACAACAGACCGCAACTCCACTCGCGACGAAAAGCGTCGCCGAGCGAGTGCCGCCTTGGAAATTCCAACGCGCAGAACTGCTGACATTGCGCGTTCTCGTCGGTGGCGAATAGATCTAACCAAGGCTCTCCCCACTGTAGAAAGAGTCCTTGCGCCACTTCCGAGTGAAGACGCCATTCGTGATCCATCATGCACCTGCGGCTGAGTTCGTCCGCCCTGGCGTTCAGGGAACCTGCCAGGTGTTGAACCATCAGGAACATGCCCTGATGTTCCAGCCATGTCCAGAGGTGCAGAGCCTCCTGACAGAGGGTCCACGTCTGTGAACACCTGCACTACCTTCCCTTTGACAGAGGGAAGGAATGCCTTGAGTGCAAGTTGGATCGCCCGGAGCTCCAGAAGGTTGATATGGAGCCGGGACTCCGCCGGAGACCAGAGGCCTCTGATCTCCGCCTCTCCCATGTGACCGCCCCATCACAGAAGGGACGCGTCCGTCACAACTGTGTGCTCTGGCTGGGGAAGGGAGAGGGATCTGCCCATGACCCATTGCCGGTTCGAGAGCCACCACTGCAACTGTTTTGCAGTCCCCTCCGAGATCTGGACGTGATCGGACAGGTTGCCCTGGTGCTGCGCCCACTGGAACTTCAGGTTCCACTGCAGAGCCCGCATATGCCATCTGGCATGATCGACCAGCAGGATGCAGGAGGCCATGAGGCCAAGCAGCCTCAGGGTCATCCGTACCGAAACCCAGGATAAAGGCTGAAAGATCGGAATCATAGCCTGAATATCCCGGACTCGCCGTTCGGGAGGATAGGCCCGAAACTGCGTCGTGTCCAGAACCGCTCCGATGAAAAGGAGCTGTGGAGAAGGAATCAGATGCGCCTTCGGCACATTGATGGAGAACCCCAGCGAGTGCAGGAGTTCGGCCGTAGTCTGGAGGTGGGAGACGACTGCCTGGGACGAGCCCGCCTTCTGCAGCCAGTCATCGAGGTAGGGGAAGACTGGAACCCCTGCCCGGCGCAGATGAGCTGCGACCACCGCCATCACTTTCGTGAACACCCGAGGGGCGCAGGTAAGGCCAAAGGGAAGCACGGTGAACTGAAAATGCTCGAGGCCGACCGTGAACCGCAGGTAACGCCAGTGGGCCGGCAGGACGGGGATGTGGAAATATGCGTCCTGCAAGTCCAAC
This sequence comes from Calotriton arnoldi, assembly GCA_963921515.1. Classification (NCBI taxonomy): domain Eukaryota; kingdom Metazoa; phylum Chordata; class Amphibia; order Caudata; family Salamandridae; genus Calotriton; species Calotriton arnoldi. Next base: position 2,225,211 of record CAWUFW010000324.1, read on the forward strand.
GCTACCATCCAGTCTCCAGGGTCGAGGGCAGTCAAGACCTGACCTAGGGTGAGCATCTTGAACTTCTCCTTCCGGAGGATGCGATTGACGTTCCGGAGGTCCAAGATAGGGCACATGTCCTCCTTGTCCTTTTTGGGCACCAGAAAGTAGTGGGAGTAACAACCACGCCCTACTTCTGGGGTCGAAACGTGCTCGATGGCCCCCTTGGCCAAGAGGGCCGCAACTTCCTTCTGAAGAAGCACCAAGTGATCCCCTGACATGCGGTGGTATTGAGGTGGCATGGCTGGGGGGGTGGTCTCGAAGGGGAGGGAGTAGCCCCTTCGGACAATGTCCAAGACCCACTTGTCCGAGGTGATGGCACGCCAGTGGTGAAGGTGATGGCGGACCCTGCCCCCTACTGGCATGCTGTGGACCTGAAAAGAAGGACTAGGAGGGCTTGTAGGCCGCGGACGGGGCGGGGGTGGTGGCCTGACCCGCACGCTGGTTACCCGACCCGCCTCGGCGGGAGCCACGTCCTCGGCCACGTGAAGACGCTTGCTGCGCGGGCCAGTGGCTGGGCAGCGGACGTGACTGGGTGCCCCTTCCGTGGCCACGAAAGGGGCGAAAAGCAGACTGTTGCGGAGGGCGCACAGCAGAAAGGCCCAGGGACTTGGCTGTAGCCCGCGAGTCCATTAAGCGCTCCAGCGCATGGTCTGCCTTGTTGCCGAAAAGGCCGACACCATCAAAGGGCATGTCCATAAGAGTGTTTTGGACATCGCCCGAGAAACCAGTGGTTCTCAGCCAGGCGTGACGGCGCAGCGCCACTGTCGTCGCAAGCAATCTGCCTAGCGAGTCGGCGGTATCTAGGCCACATCTGATGGTATACTTTGCCGCATCTCTTCCTTCCGCAATGGCGCGGGAAAGCAGTGCCTGGACCTCCTCAGGACACTGGGGCAGAACGTGCGCCACCGAATCCCACAAGGAGTGGGTATATCGGCCCAAGAGGCAAGTGGTGTTGACAGACCTCAAGCCAGCACTGGAGAAAGAAAAGGCCTTCTTCCCAAATTGGTCCAGGCGTTTGGATTCCCTATCCGGGGGAGCGGTAGGGAAGGCGCTTTGGGAGGCAGAGGCTTGGACAACCAAGCTCTCTGGGGTGGGGTGTTGGGAAAGGAACAGGGGGTCGCCCGGAGCAGGGCGATGGCGTCGGGCTACGTTCCTATCCACAGGAGCCCCTGTGGTGGGCTAGGACCAGGTGCCCAAAAGAACGTCAGAAAGTGCCTCGTTGAACGGCAGCAGTGGCTCCGAGGAGGTAGCCGCCGGCTGAAGCACTTCCGTCAGGATGTTAGTCCTGACAGCCACTGTAGGTAACTGGAGGTGTAAGGCCTCAGCTGCCCTACGCAACACCGTAGCAAAGTTTGCTCCCTCCTCCGTTGCCACGGAAGGAGGAGACAGCATGCCAGTGTCAGGGGAGGTGTCCAGACCACTGGCATCCCCAAGTTCCTCAGCCCAGTCCTGATCATACTCACATTGGGCAGTGAGAGGGTCCTCAGACCCCTCCCAGTTCTCTTCATCCTCCAATTCAGGTTCAAAGTAAGGAGGAGGGACATGTGGGACCCAAGGTCTCATCGGCACCAGAGCCGGCGTCGATCGACGTCGGTCCGGCGTCGTGTCCGGATCCGGAGAGAACCGGGTACGACGCCGCCCGGAGCCCCGGGCGGCGTCGGGAACGGCACCGGTGAAATCGACGCCGGTGGAGGTGTCGTCAGGTCAACCGGCGTCGATTGGGGTTGCGGCAGCACCGGAGCCGGGGCCGGGACCGAGGCTGGCGTCGCTGGCGGCGCCGTAGGAACCCCATCAGGGTCCGCGGGGCCCGAAGGCGCACCGGGGGGACCTTGAGGCCCGAAGAGGCGGGCCATGGCCGACAGGAACTCCTGTATCTCGGCCGGAGTCGCCGCCGAACCCGGATAGGGCGGGTAATGCGGCGGCAGCTCCACAGGCACTCCCGGAGCAGCGGGGACGGTGCCGACGGGACCCTCAGCCGAGTCGCGAGACCGGCGAGGGGAAGTCATCGAGCGATGACGCTTCTTCGACTTCTTGTGCTTCGACTTACCGGAGGAGTGCGAAGACTTTGACCCCGAAGATTGATGAGGACTCCGCGACCGGCCCGTCGACATCTCACGTGACCGGGGCTTGGATTGGCGCGGAGCCGACTGCCGGACCTCGAGGAGCTTTCGAGACCGCTCTCGCAAAGCCTTCGGATGCAAGGCCCAACAGTCGGGGCACGACTTGGAGTCGTGGTCGCGCCTGAGGCAGTAGAGACAGTCTCAATGCGGGTCCGTGATCGACATCATTCGATTACAGGCGTCGCATGGCTTGAAGCCGGGCATCCCTACTGACACCGTCGGAGTCGAACGACGGGAGAAAAACAGTGATAAAAATCACAAAAATGTAGTCAAAAAATGACTAGGGCACTGCTCTCTCCGGATCTGCGCTTACTGGCGCGGAAAAAGAAAGAACTGACGTCAGCGCGCATGGGCGGCGTCTAAGTACTGCCCGCGACGTCATCCCGGCGATCCCGACGCTAACGACGGACGCGGAGCCGCACGACGCCGCCTACCGACGCGCAAGGGTACTGCTACGCAAAACTTTCCGGATCCAGCCTGACGCCTGGGGATATTCTAAGGTAAGGAATCTGTCACTAACGTGTCTCTATCAGATCTGCATCTTATGTGAAGGAATTTATGGACTATTTCACCAGAGGTAGTGGAGAAGGAGCAGGGCTCTTGGTTGAGGATTCTTTTGTTTTTATTGCTGTTCATCGGTTCTTTAACTCCACAAACGGTAATTGTTTTACAAACCAATGTAAATGGTACTGAGCTCAACTACCCAATTGTAAAATTCAATAAATATACTATTCGTAATTTATATGGTTAAGATTAATGGGTTCCAATAATATCCCTAAAAGCTACTGAAGTTTATTTCCTTATGACTACCTCATTTGGACATAAAAATATACTTGCAATAAGAAAATGATGCCACTAAACATCTATAATAATCTCTTACTGTCAACTGGTGCCATCATAATATCCTGAACAAACACAGTCTCCTAACAGAGTGGCAACCGTCTACAAGCAGACTGGGAGAAAAGGCTGCACACTTCTAAAAGCACGCAAGGAGTTTCTGGAAGTGGTTGCACACACCTGGAGTTGGTGTACGTTTCGGGAAGGCTGAGAGGAGTAAATATCTGCATACTCAAGAATACTGTTTCCAGACCACAGAGTTACTCTACTTAGAGCCAAGAATGAGTACTTTCCTGTAGGACCTGTGTACTAGCCACAAACAGGAACCTGCTACTCATCGACTCCCTGACAAGGTCAGAACAATAACAGTACCCTCAACTATACATGAAAATGAAATTCATTTTGTTATACCTTCACTTTGGCTGTACCACTTTTATCTCTTTATATTCACAAATGCCACGATCACTTCAAAAGTCCACATAACCTACAGCTTGGAGTACTAGATTTCTTATATACCATTTGAATAAGTTGTTTTCTGTACCTTCATCTGTGATCCTTATTCTATTGTTTTTGAAGCATTTAAATATCAAATGTGCCTACGTACAATATCAGGACAGTGAGAGCAGTGAGATGTCATCTACTAAGATAGTGGGGTGACTGATGGATGAACAGTGGTGATACTGCTGCAAATTGAGAGGTAGGATCTCCTTTTATTGCAAGAACAGGTTGATGCACTTTAACTTCCTATACAGAATGTATTATACACCGCTGAGTCTTATGACTTTGGGCTTAGAGGTGGACCCGAAATGTGTGATTTGTAGTAACTCTTCTGCTGACTTTCTAAACTTGCCTTGGAATTGCCCGCAGGTGGATGTCTACTGGTCAAGGCTGGTGCAGGAAATTATGACAATCAAACATGGAGTGTTTTTACCAGGGTATATTAAACACGTAGCAAAAGAAAAGAGATGCCTGATAACCTTTGTCTGTGAGCTCGCAAAAAAAAAAAAAAAAGATTAGTAATTCAATGGGGCAGGAATAAAGTCTTAAGGTGGAAAACTGACCCACGATCTACTGCAATGAGAATTCTTAAATACACTCAAAGACATTACCAGTATTAAGTCCAGGCGTAGGACATTTTGGCCCCCTTCCACTCTTACTAGGAGTGGTGTCACTTTGGGGTGGCAAAGGAGGTAGTGGCTTATGGAATAAATAGAGGCAGAGTAGAGACATAACGGAGGATGTGGCCTTTGGCTTTCGCGGCTGCCTGACTTAGGAGGGTGGAGAGATGTCGCCCCTGAGTGTGGACCGGTGACTGAGCCACATGGAAAGCAAATTGTACTCTGTTGTATAGGTGGTCACTTTAGAAAAATAAATATGGCTGATGAGATATTGATATGACCGATATCGCCTGGCTGAGAGTGATAGTGCATTTTAAAGAAGGCTAATGACAAACGTTGTTTAGATCCTCCTGAGTTCCACTGTATAAAGGAACTGAAGGGGAACTAAAAAGCAATAAAAAAAACAAAGTAAAAAAGAGATGTGCCTAAGCATTCCCAAATGTAGTTAAGCATGCTGTAAAACAAAAAATATTAGTCTACTGGACAGGTGGTCAAATTATCCGATACTTTATGGTGAAACGTTTAGAGCCAAAGTGACTTCACAATCTTTATGTAATACAATAAGTATTTCATAATTTAATTTCACATATGTATATTTCTAAACAAAAGGCAATTAAGTGATTTTCCAAAAATCACAGCTTTTAACCATGTGCTGAGTATGAGAATCAAAACCAAGTCCAGAGTTCCACCATCTCTCCCTTTTACATCTTTTAGATTTTGAGAAAATATAAAAATAGTTTGTGAAAATTAATGCATTTGCTATAGTTTGTTGTTCTACAAATGGCCCCATTTTTCTTTAAAACAGTATTTCCCCAGCATGTTGTCCTTACCCTAATGCCTACTCTCGCTTCCCAATAGAGTTTAAAAAAACGTGCCCCTTATTCGCCTTCCGCAGATATGGAGAGCAACTTTTGGAGAACCACTACGGAGGACTAAATCATTTCAAGCCAGCAAAAAAGAGTGACTGTTCTTATACTGCTACTGCACAACATATTGAAGCACTGAAGACGGACTGGTATCCAACTTTGTTTATCATCACCACTCAGTTGTGCGAACAGATCAAATTAAGTATAAGAATTGATTCTTCTGGAGATTCAGGTTAATTAATCAAGTTTTGAAAATCCATACTCTGAAGCACTGAGGGGCATTAGTGATACCATGAAGAGATGGGTGTTATTTTGAAAAACATGAGAAACTGCTAGGCAGTTTAAAGTAAGCTAAGAGATGTTGTGTAGTTCCTACTAATCCATAGGATCTGCGCATTTGTTTCCCTTACCACTAAGGACATCTCCGGTTTAAATGTGAGTAGGGGTCTCTGAGAAAGCACGACTGAACTACTCAGACTGACTGTTAAATAAGAGCCTAACCAACGTTGGCGGCCCCATGTTGTGTAGTTTCTACTAATCTGTGGGATCTGCCCATTGTTTGGGCTCCATAAACTAGGGGCTTGGTGTCAAGACTGGTTCCGGACAATCCCGCAGGATATGTTGGCCTATAGACCAGCTAGCTCACAGTGCACCGTAAGCCCCCCTAACCTATCAGGGAGCGAATGGTTTCTGGCAACCACTGAACATGACAACCCTGACCCCTCAGGAATCATGGAAACAGTACGAAACTTTTCGCTCAGTCACTCGGGCTCACAATCTCAGAGAATACATAGTGGGACGTTTTCAATACTATTTATTGAACCAACGTTATTCTTGCATAAAATACGTGTGCTGCAACGATTAGTAGACAGAAGCAAAAAAACACGATTACAAGCACCTATAGTGTAAATAGTAGATATAGTTCTACTGTGGTGCTAAAACAATGTATATATGCAGGCATATAACATAAGGCAGTAATCGAGCGTACTCCTACAATGCAGACCCTACTGTAAGTGTACCTAGAGCGTGTAGGTGTAAAGCCAAGAATGCCCCCAAGGGATGATTCGACCCCATTACCTGATGGGATAGAGTGAAGGACCCTGTCTTAGTCACGAACGGGACGCCCCTCTCAAGATGTCAGTCCGCTCTGCGGTGATTTCTCAGCATGCACTGACCTCAGTGCCTGCAGAAGTGCCTCCTCTACTAATCTATCGGGATGCTAATCTTTTATAATAGAAAGCAGCCTTGCGATGTGCGTATAGATTAGTGATGTTAGGGATATGTAGATAGCCCTGTCGCCCCGTGGATGAAGATAGTGATGACATTTGTACATAGTGCTAAACGAAACCTTGTACATGACATTCAGGGTGTTGTGATAATGTTTTGTGAAGCTAGATGTGTAAACAAGTTTAGTTTCAGGGAAACTAATCCTACATTGTCGTGCACGCAAATATGTGCAAAAGGTCACAGCTGAAAATGTTATTTGTGAGGACAATGCAAGAAATAAGCTGCTTCGCTACATGGGCCTAACTTGGGAATATAACAGAGATACAAACCCACATGTAGAGATCATATTTCACCTCTGTCAGATTAAGGAAAAGGACAATTTACTTGCCACTGTAATTAGAAAGTCATAATAGACATCAAGATTAGGAATGTGATTGAAAAACCTGCTTCCAGTGACTCTGGAGTTCACAGCAACTGAAATTATGACCTGGAGGTCAACATTATGCACAACAATTTTATTGTCCCCACCCACAGCAGCAATAGGAGAAAGAATCTAGAACATTCCTAAAATACTAACAAGTAATAAAAAAAAACTGGAACACACAGCTATCTTACTTCTTTGGATGCTGCTTTTCACAAGAAAAGTACCCTGTTGTATTTCTGAGATTAATTAACATAGCACCAATGTTTGTTGTGGCTGTTTTGAATGATTGAAATGTGTCAGATAGTGCCATTGGTATTCCTGTAGTTTGAGAATTTAAGTTATTAAAAATGTAATTTTTTTCAGGACTCACGTCCGTGGTCACCATTGGATTGTAGTATCTAGACGAGTATAGGGTATTTAGATATATTGTTTGCTTAGATAGGATTTATCGGTTTTAATTCAGGACAGCATCCACACTACGTGTGAGTTAGGGAGGTTTGGCATGCTTTCAGATCAGCTCCATTCTTGATGAACAAGTTACTTACCTATTTCTTATATCAAATCAAATCAAATCAGGGGCATTTGTACAGCGCTCACATCACTCGAAAGTCTCATGGCGCTAGCAGACGGCTCTGAAAGGAAGTGACAATGGCTCAGATGTCAAAAAGCCATGTCTTCAGCCTTTTGCGAAAAGAGTTGTGATCAGAGACATTTCGCAGATGGATAGGAATTTTGTTCCAGGATGATGGGGCGAGAAAAGAGAAAGATCGGCCTCCTTTTCTGGCAGTATGTATCTTGAGAGGGGTGAGCAGAAATTGGTTGCTGGATCTGAGCGCCCTGCGTGGTTGGTACCAACATAATTTCTTGGTCCAGTATCGCGGGCCTTTTCCGTACAATTGTTTGTGGATTAGACAGAGGACCTTGAAAAGGATTCGTTTTCTGACTGGTAGCCAGTGAAGAGATCTTAAGCAGGGTGCGGAGGGGGATCTGGGAGGAAGATCCAGGACCAGCCTTGCCGCAGTGTTCTGCAAGATCTGTAATCTGTCCAGAAGGTTTTCATTGATTGAAAACAATAAGGAGTTTCCGTAGTCCATTTGGTTTATTATCAGCCCTTGGACTAATGGTTTCCTGGCCTCCGCTGGTATCCACTTGAAGACCTTCCGTAGGCTACGCATTACTCCAAAACACGTGCCGATGATATGGTTGATCTGGTTCTTCATGGACAATTGGTTGTCCATGTGGAAACCTAGGTTCTGCACCATCAGTTTGGGGGTGGGGCAGAGGCCAAGATGGGATGGCCACCAGTCGGTGGACCAGTGCTCCTGTGCTTTGCCGAAGAGCATGACCTCAGACTTGGCTCCGTTTAGTTGTAAGTGATTGGAGCTCATCCACCTATCAATGTGGGATAGGCATTTATTGAAGCGTAGCTGTGTTTCGGTAGGGTCTGGGCCGATAGTGACCAGAATCTGTGTGTCATCTGCGTAGGATATGACATCAAATCCGTAGGATCTGATCACCTTGGCCAGTGGCGTCATGTACAGATTGAATAGGGTCGGGCTCAAAATGGAGCCCTGTGGCACTCCCATCTTGACTGGTCTCTCACGTGAGAGTTTGTTGCCGATCTGTACTGTTGTCACTCGGTCGGCTAGGTAGCTCTTAAACCACTCGAGGGCAGCGCCTCTGACACCTATCTCCCAGAGCCGGTGTTCTAAAATGCAGTGGGAGATGGTGTCAAAGGCTGCGGACAGATCAAGCAGGACGAGGATGGCTGACTGATGTTTGTCCAAGGCCAGCCTGATGTTGTCTGTTACCTCGACCAATGCAGTCTCAGTGCTGTGAGCCGCCCTAAAGCCCGATTGGGAAGGATCGAGCAGTCCCTGACTCTCCAGATGGTTAACGAGCTGCTGGTTGATCAGAGATTCTAGTATTTTCCCGAAGTAGGGAAGCAAAGAGATTGGGCGGTAGTTGGGGAGCATCATTGGGTCGGCAGTGTTTTTTTTTAAGATCGGTCTTACCCTGGCTGCCTTCCAGCTTTTTGGAAAGTCCGCCTCCAAAAGTGATTTATTAAATAGCTCTGTGAGACTTTCCAATAATACCGGGGCGATAGTGGGAAGGATTTTAGGCGGTACCATATCAGTGGGGGAGCCTGATTTTATCCTCAACATGGCAGTGGAGACTGCTTTGGTGTCAAGCTTGGTGAATTCGTCCAGGATGTGGGAGGGGTCGGTGGACATGCTGGGCACATCTTCAGAATTAGTGTTGTGTGGTGGAGGAAAGGACCGATGAATGGCCATGATTTTTTCTTCGAAATATTCGGGGAGAGAGTCGTTCCAGGTTTGGGAGTTAGGTATTAATGGCTGGTTGGTGGGAGCTGTGAATTCTTTCATAATTTGAGAGAGTACTTTGCTTGAGTTTTCTGCCAGGTTTATCCTATTTAGGAGAAAAAGTTTTTTTGCCAATTTGATGTCAGTGTTATATCAGTTTCTTTTTATGACAATTTCCGCGTCAGAAGCACGGAGCCACATCAGAAGGCTGATTGACCAGTGTGCAGAGCTAAGGGCCTGCAGGGATCTTTTTAGGTAGAACGACTGGTCCGCAGAAGCAGCGAGGTTTGGAGGGACGGTAAGGAATCTGCGGCTAGATAGAGTCTCTACCAGATAAGAAAGCCCAACGCTACCATCCAGTCTCCAGGGCAGACAGGACTTGAGACAAGATGAGCGTCCTGAATTTCTCCTTTTAGGTCTTGGCTCTAAACAGCACGCATGCGCTGTCTTGAGAGAGACATGCTGTATCTAATGTTGTAGGCTTCAGCCTGTCCATACTCTATCTATTGGCTGCCACCATCGTCGCTCCATTTGTCGTTTTCCCCATTTGTTAAGGGCTTGCATAAGTCATGCCTCTTCCGGTCTTTAGCCTTCCCCGAGAACCACACCTAACTTCTTTTAACCATACACAGTGGCCATTGTAGGGTAGTTTTGGGACTACTTTTTTAGTTCTTTAAGCGCGCGCTCAAACAGATCTGGACACGGAAGAAATCTCTGCCCAAATGTGACTTCTCTGTAATTACCTCTAGGGCGCTATATGGCACACACTGCGTCTTGTGGCCCGACTTCCGCTGCTCGCCGCAGTCCAAGATTGTTATCCGCACGGACCTACAAGAAACATGCAGCGCTGCCACTCTGCCCAATGCCTGCTCATTTAGTCCAGTGTTGAGTGCGGCTTTCACCGGCCCATGTTCCCCTGGCTAGGGCACCCGATGACGGTGCTGATCCTGTCCCATACGACGCTGGATCGTCTGTGCCTTGCATCGCTGGTTGGGCTCTTCGATCCTGCAATATCGTGGCTGTGCGGGACATTCTGACTGCCCCTGATTTAAAAAGCCTGCTGCCGTCTTCTGATTTAAAGTGGCCGCTGCCATTTTCCGACTCAGCTCAACATGATGCGCCGTGCCACGCTGACCAGGAGAGCTCCATCTCCTCAAAGGTAGGAGGCACTATACAAGCATTCACATTCTCCTTGTGGTCTTCTCTCACAGTCACTGAACCCCCCCCCCTCTCTCTCTCGCCAGTGGCTATCCTTTGCACCCCCCTCCGCCTCGCCTCATTCTCCCACCTGAGCTCTCTCTAGGCTCCGATCACCAGGTCGCTTGTCTAAATACGGCACCTGATTTCAGCCAGGGATGCCACCTTTCACCTTGTTTGTTCCCTACAGAATTTCCAGACCGTGTTCTCTGATTATGGCTTCTGTAGGGACCCGCACACTCACCATCGGGCCACATTTCCATGGATGTCCCCGCTTCTCTCAGTTTTATTCCAGAGCCCTCTTCAAGTATGAACCGATAATGACAAGTAATAGATCATTTTGCGGGGCTGCCATACTAAACAGACGCATTTTTCAAGATCAAGTGGGTTACCACTTCATTTTGTGGCATTCGTTTTTTTGTAGCTAGGAATTGAGGAATGATATTTAAGTAGGTGGACCATCAGTTCATGGTCCCTGTAGAGGGGAAGAGGTTATTAGGGGCAGGGAGGTCTTGCCATAACAAAAAGTGTTTCAAAATCTGTGTCACACGCTGTTTGTGTGTATTTGTATGTGTATATGTATATATATATAGATATATAAACATATAAACATATATATATATATATATATATACACACATTCCATCTGAGCCCATTTTTACCTTTAGGAGAGCCAGATCCATGCACAACTCACTAGTCAGAAGCAGTCCGGAATTATCATTCGGGGACAGCAAATCCAAAAAAACATGGCTGGCGTTAAAAAACAGGTTCTACAAATGCAGTTCTTGCCGAGCTTGTAAGTTCGGCGTTAATACAACCCAGTATTCCTCTGTGATTGGTCCTACCATCAACCAACTTAAAGGAATATACAATTGCCGGACAGAATTCGCGGTTTACGTTTTAACTTGTGCCTGCGGCCTACAATATGTAGGCAGTACCAAACTGCAGGTACATGTGCGAATTCTGCAACATATTAGGGCTATAGTCAATTCTGACATGTCCTATCCAGTGGCCAGGCACTTCAAGACAGTCCATAACAAGGACCTAAAGAGTCTTAGGTACTTCGTCATCGGGGCAGTTCCCCCTCTCAGAAGAGGGGGCAATAGAGAGAAACTTCTGAGGAGGCTGGAGTCTAAATTAATTCTGGAGCTCGATACCCGCACTCCGAATGGACTCAATAATGGAGAAGAACTGCATAATTTTCTTTAAAGAACTTTAATAAACTAGAAACAATGGAGAAGATCTGCTTATTTCTCTTTAAAGCACAAGTTACTAACTTGTGTAACGATATATCTGTAAGAGACAGTAGTTAGTGACAGATTCCTTACCTTAGAATATCGTCAGGCTGGATCCGGAAAGTTTTGCGTAGCAGTACCCTTGCGCGTCGGTAGGCGGCGTCGTGCGGCTCCGCGTCCATCGTCGGCATCGCCGGGATGACGTCGCGGGCAGTACTTAGACGCCGCCCTGCGCGCTGACGTCAGTTCTGTACACGACTTTCCGCGCCAGGAACGCAGAGCCATGCAAGAAGCTGACATAGGAGTCTGAAAAAATACTAGGGCCCTGAAAGGGATGTCCTTAACCCTAGAGATCAGTTCGCAGAACGGGGAGGATGGGTGGGGCGGTAGGAATCTGTCACTAACTACTGTCTCTTACAGATATATCGTTACACAAGTTAGTAACTTGTGCATCTGAAAGAGACACGTTAGTGACAGAGTCCTTACCTTAGAATAGATACCCCAGCAATACCAACCCCGGTGGTGGGTCTGCAAACAGATTCAGACAAGGAAGTCCCGGAGTACAGAACGGCCAAAGAAGCCGTCCCTCCGGACCTGGCTGTCAAGGCAGTAATGCTTGGTAAACGTGTGCAGCGACATATATCCTGTAGCGGAACACCGCGGCCTAAAGCCGTGGTAGCAGCCGTTGCCCTGGTAGAATGGGCACGTAGCCCAACAGGGGGCTCCTTCTTAGCCAAAGAATAGCAGGCTTTGATACACAAGATGACCCAACGGGAGATGGTCCTCTTGTGTACCGCCCGACCTTTTTTGGCGCCCACGTAGCCAACAAAGAGCTGGTCTTCCACCCGGAACTGTTGTGTGCGGTTGATGTAGAAGGAAAGCGCACGTTTTGGGTCCAGACGGTGGAGCCTCTCTTCCTCTCTGGAAGGGTGCGGAGGCGGAAAGAAGGTGGGCAAAGTGATGGTCTGCCCAATGTGGAAGGCAGTAACCACCTTTGGCAAGAAGGACGGACGCGTCCTAAGAACAACCTTGTCTGGATGGACAGACAGAAAGGGGGGTTTGCATGAAAGAGCCTGGAGCTCACTCACCCGCCGAGCGGAGGTGATGGCCACCAGAAAGGCTGTCTTCAGAGTGAGAAGACGAAGAGGACAGTTATGCAGGGGCTCAAAGGGAGCGCACATTAAGAAAGTAAGAACCAAGTTCAAGTCCCACTGAGGCATTACAAACGGAACAGGAGGGAAGAGGTGTGTAATGCCTTTTAAGAACCTGTTAACAACAGGGGACTTAAAAAGAGAGGGCTGATCAGGAAGCCTGAGGAAGGCCGAGATCGCACAAAGATAGCCCTTGATGGTACCCAGGGCAGAACCCTGTTCGGCCAGAGAGAGAAGGAACAGAAGAACCTCAAAAAGAGGGGCAGAAAGGGGATTCACAGCCTTTGCTGTGCACCATGCCACAAACTTGTTCCACCTGCAGGCATATACCACCTTAGTGGAGGGACGCCTGGCTGCCAGAATCACATCACAAACTTCGGGAGGCAAGTCGAAAGGAATCAACTGCCGCCGCTCAATCTCCACGCAAGCAGGTGGAGACTGGACAGGTTCGGTGGAGGACCGTCCCCTGCTGCTGCGACAGAAGATCCTCCCGAAGAGGCAGACGGATCGGGGGATCGACGCTCATACTGAGTAGCTCGGGATACCAAACTCTTCGAGCCCAGTCCGGAGCCACAAGAATGACTTGGGCCCGGTCGCGCCGAATCTTCTTCAACACTCTGGGTAGAAGTGGTATAGGCGGAAAGGCGTACAACAGACCGCAACTCCACTCGCGAAGAAAAGCGTCGCCGAGCGAGTGCCGCCTTGGAAATTCCAACGCGCAGAACAGATGACATTGCGCGTTCTCTTCGGTGGCGAATAGATCTAACCAAGGCTCTCCCCACTGTAGAAAGAGTCCTTGCGCCACCTCCGAGTGAAGACGCTATTCGTGATCCATCATGCACCTGCAGCTGAGTTCGTCCGCCCTGGCGTTCAGAGAACCTGCCAGGTGTTGAACCATCAGGAATATGCCCTGATGTTCCAGCCATGTCCAGAGGCGCAGAGCCTCCTGACATAGGGTTCACGACCCCACCCCGCCTTGTTTGTTGCAGTACCACATGGCGGTGGTGTTGTCTGTGAACACCTGCACTACCTTCCCTTTGACAGAGGGAAGGAATGCCTTGAGTGCAAGTCGGATCGCCCGAAGCTCCAGAAGGTTGATATGGAGGCGGGACTCCGCCGGAGACCAGAGGCCTCTGATCTCCGCCTCTCCCATGTGACCGCCCCATCCCAGAAGGGACGCGTCCGTCACAACTGTGTGCTCTGGCTGGGGAAGGGAGAGGGATCTGCCCATGACCCATTGCCGGTTCGAGAGCCACCACTGCAACTGTTTTGGAGTCCCCTCCGAGATCTGGACGTGATCGGACAGGTTGCCCTGATGCTGCGCCCACTGGAACTTCAGGTCCCACTGCAGAGCCCGCATATGCCATCTGGCATGCTCGACCAGCAGGATGCAGGAGGCCATGAGGCCCAGCAGCCTCAGGGTCATCCGTACCGAAACCCAGGATAGAGGCCGAAAGATCGGAATCATAGCCTGAATATCCCGGACTCGCCGTTCGGGAGGATAGGCCCGCAACTGCGTCGTGTCCAGAACTGCTCTGATGAAAAGGAGCTGTGGAGAAGGAATCAGGTGCGACTTCGGCACGTTGATGGAGAACCCCAGCGAGTGCAGGAGTTCGGCCGTAGTCTGGAGGTGGGAGACGACTGCCTGGGACGAGCCCGCCTTCAGCAGCCAGTCGTCGAGGTAGGGGAAGACTGGAACCCCTGCCCGGCGCAGATGAGCTGCGACCACCGCCATCACTTTCGTGAACACCCGAGGGGCGCTGGTAAGGCCAAAGGGGAGCACGGTGAACTGAAAATGCTCGAGGCCTACCGTGAACCGCAGGTAACGCCGGTGGGCCGGCAGTACGGGGATGTGGAAATACGCGTCCTGCAAGTCCAACGCTACCATCCAGTCTCCAGGGTCGAGGGCAGTCAAGACCTGAGCTAGGGTGAGCATCTTGAACTTCTCCTTCCGGAGGAAGCGATTGACGTTCCGGAGGTCCAAGATAGGACGCATGTCCTCCTTGTCCTTTTTGGGCACCAGAAAGTAGTGGGAGTAACAACCACGCCCTACTTCTGGGGTCGAAACGTGCTCGATGGCCCCCTTGGCCAAGAGGGCCGCAACTTCCTTCTGAAGAAGCACCAAGTGATCCCCTGACATGCGGTGGTATTGAGGTGGCATGGCTGGGGGGGTTGTCTTGAAGGGGAGGGAGTAGCCCCTTCGGACAATGTCCAAGACCCACTTGTCCGAGGTGATGCCACGCCAGTGGTGAAGGTGATGGCGGACCCTGCCCCCTACTGGCGTGCTGTGGACCTGAAAGGAAGGACTAGGAGGGCTTTGAGGTCGCGGACGGGCGGGGGTGGTGGCCTGACCCGCACGCTGGTTGCCCGACCCGCCTCGGCGGGAGCCACGTCCTCGGCCACGCGAAGACGCCTGCTGCGCGGGCCGGTGGCTGGGCAGCGGACGTGACTGGGCGCCCCTTCCGTGGCCACGAAAGGGGCGAAAAGCAGACTGTTGCGGAGGGCGCACAGCAGAAAGGCCCAGGGACTTGGCTGTAGCCCGTGAGTCCTTAAATCGCTCCAGCGCATGGTCTGCCTTGTTTCCAAAAAGACCGACCCCATCAAAGGGCATGTCCATGAGAGTGTTTTGGACATCGCCCGAGAAACCAGTGGTTCTCAGATAGGCGTGACGGCGCAGCGCCACTGTCGTCGCAAGCGATCTGCCTAGCGAGTCGGCGGTATCAAGGCCACATCTGATGGTGTATTTTGTTGCATCCCTTCCTTCCGCAATGGCACGGGAAAGCAGTGCCTGGGCCTCCTCAGGACACTGGGGCAGAACTTGCGTCACTGAATCCCACAAGGAGTGGGAATATCGGCCCAAGAGGCAAGTGGTGTTGACAGACCGCAAGCCAGCACTGGAGGAAGAAAAAACCTTCTTCCCAAATTGATCCAGGCGTTTGGATTCCCTATCCGGGGGAGCGGTAGGGAAGGCGCTTTGGGAGGCAGAGGCTTGGACAACCAAGCTCTCAGGGGTGGGGTGTTGGGAGAGGAACAGGGGGTCGCCCGGAGCAGGACGATGGCGTCGGGCTACGTTCCTATCCACAGGAGCCCCTGTGGTGGGCTTGGACCAGGTGCCCAAAAGAACATCCGAAAGTGCCTCGTTAAACGGCAGCAGTGGCTCCGAGGAGGTAGCCGCCGGCTGAAGCACTTCCGTCAGGATGTTAGTCCTGACAGCCACTGTAGGCAACTGGAGGTGTAAGGCCTCAGCTGCTCTATGCAACACCGTTGCAAAGTTTGCTCCCTCCTCCGTTGCCACGGAAGGAGACAGCATGCCAGTGTCAGGGGAGGTGTCCAGACCACTGGCATCCCCAAGTTCCTCAGCCCAGTCCTGATCAAACTCACATTGGTGTGTGAGAGGGTCATCAGACTCCTCCCAGTTCTCTTCGTCCTCCAATTCTGGTTCAAAGTAAGGAGGAGGGACATGTGGGACCCAAGGTCTCATCGGCGCCGGCGTCGATCGACGTCGGTCCGGCGCCGTGTCCGGATCCAGAGAGAACCGGGGTACGACGCCGCCCGGAGCCCCGGACGGCGTCGGGAACGGCACCGGTGAAATCGACGCCGGCGGAGGTGTCGTCAGGTCAACCGGCGTCGATCGGGGTTGTGGCAGCACCGGAGCCGGGGTCGGGGCCGGAGCCGGGACCGAGGCCGGTGTGACAGGCGGCGCCGGGACCGGAGTCGCCGGCTGCGCCGTAGGAACCCCATCAGGGCCCGCGGGGCCCGAAGGCGCACCGGGGGGACCTTGAGGCCCGAAGAGGCGGGCCATGGCCGACAGGAACTCCTGTATCTCGGCCGGAGTCGCCGCCGAACCCGGATAAGGCGTGTAATGCGGCGGCGGCTCCACAGGCACTCCCGGAGCCGCTGGGGCGGGGACGGTGCCGACGGGACCCTCGGCCGAGTCGCGAGACCGGCGAGGGGAAGTCGTCGAGCGATGACGCTTCTTCGACTTCTTGTGCTTCGACTTACCGGAGGAGTGCGAAGACTTGGACCCCGACGACCGATGAGGACTCCGCGACCGGCCCCTCGACCTCTCACGTGACCGGGGCTTGGATTGGCGCGGAGCCGACTGCCGGACCTCGAGGAGCTTTCGAGACCGCTCTCGCAAAGCCTTCGGATGCAAGGCCCGGCAGTCAGGGCACGACTTGGAGTCGTGGTCGCGGCCGGGGCAGTAGAGACAGTCTCGATGCGGGTCCGTGATCGACATCATCCGACCACAGGTGTCGCATGGCTTGAAGCCGGGCATCCCTACCGACACCTTCGGAGTCGAACGACTCGAGAAAAAACAGTGATAAAAATCACAAAAAACTTAGTCAAAAATTGACTAGGGCACTGCTCTTCCCGGATCTGCGCTTACTGGCGCGGAAAAAGAAAGAACTGACGTCAGCGCGCAGGGGCGGCGTCTAAGTACTGCCCGCGACGTCATCCCGGCGATCCCGACGACGGACGCGGAGCCGCACGACGCCGCCTACCGACGCGCAAGGGTACTACTACGCAAAACTTTCCGGATCCAGCCTGACGCCTGGGGATATTCTAAGGTAAGGAATCTGTCACTAACGTGTCTCTTTCAGATACTGAAATTATTAAATTATAATATTTATCAATAAGTTTTTTGAAATTGCACACTCTGTAAAAACTTGAATTTAATTACCTGTTTTTACATGATTAACTCCTGTACTTATATCCCCAATAATTATATAGATCTACCGCTAGCCCCACTCCATTCTTATATCCACTTGATATAACAAATGCCATACAAGTTGTCCAGTCATCTTAAACTCCACTAGGCCAATCAGTACTTGTAGGGAGTTATTCATTTAACTAGACTCATCTTTTTGAGTAATACTGCCATGCTGTTAATCTTCCCGAACCCATAGTATTAGGGTTTTCTTTATAACTAGCACTTCAGCACTTTAGGAGCACTTAGGCACTCAACACTTTTTCATTGACACTAAAGGTTTAGGGGCAGCAAGACTGTTATTACATACCAGACAGGTTTTACAAATTTTCAAAAGTAGATTAAAGATTTTTACCATAGCATATTTATCAGGTTTAGATTCGACATCCAATGAAGACAAATGGTATCAGTCTAAATTCAGAAACGGTTTACATACTTTACGTATTATGTGATTATTTCTATCACAGGGTCTAGAAACAACATGATAAATGCATTTAAGCCAATATTAAGTTATTACGTGTTTGATCTTACAATATGAAATAGTGGTATGTCAATATAAAAAGGTATTAACTTTATTGATTCCGAATAACTTTGATCTTTACCACAAATTTATGTCGAATCCAATAATATACATTTTTAAGTTTTGTATGACTTTTTAAATGTATTTGCACTTTTTAGGCTAAGGAAAGTTCTTTGTACTTATATAGTCTGTTGTCCTTGTCACCACCGTTTTTTTAACACGTGATGGATATTGCACTTTAAATAAAAGAGCAGAAATTATCCTCGTTATGTGAACAAGCCCAGCGAGGTGGGCGAAACGCGTCATCCTGCCATCTTATCTCTAATAAATCTATTTTTGAACAGTACAAAGAGGAGTCCGTGTCCACGTGTCCCCATTTCACATGAAGCAGTGCATTGGGGATTGTTCGTTTGCATACTGTCATGTCCAGTCTGTAGCGAATCATGGCCGTTGCTTGCTGCGTCCTTGCTTTCGGCCATAGCCTGGTTCAGGATGGCTCTGGCCTCCTTCGAGACCCTGGGCAACACTTGCACAATTGAGTCCCAAACTGTGCGAGTATACTGCCCCAAGAGGCAAACAGTGTTCACACACCATAGTGCAAGGCTGGCGGAAGAGAACATCCTCTTGACAAAGTTATCCAGCCTCTTGGATTCCCCATCCAGCGGTGTGGTAGGGAATGAGCCAGGGTTGACCTTGGACTTGGAGGCCTGGATGACCAGCCTCTCTGGGTGGGGTGCTGGGTGAGGAAGGCTGGATCCAAGGAGTGGTGCGGTGGCTGCAGACGATATTCCTGTGCACAACAGTGCCTGTGCAGGGATTGGCCCACGACCCGAAGCAGTACATCAGTGAGGGTTCCATTAAAGGGGAGAGGAGGTTCTGAGAGGGCTATCCTGGGTTGAAGCACCTCTGGCAAGACACTGCTCTTAACTGCCACCGAAGGCAGTGTAAGGTCCAGGACCTTAGCCATCCTCCGCACCGCCATAGCAAATGGCACTAGTAACATACCACCAGCCCAGTGCCTGGTGAGGTGTCCAGACCACTGACAACAGCCAGTTCTTCATAACAGTTATCCTCAGCCAAGAGCTCCTAAAAGGGGGGGGCAGAAATACCGTACGGATCCTCAGATCCGAACCGCCCTAATTGTATTTATTTACAGGGCCTGTCAAAACAGGAAGGCACTATCTCCAACCCAGAGGGTTTCAGTCCAGTCAGCCCCAGAGTCGATGTTGGACGACACTGGTCCGGCTCTGTATCGGAGTCGGGAATGATGCTGGGGTTGGCTGCACTGGGAACAGCAGCAATGGGACAGACTCCAGTGAAGGTCATGGGTTCGCGACCAGAGTTGATCCAGATCCAGGAATGGATCCAAAGGGCCCAACTGACACTGAGCGTGAACCCGCCGGTGGGAGTCCAGTTGGACCACCTTCCGAACCCATAGGCCCCAAAGGCGCTTCAGAGGCATAGGCTCATCCAAATATAAGGTACATAGCCTCATAAAATTCCTTTAATTGGGCAGGAGTTGCTCCTGGAAATTCTGGGAGGTGTGGAACAGACCTAGACTCAGGCTCCACGGGAGCGGGCCTTGACTTATGGCATAGATCCTGCGCCTCTTCCGATGATTTGCATTAGTTGGCCTTCTTCTTCACGTGGGACTTACCAGATGAAGATTTTGACCGCAACGAAGACTGATGTAAGCGACTCAGAGTGGGCCCGGACCTTCCAAGCAACCTGAAGCGGTGCAGAGTCACCTGGTGCTGACTGACCAAGAGCTTCAGAGCATGCTCCCGGACTGCCTTGGAGTTCATTGCTCGGCAGTCTTGGCAGGCCTTGGATTCGTAGCCTGGCTCCAAGCACCAAAAGCAAACCAGGTGGGGGTCTGTCACAGACATACCTGTGACGGGCTAGACAGGGTTTAAACCCCACAGGCACAGCGCATGTCACTTCCTATGTTGACGATGGGGAGCCGATCAATGTCACCTACTGGCGCACAGAGGTACTGCTCAAGATTTTCCGGAACCAGTATGGTGTCTGGGGAATATTCTAAGGCAAGGAATGTGTGGCTAAAAGTCTATCAGATTAGTAATGCTTTCAGATGCACACAGGAGTGTAAGCAGTACAGCAGGCAGCCTGTGTGGGGTCGGATTGAGAAAGAGTTTGTGACACGGACCACGAAGGACAAGCGTTAGAGGAATGTACCTCGCAATGCATGGTGATACTGTACAATTTTATCTATATTAGGCATCTATTTTAAAAGATTGGGATACAGCGTTTGAATCGTTTTTTTGACTGTGAACTATAATTTGTGGTACTAGTAGGAAAATGATGAGGGTAAAGTAGAATCAGAGTTCGAAAACAAAACAGAAATGTGATCAGAAGATCTTTGGGAAAACTAATGCGATCTGTCTGATTCAACTGACAAACTAGAGAGAGCTTGGTCGAGGTTGAAGCAAACGGTGGTTGAGGCAATTGTCACATAGGTCTCTAATACAAATAAAGAAGCTGGCTGTAGCAGACGGGTTGGCATGGTACAGCGTAAAAGGAGATCAGAAGAGATATCCTCTATCCTTCAGGCTAATCGAGAAGAGATTTCTGTAATCACTTCAGTTTCGGATGAGGGTCAAGAAAGTGCATCTGGCACTGTGGATGGGCATGGTAAAGATCAAAAAAATATTCAAAAGAAGAAAGCACATATCTTTAATGCTTGCGAGTCCCTTGAAAGAGGGAGATGTTGGGAGGACTCGAAGTTTAAATTAACATTGCTCATCAGATTTTTAATCGGATCAGGATGTTGTGATTTTAAAAGAAAAAGGAACATCTGAGGAGGTTGGTAAGCCCTCAAAAGCAAAACGTGTAGGCCTCTTAGGGCTGAAATGTACGAATCACTTGATAAAGCATCCTTTTTCCTCAGAGTGGTCTCCTTCTCCTCATGCGGCCCAATATATGGGCTGATAAGATTGCAGTAACGCCGGATCTGGATGGTAAGAGCGTGGCATTAATAAGCAAGGGAGGTAAGCAGCTCTGCCAAGTACCATGCATCACAAGCTACAATGACGCATTTTAGTGTTGGTGTCCGCACCACTGCAGTAAAATCCTAGGCCACACATTATCAGTGAGCTGGCTCCTGTGTGTGACAAGGAGCTGCAGCCAATTGAGTCTGAGAGGGGTTCGGGCCACTTCCCATCAGCCGGAGAAAAAGGCAGTGTGAGCCTCGCCCAGGTCGAGGAGATGTGGTTTGCTATGGAGATCACTGTCAGGGACCCACAGTTGTTTTCTTTAATGAACTTCTGACCGAAACATTATTTTTAGTTGCTCCATCCTGGGGTGCGGTTTGTGCTCCTTCCCAGAGTGCTAGTTTGTTTCAGAAGTATAGAGCGGAGCCACTCAGAGTGCACCATGACTTGGTGTTAGTTCCGAAGAAGGCCAGTACCTAATTCCTGCCTCAGCCTGCTACCGTGACTGAGCTTGAGAGGAATACAGTCCCTGGCTTGATCAAGAGTAGAGAGTAGCATTGGCAGCATGCAAAGAGCAAAGCTGGCTCAGGCTGGACAAATCTGACACCAACTTGCTTGGCTGAGGTCGGTCCAGAACTGGGGCAGATTTCTTTATAAACACCCTCCCCCCCTCCCCCCCACCCCCCAGGCGGACGACGCTGCGTGACTTTGCGGCGGTCTCCGGCCTCAAAGTCAATTGGGTCAAATCCACCATTTACCCACTGAACCCGCACTTGGCCCCGCTCGACATATCTATAGAAGCCCACACACTCGCCTGGAGCACTGCTGCACCTCGCTATCTGGGGGTGAGACTGTTTCATTCCCCCGCAGACTTGTACAAAGGGAACCACCGCAAGGTATTTGTGGGCATACGGACGGCGGTGGGCTTCTGGAAGACATTACCTCTCGCCCCCATTGGACGAGTAGCCCTTGCAAAAATGATCATGGTCCCCAGGCTCCTTTATCATTTCACCAACCTTCCTGTGATACCGCCACGCCCTTTCTTTCGGGAATTAGACACGCTCCTGACCACATTGATCTGGGGGGGGAGGTAGACATAGCGTGGCCTTAACCACACTATACTTGCCCATAACTCAGGAAGGACTGGGAGCTCCGTCATTCGAAGCATACTTTCTGGCGGCTTAACTCCAGTGGTTGTCGCACTGGACAGCGGAGCGTCACATAGGAGAAACAATCACGGAAGAGGGGCGGATACCCCTCCCAGCAATACGGAGATTGCTGATGCCAGGTACCAAACCCCTCCGCACTTACCCTTTGCAAGTATCCATAGCCCGTACGTGCAAGCTGAAAATCCATCGTATGTCCAGGGAGAAGCCCCCTTACTCACCCCTACTCCCACTGGTAGGGTTTCCTCGCAACGATAAATATTATACCGCCCACGCCCTTCAGGTATGGAGTGACCATTCAGTCACGGAGATGGAGTCCCTGTTTGAAGACGGACAGCTAAGGACATATGCCCAAATGACCACTCACTATGACCTTCCCCCGGGCCAGTTCCTACTACATCGGCAGCTACTAGACAGCGGTCGACCCTACTGGGACCTAAACGAGGGGGAGCCCCCGACACACCCGGTAATACACACTATATCGCATATGGGGGTAGGTAGACATTTAGTTACTTGGCTATACAAAGCCGTTCGGGAATTGATCCTCCGCCCATTAGACTCACTACGGCAGACATGGGAAGACGAAGCGGGCAGGGTATTCAATGATAAAGAGTGGGAAAAAGCCCTAGAGTGCCCCAAAAAGGTCTCCAGAAATGCACGCTTTAGGAACATTCAATTAAATTTCCTACATAGGGCATACGTAACCCCACATCGCCTCCACCGTTTTTATCCTGACACACATTTTGCCTGCCCCCGATGCCAGACTCTTGAGGCGGACTTCAAACATATGTTCTGGGACTGCCCCACTGTTCAGCAATACTGGGACAGAATACACCAAACACTCCGTGAGACGACCAACATTCTGACCCTGTCATCATGGGAAGCCAGTGCCCTCGGAATCTTCCGCAGGCGGAAAACCGAGTAGGTACAGTGCCGCTTCGCCTCCTTAGCCATTCTCTTAGCAAAAAGGGGTATAGCCATGCACTGGCGGGCACTGGCGGGCCCCGGCGGGACCCCTCCCCTCATCCCCCCTGAGGCAGCCTGGATAGGGGCCATGAAGAAATGGGGCGCGGCGGAGGAAGAGGTACTAAGGGATGAGGAAGTGAGGGGAATACGGAAACATCCCATATCTCTGGAATGGGCACAATTAATGCACTGATTTACTCACGAAACAACACAATCGGCATCACAGGCAGCCTCCCAACTACAGACTCCACCTTTGTCCCCCCAGAGACCGACTGAAGATAATATAGGACCAAACCCAGACGCCTAGGGCGGGAAAGGTAATAGGACGGCATCAGACATTCCCACCTACCATGTCAGGCCAACCCTTCACGGCCCCTCCCCACACACGCGATGTCGTAACATATACTGCAACCACGACCAAGCACATGAGCATATCACTCTGGTAGCTCCGCAACAGCTTCCCCAGTTCACCCCCAAGATCAATAGTTTTACCCCTACATCGGTGGTTCCGAAACCAATGGCATTTAAATGGGAACGCATTCACCGAACGCCATGCGAGAATTCACAAAAACGGAACACGAAAGGCACACATAGTAATCCCCGACTAACGTTGATGTACTCAGCCGAGGGCTAGTAAATAAACTAATACAAAATCAGATGTTAGGCACGGGGATAACACCTAGAATGTTTACTGTACCATGTCTGAAATGTCAGAATATGCAATAAGTGATGAATTCTGTTTTTTCCAAAGTGATCTCTCGACTGACTATAGATATCTGTTAATGTATTTTATAATGAAATTATATTCATTTATGTAATGAAATGCAAAATCCCAATAAAAAAATGTAAACAAAAAAAAATACCCCCCTCTCCCCCCCAGGCATTTTTACCAGAAAAATAACATTCACTGCTACCCCTTTACACTATGTTATGGATGTAAGGCATAGACAAAAAAATACCCCAGTATCCCCTTACACTTCATCATGAATATAAGGCATAGATAAAGAGGCAAGATAATATGTGTTTATTTTATGTTGATTAAATGACATTAAATCTCACCTGAATTAATATACTAGCTCTCATGAATTGCCCTAATTCAGCGCCCCCTTCACCTGCCAATGTTGAGATTGTAAAAAACCTCGGAGTAAAATTTGATGCCTCCTTGTCTTTTCGCCCACAAGTTCTTGCTGTAGTGGTATGTGCTTTAATTTAATAAAATCATTTACATTTTTTTTTCGGAGTACCTACCAATGGCTGCAAGAAAGACAGTGGCCTTTGCATTGATAGTGTCCAGATTGGAATACTACAATAGTGTGTATGCCAGATCCTCAGAACAAACTATAGAGAAACTTCAGGTGGCACAATATGCTGCGGACAGACTTGTATTGAAACTTCCCCGACAATCCTCGGTCTCAACAGCACCAAAAGCTTTACACTGGCTGCCAGTGCACAAACGGGTCCTTTTAAAAATGTTTTTATTCACTTTTAGAGCTTACAGAGTGATTAGGCCTAGATATTTATTGGCCAGATTCACCCACTACACTACCAAAAGGACACTGAGATCCTCCCATGCCAAACTTCTTAAGCCTCTTCCTTTCAGACTCAAAACACATGGAGGCAAATCCTTTGCAGCCCTGGGTACTAAGGTTTGGAATCAACTTCCCACTCATTTAAGTTTCATTGAATCGGAGGCAATCTATAGAAAACAATTGAAGATGTGGCTCTTTGCAGCCCCAGATTCACATTGTTACTCGCTTATTCTTCGATCCACCTCCTGTTCGCGGCATTCCTGGGTGATTAAGTTATTCATGTGACGCCCAGCGCCAGGATGCTCCTTTGGGAGTGTCAGAGCACTTAACAAGCACGCAATTCAATTCAATTCAATTCAATGAATGAGCTACGAGACAATTAAGTTTGTTGTTTTGTAGTGTAAAGGTAGTCGAAACGAATATATTTTGGGCAGCATTATAGTTGAAACTACCGTATACGATGTATGATCAGGACTGATAAGATGATTAATAACAAATGTTCTTAACGTTCCAATTTTGTAACATAGTCACCCTGCTTCTCGAGTGCTTGGTTTCACATATGAGAAAATGTCAATCTAAGTGTCACACAATTGGCAGAGGATGTCACTCATATCTCTACTGAAACTTTGGAAATGTTGGACGGGTTACTTACTTTCGGTAACGATGTATCTGGTAGAGACACAGTCTAGCCGCAGATTCCTTAACTTAGAATATCCCCCCAGGCGTCAGACTGGATCCGGAAAATCTTTTTTCCCCAGCAGTACCTCTGCACGCCGGGAGGCGGCGTCGGCCGGCTCCGTCCTGACGTCGTCCAGGGAAAGTGACGTCAATGGAGCCATATAAGACCCTCCCGGCGTGCTGACGTCAGTTTTCTACAGTGAAACTTTTCCACACCACAACGCGGAGCCATGACAAAAACTGCGAGAGCATAAGAACAGTGTGTTAAAAAAGAGCAAAATTGTTGAAACAACAATGATAAGAAACATGAAAATGAGAGCCAAATCATTAGAATGAGAAACAATACCAAGTTGAAAAAGCACCCAGTACCAGAAGGGACTGAAGGGAGCTCACAGAGCCCCTGCTTCCAGCAAGGGCCCAGCAATGCGAAACGGCAGCGGAACGAAAGATATGACAAGCAAGGCACAGTCTGTCACCACAGGAGGGAAGTTAAAAGAACCACAAAAGTGAAGCAACATGTTGCAAGACAAGTGACCAGAAGTGAATGACCACATAGAATGTTCACCACACACCCCCTCCAGTGATCGAAAGACTGTAGCATAACCAAAGAGAACCCAACCCAACCGACTGCCGTAGAAAGAAGGAGGCACAGGCATGGGCAGAGGGAGGGAAGGAGAAACAGAAGAACTCCACGCGTGAGGAACACAGGTGGGGCAACATCGAAAAGCATTGAAAAGCATAGACCTTAACCACCCAAAAACGAGGACGGAGTGAAGGGCCAAAGGGCTCCAAAGACGAACAACACACCCTGCCCCAGAGGAAGGTGCGAGAACACGCCACCATCCAAAAACGAGGACAGAGTGGAGGCCCAAGGGCCCCACGCCGAACAACACACCCTGCCCCGGAGGAAGGTGCGAGAGCACACCTCAGGAAGACCAAGGCCACCGGAAAGGAGGCTAGGCGGTAGAACACCACCTGAAAAGGCCTTCGCAGAGTGGGGAGGATGGGCGGGCGTTAAGGAATCTGCGGCTAGACTGCGTCTCTACCAGATACATCGTTACCGAAGGTAAGTAACTCGTCCATCTGATAGAGACATCTAGCCGCAGATTCCTTAACTTAGAATAGATACCAAAGCCATACCCCATAGGAGGAGGGTCTGCGAGATAAACCCACCAAGTTCCAGGAGAACATATCCGTCAAAAAGGGTGACGAAACACGGTGGGAACCGCAATGCCAGGGCAACTGACATCAGACCCAGGAAACTCTGTAAAGGAACATGAACAAGGGGCGGCAAAGACACCACAATCCGTCAAGGGACGGTGTGAGACCTCCCTCGTCCAGATACAGACGAAAGGAAATACAGAACCAGAAAGGTCAGTGCCAAATGGAAGAAAATGCAGGAATTCCTTCGAAAAGAAGGAGCCAAGCACCGGTTCCCACGCATCCGCGAGGAACGAAGCCCCAAAGGGGCAAGACAATATGACAACGTCAGAGCATACCGCCTGAACATACATCACAGTGGATGCCAAAATGAAACAGGGGACAGTCCTAAGACTGACCGGCCAGGAACAGGAGCCTCAACAGCTGGCTCGTGTGGTTAAATGAAAAAAAAAAAAAAAATAGTGGTTGAAATTAAACCACCTTTGAACACTTGACAGCAGTGGCAGGGTCCAAACCATTGTCCAGTGCCACCAGAGACAGAAGACTTACCATTGAGCAATTAGCTCCTTAGGTAGGCATCCAGCCAACCGTATCCAAAGGTACAACCTTGAAGGGAATAATCGGCAAAGCCAGGAACACCCAGAGGACTCGCTCGCGAAGGAGAGAGTGAGCAAAAATTCCTGATACTAGGGCAAGAAAGAACCTAGTATGTGGGCACCCCCGTGGTGTGTATAACTCACGACACATACACAATTTTTAGAGACAGAAGTCTGTCGGAAAAGGCATACACCGCCATATGCCGACACCGTCCACCAACAACGAGAATGTCGAGAAGAATACATTCACTGTAATGATACATAAAAGAAGCAACTGTGCCAGAAATGTGAGTAAGAAATCACACCCAGAGAAACAGCTGGGGTGGAGCACAGAACCGGTGGAGGAAAAATCATAGCCATGAGCCACTAAGCCCCTGAGAGCTATAAAATATGCATAGGGCCAGGAGCGGAAAAACCTGACCGGCTGCCCGGCAAGAAGCAAGGGACCGGAGACCCTGCTAGGGAAACAGGGTAGGAGGCAACGCACAGCAGAGACAGGGCTGGGGGAAACTCCCCTTGCCCTAGGCAAGAACCCCGACAGGGCTTGGGCCAGAATAAAAGAGGTAATGACTACCCCACTCCAGGAAGAATAGAACGTAGAGCATAACCTGTGTGCACCAATACGTCGAATACACACAGAATACAGAAGAGACCATTCCGAAGCGGAACAGAGCGACCTGCCCCCTTAGGGGCACGTGTCCACCTCCAGACAGGCAAGAAAAGCCCAGCGAAAGCTGCAATAACACGCCAGGAAAAAACAGGCGTGGTAAAACCCCAACGAAACAGCAAGGAAGGACGCCCTTACAGAGGCAGGAGAGAACTAGGGACCGACCGTAGACAACCAAATCGAACCCCAGGAGAGAAACCAACCCCATGGATCTCACCAGAGAAGACGCACTACAACAGTAGGAAGAGACAACTAGTGTCAAAACTTCCTGGGCAAGGAAGAGTGGCTATATAATAGCCAACAAATACCCCACATAGGGTAAGGCACAACCCTACAAAAACAAGGGTCCCTCTTGAGACAAGCTCGTAGGCAGAGGCTCAAAAAGAAAGGTAAAAACAGCTGAACCAGCTGTACCAGAATAAAGGAAAGAAACGCGGCTGAACAGCCAGACAACCCAGAATGCCTGTAACCCAGAAACAGGCACCAGAAAAACAGTGACGGCACCGTCACTAAACCAAAAATTCCCCACACGGATTAAAACTTGGGAAGTCATGGAAACACAGACAGGAGGCGGCGGACCGCCGAATCAGCATGGTCGTCAAAAAGATTGACCCCATCAAATGGCAGATCCCTAAGCCGCTCCTGAACATGCTCCGGGAAAACGCCATCGCGCAACCACGCATGGCGATGCAGGACAACTGACCTGGCCATAGCCCGCCCAATGGAGTCAGTGGTGTCCATGGCGGACCGGATGGAAAATTGCGCCATATCACAGCCATCACGAATTAGACGGTCCAGGTCGGCACGAGAGCTCTCCGGCAAGGAGGGGAGGAGCTGCTCGACAGAGTCCCAAAGGGCAAAAGTAGCCCGAGCAAACACACAGGACGTGTTCAGGGACCGGAGTCCCGAGCTGGCGGACGCAAACACATCGCAGCCACATGACTCCAACCATCGAGACTCCCGAGTGGGAGGATGCAACGGAACAGGAGAGCAAGAGAGAGCTGCCTGGAGCACAAGTCCTTGAACCCCAGGGTGGAGGGTCAAACAGGCGGGGTCATCGTGAGCCGGGCGATGGCGATGTGCCACAGCACGATCCACGGGGTCCCCCGAAGAGGGCCTCGCCCACATCCCCAGAAGGATGTCATGTAATGACCCCGCATACGGCAACAAAGGCTCCACTTCCACTGTGCCCTGGTGGATAAGATCCAGCAACGGATCTGAAGGCCGAGAGACAGAGGGCGGCTGCATCAGCAAAATATCCGCAGCCCTGCGAACTGCCCTTGCAAACCTCTCACTAGCCTCCGTGGCCCTGCGAGGCGGTGACAGCAAGTCATCAGTAGGTGACGGACGCAAGCTAATCCGTCCACCCAACAGGGGCTCAGCAAAAGGATGAGCCGGCCAATGCCCCATGGACGCCCGCTCCGGAGAGCGAGGAAATGACTCTGGAGGTGGGGAATCCACTGGGGCCACATCCTCCACCAATAAAGGAGGAGCCGGGGATGGCACTGGCATCGAACGGCGTCGAGGCGACATCGCGCCGGCGACCTCCGAAGAGGCCTCGTCCGCCCGGTATCGGACCGGCATCGACCCAACGTCACCCGAGGTGGAAACCTGCGGGGAGAGATGGCGCCAACTCGGAGTCGTGCTCCGCGCTGCAGCCAGCTACAGCGACGCCGCAGGAAGCCCCGGAAGGCTGTGCGATGGCGCTATGGAAGGGCTAGACGTCGTGGGATGCCCCTCCGGGCCGTGTTGCGGCGACTCCGGAGTCGAAGTCAGGGCACTCGGTCGGCGCCAAGGGTAAACCCGCCGGCGGAGTCCCGACCTGAGTCCCTACCCCCCCTGTGGGGCCCGAAGACGCGCCAGGGAGGGGGGGGGCAAAGCAAAGATGGACTGCAGGGCTCTGCAGTAGTCCTCCATCTGGGCTCGAGTCGCCCCCGCAACCCAGAAATGGGGGATATACGGGTTCCACTCCTGGGGGCCCGCGTCCCGCAAAGGCCGGGAGCAGCGGGCCCCGACATCATGGCGACGCGAAGCCGATGACTTCCTCCGGTGCTTACCTGAGGTAGGCGAATGACGGTCACGACCCCGGGACCTGCCCCTAACAGGAACGTCCTCATGGGAAGCCTGGCGCCGCTTGGACCCCTCCGCTGGAGAAGGAGACCGGCGTCGCGAGGGGTCCATTCGGGACATCCGGGCAGACAGCAATTTCATGCGGTGTTCCCGCAGGGACTTCGATCGTAGCTGTCGGCAGGCGTCGCACTCCACGGAGTCGTGGTGCTCGCCCAAGCACCAGATACATATTTCATGGGGGTCTGTCGCGGACATCTGCCGCGAGCAGGAACGGCACGATTTGAAGCCCAGGCATCGAAACACACTGTTCCTGACGCAAAAAGGCGTCGAGAAGGCCTGAAGAGAACAAAAACAGGCCAGAGGTACCACTTCTCCCAGATCCGCGTTAGGACGCGGAAAAGAAGCAAACTGACGTCAGCACGCCAGGAGGGTCTTATATGGCTCCATTGACATCACTTCCGTGGACGACGTCAGGACGGAGTCGGCCGACGCCGCCTCCCGGCGTGCAGAGGTACTGCTGGGGAAAAAAGATTTTCCGGATCCAGTCTGACGCCTGGGCGGATATTCTAAGTTAAGGAATCTGCGGCTAGATGTCTCTATCAGATATGCATATGCAAAATGAAAACTTAGCAGCTATGGGTTAGGATCCCAGTAAGGGTACAAATTGAGGTTTAAGATCTTGTGAGGACAGACTCCTTGATGTTACTCAACCGGTAACAAAAATATTTGATCTGGAAGATGATTCCCATATAAATGATAAATAAGAGGCTACTAAGGAGTTGCACCAATGGATGGAATGTGTTATTTGTTTACTAAGCAATGCAAAACGGCCCTTTCTAATGAGAGAAGGAAGAGTAGTTTAATAAAAAAGTGATCCAAAATTGGTTGTTTTGGCTAATAAAGGGGGTTCTTAGGGTTTAACTTGCAAGATACTCTTGTTGTTCTTACTGGCAAATGGCATTTTTCAAATGCCGAATGCTCGTGCTCAATTTCTGGGGGTTGATGGAAGGTTGAAGTAGTCTCTATTATTAGAAGCGAGTACGGTCTGCTCTTTTGAGGCACTGGGATGTTTGAGACCTAGGATTGGGTATTCCAATCCTTCAATTTTGGAGGAATGTTTTGATTCTTGGTTGCTCATGCTGGATCCAGTAGCAGTAAACTAAGGCAATGAGGAAAAGCAATTAAGTATTATGAAGCGAAGGAGGCGCAACGTCACAGAAGTTAGACAGGCTTTTTTGGAAAGATTAGGAAAACACTACGAATGGGTCATTTTGCAAGATTTGGATTTAAATCAATTGTTTTCTGGATTTGCAGTGACGGTTTGAACCGGATGGTTATGGTAGAGGTAGGAGAAATGAGTGAAGAAGATATTTATAAGAACATGGAGAATAAAATTGAACAATATGTTTCAAGGGCTTTACTTAACTTTATAGGATGTAAAACAGGTTCTTTTGAGAAAAAGATGGAGTATTTGGCCAAAATTGAATAAAGGGGTTGATGAGGAGTGTAGGAGACAAGAGTTTGAGGTGAATGAATGTGCAGGTTGCAGCCACTGTGTTGGTAGAGTTCTGAAGAAAAGAGACAGGAGAACTCTGGGGTGCCCAGGAAAAGCAAAATCTGGCAAAATGAATTTGGTGAAAGACACAGACAAATGCAAGAAAATAAGGCAAGTGCATTTGACACTGATGATGGGCAGAAGAAAGGTCTTAAAGGTGTTCCACAGAGGTTAAAAGATGATGCAAATGATACGCAGTCGAAGGGCTCTCATCTGATTTTGACTCAGACCACGAGGTGATAATAATTACTCAAAAAGGAACACCTTACGAGGGAAGTAAGGCCTCTAAGAAAATTCCTGTGGGCCATTTAAAATTGTTATGTTCAATCCTCATTTGATTACACATCTGTTATCTCCAGAATGGACTCCTTCTCACGTAGCGCAGGGTGTGGGATAATGGCTTTGGAGGGAGATCACGAAAGAGATGAGATCATGTCTAAGGTTAGAATGCCCTTGAGCCATCATACTTGGCAAAGTGGTGATGACTAAAGTGTTTGCACTCGTAAGTGCAGGGAGCAGAGAGACCCGTAAAGGCTTAGACAGAGGGCTAAAATCTTGTCAGGATCATTTACTGGACGTTATTAGTGCACTGACAAAATGTTTTTACTTGATTCAGGATGCTCATATAAATGATAAAACTCTAGATACAGATTTACGTCAACGTGTACAAAGCAAAATGTGCCTCCTAGGCAAAGCCAATACTGTTCTTCATAATGAAAGACGGAAGAGTATATTACTTAAGACTGACCCACACTTGGCAGAGTTAACAAACAAAGATGGTGGTCTATTTTCAAAAAGTTGTCTCTTTAGAGAGGATTCTGTGAAAGAATTGGCCAAGTTTGTGGAAGTCTTCAGCTTTATATAAAAATGCCAAAAGAATATTAAGAAGGTTTTTAATGACATCGTTTCTAACAGAGCCGGTAGAGCAAGGGGTCAGTTCACTGTCCAATTTCAGTATGGGCCAAGAGGGTCTATGCGCCATGCAACTAGACCCTTCTTCTGTAGCATGGGTTTTGTAACAGAGTACGGATTAAGCCAGGGGCTTTATTCCCAGAGCAAGAGAGCTCAGGAACAAGAATACAGGAAGAAAGGCGCCAGCAAGAAACCACAAGTGAGTGGCGATCACAACCGTTCAGCTGTTCCTATAAAACTGGGTGGCAGACTCTGTAGTGGATTTAAGAAAAGGACAATTAACCTGTCATTGGAATTAAAAAGTCGTAATAAAAACCAAGGGTAGGCATCTTATAGGAAAACCGGTGTCCAGTGATACTTGCGTTCACAGCATCTGATTTGTTGTACAACAGAAGTAAAAACTGATGGTTATTACTTACCAAAATATTTCTTGAAGAAGAAGGCAGAAGTATGATATTTGTCAACTGGTGTAAGCTGCACATCATGCATATATTATAAGCAGGCACAGATGATAGCCAACGTACTATGCTGAGTTACAAGGTACAGAACAAAAGCAAATATT
Organism: Calotriton arnoldi; assembly: GCA_963921515.1. Lineage (NCBI taxonomy): Eukaryota > Metazoa > Chordata > Amphibia > Caudata > Salamandridae > Calotriton > Calotriton arnoldi. The sequence goes on from CAWUFW010000324.1 coordinate 2,257,796, forward strand.
TGAATATTCATTTCAGTTTGTCGTTCTTAATTTCACACGTTTAATTGTGTTATCCAAAAGCTGCTAACATGTGTTTCATCGAGAGGACTTATTCAAGACTTGATATGGGGTTATGCATCATCATTTAAAAAAAAAAAAAGTTTTTATTGACATTTTGACATTGGCGTTGAACAGCTTACTGAACACATTGCTCAATATGTACACTACAGATGGCATTAAGCAGTACCGTACTGTGCGGCAATGTGAACAACTGAGCATTATAAACAAATGCAACGTTAGAAAGCCATATTTCTTGGGGGTGCATAAGTGAGTGCGCCTAGACATAGGCGAAGTTTACATGTGCCAGATATACCATAAAACAGAACTGTATGTAACTGTAATGAATGTAACATGCCTGCACCCATGACATGTGTCGGAATTAACAATGCAACAACTGAGCCCAAACAAAGGTATACACAGGATTGCATGTATGAAATACGATGGTCAAATAAGGGTCACGTACAGTGATAGAGGTTGCTATGCAACTCGGAAACAACAAGTAATGCGTTCTTGTACATCAGCTGGCAGGCCCTCGTGCTGGTGCTCCAGGAGAGTGCCCCAGCTATTAGAGATAGGGTATTTGTGCAAGCCTCTTGGTTTTTCTCTATGTAAGGCTTTACTTTCAGCTTATGCCCAGGCTACTATTGAGAACGCCAAGGCGGAGAGTGTAGGAGGGGTTGCGGATTTCCATTTACGGGCAATCGGGCATTTAGCTAGGACAGGGGCCAGGTCTGTGAAATGTGTCATTGCTTTATTTCTCTTGGTACACCGTAGTAGTTCCAGCAGGCACACTTCCCAGGTGCATAATGTGGAAAGGCCCATACACCGTGTCAAGTGTGCCATGCCCAAAACATGCACAAAACATCTGCATCCGTGTTGAGGCACTGGGGCCAGGCAGCATCAGTATGGTGAAAGTATTGATTGATTTTGTAGGGGATTAAATAAGCTCTGTGTAATATATAAAATTGTATTCATTTGAAGCAAGCATTGCGGGGATGCCAGGGCAGGGAAAGCTAATATTTCCTGCCATTCTCTATCAGTACAAGGACGGCCCAAGTCGGTATCCCAGTGCAAGCACAATGCATCCAGGGGAGTGGCTGCATAAGTACGCAGGGAGCTAGCCATCCATCATGTCAGGTAAAAACCCCTCCCCTTTGCATGTAGGTACTGAATTGTGAGATGCATTGGTGGTTACTGCTGCATGTCCCGCCCCCCCTCCCCATCGCTTCCACAGTGATCGGACAAGGGAAGCGAACAATAGAAACTGCCCCGGAGGGAGATTAGCCTCAGCAACAAGCTCCTCCATAGGTATAAGGGCACCATCCTGATGCAAATCGTCCACACTGTGGAGTCCCGATGCATTCCAGGGACCCAGTCCCCTTAGGGTGGTCGCCACATAAACCCACAGCGTGCCAAGCAGTGGCAGCGCAGGGGCACAGGGCATAAGCGATCAGGTAAGAAAGCGGCTCCTGTGAAAGCACTGGCATGCCACTTGAATCAGGAGTGATCGCGGCAACGGTGCTCTAACTAGGGGGTGAAAGGTATAGAACAGATACCAAGGGGGAAGGACAGTCGCAGTGTTATCAAGTTGGCAACAGTCGGATCCAGCGCGCCACCCTTTGCAATTGTGAGGTCAGATAGTAGTGCTCAAAATTTGGCACACCCATGCCACCTTACTCTGCTAGAAGGTATAGCTTAGCGAGGGCCACTCTTCAGCGTGTTGCGTACCATATGAAATTGCCCGTTACACACTCCAGTGAGTGAAAAAAGGGTTTGTTGATGTAGAAGGGCAAGTTGGCAAAATAGTACAGCAGGCGTGACAGCATAACCATCTTCGTGAGGGCCACTCGGCCAGCCACAAACAATGTTTGGGTCTGCCAGAAAGTTATTTGTGCTCGCAGGACGTACATAGCATGGACTAGGTTACCATCCATGAGGTCTACTTGTGCATGGTAAATACGAATACCCTGGTATCGGAATGTCGCCAGCTACCATCAAAACGGACACGGGTCAGGTGTAGTAGCAGTGAACGGGAATAAGCAAGATGTAGCCCAATTTACTACGAGGCCCGATACCTCAGCAAACCTGGTAAGCAGTTGCTCTATGGTGGTCAGGACTGCATGGACACTGTTAAGGAATGAAGCATGTTGTCTGGGTAAAGCGAGACAGAGTGCATGCCATCACTGAGGGGTATGCCCCATTGCTGACCCTGCACATGGAGACTGTGGGCCAACTGCTCCATCGCCAGGGAAAAACGAGCATTGGCATAGCCAATAGGTCTCGCCTTTGGGACCTTATAAGTGTTTAGCCATGCAACAGTTGATGTTGTTGCACCAAGGATATTGTGCTGCATAACTAAATACTTATAAGGTCCCAAAAGCGAGACCTATTGGCTATGCCAATGCTTGTCTTGTATGTTTACTTGGCGCGCCCTGCTGAGGCTTTCCTTTCAATCCATGTGTACCAGCCTCCTGTTGTGTGTGTTCTTGCACGACGTGTAATCTCCAATCTGCAATCTTTGCTGTGAAAACCTCTACCTGGCCATCTCTACCTGCCTGACTGAGCACGACAGTCACTACTATAAAGTGCAGCCCGGTGTGAGGGAAAGCACGTACTGTGACTCTAGGCACCCGCAAGGGCTTGAAGGAGGTAGGGTTGGTGCCAACAGCTTCCATTCCAAGCAATTTACCTAAAGAAGGGGGGAGTGGTTAAAGGAGCGAAGAAACCAGGGATTGCCAACTCACAAGCTCCCCTCATGTCTGCACAGACGGTAGGTAAGCTGAGGGGTAAGATTCTAGAACATTCTGTCCCAGGGGTGGACAGTCAATGCATGCACATCCCAGGAGTAGCAGGGGGGGGTCAGCGTTGAAGAGAACAGTGGACGTGAGCTGGAGACCAAGTAGGTATCCGAGTAAAGAGCAGTAAGGAGTGCGAGCCTGGCCGCCCCTCTCCGCTTTCATTTCTACGTTTCTAATCACCAGCTTAGCGCCTTGAACTCTGGAAGGAAGTCTGTCTTTGAGGCACTACTGAGACTGACCCTACAGGTGTTCCACGCAGCTCTTTCACTGCAGTGAGACACCACAGATAGGGACAAAGCAGCAGTGAGCACACGCTGACGGGCGGGGGGGAGGGGGTAGGGCAGGGGGTTATAAAGACACTATCAGCATGAGGGTGGCAAAGAGTTGTAACCCGAGGCGCTATACTCTGCCAGGCGCCGCCCTTACGGAAGCTACGAGCAGCACATTCCTGTCATGGGGAGTTCACTACAGCTCGGCTTGTGAAGCGCTGCGTGATTACAGCGCTCCTGAGGCCATAGAGCACAAAGAGCGGCCCGGAAACACGACAGCTGCATATAGCATAAGATTGTGCGGCCGTTTACACTGGCAGCAGTGCATTTGCACTTCTATGGTGTGGGGTGAAATGTGCACATATAAATGCAAACACCGTCTTCCACAGCAGAGCCCAGCCGTGTTGCAGGGCCAACTCACTCTTTCACCCTTCCGAAGTCAACAAATGAATGGCTGCAGTAATATTGTATCAGCAACAAGACCCAGCTCGGTATGTGGCGTGCGTTATATGAGGGGTGACTGTAACCGTGGGCACCATGTTCAAGACACCAGGGCCTGGAAGGTCTGTGTGTGGCAAGCGCCAATTAGTACACCAGCCTCGCAAGGCACTATTGGGTGGCACACACCTGGACACGGCCTGATGAGCAGACATATGGCGCTCTAATGTGGACATGCCAACCCTGGCCACATACATCTTCAGTGGGGGTCTGAGGAAACACCACGCACACCTCAATGCGGTCTGTGGGTGACAAGTCACCCACTATAGCAAGACCTCAAGGGACACTGGAGGAGTCCACAGAGGTGGCAGTGGGGATATGTTATTATAAATGTGAGGGTGGGGGCTACCCTAAAATCCAGGAAAGTGGCAGCTCGGGGCATAAACCGCCCCCACCTCTGGCTCCCTGGAGGGGCCTGTAGTGAGGGTTTTCGTTTATCGTGTTTTTCCCTGTCTTAATGTTTTGTTTACATGCCGCACGTCTGCCACTGGAAGGGGGTGCTGTCAGTGGAAGGAGGGATCTTCATCCGGCCCCGAGGCTAGCAGACACCGAGGGGCCCTCACAGCTCGCACCCTCACTCCTGGAACACTCATTCCAACATGTAGCAAGCGGCAGCTACAAAAACGCAAACTGAGTGCTTTCCAAAGATCATCACACTCAGGCACGCGGCTGCAAGAGAAACACTGTTCCCTCTCAGGCACAGGCTGTGATCACTGTTACAAGCCCAGCATTTGTCACTGTGTGGACACATCACAAGAGCTGTTACCACCATCAAGATTCAGACACAGGCTCTCAGAAGAACGTCGTCCAAGACCACCACAGGCCACCGGGCTCCGATGCCCACAGCTCACAAAAATTCGATCCGGGGTGAGAGACGCAGCTAGGAGGGTGAAAAGCACAAACCCGCTCCTGCGCTGGCAACAGCCGTGGAGATGAAAAAAAAAGCACAGTCGGCATGTTAACAGATGAAAGGCGGCGGGTGCTGTGTTGATTAAAGACAACACTGCACCCTCCTCCTAAAGCACCATGCCAGTAACCAGTAACAATCAACATGTAATAACAACGGCCCAGCCCGATGACAATTGCAACAAGACCTCGAGTGGTGCGCGCGCGCACAAGAGCCGTGGAGATGAAACGTGCCAATAAAATCTTCATTGTCTAACATAGAAAATGGTCTTTTTTCTCCACCAATGGGAAGCCGTCCCTGGGACAAGGCAGAGCGAGAGGGTGGGGGAGGGAGGAGGTGGCAGGGAGCCAAGCTTCCCTCACTCTCCGCAGACAAAGCCTGAACCCATGACCTTCACAGCACATGCAGAGCCAGCGTGCGCAGACAGGAGCTGGGAACAGACGGGGATCCTTTCTAACCACACCACACGTGTGTCCGCATACTGGCCCAGCCGGCTGATTTACTGAGATCCCTTGAAAACATGTATTCACCATGAACGAAGCGCTCGTATAGTATTAACGCGGAGGAAGCAACTAGGTTACAGAATTGTACTATAGATTCGCTCATTCGCGTTTTAAAAGTTACAAAGTACTTTGAATAACAAACCAGAGTGTGAGGGCAGACCGGGAGAAGTGCCCGAGGCAGGAAGGTTTCAAGGGTGGGGCCAGCAGAACAGAGCACAGCAGTGGGCTTGAGGGAGCAATAAAAATAACAAGCGCGGCCACGAAAGCCAAGATAACGATCAGGGAGGAATGCAGGCTGCAGCTGGAAAAGCGCGCCGCTGCTCACTCCCGAGACCCCTAGGCCATGGGAGTGAAAGTTTTGAGGGAAGGCGGGACATGCACCCGTCTTTGGCCATTTGCGTGCTTTCAATTATTGAAAGCCACACGCAAAGGCCAATGGGATGTGTGGGAGGAGGCACTCCCACACGGAGAAGGCTCTTGGAAGTCTGAAGTGATTCCAAGAGCCCTCTCCTAGAGCAACGCATGCGCGCTGCCTAGGCGAGACCTAAAAAGGAATCGGGGACAGTGGGCAGTCCTGCCTCGTACCTCTATGGATCAATATTGGGTCAGATTTGTGACCCCCTATTTTGATCCTGGCTGTCGGGTTGGAGTATAATAATTTGATCACACGGATAAATCTGGTCCCCAGACCATATCAAGGCAGTATCTTGAATAAACAGGCCCGTTACAGAGAGTCAAATGCCTTCTATAGGGCGAGTACTAGGCAGCCTGACTGGGGTAAGTAAGTAGGGCGCATTACAGCACCCGAAAAAAACATCGCAAGTATGGGGAGGTACTGCAGGCCGGCACAAATACCATCTGGTCTGGGTGGACCAGTTGTGGTACCAGGGGGCCAGCCTGTCGGCCAGGATCTTTGCTAGTATTTTATATTCGGAGTTCAGTAGTGCAAGGGGCCTGTAGGATTCCAGCTCCGCTGTGTTCCATCCCAGCTTGGGTAATGAGATGAGCACGGCATCGCATAACGTGGGTGGAAGACAGGCTACCACCAAAGCTTCGTCATATATTGTTTTTAATCATGGTGCCAGCAAAGAGGCATAAGCCTTATAAAATGCAGGCGGTAGCCCATCAGGCCCTGAGGTTTTGTATGTGGCGAGTGAGAGTATGGTTTCCTTAATCTCAAAGATTGTGATGTCCCCATTAAGGTCCTTTCTGTGCTCGATTGGGACCTGAGGGAGGACAACGTTGGATAGAAAGGACCAGATTTCCCGTCACCGTAGCCGCTGAGGTATAAAATGAAGCATAATGGCGTGTGAATGTAGCATGTATCTCCCTTTACGTGTGTAATAGGACCCCTATGTCTGAACAAATGGACAATATAGGCCACCGCCTATATTGATCCTGTTGATGTTGATCCTGGCGCAGTAACCACTCTAACAGTGTTCCCAGTTTGTCGGCCTCAGCATGAGTTTTAGCAGTGTGAGCTGAGTAGTTGAGACAACACAATCTCCAATAGTGCATCGTGGTCATGTCAAACCTTGCCTAGACATGCAAGGCCTGCTTCAGAGAACTGGGCCTGTCCCTCAAGTCTAAGCAACTGCTGTTTCACCTGGGAGATCTCACACTCAATCTGACTGCACATGCTCAGTGTGTTGCCCAGGCAGTGTCCTCAAATTGCCACCTGAAAGGCGTCCCATTTTATCAGCCTGGCGGTAGCGGTGTCAGTGTTTATATCAAAATACTCTGCAATACTACTGCTGATGGAAGCCCTAAGTGGGAGGTCGTCTAGTGCCAACAGCTGCAGTCACCACATTGGGATTGGGGGTGGAGGGGGCATGCTCCCAGCACAGTTGCAAATGCAATGGGCTGTGATCGGAGTGTGTCCTGTCAAGGTATTCTATGTGTGTGCCATGTGGGACTATGTCTGAAGCGCTGACAGTAGAAAGCTGGCTCTATATATACTACACCAAAGTAAGGTATAGTGTGCACAGAGTCCAGTGGATCCCAAAGGCTTACAGAGGTTAAAGTAGATAATACCTTACTCTCTATTTGTGGTAGTGTGGGCAAGAGGTAAGGCTTTATCAGAGGGTAGTGTTAAGCATTTATTGTACATACTCAGGCAAGAACTGATTGTACATACCAAGGCAAGAACTGATTTCACACACTCAAAGACCTCTGACCAATTTGTTTTGTATAAAAGCACAAGTTACTAACTTGTGTAACGATATATCTGTAAGAGACAGTAGTTAGTGACAGATTCCTTACCTTAGAATATCCCCAGGCGTCAGGCTGGATCCGGAAAGTTTTTGCGTAGCAGTACCCTTGCGCGTCGGTAGGCGGCGTCGTGCGGCTCCGCGTCCGTCGTCGGCGTCATGATCGCCGGGATGACGTCGCGGGCAGTACTTAGGTGCCGCCCCTGCGCGCTGACGTCAGTTCTGTACACGACTTTCCGCGCCAGGAACGCAGAGCCATGCAAGAAGCTGACATAGGTGTCTGAAAAATACTAGGGCCCTGAAAGGGATGTCCTTAACCCTAGAAATCAGTTCGCAGAACGGGAGGATGGGTGGGGCGGTAGGAATCTGTCACTAACTACTGTCTCTTACAGATATATTGTTACACAAGTTAGTAACTTGTGCACCTGAAAGAGACACGTTAGTGACAGGTTCCTTACCTTAGAATAGATACCCCAGCAATACCAACCCCGGTGGTGGGTCTGCGAACAAAGATCAGACAAGGAAGTCCTGGAGGACAGAACGGCCAAAGAAGCCGTCCCTCCGGACCTGACTGTCAAGGCAGTAATGCTTTGTAAACGTGTGCAGCGAGGCCCACGTAGCTGCCTGACAGATAACCGGCAGCGGAACACCGCGGCCCAAGGCCGTGGTAGCAGCCGTTGCCCTGGTGGAATGGGCACGCAGCCCAACAGGAGGCTCCTTCTTAGCCAAAGAATAGCAGGTCTTGATGCACAAGGTAACCCAGCGGGAGATGGTCCTCTTGTGCACCGCCCGACCTTTTTTGGCGCCCACGTAGCCAACAAAGAGCTGGTCATCCACCCGGAAGTGTTTTGTGCGGTCGATATAGAAGGAAAGCGCACGTTTTGTGTCCAGACGGTGGAGCCTCTCTTCCTCTCTGGAAGGATGCGGAGGCGGAAAGAAGGTGGGCAAAGTGATGGTCTGCCCAATGTGGAAAGCAGTAACCACCTTTGGCAAGAAGGACGGACGCGTCCGAAGAACAACCTTGTCTGGATGAACAGACAGAAAGGGAGGTTTGCAAGATAGAGCCTGGAGCTCACTCACCCGCCGAGCGGAGGTGATGGCCACCAGAAAGGCTGTCTTCAGAGTCAGAAGACAAAGAGGACAGTTATGTAGAGGCTCAAAGGGAGCGCACATTAAAAAGGTAAGAACCAAGTTCAAGTCCCACTGAGGCATCACAAACGGAACAGGAGGGAAGAGGTGTGTAATGCCTTTTAAGAACCTGTTAACAACAGGGGACTTGAAAAGGGAGGGCTGATCAGGGAGCCTGAGGAAGGCCGAGATAGCACAAAGATAACCCTTGATGGTACCCAGGGCAGAACCCTGTTGGGCCAGAGAGAGAAGGAACAGAAGGACCTCAGAAAGAGGGGCAGAAAGGGGATTCACAGCCTTTGCTGTGCACCATGCCACAAATTTGTTCCACCTGCAGGCGTATACCACCTTAGTGGAGGGACGCCTGGCTGCCAGAATCACATCACAAACTTCGGGAGGCAAGTCGAAAGGAATCAACTGCCGCCGCTCAATCTCCACGCAAGCAGGTGTAGACTGGACAGGTTCGGGTGGAGGACCGTCCCCTGCTGCTGCGACAGAAGATCCTCCCGAAGAGGCAGACGGATAGGGGGATCTACGCTCATATTGAGTAGCTCGGGATACCAAACTCTTCGAGCCCAGTCCGGAGCCACAAGAATGACTTGGGCCCGGTCGTGCCGAATCTTCTTCAACACTCTGGGTAGAAGTGGTATAGGCGGAAAGGCGTACAACAGACCGCAACTCCACTCGCGACGAAAAGCGTTGCCGAGCGAGTGCCGCCTTGGAAATTCCAACGCGCAGAACTGATGACATTGCGCGTTCTCTTCGGTGGCGAATAGATCTAACCAAGGCTCTCCCCATTGTAGAAAGAGTCCTTGCGCCACTTCCGAGTGAAGACGCCATTCGTGATCCATCATGCACCTGCGGCGGAGTTCGTCCGCCCTGGCGTTCAGGGAACCTGCCAGGTGTTGAACCATCAGGAACATGCCCTGATGTTCCAGCCATGTCCAGAGGCGCAGAGCCTCCTGACAAAGGGTCCAAGACCCCACCCCGCCCTGTTTGTTGCAGTATCACATGGCGGTGGTGTTGTCTGTGAACACCTGCACTACCTTCCCTTTGACAGAGGGAAGGAATGCCTTGAGTGCAAGTCGGATCGCCCGGAGCACCAGAAGGTTGATATGGAGCCGGGACTCCGCCGGAGACCAGAGGCCTCTGATCTCCGCCTCTCGCATGTGACCGCCCCATCCCAGAAGGGACGCGTCCGTCACAACTGTGTGCTCTGGCTGGGGAAGGGAGAGGGATCTGCCCATGACCCATTGCCGGTTCGAGAGCCACCACTGCAACTGTTTTGCAGTCCCCTCCGAGATCTGGACGTGATCGGACAGGTTGCCCTGGTGCTGCGCCCACTGGAACTTCAGGTCCCACTGCAGAGCCCGCATATGCCATCTGGCATGATTGACCAGCAGGATGCAGGAGGCCATGAGGCCCAGCAGCCTCAGGGTCATCCGTACCGAAACCCAGGATAAAGGCTGAAAGATCGGAATCATAGCCTGAATATCCCGGACTCGCCGTTCGGGAGGATAGGCCCGAAACTGCGTCGTGTCCAGAACTGCTCCGATGAAAAGGAGCTGTGGAGAAGGAATCAGATGCGACTTCGGCACATTGATGGAGAACCCCAGCGAGTGCAGGAGTTCGGCCGTAGTCTGGAGGTGGGAGACGACTGCCTGGGACGAGCCCGCCTTCAGCAGCCAGTCGTCGAGGTAGGGGAAGACTGAAACCCCTGCCCGGCGCAGATGAGCTGCGACCACCGCCATCACTTTCGTGAACACCCGAGGGGCACTGGTAAGGCCAAAGGGGAGCACGGTGAACTGAAAATGCTCGGGGCCTACCGTGAACCGAAGGTAACGCCGGTGGGCCGGCAGGACGGGGATGTGGAAATATGCGTCCTGCAAGTCCAACGCTACCAACCAGTCTCCAGGGTCGAGGGCAGTCAAGACCTGAGCTAGGGTGAGCATCTTGAACTTCTCCTTCCGGAGGAAGCGATTGACGTTCCGGAGGTCCAAGATAGGACGCATGTCCTCCTTGTCCTTTTTGGGCACCAGGAAGTAGTGGGAGTAGCAACCACGCCCTACTTCTGGGGTCGGAACATGCTCGATGGCCCTCTTGGCCAAGAGGGCCGTGACTTCCTTCTGCAGAAGTACCAAGTGATCCCCTGACATGCGGTGGAATTGAGGTGGCATGGCTGGGGGGTGGTCTCGAAGGGGAGGGAGTAGCCCCTTCGGACAATGTCCAAGACCCACCTGTCCGAGGTGATGGTACGCCAGTGGGGAAGGTGATGGCGGACCCTGCCCTCTACTGGCGTGCTGTGCACCTGAAAGGAGGGACTAGGAGGGCTTGGAGGCCGCGGACGGGTTGGAGGTGGTGGCCTGACCCGCACGCTGGTTGCCCGATCCGCCACGGCGGAATCCACGTTCTCGGCCACGCGAAGACGCCTGCTGCGCGGGCCGGTGGCTGGGCTGCTGACGTGAAGGGGCGCCCCTACCGTGGCCACGATAGGGGCGAAAAGCAGAAGTCAGCGGAGGGCGTGTAGCAGAAAGGCCCAGGGACTTGGCAGTAGCCCGTGAGTCCTTAAAGCGCTCCAACGCATGGTCTGCTTTCAATCAATCAATCAATCAATCAATCACGGCATTTATAGAGCGCGCTACTCACCCGGGAGGGTCTCAAGGCGCTGGGGGAGGGGGTAAGTTACTGCTCGAACAGCCAGGTCTTGAGCTGCTTCCTGAAGGAGAGATGGTCCTGGGTTCGCCGAAGGTGAATGGGGAGGGAGTTCCAGGTCTTGGCTGCCAGGTAGGAGAAGGATCTTCCTCCGGCGGTGGCTCTGCGGATGCGTGGTACGGTGGCGAGGGCGTGGCTGGTTGATCGTAGCTGGCGGGTGGGCGTGTAGAAGGTCATGCGGTCGTTGAGGTACTTGGGGCCCAGGTCGTGGAGGGCCTTGTGTGCGTGGCCCACGCACACAATCTTTGGGTCTGCTTTGGACCCAAAAAGACCGACTCCATCAAAGGGCATGTCCATGAGAGTATTCTGGACATCCCCTGAAAAACCAGTGGTTCTCAGCCAGGCGTGGCGTCGCAGCGCCACCGTCGTTGCAATAGACCTGCCCAGCGAGTCGGCGGTATCAAGGCCACATCGTATCGTGTATTTGGCCGCATCCCTTCCTTCCGCAATGGCGCGGGAAAGCAGTGTCTGGACCTCCTCAGAACACTGGGGCAAAGCATTCACCACCGAATCCCACAAGGAGTGGGTATATCGGCCCAAAAGACAAGCGGTGTTGATGGACCGCAAGCCAGCACTGGAGGAAGAAAAACCCTTCTTCCCAAATTGATCCAGGCGTTTGGATTCCCTATCCGGAGGGGTGGTAGGGAAGGCGGTTTGGGAAGCGGAGGCTTGGACAACCAAGCTCTCAGGAGTGGGGTGGACAGAGAGAAACAGGGGATCGCCCGGAGCTGGGCGATGGCGTCGGGACACGTTCCTATCCACAGGAGCCCCTGTGTTGGGCTTGGACCAGGCGCCCAAAAGAACGTCAGTGAGGGCGTCGTTAAACGGCAGCACAGTCTCCGAAGAGGAGGCTGCCGGCTGAAGCACCTCTGTCAAGATATTAGTCTTGACCGCCACAGTAGGGAGTTGGAGACGTAAGGCCCCAGCCGCCCTACGCAACACCGTTGCAAAATTGGCCCCCTCCTCCGTAGCCACGGGAGGAGACAGCATGCCAGTGTCAGGGGAAGTATCTAGACCACTGGCATCCCCTAGACCCTCTGTCCAGTCCTCATCGTACTGACACTGTTGTGTCAGAGGGTCATCAGACCCCTCCCAGTCCTCCTGGTCCTCCTCTGGTTCAAAATAAGGAGGAGGAGGGACATTTGGGACCCAAGGTCCCATCGGCGCCGGAACCGGCGCCGAGCGACGTCGGTCCGGGTCCATGTCCGGAGCCGGAAGGAACTGGGGACGACGCCGCCCGGAGCCCCAGGCGGCGCCGAGAACGGCACCGGAGACATCGGCGCCGGCGGAGGTGTCGTTAGGTCGACCGGCGTCGATGGGGGTTGTGGAGCCGGGATCGAGGCCGGAGCCGGGATCGAGGCTGGAGGCACGGGCGACGCCGGGGCCGGAGCCGTCGGCGACGCCGGAGCAACCCCATCGGGCCCGCGGGGCCCGAAGGCGCACCGGAGGGACCTTGAGGCCCGAAGAGGCGGGCCATGGCCGACAGGAATTCCTGTACTTGGGCCGGATCCGCCCCCGAACCCGGGAAGGACGGGTATTGCGGGGGCGACTCCACAGGCATGTCCGGGGCCGCGGGGGCGGGGACGGTGCCGGGAGGGGCCTCAGCCGAGTCGCGAGACCGGCGAGGCGAAGTCCTAGAGCGACGATGCTTTTTGGACTTTTTGTGTTTGGACTTACCGGACGAAGAAGACTTCGATGCCGACGACCGGTGTGGACTCCGCGATCGACCCCTGGACCTCTCACGCGACCGGGGCTTGCGCGGAGCCGAATGCCGGGCCTCGAGGAGCTTTCGAGACCGCTCTCGCAAAGCTTTCGGGTTGAGGGCCCGGCAGTCGGAACAAGACTCCGTGTCGTGGCCTCGGACGAGGCAGAAGAGACACTCCCGATGCGGGTCTGTGATGGACATCATCCGAGCACAGGCGCCGCAACGTTTAAACCCGGGCATCCCTACGACACCTTGAAGTCGATTCGAAGAAAAACAGTGAAAAAATTCACCAAAAAAGTTAGTCAAAAAATGACTAGGGCACTGCTCTTCCCGGATCTGCGCTTGCTGGCGCCTAAGTACTGCCCGCGGCGATCACGACGCCGACGACGGACGCGGAGCTGCACGACGCCGCCTACCGACGCGCAAGGGTACTGCTACGCAAAAACTTTCCGGATCCAGCCTGACGCCTGGGGATATTCTAAGGTAAGGAATCTGTCACTAACGTGTCTCTTTCAGATATATATTTTTGTTGTATTTTATTTCTAGAACCAAGCAGGACCTGGTACAGGTAAGTGTAATAGTACTTTGCAAGAATAATGTAATTGAATACAGTTGAATGCAATTGGTTTGGTTACAGGTAGGTCAATTGTTCAGAAACAGTTGAAATTACTTTTCAGTTACTTTGCAATTACTTTGTGATTACCTATTAGATTACTGTTTCTGCTCAGTGTGATATGCCTAGATATCACACTGAGACATTTCCTAGATAAAAGGTAAGTAATTCAGTTTTTGTAAACACACAGTTTTTTAGGATCTCATACAATTTCCAACTCCACACAACTTTTTCACAGAAAAGCAGTCAATGCAATCCTATGGGAGGAAATTAAGTTATTGGCTTAAAGGTGAGTAATCGGTCTTGGAAGTTGGGTTTCTGGGGTTGGAACCAGGGTTCCCCCAGGGTCAAGGATGCACTAAAAAAAAACCCTCAGCGGCACTAGGGCGGCCAGGTGCAGAATGCGGAGGCCCAATGTTATCCAATGGGGGGCAGGGGGCCTTCGGTTGGTGGCTGCTCCCGGGCAAACCACCTGGATGTCGGAGCAAAGCTTCTAGGGTTTAGCTCAGGGCAAAGGGGGATCCAAGTTAGCACCCAAGGTGCACCCACAGCAGCACAGGGGCGGCTGGGTGCAGGGTGCTGTTTTGGCATCGGGTGCCCTGTTGTTTTCAATGGGAGTTGCCGGTTTTGGATTTTGGCTGCAGGCTCAGTCCAGGAAGTTTACCGGGAGGAACTAACAGCTGGGCAGGTAAGTTGGAGGGCTCGGGACGTCCTCTTCTCCAGGGAGCAGGGCGGCCGGATGCAGGGGTGCCTTTTGAGGTCAGATTTCACCTTACAGGGCCACACGCGGTTGGGGGGGTCTCCGTGCAGAGGCTGCAGGTGACGTCGGGGACTTAGACTCTGGAGCGCTGGGGGACCTTGCTGGGACCGGTGGGCCACTCTGACTCGGGCCGTAGGGTGCAGTGGTGATCCCAGGCGTTAGGTTTCTTTGTCCTCAGCTGGCTCGGAGTCTTTCTTTGGTGATTCTTTTGAACAGAGCTGCTGTTCACAGGAGATCCAGTCTTTGTTGAAGGCAGTCAGTCCTCCCAGGGGTTCTGTAGGTCGCTGGCTGCAGGACAAGGCTACTTTTGGCGCAGGATCTCTGGAAACTGCAGGATGGCCGGTAGGGCTGGGGCCAAGTCAGTTCTTCTCTGCAGTCTCCTCTTCTGGGTGTCTTCTTTCGTTCTTTTTCTTCGTAGGTTGCAGGAATCGGCCTTCTAGGTTCAGGGCTGCCCCCAAAATACTGTATTTAGGGGGCATTTTAGGGGGAAAGGAGCGGTCTAAAGCCACATTGAGGACACTATTAAAGTCTCCGCCTAATAGCCAGGGGAGTCCGCTCCACCTTGCCAGGACCCCAGTCAGTGTATTCAGAAACACTGCCTGCTCAGTATTAGGTGCATAAATCGATCCAAGCAGTACCTGGTGGCCGTCCACTAAAATGGATCTACGCTCCGGGTCTATGACCATGTTCTCTGCAGTGAAGGGGACCCCCGCCTTAATGCATACCAATGCCCCCTGGTCCTAAGTAGAGAAGTTAGTGGAATATACTTGCCCCCTCCATCTCTTCTGTAACCGCAAGGCCCCTACCTGAGTACGGTAGGATTCCTGCAGGAAAGTCATGTGCGTCTTCCTGCGGTGCAAGTATGAATACACAGCATATAGACGGGAAGGGGTGTGCATCCCCCGGGCGTTCCATGTTATATTAGTGTCAGTCATCGTGATAGCATTTGGATGGGGAGAGTCCTGCCCACACCCAGGGGACAGGGTCAGCCCAACCCTAAATACAGCAAACTGGGTGAGTGCAGGCTATAACAGCAAACAAAAAAGTAACAACCATAAAAACATAGTACATGTAATACCATTGAGAGCAGGGATTCAAAGAGTACCCGCCTGTTAGAAATGGGGGTCTTTAGTTGGCAGGTTTGGACCCAGTCCAAGCAGAGAACACTACAAAATGACACCACATCAGTTTTAGGAAAATAACCAATATCTATCTGTGTAAAACAAGACCACAACGATAAAAATCCAACATACAGTACTCAAGATACAAATTTTGCAAGAAAAAGCTGAAGATACAGTTCCTAGAAGACGATAGCTCCATCAGGGGTTATCACAACACCGTGAACAAACAAATACAACAGTTCAGGCCGAATTCGAGGTTGCGGGCCAGCTACGGTGTTGTGAAGACCCGCAAACAGTACCTTGGAAATGCAGAGCTTGTGGAACTTGCGATGAGCTACGAAGAGCGTCAGTTCCGGAGGTTGGTGCAGGAGTCGTCGGGGCCTTCAAGTCTCACACATTGCGGATTGAACTCCGTAAGATTGAAATCAGGAGCGCTGGTGGGGATTGTGTCGGGGCTGCGATGCGAAGTAGGACGGTGCGATATGCGGTGCCACCAGGTCATGGTGCAGTCAGCGGCTCGATTACGCAGTCGTCGGCGAGACCAGAGCTTCAGTGTGAAGGGAGGTGATGCAACGTACGGTGTCCACATGTCACTGTGCAGGCAGCGGTGGGGTCGTTGCTGAAGCGCTGTCGTCGGTAGACCCAAGGTTCCGATGCAAAGCAGGGCGATGCTTCGTACGGTGCCCAAAGGTTGCAGTGCAAGCGGCGGCATCGGTTGACGATGCTTGAGTTGATGGTGCTGACATCGGTGGGGCGGGGCGATGCTTCGAGTACCTTACACACGGTGTCCAGAGGCCACAGTGCAGGCTGCGGCATCGATGTCAGCGCTTAGCGCTGTCGTCAGTGAGGCCAGGCGGCGATGTGAAGCGAGGCAATGCGAGGTACAGTGCTCATAGGTCACAGTGCAAGCAGCGGCGTCGGTGATTGCATTATGTGGTGGCGTCAGGGAAACCAGGGTTGCATTGTAAAGTGGGGCGATGCTCCGGGCGGTGCCTTCAGGTCATGGAGCTGGCTGCGGCGTTGTTAAAAGCATTGTAGTGGTTTCTGTTGCAGCACAAAACACACAGTTCCGAGTGCTGTTGGCAGATTAACTTGAAGTCTTTGATGTTCCTGAAACTTCCAACAGGAGGCGAAGTGGAAGTCTTTCCTGACAGCTTCTCAACCTCTTTTTCTTGGCAGGTTCCTTAGTCCAAAAGAATTCCACAGTTCTGACGTCAGGAACCCCAATACTTATACCAGTTCTGGTCTTTGAAGTTGGCAAACTTCAAAGAAAAGTCTTTTTTGCTCACAAGATCCAGTTCTTTCCTGCTCTGTCCCAGACACTCTCCAGGAGGTGGAGACTTCTTCGTGCAGGACAGGCCCAGCCCTATTCAGGTGCCAGTGACAACTCCTCTCACTACTCTTAGCCCAGGAAGACCCATCAGCCTGGTGATGAGCCATCAGGAGATGCAGGTCACACCTAAGCTCTCTTTGTGTGATTGTCTAGAGTGTATGCAGGAGGCCCCAGCTGTCAGCTACACAGACATGGATTCCCCAGGCAGGCACTGAATGGTTAAGCAAGAAAATGCCCACTTTCTAAAAGTGGCATTTCCAAACACAATTTAAAAACCATCTTCACTAAAAGGTGTATTTTTAAACTGCGAGTTCAGACATCCTAAACGCCAACTTTCTATCATCTCCCAATGGGAATCTGCACTGGAAAGGTGTTTCCAGCCAGACCCCTTGTTAACCTATGGAAGAGATAGCCTTGCAATAGTGAAAAACAAAATGCACAGTATTTCACAATCAGGACATGTAAAAACACACCAGTACATGTCCTACCTCTCACATACACTGCACCCTGCCCGTGGGGCTGCCTTGGGCAACCTTAGGGGTGACTTACATACAATAAAAGGGAAGGTTTGGGCCTGGCAAAAGTGGGTGCACTTGCCAGGTCGACAAGGCAGTTTAAAACTACACGCGCAGACAGCAGTGGCAGGTCTGAGACACACTGGAAGAGCTACTAGTGTGGGTGGCACAACCAGTGCTGCAGGCCCACTAGTAGCATTTGATTTACAGGCCCTGGGCACACCTGTGCACATTACTAGGTACTTACTAGTAAATCAAATATGCCAATCATGGATGCACCAATCAGTAACAAAATTTACATGGAAAGCACATGCACTTTAGCACGGAATAGCAGTGGTAAAGTGCCCACAGCCCTAAAGCTAACGAAAATGGGTCAAAAACAGGAGGCCAAAAAGTAAAACATCTGGGGGTAAACCCACTAAAAATGCCAAGTGCAACACCACCCAAACATTTTTATGAAGGTTGCTGCTGTTGAGGAACCGGTTCCAGGGGTGGGCAACAGTAGTCACCCACTCCAAATAATAATCCAATTTTTTACATCAGATATTTGCTCTAATCTGATGTCAATGTGCACCTGTGTTCCAACATTAAACTACTGTAATTTTTGTTATGTTGCTAGCAAGGATCTCAGAGAAAGGCATGTCTCTGCTATTAGCTAAAAGAGCAGGCTATATTTAGTTACACTTTGCTGTTTCCACTTAAGAATGTAATCAATTAAAACAGAAACTAGAGTTAAGCCACAGGAAACGAACTGCACTGAAATTATTTCTCCCATTTGCCTTCAAATAATGCTTTGCCACTCCATGTAGGGCCAGTTCCCAGGGAAAGCACAATAAGGCAGCAACCTACAGATAATTTGCTGTTTTTTTTTATCTAAGTATGAAAAATCATTTAAACTGTATTCACAGGAGGCGTGGCCAAGATGGCGGCGAGGTGAGACGCAACCTCTCGTCTCTCCCTCCGATCGTCCCGGGATATCACCACCTCAGGCTGCCTACAGTCGACCTGGGGCCATAACCTGACCTCAGAAAGCACGCTGTGGCCGGCGGTCCCTGCTTGACCGGCGCTCTGGGCCTGGATCGCGCTGATAACGGCGGCGGGCTGCCCACGAGTGTGAGGCCTGCAGTGGAGGGCGGAGCCGCGACCTCGAAGTAGAGCGCGCGCCGGCTGGCGCGGTAGCTGAGTGCCCAAGCAGCTGGAGGTGAAGTGCGGGGTGACCCGCCCGTGTGCCGAGCACATCGCCTGGTGGTGGGCGCGGAGGCTTGGGCTGGCGTGACCCGACTGCGGAGCGACGACTGAGGGCCCACCGCACCGCTGCCGCTGGGGCGGAGCCAGCGCCGGAGCTCGGGCCTACCTGCGCCGAACGCCGAGACCGCGGCTGGGGCAGCCGCCATCGGGGACACGTCTCAGGCGCTCCTCTGATCCGGCGGCGCCCCGGATGATGATAGAGGTGAGCGGGGGCGGATGAGCGAGCCCTGAGCCACGTCGCACAGGGGAGATCCCACTCTATCGCGGAGGACCCCGGGGGCTCTATTGACAGTTCTGATGGTGTTGGGCCCCTGCTGTGTAGCCCACACGCACGGCCCCGGACCGGCGGAGAGTGCCTGAGGGGAGAGCTGCTCGCCCGATTTAGGAAAGGGCCCATCGGGGCTTTGGACGCTGAACACCCGGCATGGGGCCCACCCTGCAGGCGCGAGAAGGCCGGTGGGGGCGCTGAGGTGGACGCAGGGCCCTGATTCCCCCTAACAGTCTGCGACCAGTGCCGACTGGTGTACCTGGGGAGCCGAGCAGTAGCCTGGGCGCCCGGGCCACCTGGAGAGATAGAGGCCGGGACAGCCACCTACTAGTGGGCCCCGCCGGAGCCACTTTACGGGCGGCGTGGGGGTCCTCTAGCCGCCGACCACGGACACACCCTGGGCAGCTTGAGTGGGGAGATGGCATCTACCCGGGGCAAGAAGAGTAAGTCCCTCCAGTAGCTGTTTGCGCGATCACAGGTGCCTGCGGATCCCGCAAAGCAAGCTGACACACCCTCGTCATCCATGAGTGGGCACAGGGAAGAACCGGTCACGAGGGAGTTTATGGAATCTCTGTTCTCGGCCCTGCGGGATGATCTACAGACTGTGAAGCGAGACCTCACTGCAGAACTCAAAGATGTCCGGAAGGATCTGGACTCAGTCGGCGACCGGGTGGTTGCTCTGGAAGACAAAAACGACACAAGGGACGAGGAACTCTCTTTCATGCAACAGGAGCTCTTGCGCATCCACGATCAACAGGTGGATCTCCAGACCCACCTGGAGGACTTAGAGAACCGCTCCCGGCGGCATAATGTGCGCATTCGGGGGGTGAGCTCCACAGTGGAAGCAAGAGACCTCTTACAGTTTGTGCGTGAACTCTTCAACCATGTTCTGGGCAGCCCCCTGGAAACCGATTTTCGCATTGACAGGGCTCACCGGGTGGGTTCTACCCGCCCTGCCACCGCTCCACCGGCGGACATCCTGGTTTACGTTCAGGATTATCGCATTAAAGAGGAGATCCTCCAGAAAGCCAGGGTGCAACACCCGATCACATTCCGCGACCAGTCACCAGTCCTGTATCAAGATCTAGCTGCCCTCACCCTCCAAAAGCGCAAGACCTTTCGACCAATCACCGCGGCGCTTCGCCAGCGTAATATTACTTACTCCTGGGGGCATCCATTTCGTCTCATATTCCGCTATGATGGCAAGCTCTTCCAGCTCCGATCCCTGGCCGAGGCCTGTAAGGTGTTAGGGATCGAGCTCCCAGACGACGAAGATACTGGAGGAGTCCCGGATGGGGGCCCCCGCGAAACGCAGCCGCGCTGGAGACAACAGAGACGCCGACGCCGCCCTAACAGGATACAGAGACCGGCCCCCGGAGAGATCGCCAAGGGGCAGCTAGAGGCCCTCGAGACACGGCCGCTGGCCCTAGCTCGGACACAGTCCCCTTAATGGTCCTGAGTTGACGTGATAGTTTCTAATGCTGCCGTTTCTGGGGCGATCGGAGGGGGATATACTTGGCCACTTGATGCCTGAACTGTTGTTATCTCTGATCTTCCTAGGAAGATGGACTATTACTGAGAATCTAGTTTTGAGTTGGCACCGGTTGTGCTGGGGCTTCTTACTATCCTTCTGGGGCTACTCTCTTTTCTCTTTCTACTCTCTGTCTCTCCCCAAGTCCACCATGCTGCTGCTACCAACCTGTGGCGCTACTGAAGGTCAGTCCATGAATGCTGCCTGCTGCTGCCGCTATGTGCGCCTCTTAGTGCTGGATTGGTCGAGTTTAGCTGCGCGATACACCCACTGCGATAGATGGCTCCGCTGAGTCTTAAAGTCCTCACGCTGAACGTGAGGGTGTTGAACCACCCGGTTAAGCGCAGAGCGATTCTTGAGTATTTGGGAAGCTCGGGCGCTGATGTGTGCATACTGCAGGAAACACATTTGCTGAGCAAGGACTGTCATAGGATGCGCTCCTGCGCGTTCCCCACCCAGTTTTTCTCCTCTGGGCCCTCTAAATCGGCGGGGGTGGCGATCCTGCTCTCCAGATCCTTTAAGGGTAAAGTAGTGCAGAAGGAGGCTGAAATCAAAGGCAGGCTTTTAACATATCAGTTTCTGATCGGGGGACGCTCCTTGATTATCGGGTCCATCTATGCGCCCAACGACGGCCAGGAACGGTTCTTGCATGAGGCCCTGCTTGAAGTCACGGGTACTCCTGTCCGTAGCATGCTTCTCGGGGGTGACCTCAATCTAGTTTTTGACAATGAACTTGACAGGTCGGCACAGCGATATGGCCAGGTGGGAGCTCTCTCCGCGCTGGCCACGCGCGGCTGGGCGACCTAGGGCTGACGGATCTATGGAGGCACTTTCACCCACGAGCCAGGGAGTACTCTTACTACTCTAACGCTCACAAGACTTACGCTCGACTCGATTATTTTCTAGGCACTAGGCACATTACTGATATCGCTACTTCAGTGGACATACAGGTCGCAGCACTAACGGACCACGCACCGGTGGTGGTCGCTCTGACGCTCACGCCCGTGCGGTTACCCGCGCGGCGGTGGCGCTTCCGCGACTCTCTCCTACATCGGGAAGGCGCCGTGGCCCAGATCCAGGGCACGATCACGGACTACCTCTCCCATAATGACAACTCGGACACGTCCGTCTCAACCCGATGGGAAGCCTTGAAGGCAGTGGTACGGGGCGCAATTATTGCCCTCTCCTCTGCCGATAACGTGGAGCGTAAACATAAACGGGAAGACCTCACGCAGCAGGTGCGGGAATTAGAGCAGATGCACCTTCGGACGGGTGCCCCGCGCATTTGGCGCCAATTGAAAGCGGCTCGCTCACAGTTGGCTGCTTTGGATAGTGACAGGGCCGAATACGCGGCCTTACGACTGCGCCATTCTTTTACAGCGGCGGGGACAAGTGCGGCCGGCTCTTATCGCTCAAACTGCGTGAGACGCGATCACGGGAAGGGGTTCAGGGGATTCAAGACCCGACAGGTCAGTTACGCACCGAGGATTATGACATTGCAGAAACGTTTCGGGATTTTTACGTACAACTCTATGACACGCAGTTCCTGGAACCGGAGGCCATGGATGCCTATTTGGACCAGGTCACCCTGCCCTGCTTGTCTGAGGGACAGGCCAAACACATGGAGAGGGAGATTCGGCCGGAGGAAGTCATATCGGCCATATCGCGCCTGAAACTGGCCAAGTCCCCGGGCCCGGATGGCTATACGGCCGCCTTTTATAAGCAATTTTGCCCCACTCTTGTCCCCCTTCTCACCTGCCTGTTCAACTCCTTCGCGACCACAGGGGCGATCCCTCCCTCAATGCTCACAGCGGATATTGCCGTTATCCACAAGCCAGGCAAAGATAGGACGATATGCGGGGCGTACAGACCCATCTCACTCTTAAATATAGATCTCAAATTGTACACTAGCATCTTAGCGGCGCGCCTCGGCCCCTATATGCCTGGTATTATTGATCCGGACCAGGCGGGCTTTATCCCGCAGCGACAAACCAGTGACAATACCAAACGTGTGATGCATCTGATTGAAAAGGCCTCCCGTGTTCCGGGTGATTTTATGCTCCTGACCGTTGACGCCGAGAAGGCCTTCGATCGCATACACTGGCCCTACTTGGAACGGGTGCTGCTTCGTTTTGGCCTAGGGGAAAAGATGCGTTCGCGTATTCTCAACTGCTACCGGGGGCCATCGGCTACGGTGCGCGTCAATGGGTATATGTCCACCCCCTTCCAGATCCATAGAGGCACTAGGCAGGGGTGCCCTCTGTCACCACTGCTCTTTGCCCTCTACATGGAGCCCCTGGCACAGAGGGTCCGGGAGTCTCCTCAGATCACGGGCATCCGCATTGGAGGGGATGTTCACACCATTAGTCTATACGCGGATGATGTCCTAGTTACCCTGTCTGACCCCGGGACTACTATGGGTCCCCTCCTGGAGGAGCTGGACTCCTTTGGAGAGGCGTCCGGTTTTAAAATTAATGTTACGAAATCTACCGCCCTGAACCTCTCTCTGCCGCCTCAGCAGTTGGCAGAACTACAAGCACGATACCCTATTCAATGGTCTTCCGACTCAGTCCCCTACTTGGGTCTCCAGTTAGCTCCCACACTGCCGGCGACCCGGTCAGTCAATTATAACATTTTGCAGTCCCATATCCGTGCGGACCTGAGGCGATGGAAATATTACCCCATTTTGTGGTTCGGCTCTAGGTACATTATATGACGAAAACGGGGTTGTGCCTTTCACTCAACTCTGCATTGACTACGGCCTCCCCGAATCTGAGCGCCTACACTATCTGCAGTTGCGGCACTGGGCTTCCCACCCTGACGTCAAGACACGGGCACATAGACACCTTACCCCTTATGAAAGATGGTTGATAACGCGTTCTTCGGATAGGAAGTTGATCTCGGACCTCTATAAAATGCATCTGTCACGTTTCACCCACACTTTTCACACGGGCCGAGCACGATGGGAAAAGGACTTAGGCCGCGATCTCACCAGTTTGGAATGGGAGGGGATCTGTTACAGGGCACGGCACACAGCGACTCACACTGGTCTCACAGAAACTCTGACTAAACTAGCGTACTACTGGTACTATACTCCTGAGCGATTGCATCACTTCGACAGCGCACAAAGCCCAAATTGCTGGAGGGGTTGTGGGAAGGTGGGCACGCTTACACATCTTTTATGGGACTGCGCACTTCTGACCCCTTATTGGACTCAAGTCCTGGATGAAATTGATCGCTATTTAGAAACAGAGCTCCTCGGCTCCCGGAATACGTGCTCTTGGGGGTTTCCAACCCATTAACCTATCCCTTGAAATCTAGGAGGGGGAAGCAGATTGCTCTTGCGTTAGGTTCTGCCACACAAAACATCCTTACACATTGGAAGACGCCGCGCATTCCAACACCCGCTGGCTGGATCCAGCGGTTATGGCACATATTAGGCATGGAAAAGATCTCGCTCACGGGGGCTGGTAAGGGCTCAGACTTTAGTGAGATGTGGCAGCCTTTTCTGTCCCTCCTTGCACAAGACTTTAGGGAACTTACATGTCCAAGCTACCTACGCCTTCTGCGCCGGACGGCGCCGACCACTTCCGCTGCAGAGGCTGCCTTTACGACATAGAGCTTTGTTCCCACATGGGGGGCTGGACTGGCCGGGGGGTGGGGGGTGGGAGAACTGTATTCTTTCTTCTTTCTCCTTCTGTTTCTCTTCCGGGGTTGGGGAGGGGGACTGTGTCTCTCTTAATAATTTCTATTATTTCGTTTGTAAGTGTGTATGCCATTCCACGAAGCTGAGGCCCTGCGTGGCCCAACTTTTCACAGTATACCGCTACTACTTGCAATTGACATTGACTACAATAAAAAGATTTAAACCATAAACTGTATTCACAGAAAACTATAGAAAAATTTGGTTTTTCAACCCCAACTCTTGGCAATAGAAAATTAGCAAACTTCTGCAATTACTAACATATGACTAAATTGCTTAATTGATTTCATATGTGTAATACAACAATGCATACCAAAAGGCATAAATGACTTTGAGAAACTGTCCTTGGGCATCTTCCATATCTTCCTGTTCACCCTGGGTTTGACCCAATGCAGCAACGGATGGTAGGAGATGATTTAATATGGCTGCACACACTTCTTGGTCCCGGCGATACAAAGAGCACACTTCACTGCAATAGAAACAAAATACCTTAACAAACAGTTAGCACTCTCAGAATGAATTAAATAGTTTGGATAAAAACTGTTTTCTTACGGAAGGGGTTTTAAAAGCATCAAGACATCCTCTATTGGCAACTGATTTTCTTCAACTGGAAGCTCTTTTAGAAGGATTAAGTACTGCATTAAAAAAGAAAAATATATTTTCTATGGATCAAATGATACTTATTAAGAGTATAAACTCAGTCACTTGCCACACAATACTGACCAGGTGCAGATGCAGTGACTTGCTAGAGTCCTGTGTGTTTAAGTCCACTAGAGATAGCAATTTCCTTCTTATATCTGGGGCGCGAAAAGACACAGAATGTGCTTGGGCTGCTGTTACACACAGACACAGGAATTTCAAAGTATCAAGCAGGAGTAGGTCATGTTTTGTCACGTTTTCTTCTGCCAATGGGCTCACAGCACCTGGAAGTAACAGTTTGGTTATTAGAATTTATGTGATCAGTCCTTAGGAGTATTTACTCGTTCAAAACAAACAAAATGCACAACCCATTCAGAATCAAGTATCTAGGTTCAGCCACAAATCAATCTGGTAATTTTAAAAGGGCACAGACATGCACATCAACTCCAATTTCAGAACATTTAAACATTTCCCCAGTGATTTACAAGTAAGGTTCCGTTATCAATAAAGGATTTGCAGCAGAAAGTCAGCCTAAAACCCAGAATGTCAGGTTGTTTTGGCAAACAACAGCACTCTATCCATTTACATCTCAATAGCATTTAAGACACTTAGAGCCACATGCATCAACATAAGGAATTGCGATTCCTAAATAGAGATTTTTAAGGAATCGCTATTTAGGAATCACAATTCCTTATGCAAGTAGCAATCCCTAAATAAATTGCGATTCCTAAACATTACCTAATAGCGATTCGCAAATTGCGAATCGCTATTAGGTAATGTTACTCCATTCATTCCTATAGGCCCATAGGAATGAATGGTAATGCAGTCGCAAATTGCAATTACCAAATTGGTAATCGCTAATTGTGAATGCAATTGCCAGGGGGCCCAAGGCCTCCCTGATTCACCCCTTCAAAAAGGTAAGTGTGCACATGTGGCGCACACACATGCCCTAAAGGCATGTGTGTGCGCAACATGTCACTTTGAAAAATGCACTTTTGTGCAATTAGCGTTTGATGCATCGCCTTTAGGGAATCGCAATTTGCGATTCCCTAAATGCATTTGCAATTTAGGTCATCGCAAAAAATTACGACTACCTAATTTGCGAATGGAAATGGGTTTCATGCATCAGAAAAAGGCTTTTTGATACAGTGAGATTAATGCTACATTATATTGTTAATATGATGGATTTACTCATTGATGTGACTGGGCTGACATGCTGCTGCATCGACGCCATTCACTGTCGCTGAACAGAAGCTGGGACATGCTAAGCTTCATTTAAAAACAAAAAGGATTTTGAAACTTGGCCCACTGTTTTAATGCCACAGAATCCATCTACTTGGAAATGGTCCCAGACAACCAGTATTATTTTATGATCCGCTCACATTGTGTTCACATCTATGTGTGCTGTGTCTGTTTGCACCTGCCTGCACTGAGGTTGCAGCCTAGGGAAAAGTGCTGATAGTACTATAAAACAGTGTATTGTGAGGTGTTATATTTAAAGCGTTTAAGACCAAGTTATTGTAACTGAATATACATACAATCTATACAAACTGGTGAATTGAGTCCCCTAAATATAAACTTAAATAAGGCAGCAACTCCTGAGACTGCAATGACTGCAGGTAGAAAACAGAAGCCCACTGATAAGCAATTGGCTTCAAACTTATCATTGAGGATATAAAATAGTCTGTTTGGTACACTCCCACCGGGAAAGAAATTGACGCCGAGATCAGCATTAGTATTGTCACCCCAGCTAAAGCCAATTGATGAGCCTCCTGTGGAATTAAAACCAGGGCAAAATCTAGTCACATTTTTGCCAGAGGCAAATAACTGGGTAGGCTACTTCTGACAGTCTGACTCAAGTAAATGATGAGCCTAAGCGTAGTACGCCAGCCAACAAAATTAATAAAACAAGCAAGTGTAAACAACTGACGGAATTGTAGCAGTCACAAGTAACAGGAATACATGTACAGTTAAATAGTGAGAAATCAATCCTGCTAGCTGAACAAGGAAGACCAGACGATCATCAGGGTCAGCTAGAGCTGTGTACTATAACTCTCCATATGGGCCCTGTTGCAAACTGACAGGAAAGAAGACACTATGAAAAAGTTACTAAGTGAAATTCTCCCGCTGGGTTGCTCCCATGTTGGACTAGACTTTACTCTCCCTAATGTGCTAGTCACTCAAGGTGAAGCGATGATTAATATGCAGAAAACAAACGGTTGAAGTTCTAGTGCACGGTGAACCTATGAGTGCTGTCCAAGAGCAATTGCTGATAGTAGTATGGGGCTACAATCAGGAAAATCAATGTTCCTGAATATGTCTGGCTGCAACCAGTCCCCATCAACCTCTCCTAGAAATGAAAATCAGCAAGATGTAATCATTTGAGAGGCATTTTATGCCTCACATAGAGTTTCCTATACTTATTTTAAAGGCGAAATCCTATGGTGGAATGGACCACATTGCATCTCACCTGACAATGATACTTCAACTATTAACAAGTACCAGGGATAAAAGTGATATAGCTAGGGATATATCCCTACAGACAGATGATATAATAAACATGTTCGACATCAAAGAGCCACTTATCTATGCAAATACAATAGTATTATGGGCTAATAATGTGGAAGATGACAGTCAACCGACTCAACTGCTCAAAATCAGTCTAGCGAGCTGAAGGTAGATAGTGGCCAAGTATATAGCAAAAGTGGAAAGGGTAAAAACAAGTAACTAAATTACCTCAGAGCAAATTGGGACCAAGAAAAGATATATACCATCAAACCTAAGGATTCCGTTGCTGATTTCAAGCCTGCAGCAACTAAAGAGGTGGGAAGGACAAGGAAGGCAAAGAAGGAGAATCCCTGGTATACTCGCAAGGTGGTTGTTTACGGACAGGGGTAAAGAAGAACCAAAGACCGCAGAAGCAAAGCCCAATCAAGAAGTAGGAATTAGCACAAGATAAGCCCTGGGGAGCAAAAACAAAAATAAATATAGAAATAAAACTTGTACATCTGACGATGAATCGGGAATTGTCCCTATCTATCCCATTTGTGAAGCAAAAGTAGTTAGAAAATCTGGAATAAAGCCCCCCTGGAACAAGAGGAAACAAGTATTTTATCCTAGAAGTAACAGGGTAAGGTTAGAATGAACGACTCTTTAAAAGGAGGAAAAAATTTGATGCCATCAATGAAGGACAAGACTAACACCACCTATGTAGAGAGAAACCCAATGATAATGTAACTTCCCAGAGTAAATGTCTCCCATCTCCATTGAACTTGGAAGCTCCAACACAAACTTTAAACCCACTAGCTACACCTTTTCCTATGGAGATAAGGGGTCTAATAAAAGCCAGAACATTGAGAGTAGCGTAGAAAACATGTAAAAAGTGATTTTACTGTTGCTACTTGTCATGAGTTCATCAATGTATTCCCTAATGTTGGTAACTCTAACCCTCAGAATATATCCCGCCTCCTAGCCCTCTTTTCTGCAGTGCCACATTGAGATTAATTACATCACAGGACATAAAAG
This sequence comes from Calotriton arnoldi, assembly GCA_963921515.1. Taxonomy (NCBI): domain Eukaryota; kingdom Metazoa; phylum Chordata; class Amphibia; order Caudata; family Salamandridae; genus Calotriton; species Calotriton arnoldi. Next base: position 2,285,821 of record CAWUFW010000324.1, read on the forward strand.
AGTGAGCTTTGAAAAGTACCAAGTCAAAAGTGGATGGTACAAACAATGAAAGTGAAGATCACATCACCTAGTACAAACAGGTTGATCCTAAGCCATCTGCAACACCTGCATAGTATGGGTATAGATGTACTGCCAAGTCATCAATTATCACAGAGCAATACTTCATTAATCGGCAACCAGTCTGAGCAAAGATGTGGAAAAGCCATGGGCTGTACAACTGCACTTAAAGAGAACAGAATTTAGCAAGGTGTTGGTAACCAATGAGGTTGGTTTCGATAATTTACATATCACAACAGGAAATCACCCAAGGATGGTTAAGCTACCCAACTCTAGAGTGAACACCAAGGAACGAGGAGTTGGCAAGCATTGCGGCCAAGATTGGGCATGGCAGGCCACAGCCCTGTCAAGCAAAAACAGGAATAGGGCCTTAGATGGGCTTGACAACAGTTGTCAATTAGGAAGTGCTAGGTGGATGTATGATGGTCCCCATTGGAAAAAAAAGTTATGCTAATGAGGACCTCATAAAAAGCCTATTCCAAATATTGCCAGGTTAAATAGCAAATTGGGGGACGGTGAATGGTTAAAATGATCAATAATCATGTAATTTGCTGTTCTAAGATAACATGGGAACTTTCCAAAAATGGTGTAACTGGTTTTAATGAATTAATTGAACTTGCATAACATTTCAAAAAAGGTAGATGGGGGGGGGGGACACTTTCAATATGGGAGTCGTACAAGTTAAATTGCAATGTAAAGCACACCTCTCTCCTGATACATTACATGTGAGACTCACAAAGGATGTAGGGAAATTGATATCATCGACATTGAAAATGTATACATCCCCCCTGGGTGGACTTCGAAGGTGCAGGCAATTTGGAACAATATTACATATTATGATAAACTCATTAGAGGGGAACATATCAACTTAACCAAAGAGAGGAATCAGCATGAGGTGAGCACTTGCTGTTGATTTGTCAGGCCTTTAATTTGTATCCCTCCAATGATTTTGACAATGAAGAGGTTTTACCAGAGGACTATTGTCAAGGTATTCTGAAACCAGATATGAGCTGTCCAAAAGAGGATAAGAAAGGGAAGGCCATCTTCACATTTCTTTTAAAGCAGGGGCTCCACTTCTGGAATGGTTGAACTATTTCTGACTGTCCAGCTTAATAGACCTATGGCAATGAAAAAAATCCCTCATTGATTGAATATCTTATAATCAATCTGGAAAGACGTTAATGATATGGTTATTGGAAGGAGAGTTAAGAATGATCATGATCCCCTATTAATTAATCTCATGTCTCACTAGGGGACAAACAGACTCCAGCAGGAATACCTGGGTGGATTACCATCTTGCATTCTGGCTAACAATAGGAGAAACCTAAGATGGAATAACAGAAAATATCAAGCTGAAATTCTCCTTCTAATGACATTTTAGCAAAATTTGGAGGGGTCATCCTTAACGCACCTAGTGATTGCAATGATATATTGGATTAATTCCATTCTCTGATATTTGAAATATGGTTATTGTGGTTGCAGCTAATTACAAACTCTAGGTCAACATCAAGCACTCGTAGATATCGTATTGGCATGATGCTGAATTTTATAATATGAAGTACGAAGTCTTGCAAGCATTAATCCTACACCATCTTAATATACAGAATGAGCTGATCTTTCGATCAAATAAGTAGTATTTGTGGGCTGTATGGCCACTAGTCAGAAATATACAGATAACTAGAAATAATCATTACAGTACCATAGTCATAGATGACACAGGCCATTTCTACCTAAATAATAGCTGCTTTATTTTGTTAAAACTTTTTGGGATATGAAGTAATTATGCATTCTGAATTGCACCTTACTGCGCTCTTTGCACAATGGATTAATATTTGCCAGCATTTCTTGTTTTAATTTGAATACTGTGCAAGACTTTATTGTTAGGTACATCAAATTGGAAGAACTGTTGCCATATTTCATCTATTTTAATGATAGCATGATGAGAGAACATGGTTTTTATTATCCTTCCAAGCTGCTATACCTCAATAAAAACTGCCTTGGATAATATTGGAATTTATGGATCTTATTACTTTGCATAAATACCAACACTTCATTGACCTTTGTACTCTCAGATTAGTACCAGCAAATACTTATCTATTATCTTAAATTATGAGGAATTATGGATTTTGCCATTTTGCACAAAATCAGCACTTTACTGAGCTTTGCACTTTTGGACTAGCACCGTGCTTCCCCGCCTTTACTACAAATGTAGGACATACTGCCCATTGCATGAATAGTATGAGTTTTCACTTTGCACTCAAATAGCTTTTATTCTGCAATTTTAATTGAACATTGCAAATGTATTCTTTGTGGGTTTTTTTTTTTTTTTTAACTGTAAGGGCAAATTGCTGAAACAAAGACTGATTGAGGATTACTGATCAATAATAGCATGGTTAGAGAGGGCGTGGCCAACTCTCATCGCCGGTGGACATGATCCACCAGGGATCCACTGCATTTTTCTTATAAACCAAGGCGGCTTTTACCCTTATCATGCCAAAGTCTCACCATTGACCTGCCCTATGGCCAGTGGGGAGGGGGCACTGAAAAAGGTTCTGTGCATCTCCCGTAATGGTTAGACAAGCAGCAACGTTGGCTCAGGCCTGTAGCACCGAACGGCCAAGTCACGATTTGCAAGCGGCATCACAGTGACTGATGAGACCTTGACTTGTGCTCTACATGCGGCACTACTGCAGGCCATTAATATGAGCACGAGCTGGGGGAGATAATGGAAGCCCGACTTCATGCTTCCAACATAGCAGCTATGCCGCAAAGCGCCCTAGCGGAGGAGCGGGACAGGCTCCTCCGCTAGGGCACGACAGGCGGAGTACTAATGCAGAAACACCTCCCACAGCGGTACAACACCGAGCCCGGGTGCTGCAGGTTCGGTTTGTTTAGCAGCATGGAAGATTTCCTCCAGTAAACAGGTGAGAGCATTTGTCCACCTGGTGCCCATCGCTTCCTGCCACGACACCCCATGCTCCCTAGCACTACGGTGGGTACGGACATTTCAGACAGCTGAGGCCCACCCCCCGGTGCACTGTGCCCCTAATTCCCGAAGCGGATAGTGGGGGCAGGGTCTGCTGCCACAGAGGGGCTACAGAGGACCATTAAGGCCACACTTCTGGTGGCCCAGAGAACTTACCTGGATATCTGCACACATGAGCCTACGCTACAGGCAGCAGCAGAGCGTAGAACTGGGCTCTTATCGAAAGGGAGCTCCGGTGAAGATGGAACTATGCTAGGTCTCAGTCTACTTGCCCCCCAGCGCTGCTCTCTCTGCGGGAGGGTAAGTTAGCGGCGAGGAACACTACCAGAGAACCCGCTTTGACGCCCCTACTCTTGAGTCCCCTACCCTGGCACCCAGTTGCAGCCTATATGCCTCAGAAGAAGCCACAATCAAATAGGGTGTTGAGCTACTTTCAACCGGCAGAGACAAGAGGCTAACGTCCACCCACCACCCAGCAGGACACTATGGCCATAACCAAAGACGACCTCTTTTTCTCCTTGCAAGACTCTAAAAAACTGTGAGTTAACCGGCTGGAAGACTCCTCTGACTGGCTCAGGAATCACCTACAGGCTACCCTTCTGAAATGCGAAGATTTGGAGAACTGTTCACGGCCAGATAACATTCAACTGCAGAAACTGGTGGAAGGAGTGGAAAGTCCGGACATAGAGGCGTTTGTAGTGGGCATGTTCTCCGAGCTCCTGGGGGATGAACAGGCCAAGATCAAACTGGATCGAGTCAACAGAGTTGGTCCGCTGATGCCTGGCGAGGGGAGGTCGAAACTACATTCCTTGAAGGTGAAAGATGAGATATTACAGGCAGCGAGGAAGGTAGAGTAGGTTTCGTTTCAAGGTGCTACGTCCTCTGTTTTTCAAGACATTGCTCCGGCCACACTGGCCGGACAACTACAATGTCGGCCTGTAACTGATAAACTGCGTGTCAAATACAGGTGGACTAATCCATTTGGCCTCTCCTACGAGTACCATAACAAAACACACCACTTCACGGATCTGACAGAAGCGGCAACACTGCAAGGGGTGTCTGCTCCTGAGCGATGTGACCCTGAGGGGGACCTGGACGGACCGTCCACGAGCTCTGCGACAGGCCCAGACAGAGGACAATGGCTCTCACAGTGACTAATTAAATGGCAGGGGAAATGTTGAGGCCAAAGCTGAATCCTGCGACTACGACTTCACACCTGGGCAAGCGCTCCAAAGCTTAAATGTTTTGAGTCTCCCACCGCACACTAGCTGCCAGACTCCACAACCCCGGCATCCAGGGAACTGCCTTAGACTGGATTTGATCTTTACTTTCAGGAGAAAACAGATAATAAGACTCCCGCCCTTCCTCTCCGAACCCACAGAGATCCCTCAAGTACCCCAAGGATCCTCCCTCAGCCCCACGCTCTTCAACATGTACATGGCCCCCCTTGCTGGGGTGGCATGGTGAGCAAAAGAATGATGGATTTAACCCAGATCTCTTGACTGGGGGTGAATTTTTGATTTGTTCTGCATTCCGTCCATCAATTGTGAGTCTTTTGCTTTCTCGCCCTAAGTGCGCCAGGTATGCCCAGACGTGGGTCCTGGGCTCACTGTGCCACTGAATTCAAGCTATCCTGGCTGATGAGGGGTGAAACCCCGAAACCAGTCCTAGGATGCTTGCTTACGGTCCAGGAAGGACCTGGCTTGGCAGTTTGGGCTGGACTGTTCCCATGAGGCACAGGGTCAAGACTGATTTGCATATGGCCTGGTCTAAACTGGGGTGGCATGGTGAGCAAAAGAATGATGGACTTAACCCAGATATCTTGACTAGGGGTGAATGTTTTGATTTGTTCTGTATTCCGTCCATCAATTGTGTCTCTTTTTCTTTCTCGCCCTAAGTGCGCCGGGTATGCCTAGACGTGGGTCCCGGGCTCACTGTGCCACTGGATTCAAGCTATCCTGGCTGATGAGGGGTGAAACCCCGGAACCGGTCCTAGGATGCTTGTTTCCGGTCCAGGGAGGACCTGGCTTGGCAGTTTGGGCTGGACTGTTCCCATGAATTGTGTGTCTTTTGCCCCCTTGCAACCATCAACAGAAAACACGGACTCAACATAGTCTCATACGCCGACGACGCACAGCTCACCCTCTCCCTCACCAAGGAACCCAACATCATCAGGCAGTTTCCAAGAAGGAATGAAGGACGTCACATCCTGGATGAGCAGCAGCTGCCTGAAGCTCACTAGGAGAAAACTAGGAGTCCTCATCCTCGGGTCCACCCCCTCCGCATGGGACAACATCTGGTGGCCCCTCGCCCTCAGAAACCCTCCCACCCCTACGGACCACAGCCGCAACCTCGGCATCATACTCGACTCCTCACTCACCATGAACCACCAAATCAACGCCTTGTCCTCCACATGCTTCAACACCCTCCGTACGCTCCGCAAGACCTTCAAATGGATCCCCCCTTGACTCCAGGAAGACCATCACCCACACACTCATCACCAGCAGACTGGACTATGAAAATGCGCTCTACGCCGGAATCAACAAAACACTCCTCCAAAAACTCAAGACCGTCCAGAACGCCGCAGCCATACTCGTCCTCAGCATCCCATTACATCACCACATCACCCTTCACCTATGCGACCTCCACTGGCTCCCAGTCGAAAAAAGAATAACCTTCAAACTGCTCACACACGCCTACAAACCTCTCCATAACATCGTACCCCAATACCTCAACGAAAGAATCTCCTTCCACGCCCCCAAGAGAAACCTCCGCTCCGCCGACCTAGCCCTCGCCAGGGTCCCCAGCATTCACAGGGCCAAAACGGGTGGCAGATCCTTCTCCTACATCGTGGCCAGGACCTGGAACGAGCTCCCTCTCTGCATCAGACGAAGCCCGACACTGCACCTATTCATTAAAAATCTCAAGACCTGGCTCTTCGGATGACCACGGAGCTGCCCGAACCTCCCACTGCGCCTTGAGACCCTCACGGGTGAGCAGTGCGCTCTATAAATCCCTGATTGATTGATTGAGTGAGGGCAGGAGGGAGTCTGACATTAGGTCAGAACTAGGGTCCTTGAGTGAGATTATCTGCATGGTGACACCATGGTACTGACTACATTGACATGGAAATGTGAAAGGACTAAACTCTCTGGCCAAACGTCAAACTTTGTGAATACATTCTGGACAGGAGACACGATATAGTAGCACACCTTAAACGCAGTGATGACCACAGACTTAGCCATAAATCATATCCCCTGATCTACAGATCCTCTGCCCCTACATAACACAATGGGGTAGACCTCCTTTTTTCACTCCTCTTTAAAGTTCCAACCGATGGCTGCAAATCTGACAAGGAGGGGAGAACAATGATGGTAAAATGAAACATAGCTGGCGGGATGTGTACAATAGCATTGGTCTACGCCCTCAATACCACTCAGGCTGCCTTTGCTCACTCATTTCTCACCCTTCTAGGAGGTTTCGCAGAGGGAGAGATCATCCTAATGGGGCATTTCAATCTTACATGGGACTCGGAGCTAGGTAGCACCCACTCACATAGTTCACTTACTGGGCATTTTCCTAAGGCTCTGAAACAAGCTATACTTTTAGAAGGTTTGATGGCTGCCTGGAGAACCACTCGCCCTACAACTCGGGATTATACTCTCTATTCACAATCACATCGTACATACTCCCGACTTGCTTATACAATCGTAAGTCAATCACTGGAACACTCCATTATGGAGACCAAATTCCACGCCATCGCACTTTCTGACCACTCCCCGGTAGAGCTTACATTAAAATGGGCTGCCCAAACGCCTACGTTTCGCAGGTGTTTTTTTCCTGGGTCCCTGACGGTGAATAGGCAAGAAACATGTCGACCTTCTTTTAAGTATCACCTTTTGTGCTTGTTTGGACCATTGTATCCACTCCTAGCCAGCAATTATTTTTAACGATAACAAGGGGGCCCATATATTAAAATTGCTTTGGGTATCCCTTAGTTATTTTTAACCTCACATTTACACCAGTTTAGTCACATTATGACACAGACATAGCACCTCACTCTTCACATTGGCAAAAACAAAAGAACTCTGGCAAAGAGCCCCCCTAAGAGGCCCGCTGAGGATTGCAGTGCCGGCCCAACAAGGAGATGCCCGATGATGAAGCAGAACACCCCTTGGGGTGTGTGAGGGCCCGTGCTCCTCAGGGATCAGATCCCCCATTCTGATGCTTCAGGCTTCTCCCGGCCTCCTCTTCTCCTGTCAGGAACTGCATACCTTTTTGACTTACAGGAAGACCTTTCCCCATCCCTCTTGCCTTCTCTCTGCATGCAAAGCACTAGTGACATGTGACAAAATCTGAATGCTGTTTACCTGATAATAACAAATGTATTGATATTTTTATAGTTCAGCATGCCTGAAATTCTTCAGACATGATTATGCCCCTCATCATTTTAGTTAACCGTATGTACATATTGCTCTGGATGGAATCCCAATACCCAATACAGCAAGAATTAAGCTTTACTCTTCTTTCTTGATCTCTTCCCCTACGTACATGCATACAGACACACACCCTACTATCCATATATGTTCTATCTTTAGCTTTTAACTACTAAGACCAGAATGCAACTGTATAAATAGTGGTGGAAGGCTATTAAATCATGCTCTCGAGGTCACACATGGTGGTGATTCAACTAGTATTAACATCACCTTGCCTCCCTCTAGTTGAACGTTAAAGATGCATTGTGCAGCATGAAAACATGCTCTTGGTACAAGCCATTCCCAAAGTGAAGTGGACAACATGGCAATACATCTATTTATGAACTAAATACAAGAGATCACTGTGGCAATTGCAAAATGAGGAATTCATGTCATGAATCCAAAACTTGCATCTTTGAACTCGGTAGTAATAAAATGAAACCAGAAGCTGACTTATGAACACTGGTCCGATCAATTTTAGTCAAAGCCACTTTCTGTACTCCATGACTGGTATTTTGTGGGTGTTAGACTGACAAAGCTCTACTATTACAGAGTAAAGCTAGACTGAGGGAATACATCCCTAGCAATTTTCTCTCTTTAAATAGATCAGGATTCTATAAAAAAAAAAAATAAGTGCAACGGCTTAAAATAATGAAATTAAATGCTAGTGGCACAAAATAATGCTGGTAGCATGCTTGAACACTCACCCTGCACTTATAGAGCAAATCTTCTGCAAATATAACATGGAGCGGATTACATAAATGCATAGCACAGGCTAACCCTACATAAAACCCAATGCCAGTAGGCCAACAAGGGAACCACTGCAAAAGAACAGCAACATAGCCACAGCAGAGGCAGACATAGGTGGAGATGCTCAGGGATTGCAATTACATTCAACAAAAGGGCAAATTACAAAGAACAAACAGTTTGGAACACTATGTCTGGTGAAAACGTAATCTCGCTACATATCACAAGGCCATGTTTTAACACTGTAACATATAACTATGAAGTTAAACAAACAAGTTATTTACCTTCGGTAACAATCTTGTAGCAATGTTTCTGGTGGATTCTTCATCTTGTGAATATTTCCTAAGCATTAGACTGGATTCAGAAACTTTGGAAGCACCTGCTGTGTGTGTCATTAGGTGGAGCTGTGCAGCTATGCGCAGACGTTGTTCCACTCCAGAAGTGATGAGCAGAGTCATTTATAAGTGTCACCCATGTGCTCTGACATCAGTTGCTTTCTAGGCTGTCTGCGTCCTTAGAAACAGAGCCCCTTAGAACATTGCTATAACCAATGTACAGACACCTAAATCTGGGATCTCTTTAGATGTGAAAGAGCCCAGTTCACAGAAAAGGTAGGTGGGAGTGCTGGTGAGCAACCTGTGGTTAGACAGAGTATCCAGCAGAAAGATCATCATCGAAGATAAGTAACTTGTTTCTCTGATGGGCACTTCTAACCACAGATTCCTCACATTGTGAATACGTACTATAGTAGTACCACCCAAGATGGTGGGTCTGTGAACTGGCTCATACCAAAAAGTCCCGGATGACCGTGCGGGCAAAATGCCTCTCTCGACGGACCTGACTGTAGAGTCAGTTCTTTGTGAATGTGTGTACTGATGCCTATCTAGCCTCCTCAACGATATCAATGATGGGTACTCTGCTTGCTTCCTAACGTAGTGGTAGCATCTTTAGCCTTGGTGGAATGAGCCAGCAAGCCATCTTGGTCCGTTTCTTCACCAATGCGTAGCAGATCTTTATGCAGAGAACAATCCATTAAGAGATGGTACGTTTTTGCAATGCCTTGCCTTTCTTTGATCCTAAAAACCCTACAAAGAGCAGATCATCCACTCTATTGTCCTCGTTATGACTTATATAAAAGCTTAATGCGCTCTTATGGTTCAAACGATGGAGTCAGGTCTGACTTTGGCACATTGCTAGAGAACCCAAACGATGTTAAATGGTTCATCATTTTCTAGAGGTGGTTGGCGACTGCTTGGGATGAGCCCACTTTCAGTAGCCAGTTGTCGAGGCAAGTGAAGACTGGTACCTCAAAGTTGTGCTGTGACAACTGCCCCATCACCTTAATGAACACTTGAGGTGCACTGGTGAGCCCAAAAGGGAGTATTGTAAACTAAAAACACTACTTCCTCACAGTGAACCACAAGTAGAGCCTGCAGGCCTGCGGGATGGGAATATGAAAATAAGCATCCTGTAGGCCCAACACCACCATCCAGTCTCGGGGATCTAGGGCAGACAGGACCCGGGATAGAATGAGCATCTTAAATTTGGCCTTCCGCAGGAAGTTGCTGAGAGGGCGAACATCTTCTTCGGCACAGGGAAATAGTTGGAGTAACTCCCAGTTCCTACTTCCGAAGCTGGAACCCACTCAATGACCCCTTTGGCCAAAAGGGCCTGCACTTCTTGCTGTAAGAAAGTTTGTTCTCTGCCAGCCACCTTATATAGATTCCCGACTCCGAAAGGGTGGCTGTGTGCTGGCAAGGACACACTAAAGTTGTTTTGTGGCTGCTGGATGAGCGGGGACTGAGCTGCACATTGTCCCTGCTGTTCTGAAATCTGTCTCTGAGAATTATGGACCTGGCCACAAAAGGCCTCCTGGGCTGAGGGAGGTGTCTGGCGCTGATGAAATAGAAAGCTCTACCATAGACAAGGAGAGTGTGAAAGTTCTGGTGGAATAGACTTGCGGGTGTTCCATGAGTTACAACTTTGGTGTAACTGTACAAGTTGTACTTTTCCACCTACGGTTGACACGGGTGAACTTGGTTCATATGCACCAACAATGAATGTGAAAGACAGTTTATTGTAGCCCCGCCAGAGACTATTCAATGTGTAATTGGCATAGAAATATTGCTTTTGGGTTACTAATAATCCTTCAAAGGGAGCAGGGGCATTGTGGTACCAGTCACAAAACTTATTTTGCTATTCACAGTATCACATCAATCAATCAGCATTTGTAGAATGCAGCACTGTCACCCCTGTGGGTATTTGGGCACTGGTGTGCGAGGTCTCTATCGAAAAGCAAGGTCTTGAGGAACGGCCGGAAGAGGGAAGAAACTAGCAGAAAAAGGTAAAAGAGATGGCAGGAAAACGAGCAAGCAGAAAAGGCAAAATAGAGGGCAGAAAAACGAGCAGAAAAGGGCAAAACAGAGGGCAGAAAAAGGCAAAACAGAAGGTAGAAAAAAAAGAGCAAAAAAGGCAAAACAGAGGGCAGAAAAAAAGCAGAAAAGGCAAAACAGAGAAGAAGAGGGCAAAACAGAAGGCAAAAAGATTAGCAGAAAAGGCAAAACAGAGGGCCGAAAAACAAGCAGAAAAAGGTAAAACAGGGCAGAAAAACTAGCAGAAAAGGCAAAACAGAGCAACAAACAAGCAGAGGAGGGAAAACCAGAGGGAAGCAGGTAGACAGGAAGCAGAGGGTAGCGGACTGCGGGCAAGCTGGACAGGAGAATTGTCGCAGGGTGAGCTGGCACGAGGGCCTGACAGACACCGTACTAAGAAGAACAAACATTTTTAAGTTAAAAGTGTTTATTACTACAGGAATAATCTGTTTCTCAGCACACTTAAAAAAACTACACACATTATAAAAACAGCAAAAAGATGTTATGAACAACGAGAATAAAATTATAATTACAAGTATTATTTTAAATGTCATTTAAAATCTAACACCCTAATGCCTACTTCTATGTGCTATATCCAGAGAGCCAACTACCCCTCCTGTTACCTCTATTAAGTCCCACACAGCAGGATTGCTAAGATGTCTTCAGAGGCCAAGCTCCTTTCTCCACCACTCTGCAAACGTGCCTCCTGGTGCACTACTGGTTGGGGGATGAAGTCCACTTTACTCCTGAGGGACCTTGGGGGCCAAGAAGCCCTCCTGGTACCTCCAATAAGTCCTAAACAGCGAGATTCCTGAGAGCTGGTCAGAGGCCCGCCCCCTTTCTCCACCACTCTGCAAACGCCATTACTACTTAAAAAATGTCCAGTTTTTTAATGTAAAGTAATATTTTATTACCATATGTAAACCTAACCCCCTGCCGCAATCAGAGGGGGGGGGGGCACGTGGCCCCACCTTCCTGAGCCTCATTAGACCCTGGGGATGCAATCCCCCAGGGCCCTCTGCATTTTAATGGGGAGGGGAGCCATGTGGCCCAAGCCTTATTAGGCCCTGGAGACCCCATTCCCAAGGGCCTTTTTTTTATTTTTTTTTATTAAAGGGGAGGGAGGCTGCGGGCCCCTCTCCCAAGCCATTATAAGCCTCGGGGAGCACACACCCCCACCCCCGGAGCCAAATCCTACAAAAAGGGGAGGGTCAGCGTGGCACCCCTCTTAGAGTCTTGTAAGGCCCGCGTGACCACCATCCCCCAGGGCCTTTTATTTTTTATTAAAGAAGAGGGGGGGGCCTTATTAGGCCCTGGGGTCCACATCCCCCAGGGCCTTTTTTTATGAATGGGGGGGCACATGGCCTCCCTTTCTGAGCCTTATTAGGCCCTGGGGGCCCCATCCCTGGGCCGCAGGCCTGGCTACCCTTGCCTTATACGGTCCTCGGGACCCCATGCCCCTTTTTTATGAAAGGCCCTCCCCAAGCCTTATTGTTGCTTTACGATCCCACAGGAGTCCCGCAGGAATCGCAGAAAGATTTAGCTTTTTTTTTTTTTAGCCCCTTGGGAGAGGGGGTCCCTCCTGGGTCCCCCCCATGGGGCCTAGGGGGTCAGGGTAACCCTACAATGCCCCCTTATATACATATTAGTTTTTTTGCATGTTCAGGACAGGGGACTAAGTACCCAAGTCCTGCAATGGCTGCCAGCAACATTTTTCTCTTGTTGCTGCCAGCCAATCTGAGCACTCGCTCCCGCGGGAGTCTGACGAACAAGTTATTTACCTTCGGTAACGATATATCTGTAAGAAACATAGGTTAGTTATAGATTCCTTACCTTAGAATTTCCTCCAGGTGTCAGACTGGATCCGGAAAGTTTTTCGTCAGCAGTACCCCTGCGAATTGGAAGGTGGCGTCGGTCGACTCCGCTTTCGTCGTTGGCGTCGTGGTCTCCGAGATGACGTCGCGGTACCTACATAGACGCCGCCCTCGCGCGCGGACGTCAGTTCTGTACACGACTTTCCACGCCAGAAGCGCAGAGCCATGCAAGACACTGACCACTGGTGCACTAAACTAGGGCCCTGAAAGGAAGTCCTTAACCCTAGAAATCAGTTCGCAGAACGGGAAGGATGGGTGGGGCGGTAAGGAATCTATAACTAACCTATGTTTCTTACAGAAATATCCTTACAGAAGGTAAGTAACTTGTTCATCTGAAAGAAACAGTTAGTTATAGATTCCTTACCTTAGAATAGATACCCCAGCAATACCACCCCCGGAGGTGGGTCTGCAAACTAAGTTCACACCAGAAAGTCCTGGAGAACAGAACGGCCAAAGAAGCCGTCTCTCCAGACTTGGCTGTCCAGGCAGTAGTGTTTGGTGAACGTGTGCAGCGATGCCCACGTAGCTGCCTGACAGATGTCATTAAGGGGGACTCCCCGTCCCAAAGCAGTGGTAGCTGCCGTCGCCCTGGTGGAATGGGTGTGCAGTCCCATTAGAGGCTCCTTCTTTGCCAAAGAATAGCAAGCTTTGATGCACAAAACGACCCACCCGGAGATGGTCCGTTTGTGCACGGCCCGACCCTTCTTAGCGCCCACTTAACCAACAAAGAGCTGGTCGTCCACCCGGAATTGTTTGGTGCGATCCAAACAGAAGGAAAGCGCACGTTTTGGATCCAGACGGTGGAGCCTCTCTTCCTCTTTTGAAGGATGCGGAGGCGGAAAGAAGGTGGGCAAAGTGATGGTTTGGCCAATGTGGAAAGAAGTAACCACCTTGGCAAGAAAGGAAGGACGACCTTGTCCGGATGAACAGCCAGAAAGGGAAGCTTGGAAGAAAGAGCTTGTAGCTCACTCACCCTGCGCGCAGAGGTGATGGCCACCAGAAAGGCAGTTTTCAAAGTTAGAAGCCTGAGAGGACAGCTATGTAGCGGCTCAAAGGGAGCGCACATAAGATATGTAAGAACCAAGTTCAAGTCCCACTGGGGCATTACACAAAGGGAACAGGAGGAAAAAGATGAGTAATGCTCTTAAGGAAACGATTCACAACAGGGGACTTGAAAAGAGAAGGCAGATCAGGAAGCCTAAGGAAGGCTGAAAGGGCCGAGAGGTAGCCCTTTAGATGCCCAGAGCAGAGCCCTGCTGGGCCAAAGAAAGGAGGAACAAGAGAACCTCAGAAAGAGGGGCAGAAAGGGGATCCACAGCCTTTGCTGTGCACCATGCCACAAATTTGTTCCATTTGCAGGCGTATACCGTCTTAGTGGAGGGACGCCTGGCTGACAAGATAACATCGCAGACTTCGGGAGGCAGGTCAAACGACGTCAACTGCCGCCGCTCAATCTCCACACAAGGAGGTGGAGGCTGGACAGGTTCGGGTGGAGGACCGTCCCCTGCTGCTGCGACAGAAGATCCTCCCGAAGAGGCAGTCTGATCGGAGGATCGATGGCCATGTTGAGCAGCTCGGGATACCAGACTCTTCGTGCCCAATCCGGAGCCACAAGAATGACTTGGGCCCGGTCGCCCTTGATCTTCTTCAGCACTCTGGGCAGTAGTGGTATAGGCGGAAAGGCGTATAGAAGACAGCAACTCCACTCGCGATGAAAAGCGTCGCCTAGCGAGTGCCGCCTTGGAAACTCCAACGCGCAGAATTGCTGACATTGCGCGTTCTCTTCGGTGGCTGATAGAGCTAACAAAGGCTCTCCCCACTTGCGAAAGAGACCTTGCAACACCTCCAAGTGAAGACACCATTCGTGATCCATCATGCACCAGCGGCTGAGCTCGTCCGCCCAGGGATATGCCCTGATGTTCTAGCCATGTCCAGAGGCAGAGGGCCTCCTGACATAGGGTCCACGACACCACCCCGCCCTGTTTGTTGCAGTACCACATGGCGGTGGTGTTGTCTGTGAACACCTGCACTACTCTCCCCTTGACAGAGGGAAGGAATGTCTTCAGTGCAAGTCGGATCGCCCGAAGCTCCAGAAGGTTGATATGGAGCCTGGACTCCGCCGGAGACCAGAGGCCTCTGATCTCCGCCTCCCCCATGTGGCCTGCCCATCCCAGAAGGGATGCATCAGTCACCACTGTGAACTCTGGTTGGGAAAGGGAGAGGGATCTGCCGCCGACCCAATCCTGGTTAGTTAGCCACCACTGCAATTGGTGTGCAGTGCCCTCCGAGATCTGGACGCAATCGAACAGGTTCCCCTGATGTTGTGCCCACTGGAACTTCAGGTCACACTGCAGAGCCCGCATATGCCATCTGGCATGGTTCACCAGGAGGAAGCAGGAGGCCATCTGGCCCAGTAGCGTGAGGGTCATCCTGACCGAAACCCAGGATAGAGGCTGAAAGATCGAAATCATAGCCCGAATATCCCGGACTCGCTGTTCGGGAGGATAGACCCGAAACTGCGTTGTGTCCAGAACCGCTCCGATGAAAAGGAGCTTCGGAGAGGGAGTCAGGTGTGACTCGGCACGTTGACCGAAAACCCCAGCGAATGCAGGAGGTCAGCCGTAGTCTGGAGCTGGGAGACGACAGCCTGGGGCGAGCCCGCCTTCAACAGCCAGTCGTCGAGATAGGGGAAGACTGGAATCCCTGATCTGTGCAGATGAGCTGCGACCACCGCCATCACTTTCGTTAACACCCGAGGGGCGCTGGTAAGGCCAAAGGGGAGCACGGTAAACTGAAAGTGCTCGTGGCCTACCGTGAACCGCAGGTAACGCCGGTGGGCCGGCAGGACGGGGATGTGAAAATAAGCGTCCTGCAAGTCCAGAGCTACCATCCAGTCTCCAGGGTCGAGGGCAGACAGGACCTGAGCTAGCGTCAACATTTAGAACTTCTCCTTCTGGAGGAAGCGGTTGACGTTCCTGAGATCCAAGATAGGACGCAGGCCTTTGTCCTTCTTGGGCACCAGAAAGTAGTGGGAAGAGCAACCACGACCTACTTCTGGGACAGGAACTCGCTCGATGGCTCCCTTGGCCAAGAGTGCCGAAACTTCCAGTTTGACAAGGGCCAGATGATCCTCCGACATGCGATGGTACTGAGGTGGCATGGCGGGAGAAGTAGTTTCGAAGGGGGGGGGGAGTAGCCCCTTCGGACTATTTGCAAAACCCACCTCTCCGACGTGATGGTGTGCCAGTGGGGGAGGTGGTGGTGAATCCTGCCGCCCACTGGCGTTTGGTGGCCCTGAAAGGTCGGACTAGGAAGGTTTGGAGGCTGCTGCAGAGGGGGCTGTGGTGGACTGGCCCGCCCGCTGGCCCCCAGAACCACGGCAGTGGTTCCCACATCCCCGGCCGCCCTGGGGCTGAACAGCTTACGCCGGCCTGTGGCTCTGGGCGGGACGTGGCGGACCGGTATTAGCCACGAAAGGGGCGAAAGGCAGACTGCGCAGGGCAGGTGGTGGAGAGGCCCAAGGACCTGGCCGTAACCCGAGAATCTTTACAGCGCTCCAGGGCGTTGTCTGCCTTGTCGCCGAATAGGCGACGGCCATCAAAGGGCATGTCCATAAGAGTGAATTGGACATCCCCTGAAGAACCAGTCGACCTCAACCAGGCGTAGCGTCGAAGAGCTACCGACGTGGAAATCTTCCTGCCTAGTGAATCGGCAGTATCCAGCCCACAGCGGATGGTAAACTTCGCTGCGTCTCTCCCTTCGGCAACTGCCCGAGAGAGTACGGCCGGGCCTCCTCTGGGCACTGAGGCAGCACTTGCGCAACTGTGTCCCACACGGAGTGGGTGTAACGGCCCAACAGACATGCTGTGTTTACCGACCGCAGTCCCAAGATGGAGGAAGAAAACATCTTCTTCCCAAGATGGTCCAGATTTTTAGATTCCCCATCAGGTGGAGTGGTAGGGAATGCGCCCTTGGAGGTGGAGGCTTGAACCACCAAGCTCTCTAGGGTGGGGTATTGGGAGAGGAAAGTGGGGTCGCCCGGGGCCGGGCGGTGGCGTCGGGCAACCATCCTGTCCACAGGAGCTCCTGTGTTGGGCCTGGACCAGGTGCCCAAAAGGATGTCTGTTAGGGCTTCATTAAACGGCAGCAGGGGCTCCGAAGAGCTCGCTGCCGGTTGAAGCACCTCTGTCAGGAGGTTAGTCCTGACTGCCAACGTAGGGAGCTCGAGACAGAGAGCCTCGGCCGCCCTACGCAACACCACTGCGTACAATGCTCCCTCCTCCGAAGCCACGGTAGGAGGAGACAACATGCCAAGGTCTGGTGAGGTATCCAGACCACTGGCTTCCCCGAATTCCTCTCTCCAGTCCGTTTCATAACCTAACTGGTCAGTGAAAGGGCCTCCAGACCCCTCTCAGCCCTCCTCACTCTACTCTGGCTGCCAATCCGGTCTCAAAGAGCCAGGGTAGAACAAGGGCACAAAAGTACCCGTAGGCGCCGGATCCGGCGTCGGTCGACGCCGGTCCTGCTCCATGTCTACCTCGAGGTGGAGGCCGGGGTCGACATCGGCTGGGGACACAGCCGACACCGGTGGCGGACGTGGTGCCGGTGGAATCGGCGCGGGGGAGTGTAACAAGGTCGACCGGCACCGATCCGGATCCAGGCCTGGATCCAAGGGGACCCTGCAGTGCCGAGGTCTGAGCCGCCGGCGTCGAAGGCCCAGGGCCCCCAGCCGAGTCCGCAGGGCCCGAAGGCGCGTCGGCGGAGTCGGGCTGCCCAAAGATGGCATGCATCGCTTCGTAAAATTGCCGAAGAAGGGCAGGGGTCGCTCCGGGTCCCAGGAAGGGAGGGAAGCCCGGAGTCGGCCCTTCGGGCTCCGCATGCGGAGCCGAGGGAGGGGCACCACCCACATCCCTCGTCGCGTCGGCCGACGGACGGGGAGAAGTCGAAGAGCGAGGATGCTTCTTCGACTTCTTCTTGTGCTTCGACACTACCTGACCCAGAGTACGAAGACTTGGATGAAGAGTGATGATGGCTCCGCGACCGGTCCCTCGACCTCCTACGCGACCGGGACCTCGAACGGCGCAGAGCCGACTGCCGGGCCTCGAGAAGCTTTTGGGATCGCTCCTGCAAAGACTTTGGATTCATGGTCCGGCAGTCGGAGCACGACTTGGGGTCGTGGTCGCGCTCCAGGCAGAATAGGCACACGCGGTGCGGATCCGTCACTGACATCAGTCGGCTACAGGAACCGCAAGCCTGGAAGCCGGGCATCCCTCGTGCACCAGGAGTCGATGGACTCAAAAAACAATGTCAACAAAAGTCAAGAAAAAGTCAGTCAAAAAGTGACTGGAGGTACCACTCTCTCCAGATCTGCGCTTGCTGGCGCGGAAAAAGAAAGAACTGATGTCAGCGCGCGAGGGCGGCGTCTATGTAGCTACAGCGACCTCATCTCGGCGACCACGACGCCAACGACGAACGCGGAGTCGACCGACGCCACCTTCCGACGCACAGGGGTACTGCTGATGAAAAACTTTCCGGATCCAGTCTGACGCCTGGGGGAAATTCTAAGGTAAGGAATCTATAACTAACTGTTTCTTTCAGATTCCTTCGGCAGCGGACTGGTCCAAGGGTAAAAAGCTCACTGGGCCAATCTGAACGCTCCATTTTTTTAAATAGAGTTCCAGGGACTTTCGCAAGAGTCCCTCAAACCCAACTGTCCAGATAGCTATATTTTTTTTAACCTTAATATCTCGAAAACTACTAAACTGATTTACACCAAATCACAAAAAGCACAATGTGCACATCAAGATCTATCTTTCTGCCACATTTAGTGTAACTCCATACAACAGTTTTTGCTGTAGCCTTGTCTAAAGAAGTCTACGGAAAATGCATGGGGATTTTGTATTTTGTGACCCCCTTTTTCCTCGTCCCCGCTGAACGGATCACACTGAAACTTTCAATGTATAAATTAGTCAAAAAGTAGCACCTTTTTGGAAATTTCACCAGCAGCACCCTACATCTGGTCAGCATGGCTATCTACTACACAAGTATTGCAATGAAGAGCTTTCATGCAAAGACTTATTGAAGGACTTTGGGTTCACAGCTTGAACAAGGATGTAATGAACAAGTTACTTACCTTTGGTAACGATATATCTGTAAGAAACATTAGTAGTGATAGATTCCTTACCTTAGAATATCCCCAGGCGTCAGACTGGATCCGGAAAGTTTTCGTCAGCGGTACCCCTGCGCGTCGGTAGGTGGCGTCGTGCGGCTCCACCTCAGTCGTTGGCGTCGTGGTCACCGAGATGACGTCCCGGGCGCTACTTAGACGCCGCCCATGCACGCTGACGTCAGTTCTGTACACGACTTTCCGTGCCAGGAACGCAGAGCCATGCAAGATACTGACCACTGGTGCATTGAAACTAGAGCCCTGAAAGGGATGACCTTAACCCTAGAAATCAGTTCACAGAACAGGGAGGATGGGTGGGGCGGTAAGGAATCTATCACTACTAATGTTTCTTACAGATATATCGTTACCGAAGGTAAGTAACTTGTTCATCTGAAAGAAACACATAGTGATAGATTCCTTACCTTAGAATAGATACCCCAGCAATACCAACCCAGGTTGTGGGTCTGCGAACCAAGATCACACCAGAAAGTCACGGAGAACAGAACGGCCAAAGAAGCAGTCTCTCCGGACTTGGCTGTCCAGGCAATAATGCTTAGCAAACGTGTGCAGCGAGGCCCACGTGGCTGCCTGACAGATGTCTTGCAGGGGGACACCACGTCTCAATGCAGTAGTGGCTGCAGTAGCTCTGGTGGAATGAGCACGCAGTCCCACCAAAGGTTCTTTTTTAGCCAAAGAGTAACAGGCTTTGATACACAAGACGACCCAGCGGGAGATAGTCCTCTTGTGTACCGCCCGACCTTTCTTGGTGCCAACGTAGCCAACAAAGAGTTGGTCATCCACCCGGAACTGTTGCGTGCGGTTGAGATAAAATGAGAGCGCACGTTTTGGGTCCAGACGGCGGAGCCTCTCTTCCTCTCTGGAAGGATGCGGAGGTGGAAAGAAGGTGGGCAAGGTAATAGTCTGCCCAATGTGAAAGGCCGTAACAACTTTTGGCAAAAAAGTAGGACGGGGCCTGAGCACAACCTTGTCCGGATGGACTGATAGGAAAGGAGGCTTACAAGAAAGAGCCTGGAGCTCCCTCACTCGCCTAGCGGAGGTGATGGCCACCAGGAAAGCAGTCTTCAAGGTCAAGAGACGAAGAGGACAATTGTGAAGGGGCTCAAAGGGAGCGCACATCAAGTATGTAAGAACCAGATTCAAGTCCTACTGTGGCATCACGAAAGGAATAGGAGGAAAAAGGTGCGTAATGCCTTTGAGAAATCTATTTACAACAGGGGACTTGAAAAGAGAGGGCTGATCAGGGAGCCTGAGAAAGGCCGAAATAGCAGAAAGATAGCCCTTGATAGTGCCCAGAGCAGAGCCCTGCTGGGCCAAAGAAAGAAGGAACAAAAGGACTTCTGAAAGAGAGGCAGAAAGGGGATCCACAGCCTTTGCTGTGCACCATGCCACAAATTTGTTCCACCTGCAGGCGTATACCAACTTAGTGGAGGGACGCCTGGCTGCCATAATGACATTACAAACCTCAGGAGGCAAGTCAAAAGGAATCAACTGACGCTGCTCAATCTCCACGCAAAGAGGAGGAGGCTGGACAGGTTCGGGTGGAGGACCGTCCCCTGCTGCTGCGACAGAAGATCCTCCCGAAGAGGCAGTCTGATCGGAGGATCGATGCTCATACTGAGTAGCTCGGGATACCATACTCTTCGAGCCCAGTCCGGGGCCACAAGGATGACTTGTGCCCGGTCGCGCCTGGATCTTCTTCAGCACTCTGGGCAGAAGTGGTATAGGCGGAAAGGCGTACAACAGACCGCAACTCCACTCGCGACGAAAAGCGTAGCCGAGCGAGTGCCGCCTTGGAAATTCCAACGCGCAGAACTGATGACATTACGCGTTCTCTTCGGTGGCGAATAGATCTAACCAAGGCTCTCCCCACTACTGAAAGAGACCTTGCACCACCTCCGAGTGAAGACGCCATTCGTGATCCAGCATGCACCAGCGGCTGAGTTCGACCCGCCCTGGCGTTCAGAGAACCTGCCAGGTGTTGAACCACCAGGGACATGCCCTGATGTTCCAGCCATGTCCCGAGACGCAGAGCCTCCTGACAGAGGGTCCACGACCCCACCCCGCCTTGCTTGTTGCAGTAACACATGGCAGTGGTGTTGTCTGTGAACACCTGCACTACTCTCCCCTTGACAGAGGGAAGGAATGCCTTCAGTGCAAGCCGTATCGCCCGAAGCTCCAGAAGGTTGATATGGAGCTTGGACTCCGCCAGAGACCAGAGGCCTCTGATCTCCGCCTCTCCCATGTGGCCGCCCCATCCCAGGAGGGACGCATCAGTCACCACTGTAAACTCCGGTTGGGGAAGGGAGAGGGATCTTGGGAGAGGAAAATGGGGTCACCAGGAGCCGGGCGATGGCGTCGGGCCACGTTCCTATCCACAGGAGCCCCTGTGGTGGGCCTGGACCAAAAGAACGTCAGAAAGGGCTTCATTGAAGGGAAGCAGCGGCTCCGCAGAAGTAGCTGCTGGCTGAAGCACCTCGGTCAGGAGGTTAGTCCTGATGGCCACAGTAGGGAGCACGAGGTGTAGGGCCTCGGCCTCCCTACGTAACACCACAGCATAACTAGTACCCTCCTCCGTAGCCACGGTAGGAGGAGACAGCATGCCAAGGTCTGGTGAGGTATCCAGACCACTGGCGTCCCCCAACTCCTCAGCCCAGTCCTGTTCAGACTTGCAAGCAGCTGCGAGAGGGTCCTCAGATCCCTCCCAATCCTCCCCTAGCTCCTCAGGCTGTTCAACAGGCCGAAAATAAGGAGCAGGGACATGGGGATAGAAATCCCCAGCAACGTCGAGAACGGCATCGATCGACGCCGGCTCGACGCTGCGTCCACTTCGGGGCTGAAACCGGGGTCGACGTCGTCCTGAGGAGCGGGCGGCGTCAGAAGTTGTGCCGGTGGGGTCGACGTCGGTACAGAAAGAAGAAAGGGAAGTACAGAAAGAAGCAAGAGAATTGCTGAAAGAAGAAACAGAGGTTTAGAAAGAAGCAAGAGAAGTGCAGAAAGAAAGAAGCAGCAGAGGTACAGAAAGAAGCAAGAGAGGTGCAGAAACAGGCAGGAAAGGTCCAGAAAGAGGGAACAAGGGTGCAAAAAGAGGCAAGAGAGGTGCAGAAAGAGGGAAGAGGGGTGCGGAAAGAGGGGTGCAGAAAGAGGAAAGAGGGGTGCAGAAAGAAGCACGTGAGATGCAGAAAGAGGCAAGAGAATTGTTGAAAGAAGCAACAGAGGTTTAGAAAGAAGCAAGAGAAGTGCAGAAAGAGGCAAGTGGGGTGCAGAAAGAAGCAAGAGCAGTATAGAAAGAACCAACAGAGGTGCAAAAAGAGGCAAGAGGGGTGCAGAAAGAGGTTGGAGAGGTGCACAAAGAGGCAAGAAAGGTACAGAAAGAGGCAGGAGGGGCACAGAAAGAAGGAAGAGAAGTGCAGAAAGAAGCAACAGATGCTGAAAGATGCGCGATGGTTGCAGAAAGAGCAAGAGAACTGCAGAAGGAAGCAACAGAGGTACAGAAACAGGCAAGAGAGGTGCAGAAACAGGCAGGAAAGGTGCAGAAAGAGGGAACAGGGGTGCAGAAAGAAGCAAGTGAGGTAAAGAAAGAGGCAACAGAGGTGCTGAAAGACGCAAGAGAGGTGCAGAAACAAGCAAGAGAAGTGCATAAAGAGGCAACAGAATTGCTGAAAGAAGCAACAGAGGTGTAGAAAGAAGCGAGAGAAGTGCAGAAAGAGGCAAGTGAGGTGCAAAAAAAGGGAAGAGGGCTGCAGAAAGAGGCAGGAGGGGTGCAGAAAGAAGGAAGAGAAGTGCAGAAAGAAGCAACAGAGGTGCTGAAAGAGGCAAGAGAGGTGCAGAAACAGACAGGAAAGGTACAGAAAGAGGTAACATGGGTGCAAAAAGAGGCGAGAGGTGCAGAAAGAGGGAAGAGAGGTGCAGAAAGAGGCAAGAGGGGTGCAGAAAGAGGCAAGAGGGGTGCGGCAAGAGGGGTGCAGAAAGACGCAAGAGAAGTGCAGAAACAAGCAAGAGAAGTGCAGAAAGAGGCAAGAGAATTGCTGAAAGAAGCAACAGAGGTGTAGAAAGAAGCAAGAGCAGTGCAGAAAGAAGCAAGTGAGGTGCAGAAAGAAGCAAGAGCAGTGCAGAAAGAACCAACAGAGGTGCAAAAAGAGGCAAGAGAGGTGCAGAAACAGACAGGAAAGGTGCAGAAAGAGGGAACAGGGGTGCAGAAAGAGGCCAGAGAGGTGCAGAAAGAGAAAAAAGGGGTGCAAAAATAGGCAAGTGGGGTGCAGAAAAAAGCAAGAGCAGTGCAGAAAGAACCAACAGAGGTGCAAAAAGAGGCAAGAGGGGTGCAGAAAGAGGAAGGAGAGGTGCACAAAGAGGCATGAAAGGTACAGAAAGAGGCAGGAGGGGTACAGAAAGAAGGAAGAGAAGTGGAGAAAGAGGCAAGAGAATTGCTGAAAGAAGCAACAGAGGTAGAAGCAAGAGAAGTGCAGAAAGAGGCAAGTAACGTGCAGAAAGAAGCAAGAGCTGAGCAGATAGAACCAACACAGGTGCAAAAAGAGGCAAGAGGGGTGCAGAAAAAGGTAAGAGGTGCACACAAAGAGGTAAGTCAAGTACAGAAAGAGGCAGGATGGGTGCAGAAAGAAGCAACAGGTGCTGAAAGAGGCGCGGTGGGTGCAGAAACAGGCAGGAAAGGTGCAGAAAGAGGGAACAGGGGTGCAGAAAGACGCAGGAGGTGCAGAAAGAGAAAAAAGGGGTGCAAAAATAGGCAAGAGGGGTGCAGAAACAAGCAAGAGAAGTGCAGAAAGAGGCAAGAAAATTGCTGAAAGAAGCAACAGAGGTATAGAAAGAAGCAAGAGAAGTGCAGAAAGAGGCAAGTGAGGTGCAGAAAGAAGCAAGAACAGTGCAGAAAGAACCAACAGAGGTGCAAAAAGAGGCAAGAGGGGTGCAGAAAAAGGTAGGAGAGGTGCACAAAGAGGCAAGACAAGTACAGAAAGAGGCAGGAGGGGTGCAGAAAGAAGCAAGTGAGGTGCAGAAAGAGGCAGCAACAGAGGTGCAGAAAGACGCAAGAGAGGGACAGAAACAAGCATGAGAAGTGAAGAAAGAGGCAAGAGAGGTACAGAAAGAGGCAAGAGAGGTGCAGAAAATGGCAAGAGAACAGCAGAAAGAGGCAAGAGGGATGCAAAAAAGGGAAGAAGGGTGTAGAAAGAAGCAAGAGAGGTGCAGAAAGAAGCAAGAGAAGTGCAGAAAGAAGCAAGAGAAGTGCAGAAAGAGGGAAGACGAGTGCAGAAAGACAACATAGGTGCAGAAAGAAGAGAGGTGCAGAAAGAGGCAAGTGAGGTGCAGAAAGAGGCAAGATAACTGCAGAAAGAGGCAAGAGAGGTGCAGAAAGAGGGAACAGGTATGCAGACAGAGGCAAGAGAAGTGCAGAAAGAGGGAAGAGGGGTACAAAAAGAAGAGAGTGAGGTTCAGAAAGAGGCAAGAGAGGTGCAGAAAGAGGCAATAGAAGTGCAGAAAGAGGGAAGTGAGGTGCAGAAGGAGGCAAGAGAACTGCAGAAAGAGGGTTGCAGAAACATGCAAAAGGGGTGCAGAAACAACCATCAGATGTGCAAAAAGAGGCAAGAGGGGTGCAGAAAGAGGTAGGAGAGATGCACAAATTGGCAAGAGAGGTACAGAAAGAGGCAGGAGGGGGTGCAGAAAGAAGGAAGAGAATTGCAGATAGAAGCAACTGAGGTGCTGAAAGAGGCACGAAGGGTGCAGAAAGAGGCAAGAGAAGTGCAGAAAGAAGCAACAGAGGTACAGAAAGAAGCATCAGAGGTGCAGAAAGAGGTAGGAGAGGTGCACAAAGAGGCAAGAAAGGTACAGAAAGAGGCAGGAGGGGTACAGAAAGAAGGAGGAGAAGTGGAGAAAGAGGCAAGAGAATTGCTGAAAGAAGCAATAGAGGTATAGAAAGTAGCAAGAGAAGTGCAGAAAGAGGCAAGTAAGGTGCAGAAAAAAGCAAGAGCAGTGCAGAAAGAACCAACAGAGGTGCAAAAAGAGGCAAGAGGGGTGCAGAAAAAGGTAGGAGAGGTGCACAAAGAGGCAAGACAAGTACAGAAAGAGGCAAGACAAGTACAGAAAGAGGCAGGAGAGGTGCAGAAAGAAGCAAGTGAGGTGCAGAAAGAGGCAGCAACAGAGGTGCAGAAAGACGCAAGAGAGGTACAGAAACAAGCAAGAGAAGTGAAGAAAGAGGCAAGTGAGGTGCAGAAAGAGGCAAGAGAGGTGCAGAAAGAAGCAAGAGAGGTGCAGAAAGAGGGAAGACGAGTGCAGAGAGAGGCAAGTGAGGTGCAGAAGGAGGCAAGATTACTGCAGAAAGAGGCAAGAGAACTGCAGAAAGAGGCAAGAGAGTTGCAGAAACAAGCAAAAGGGGTGCAGAAAGAGGGAACAGGTATGCAGACAGAGGCAAGAGAAGTGCAGAAAGAGGGAAGAGGGGTACAGAAAGAGTGAGGTTCAGAAAGAGGCAAGAGAGGTGCAAAAAAAGGCAATAGAAGTGCAGAAAGAGGGAAGTGAGATGCAGAAGGAGGCAAGAGAACTGCAGAAAGAGGCAAGAGAGCTGCAGAAACAGGCCAAAGGGGTTCAGAAACAACCACCAGATGTGCAAAAAGAGGCAAGAGGGGTGCAGAAAAAGGTAGGAGAGATACACAAATTGGCAAGAGAGGTACAGAAAGAGGCAGGAGGGGGTGCAGAAAGAAGGAAGAGAAGTGCAGATAGAAGCAACTGAGGTGCAGATAGAAGCAACTGAGGTGCTGAAAGAGGCGCGAAGGGTGCAGAAAGAGGCAAGAGAAGTGCAGAAAGAAGCAACAGAGGTGCAGAAACAGGCAGGAAAGGTGCAGAAAGAGGGAACAAGGGTGCAAAAAGAGGCAAGAGAGGTGCAGAAAGAGGCAAGAGGGGCGCAGAAAGAAGGAAGTGAGGTGCAGAAAGATGCAACAGAGGTGCAGAAAGACGCAAGAGAAGTGCAGTAAGAGGCAAGAGAATTGCTGAAAGAAGCAACAGAGGTGTAGAAAGAAGCAACAGAAGTGTAGAAAGAGGCTAGTGAGGTGCAGAAAGAAGCAAGAGCAGTGCAGAAAGAACCAACAGAGGTGCAAAAAGAGGCAAGAGGGGTGCAGAAAAAGGTAGGAGAGGTGCACAAAGAAGCAAAAAAGGTACAGAAAGAGGCAGGAGGGATACAGAAAGAAGGAAGAGAAGTGGAGAAAGAGGCAAGAGAATTGCTGAAAGAAGCAACAGAGGTATAGAAAGAAGCAAGAGAAGTGCACAAAGAGGCAAGTAAGGTGCAGAAAGAAGCAAGAGCAGTGCAGAAAGAACCAACAGAGGTGCAAAAAGAGGCAAGAGGGGTGCAGAAAAAGGTAGGAGAGGTGCACAAAGAGGCAAGACAAGTACAGAAAGATGCAGGAGGGGTGCAGAAAGAAGGAAGAGAAGTGCAGAAAGAAGCAACAGGTGCTGAAAGAGGCGCGATGGGTGCAGAAAGAGCAAGAGAAGTGCAGAAAGAAGCAACAGGTGCTGAAAAAGGCGCCGTGGGTGCAGAAAGACCAAGAGAAGTGCAGAAAGAAGGAACAGAGGTACAGAAAGAGGCAAGAGAGGTGCAGGAAAGGTGCAGAAAGAGGGAACAGGGGCTGTGAGAAGTTGGCCTGGTATATGCTGTTCACTAATTAAAGTGGACACCTTGCACCAGAACAATTCGACTCTTATGGTAGATAGGTTTAAGACAACCTTTATAGAAAGCTATCCTAGTGGTAGCTGTGGAGAGCAGCCTTCAGGCTAACTCTTGAAGGAATGTAAAGCAGCTTGTTTTACCACACAATCTCTTGAATCACCAAATGAAAAGACACCACACAGGTATATATATCAAATATATATGTATTTATTAATAAACACTCTCTACTAATCTCTTTATGAGATTAGAGGTCAGGAACATATGTACAAGTCAAATGTTATCACAATAAGTTTAGCACAATCGAATATCACAATCTTAGTTTGCTAGACCTAGGTCTAGGGCATCTAGAATCGAGGGACCCCCAAGAACCACCCCAGGTAGTTGTAGGAGACCCACAGGGGACGGACGCGGTGACCTGGCACCGGTGCGAGTCCTGTGCGAGTCTATGCACTCAGACGCGATTGAGATTTCAATGTTAAAGGTCCCTTGCGTGTTCGAGGCGAACACACCGATCGGTCCTTGTACGAGTCGAAGGACGCGGTCACAGATAGAGATGCAAGGGAGATGGACGCGCTGTGTCTAACACAGACGCGAACCTTGTGCGAGTCAGTGCAATGGAGATCTCAGAGTTACAGGCCCTTTGTGTGTTCGAGGCGAACACCGATCGGACTCAGTACGAGTCGAAGGATACAGTTTTAGATAGTGTTACAAAGGAGATGGACGCGGTGTGTCTAACACAGACGCGAACCCTGTACGAGTCAGCGCAATTGTCGCACTTAGAAAGTTAGAGTTTTAGGACACTTCTAGGGAAGCTACAAGCAAGTCACTTACAGGGTAAGTAGTTCTAGGGCCCACACCCACAGGAGCACCGTAGTGCTGAAGTTACCTCACCCAGGGGAGCCGGGTGCATAGGTGTTCTTTGGTGTCGGGTCGCGGCGTCGTTTTCAATGGGAGCCAGTGAAGACTTGCTGCTTGCGGCGACAGGAGAAGTGTCCGGAGGAATCCAAGCCTGGATTCGGAAGATGGAAGACCTGAAAGCAGAGGGGACAGTGTTCAAAGTCACTTGGCAGTGACTCGGGGCAAGGAAGATGGATGCCCAACGTCGACGCAAGATTCAGGTCGTTCGCGGTTGCCTTGACTCTTCAGCCACGAGGTCCAGGAGGCGTCGACGACGACCAGGAGCTGGATTCGGCGGGTCCCACAATGTCTGCAGCTTACTGCGGTGTCGGCGACTCGATCAGAGCCAACAAGCCTTGGGGAAAGTGTGAAGAGGCAATGGCGCAGACCAGCAAGGTCTGGGGGACTCACCCAGCGAGGATAAGTCAGGGCAGGCCTGGAGCAACCAGGGGAGCCCTTTGGTTTCTTTAGAAAGTCTTCTGGGGACCCACAAGCCGGCTGGCAAGGGATCGCGAAGACGCCTCGGGAGGATTCACTCACAGGGGCCCACGGTCACTCGGGACGTGGTAGGCCTCTGATCTTAGGAGGGATTCCTGCTGGAGGCTGGGACCACACGTGGTCCAAAGCACAAGTTCGTGGAACGTTGTGAAGGGGTTGCACTCGACAATAGTGCACGGTACCCAGGGGTCGCGGTTCCTCGTTACTCTTGGGGTCCACTGGCCTCAGCTTCGCTGGGGACTCACGATGGCCTTTGAGAAGTCAGGAAATCCACTTCTTGGGCTGCAGGGACTTCGGACTCCGGCGGGAGCGGCGTAGTTTGCGACCGTCGTTTGTAGTTTTTGGTGCCTGCCAAGCAGGGGAGTCACTCCTTGACTCCAAGGGAGATTCTTCAGTCTTCCAAAGGTAGTGGAACGTCGAAGGTCCGGGATTCTTCTTGTAGAGCGTCGTCCAGGGAAATCTAGGGTGCAATGCACAGGTTCCCCCTCTTATACTAAAAGAAAGGGAGGGACTAGCTCTATGACCCTACCTATGGGAGGGTCAGGGGAGTGGGTGGCTACACCCACTTCCCTTTGTCCAGTTTCGCGCCAGAGCAGGGACAGGTAGCCCCTGAGCCGGTTTGAACTGGCATATGCACAGAGGAGCCTTCTGCTCCCCCAGTGCAGGACTTCAAAGCACTCTAAGAGTGCACCCACCCAGCCCCAATACACTAAACCCTGTCTGGGAGGTGGTCACACCCCCTTGGGACAGGATATCTATTGTTGGGCTTCCTCCACTGCGAGTGTTGGTCATCAGCAGGAGGGCAGCCCAGTGTCTGTGACTGGTGGCATCCATTTTGTGATGCCAGGGCTCTGCAGGATTCTACCGCGTTTCCACAGTAGGTACATGTCTATCCCTCTAGAAGGGTGGAATGCTACCCCCGCCGCCAGGCCTGGCGGGGGGGTAGTATTCCAAGGTGTTTGACACCAAACACGACATGTTTCGATGCAGCCATTCCAAAGTTAGCATTTTACCGCGAGGATATAATGCACTTAAAAGTATATGGTTTAACCGCATCCACAAACAGCACCAGAGAATGGACTCTGAGAGCTGCAGAGGGGCCCTGCTCAGGCAGAGGCACCCCCTCACATAGAAGCCAAGCACCCTGCCCTCAGGATTGATAGGGCCTGCCTTAGGGGTGACTGATAGGGTTATATGTGTGTGTAGGAGAGATATAGGGAACCTATATCTCAGTGAGGGGTGCTAGCACTTCCTCACTCAGGCTGCAGTAGCAGGCCTGTGGTGTCAGATTTAGTCTGCTTCCCAGGGGTGGCATAATACATGCTGCAGCCCCTGGTAGGCCTGTGAAGTACCTATGCCCTTGGTACCTAAGGTACCATATACTAGGGACTCATAAGGTGCCACAGTATCCAATCACTAGTGCACCTAGAGTGTACTCCAAATTGTTTAGAGAGACGAGAGAGGCTGGGGCCCTGATTAGCAGGGTCCCAGCCTGACTATAGCCAGAAACCAGTGTAAACATCAGAAAAAAAGTGGGGGCAACATAAGAGGCAGATCCTACTCTCCTACAGGGGCGCAGAAAGACACAAGAGAGGTGCAGAAAGAGAAAAAAGGGGTGCAAAAATAGGCAAGAGGGGTGCAGAAAGAAGCAAGTGAGGTGCAGTAAGAGGCAACAGAGGTGCAGAAACAAGCAAGAGAAGTGCAGAAAGAGGCAAGAGAATTGCTGAAAGAAGCAACAGAGGTGTAGAAAGAAGCAAGAGAAGTGCAGAAAGAGGCAAGTGAGGTGCAGAAAGAAGCAAGAACAGTGCAGAAACAACCAACAGAGGTGCAAAAAGAGGCAAGAGGGGTGCAGAAAGAGGTAGGAGAGGTGCACAAAGAG
Source organism: Calotriton arnoldi (assembly GCA_963921515.1). Classification (NCBI taxonomy): domain Eukaryota; kingdom Metazoa; phylum Chordata; class Amphibia; order Caudata; family Salamandridae; genus Calotriton; species Calotriton arnoldi. Next base: position 2,315,453 of record CAWUFW010000324.1, read on the forward strand.
GCACAAAAGGTACAGAAAGAGGCAGGAGGGGTACAGAAAGAAGGAAGAGAAGTGGAGAAAGAGGCAAGAGAATTGCTGAAAGAAGCAATAGAGGTATAGAAAGAAGCAAGAGAAGTGCAGAAAGAGGCAAGTAAGGTGCAGAAAGAAGCAAGAACAGTGCAGAAAGAACCAAGAACAGTGCAGAAAGAACCAACAGAGGTGCAAAAAGAGGCAAGAGGGGTGCAGAAAAAGGTAGGAGAGGTGCAGAAAGAGGCAAGACAAGTACAGAAAGAGGCAGGAGGGGTGCAGAAAGAAGCAAGTGAGGTGCAGAAAGAGGCAACAGAGGTGCAGAAAGACGCAATAGAGGGGAAGAAAGACGCAAGAGAAGTGAAAGAGGCAAGAGAATTGCTGAAAGAAGCAACAGAGGTGCAGAAAGAAGCAAGTGAAGTGCAGAAAGAAGCAAAAGAGGTGCAGAAAGAGGGAAGACGAGTGCAGAAAGAGGCAAGTGAGGTGCAGAAGGAGGCAAGTTTACTGCAGAAGCAAGAGAGGTGCAGAAAGAAGCAAGAGCAGTATAGAAAGAAGCAACAGAGGTGCAAAAAGAGGCAAGAGGGGTGCAGAAAGAGGTAGGAGAGGTGCACAAAGAGGCAAGGAAGGTACAGAAAGAGGCAGGAGGGATACAGAAAGAAGGAAGAGAAGTGCAGAAAGAAGCAACAGATGCTGAAAGATGCGCGATGGGTGCAGAAAGAGCAAGAGAACTGCAGAAGGAAGCAACAGAGCTACAGAAACAGGCAAGAGAGGTGCAGAAACAGGCAGGAAAGGTGCAGAAAGAGGGAACAGGGGTGCAGAAAGATGCAAGAGGTGCAGAGAGAAAAAAGGGGTGCAAAAATAGGCAAGAGGGGTGCAGAAAGAAGCAAGTGAGGTAAAGAAAGAGGCAACAGAGGTGCTGAAAGACGCACGAGAGGTGCAGAAACAAGCAAGAGAAGTGCATAAAGAGGCAACAGAATTGCTGAAAGAAGCAACAGAGGTGTAGAAAGAAGCGAGAGAAGTGCAGAAAGAGGCAAGTGAGGTGCAAAAAAAGGGAAGAGGGCTGCAGAAAGAGGCAGGAGGGGTGCAGAAAGAAGCAACAGAGGTGCTGAAAGAGGCAAGAGAGGTGCAGAAACAGGCAGGAAAGGTACAGAAAGAGGTAACAAGGGTGCAAAAAGAGGCGAGAGGTGCAGAAAGAGGGAAGAGGGGTGCAGAAAGGCAAGAGGGGTGCAGAAAGAGGCAAGAGGGGTGCAGAAAGAGGCAACAGAGGTGCAGAAAGACGCAAGAGAAGTGCAGAAACAAGCAAGAGAAGTGCAGAAACAAGCAAGAGAAGTGCAGAAACAAGCAAGAGAATTGCTGAAAGAAGCAAGAGCAGTGCAGAAAGAACCAACAGAGGTGCAAAAAGAGGCAAGAGAGGTGCAGAAACAGACAGGAAAGGTGCAGAAAGAGGGAACAGGGGTGCAGAAAGACGCAAGAGAGGTGCAGAAAGAGAAAAAAGGGGTGCAAAAATAGGCAAGTGGGGTGCAGAAAGAAGCAAGAGCAGTGCAGAAAGAACCAACAGAGGTGCAAAAAGAGGCAAGAGGGGTGCAGAAAGAGGCAGGAGGGGTACAGAAAGAAGGAAGAGAAGTGGAGAAAGAGGCAAGAGAATTGCTGAAAGAAGCAACAGAGGTAGAAGCAAGAGAAGTGCAGAAAGAGGCAAGTAAGGTGCAGAAAGAAGCAAGAGCAGAGCAGATAGAACCAACACACGTGCAGCAAGAGGGGTGCAGAAAAAGGTAAGAGAGGTGCACAAAGAGGTAAGTCAACTACAGAAAGAGGCAGGATGGGTGCAGAAAGAAGCAACAGGTGCTGAAAGAGGCGCAGTGGGTGCAGAAACAGGCAGGAAAGGTGCAGAAAGAGGGAACAGGGGTACAGAAAGACGCAGGAGGTGCAGAAAGAGAAAAAAGGGGTGCAAAAATAGGCAAGAGGGGTGCAGAAACAAGCAAGAGAAGTGCAGAAAGAGGCAAGAAAATTGCTGAAAGAAGCAACAGAGGTATAGAAAGAAGAGAAGTGCAGAAAGAACCAACAGAGGTGCAAAAAGAGGCAAGAGAGGTACAGAAACAAGCAAGAGAAGTGGAGAAAGAGGCAAGAAAATTGCTGAAAGAAGCAACAGAGGTATAGAAAGAAGCAAGAGAAGTGCACAAAGAGGCAAGTAAGGTGCAGAAAGAAGAAAGAGCAGTGCAGAAAGAACCAACAGAGGTGCAAAAAGAGGCAAGAGGGGTGCAGAAAAAGGTAGGAGAGGTGCACAAAGAGGCAAGACAAGTACAGAAAGATGCAGGAGGGGTGCAGAAAGAAGGAAGAGAAGTGCAGAAAGAAGCAACATGTGCTGAAAGAGGCGCGATGGGTGCAGAAAGAGCAAGAGAAGTGCAGAAAGAAGCAACAGGTGCTGAAAGAGGCGCAGTGGGTGCAAAAGAGCAAGAGAAGTGCAGAAAGAAGCAACAGAGGTACAGAAAGAGGCAAGAGAGGTGCAGGAAAGGTGCAGAAAGAGGGAACAGGGGCGCAGAAAGACGCAAGAGAGGTGCAGAAAGAGAAAAAAGGGGTGCAAAAATAGGCAAGAGGGGTGCAGAAAGAAGCAAGTGAGGTGCAGTAAGAGGCAACAGAGGTGCAGAAACAAGCAAGAGAAGTGCAGAAAGAGGCAAGAGAATTGCTGAAAGAAGCAACAGAGGTGTAGAAAGAAGCAAGTGAGGTGCAGAAAGAAGCAAGAACAGTGCAGAAACAACCAACAGAGGTGCAAAAAGAGGCAAGAGGGGTGCAGAAAGAGGCAGGAGAGGTGCACAAAGAGGCACGAAAGGTACAGAAAGAGGCAGGAGGGGTACAGAAAGAAGGAAGAAAAGTGGAGAAAGAGGCAAGAGAATTGCTGAAAGAAGCAATAGAGGTACAGAAAGAAGCAAGAGAAGTGCAGAAAGAGGCAAGTAAGGTGCAGAAAGAAGCAAGAACAGTGCAGAAAGAACCAACAGAGGTGCAAAAAGAGGCAAGAGGGGTGCAGAAAAAGGTAGGAGAGGTGCACAAAGAGGCAAGACAAGTACAGAAAGAGGCAGGAGGGGTGCAGAAAGAAGCAAGTGAGGTGCAGAAAGAGGCAACAGAGGTGCAGAAAGACGCAATAGAGGGGCAGAAAGACGCAAGAGAAGTGAAAGAGGCAAGAGAATTGCTGAAAGAAGCAACAGAGGTGCAGAAAGACGCAAGAGAGGTACAGAAACAAGCAAGAGAAGTGAAGAAAGAGGCAAGTGAGGTGCAGAAAGAGGCAAGTGAGGTGCAGAAAGAGGCAAGAGAGGTGCAGAAAATGGCAAGAGAACAGCAGAAAGAGGCAAGAGGGATGCAAAAAAGGGAAGAAGGGTGCAGAAAAAAGCAAGAGAAGTGCAGAAAGAGACAACAGTGGTGCAGAAAGAAGAGAGGTGCAGAAAGAGGCAATAGAGGTGCAGAAAGAGGCAAGTGAGGTGCAGAAAGAGGCAAGAGAACTGCAGAAAGAGGCAAGAGAGTTGCAGAAACAAGCAAAAGGGGTGCAGAAAGAGGGAACAGGTATGCAGACAGAGGCAAGAGAAGTGCGGGAAGAGGGGTACAGAAAGAAGAGAGTGAGGTTCAGAAAGAGGCAAGAGAGGTACAGAAAGAGGCAATAGAAGTGGAGAAAGAGGGAAGTGAGGTGCAGAAAGAGGCAAGAGAACTGCAGAAAGAGGCAAGAGTTGCAGAAACAGGCAAAAGGGGTGCAGAAACAACCATCAGATGTGCAAAAAGAGGCAAGAGGGGTGCAGAAAAAGGTAGGAGAGATGCACAAATTGGCAAGAGAGGTACAGAAAGAGGCAGGAGGGGGTGCAGAAAGAAGGAAGAGAAGTGCAGATAGAAGCAACTGAGGTGCTGAAAGAGGCGCGAAGGGTGCAGAAAGAGGCAAGAGAAGTGCAGAAAGAAGCAACAGAGGTACAGAAAGAAGCAACAGAGGTGCAGAAACAGGCAGGAAAGGTGCAGAAAGAGGGAACAAGGGTGCAAAAAGAGGCAAGAGAGGTGCAGAAAGAGGCAAGAGGGGCGCAGAAAGAAGGAAGTGATGTGCAGAAACAAGCAAGAGAAGTGCAGAAACAAGCAAGAGAAGTGCAGTAAGAGGCAAGAGAATTGCTGAAAGAAGCAACAGAGGTGTAGGAAGAAGCAACAGAAGTGTAGAAAGAGGCTAGTGAAGGTCAGAAAGAAGCAAGAGCAGTGCAGAAAGAACCAACAGAGGTGCAAAAAGAGGGATGCAGAAAGAGGCAGGAGAGGTGCACAGAGAGGCAAGAAAGGTACAGTAAGAGGCAGGAGGGATACAGAAAGAAGGAAGAGAAGTGGAGAAAGAGGCAAGAGAATTGCTGAAAGAAGCAATAGAGGTATAGAAAGAAGCAAGAGAAGTGCAGAAAGAGGCAAGTAAGGTGCAGAAAGAAGCAAGAACAGTGCAGAAAGAACCAACAGAGGTGCAAAAAGAGGCAAGAGGGGTGCAGAAAAAGGTAGGAGAGGTGCACAAAGAGGCAAGACAAGTACAGAAAGAGGCAGGAGGGGTGCAGAAAGAAGCAAGTGAGGTGCAGAAAGAGGCAACAGAGGTGCAGAAAGACGCAATAGAGGGGCAGAAAGACGCAAGAGAAGTGAAAGAGGCAAGAGAATTGCTGAAAGAAGCAACAGAGGTGCAGAAAGACGCAAGAGAGGTACAGAAACAAGCAAGAGAAGTGAAGAAAGAGGCAAGTGAGGTGCAGAAAGAAGCAAGAGAGGTGCAGAAAGAGGGAAGACGAGTGCAGAAAGACAACAGGGGTGCAGAAAGAAGAGAGGTGCAGAAAGAGGCAATAGAGGTGCAGAAAGAGGCAAGTGAGGTGCAGAAAGAGGCAAGATTACTGCAGAAAGAGGCAAGAGAACTGCAGAAAGAGGCAAGAGAGTTGCAGAAACAAGCAAAAGGGGTGCAGAAAGAGGGAACAGGTATGCAGACAGAGGCAAGAGAAGTGCGGGAAGAGGGGTACAGAAAGAAGAGAGTGAGGTTCAGAAAGAGGCAAGAGGTACAGAAAGAGGCAATAGAAGTGGAGAAAGAGGGAAGTGAGGTGCAGAAGGAGGCAAGAGAAGTGCAGAAAGAGGCAAGAGTTGCAGAAACAGGCAAAAGGGGTGCAGAAACAACCATCAGATGTGCAAAAAGAGGCAAGAGGGGTGCAGAAAAAGGTAGGAGAGATGAACAAATTGGCAAGAGAGGTACAGAAAGAGGCAGGAAGGGGTGCAGAAAGAAGGAAGAGAAGTGCAGATAGAAGCAACTGAGGTGCTGAAAGAGGCACGAAGGGTGCAGAAAGAGGCAAGAGAAGTGCAGAAAGAAGCAACAGAGGTACAGAAAGAAGCAACAGAGGTGCAGAAACAGGCAGGAAAGGTGCAGAAAGAGGGAACAAGGGTGCAAAAAGAGGCAAGAGGTGCAGAAAGAGGCAAGAGGGGCGCATAAAGAAGGAAGTGAGGTGCAGAAAGATGCAAGAGAAGTGCAGAAAGAAGCAAGAGAAGTGCAGTAAGAGGCAAGAGAATTGCTGAAAGAAGCAACAGAGGTGTAGGAAGAAGCATCAGAAGTGTAGGAAGAGGCTAGTGAAGGTCAGAAAGAAGCAAGAGCAGTGCAGAAAGAACCAACAGAGGTGCAAAAAGAAGGATGCAGAAAGAGGCAGGAGAGGTGCACAAAGAGGCAAGAAAGGTACAGAAAGAGGCAGGAGGGATACAGAAAGAAGGAAGAGAAGTGGAGAAAGAGGCAAGAGAATTGCTGAAAGAAGCAACAGAGGTATAGAAAGAAGCAAGAGAAGTGCACAAAGAGGCAAGTAAGGTGCAGAAAGAAGCAAGAGCAGTGCAGAAAGAACCAACAGAGGTGCAAAAAGAGGCAAGAGGGGTGCAGAAAAAGGTAGGAGAGGTGCACAAAGAGGCAAGACAAGTACAGAAAGAGGCAGGAGGGGTGCAGAAAGAAGGAAGAGAAGTGCAGAAAGAAGCAACAGGTGCTGAAAGAGGCGCGATGGGTGCAGAAAGAGCAAGAGAAGTGCAGAAAGAAGCAACAGGTGCTGAAAGAGGCGCGGTGGGTGCAGAAAGAGCAAGAGAAGTGCGGAAAGAAGCAACAGAGGTACAGAAAGAGGCAAGAGAGGTGCAGGAAAGGTACAGAAAGAGGGAACAGGGATGCAGAAAGACGCAAGAGAAGTGCAGAAAGAGAAAAAAGGGGTGCAAAAATAGGCAAGAGGGGTGCAGAAAGAACAAGTGAGGTGCAGAAAGAGGCAACAGAGGTGCAGAAACAAGCAAGAGAAGTGCAGAAAGAGGCAAGTGAGGTGCAGAAAGAAGCAAGAACAGTGCAGAAACAACCAACAGAGGTGCAAAAAAAGGCAAGAGGGGTGCAGAAAGAGGTAGGAGAGGTGCACAAAGAGGCAAGACAAGTACAGAAAGAGGCAGGAGGGGTGCATAAAGAAGCAAGTGAGGTGCAGAAAGACTCAACAGAGGTGCAGAAAGACGCAATAGAGGGCCAGAAAGACGCAAGAGAAGTGAAAGAGGCAAGAGAATTGCTGAAAGAAGCAACAGAGGTGTGGAAAGAAGCAAGAGAAGTGCAGAAAGAGGCAAGTGAGGTTCAGAAAGAGGCAAGAGAACAGCAGAAAGAGGCAAGAGGGATGCAAAAAATGGAAGGGTGCAGAAAGAAGCAAGAGAGGTGCAGAAAGAGACAAGATGAGTGCAGAAAGAGACAACAGGGGTGCAGAAAGAGACAACAGGGGTGCAGAAAGAAGCAAGAGAGGTGCAGAAAGAGGCAATAGAAGTGCAGAAAGAGGCAAGTGAGGTGCAGAAGGAGGCAAGAGAACTGCAGAAAGAGGCAAGAGAACTGCAGAAAGAGGCAAGAGAGTAGCAGAAACAGGCAAAAGGGGTGCAGAAACAACCAACAGATGTGCAAAAAGAGGCAAGAGGGGTGCAGAAAAAGGTAGGAGAGATGCACAAAGAGGCAAGACAAGTACAGAAAGATGCAGGAGGGGTGCAGAAAGAAGGAAGAGAAGTGCAGAAAGAAGCAACAGGTGCTGAAAGAGGCGCGATGGGTGCAGAAAGAGCAAGAGAAGTGCAGAAAGAAGCAACAGGTGCTGAAAAAGGCGCCGTGGGTGCAGAAAGAGCAAGAGAAGTGCAGAAAGAAGCAACAGAGGTACAGAAAGAGGCAAGAGAGGTGCAGAAAGAGGGAACAGGGGCGCAGAAAGACGCAAGAGAGGTGCAGAAAGAGAAAAAAGGGGTACAAAAATAGGCAAGAGGGGTGCAGAAAGAAGCAAGTGAGGTGCAGTAAGAGGCAACAGAGGTGCAGAAACAAGCAAGAGAAGTGCAGAACGAGGCAAGAGAATTGCTGAAAGAAGCAACAGAGGTGTAGAAAGAAGCAAGTGAGGTGCAGAAAGAAGCAAGAACAGTGCAGAAACAACCAACAGAGGTGCAAAAAGAGGCAAGAGGGGTGCAGAAAGAGGAAGGAGAGGTGCACAAAGAGGCACGAAAGGTACAGAAAGAGGCAGGAGGGGTACAGAAAGAAGGAAGAGAAGTGAAGAAAGAGACAAGAGAATTGCTGAAAGAAGCAATAGAGGTATAGAAAGAAGCAAGAGAAGTGCAGAAAGAGGCAAGTAAGGTGCAGAAAGAAGCAAGAACAGTGCAGAAAGAACCAACAGAAGTGCAAAAAGAGGCAAGAGGGGTGCAGAAAAAGGTAGGAGAGGTGCACAAAGAGGCAAGACAAGTACAGAAAGAGGCAGGAGGGGTGCAGAAAGAAGCAAGTGAGGTGGAGAAAGAGGCAACAGAGGTGCAGAAAGACGTAATAGAGGGGCAGAAAGACGCAAGAGAAGTGAAAGAGGCAAGAGAATTGCTGAAAGAAGCAACAGAGGTGTGGAAAGAAGCAAGAGAAGTGCAGAAAGAGGCAAGTGAGGTGCAGAAAGAGGCAAGAGAACAGCAGAAAGAGGCAAGAGGGGTGCAGAAAGAAGCAAAAGAGGTGCAGAAAGAGGCAATAGAAGTGCAGAAAGAGGCAAGTAAGGTGCAGAAAGAAGCAAGAACAGTGCAGAAAGAACCAACAGAGGTGCAAAAAGAGGCAAGAGGGGTGCAGAAAAAGGTAGGAGAGGTGCACAAAGAGGCAAGACAAGTACAGAAAGAGGCAGGAGGGATGCAGAAAGTAGCAAGTGAGGTGGAGAAAGAGGCAACAGAGGTGCAGAAAGACGTAATAGAGGGGCAGAAAGACGCAAGAGAAGTGAAAGAGGCAAGAGAATTGCTGAAAGAAGCAACAGAGGTGTGGAAAGAAGCAAGAGAAGTGCAGAAAGAGGCAAGTGAGGTGCAGAAAGAGGCAAGAGAACAGCAGAAAGAGGCAAGAGGGATGCAAAAAATGGAAGGGTGCAGAAAGAAGCAAGAGAGGTGCAGAAAGAAGCAAGAGAAGTGCAGAAAGAAGCAAGAGAGGTGCAGAAAGAGACAAGACGAGTGCAGAAAGAGACAACAGGGGTGCAGAAAGAAGCGAGAGGTGCAGAAAGAGGCAAGTGAGGTGCAGAAGGAGGCAAGAGAACTGCAGAAAGAGGCAAGAGAGTTGCAGAAAGAGGCAAGAGAGTTGCAGAAACAGGCAAAAGGGGTGCAGAAAAAGGGAACAGGTATGCAGACAGAGGCAAGAGACGTGCAGAAAGAGGGAAGAGGGGTACAGAAAGAAGAGAGAGGTTCAGAAAGAGGCAAGAGAGGTTCAGAAAGAGGCAATAGAAGTGCAGAAAGAGGGAAGTGAGGTGCAGAAGGAGGCAAGAGAACTGCAGAAAGAGGCAAGAGTTGCAGAAACAGGCAAAAGGGGTGCAGAAACAACCAACAGATGTGCAAAAAGAGGCAAGAGGGGTGCAGAAAGAGGTAGGAGAGGTGCACAAAGAGGCAAGACAAGTACAGAAAGAGGCAGGAGGGGTGCAGAAAGAAGCAAGTGAGGTGCAGATAGAAGCAACCGAGGTGCTGAAAGAGGCGCGAAGGGTGCAGAAAGAGGCAAGAGAAGTGCAGAAAGAAGCAACAGAGGTACAGAAAAGAGCAACAGAGGTGCAGAAACTGGCAGGAAAGGTGCAGAAAGAGGGAACAAGGGTGCAAAAAGAGGCAAGAGAGGTGCAGGAAGAGGGGTGCAGAAAGAGGCAAGAGGGGTGCAGAAAGAAGGACGTGAGGTGCAGAAAGATGCAACAGAGGTGCAGAAAGACGCAAGAGAAGTGCAGAAACAAGCAAGAGAAGTGCAGTAGGAGGAAGAGAATTGCTGAAAGAAGCAACAGAGGTACAGAAAGAGGCAAGAGAGGTGCAGAAACATGCAGGGAAGGTGCAGAAAGAGGGAACAGGGGTGCAGAAAGAGGTAGGAGAGGTGCACAATGAGGCAAGAAAGGTACAGAAAGAGGCAGGAGGGGTACAGAAAGAAGGAAGAGAAATGCAGAAAGAAGCAACAGGTGCTGAAAGAGGCGCGATGGGTGCAGAAAGAGCAAGAGAAGTGCAGAAAGAAGCAACAGAGGTACAGAAAGAGGCAAGAGAGGTGCAGAAACATGCAGGGAAGGTGCAGAAAGAGGGAACAGGGGTGCAGAAAGGCGCAAGAGAGGTGCAGAAAGAGAAAAAAGGGGTGTAAAAATAGGCAAGTGGGGTGTAGAAAGAAGCAAGTGAGGTGCAGAAACAACCAAGATAAGTGCAGAAAGAGGCAAGAGAATTGCTGAAAGAAGCAACAGAGGTGTAGAAAGAAGCAAGAGAAGTGCAGAAAGAGGCAAGTGAGGTGCAGAAAGAGGCAAGAGAGGTGCAGAAAATGACGAGAACAGCAGAAAGTGGCAAGAGGGATGCAAAAAAGGAAAGAAGGGTGCAGAAAGAGGCAAGAGAGGTGCAGAAAGAAGCAAGAGAAGTGCAGAAAGAGGGAAGACGAGTGCAGAAAGAGACAACAGGGGTGCAGAAAGAAGCAAGAGAGGTGCAGAAAGAGGCAATAGAAGTGCAGAAACAGGCAAGTGAGGTGCAGAAAGAGGCAAGTGAGGTGCAGAAAGAGGCAATAGAAGTGCAGAAAGAGGCAAGTGAGGTGCAGACGGAGGCAAGAGAACTCCAGAAAGAGGCAAGAGAGTTGCAGAAACAGGCAAAAGGGGTGCAGAAAGAGGGAACAGGTGTGCAGAGAGAGACAAGAGAGTTGCAGAAAGAGGGAAGAGGGGTACATAAAGAAGAGAGTGAGGTTCAGAAAGAGGCAAGAGAGGTGCAGAAAGAGGCAATAGAAGTGCAGAAAGAGGCAAGTGAGGTGCAGACGGAGGCAAGAGAACTCCAGAAAGAGGCAAGAGAGTTGCAGAAACACGCAAAAGGGGTGCAGAAAGAACCAACAGAGGTGCAAAAAGAGGCAAGAGAGGTGCAAAAAGAGGCAAGAGGGGTGCAGAAAGGGGCAAGAGAAGTGCAGAAAGAGGCAAGTGAAGTGCAGAAAGAAGACAATGAGGTGCAGAAAGAGGAAGAAAGGTGCAGAAAGAGGAAGAAAGGTGCAGAAAGTTGCAAGAGAAATGCAGAAAGAGGCAAGAGAGGCACAGAAAGAAGAGAGGTTTGTGCACCATTAGTACCAATTTAACACCCACATTTAGCAATAAGTAACACGTGACCATTCCAGCTTTGCAAAGGGCCTTCCACCGCGGTGTAACACGTGAAGCTGCATTTTGGGAACATTTGAGCCGTTTGAGCTAGAAACAAGGCTTTTTTTGTTCAAATCTGCAGATTAGGCAGCAGATGATGAAATATTTGGCAAATGCGGAAAATGTTTAGTTATGTGACAATTGGTGCAGCTGAACAGTCTCATAATTCCAATGCCCTGGTCCAGAAGTGCTCCTCAGTGGTTCCTTCTGTTTTTGTGTCTCATTGAGTTTATACTCTAGCTTCTATGGAAACGAGGAAGACTAAACCCGAGGTTACCACTCCACTCCACAGACTACAATGCCACATAATTACTCTCCAAAACACATAATCCCACTCCACAGACTACAATGCCACATAATTACCCTCCAAACACATAATCCCACTACACATAATTCTTATACACTAAATACCATATACTTTCTATTCACATAATTTCACTGCACAACATACCACATAATTCCACTACATACAACGTACATCCACTCTACACCAAAAAACATTAGTAAAAAACTTTTACATTTCCAACGCCAATTGCTCTAACTCTCGCAAATGCGAAACCTATTACATTGCAAATGCTTCTTTAACTAGTAGTCGCGTTTGCAGAGTGGTGGAGAAAGGGTACTGGGCCTCGGACCAGCGCTCAGGAATTCCACTATGTAGAACTTACAGGAGGTACCAGGAGGGCTTCTTGGTCCCCAAAGTCCCTCAGGAGTAAAGTGGACTTCATCCCCCATCCCGTAGTCTGCCAGGAGGCGTGTTTGCAGAGTGGTGGAGAAAGGGGGCGTGGCCTCTGAAGACGTCTTTGCAATCCTACTGTGTGGGACTTACTGGAGGTAACAAAAGGGTTAGTTGGCTCCCAAGGACATCCTTGGGGGCCAACTACCCATCCTATTACCTCCAGTAAGTACCACACAGCAGGATTGCTAAGTTCTCATAACAGGCCATGCCCCCTTTGCCCACCACTCTGCAAACGCACTCCCTGGCGCGCTCTTGGATGGGGATTGAAGTCCCCTTCACTGCTGGGGGTCCTTAGGGGCCAACTAGCCTACTTCTTACCTCCAGTAAGCCCCACACAGTGGGATTGCTGGTAGGTGGACACAGGCCACGTCCCCTTTCTCCACCACTCTGCAAACGCGCCACCTGGCGCTCTCTTGGTTCGGGGATGAAGTCCCCTTTCCTCATGAGGGTCCCTGGGGGCCAACTAGCCCGCCTGTTACCAAAGTAAGCCCCATACAGCTGGTTTGCTGAGAGTGCTCAAAGGCCACGCCCCCTTTTTACACCACTCTGCAAACACGGCTCCTGGCGCACTGCTGCTCGGGGGATGAAGTCCACTTGTGTCCTGAGGTCCTCAGGACACAAGAGGACCTCATCGCCCCACCAGCAGTGAGCCAAGAGGCGCGTTTGCAGAGTGGTGTAAAAAGGGGCGTGGCCTCGGACCACCTCTCAGCAATCCCACTGTGTGGGGCTTACTGGAGGTACCTGGTGGGCTAGTTGGCCCCCAGGGACCCTCAGAAATGAAGGGGACTTAATCCCCCAACTTAGAACGCGCCACGGGGCGCATTTGCAGAGTGGTGCAGGGAGGGGGGGGGGCCCTCCGGCGAGATGCCGCCTTTTCTTTTTTTTTTTTTTTATAATTAAATATTCGGGAGGGGGCCCCCCTTCCCTGGGCCACTTCTGGCCCTGGGACCACATCCCCCAAGGCCTGGCCAGCCTTTAAAAAAAAATTAATTTTGGAGGGGGGCCGCGTGGCTCCCCTCCTGAGGCCTATTATGGCCCCGGGGACCCAATCCCCCGGGGCCGGCCTTCCTTTTTATTAAAAAAAAAAAAAAGGATTATTTTTCCGAGGAGGGGGGCCGCGTGGCCCCCCTCCCCTGGGCCACTTCTGGCCCCGGGGACCCCATCCACCGGGCCGACCCTCAAGTTGGGGAACGTGGGGGGAGCCCCACGGTCCCTGCCGGCTCCCCGCCTCCTGCGGGAGCCGGCATTGCTTTTGCTAACATGCAGCTCCCCTTGCCCAAAAGCAATTCTGCTTTGCTTCAACGAAGCAAAGCAGTGTTTGCTATGACCCGCCCTGCCAAAGCAAACAGCAATGTCCCGGGGGTGGGCACCCCGGGACATTGTAGGAGCCGACCCTGGGGGGTGGCGGTCCTCAGGGCCAAGGAGGGCTCCAGGAGGGGGGCCGCGCGGCCCCCCTCCCAGCATTTTTACAGCCTCATGGAGCTGGTGGTCCCCGGGGGTCCGCAACGGACCCCCGCCCTTTATTTAAAATTGCCCCGGGGAGGTGGTGGTCCCCGGGGCAGTGTGGGGAGGGGCAGGAGCCCCCCCACACTTATGTATATGTTAATTTAAGCCCCGGGAAGGTGGCGATCCCCGGGGCTCGGGGGAGCCCGCGAGGCCCCCGCCTGCACATAATTAGGAATGCCCCGGGGAGGTGGCGGTCCCCGGGGCTGCGGGGGCCCCCTGCCACCCGCATATGATAAACAAAGCCCCGGGGCTGTGGGGGCCCCCACGGGCCCCCACACCATAATTAAGAATTGCCCCCGGGACCTGGCCCACCCGGGGGCTTGAAACAAACGAAGAGCGGCAGACCGTGCTTCGTTTAAAAAAAAATAATTTCGGCCTGATTCGCGCACCCAAAGACCAAAAGAAAGTCAGGATACACGTTTCACTCACAGTAGGGTAACCAAAGGCAGAGAGGCATGTCCATCTACCATGTAGAGGACATGCCAGTCTCAACATCCATCAAATTCTCAATGACCCAAGACTGTATGCATGAGATGTAAGGCGATTATACATACTCATTTGACAGTTCATGGTGAAAAATCAACATCACATAAAAAAATTAATTAATTCATATAGTACATGCTATTGAGGAGCTTTTGACTGCAATGGAGGTTCTGATTTTCTATATGATTGCTTAATTCTTTGGACCTTGTGCTAATTAAGTTTTTCCCATATGCTGCCTGACTGATGTCTTTTGAAAATACCTCTAAAGAGGTTTAAGAAAAAAATATCATACAGGATATAGATGGTCCATTTTGGCCACACATTTCTAAGATGTTACATTATACACAAATGATTTTAGTCTGCTACCAGTGTCCTGGAAAGCTTTATTAGGTATTTAGCAACTTGAATGAAATTGTGCATTTTTATAAGTTTATTAAAAACAATTGAATAAGATGACTTTCAATCAACAACAACAACAAAAATCGCACTCATGCTTATGCTGCTTCAACTTACCCGTTACATTATGTAGCTCCCCTGGTTCACTTGCATCAGCCATCTCATGAGTACTGTGATCATCAAACAGGTCTATGGCTGCTTGTTCCTCTGTCTGAATTCTGCTTTCTTCAAAATCATCTTCCATCACATCTACTGAGGATTCATTCAGACTTCCAGGGCAGGTTACCTTTAGAAAAGACGAATGAAGCAATTGTCAATCAAAATAAAAACTAATGAATATTGCAATATATTTTTACAGAGATCCAACAGTTTAGTTTAGTTAGAACGCACGACAGGTGCTGTTACATATTGTATGATTTTAAATAATCAAACAATAAAATGAAATTGAATTGAATTGTCTGAATGCAGGTTTGTTTTACTAGACATGGTTACTGGCTAAGAGCGATCAAAGCTGAAAGAACTTTATAGTGGTTTTGTTTTTTTAGCAACTTGAATCAGGTGTGCTCTTTGAATATCCTTAGACTATTAGGATCATATGCCCAGGATGATGGTTATGGACACTGAGACCAACTCACTCCTGGTCAATAAGGACCTGGTCTTCAGTCCTGAAACTTTCACCTACAAATCAATGATTTCAGGTGAGTTAGACTAATTATGTCAATGAAGCAAAAAAGACTGCAACACCCAGAATGCTTTAAGCTATTAAACATAATTCAAGGATTTGAAACAGTGTCCGTAATGAGCTGGAGGGTGATGGTCACCCTAAGTATAGAGTAAGTGCCCTTTCAACTGCACTACTAGGTTATGAAATCGAGCTGGAAATTTGACAAGGATTACTTTGCTTTAGAAGGAAAAGACATGGTAGCCTAGAACTTCTATTAATCCCTGGAAGTGCATTTATGTAGTTTGCTGATCCATGCAACGACCGAGAAATGCTGGGCAGGTCATTGGAACGTGGGGCAGGCAGTAAGTAGGTTGTAAGTCTGAGAGGCAGTGGTTTAGGTGTTCTGGGCTTATTAACCACAAGAATCTTTCTATGTTGAATGCTGAACCTCCACCCAAAAATATGCTTTCAGACCCATCACTCCTACCATATGCGTTGCACTGTTTTTTCACACTGAGCATCAAGACTAAAAGTCCAGAATTACTGTCAAAACAAGTACCATTTCCTGAGCTTTAGCTCAGCAAACTCAACCACAGCTCACTGCATACAAAAACTGCATAGTTCACAACTCAGCCTTTACCAACCTTGACAAACAAACATAAGTAATGTCTTTACTATTTGTTAGTAAATAACTACAACAGTGTTTATACACCAAGTGAATCATTGGGCAAATTTAAACAAAAAAATAAAGTCTACTGGGCCTTAATATTTCTGGATGGATAGTGCACGTTTAACCAAGAAGGGTGCAGAATCTACCATGAGTGGTGGTGGTGGTACTGGTGGTGGTAATGGTGGTGGTACTGGTGGTGGGACTGGTAATGGTGGTGGCGGTGGTGATACTGGTGGTGGTACTGGTAGTATTGGTGTTGGTACTGGTGGTATTGGTGGTGGTACTGGTGGTATTGGTGGTGGTACTGGTACTACTGGTGGCAGTACTGGTGGTGGTACTGGTGGTGGTGGTACTGGTGGTGTTACTGGTACTGGTGGTGGTGGTGGTGGTGATGGTAGTGGTGGTACTGGTGGTGGTGATGGTAGTGGTGGTGGTACTGGTAGTGGTGGTGGTGATACTGGTAGTGGTGATACTGGTAGTGATAGTGGTGATACTGGTATTGATAGTGGTGATACTGGTAGTGATAGTGGTGGTACTGGTGGTGGTACTGTAAGTGGTGGTGGTACTGGTGGTGGTGGTACTGGTAGTGGTGGTACTGGTAGTGGTGGTGGTGGTACTGGTGGTGGTGGTACTGGTGGTGGCGGTGGTGATACTGGTGGTATTGGGGGTGGTACTGGTAATATTGGTGGTGGTACTGGTGGTGGTACTGGTGGTATTGGTGGTACTGGTACTACTGGTGGTGGTGGGACTGGTGGTGGGGGTACTGGTGGTGGTCCTACTGGTGGTGGTACTGGTGGTGGTACTGGGGGTACTGGTGGTGGTGGTACTGGTACTGGTGGTACTGGTAGTGGTGGTGGTGATAGTGGTGGTGGTAGTGGTGGTACTGGTAGTGGTGGTGGTACTGGTGGTGGCGGTGGTGGTGATACTGGTGGTGGTACTGGTAGTATTGGTGGTGGTACTGGTGGGATTGGTGGTGGTACTGGTGGGATTGGTGGTGGTACTGGTACTGGTGGTGGTGGTATTGGTGGTGGTGGTATTGGTGGTTGTACTGGTGGTGGTGGTACTACTGGTGGTGGTGATACTGGTGGTATTGGTGGTGGTACTGGTGGTACTGGTGGTATTGGTGGTGGTACTGGTGGTATTGGTGGTGGTACTGGTGGTGGTACTGGTGGTGGTACTGGTACTCGTGGTGGTATTGGTGGTGGTATTGGTGGTGGTACTGGTGGTACTGGTACTACTGGTGGTACTACTGGTGGTGGTGGTAGTGGTACTGGTGGTGGTGGTAGTGGTACTGGTGGTGGTACTGGTGGTGGTGGTAGTGGCGGTGGTGATACTGGTGGTATTGGTGGTGGTACTGGTAGTATTGGTGGTGGTATTGGTGGTGGTGGTGGTACTGGTGGTGGTGGTACTGGTGGTGGTGGTACTGGTGGTGGTGGTACTGGTAGTGGTGGTACTGGTAGTGGTGGTACTGGTGGTGGTGGTACTGGTGGTGGTGGTACTTGTAGTGGTGGTACTGGAGGTGGTACTGGTGGTGGCGGTGGTGATACTGGTGGTATTGGTGGTGGTACTGGTAGTATTGGTGGTGGTACTGGTAGTATTGCTGGTGGTACTGGTGGTATTGGTGGTGGTGGTATTGGTGGTGGTACTGGTGATACTGGTACTACTGGTGGTGGTGGTGGTACTGGTGATGGTGGTACTGGTGGTGTTACTGGTACTGGTGGTGGTGGTACTGGTAGTGGTGGTACTAGTGGTGGTAGTGCTGGTGGTATTGGTGGTAGTGGTACTGGTGGTGGTGATACTGGTAGTGGTGGTGGTGGTACTGGTACTGGTGGTGGTGGTACTGGTAGTGGTGGTGGTGATACTGGTAGTGGTGGTACTGGTGGTGGTATTGGTGGTGGTAGTGGTGGTGCTGGTGGTATTGGTGGTGATAGTGGTAGTACTGGTGGTATTGGTGGTGGTACTGGTGGTGGTGGTACTGGTAGTGGTGGTGGTACTGGTGGTGATAGTGGTAGTACTGGTGGTATTGGTGGTGGTACTGGTGGTGGTACTGGTACTGGTGGTGGTATTGGTGGTGGTACTAGTACTGGTGGTATTAGTGGTGGTACTGGTACTGGTGGTGGTACTGGTGGTACTGGTGGTGGTGGTACTGGTGGTGGTAGTACTTGTGGTGGTACTGGTGGTGGTGGTAATTGTGGTGGTACTGGTGGTGGTGGTGGTGGTACTGGTGGTGGTACTGGTGGTATTGGTGGTGGTCTAGTACTGGTGGTATTGGTGGTGGTACTGGTATTGGTGGTGGTACTGGTGGTGGTACTGGTGGTGGTGGTTCTGGTGGTACTGGTGGTGATACTGGTGGTGGTACTGGTGGTATTGGTGGTGGTCTAGTACTGGTGGTATTGGTGGTGGTACTGGTATTGGTGGTGGTACTGGTGGTGGTACTGGTACTGGTGGTGGTATTGGTGGTGGTACTAGTACTGGTGGTATTAGTGGTGGTACTGGTGGTATTGGTGGTGGTACTGGTGGTACTGGTGGTGGTGGTACTGGTGGTGGTAGTACTTGTGGTGGTACTGGTGGTGGTGGTGGTAATTGTGGTGGTACTGGTGGTGGTGGTGGTGGTACTGGTGGTATTAGTGGTGGTACTGGTATTGGTGGTGGTACTGGTGGTGGTACTGGTGGTGGTGGTACTGGTGGTGGTACTGGTGGTGGTACTGGTGGTGGTGGTTCTGGTGGTGATACTGGTGGTACTGGTAGTGGTGGTGGTCGTACTGGTGGTAGTGGTGGTGGTGGTACTGGTGTTAATAAAACAGGCTTTTGAAAACAACCCGTCAGGTGGCTTTAGTGCAGATGACATGTAACACAGATGTGCTGTTGTCAGCATCAGCCCATTAGCACACGATTATGTGCTACCTGGAATTCACGACTTAATTTGCTAATCCTTTCTAATTCCATTTTACTTGGGGGGAGGAGGGGGAGACACGAGATAATGCCGGGTTAAAGTGATTGAAAGCAGGCGCCCGTGTTACGGGGCGGCCGTGCTGCTTAAAAAAACACAAGCATTTGCACTGCAATAGGTCTCGCATTTAGGCGAGTTTAAGCTATTGGCATTGTAAATGACAATGCCTTTTATTTATGTTTTAAAAACGAAATCAAAAATAAAAGTCATTGTTATTTGCAATGTCAATAGCTGAAACTCGCGTAAATGAGAGACCTATTGCATTGCAAATGCTTCTTAGATTAGTGAGAAGAAACGCTCTCTTTCGGCCAGCATGGCAAAATAATTAAATAAACAAGAGCGGCCGCTAAAGTGAAAGCGAACCGCGCTGCAAATAAAAACAAGCATTGGCATAGCCAATAGGTCTCGCTTTTGGGACCTTATAAGTATTTAGTTATGCAGCACAATATCCTTTGTGCAACAACATCAACTGTTGCATGGCTAAACACTTATAAGGTCCCAAAAGCGAGACCTATTGGCTATGCCAATGCTTGTTTATCGAAGAGGGCAGCGTGTCGTTCCTGGCATCAGTTGCATCTAAAGGATCTGTTATCGATGGAGACCGCCTACGCCGGTGTCCCTGCTCCCTATTCACAGTCATTTTATGGCTTTGATATCACTACTGTATTGTTGACTTCTGGCGTTTTTGTTCAGTTTTGCAGTGTGAGTCACAGCTTCAGCCCTGTAACCCTCTCTGCCCTTGGATTCCTCAAAGAGGCCTCGCACAGGGATAATACGCTGAAAGAATACTTTGGTTGGCCAAAATGTTTTGTTTTGGTGTACAGGCGGGGTTTGTCTAGAAAAAGGTCGCATCATATCCTTATTTAGACATTTTAATTGAACATACATGGAATTGGAACCCCTTGGGGGTTACTTGCTAACCGGAAAGCGAAGGATTGAGTTGGTTCCGTATTCTGATTGGCCGTTATAAACCAGAGACTTTAATTGAACTGAATTATGCCAAAGCAATCCTGTTTCGGGATTGCCATCATGGCAAGCTGTGTGTCTAGAGCTGAGGGAGTGGTAAACCTGTTGCAGGCTTGGGTGTCTATTGCTGCTGTGCTGGAATGATGGTGACTGGCGAGCCTGTGACTCTAGTGTAGGGGGGAGTCATTAAGGTAACAGGCGCGGCAGAGCTGAGAAGCCACAGTGATGGTGGCCCCTCAGCGTCTCAGCCTCAGGCCTTCTTGTGCTTGGAGGGCGAGGATGGGTGACATCATTGCAAAGCTTAGTGGTGACTTGACATCATGGCAGAGCTATGCGTCTAGTGCTGTGCATGTCTTTGACATGATCACGGTGCTGAGAAGACAGAGGAGACAGAGAAGACAAGCATTGGCCGTGCGGCCGCGAAAGTGAAAGTGGGAGAAGGTAGAGAAGAAAGATCGTAGTGAGAGGGAGGCGCGGTCCGAGGGGGAGAGAAATGCATGAAAGAGGAAAGGGGAAGTGATATCCTGCAAGAGAATTCAGACAGTGGGTTGAAAGAAACAACTTAGAGAAAGGTGAGGGGACGTGATCATTGGAAACGTGAGACAAGAGAAAACATGGCATGGGACATAAGAGGAGAGAGACAGACCATCTGAGAGCACATAGACATGGCAGCAGAACTGTGACAGACAAGTCTGTCGAAGAGAGTAAAAAGACAGAGAACAGGAGGCAAGGTTGGGGGAGGGGGGGCAGAGGGGGGGCAGAGTGATCCCTATGGGTAAGAGCAAAGGCGCACCGGGATGGAAAGGGGACGATAACATTTTTAAAAAGCGCGCGCGGCAGCAGGAAAAAGTGAAAGTGATCGCTCTTACCAGCACCGTGGCCAAAGTAAATAAGGAGGTGGGCGATCTGCGCATAACCAAAGAAACGCGCACAGCCACCGTTGTTAAAAGATGAAGCTCAGCATGCTGACGTTAATATGACGAGTTCCAAATACATGAAGAAAAAAACAGACTTGCGAGGGACAGAAACTACGAAAGCAAGGGAACATTAACAGGAGGCAAGGTTGGGGAAGGGGGGGCAGAGTGAATCCTATGGGTAAGAGCAAAGGCGCACCGGGATGGAAAGGGGGCGATAAAATTAAAAAAAAGCACGCGAGTGATGCGCGCGGCAGCAGGAAAAAGTGAAAGTGATCGCGCTGTAAGGGTGCCGCAAGCGATGTGCTTCATGAGGCATGACGGAAAGGCAGATGGCGGCTGCGCGCGTGCCCGCGCGTAACCGCAAGCTTGAGGCCAGCAAAAGCGTGTGGTAGGACTTTTAAAAGCCCACTTACTAAATGTCTCGCCAGAGCAGCGCATGCGCTGGCTCAGGCGAGACCTAAAAAAATCGTGCTTACCGACTTATGAAGGAGACCGTGTAACGCCACAAGTAAAAGATCAAGCCCTCATGGGAGGTAACTAATGGTGACGGGGCGGTAACAAGGAGGGACTAACAAGCCTCATTATCAATCGGAAACCAGCATTTACCAAGGACAATGACACCAGCCAATCAAAAATATGGGCGAAGAAAAGTCGAGGCTTCCACAGCATACTCGACTCGCAGAGCGAGCAGTGCATGCGCGCTGCAGCTAGGCACGACCTAAAAAAGACCTTGCCACCCCGTGTCCACAGGTTGCTAGCTGCCACATCTCCGTCGGCTTCAACCCTCATAAATAACAGTGCTCCCTAACCAACAATTTAGGTGCCAAACTCCCACTAACTTCAAGGGACAAAAACAGGACTAAACCCTGAGAGGCTACACAATCTAGGCTCAGTCCTACAACTCTGGTGCCAACTTCTTTTCTTGTACATAACTCGGATGATTTGTACCTAGCTTCATGCTAAATGAATCATATATAAACACAACAAACTTCCAGATGACAATTTGCATTTTGCTGCAGTGATCCATGCTCATTATTGGGCAATTTTCATGCTGGGTGTATTGTGCCATAACCCTGAGGGTGTTTCCGCAACAATTAGTATAAACTCCACACTAGAGAAAATATCAACTCTAATTCTAGCAAGGATTCTGGGTGTCAATAATGGCCTGCAGTTGATATAACAACAAACAACAGTGAAGTAAGGAATACTTAAATTTATCTCATCCACTAGTTATCACTCCGTCCATATTCTAGCCCATTCTATTTCTGTTTTTCACCCACTGTGACACTCTAGACAAAGACCAGCCTAATGTAAACTAGTCTGGCCCTATCGCTCTTTGAGAACATCAGCCATAATTGGAAGGCCAGATCCCCCTCCAGACAGAAAACAAACAAACCAAAGCCAGTTTCTGCTTATTTGTGCCTCATCAGTGAGGTACAGCTTAAGTCCTGTAGCACAATTAACACGGGACCCACGATGAGCACATTGTTTCAGTTAAGGCATCTACTGCAACAAACAACAAAGTAATGAAAGGAATACGTAAATTAAAATCAGTCCCTACTGAACACTACAAAGCATTTCTGTCCATCGTATTTTCACCCACTGTGCTACTAAACAGCAACCAGACAAATGCAAATCAGTCAGTTTTCCTCAGTGTGAAGGCCTAAGTGTGACAGGTATGCCCAAATGTGAGTACCATGCTCACTCTCCCACAGAACCCAAATTTTACATCACTGATAAGCCCTAAGTACACCGAAATAGTGTAGAGTAGCTTGTGAACCCAAACAGAGGGACCTGGTTTAGCATTTCAGGCTATACTGCTTCTAATAGAGCAGGATGAAGCCTAAATTGCATGTGGCTAGTCTCAAGTGTAATAGTGGGCAGAAAACAATGGTCTGGAATGCAGCCCAGAGTGATTGCCACGTGCAGAGACTTTTGAAAGCTTTCACCAGTCACATTTGTGTTTTCTTCTTCTAGATATTGCAGACACTTTCTTGGTACTGAAATAACTAGCATTTGTGTTGCGTGGCAATAGCACCTCAATATAAGCTCAATGAAAGCTTGAAACAATACCTTAAAAGAGTGTCAATGCCAAATGCACAAAGGTAATGTGGAGCTACCTCCAAAAACAGATGAAGCAAGCAGCAGCAGGGGGGCCTTGCAAAGTCTGAAATGCCAAATGTAAATAGGCTAATACCCGGCCACATCCTACTCTAAATGGAAAGCTCTTGCATCCATGTGTGCTAGAGATGAAAGGCCATAGGTTTACTTCTCCCACCATTAACTGTGGCTTAAAAGACGCAAAAGACGTCAACACAAAAACAATGCTGACCAAAGCCAAAGCACCATAACTCTGAAGGAGAAACCTTTGAAGGGGAAGACTCCTGGTACCATAAGATAGCAAACTTGGAAAGGTAGAGAACATTATTTGCTCACTGAACATAGACCTACCATGCGAAAATCATAATGAAAAAGAAACTGGAAAATTGTCAGAAACTCTCCAGTTTGAGATTGTTTGCTTGGACTGCCATGGTAATAAAACAAAATAAAAGAAAAACACTTACTCAGGATGCAACGTTGCTAAATAAACTTAACAAGAACAATTTAAAATCTGACAACAAGTGGAAAAGAATGTTTAGTGTTTTAGATTTGGATGTTGCTAAAGCTTGGAACTTAGCAACACCAAGTCTCTTTTTGCAAAACTGTAGTATTTTACCATTTTAGAGGATCTGTTGATGGCATGGATGATTTAAACGTACTGAACAGCAAACTCTTGAGTTTCTATATGAACTAGGTAGCGAAAAAACGTAACCAAATGTATATGTACACCAGGAACTTAAATGGGAAGTTCTAATTACATGCTTTTTGGGCCTTGGCTGGGGCCCACAATATAAAATCTGAGAATCATCTAGTCATTATTTTCCAATGGACCTTATGTCACTTTCTTCCCATTCTAAAAGTCGAAAGTTAACACTTGACAACCAACATATGTCTTCGTCCTTGACATACTTGTACACATTTAAAAACACGCTTGGACAGCCCATTGGAACAAGGGGCTACAATGTACTCACCAAATGCTTGCAGATATCAGTAAGGTCATTCAACAGTCTTGATGTTAGCAGTCGGAGAAACAAATCTGATGTAACTTTGCTCGGGGTGTTCTGTGAAGAACAACAAAAAACTTTAACACTAGAGTCACGGCGTCCAGACAAAAGATTTCATAGTTCAAAAATGCATTAAAATATTAGACAACATTTACCTTTGGGCAGTTGCATAAACAGTTATTTAACTGTGTTATCAAAGTCTTGAAAGCAACAATCTTGGGTTCCTCAGTTGACTTGAGTTTAAACTGAGAAACACTTTCTCCAACACACTGCATTAAAGACTGAAATAGAGAAAAGAAGAGAACAATTTTATTACACATCAAAATGGATTGGGATGTGATGGCTTGGAAGAAGTGAACTCATGTTTAATCACTGGATTCGCCACCTTTTCTAACATACAGCTTAACAAGTTCTCTCCTTTTTTAGCAGACAGACTTGAAGCACACAAATGCTATATTATCTTCAGAGACAGTAATAATGAAGAATACAGCTAAACTCTTCTATAGCAATGGCTCTAGAGATAATGTGGATAACAACTCTACTGACTTATTATTCTAAGGTGTACAAAATCCAAAGAACATCCCGCTCAAGCACTAATCAAGGGGTCTATGATCACCTTAAGTTGACTCACACCTGTTCCATCCAAAGAATACACACTTTTTCACAAATATATTTATGTTTTAGTACCAGAGTGTGACATATATATATATATATATATATATATATATATATATATATATATATGACATGAACACCGTAAACTGGAAGACTCCTTTTCCAAACACACGGACCCAATTCAGTGCTGAAGGTGTTTAATCAACCGTCGCCATTACGCGTTTCGGCTCCGTAGAGCCTTGATCACATGACATGGATGCTCAGGTTAGTGCAATATTTAAAGTGACAAGTACATACAATTGGGATATCACATGGTCATAAACATGGAAAACACACTTATTTGCGTGCTTCGTTTGTATCATAAACAATAAATACATGCTATTTGTACTTCAAATTGTCTGAACTATTTTAAATAAATTTAATAAATAGCAGTGAAGTAATACATGTAACCGATTTTTTTTAAATTAAAGTAAAATACTAAAATCTGGAAAACAAGTTAATATCAGGTTAAATCCTAATTCCAGTATATTTCCCTGTTTTATTTCAACCGCCTCATATATCCCAAAATGTTTTGTACAATCATCTACAAAGTGCCTAAGTGTAAAGTGCAATGTGCTATAAACATAAAACTAATCCAATTTTGTAAAGTTTTCATATTCCTAAATTCCGACATGTTCACTTATTATTTTTCTGACTCACGTATTTTTTACTGAGGTATTTGGGTTGGAATATACATACAGATGTTGATAAATCTTATTTGTGCAAATTGGCTATTAGATATAACTGAATCAGTTGTTTATCCATAGAATAAATATTTGACATGAAGCCTAGTCAACTATCCTTGACTCTTCAACTTATATGTGACTATATCTATGTATGATTAGTAGCTTATATGTATACATCAATATATAAATAAATAAATAAATAAATAAATACATAAATAGTGATTGCTTCAAATAAATAGAAGTAAAATACTAAACATTCCTTTGGGTTACTCCTAAATATATATATATATCTTTATAAGCCCAATCATATACTCAAATAGTTATTCCTCATATGTTTTCAACCAATTTCTGTATATACTCCATAACAGTGATATATTGAATATCCTAATTTAAGCACGTATGTAGATCCTCTGTTGCGTTACGTCCTAATGGCACTTTAGAGTCTAGCTGTAGAATATATCTTGTTCCTAGCTTTCTCAGTTTTATGACTATCACCCACCCATCTGCTGGGAGGCACTGCATCTATTACATAATACTTGAGGTCAGTGTTATTTGAATTGTGTTTTTCTTTGAAGTGGCGCGCCACTGGGTAAGTATTATCCTGATTTGTTATGGCGCGCAGATGTTGCAGGATACGCTTGTGCACCTGCAAGACAGTGCTGCCTATGTACTGCAAGCCACACGGGCATTGCAATACATATACAGCAAACTCTGTCTTGCACGTTAAGAGTTTATTGATTTTAAACTCTCTATCACTGACTGGAGTATTGCAGGTGTTTTTGTTTATGCCATGTGTACATGCCTTGCACGTTTTGCATCTGAAAAAACCTTTTCTCATCTGCAACCAACTTCCACTCTCTATCACCTCTGGGCTAGTTCTGACTATCTTATCCCTTGTTGAGGGCGCTCGACTATAAGTAATCGAAACTCTTTGAGGAAGCATGGATCCAATTATTGGGTCACAGAGTACCATGGCCCAATTTCTTTGTATGGTTTTCTGTACCTCTCTTTGTTGATAACTGTACTTCATAATCATACGAAACTTATTGATGTCTTGTTCCTTAGTGTCACCCTGTTTCTCTCTTAAGACATCAATCCTACTTTGCTCCATGGATCTCAAAATAGCTCTGTCAATCGTTTTCTCCTGGTACCCTCTCTCTAGGAATCTTGTTTTGATATCGCTTTGAGCTATCGTTAGCTCACTAGTGTTACTGCAAATCCGCCTTATTCTCAGCATCTCTCCATACGGTATGCTATTTATAAGATGTTTAGGGTGCATACTTGTGGCGAGGAGCTGCACCCGGACGATGCCTTGTCTTCTGGGACGCTGCATGAACAATTGCCTCCTTATCTTTCCCCCTATTCCCTCCTCTGTTTTCAGACCCCGGCTTCTGTGAGCAATGCACACTGTCCCTTTAAGTTTCCACGGCGATCTGACTACGTCGATCATGTGACGTGGTCACCTGACTGCCCTCCCTTCAAAGAGGAAGTGTCTCCGGGAATGCTTGGTTCGTGTTGGAGCCCAGCGGAGGAAGCAACGGCGGCGTCTGGAGGAGACCACGACGGACAGACCTTCTTTATCGGCCCAGGACTCGTGGAACGGTGGAAGCACCCCGTCGCGGAGGCGGAAGGAGGCAGCCAGCAGGTCGAGACTCCGCTAGACGGAAAGACGGAAAAGAAGGAGCCGGGCCTTATCCGGCAACGCGCTGAATCCTGCCACGGCCCAGGAGGGTCGTGGCTTCAGAAGGTACGGGGACAACTGGGGGCCGTCTGGGGCAGAGGGAGGCCGGGAGGCGAGGGCAGGCGCTATTGCATACGTTCGGAAGAGGAGCTCAATAATCAGAGGCTTCCTTCCGTGGAGCGCAAGAACTCCTAGAAAGGAGTAGGCGATTCACTGGTGTTGGTTGGTGCCTAGTCCCTCACTCCCTTAACCCCTTTTTATGCTTAAACACCCCAGAGACCCTCCTTACCGAGTTCTGTTTTCCTTTTTCCCTGAGTTGTGGCGTCTACCTGGTGGGAGCGACCCTTCAGCCCCGAGCAACCTGAAGTCCTGGGACAAGGTTCTCTGACGGAAGAGAACGAAGACTTCACCCTGGGACAAAGGATTTGCAATCCGCTCCACATTGAGCTGTATAGCATAAACAAATTAAAATACTACTCACCTGAACCCTCCCTGTCTCCCTGTCTCCTTCTCCACCGCGCTACAATACTACTCGCATGGAGAGTTGAATTGCCTGCCGTTTTCTTCCTAAAGAGCCTGGTCTCGATCTTATGATTTTTGATATATACTTGGGTATCAAGGAATTCAATTGAACTAGAGCTAATGGTGGCCGTAAACTTAAGATTGATGTCATTGGTATTGAGGGACTGAACAAATTCCATAGCTTCACATTCTGTTCCCTGCCACACAACAAAAAGATCATCAATCTAACGTCGCCACAATTTTACATTTACCATCATATATTGTTCATGTTCGCCCCCGAGGACCAGCTCCTCCCATCTGCCCATATGCAGGCAAGCATAACTGGGCGAGAAGCTGGCCCCCATGGCGACTCCTCTAGTCTGTTGATATAGCTGGCTATTGAACATAAAAATATTGTTATGTAGACAGAACTTGATCATATCAATAAGCATATTACTGTGGCGTTTAAATTGCTCAGGCCTACGTGATAGATAGTGTCTAACTGCCTCAATTCCGTATGTATGTTCAATGCTCGTGTATAGCGACGTCATATCCAATGCAATTATTAAGTAGTCATCATGCCATTCAAATTCAGAGATTTGCCTTAAAAAGTCACTTGTGTCACGCACATAACTTGGTAATTTCTTAACATAGTCTTGAAGGAAATAGTCAATATATCTGGTGGTATGCTCCAACAGGCCATCCCTGGCCAAGATGATTGGTCTGCCAGGGGGTTGTTCCGATCTTTATGTATTTTTGGAATGAAATATAGTGAAGGAGTAGTTGGGTTTTCTTTTTCAGATATTTGTATTCATCCCCAGTGATCAAATTTTCCTGTCTCCATGTAGATAGTTTCCCATAGTATTCTTTGTATGAGGCATTCAAATTGGCCTGGCTGCTCCGGTTGTAACATAGCCTGTCATTGAGCTGGCTGTAAGCTTCCTTGTCGTATAACTTTTGCGGCCAGAGCACAATGTTACCCCCTTTGTCACTGCTGCGAACTACAATTTCATTGTTCTCTTTTAGCTTTTTGACCAAGTTCCTGTATTGCTGGTCTTTGTTCTTTATATTGCCGTGTTTCATCACCACAATTTTATTGAGTTATTTGATCTGTGCTGTTGTGGATTCATTAAATAAATCAATAGAGTCTCTAATCATAATAGGATTAAATGTAGATTTTGGTCTGAAAGGAGTCAATAATGTGTCTCTTGTGTTTTCACAACTCACTGGGCCTGATCTATTGTCCATAGCAGTGCCACTCACATTTTCATTCCACAATTCTTCCATGGTTTGGAGAAGTGTTTGATCAGTTTGCGATGTTGCTGTTGTATCGGACATCACATCAATGATAGGGTCTTTGTAAGTTCCCCTTGGCTTTTGATTTGTATTCATTTGGATGTTGTATTTTTTTAACTTTAATTTTCTGACCCCTTTGTAGATGTCTAATCTAGTTGTCGCGTAGTCAAAGTTAACTCTCGGAGCGTATGATAGCCCCAAATTTAACATATTGATTTCTTGATTTGTCAGTGTCACATTTGTCAAGTTGATGATTGTATTGTTAGATTTTTCAGTCTGATATGTTTGCGTTACCAAATTTTCCTGCCTCTTTTGTTTGGTTTCCGTACGCCTTTTGTTTGCCCTGCGCCTCTGCCGGCGCTTGTAGTTGGCATATCTCCTATGTTGTTCCTTTGCTGTGGCCTCGGACGTAAGGTTTTCTTCTTTCTTGGCAGATAAAATTAAATTCTTCCCCCGGTGAGGGTTTAGATGTTTGACTTTCTTCACTCACTCTCCGCATTTCAGACTCAGATTCACTTTCTCCCAATGAACTTGCCTCCGATTGTGAATAATCTATTTGACCTTTATGACCTCTTGGTATCCTAGTTAGTCCATCCACACTTTTAAATTTAGATGTCCTGATTGCATCATACCGTTTAGCAAACGTAAATATCTGCCCTAACTCATAATCATGTTTATCCCTTAAGAACTTAAAGGCCTTTCTTTCCTTGATTTTATCCTCATCTTTTTTGATTCTAATCATCATCTCCTTGCGTAATTTGACTTGTTCTTCCTTCTGTTCCATTTTGTCCAATTCATCATTAATATCCTCTATTTCCTTCAATAGCTTTGCTCTATCTATGTCCGCGTATTTAATGAGTATGAGAGTTAGTTTCCTGGATGAGTCAAGGTTACATTCTGCCCATTCTTTCATGAGTTTCGGATTTGGGTCTTCATAACTGGGGGCTGTAAGAATTCTAAGCCCCCTAGGTATTCTCCCCACATCAATATATCTCTGGAGGGACCGTGACTCCCACCATTTATTTTGTTCTGCCTTCATTTTCTTTTCAAGAAGCCTAAATTTGTCTTTTATAGGGCTGGTTACACTTGGGTTGCCGGCCACTCTTGCCGTGGCTTCCGTAGATGCAGGCAACACGTCGGAAAACATTTGCATTGCCGCTTCCTCACGTGCGCGTACCATGTCAGCCGACATGTTGATATATCACAATTTTTGTTGCGAGTGTTTTTTGCGTGGCTGTATACTATGCCTTCCGCCCTCCACTCGTTGTCGCACACCTCTTCACCCCGCAATGTCCGCTTCCGCCTACCTGAGATTCACCGCCGCCACCGGGTCCTCCGACTCATATATATATTATATATTATATATATATATATATATATATAAAGATAAACTACAATTGGTTCTGTCGGGTAGAACTGCTTTGAACCTGTGCAGTATTAATCATGCAAAAATAAGTCTAATACATTTCTTCATAGACTACAGGATGGAACACACATAAAAGAAAATGTTTTTTTTAAAGTAGTTATTTACTCTTTGAATCATGTATGGCTGTCAAATTCAATAATCATCAAATGACATCAATAACATGGAAAAAAAGTGAATGAAGTGCAACAAGGTGATATACGTGACTAAGTGAAATTATGCATATGTGATAAAAAAGACATACAATTATGTACACAATATACAAAGCCACTGAATTGATGTTTGTCCTTTTCAATTTTTAACACATGGTCTCTGGTGACCCTTAAATAGGCTTTTTAATTCTTAGGGCCGTGAGACCTGTAGGACATAGACTGGAATGAACGTCAACGTTTCGAACCTATAGTGTGCGCAACTAGGCGAGCGCCAAGGCGGGTCTTCCTCAGGACGAGTAGATAACAAATAAAGACAGCCTGGTGGGAAAAATGAATTATATATGGGTCATGTGTGCTCCATCACTGGGATAAATTATTATTTAATTAATAATCTGGCCATACGGCTTGACGGACTCACCAATTCCAATTCAAGCCAACAACTCCCACGACGGGGTGAGTGTTAGAAGGTAGATACAAATTCTAGGCTGTGGGATAAAGAATGGGGGTCAATGGTGGATTGAAACCAATCATGACTAATGTATGCATAGTGAGCTCCATGGTGAGGGAGCACACTCACCATATAGCAATGTCCAAGAAGTGACTATGAGAACAAAGCGGTAGTACATGGACTTACCGCAAACAGTTTTTACGTAGAGAAACCACCTTGAGGGTTGGCATCTAGGGGATAAAAGGGGGATTTTTAAGTTGTGCAAAAGTTTGACATTTAAAATTGGCATTAAAAATGCTGTTTGTTAAAGCACATAACCTACCTCTTTAGAGTGAATCATAGAGGAGGAATAACAAACCACCCACTCCGTTTAGAATCTAAAAGGTGTAAATAAAAAATGGGGTAAGCTCATGGGTATGATGCAGAGGAGTGAAAAATCGAAACACGGAGCTATTCAGCGCGTGACATACCTTGGTGGCTTGTATCAAATTCTGCTCAATTTGTAGCAATTTAGGTTCTTCTTAGTGAGTATCTAAAGAGATGAAGGATTACACACTCATTGAAGCGTTTGAATTGCGTAAGTACAAGGTGAATTAAATAAAGGCCAGAGTGTGCCAAATACCTTCAAAATTGGGCTTCACAGGGAATGTGTCTCCTGCGGGAGCGGAAGTATCGCGTTCGCATGGAGACTCTAATAGTTGGTGATGCATGATGATCGACGCGTAGCCGGGACATCAGCTGCCGCCGGCGTGCACGTGAGAGGGCAGCAGCTAGATGTCAGTCAGTGGAGCTGTCATCAGTGACGGTGGCGGCTTAGAAGCTCGAGTTAGACTTAAGACGCGTTGCCTTGGATACATTGTAGATGCCCGGCAATTAGTTACATAACCGCCTACTTAATAAAACTAGTTTCCTGAAATCGCGTGCAAGCTGAAAGATTGTTTCAAAACACGCGCCTTTGTATTTGCATGCAGAGTGCTCCATTCCCTTCTTGAAGCACAAGTTACTTACCTTCGGTAACGATTCATCTGTAAGAAACATTAGTTAGTGATAGATTCCTTACCTTAGAATACCCCCAGGCGTCAGACTGGATCTGGAAAATTTTCGTCAGCAGTACCCCTGCGTGTCGGAAGGTGGTGTCGTGCGGCTCCGTGTCCGTCGTTGGCGTCGTGGTCGCCGAGATGACGTCGCGGCAGCTACTTAGACGCCGCCCTTGCGCGCTGACGTCAGTTCTGTACATGACTTTCCGCGCCAGGAACTCAGAGCCATGCAAGATACTGACCACTGGTGCATTGAAACTAGGGCCCTGAAAGGGATGACCTTAACCCTAGAAATCAGTTCGCAGAACGGGGAGGATGGGTGGGGCGGTAAGGAATCTATCACTAACTAATGTTTCTTACAGATATATCGTTACCGAAGGTAAGTAACTTGTGCATCTGAAAGAAACACGTTAGTGATAGATTCCTTACCTTAGAATAGATACCCCAGCAATACCAACCCCGGTGGTGGGTCTGCGAACCAAGATCACACCAGGAAGTCCCAGAGAACAGAACGGCCAAAGAAGCCGTCTCTCCGGACTTGGCTGTCCAGGCAATAGTGCTTAGTAAAAGTGTGCAGCGAGGCCCACGTAGCTGCCTGACAGATGTCTTGTAAGGGGACACCACGTCCCAATGCCGTAGTGGCAGCCGTCGCCCTGGTGGAATGGGCGCGCAGCACCAACGGAGGCTCCTTCTTTGCCAGAAAATAACAGGCTTTAATACACAAGACGACCCATCTGGAGATAGTCCGCTTGTGTACGGCCCGACCTTTCTTGGCGCCAATGTAGCCAACAAAGAGCTGGTCATCCACCCGGAACTGTTGTGTGCGACTCAGGTAAAATGAGAGTGCACGTTTTGGGTCCAGACGGTGGAGCCTCTCTTCCTCTCTGGAAGGATGCGGAGGCGGAAAGAAGGGGGGCAAAGTGATGGTCTGCCCGATGTGAAAGGCAGTAACAACCTTCGGCAGAAAGGATGGACGTGTCCGGGGGACAACCTTGTCCGGATGTACAGACAGAAACGGAGGTTTACAAGAAAGAGCCTGGAGCTCACTCACTCTCCTAGCAGAGGTGATGGCAACCAGGAAAGCAGTCTTCAGAGTTAACAAACGAAGAGGACAGTTGTGAAGAGGCTCAAAGGGAGCGCACATTAAGTATGTGAGAACCAGGTGCAAGTCCCACTGTGGCATTACAAAGGGAACAGGAGGAAAAAGGTGAGAAATGCCTTTGAGGAATCTGTTAACAACAGGGTACTTGAAAAGAGAGGGCTGATCAGGGAGCCTGAGAAAGGCCGAAATAGCAGAAAGGTAGCCCTTGATAGTGCCCAGAGCAGAGCCCTGCTGGGCCAAAGAAAGAAGGAACAGTAGGACCTCAGAAAGAGGGGCAGAAAGGGGATCCACAGCCTTTGCTGTGCACCATGCCACAAACTTGTTCCACCTGCAGGCGTATACCAACTTAGTGGAGGGACGCCTGGCTGCCAGAATGACATCACAGACTTCAGGAGGCAAGTCGAACGGAATCAACTGCCGCCGCTCAATATCCACGCAAAGAGGTGGAGACTGGACAGGTTCGGGTGGAGGACCGTCCCCTGCTGCTGCGACAGAAGATCCTCCCGAAGAGGCAGTCTGATCGGGGGATTGATGGTCATACTGAGTAGCTCGGGATACCAAACTCTTCGAACCCAGTCCGGAGCCACAAGAATGACTTGGGCCCGGTCACGCCTGATCTTCAGCACTCTGGGCAGAAGTGGTATAGGCGGAAAGGCGTACAACAGACCGCAACTCCACTCGCGACGAAAAGCATCGCCGAGCGAGTGCCGCCTTGGAAATTCCAACGCGCAGAATTGCTGACATTGCGCGTTCTCTTCGGTGGCGAATAGATCTAACGAAGGCTCTCCCCACTGTTGAAAGAGACCTTGCGCCACGTCCGAGTGAAGACGTCATTCGTGACCCATCATGCACCTGCGGCTGAGTTCGTCCGCCCTGGCATTCAGTGAACCTGCCAGGTGTTGAACCACCAGGGAAATGAACTGATGTTCCAGCCATGTCCAGAGGCGCAGAGCCTCCTGACATAGGGTCCACGACCCCACCCCACCCTGTTTGTTGCAGTACCACATGGCGGTGGTGTTGTCTGTGAACACCTGCACTACTCTCCCCTTGACAGAGGGAAGGAATGTCTTCAGTGCAAGTCGGATCGCCCGAAGCTCCAGAAGGTTGATATGGAGCCTGGACTCCGCCGGAGACCAGAGGCCTCTGATCTCCGCCTCTCCCATGTGGCCGCCCCATCCCAGGAGGGACGCGTCCGTCACCACTGTGTGCTCCGGTTGGGGAAGGGAGAGGGATCTGCCATTGACCCAATGCCGGTTTGTGAGCCACCACTGCAGCTGGTGTGAAGTGCCCTCTGAGATCTAGACGTAATCGGACAGGTTCCCCTGATGCTGCGCCCACTGGAACTTCAGGTTCCACTGCAGAGCCCGCATATGCCATCTGGCATGAGTGACCAGCAGGATGCAGGAGGCCATGAGGTCCAGCAGCCTCAGGGTCATCCTGACCGAAACCCAGGATAGAGGCTGAAAGATCGGAATCAGAGCCCGAATATCCTGGATTCGCCGTTCGGGAGGATAGACCCGAAAGTACGTCGTATCCAGAACCGCTCCGATGAAGAGGAGCTAATGAGAGGGAATCAGGTGCGACTTCGGCACATTGATGGAAAACCCCAGCAAATGCAGGAGGTCGGCCGTAGTCTGGAGGTGGGAGACGACTGTCCAGGGCGAGCCCGCCTTCAACAGCCAGTCGTCGAGATAGGGGAAGACTGGAACCCCTGATCTGCGCAGATGAGCTGCGACCACCGCCATCACCTTCGTGAACACCCGAGGGGCGCTGGTAAGGCCAAAGGGGAGCACGGTAAACTGAAAGTGCTCGTAGCCTACCGTAAACCGCAGGTAACGACGGTGGGCCGGCAGGACGGGAATGTGAAAATATGCATCCTGCAGATCCAACGCTTCCAATCCAGTCTCCAGGGTCGAGGGCAGACAAGACCTGAGCCAGGGTTAACATCTTGAACTTCTCCTTCCGGAGGAAGCGATTGACGTCCCTGAGGTCCAAGATAGGACGCAGGCCCTTGTCCTTCTTGGGCACCAGAAAGTAGTGGGAATAACAACCACGTCCTACTTCTGGCGCAGGAACGCGCTCGATGGCCCCCTTGGCCAAGAGGGCCGCAACTTCCTGTTGAAGAAGTGCCAAGTGATCCCCCGACATGCGGTGGTACTGGGGTGGCATGGCTGGAGGGGTAGTCTTGAAGGGGAGGGAGTAGCCCCTTCGGACTATTTGTAAAACCCACCTGTCCGAAGTGATGGTGCGCCAGTGGGGGAGGTGATGGCGAATCCTGCCGCCCACTGGCGTTTGATGGGCGTGAAAGACCGGACTAGGAAGGTTTGGAGGCAGTGGTGGCCGGGGTGGAGGTGGACTGACCCGCCCGCTGGCCCCCTGACCCGCCACGGCGGGCCCCACGTCCGCGCTGTAGCTGCGCAGGCCTGTGGCTCTGAAGCGAACGTGTCGGGGCGCCCCTTCCGTGGCCACGAAAGAAGCGGAAAGCAGAAGGCGGAGGAGGGCACGTGGCGGAAAGGCCCAGGGACTTGGCCGTAGCCCGCGAGTCCTTAAAGAGCTCCAACGCACTATCTGCCTTGTTGCCAAAAAGGCGAATGCCATCAAAGGGCATGTCCATCAGGGTGTTCTGGACATCCCCCGAGAAACCAGTAGTCCTCAGCCAGGCGTGGCGACGGAGCGCCACTGTCGTGCAAATCGCCCCGCCCAGCGAGTCGGCGGTGTCAAGGCCACATCGAATCGTGAACTTTGCCGCATCTCTCCCTTCAGCAATAGCCTGAGAGAGCACTGTCCGGGCCTCCTCTGGACACTGAGGCAGCACTTGTGCCACCGTATCCCACAGAGAGTGGGAATAACGGCCCAAGAGGCATGCGGTGTTCACAGACCGCAGCCCTGAACTGGCGGAAGAGAAAATCTTCTTCCTAAATTGTTCCAGTTTCTTGGATTCCCTATCCGGAGGTGCGGAAGGGAATGCGCTCAGGGACGCAGAGGCTTGGACAACCAAGCTCTCAGGGGTGGGGTGTTGGGAGAGGAAAAGGGGGTCGCCCGGGGCCGGGCGATGGCGTCGGGCCACGTTCCTATCCACAGGAGCCCCTGTGGTGGGCCTGGACCAGGTGCCCAAAAGAACGTCAGAAAGTGCATCATTAAAAGGCAGCAGTGGCTCCGTAGAGGTAGCTGCCGGCTGAAGCACTTCTGTCAGGAGGTTAGTCCTGACGGCCACTGTAGGGAGCTCGAGGTGGAGGGCCTCGGCCGCCCTACGCAACACCACGGCGTAACTTGCACTCTCCATCATAGCCACGGTAGGAGGAGTGAGCATGCCAAGGTCAGGAAAGGTATCAAGACCACTGGCATCCCCCAGTTCCTCTGCCTAGTCCGGGTCTAACTCACACTGTGCTGTGAAAGGGCCCTCAGACCCCTCCCAGTCCTCCCCTTCCTCCGAAGGCTGATGAACAGGCTGAAAATGAGGATGGACATAGGGATAGAAGGGTCCTATCGGCGTCAGAATCGGCGTCGAGCAACGCAGTGCCGGCGCCGTGTCCACTTCGGGGCTGAAACCGGGGAAGACGACGTCCGGTGGGACGGGCGACACCGGAAGTGGTGCCGGAGGGGTCGGTGGAGGTGTTACAAGGTCAACCGGCGTCGACAGGGATCCAGGCCTGGATCCATGGGGGCCCTGCGGCGCCGGAGCCGACAGCGATGCCGGAGCCGTCGGCAGTGAAAGGCAAGGACCCCCAGTCGGGCCCGCGGGGCCCGAAGGTGCACCG
This sequence comes from Calotriton arnoldi, assembly GCA_963921515.1. Classification (NCBI taxonomy): domain Eukaryota; kingdom Metazoa; phylum Chordata; class Amphibia; order Caudata; family Salamandridae; genus Calotriton; species Calotriton arnoldi. The sequence continues at coordinate 2,351,199 of CAWUFW010000324.1, forward strand.
GCGGGACCCGACGGCCCAAAGAGGCGAGCCATGGCTGACAGAAATTCCTGCAGCTGGGCCGGAGTCGCCGACGGACCCGGAAACGGTGGGTAGGCCGACGGCGACTGCGTAGGCTCCGCCGGAGCCACGGGGGTGGCACCACCCGCACCCTGAGCCGCGATGGGCGAGGGGAAGTCGGAGAGCGACGGCGCTTCTTCGACTTCTTAGAGTGCTTCGTCTTACCTGACCCCGAGTGCGAAGACTTCGATCCCGACGAACGATGGTGGTGGCTCCGCGACCGGTCCCTCGACCTCCCACGGGACCGGGATCTTGAGCGTCGCAGAGCCGACTGCCGGACTTCAGGCAACTTTCGGGACCGCTCCCGGAAAGTCTTCGGCGCCATGGCCCGGCAGTCGGGGCATGACTTGGGGTCGTGGTCGCGCCCCAGGCAGTAGAGACACACGCGGTGCGGGTCCGTCACCGACATCATGCGATGACATTCCTCGCAGGACTTGAAGCCGGGCATCCCTACGGCACCAGGAGTCGATCGACAAAATAGAGACAAAAAGCCTCAAAAACTCAGTCAAAAAATGACTGGGGGTACCGCTCTCTCCAGATCTGCGCTTGCTGGCGCGGAAAAAGAAAGAACTGACGTCAGCGTGCGAGGGTGGCGTCTCAGTAGCTGCCGCGACGTCATCTCGGCGACCACGACGCCAACGACGGACGCGGAGCCGCACGACGCCACCTTCCGACGCGCAGGGGTACTGCTGACGAAAACTTTCCGGATCCAGTCTGACGCCTGGGGGGTATTCCAAGGTAAGCAATCTATCACTAACGTGTTTCTTTCAGATTTTGGTTTTGATATTATTTGCGTGTGTACATTTCCACGCAGGAGGCACCCGTCCGTGAAAGAGTTCGGCAGTTCACTGGCATTTGGGGAAACAGTTTAAGTATGCACTACCAGAGCCGCCGCAGGTTGAAAAGAAAAGGTGTGTCTGCCGACACGGAGTCGAATCATTACTAAAATGATAAGCCGGAGCCACGAGACTCAAGCTTACAGAAAGGCACCTAATTAAACAACTTGATGTACGGCTGGACGAAGGATACACATTTTAACTTTTGAAATGTTACTCACCTTTGGCTACAGTGGCAGGAGGTTTATTGATACAAAAATGGACAGAACATTATATGTATTACTGCTCACACCCAAAGAGGGGAGAAATGTTACTATAAAGAAATATGAGTGTGTAATCATAACCAGTGGAACGGACAATGACTTGTTATATTCCATATAGGTACCTATATAGGCGCAGGTAACACTGCAACCTTTCACCTATATCCTTCCCTACATTACATACATAACGGTTCATAGGGTCTGACCTTTTGCCTAGATACGACACTGCATTCAGAACGCGGGTTTTTCCCTGGTTTGAAACTCATACATTATGCATGAGGTTTCTTGGAAGCACAGCAGGACTCACAGCAGGACGAACATCTCCTGTATAATATCTATGTTAAAGTTCAAGCTCAACGTCATCCTTTAGGCCGACACAGTAACACAGCAAGGTAGGACCCCTGTGGGGAGACCTGTGGGTATATATACACCATGTCTTGCTTAGACAGACAGAGGAGACCGTGACTTCCCGGCTGACACACTGACCAGAGACGCTGAGGTTCCTGCATGCAGGCGCTCCAGCTAGCAGTGGTCTAACATCCCTCGCGGGGTGTCCAACTCGAGACCAGGCCGGGGTGCCACATTCTCTAACTCTCAGGTAATGGGGTTGACTAGATCCTAGAGGGATTCTTGGCATAACACCTACACAGATGCTAGGTACATTTAGATACATCTAGTTAGGGATACATTGTAGGAGTACGCACATTTATCATGTGTTTTATGTACTTGTAAATATTCATGATTTCTGCAAGATGGTAGAACTATACCATCCTTTTACTTTCGTAGTATTGCTAATCATAGATCTCTGCTACTGTCTAATGGTTGTTGCAGCTCATCTATTCTACACTAGAATAACAACTGTTCAATAAATACCTATTGAAACGCCCAGCCTGTTTAGTCTGTGTATCTCTCTGAGACAAATTAAGTGAGCACGAGTGACTGAGAGAAAGGTAGTATATTGTTTCCACGATCCTGGGGGATCAGGGTTGTCATGTTCTAAGGTTGCCAAGAACTATTCTCTCCCCGATAAGAGGAGATCCTAGTGCCTCTGTGAGCTAGCTAATGCAAACAGGCTAACGTATCCGGTGGGGGTGCTCGGAACGAGTCTGCCACCAAACCCACAGTTTATGTTATCCGAACGCGCAGATCCTGTATAGGATATATAGGAACTACACGACATGGCGCCCAACGTGGGTCGGGTACTTATTTAACAGTAGAATCGGAGTAGTTCAGTCATGCTATTCTCAGAGACCCCTACTCACAAAATACCAGAGACGTCTGGAGTGGGTGGGCACAAACTCCGCCACAGCTGAGTAGGCTAAAAATCCTATTTATTGGCCGTTGGTTAATCAAGCTTGAAGGACACAGTGTGCCTAAAATTGTGCATTAAAACCTTTATCTTAGTTCCCTTGAACAAACTTCTTCTTTACAAAAATGACTGAGACAAGAGATAACGTAGTAGTAGATCTACACCTCTCAGGGGGAGAAGAAGATGCAGACCCAATTCCGATTGCAGAAAAATTCAGACATACAATCACCCTGAAACTGTTAGAAAATGGTTTATCAGCTAGGGGTGGCTTAGTAGTTTTCGTGATTGAGGCACACGAATCAAACAAAACAGAGGTATTTTATTCGTGGGTTACATTCCCAGCAGCAAATGCAAGAACACAGACATCTCACTCTTACACAGAAGGAGATGCACCAGTGGAATATTGTCCGTTCGAGGACATAGAGGTTCCACTCACGTACCAGGAACACTTATACTGGTTTAAAGACGCCCTACCCCACACAAGAAGAAGAGTAAGATTAGGCAACATGGCCGATATTAGCGGCCTACACACTACATCCTGACATTGACAAAATGCCACAGGTAGACTTACTCATACAACACAAAGATTTGATTAAAATCTATAGAAACATGACGCAATTCGTCATGAGGACATTTACAGCCCAACCAGCAATAGTTGCAACAAATGGAACTCAATCTCAGGGTACAGCAACTAAAATCACACCACAAACATTACATGCAGTAATGGGTAAAATGCCCACAAAACGTGAACAAATACCATTCTGTGTAGCTCAGAAAATAACTCAGCTAAAGGCAGTATTCCCGAATACTACCCCGAATGAAAAACACAGAATGTTAACAATCTGCTTGCCCATGGGGATAACATAACATAACATGTGTATTTGTAAAGCGCACGTTCACCCCAGCAACGGGGCATCTTGGCGCTGAATAACAGATGTTTATTGTTACCCAACTCAATGGTACTCATTTTATCGACCTCAAATGGATGAAAGGCTGAGTGGACCCGCCGGGATTCGAACCTGTGACCATGAGGTCGAACACAGGCCCCTGCAGTGGATGCATTAGTCCACTGAGCCACCACAAGTAGAGGATTGTACCACTTGGGGTAGAGTCTTTGCTGCCGTTTATACCAAAACTCATGGCATCCCGTCATTAGCAGTAGTACCTGATGTATTGAGACAAATACAGAACGAGTACGGAGCAGAACCTGCCCTAAACTTAGGGATGAAGTTACTAGGTAACTATGCCCAGGTTTCAGCCATAATACTAGCTAACATTAAGGGGGAAGCAGCTTCAGTGGCTATCCGCCAACGCCTAAGGGAGTTCAGTCCTTTAGATCAGGAACACGAACTACCCAAAATAATTGAAACTGCATATGCAGAATTAGGCAGAGACAGTTTGGGTGGGAAAGCTTTAAAACCACAACTGATGGGCAGTCCTGAAAAGGACACTTCTAAACAGACACCTACTTCTACTAAGAAGAAGTGGTACAATAAAAAACAACAAAACTTTAAAGGAAACAGATCTCAATCCCGAGGTAGATCTTTTCCATAGGAGCCCTCCGAAAAGAGGTACAACCTTAGGAATAGGGATAATATTAGGAAACCTGACAGCTATCAGGATACTGATACACGTTCCTTTCAGGGTTCATCGAAAAACTCCGAGAGGGAAGGACGGTCAAAAAGACAAGAAGAGCGCACAAAGTCCAGAGACAAGCAACACGCTCAAGATTACACTTTTAAAAAATAAGAGAAGCAAAAGCCACAGTTCAAAAAGAATAAAGTTGCAGGTCTAAAGATCAGACATGCCCAGAATTCTGAGGACTCGACTACTGAACGGGGAATGGGCTCCGACGATGCTAGACAGTGCAGCAGAAGTAACAATAGCTCGCCAGAACCTGATGGAATTTCTGGTGACAGCGGACTTGAATGATTATATCACGGTGGAAACACCGGATACTAGAGTGAGTGTCCCACAAAGTATATGAAATAACGCTCCAAATGAAGGGGGACAAAAGTAGGAAAGTAAGAGGTCTCTTTTGGGAGAACCTAACGTTTGGCTATGACATTTTGTTAGCTGAACAAGATTGGCCGCCAGCATTCGTCATGGATTGTCCTAAAGGAGAAACAGTAATTATGCTGGCATTCTCAGACGATATTCCCAGGCATTTACAACACACATATGCGCAGGAGTGGGCGGTAGCCCAAGCTCCAGCATTATATAAGAACCATGATGGATGGGATGAAGATTCAACCCACCACATTATTCCTTTAAAAAAATACTCCAACTGCACAGAGGCAGTATCCAATAAAGCAAGAAGCTAAAAAACAGGTCAGGGAGATCTTAGATCAATTTGAATACCAAGGGGTGATTGAAACTTGCACATCTCAAATGAACAATCCTTTGTTTCCGGTCATGAAACCTGACAATACATATCGTCTAGTTTTAGATTACAGACATTTAAACACTTGCACTAAGACATTTGCAGTTCAGAATGCACACAGTGCCGCATTAATGAATAACATTGTGCGGAAAAAATATAAAACAATGCTTGATATCTCAAATGGATTTTTCTGCCAAAATATAGCGCCTGAAAGCAGGTATCTAACAGCCTTCTCAGCGCCAGGGACCCAGTGGCAATTTTGTCGACTCCCCCAAGGGTATAAGAACAGTCCAGGGTTGTTTTCTGCCAGAGTAACCGAGTTACTTCAAAAATTGGATGAAGAGCCATTGTCCTATGTGGATGATATTTATCTGACGGACGATGACCTGGAGGAACACTTGAACAGAGTGAATACCATAATTTTGGGATTTGCATCGGAGGGCTACAAATGTAACTTTAAAAAAATCAAAAATTGCCCACCTCAGTGTCCTGTTTTTAGGATACAAACTTTCAAGTAAAGCAAAGAGCCTGGCAGCCAATTTTTTAGAAAAATGTGTGCTGCTCCAACCTCCGAAATCATTGAAAAATTTACAATCAATACTGAGATTCCTAAATTTTGGTCGAACACACATTTTGGATTACGCAGAAAGAGTAAAACCTTTCTACGACTTAATTAAACCTGATTTCTCAGCCAGAAATTAGACACAGGAACACACAGATACACTACGTTCCATAGAAGCTGACATGATAGCTTCAAAACACTTAGACACGCGTAAACGTATGCGACCTGGTGATCCGTATAATCGTGGGTCAATCAGGGTACACCTATCTAACATATAATGAAGGTGAGACAGTACCAATTGCATACAAGTCACAGTTGTACACAAATGCTGAGATGCGCTTCGCATCTACAGAAAAGATTCTGACAGCGGTACAGAGTGCTGTAGTGAGAGAACGAGCACTGGCTCAGGGGAGACGAATAATAGTAGTGACTCCAGTCCCAGCCTTAGAGGCTGCGACAAAAGCAAGCGTCCTAACGCTAAAGCCTTACATTCAAGATGGATACAATGGGCTAATTCTCTCACTGCAACAGATGTAGATTACAGGTACGACCCAAATTTAAAGACACAAGCATTCCTGCAATACGAACAAGAATATCCTCTACCTAATGAAATAATGCCTCTGGATCAGTATGAATATATCATTTACACTGACGGATCTGCTCAACCGGCCATAGGGAGTAAGCAACAATATAGCGCATCATGTGCAGTCGTTAAAGGTCGCATGCGGGATGGAAAGTTCCATCCGAGTTGCACTAAAACGCAATCTCTAGGAGACTGCACGGCACAGTCGGCAGAATTAAAAGCACTGATACTGGCTGTGACGGGGCGCCGGCGGCAGGGGCGATAGTAGGAGACCCCGGGGGCACCAACACGGGCTCACTCCTGACGATCGGAGGGAAGGGTCCCAAACCGGAAGGAGAAAAGGAGGAAGAGGAGGCGGAAGAGGTGTGTGCGGTCGGCGAGGAGGACGGGAGCAGAGCGGACACGGAGGACGGGAGCAGAGCGGAGACGGAGGACGGGAGCAGGACGGAGGTCGGGAGCAGAGCGGACGCCGGGAGGACAAGAGAAGCAGAGGATCCTAACAACCAGAAGGGAGCAGCACAACCGGCAAAGGGAGAAGACCGGCTGGAACCCCTGCGGGAAGGCGCTCCGGACGAGGCAGCCGTGACCCCGTTGCCGGGTCACGGTATCAGGCAAGTGGCTGTAGTACCTAGGGGGGTGTGGCATAGCTGGGCGGCCTACAGGGCGATATTCCTGGGGTATTGACTGGCTGAGAAAGGGGAAAAGACGTGTACAGGGGGCTGGAGGTCAGGTTGTAAACATCCGTAACCTGGATGAGAGTATTGAGGATATTGCGGGCACTTCAGAACCAAGAGTGAAGATAGAACTTGCGGTTCTCTCCCCTTCCTCACGGGCGGGTTCCCCTCACTCCTTCCCCAACTGATCCCCCCGCACGACGTATGAAGTAACACTCCGGGACACGGCTGATCACCCTGTGCACAAAGAGGGCGGGAACAATAGACTATAAAGCCCGACCAGGTGTCATTAACTGTCTCTCCGTTTTCCCGAGGGGAGGAGGACCCGAGCCGGAGGTGAATTGAAGACCCCAAGAGAAGCCCACGGTGAAGATACAGAGGACCCACCCCCTTAACAGGACAAAGACAGAACCCTAACTGGCTGTACTGTATTAAACTCAGAGACCCCAAGCATATCCAAGCCTTGTGTCGTTCCTGGTGCGTGACACTGGCACTTGTAAATACGGATCGAGAATTCCCCACACTAATTGTGTGCGATTCCTTTTAATGTGTGCAGTCTTACAATGAATACTTGCAATACTGGGTTCAAAACGGGTTCAAAGACGCAAAAGGTGGCACAATTAAGCATAAAATGCTATGGGAACAGGTAGTGAGGTTGAAATCCGAACTACCAAGGACTCACGTGATACACACACTGAGTCATCAGCGTGATGGCGTTCACGTTGAAGGGAATTCATTGGCTGATGAAGCTGCAAAGGGGGCTGTACGTACGACTTCCGTAGCTGCAATCACTCGTTCTAAAACGAGAATAGACGGTGAGAATATGGTGGCTGTTATTGCTTCAAGCAAAAACAGCAGTGCAGTACCAAAAAGATTTCCACTCAAGTACTCCTAAAAGTTAGATGCCAATAACATTCCATTTGCTCAGATTCCTGGAGTGGGGGATAGAGTAATTCCAAATATGGATCGTAGGTTAGGTTTAATACAAGCAGCACACGAAGAGATAGGTTCTGCTCATGCAGGAGTTACGGCGACTGTTCCCTTATTGAAACAACGCTACTGGTGGCCTGGTTTAACAAAGCAGACTAAAGACTATGTCTTGAAATGCGACATCTGTCAGCAGATGAAAGGTTCCACCGTAACACCTCCAGCGCAAATCCCATTATTAGACAGCATTAGATTGTCTGTTTGCGTGCGTCCTGCTCGTGATTCCTATGGGTGTGGCCCCAGCGCTCGGCTGACGCTCGAACTGTTATAAAAGATTTACGAGTCTTCATAGGGACATACGCAATTGGCACATTACATTCTGACCAGGGCCCTGCGTTCAGCTCTCGGGCTTACAAGGAGGCAATGGGAGGTTTGGGTGTAGCATTGCGGTACTCATCTCCGTACCATCCCGAGGGAAATTCGGTCGTGGAGAGAAAAAACCGAGACTTAAAGCAATCTTTAACAGCCAGAGTATTAGGCACGGGTGAAAGTTGGGTAAAACATCTTTATGGGGTCCAGCGGGCCCATAACAATATGCCAAGAAGTTCTCTAGGGGGTGTCACTCCATATGAGGTCCTATTTGGGACCAGAATGTGGGTACCTGATCTTGATTGTGAAGGCGCAGTGGCGGATGAAAAGCCTTTTGACATCGATCGTTTGGCTGTTTTACAGGAACTAAATTAATCCAGGACAAAACAAAGTAACGTCCACCTGAAACAGACCGGCACTGGGGAAGTCAAATCAGTCACTGCAAGACCTGTCTGGATCCCAAAAGTCGGGGATCTGGTCAGAGAGAAGATAGTGGACAAGGAAGAATTTGGGCCATCCTACAGAAAAAGCCTGTACCGGTCCTAGCAGTCGAAGGAACAAGAACTGTACTTCTACCGCCTCTTGCCGGAAAAAAGGAGAAAAGATTTGTCTCAATTGACCTAATCAAACCACACTATGTGGCCGATACTAAGAAGTAGGCCACGTGGACTCCAAAGTAGCAGGCGCCCTCCTCTCGCTACAGTACAAGAAGTTCAAACGGAAAGACTCATCACGTTCGAAGAGTCACCTATACGGAATGATGGTCTATGCAACAATGCCATGGAACTCGTTCCCCTTGAACCTGAAGTTCGACTTCAAAATGAAACTCAAAATAAAGCAAAAGTTGCTATTCGACCAAATACAGACGTCTACGTCAACATACCTCGACAAGAGCAAAGAACGATTTCAACAAATCCTGATGCAATTCCAACAATTGATCGAACTGCTTCTGGCTACTTCATAAACTTTGATACATTTTCTTTGGATCCAAGTGAACCTGAAATGACGCCAGCCCAAAAATCACGCAAGCAGCGAGTTAAAGACTATGAACTTTCTTAGAAAGACTTACCTGGTATCACCATGGGTAGAACTATGGGTATCTTCCGGGATTCTTTTCTTTCTTTTCTGGTTAGGCTTAGTTATAGTTTTTAACATGCTTATTAGTGGACAATACATTCGACAAAGCTCTGCTGCCCAAGAAGTGAACTTAATGTTAAAACCACATGAATCATCTCATCAATAACAAAGAGACTTGTCGTCAGTGAACATTACAGCAGTTCCTATACCTGATGGTACAGTGTGTGACAAGATTGATTTCGATATATTTGGCCCGACTGAAATTTTAAAAATTCCACATTTATTTAAAATATCATTAAGTGATATCATTACCTCAAGTACATTTTCCGATGATTGGGAGTTTGAAACCGTTAATAACATGTTGTCTGATTTGGAAAAATCTGCTGCGTTTTCCAATAGTGAAACATTGGAAGGCACATCGGACTATGAATCAATGAATTGTTATCAACATTATGGTCATCATTTTCTGCATAAATCTGTAAATCCTAGAAATGTGTTCACATACCACCAGTGGGAACATTGTCCAACACCCCCAAAAGGCAGTTCAAAAACATTTGCACAGAAGTTTCCATATTTTTCAGGGTTTAATGTGTCTGACCCAGCCTCATATTATAAGGTTGCACCAACATCAGCACAGAAAAATATGTTGACAAATACCAAACAGATTTACTCTACATCCTTTATTGCCCAGCTGTCTGAACAAGGTTACGGCTTATGGAAAGACACCATAGACTTAAAATCAGTCTGGGGTACTAGAGAATGGCAGGTGCAGGGGTTAGAAGCTTTATTTAGAGCATGTCTCATCCCTCAGCAAATCATGTTTTTGAACAAGACAGTGCAACAGATGTCTTGCCTTCGACTAGCCAAGAATAAAGACGAACACACCTCGGCTGCCAACACCATCACACACCGAGGGTAACGGAACATCAGAGGAAGGGATTACATTAAATTACATTATACAATTCAACAGATCAGACCCCGATTGGAAGAAATAGTTGATTTGGCCCACAGACACCAATGGTTGTCAGGAAAGATTCATGGGTAAAACCGAAGGGTTCACAATCCGTAGGCCAGATCCGCGCTATGTACAGAGACAACATCCTGGGGTAGTGACGTCATACAGTGTTGGGAAGTTGTGCCTTAATTGGCTAGAAACCTCAACACTCACAGAGGTGAAACAACACTTATCCTTACTCACACAAGACATGGATCTTAGCGATTTTTTACTAGGCCCCAGGAAACCACGCCAAAAACGTTTCATATATGCTGGCATTTATGCTGCCTACAATGAAAATATCCCAACAAGAGGCCGCAGAAAGAATACGGGAAATAGACAGTATCAACTTAGAGAAATCTCTAGCAGTGGTAGACAATGGGTTAACAACATTGACCTCCAGGATATATTCCTTAGGCAACATTGTATCTTCTGCGATAGACATTCTAGAACAAGATTTGGCCATATTACAACACGGGCAATCACAGTTACGTTCTATAATGTTATTGAGCTGGACGCTGCAATCTTTGCGTGCAGGCTATGTGCCTTGGCGTTTTATCAACAGTACGTCTCTGTTTTCTGAATACAATCTAACAGATAAACAGATAGAAATGGCACAAAGGGGAGCAAAATATACAATGCTGCGTATCGAAAAACTGGATAGATTACCATTCACAGTGGCAGAATCACCACACACAGAATGGCGAATCCATGGCCACATAACTCTACCGGTCACTACTTTTCAGTTTCAATATTGCCTTGAAGAAAAGCAGGAAAATGGGTAAGGAGTACATTAAGGAATCTTGGGAATTCCCATACAGATTTCGATGCCGGAGTGGGGATCCAGAAGTGTTTCTCAGTGGTACAAACTGAGAGCGCTTTAAGTGGATCGCTCATATGTCAGGACATTCTATTACACGGGGCTTGTAATGGTTCTGTGGCAAACTTGTCCTGTCATCAGAGGGATGCCCCAGCTGCAGTGATTACTCCAGCATTTGGGATACTTTCGAATGGGAGTTACTTGATGCTGAACAGTCAAGGCTGCTGTGGAATGCTCCCGGGCATCGCATATCTGGTAACCGTGAGCGCCAGGGTTACTTGTTGTATGCAAGTATTGTTTCCACCGACACATACAGTCAGGGAGGCGCTGTTATGGCCTTCACTGAATGTTTCTCTAATACGGTTTGATATTCTAGGCAGAATGAAAGCCATGCTTTTACAGAAGTCTGTGCCCTTAACCTCCGCTCAAGAGACTTTTGAACTCGAGATCGCAAGGTCTTCAGCTGAGATACAGGCGCTTATTAATACAAACTGCCCTTTCCATTTCGTAGAAATGGTGAATCGTATCTTTAATATGTCTGACACGACTGGCATTGTCCACCTATTTAAGACCATAGGTTCTGGACTTCTAAGCACCTTTCAGACGGTACTTGGAGTTAAACCAAACTTCATACACTCCGTATTCGGTAGCATCTTTGGAGGACTTCCGCTAATTTATTTATTTTATTTATAACATTTATAGAGCGCATGAATCACCCCAATCGGGGTATCTCCGCGCTGTAACAGCCTTTAGACAGCCAGAATAGGAAGATCAGAACAGTGAAGTTTTAAAAAAATTTCTGAATGATAGGTAGTTGGTACATAGACGGATGTGACTGGGTAGTTGGTTCCAAAGTTGAGGAGCTAGATGAGTAAAGGATTTGCCTCCTAATCTAGCTTGTTTTATGCGGGGTACAAGGAGGAGATCTTTAGATCCCGAACGGAGGGTTATAGAGGGCGTGTATCTGACCAACTTGTCCGACATATATCTTGGCCCCATTTTGTTTAGGGCTTTAAACACCATGCAGCAAATCTTGAATTTCATTCTTTTGCGTATGGGTAGCCAATGCAATTTACGGAGTAAGGGGAGTGAAGCTTTTCTGGGGGGAGCATTGGTCACTAAGCGGGCAGCCGTGTTCTGGACTACCTGCAGTCTGTTTAGGGAGGTTTCCTTAGCTGAGATCAACAGAGCGTTGCAGTAGTCCAGACGGCTTAGGACCAATGCTTGTATCAGGGTTTTTCGTGTGGATGATGGGAGAAAGGGGAAGACTCTGCGAAGAAGGCTTAATACATGGAAGCAGGCCCTAGTGGTTGAGGTAGCATGCTCCTCCAAGCTTAGTTTCTGGTCAATTTGGACCCCTAAGTTCTTAACCACTTGTTTTGGGGATGGGGCTGGGCCCAGCTCACCAGGCCACCAGTTGGGTGACCACCTAGTTACTCAATCTTTGAATAACATCATTTCAGTTTTTCCCGCATTCAGCTGAAGGAAGTTGTTACTCATCCATTCAGTGATGGTTTTCATGCCTTCCGAGAAGGTGGCCTGGATGTTTGTGTTGCTCTCGTCAAAGGAGAGGAGTAGTTGTGTGTCGTCAGCGTAGGATATTGGTATGAACCCTAAGTTTCTCAGAAGTGCCGCAAGTGGTGTAACAAATATTAAATAAGGTAGGGCTCAAACATGAGCCCTGGGGTACACCTTTAGAAACAATGGTGGTCTGTGATTTGAAAGGACCGAGGTTGACGGTTTGAGTTGTCCCCGCCAAGAAATCAGTCAACCATTTTAGTGCGTTATCCTGAATGCCTATAGCTCTAAGTCTCTCTAGCAAGATGTGGTGGGAGATGGTGTCGAATGCTGCAGACAGGTCGAGCAGTATAAGAAGCACTGCTTGACCATTGTCTGCAAGCATTCGGATGTTGTCTGTGACTGTCACCAGTGCCGATTCCGTGCTATGTCTGGGACGAAATCCTGACTGTGAGTAGTCGAGGCAGTTGGAGGATTCAATGAATTTAGACAGGTGTGTGTTAATGTGCTTCTCAAGTAGCTTGCTTTGTAGAGGGAGAAAAGAGAGAGGTCGATAGTTAGTGATAACGTCTGGAGGCAGTTTGGCATTTTTCCTGATGGGCAGGATCTGCGCTGCTTTCCATTCCTTGGGGAGCTTGCCTTCCTTTAAGGAACAGTTTAAAATGGAACAAATGGGGGCAGCAAGCTGAGTGGCGAGCGATCTGGAGATTTTGGCTGGGATTAGATCTAAAGGGGATCCAGATTTGGTCATTTTTAGCAGGGATTCAGTGTCCGCAGTGGTGAGCCTAGGAAATTCCTCAAGTTTATTTGCTAGGCAAGACAAAGGGGGGGTTCAAATCTGGGGTTTGAGCGAGAGCTAATGGTCGCAGTTATTTTGTTATAGATGTTATCAATTTTTTGTGAGAGATATCCTGCAATATTGTCACATAGGATCTGGGATGGTGTCTCTTCCGTGTTGCAAGCTAATCCTGTTTCTAATAGCAGGTATCCGGATCGTCTTCTATGTGCTACGCAATGGACGTCCCCGTCACCAAGAAGATGGAAAAAGCGCTCCTGGAGAGGAAATACCGTGACCGAATGGTACAACATCTAGGCACGCCTCGCCTGAGAGAACTAAGTGCATCTTGGTTCTTGTCATTTCGACCAGTCTGGATGGACTGCATCTTACCTGTCCTCCGATGCCTGTTTTGCGGAGAAGAATGTGTGTTAGACCTTTGTTTGACACTTCCATCATGTGCGAAAGCCGGACTTGAATGCTCTACTGGACCCGATAACGGCCCATGTTATGCAATGTCCTCATCGTATTCCTATATTGATGGCGGCATTCCTTGAGCCACCGCAGGTAGTAACTCCACCTGTTGGTTTGGACACCGGCTCCTCCACTGACACCCAGGCTTTGGACGGCGCACAGGCTGCCCCGGCACCGGCTGTGGACAGCGTAGAACATCTGTGCTCTATTGACGTACTCTGCGAGGTGTTACAGGGGCGGTCTACTGCGGAAGCAAGCAACGAAAGTGTTGCGTCTACCAGCCAGGAGACAAACAATTGACTCATTTGGCTCGTCGTGTGCTGGGAAGAAATTCGCCCTTTTTTAATAACAAGCTCAATTTGGAACTCAGACAAAATTTACATTCCTTTTTCATTTATTTGGGCATGAATGGCTTTCTAATGCTTATAGTGGTTCGGACTATATCAACGGACACTTTCAGAGCTAGGGCCTGCAACAAATTTTCTATTTAAATTTTTTTTTTTTTAATTCTTAAATGTTTTTTAGACATTTTTAGCTAAAGAAACGTTTTTAACCCTTGGTGTGTACCAATGTCTAGTTAGAATGGTAGTACACTTATAGGTTACATATGTCGTCCAGTCGGAAGAGGAGTGGGTGTTATATTCCATATAGGTACCCTATATAGGCGCAGGTAACACTGCAACCTTTCACCTATATCCTTCCCTACATTACATACATAGCGGTTCATAGGGACTGACCTTTTACCTAGATACAACACTGCATTCAGAACGCGGGGTTTTCCCTGGTTCGAAACTCATACATTATGCATGAGGCTTCTTGGAAGCACAGCAGGACTCACAGCAGGACAAACATCTCCTGTATAATATCTATGTTAAAGTTCAAGCCCAACGTCATCCTTTAGGCCGACACAGTAACACAGCAAGGTAGGACCCCTGGGAAGACCTGTGGTATACATCATGTCTTGCTTAGACAGACAGAGGAGACCGTGACTTCCCGGCTGACACACTGACCAGAGACGCGGAGGTTCCTGCATGCAGACGCTCCAGCTAGCAGTGGTCTAACATCCCTCGCGGGGTGTCCAACTCGAGACCAGGACGGGGTCCCACATTCTCTAACTCTTAGTTAATGGGGGTTGACTAGATCCTAGAGGGATTCTTGGCATAACACCTACACAGATGCTAGGTACATTTAGGTACATCTAGTTAGGGATACATCGTAGGAGTACGCACTTTTATCATGTGTTTTATGTACTTGTATATATTCATGATTTCTGCAAGATGGTAGAACTATACCATCCTTTTACTTTCATAGTATTGCTAATCATATATCTCTGCTACTGTCTAATGGTTGTTGCAGCTCATCTATTCTACACTAGAATAACAACTGTTCAATAAATACCTATTGAAACGCCCAGCCTGTTTATTCTGTGTATCTCTCTGAGACAAACTAAGTGAGCACGAGTGACTGAGCGAAGTAGTATATTGTTTCCACGATCCTGGGGGATCAGGGTTGTCATGTTCGAAGGTTGCCAAGAACTATTCTCTCCCCGATAAGAGGAGATTCTAGTGGCACTGGGAGTTAGCTAATGCAAACAGGCTAACGTATCCGGTGGGGGTGCTCGGAACCAGTCTGCCACCAAACCCACAGTTTATGTTATCCGAACGCGCAGATCCTGTATAGGATATATAGAAACTACACGACAGACTGTCACGATGGTTTTGAATTGACCAATCATAGTCCTCCCTTGAATGAACAGCCACGTTACACTGCCTAAAGAGAGCATGAGAGACCTCTATTTAAAAGCCTTGTGGTTAACATTTCTTTCACAAACTGAGCACTGAGAAAGGCATTGGTATGCTGAAACGCGTATGCTAATAAAGTTTTGATAATTGGACCCTGCGAGTGCTCCATCCCCTTCGGGAATTTGGTTTTGATATTATTTGCGTGTGGCCACTTCCACGTAGGAGGCACCCGTCCGTGAAAGAGTTCAGCAGTTCAGTGGCATTTGGGGAAACAAAAAATTCTATGTATGATTTTTTTAGTGCATTTCATTCTATTAATTTAAGAAGGTGAATATCAGCTGGAGGAACAACAGCAGCCACTATCCTCTTGAGTTTGCCAGTATTGGTACCGTAATATCATTTAGATTCTCAGTCTATTGGTTGTTAGTACCAGTTTCAAACTGGGGTTGGAACTATACCTGCTTCATGAAACAAATTTGTTGGAGGGATCGGTTCCATTGTTGACTCGTGGCATTTAATCTCCATTATTTTTCCATCTTGTAAAAGTTCCAGATTTTAGTCCACCACCCTCTCAGTGTAGAGGGATCCAGTGCTTTCAGTTTCCTCCTCTATGACTTGTAGTTGAAGTGTCCAGTGTAGAGGTTCTGTCATTCTGAAAATGACTTTTCAACCCAAAATGTCATTTGTGCACTGTATTTTTGGCAGCACATCCTTCACATAGGTCACTGAGTGGGAGGTATGATCCCCCTTGGCTATTGTGTAAACACTTTGTTGGTCATGCCTGGCTCAAAGTCCGGTTTGCCTATGATTAGAGTTGAGCAAGAAGGGTAGGATGGGATTTGTTTAGTTTTAACTGCTTTGTCCCAATATAAGTAGTGTTCTTGAATCTGATGTGTTCTTGGGGGCAATCACAGAGGATGTCTTAATATCATCCAAGGTTTATCTACTGTTGGGGAGCATCTGCATGGTGGCTATGTTACTTGGGACTAATAGAGGTTACCCTAAAAACGAATCCACTTATGTGTGTTCTGACATACAACCCCAAAGCAAATAAAGTTAAAAATATAATACTACGTAATTGGAGAAAAATATACCATTTAAATATTCCTAAACCTATGTTTTCATTCCGAAGAGCCAACAATCTTCGAAAACACCTAGTGAAAGAAACACACCCATCAGAAACAAGACAGGACCTAAGAGGAATGTTGGGGCTCCCGGCGGTCACAGGACATTATAAGTGTAACAACTGTGCAGCATGTCAATTCCCGAAAGACACTAAGCCCATTGAAATTAGAGGCAAAATACACCTACAAATCAAGTTCTCCAATTGTAACACCAAAAATGTAATTTATTGTGTACAATACCAGTGCGAAGGGTTCTACCCAACCAATTAAATCAAGAGTTTTACAACACAGATCCAGAATAAGATATACAGTCTAAAATCAACAATTCAGATCCAGAATAAGATGTGTAGGCCCACTAGTCCAACATTACTTAGAAAATAGGCACATAGAGGATGATATCCGGTGGTCAGTACTGTTCGTGTTACAGAACAAACAACATGGTTGTGGTATAGAGTCTGTACTCAATAGAACTAAAGCAAGAATGATCGAGCGATATGGAATAGCCATACATGGCATTAATTAATTTGATGAGAAACGGGCATTAATATAAACCTTCCATCTAAACCATAGGTGGCCCTAAGATACCTTGCCGGTTACTTTAGATGTATACCAGCCACAGACGACTGAGATGAGTGTGTATTCCCATCAGTTTTGATGACACATTATATTAAGATCAATTAACAATTACCAGTTGTTTTTAGCAAGATGTATGATGAACATTTATTTCACATTCTAATGTTGTAGATATATATATAGGTTTTTAACTGTTGACATTCAATGAAGATGCTGATTCAGACTGTGATGAAGTGAGCCAGGCTTCTGTTGATCGATATACATTCTAGCGTATGTCATTATGCAATATATTGGCGCTGATTCCTTTGTCACTTGTGTCCATGCACTCTGCTCATTCGGTTGCATAAATTAGATCACTGCGACCATTTTTGGTTCACACCCGATGTTTTTTAGCCTTCTTAAGATGGCCGACACAGTTTCACTATGGATGCTCTAATACAATTACTACTTCCACCACGCATGCTTGATTTGAGCATGGGCCGTCCCCCGCAGTAGCAGGGTCTAGCCATACTGATGGCTGGCAACAAGGAGTAACCTTAAACACCTCCGGATCACGGTAAGAGCGGAACCCCCTTTTTGAAATAACTTGGTTTTAAAAGTTTTTTCTTTAGCACACATGCCGCACTGGTCCATAGATGTATAGTTTAATCTCGTCTCCCATTCCCTCCCCAGATCGGAACATGTTTTCCAGTAGGGACGGTACAGTGTCCGAGCAAGGACGATTGAAGGGAAGTTGTCCTCTCTTTTGATATGCATTTTGCATTCCACGCGGGCGACTGACTACGGCGGTCGTCCACAATAGTATTGCTTGGCACTTGAAGGACTATGTTTGGCCACAAATGGTGCGATCAGTTCTGAATCATGTTTAGTATCATATAATAGTTTCAGTGATTCTTTGTGAGTACATTCTTTTTAATTGTTTGAGCACGCTTTTCTCACTACACCCATGCATGTAACGCGCAAGCATGATAACTTGGGTTGACACACCATGACTGATGATTATCTTAGGCACTCCGTGGCCAAACTCCGCGCGCGATTATTGGATATGAATAAGAGATGATCACAGCCAGCTGAACCGTTTTGATTGCACATTAATATAGGAATTTATGACCCTGACGCATAATGATAGTTAACACTTGGTTGTCTGTTGTGACAGACTCTGACAATATACTTGGAGGAGAGGTGTACACACTGGGTCTACCGCACAGACTCGGTATAGGGTGCATCACGGTGATTGAGAGGCACCGTATTTAGAAGTAAAATTTGTATATACATTAATTTGCAGGTTTCGCATCTTCCTAAGTCCTGAAGAAAACGAAGTACAGAGGCCAAAATGCGTTGACTTCTATGGAGGAGTCAGATTAAAAATTTGAATTAATTCATACCTCGTGGGACACACATAGTAAAGCTCCTGAGGGCAGGACATTCCCTCATGTGTGTCTCCATAATGGACTACCTCTTATATAGACTGCGTTTGACAAATTGAAATCGCAGCCATATCCTGGTATAAAATACTTAGAAGAGACATGATAATCATTGATTTGATTGACAGTTAATATAGGTTTTTGTGTATTCTGTAAATCGAAATGTTTTGTGTTATGTATAAAACAATATGTTTGTTGTTGTGATGCCAGTACTTCCAAATTCATTGTTTCATGTATACACATTTCTATAATTTTAATATTTCATGTATACCCACTCCTATACTCTCTTTTTTAAGGAGTTTTGGTTTTCGCTTGTAAAAAGGTCAGAATAAACGACGTTTGGTAATCTTGTATACTGGACCAGTGATCGATTAATATTTTCACTGGCATACTTTTGTAACCATTTGTTCCCACAGGTTACCAGATTTTCTGTTTTCTATACCCAGAGTCCAGGTCCTAGTGAGATTATTAGGGCAAATCCCTATAGTTTTGCAAGTGTTATTTGGGAAAGCAAGTACATATCTAGGTCTATCTAGTCCACCCAGCCCGTCCTTACAAAGTGATCTGAAAAGAGTGGTTCTAGATACCCATCATTTCTTATTCTCCAGAGCTTTCTCTAAACACACTTCAAAAGCGTTCTGGGCATGGTAAAGCAATCTGGGCATGAAATTCATTTGTGAATAGTTAATCCTCCCTAGCAATACAAATCTTCGTACAATGTGTCCAATACGGATGGAATATTACTGTCATTCAGTTATTGAGTACTGGTGGGAGAATTATACCTAGATATTCAATGCATTTAGGGCACATTTAAACCCATTCATTGCAACAGTGTTCCTAGTGTCCTTGACTGCCCCTTCCAGCTTGAAATTTGAGAAGCTTTTCTTTCAGGACTAGGAGCGAAGAGCCAGGGTGGGACAGAAAACGCAATGCATCATTCACAATAAAGTGACTCTTGCTTTTCTTTAATGGCTATGCCTTTAATCTCCAGGTCCTGTCACTTTCTTTAAAGGTGGCTCTACTGTCAGTGCAGAAACTGATGGCGAGAGTGAACATCCTTGTCTCGTTCCCATTGTCAGAATTATTGGGTCTGATAATTGAGCTCTCACTTATAATATGATAGAAGATTGATGGAAGTCGGCTTGGTCTGTCGCATTAAGTCTGGCATTCTTTTGCGGTTCTTGAAAGGTCTGACCAATAGGTTTCCTCCCTCTCTCACCATTATGCCGCAGTGGGATTTGAATTTGGTTTGCACTTTTTTGGCGAGGACTCTGCTTAAGACTCTTTACCGTTGTTCATTATGTCTTTTATTTAAATCACATAAGCAACTGATTAAACAAGAGTTTACTGGAACTGTATCCAGTTACCTCTTCGTAGTAGGATGTCAGGTATACTCTCTTATTGATTATTTTCTTCTGATGGGGTATCCAAAGATTTTGGAGTAGACGCCTCACTCACTTATCGTGACATGCTTCATTATCGGCGCCTATCCACACCCTGGTAAGATGATACTATCAGGGTGGACTCAACCGTAGTTGGTAATGGGAGTTCTTAGATAAAGCAAAACTGGATATGCAGAGACCCAGAAAGATATGTTAAAAATACCTCGAGGTATAGCCAAAATGTTATTTTATTCAATGGGTACCTGGGGTACGATTAAAACCATGAATGTTGAGGGTTCTATTGAAAGACAATTGTTCAATTATACTCTCACTTTACTGCCAACATGTTTCGGCCCTCGCCAGGAGCCCAACAGGTTTTGGGTCCTTCATCAGGGCTGTCTCGTCAATGTCCCTGCCTGTTATTAGTGCACGCACTCCATGCAAAAATGTGAGGCCTAATGCTCTCACCTGTCAATGCCTTTGTTTTTCTTTTTTCAGAGGATTTTCCTCTAGGGTGTCTCTTCGAGGGTCATGCAGTACGTGCGGGATGGTGTTGTCTTATAGTCACACATTCATCAAAGAGCAGGCACCTCGGAATTACCAAAGTCCGGCCGCTAAATCTGCCGCCTTTTAACCAGTAAGACAGTTTTTCTTGTTGCCATCACTCAGTGGCGGCTCCTCCGATATGGCGGAGGAGCATTGCCCGACTGCTTTCGAGCAGTGAAAAGTAAAGGAAATATAAAATGATAACTTTAAGTTATTATCATTTTATGTTTCCTTTGCAGACGAGAAGGCGGGTGGGTGGGCGGGGCTGCTCTGCTCACGGAGCAGGGCAGTGGAGGAGTGGATTGCCCACTCCTAAGTTCGCAATGACAGTTTAGTCGGCACTCTCGGGCCGCCCAAACCAGTCATGCGCACTTTCCCCGTTCTCCATACAGGCTGCATTACAGCCTGCGTGGAGAACAAGCCCAGGCCTCCATTCCCTGGTTGAGCGTCAAACCAGGAGGCTCAAAGCCAATCACAACACTGCAATGCAGCGTTGTGATTGGTCAGGGGAGCTTGGGTGCTTACCAATCACAACGCTGCATTGCAGCGTTGGGTTTGGTCAGGGGAGCCTGTCTGTTCCTGGTTTCCTGTCCCACGAGGAGAGCAGGAGCAAGGAGCAGAGATGCGGGACCCGGCGCCGGCGGCAAGGTATGTGTAATATATTTTTTTTCTTTTACATTGTTAAACCTTGCGCTTCCTGCACCCCAACGAGTCATTCCGGCCTCCACTGCCATCACTTCTGCCAGGCGTGTCATTTAAGTGCAAGCACGGTCTGTCAAGCTACCATTCACCACTTTCTAACTTGACAAGTTTGTCCTCAGAACCAGAGCTGCTTTCCTCCCAAATGTGGTGACTCCTACCATCTGAGTTAGTCAATCACACTGCTGTCTTTCTACCTCCCACCTCACCCTGCCAAGGAGCAAAAGAGGTTGTATAGACTCGACCGTAAAAGGGCATGCGTTTTTATACTGATCACACAAAGAGCTTTTGCGAGGATGACAAGCTTTTCATGGGAAATGAAGGTGACAAGAAATGAAAAATGAAAAACAGTGCTGAAAAAGGCCTATTCACATGGATCATTTTATGCAACAAGATCTGCTATGCCGTGGTCCATACAGATCCACCAGAGGGCATTAGGGCTCAATCTGTAAGAGCCAAATCTTCCACTTCTGCCTTGGTAGGGAAGTTTCTGTAGATGACATCTGCTGAGAAGCCACTTGGCCATTCCTTCACACCTTCACAATGCAATATTGCTTGGATTCTGAGGCAAGGAAGGGTGGACATTTTTCCCAATCTGTGTTACAGGACTTCTTGGCATAACCATCCACCTAGGCCCTCCAACCAGCAGGTGAGTATTGCCTGGGAATTTAATCAAGAGGTGAGGGATGTGGAGGTAGAAGTATTCATCAGAAAAAATAGTTACTTAGCTTTGGTAACTAGATTTCTGTAGGATTCTCAACCTGCATATTATCACTGATCCTCCCCATCTCCCCTGTGATGGATGGTTATATTATTTTAAGTTGTTGCATCATGTATCTTACCCAATGACAATCTCATTGTGCTGCCTCACTGGTGTGGAATAAACAGAAAAGAAACTGATGTTGGCATGATAATGAGGGCACTAATGGAGTGGGACATATCAAAGGGATGTCAGCCGGCGCTCCCCACTGTTGGGTAGAGCTATGGAGAAAAGATCTCCAGGCCACTCTGGTACCTGGGGGACTATTCAAAAGATGGAGAATCTGCAGGTAGAAGTAGCCATCAAAACAACAGGTGCAGGGGCCTCACTCTTTGCTCATAGAAGCCCTTGAGCAGCATAGTGTAGTTTAGAACCTCAAGAAGGTGCTGTTAATTTAGATATCCATATGCAAAAGAGTGAGGATACTGTGGTCATGTTCAGTTGGGTAGGAGTAGTCCTTTCAGTATAGTACCAAGACAAATTTCCATTTGGTGGATCCTCGCTTATATTAGCTGAGACATGCTGAAAAATTATGGAACAAGTGTAGAGCAATCACAAACAGTTCAGATTGACTGAATCATTTCCATAGATCACTTTTTTAGGTCTCAGCTAGACAGTGCATGCCCTGTCTCGAAGAGACTTTTGTATTCAATATGTTCGCTTCAACCCACCCATAGGCTTCCCATTTGATGGCTCCATCTTTCCTCTCATACTCTTTTCCCCATTTGTCCATGATATGCATGCGTCATGCCTCTTCTTGTGTTTAGCCCTCCTTGAGAGCATGATCCAAGTACTAGTATCCATCCACTGCTCCCATTTCATGACCATTTTAGGACCTACATTGTTATTTGTTTTTGGGCACTTAACACGAGTACTCATGTTTTCACTCGCTCCACTCTCTGTTTGCTGTTGCCTCTTTCCGTAATCTTCAGAGAGCTCCGTTTCTTTAAACAGGCCTGTAAATTTTGTTCTTCTCTCGTCACATTTGCTGTGCATTCAAAGACCGAGGTCAAATGTCAGACAGTGTTTTCTGTTTCCGAGGGTGCTTGTTTACTTTTTTTTCTCTAACTGCAACTAAGGTACTATGCCTTTTCTTTGCATTTTTAAGTTGAGCATAATGGATCCAACCGGAAGGTATGGGGCACTTTATATATGAGAACCAGTTACATTACAAAAGTTCAATTTATGGTTTATAAGTGCTAGAGCCCTTTAGGCGCGTTCCCTAATTAAATTGAGGGTAAAAGTGAATTTCACAATGAACGTGTTTATCTATTTGTGGGTTATGCGATACACAGGCACGCGGCAAATGAAGGTTAGATGTTTAGTACCAAAAGACTTACACTGCACATAGTCACTATGCATGATTCTCAGAAAATGTCAGGTTAAAGTTTAAAAAAAAAAATGTTTCATTAAGTGAGCGCAGTGAAAATGTACTATTACTTTATACGTGCTTATGAAAAGGGGTCTTTATGCAAACATCTGCACAGAACAGACAGGCATTCAGAACACTAATTATTTCAAAAGCCCCACACATACCTCCAATTCACACAGAAGGGCTGGGGCAGCATCAGTTATCTGAAAGAATTCTATTCCCCAGAGCAATAGTTGTCGATCCACTTCAGCTGGGGTCTAAAAAATCCCAAAGCTGGTCAGTCATATCCATAGTGCAAGGAATGGATTTCTCCTGTCGGCAGTAATATGCTTGGGCTGTAGACTGGCATGATTCCAGACACCGCAACACTTGAAGCTCTACTGCTTCAGGGGCTGAACTCTCCCAGTAGGAGTTAAAGTACAGTGCTGTCCAGATTCCGGCTGTTGTGCAACATCCCTGGCTAGAGCCAATGTCGTAAGAACCGGCTGAAAAGAGCTTCAGAAATAAAGTTACAGTTTCGGTCGCAATCCCCAAACTTTCATCCCTGTATGCAAGCATTTCACGGAATCTCCGCCTTTAACCAGCCATGTGTTCCTCCATGGCCTCAAGCTCAGCAGTCTGCAGCCTTCATTCATTTTACGATGCAGCGGTCATCACAACCTTTCCCATGTGATACTACGCCATCGGATACATTTAGATGTTATACAATATACGGAGCAAAAGTTACATTGCCTAGTTGCTTCATAAAGTTTCCGCTATTTTTAGGTTTTCAAAAACATGAACAGTTAAAAACACAATTGTTCTGGTTTGTGACTGAGGTCAAGCTCGTCCGGGTAGCCATGCAGAAGGCCTTTGCAGACTGCAATGCAGCAGCTAACGTCCTGCCTGAAAGTGGAAGTTCCCATTGCAAGCAGACGAATATTCATGCACTACTCAGCAAATCTAGTGCTGTAAGTAGGCACTCAGGTACTATACACATTGACTTGGGAACCTGTTGAGCGCTTAGTTGTTCTGCTCTGAAATCGTCACCTGGAGGTTTAAGGAACATCTTTGCAGTACGTCTCAGCCCACTGAGCTACCTTTCCGACTTAAGGAAACAGATTAAGTGAAATTTAAGGAAATGTAAACAAGTTCATACTTTCATGTTGGGGATTTATAGTAGGCACTAAGAAGGGTTTATCAGAAAAGTTTAGATGCCATTGCTATTCAACATGGCTACAAACGTTGACAACGCCAATAGCTCTCCGATTGCTGAGACCTATTGCATTTGCCAATGCTTGTTTTTTTAACTCTCCATGTGGTAACAGGTGCGCACAGTCCAATCTGTGCAAGAGTCATTTGACAGGTTGTACAGTAACTCTATCTACTGATTTTACCTTGTCCAAGATTGTGCATGTTCCCCCATTGCCATAAACATTTGAAGGCAACCAAAGTTTGCAAATTTGTTCCTGAGTGAGTGATAGAGAGGCTGACTAATTGAAGGAAACAACAGCCTGTGAGTTGTTCTTTCTGCAATTTGCCGTAGGAGCAGTGCTTAATTTGTGTCAGTGTTTGCTAGTGCTCAGAACTAGCACTTAAATCTAAACACCAGCAATTATTGATTATGGTCTCTAAGATGGTGGCGCTGCTTTTTTTTTCAGTACGATGTTGCGTTTCAGCCTTTCTTATGCTCCTGGATTTTGAGAAAGCATTTGATTCCTTGATTGGGACTTTGGGCTCCAGGTACTCTCCTTCCGGGGATCGGGACCACGTTTCCACTCCCTCATCAAGGTGCTCTATGCTTAACCCCGGACACAAGTTCGGGTTAATGGTGGTGTATCCTCTCCCTTCGAGATACGCAGGGACACCAGGCAGGGCTGCCCACTTTCCCCATTATTGTGTACTCTGGCCATTGAGCTGTCCAGCTCTTCCTCGGTCAGCCTCATATTAAAGGACTCTGGCTCCTCCAGATGCTCCGCTCCTATGGTGATGCCTTGGGGTTAATTGGGGTAAATAAATCCTTGTTCGTGTTCGAGAGGGTCGGGAGGTAGTTGACTGGGAAGACTGGATTCACGTTTGTAGACTAAGCTTTCCTTATTTACAGGTGACCATTGCACTTGAGCTCGAGCTCAAATGGAGCTTAAACTTGACACCACTGCTGCGTCAGTCCCATCAGGACTTTGCTAAATGGGGGAGCCCTTCCTCTTAATGTCCTGGG
The DNA here is from genome assembly GCA_963921515.1 of Calotriton arnoldi. Taxonomy (NCBI): domain Eukaryota; kingdom Metazoa; phylum Chordata; class Amphibia; order Caudata; family Salamandridae; genus Calotriton; species Calotriton arnoldi. The sequence continues at coordinate 2,376,636 of CAWUFW010000324.1, forward strand.
AAGAGTGGCACTTTTCAAAACGATTGCACTCCCACAGCTATTTTAATCCCTACAAACATTCCCTCTCTTCATCCTCCAATCCTGGTTTAACAATTTCTCTGGGATGCTACACTTCTTTCTGTGGGTGAATTAGACTCCGCAAATAGTGCTCTTGAATTGTGTTCAATCAGCCTTCGATGGTGGTATGGAGATGTACGATGTTCGACTACACTGTTGAGCCACACAACCCCTCATGGTCAATGACTGGCTGTTCGAAGAGCCCAATGGCTCTTCTTTTCGTCTGGAAATCTCGCTTCTGGGCAACTACTGTATCCTGCAATATTTATATGGCTCTCCACATACTTGTTCTTTGCACAAGACCACGAGGGTGTTGGCGACAAACCTGTCAGATTGGGTGGGACAGACGGTTGACGCAGGCGACCTCCTTGTGGTCGGGCTGCTGGATGTCCCAAGCCTCCACTTTACAGGGATTCACTCACTGGGACCTCATTGGCATCTCCCACCTGGGAGATGTCTGGAGGGGCTCCCATATGAAGTCCTTTTGAGACCAACAGGAGGCGTTCAGTCTCCATAGGACCCAATTATAAAGGTATCTGCAGCTTCGCCATGCGCTGGCAGAATACCATGAGCTGGCGGAATACCATCCGCTGCTGCGTTACCTGCCAGAGTGCAGTCCTCTGGAGGCCCAAGTCCTCTCCCTGCAGCTGGGCCGGGAAGCATTTGCGAACATACCACTCCCTGATTGTGAACTCCCCCCAAAACCTTTGGGGCCCTGAAGCCCAAGTGGCAGCACTGGATTGGCGACCTTGATGATAGTGAATGGCGGGATGCCAGGCTGGCCTCGATGGAATTGGTCATCCCCTTTCGCTTATGCCTCATTCAACTCAAATTCTTTCACACTGCATATTATACCCCAAGACAACTTTGGAGGGTGGGTGCTTTCCCTACACCTGCCTGCTCTTGGTGTGTGGCCAAGGTTGGTGACTTCTTCCATGTGGTGTGGGGCTGTCCAGTCATTGGTAAATAAAGGTTTCCATCATTACGACTCTCTCTGAGGTTTTGGGGAGGATGGTTGACTGCTCACCTCGTGGAGCCTTGTTGGGTTTCCAGGAAGAGGTCTGGGGACCCAGGAGGGAGCGTGCGTTGGTGGGCAATGGCATTGTCGTGGCTAAGCGTGACTTCTCTCGCTGCTGGATATCCCCCACGCCTCTAACTATTAAAGAATGGTGTTCCATGATGGACTGGTCTGGTAAGAGCCCATTTACTAAGCCCGGGATGCCCTTGGAAGCATGTGAAAATCGGGGGATCCGTAGTGGTGACTTTTACGGCTGTGATCGGGATTGCAATGCAAGTTTTTAATACTTTCTCTATCTGGTTTCACATATGTGGTTTCATTATATAACTACTGTGCGTTGTGGTGACCTTTGCTATAAAATAACAAAATTACTTTTTTTTTAAATTGTTTTTTTGTTATTGAAATAATTTTTTTTAATAGAACAACAAACTACAGGCAGGTGCATTGTGACCAGGCATAACAGTGCGGAATACATCATCCGTTCTGATACATGACATGGCGAGTTATACAGAAAGAAAGAAGCCGGTTTCGAGCAACCTTCACATTAAACATAAAGGATATAATCATGATTTCAGCAATCCAGCATTACTACTGTTAACTTTGGCTAACAACAGTCCCAATTTGAGCATTTCGCATTCCTGCTACAGCATATTAGCCCTCTATACCCAAAGTACACCAATCCTCAGATTACACAGTGTTGACCTGGACCCCAGAACCCTGTGGCTCAGTGGTATCAGCGCCAGCCGCGAAATTAGGATCTACATTGGAATCTTTACTGAGGAGATATGTCTGGTAGGGACCCAAACTTCTTTTGGACCGGCTGGTGGGTGGGAGCAATTCATTGTACGACTCCGACTGTGTATAACAATAGAGCATGGCGGCATGCCACTCTTTTATTGTCGGTAGCAGACCCCCGCCCATCTAATTGCTACCCGACGCTTGGCCAGGAGAAGCCCAATAAGCTACCAAGGGGCGCGCTGCTTTTTCAACACAGAGATCCCAACCCAGCAGAGCCATCTTAGGATCAGGCTCTAAATCTGCACTTATGATGACTCCCAACTCATGGAACACTGCGCACCAGAACGAGTAAATCCCAGAGCATTGCCAAGCGAGATGCCAAAATCCTGTGTCTTCGCTGCCACATCTATAGCATCTAGAATGGTCTGCTAACCCATATCGAAACTGTCTCTCAGAGGTGCAGTAGGCCCTCTGCAGGAACTTATAGTGAATGAGGCTGTGCCTCCCATTCAGAGAGACAGTCTTAGTGCGGGCGCAGCAGTATTGCCACTCCTTATCGCTGAGAGGAGTACCCAGTTCCCGCTGCCACTCCCGCCTAACCTTTAATACTTCGGACCGACGGGTTTCATGCATGCTGGAGTAAAATTTAGTGATCAATTTGGAAGGGTCGCTCACTTTGATGAGAGTGGTGAGGGCAGCCATTGCCTGGGGTTCGATCATATCGTCCCCTAAGAGTGTATGCCAAGTGTGTCGGGCCCTGAAGAAGTGAAACAGTGCTGTGCCTGACGGTCGTATTTCTGGACCCTGAAGATCTTCCCAGCTACATACCGCCCATCTTTGAAGAAATCGCCCATCCTTCGAATACCCACAGTCTGAAGCGCCTGTCTTGCCCCACAGTCCTGCCCCAAGGGAAACCACAAGCACCAATTCAGCAGAATCTCTGGTGAGTACAGTAGAGCTCCCGCCTGCATATGTAATAACACATGCCACGCGCCTGCGATGTAATGGCCAGGGAATCGAATATTTTATATCGCCTATGTGGTGGGTGGAATAGAGTGAGTCAGGGTGAGCGGATCCGCCGTATTTCTCTCCAGGTATACGTATGGCAAATCATTGGGGCCGTGTACCCAGTAATGTGCAAATATACTATGTGCTGCTCTGTAGTACTTTTCCAGGTCGGGGCACCCAACCCTCCCATGTCGGACGGTAACGTGAGGGAATCCTACCTGATACAAGGCTGCTTTCCGGCCCACGCTAACCTGATAAGCTGCGAGCGCAATTGTTTAAAAAGAGTTTGCCGCAACGGAATCGGTATATTCTGGAATAGGAAGAGAAACCTTGGTAAGACCACCATCTTCATGATTGCAACTCTACCCATCAGAGACAATGGAAGCCTGATCCACCTATCTACATCCTCTGTCAATTTCTGTGCGGCTGTGCCATAATTATCTCGAATGACCACTGCTGGATCAGTATGGACCCTGATGCCCAAATATCGTACTGAATCTGTGGTCCAGTGCATGGGGAACTCCGACACAGGAGCCGTGGTGGACGGGGTAAGCGGGAATATGATAGACTTGTCCTAGTTAATACGTAGCCCTGAATGCCCGCCGAACTGGACCACCTCTTGCAGTAAAAGGGAAGGGTTCTCATCCGGGTCTCGGATGTACAGCAGGGTGTCGTCCGCATACGCGGATATATTAAGAGTGTAACCTGGGTATCCCAGCCCTCTGTGTGCATGATATTCGCGGATTGCACACGCTAGTGGTTCAGCAACTATCGTATACAGTAGGGGAGACAGCGGGCACCCCTGTCTGGTGCCCCGTGTTATGCTAAATGTATCAGAGACAGCATCTCCAGTTCTCACCCTAGCCGTTGGCGATGTGTACAAGATCGAGACCAGGCGTAGGAATACATCCCCTACCCCGATCCTGCGCAAGACAGCAAACATGAACCCCCAACTCCACGGAGTCAAAGGCTTTTTCGGCATCGAGAAATACCGCGGCAGCCTTGACCTCCGGATTCAGTCTCTGCATGACTCCAAACAGCGTCCTCAGATTTTGCGTTAGAATGCGGCCTGGGACAAACCCTGCTTGTTCTGGATGGATAATGCCTGGTAGCAGTGGGGTCAACCTGTTAGCCAGGATCTTAGAGTAGATCTTAGTGTCCAAATTAAGTAGGGACAGTGGTCTATATGACGAGCAGTGATTAGGCTGCTTGCCTGCCTTCAATAATGTAACTATCACTGCCTCTCGCAGAGAAGGGGGCATTGTGCCAGCTTCTGCCATTTCTTCGTAGAGCGTCTTAAGATGGGGGATCAGTAGCTCCTGGAATTCTTTGTAAAATGCCACCGATAAGCCATCCACTTCTGGCGCCTTGCCAGATGCCATACCCCGCAGTGCCTCCCTGATTTCATCTGATGTCAATGGAGCCATCAAATGCTCCCTGTGCTCTGTCACCAACCATAGCATTTTAATAAATGACAAATAGTCATTGAGTGCGTCATTGTTAGCCGGTATTTGTGACGTGTACAGAGTTTGATAATAGGAGCAGAAATAATCCACAATGTCCTCAGGAGTGTGTAAAAGGAGCACATTGTCATCCTTCATGTCTGTCATTTTGTCTATGTCTCCATTAGGTCTCAAGAGCCCCGCTAGTGTGGCACGCGGTCTCTCCCTCTCCCCCATAACAACGTGCGGTAGGGTACTTTCCCGTATGTTTAAGCTCGTCATTTGCCGTGTCTTGGAACTCTACCAGTTTTTTAAGTCATGAGGCTACTTGGGGCCCCCCGCAAGTGTCCCCTCCATCCTTCCTGTTTCCTTCTCAAGAGTTGTTAACCGACTGCGTATGGACCGGAGGACTCCCGCATGTGTGGAGATCACTACCCCCCTGATATGCACCTTAAAGGTCTCCCAAACCGTAGCAAATAACGGAACAGAGTCTAGGTTAGTCATGAAGAAGTCTTCGATTGCGTTCGTCAAATCTGCCTTAAAAACAGCATCTAGCAGAGAGTACGGGGGGAACCGCCAGGTGAACGCGGGGACCCTGGGTAATCTGTATTCGAGTGTTAGCTGAACAGGAGAATGATCAGAATATGTTCTGGGGAGATGTGTGCACGCCACCACCCTTGCGCCCAGTCCCCCCCGAAAGCAACCAATAGTCCATACGAGTATGTGTATCATAGACTGAGGAGTAATGTGTATAGCCTCTACCCGCAGGTGATCTATGTCTCCATATGTCTAACAAGCAACCCCTGCGCATGATATTCATTATGGCCAAAGCCGCTGCAGCTGGGCGCCTGGGTTGGCCAGCTGATCTGTCCATGTCTGGGTCAAGGATACAGTGAAGTCTCTCCCCCAGATCTGTGGGACCCCATGTATAGCATTGGCCTTGTAACTTGCATTGCACAATTTCACTCCTCTCAACCGTGAGGTGTGTCTCCTGTAGGACTGCCACACCTATCGAGTGTCTTTTTAAATATGCAAACACCCTTCGGACTTTCCTGTTGTCGTTAAGACCTCGAACGTTCCAGGTCAAAAGATGCAAGGATTGCACCTTACTACTCTCAGAGGTCATCGAAACCGCCTATCGATAAACCAAACTGAACCCCTGCTTGTATGAGACCCCTGGTGTAACTATGATGCCTGTTATTCATAAACCTAAACAAAAAAGAACTTGCAAGTATAGACAACCCACCCACGCCATGGATACCCTCAACTACCATGGCCACATAAGTGTGGCCCCCCCCCCCCCGGCCTCCCTGCAACCCATTGTGACGTAACAACCCTGAGCAAGACATACAGAAAAGTGTGATACACTTGGGGGCAGATGTTGCCATTCCTCCAGAGTCTCGCCGCCACCCTCCGTTAGTAAATACACCTGTGAAGCATAAATGGTCCTATGACAGTTGAATATCATACTTTGCCCCCCCCCCCCTATAGAACGTACAACTCAAACTGGCAGTACAAAGCCCCAGTTCAGAGAACTGACTGCTAATCTGGTGACCTCCACCACATCAGCTAGCATGAGTCACTTACAGTACTTTGCAGCTGGCACCAGTGGAGCGCTGTGCTCATCTGTGTTCACGCCCTAGACGCCGTGCCCTGCAACATTGGGGTGCCCGCCCTTCCTTTGCATGCATCAATAGGTCGACCTTGGTGACGACATGCACAGGGCCCGCTCCTGATCCCACTCACCATGCGCATCGTCGGAGTCTGGTGTGGCATCTGCGTTCGGACAAGAATTTCTGGGCGACCCTCACCTCTTCAAGGCTTGTTCCTTTTCCTTCAAGAAACGCAGGACAGCTTTAGGGTCAGTGAAGAAAAGAACCTTCCCATCCGATCGAACTCTTAGCTTGGCTGGGTATTGCATGCTGTACTCTAGGTTCATCTCTTTGAGCCGTTCCTTGGCAGGAATGAAAAGTCGTCGAGCTTCCTGGACCTGCAATGTAAAGTCGTGTAATAAGGAAACGTCTGCTCCCTCATGTCGCAGTGACCCCAGCTCCCGTGCCCTCCTCAGGGCGGCATCGCGGTCCCTGTAGTTTAATATTCTCGCTATTATGGGTCGCGGGGCCACAGCCGGGATCGGGCGGGGAGCCAGGGAGCGATGTGCCCACTCCACTATGAATACTGCCGAAAAGGTGTCTCTACCTAAGAGAGTGATGAGCAGAGTCTCCACGTACTGTTCCATGTTCCCTATATTTGACGACTCCGCCACCCCTGTGATGAGGATGTTATTCTGTCGTGACCTCGCCTCAAGGTCTTCTGCCTTGGCTTGAAGCGTTTGGTGAAGTTTGTCTCTTGTTTTATCGGTCTCCGACTCCGCTTTCACAATGTCCTCCACATCGGAAATTCTTTGCTCCGCCGCATTGAGCCTGTCGCCATGTTTGTCGAGTCGCTCCATGAGCCGATCCATACAAAACGATAAAGCATAGATTTTGCTATCAATTTTGGAGAGGCTCTGTTGCATTGTGTGCAATATTTGCTTCAGGTTTGCATCCAGTGCCACATCCTGATCGTCAGATGTGGCTTCAGGGTCCGTAGGAGTGTGCGCCCGTGATCTTGTGGTTTTACGCAGCTCAAACTGAAGCTTCGACTGCAGCTTGTCCGTTTTGCCCATTTTTGGGGGTGGGTATGTGCGTCGCAGGCAGCCTCTGGGACCCGCTTGTAATCGAGCGTTGCTGCAATTCAGGCACAGCACCTTCCGGAGCCGTAGAGGCGCCGCGCCCCTCAGGCGCAGTGTCACAAAGAAGGTACCCACCAGAGGCCTCCACTACGTGAGCGGACCTCCCTTAGGCGAGGATAGGGTAGGCCCAGGACATCACACAACCGGCCTGTCACAGGGCACCAGTTCACATCCCGGCACGGGAGTACACTGTCAGTGTGTGCGATGCGGGCGGATCCAGTGAAGGGGCCACGCTATTGGCCACAATTAAAGACACCCCTGGAGCTTTTCATGCTGTGTCCCTCACTCTCTGTTGCCGATTCACAATATGTGCTGCTGTTAATAGCGGGCGCAGTGGTGCAAGCACACTGCGTTCACCACGCCTTAACTGCACTCCCGGGCAGAGTCCTCTCAGCAGCTTACGTGGGCGCTCGCCAAAACCACGGATACAGCGGCAATCCGCTCCGTTTATGAGCCTCTATGTCCCGCTGCGCGCTCACCGCCACTCAATTTCTCCGGGTCTGCACGCTCCGCGTTGGTGCATGGCCACAGCAGAGGCTGCGAGAGCGGGCCGCTGGAGTAGGCCGCTCCGCTCCCCTCAGGTCTCTCCTGATGGCGGGGCGTGCCACAAGGCAGACCGGCGCTGTACTCCGCTCATCAACCGCCGCACCAGATATCTTCCAGCACCGGCCCGGCACACAGCCCGACACTAAGGGCCTGTCCCACAGCCCGTCACCAGACTCCGCAGGGCTTAGGCCTCAGGCCTCGCGCCGTCCCAAGGATGCCACTGACTGTTACGGCTGCAAGGAAGCTCCGATCTCGGCAGCGTCAAACTCCCTGGGTTGCTGCTACTTTTAACGTCGCAAAGACGCTATAGGGGAGGGCGATGATCACAATTATCACCAGGATTATTGCCGGATGTCGGTGGCTATCGGCGGAGCTCCCTTAACTCGCTGCCATCTTGGAGCCAGGGAAGCGCCGCCCAAATAACTAAATTACTTTAAAAAAGAATCAGTACAATGTTTCACAACTCCAAATGCTTAAAAAAAGTATATGAAACTAGCAGGTCTAGGCCATCTAGGTGTGACAGTTAGTAGGTAGTGATGGAACTGGCAGGGTCATTAGGTGCGGTGGCCTCCTGAGAAATACCTTGGTCCCTAGCACTAATATTTTTACAAATTAAGCACTCCTAGGAAGTGACCAGTGAAGTTAACTTATAGACCAATCAAATTTGTTACTTTATTAATTCACATTTTGATGCTGTGCCAGCAAAAAATTGTCCTGAATACATCACAGCCCAGATTTACTATGGAGTAGTAAATCAACTCAAAGCAGTGCAATTGCAGCACTGATCAACTTTAACACACTAAAGGTATTTTGCACTGAAAGCTGACTCAAGTCATTATTGTTTATTGGTATGAGTTATGATCAGACTCTAGGATTATCTTCAAGCACGAATGCCATGCAAGACAGCACTTGATCCGAGCCTGTGCATCCTTGCACATTGCCCAATCATGTTTAGCATCTTTTGAGTGCCATGTCATTTATATTTTTTATTTACCATATAGACAGAACAGCAAACCTATCAGGTTTTAGGGTGTGTTACAAAATGGAGAATGGAGAATGGAATTAATAAGGGTTATATCAAGATTAAGAAGTGGATAACCAAACTGAAAATAATCCTGGCCTACCTACAACCACTACAAACTTCTGTGGGGCAGCAGGACGGGTATATGAAAATAAGCATCCCGCAGCTCCAAGGACACCAGTAATAAATAACTACCACACAATAAATCTATGTCTTACCATTATTAAAAGAAAGGTTAATAGTAAAATACTTTTTATTTATTTTGCCAGATAATCAACAGTAGTGGTGATCTAAATTACAGTAATTGTTGCTATTCTGTCTTTCTGAAGAGGTTAAACACTGTAGAAGCTGAATATTATTACTTACTATGTCTATATATTTTCCAAAGCGAGCAAGTTGCGTTGTGTCATCAGTAGCCAAACAGACGGCTGGGGCGCTTCCACAGGTTTTAATAGCATTTTTTAAGAATATTGGTCTAAGTAAGGTGCAAGTGCAGTTAACGATTCAGGGCAACATCAGAGTATATGAGAAATCGATTCTCTTCCATACTTACAAAACCTACAGCATTAATTGCCCATTGGTTGTTTTCTTCAGGTTGCTCTATACTCGTTATGGGCAAAACCATGAATCTTGCATGCAGGATTTGATTTCTACAAGATCTACTCGTGTCTTTTTAACATTTAAATGTCACACCTTTTGTGTTTTTTGGCCTCTTTTTCAAGTCATGAAGCACCAGAACATTATTAATATAGGTTTTGCACAGTGAATTTATGTAGTTAACGAACAAGTTACATACCTTCGGTAACGATATATCTGTAAGAGACATATATTAGTTATAGATTTCTTACCTTAGAATTACCCCCAGGCGTCAGACTGGATCCGGAGAATTTTTCTACAGCAGTACCCCTGCGCGTCGGTAGGTGGCGTTGGTCGACTCCGCGTTCGTCGTTGGCGTCGTGATCGCCGGAATGACGTCACGGTATCTACTTCGACGACGCCCCTGCGCGCTGATGTAAGTTCTTTACACAACATTCCACGCCAGACGCACAGAGCCATGCAAGACACTGACCACTGGTGCACAAACCTAGGGCCCGAAAGGGAGTCCCTTACTCTAGAAGTCAGTTCGCAGAACGGGGAGGATGGGTGGGGCGGTAAGGAATCTATAACTAATATATGTCTTACAGATATATCGTTACCGAAGGTAAGTAACTTGTTCATCTGAAAGAAACAGTTCGTTATAGATTCCTTACCTTAGAATAGGTACCCCAACAATACCAACCCCGGAGGTGGGTCTGCAAACCAAGTTCACACCAGAAAGTCCTGGAGAACTGAACGGCCGTCTCTCCGGACTTGGCTATCCAGGCAGTAATGTTTAGTGAACGTGTGCAATGATGCCCACATCGCCGCCTGGCAGATGTCATTGAGGGGGACTCCATGTCCCAAAGCAGTAGTGGCTGCCGCCGCCCTGGTGGAATAGGCGCGCAACCCTACTGGAGGTTCCTTTTTTGCCAAGGAATAACAGATTGTAATGCAAAGAACGACCCATCGAGAGATGGTTCGTTTTCGCACGGCCCAACCTTTCTTGGTGCCCACATAGCCAACAAAAAGCTGCTCATCCACCAGGAATTGTTTTGTGCGATCCAGATAAAATGAGAGCGCACCTTTTGGATCCAGACGGTGGAGCCTCTCCTCTTTAGAAGGATGCGGGGCGGGAAGAAGGTGGGCAAAGTGATGGTATGTCCTATGTGGAAAGAGGTAACCACTTTGGGAAGAAAAGAATGTCGAGTTCGAAGGACAACCTTGAACAGCAAGGAAAGGAGGTTAAGAAGAAAGAGCCTGAAGCTCACTCACCCTGCGAGCAGAGGTGATGGCAACCAAAAAAGCAGTCTTCAAGGTCAAGAGTCTGAGAGGACAATTATGTAGTGGCTCGAAAGGACCAGATTCAAGTCCCACTGGGGCATTACGAAAGGAATAGGAGGAAAGAGGTGAGTAATGCCCTTAAGAAATCTACTTACAATAGGGGACTTGAAAAGAGAAGGCTGATCAGGAAGTCGAAGATAGCCTTTAAGGGTGCCCAGAGCAGAGCCTTGCTGGGCCAAAGAAAGAAGGAAGAGGAGAACCTCTGAAAGAGGGGCAGAAAGGGGATCCACAGCCTTTGCTGTGCACCATGCCACAAATTTGTTCCATCTACAGTTGTATACCGTTTTAGTGGAGGGACACCTGGCTGCCAAGGTGACATTACAGACTTCGGGAGGAAGGTCAAAGGCTGTCAACTGTTGCCGCTAAATCTCCACGCAAGGAGGTGGAGGCTGAACAGGTTCGGGTGGAGGACCGTCCCCTGCTGCTGCACCAGAAGATCTCCGAATGGCCATGTTCAAGAGCTCGGGATACCAGACTCTTCGTGCCCAATCCGGAGCCACAAGGATCACTTGGGCCCGGTTGAACTTGATCTCCTTCAGTACTCTGGGCAGAAGTGGTATAGGCGGAAAGGCGTATAGAAGACTGCAAATCCACTCGCAACGAAAAGCGTCGCAGAGCGAGTGCCGCCTTGGAAATTCCAACGCAGAGAACTGCTGACATTGCACGTTCTCTTCGGTGGCGAACAGATCTAACCAAGGCTCTCCCCACTGCTGAAAGGGACCTTGCACCACCTCCGAGTGAAGACGCCATTTGTGATCCATCATGCACCGGCGGCTGAGTTTGTCCGCACTGGCGTTCAGGGAACCTGCCAGGTGTTGAACCACTAGGGACATGCCCTGATGTTCCATCCACGTCCGGAGGCAGAGAGCCTCTTGACATAGACCCCACCCCGCCCTGTTTGTTGCAGTACCACATGGCGGTGGTGTTGTCCGTGAACACCTGCACTACTCTCCCTTTGACAGAAGGAAGGAATGCTTTCAGTGCAAGAAGGATCGCCCGGAGCTCCAGTAGATTGATGTGGAGCCCGGACTGCGCCGGAGACCAGAGGCCTCTGGTCTCCGCCTCTCCCATGTGGTTGCCCCATCCCAGAAGTGACGCATCTGTCACCACTGTGAAGTTTGGTTGGGGAAGGGAGAGGGATCTGCCGTTGACCCAATCCTGGTTCGTTAGCCACCACTGCAATTGGTGTGCAGTGCACTCCGAGATCTGGACGCAATCGGAAAGATTCCCCTGATGCTGCGCCCACTGGAACTTCAGGTCCCACTGCAGAGCCTGCATATGCCACCTGGCATAGTCCACCAGCAGGATGCAGGAGGTCATGAGGCCCAGCAGCCTCAGGGTCATTCTCACCGAAACCCGGGATAGAGGCTGAAACATCGGTATAATAGCCCGAATATCCCGGACTCGCTGCTCGGGAGGATAGGCCCGAAACTGCGCTGTATCCAGAACTGCTCTGATGAAAAGGAGCTTCTGAGAGGGAATCAGGTGTGACTTCGGCACGTTGATAGTGAACCCCAGCGAGTGCAGGAGGTCCACCATAGTCTGGAGGTGGGAAACGACAGCCTTCAACAGCCAGTCGTCGAGCTAAGGGGAAGACTGGAACCCCTGATCTGCGCAGATGAGCTGCGACCACTGCCATCACTTTCGTGAACACCCGAGGGGCGCTGGTAAGGCCAAAGGGGAGCACGTTAATCTGAAAATGCTCGTGGCCTACCATGAACCGTAGGTAACACCTGTGGGACGGCAGGACAGGGATGTGAAAATAAGCGTCCTGCAAGTCAAAAGCTACCATCCAGTCTCCAGGGTCGAGGGCAGACAAGACCTGAGCCAATGTCAACATTTTGAACTTCTTCCTGAGGAAGCGGTTGACTTCCCTGAGGTCTGAGATAGGAAGCAGGCCTTTGTCCTTCTTGGGCACCAGAAAGTAGTGGGAGTAGCAACCACAACCTATTTCTGGCACAGGGACTCGCTCGATAGCTCCCTTGGCCAAGAGAGCCGCAACTTCCTGACGGAGAAGGGCCAAGTGATCCTCCGGCATGCGATGGAGTGTTGGTGGCATGGAGGAAAGGGTAGTCTCGAAAGGGAGGGAGTAGCCCCTTCGGACTATCTGCAAACCCACCTGTCCAACGTGATGTGCCAGTGGGGGAGGTGATGTCGGATCCTGCCGCCAACTGGCGGCCCTGAAAGGTCGGACTAGGAAGGTTCGGAGGCTGCTGCAGAGGGGGCACTGGTAGACTGGCCCACCCGTTGGCCTCCAGACCCATGGCGCTGTGTCCCAGGTCCCCGGCCGCGCAGAGGCTGAGCAGCTTGCGCCGGCCTGTGGCCCTGGGTGGAACGTGGTGGGGCACCCCTTCCGTAGCCAAGAAAGGGGCGAAAAGCAGACTGCACAGGGCGCGAGGTGGTAGCGAGGCCCAAGGATCTGGCCGTAGCCCTAGAGTCCTTGAAGCCCTCGAGCGCGTTGTCTGCCTTGTCGCCAAACAGGCAATGGCCAACAAAGGGCATGTCCAAGAGGGTCGATTAAACATCCCCGGAGAAGCCAGTGGACCTCAGCCAGGTGAAGCGTCTCAGGGTTACCGACGTAGAAATCGTCCTGCCCAGCGAGTAGGCGTGTCCAGCCCACAGCAGATGGCGAATTTTTGCTGCATCTCTACCCTCGACAAGCGCACGGGAGAGTACAGTCCGGGCCTCCTCCGGGCACTGTGGCAGCACTTGCGCGACCGTGTCCCAGACGGAATAGGAATAACTGCCCAAGAGACATGCGGTGTTCACCGACCGCAGCCCTACGCCGGCGGAAGAAAACATCTACTTCCCAAGATGGTCCAGCTTCTTGGATTCTCTATATGGGGGGAGCAGTAGGGAACGTGCCTTACGAGGTTGAGGCTTGGACCACCCAGCTCTCAGGGGTAGGGTGTTGGGAGAGGAAATGTGGGTCGTCCAGAGCCGGGCGGTGGGGTCGGGCAATCATCCTGTCCACAGGAGCCCCTGTGCTGGGCTTGGACCAAGTGCCCAGTAGGATGTCCGTGAGGGCTTCATTGAAAGGCAGCAGGGGCTCCGAAGAGGCTGCTACGGACTGAAGCACCTCAGTCAGGAGGTTAGTCCTGACTGCCACCGTAGGAAGCTCAAGGCCCAAGGCCTCAGCCGCCCTACGCAACACCACAGCGTAGGAGGCTCCCTCCTCCGTAGCCACGGTAGGGGGAAAAAGCATACCAGGGTCTGGGGATGTATCAAGACCACTGGCTTCACCCAATTCCTCTCTCCAGTCCGGCTCCTCTAGCTGGTCTGCCAAAGAGTCAACAGACCCCTACCAGTCCTCCTCATCCTCACCTGGCTGTCACTCAGGGCGAAAAGGAACGCCAGGGATTAACACCGATACAAAAGTACCCCCTGGTGCTAGCACCGGCCGACGCCAGTCCGGCTCCGTGTTCATATCGAGGGGGAGGCCGGGATCAATGCCGGCCGGGGACACAACCGGCGTCGGAGACAGCGGCGGTGTCGTCAGAGGAATCGGCGCCAGGGGAGGTGTCATAAGGTCGACCGGCGCCAATCCGGATCCAGGTCTGGATCCCTGGCGACCCTGAAGGCCTAGATCCCCCAGCCGAGTCCGTGGGCCCGAAGGCACGCCGGCGGAGTCAGGCTGCCCAAATAATGGAATGGAGAGCTTCGTAAAATGCACGAAGCTGGGCAGGGGACGCTCCGGCTCCCGGGAAGGGAGGGAAGCTCAGAGCCGTCCCAGCCGGCTCCGCGGGCAGAGCCGAAGGACAACGACCTTCCGCGTCCCGTCAGCCGACCGACGGGGAGAAGGCGAAGAGCGACGTGCTTCTTCGCCTTCTTCTTGTGCTCGACTTACCCGAAGACTTCGACGATGAGTGGTGGTGGTGACTCCGCGACCGGTCCCACAACCTCCCTCTCGACAGGGACCTTGAGCGGCGCAGAGCCGACTGCCAGGCCTCCAGAAGCTTTCGGGACCACTCCTGCAAAGACTTCGGGCTCATGGCCTGACAGTCGGAGCACGACTTCGGGTCGTGGTCGCGCTCAAGACACCAGAGGCACACGAGGTGTGGGTCCGTGACCGACATCAATTTGTGACAGGAGTCACAAGGTTTGAAGCCGGTACGTCGATAGGACATTCCTACGTTGACCAGGAGTCGAACGACTCAAAAAAGATGCCGACAAAAGTAAAAAAAACTTTAGTCAAAAAGTGACTATGGGTACCACTCTCTCCGGATCAGCGCTGGCTGGCGCGCAAAAAGAAAGAACTGACGTCAGCGCGCAGGGGCGGCGTCTAAGTAGATATCGCAACGTCATTCTGGCGATCACGACGCCAACGACGAACGCGGAGTCGACCAACGCAATCTACTGACGCGCAGGGGTACTGCTGAAGAAAAATTCTCCGTATCCAGTCTGACGCCTGGGGGTAATTCGAAGGTATGGAATCTATAACTAATGGTCTCTTTCAGACCTTTTTTTTTTATACACTGCATGTTAACCTTTGGTTGTTGGGTTGAATTATTTTCACTTTGTGGTGAAGAGACATTTGACTCTAGCGTTCACTTGTTTTATGCGCATGTATGAATCTTTGTTAAACATTTATGATGTATTCAAAGAATAATTTCTGTATGTACATGATTTTAAAATGTGTGTATATTATGTGTTTTATAGCACTGAAGAAGTCCTATTGGACGAAACATGGCTGGTCCTCTAGACTCGAGCACCACAATGTTTTGAATAATAAGCAACACGTGTATCTGTTGTGTGCCGTATACCTGTGCCTCAGCCTCTTCTTTGTAAATCACTAGTTCTAATTTATGTGTTTGCCAGGTGAGGGCATTAGTAACCACAAGTAATGTTGAATTAATACTGGCTAAGATCGTACTGGCTTCTAATTGTTCCTTTTACTTAAAACCGCTCATCGTATATCCTTCTACTGATATTGTGTGTTCAATTTTATCTACTAGTTTTACATCAGTTTCGCTGATGGCAAAACTACCTGTGTTATTTGCATTCGTGGTTTTGTCTCTAATCAATAGAGGAAACGGCAAAGAAGGTGATAGGAGATCAATTATTGGAATGTCTGCTAGATCTTCCAATTCCTTATGATTATAAATATGATGCATCTGTGCAGTGGTTTTGACCATACTTCGCTGATTGAGTGTTGGGGGCGACATTTGTACATTTGCTCAAATGATTTTTTTGTTGTTGGTGAAGAGAGGCCATCAGTGATTATCGTAGAAAAAGCAAGTGAGTCTATTGGTACGTTCAATTACGGTATTGTCCCAATAGATTTAATTTCTTTTGATGCAATAGCATAGTAACTATTTCTTTCAGGGAAATGGAGGATATGACTGGAGTCACTGTAGTCGCTGTACTTTTTTTCTTGAAATAATGCTTTATTGTTAATTTGTCATCATGTTTAGCAGGTCCACTGCTGTGGCAGAACCTGCTGAAGCGGGTTTATTTTGTTAGCTTTTGCTTGCCTCTGATCTCATACGAATGGCGTTGTTTGCCTTGTCCACCATTACTTTGAGTGCCATTCTTTCCCCGATTTGCTTTAAGTCACATTTTAAAGATTTTATAGGATATCTTCCAAATTCCTGAACAGATGACCTGTCTTGACCAGCGATACCGGGAATGTTGTGTATATAATTTCCTTATATGGTCTCACACTCCCACGCTGTTAGGCATTAGTGATGTGTTACTTTAAAAATCAGATGTGATATTTGCCTGAGTCACAGAAGATACAAAAAGCACACAATACAAAAATGATACAGACTTAACTCCTCTCTTATGTCATGTTTAACAAAATGTGGGCCGCTGCTTCCACCACAGATTTCTTTGCTTGATGGTGATGCACACTTAAAAGTCCTGAGGCCAGGAGGCGTGGCCTGAGGCGTCAAGATGGCGGTCGCACTCTAAGAGTACTCCGGACCCCTCCGTCATCCGCCTCGAATCCAACGGACATCGGCGCCCATCCGGAACCCCTACCTGGTCGTTGTGTCTTCCCCGACCGGTGGCGCTCCCCATCCGGTGTTTCGGTGCCGGCGCGGGGTTTCTGTGGCCTCTTGTGGTTTGCGGCCTGTCTGTCCCTATGTGTGCGGCCCCTGGTCAGCGGGGTCGAGGCGCCGGGTGATTGGTGGTGCTGGAGAGGGCCGGGCGGCTGGCGACGCCTGAGGGGACCGTGCGGCTCCTGCTGCTCCTGTTCCGTGTGGGACCCGCAGTCGAAGGGCGAGACCGGCCCTGCAGCGTTTTGAGGCCTCCAGCGTCGGATCGGCCAGCACGTCGGCTGGCATCCGGGAAGCAGAGGTGGTAGCGGCGAAGAGGGCCTAAGGAGCACGAGGCTGGTCGGGCCTCTGGCCGTGGGCCTTGCTGCGGATCCTTGCGGTGAGTGGGGGGACCGGCTGTCGGCTTGGGCAGCAGCGCGGGTGCGGGATACTCGGCGCCCCCCCCTCACCCCGTCTCCACTCACTGGGCTCCGTGGGGCCCTCTGTGCCTCCAACCTGTACCGGGGCTGACTGAGGGGCCTGACCGGGGTGCCAGAGGCGGCGGGGCTTGCGGTTGGGCCTGCGGAGGTGGTGGCACTGGGCCGGGCCCCCCGCTGCCTGGTTGAATCTCCTGCTGAGTCCGGGGGTGATCTCCCCCCCCATTTAGTATCTGTCGGGCAGCGGAGTGCGGGCCCCCCCCCTCCCCTTCATCTCTCTTGCTCTGGATCTGAGCGGGCCCCCCCTTTCCTGGTTTTGTGGAGCCGAAATTCATTGGGGCTTGGACAGTGACCAGTGGTGTTGGTGGAGCCTGGCCTGCGGCGGGCAAATTCGGCCATCTTGTCGGGTGGCGGAGGGCGCTCCCTGCACGCAGGCCTCAGACGGACTGCTCCCCTATCAGCTGGGCCTCTGGGTGCGTTCGTGCCTCCGCCCGCCCCTGTTCCCACGTGGCGATTTGCGGATCTCAGAAGTTGAGGAGGTTGGTCCGCATACGATCCCTCGGCCTTGGGCCCAGCCCTTAAGAAAGGGCGTTCTCGGCCATCACATCGGGTGGCGGAGGGGAGCTCAGTTGTGGGTGTCCTCCGGTTAGCTGTCGGTGGGGGCATCCTGTGCCGGTTGGTCCCTCGCTGTCTGGAGGCCCCCCTGCTGAGGGGTGAAGCCGGAGATACCGGGGACTTCTCGGGGGTACAGGACTGGGCTCCTGTAATTCTGCTGGCCTCCCGGGCCCTCCCCCCCGGACCTGCGGTCGGCGCTGCTGGTGCCGCGTCCCTACAGTGGAAGGTGTCCTCCGATTATTCGCACCGGGTGCGGCCTCTGATTTGCTCACAGACACTCCACGCATCCGCGGGCCCCTGGCCCCCACACCGACCTCCCGTCCCTCCCCCTCCTGGTTCCCCGCCGCCGCGGTGACGCTGAGATCTACCCCCGGTCATGGGGAGAGACAGGGGCCCCAAGCCTACACCTGCTCCCACGCAGACTAAAATGGACCGGTTTACCACCTCCAAGCCAGAGCCTCCTGGGAGGGCCACGGGGGGGCCTCCCCACCCCCCCCAGGACAGAGATCTTGACACCATCCTCCAGGCTATCAGTGCCTCACAGGCGTCCGTTGAGGGGAAGATTGGGGAAATCAAGATAGACGTGTCCCTCCTCAGGCAGGACCTTCGCAACGCCACTGCGCGGCTGACGGAAGCCGAATCCCGCATCTCCACGGCCGAGGACGACATCTCACAGCTCAAGGAACAGGTGGCCCGCCTTCGCACTCACACCGGGGAGCTCCACAGGCGTGCCGAGGACGCGGAAAATCGTGCACGTCGCAACAACCTCCGCCTGGTGGGGTTTCCCGAGGGGGTGGACGCAGGCCAGGCGGCCACCTTCGTCGAGGACTGGTTTAAGTCCTGGATGCCTGGAGAGGCTCTGTCGACGTGGTTTGTTGTAGAGAGAGCCCACAGGTCCCTAGCGCCAAGCCTCCTCCCGGTGCCACACCCCGCCCCATCATCCTAAAAGTTCTCAACTTCAAGGACCGTGATGCCATCCTGCGGGCGGCCCGGGCGGCTGGTCCCCTCAAGTTCCAAAATCACGTCATTATGATATTCCCGGACTACACCAGGGAAGTTCAAGACCTCCGGCGCTCCTACACGGAAGTTAAGAAAAAGCTGCGCGCCATGGGCTTACAATATCAGCTCCAATTCCCGGCACGCCTCCGGGTCATTTTTCAAGGCAAAACACAATTCTTCGACTCACCCCAGGCGGCATGGACATGGTTGACGGAGGAACGCCCCTCCGCCCCCGGCATGACACCTCACCGGAACGCATGGGGCCACGGCCCGGGGGGGCAGAGGTCGCCGGTACGCCAACGCCGGTGTCGCACGCGGTCTCGCAGGGGGCGCCAATCACAAGCAACAGCACTGAGATCCCCGAGTGTGGCGGCTCCCGATCCTCACGACTCCTCCAGCCAGTCAGGCTCTCCACCACGCAATAGGCATCGCTCCACTGAGAACTTAATGGGCTCGTCCTTACCGCTGGACCAAGTGGACTCGGACCTTTCCCGCACCCCTACTCTTTAACGGCCTTGTGGTCAGATTCAGATGTATGCCCACCGCCGGGGAGGGACGCCACATCGGGGGGGAGGGGGGTCATCGGACTTCGGTAGACTCTTATGCTCATTCACATTGTTTAATGCCGATGCACTGATTATCCGTTCTTCTGGAGGGGTCCTCCAAGCAACCAATCCGAGCGTTTTAGTTTGGCCTAGTTAAATGGGGGGGTCGACAGATGCTTCCGTTCTCGAAGTGTAGGGTGGGGGGAGTGGGAAGGGGGGCGGTTTGGGATTGTTTTTTTTCTCTGTTGTTGTTTTGTTTGTTTTGTTGTTTCGGCTTACACGGACCGACGTATGCTCCTTCCTCAAGGGCTGTACTAGCTCTTAGCGCAAGCGACCTGCCATATATATATATATTGGCTTCCACATGCACTCACACAACCCCGTGGGATGGCGTGGCTTAGACCCAGACATCGCCTGCCATGACTGACGACACAGCGATCAGGGCTTCTGTACACTTCCTGTCATGGAATGTTAATGGTCTTCTGGATAGGCCGAAGCGTACTGCAGTCCTGCGCTACGCGCAACGCCTCCACATTGACATCCTCCTCATCCAAGAAACACATCTCCTGGGTAATTGCTGCCCTTTTCTAGCCCGTTATGGGTATGACAGAGTGTGGCACTCCGGCTTCTCCAGAGGCTCCCGCGGGGTGGCCATCCTCCTGAGACGCAACCTGCCCTTTGTTCTGTCCCAGGTGACCCATGACCCTCAGGGTACATATGTGGCGGTTTGTGGTTCCCTGGCTGGCTCCCCCCTCAACCTCATGTCCATATATTCTCCCCCCTCAATGCTTACTTCCACACTGACACAGACCTCGGCCCTCCTGACCACTCTCCCTCTGGGCACCACGGTTGTGGGCGGCGACTTCAATGCAGTTTCCCTCCCGGCCTTAGACACGACGGGCCCTCCTTCCGTTGCCCGTAGTGCGCAAGCAAAACAGCTGAGGACCTGGTCCGAGTCGCTGGGCCCCTGTGATGTGTGGCGCACGTGGCACCAACGCACCATCCACTTTACTCATACCTCCGCAGCCCATCGCACACAAGCACGCATAGACGCGATCTTTCTCCCCGCCACTGACTGCTCGACAATCGTGGATACTCGTATCCTCCCTAGGGGCCTCTCAGACCACTCCCCAGTGCTCCTCAGTACAGGGACTCCCCCTCCTTCAGCCCGCCAAACGTGGAGGATGAACGCTTGGTTCCTCCAAGACAAAGTATTTAAGAAGATGGTAGGGAAGGAACTTGAGCAATACTTTCTTACCAACGAGGGATCCGTCTCCTCCCCGGGCACCCTGTGGGAGGCTGGGAAGGCAACCATACGGGGCATCACGGTGGGGCAACTTAAGAAACGGAGGCAGGAGCAGCAACGGGAAATTACCCTGAGGGAAGCGCAGGCGCTTCGCTTGGAGCAATCCCTCTCCCTGTCTGAGGATGCAGCCCAGAGCCGACAGCTAGCCCAACTCCGGACCGAGATTAAGCAGTTCTCTCTAGATGCGGCTAAGCTCTTCTGGAGGTCTTCGGTGGCAAGAATCTACGGCTGGGGAGACAAAAATGGCACGATTTTGCACAGGTTAGCTACCTTTCCCAGGGCGAATCGTATAATTCCAGAAGTGGTGGACGATCATGGGTTGGTGCATAGTGCCCCTTTAGCGATGGCACGCACGTTCGCCAGCTACTACCGGCGTTTGTATGCTGCAGAAACCCCCGACCTATCGCTTCACGTTCTCCTCGAAAGGGGCCACGTAGGTCTCCCCCGGTTGGAGACGGCTGCCCAGAAGGACCTAGACCGCCCCATCTCTAGAAAAGAGATCGAAGATGCAATTTCTCTCACATCATCGGGTAAGACTCCTGGAACGGACGGCCTTCCCCAAGAATACTATGCCTCATATCGCGACATCCTTGTGCCCCATCTGGCTGGCCTCTTTCAGGAAGCCCTTGAAAAGGGCTCCTTTCCGTCGGAAACGGACGTTGCCACTATTGTGGTCCTCCCGAAATCCCAGCCTCCCTCCCGCCACTGCGCGGATTATCGCTCCATATCCCTCCTTAATTCCGAGATCAAACTGTATGCCACCATCCTGGCCCAACGACTGAAGCCGTACCTGCCCTTGCTAGTCCACCCGGACCAATGCGGCTTTATGCCTGAACGTGCGACTCGTCACTGCCTCCGGAGGTTGCAACTGGCTCTGGCCCATCGACACTTACTCACTCCTTATTTAGCTCTCCTCCTCATAGATTTCGAAAAAGCTTTCGATTCGGTAGATTGGGTGTACCTCCAAGACGTGTTGACCGAGATGGGATTCGGGCCCCAATTTCGGGCACTGGTCCGTGTCCTCTATGCACAGCCGTGCGCGCGAGTGTTGGTGAACGGTGTGTTGTCCGAAGCCTTTCCCATTGCCAGGGGTACGCGACAGGGATGTCCCCTCTCGCCCTGGCGATGGAGCCCCTGGGGTCCCTGGTGCGGGCTGACGACTGCATTAAGGGCTGGGAATGGCCAAATATCGAAACGGACAATATCGCGCTATACGCGGATGATGTCTTGCTCTTTCTGGCCGAACCCGCCTCCTCGGGACCGCACTGTCTCCGGTTGTTGCAGGCGTTTGGGCAGACATCAGGTCTTCGACTGAACCCAGGGAAATCAGTATTGGTCCCATTACATCTGTCAAGGGACTGTTAGGACTGGCAGTCCAATATAC
This sequence comes from Calotriton arnoldi, assembly GCA_963921515.1. Lineage (NCBI taxonomy): Eukaryota > Metazoa > Chordata > Amphibia > Caudata > Salamandridae > Calotriton > Calotriton arnoldi. The sequence continues at coordinate 2,398,384 of CAWUFW010000324.1, forward strand.
CGCATCGGCGCCACTCCTTTAAGTATTTGGGAATATGGATTACCCTGCTTCCGGAGCTGGGCTGGTCCCTCAATGTTGCCCCACTGGTAAAAAAGGCCAAAGAGGACCTTCAAAAATGGAAGACACTACCCCTGAACCCTCTGGGTCGGGTCGCTTTATTTAAAATGTTGATCCTTCCCAGGTTCCTTTATGTCCTCCAAAACATCCCGTTTTGCTTCCCTAGGTCCTGGTTTAAGGAACTGGACAGCTTAGCTACCAAATTTCTATGGGGCGGTGGGAGGTCGCGTCTGGCTCTAGCCACATGTCGGATCCCCTCCTTTGATGGGGGCATGGGAATGACGCATATGTACCTATACTTTTTAGCCACACGTCTATTGGTGGTTCACGACTGGTTTAATGGGGGATGGTCTGACCCGGCCTATTGGTAGGAATTGTGTGAGCTGGGTTTATCTAATGTCCAGGCCATGATGTATGGGGGATCCATCCCGTCCCAACTGCCAGAAGTGACGCGGTCCGTATTGTTGGCTTGGCGGGCATCGCTGCGTCAAACCGGATGGTCGGGTAAATTGACCCAATGCACACCCCTCTGGCATGGGGACTGGCTCCGGGAAGTAAGTATTGTATTGTATTGTATTCAAACTTATAAAGCGCACTGTACGGGCATCCTGGCGCTGCGGTATATATGCACTGTCACCATAGTTCGGGAATCAGCATGTTGCTAAGCTAAGCCTGTACTCTGGGGAAAAGCCATGTTTTGACTTTCCCCCTGAACTTCAGCAGATCCTGCGACTGTCTCAGGTCAGCTGGGAGACCATTCCAAAGGCGTGCTGCCGCATAGCTGAAAGCTCTTCCGCCTGATTTAGCTCTCTTAATCTTGGGTATATTCACCAGGTTGGCCGAAGAGGAACGGAGGCTGCGGGTGGGAGTATACCAGCTGAACTTAGACTGCAGCGGTATGGGCCCCATCCCGTGCAGTGCCTTAAAGACAATGCAGAGTGATTTGAATTGTATCCTCTGGAATACAGGGAGCCAGTGCAGCTCCGCCAGTAGCCAGTGGCCTGCGGGGGTTCAAAACTTGGGATCTTATCGGCATTACACAACTTGGGGACGTTTGGGTTAGAGGTCATATGCTCTCCTTCCAGGACATGCGCACCCGTTATTCCCTACACCCCTCCCAATTTTATAAATATTTACAGTTACGACACGCGCTCCACGCGCACATCAGTGACGACACTCGGCTCCCGGAATACAGCCCCACTGAGGCCCAGACTCTGTTGGGGGATTTGGGCAAGGGGGGCATCTCCCGTGTATACCGCACCCTAATCAACAACACTCCCACCTCACTGGATAAATTGAGGGATCAATGGGTAGAATGGGTGGGCCCCCTGGACGAGGTGGACTGGAGTGATGCACTCATGGCGCCCAAGACAATCACCGCCTCCGCCAAACTTAGGCTAATCCAATTAGATTATTTACACGCTGTTTACCTCACTCCACTGCGCCTTCACCGAGCGGGTTTACGCCCTGATGCGTCCTGCACAAAGTGCGGCCAAGCTCCAGCAGATTTTTTTCATGTGGTTTGGTCCTGTCCTCGGCTGGCGGGATATTGGGGGGCCA